>CM044861.1:5007500-6407500 GCA_024500155.1 Chenopodium formosanum | reverse complement strand
TGCTTTCACTTCTTCCCTTTCGCGAGTTATGCCTAGGCTCAAGACCTCTAATACTTTTGTGAGGGATAAAACCTTGCAAAATTATGCCTAAACTACCACATCAAATATGAATTGCAAGTGTTGCTTGCAACTTAAAAATGTAATTTGATTGAAACAATAGAATACAAAGTGAAAGTGCACTAGATTAAATATAGTTGGTCGTACATCTTCATGGTACAACTATAATTATAATTTTTGCATAGTAGAAATTTCAAAATATTCAAAAGATACTCTGTAGAAGAACATTAGGAACACAATTTTCACCTGATATCACTCCCCGGAGTAATTTTTATGTATAGTAGTACACTTTAATGACTAATAACAATAAAGATTACGTACATTTCTTAAAATGGTGACCAAATCATACGTCAAATAAGCTTCTATGACTTATTGACTACCATAGAATTTTCCGTCAAACAATGGTACTACTACGAAGTACGAGTAATATTTAGTATTTCTGCTAGAGTACATACTTTTTAGTTCTGGATTTTTTTTTTTTTTCAGTAAAATGGCAGATGAATTATGAAGGCTAACTATAATACGTTCTTTATACAAGTATAATGTACTCCATAGTCCGTACGACATAAATATTTCTACTCTTAGGGCCTGTTATCATTGACTGAACTTAGCTGAACTGAAATGAGCTAAACTGAATATTTTATAAGAGAAGGAAATTAGGAGTTGAGCTTAACTGAACTAAACTGAAACGAAACTGAACTGAATTTCAACGTAAGAGAATAGGGCTTGAGCTTTCGATTGGTTAAAAAAAAAAAAAAATTATATAATACGAAGTAATAATTAGCAGATAATAAAACGTTACTTAGCAAGAATAACGCCAATAATTTTGTACAGGTACAAATTAATTCGCTACTCTTTAAAAATAACATGATAAAAGTAATTAACTGAGCTATAATTCTACGTCTTAAATTACTAATTGAATACTCAACATGTAAAATCATAATACTTGTATCACAATTGAATTATTAGCTACTAACTACTCCGTAGTTGAAATTTAAATTTAAAAGTCACCTGAAACATTGATTCTCCGGCGATCATCGGATTTCCGGCGTGAAATCTCCGGCGAAAAATCGTGACTGATCTGAACTTTCTCTCTCCTACCACCGCTACGACATTTTCTGGCAATGGCAAGCAACCGATAAACAACCACACGTGCGGGAGAGTAACACACTGTTCTACAACCTTCTTCGTCTTCTCCGGCGGCCGTAATTACACCTTCTCGCCGGGATTTCGCCGACTTCGTACGATTTTCATCTCCGCCGCTGTTTGCGGTGTTTACCAGCCGCATTTTTAGGGAGGAAGTTCACTTGATCAAATCAATTTTATTGTTGCAGTAGCAGATAGGAGTACTCCACTAATTATATGGAAGAGATTTTAGAGATTTTGAATAAAAATAAATATAAATAAATGCTGGAAAAATAGAACTATATATAAAGAAGCTCAAAAAGGAAAGATTGAGGAAAGATTAACATTAATTACATCAATCAGTGCGTGATTTTGTCATTAAATTTCAACTTAATAAATTATATATTTAATGCTTATATATAGCCTCAAGGAGTATATATTTCATTACCCATAAATTACTAACTCCGGTCCAATTTACTCGCAACAAAGGGATGGGATATTATTTGTAGACGTAAAATATTTCTTTGTTGCGAGTAAATTGGACCGGAGATAGTATATATTCTGTTTTTTTTTTAATTCAATATTCGAATTAATAAGAGGTAAATGGGAGTACTTTGAGAAGTTCTTTTGGTTTAGCCATTTGTCACAATTTTAGTGATTGATAATAATAATAATAATAATAATAGCATTAACGAAAGAGAATTTGTAACAAGCATGTTATTCTTAAAAATTCGAAAAAGAGACATTTAATTTTAATAAGGGCATATAACATTGTTTAAACGATATTCATTAGAGTTACAAGTATCTTTTAAAAGGCCTAGATATTTTTAACCGTGCGTTTTGTGTGTGGCAAAGTGACACACCACACCATATGAGCACTTGTAAAAGAACAAAGTAACGCCTATAACACTACCCAGTAACCCTTGTAAGGCTATAATGTTGACCAATAAGTAACCCCTAGTTTACCCATAACCCCTATTAATACTGACGAAGTAACCCTATAAAACTAATGAAGTAACCCTTATAAAGGATGACCAACCACATTTATAAGACTTTGTGGGGCGTTAGATAGGAGTATTAAAAGTGAAAATATTAGAGTAAACTAATATTAATTACACCGAACGACGCGTGATTTTGTCATGCATTCCTAACTGAATATTCTTATAACCAATAAAATTATTCCTTAACTAACACCACGGGGCACTCGTTAGCAAAATCATTGGTATTGAATACCAACTTAACAACATATACCACAATTTTGAATCCGAAGAGAAATTTCAAGAAATGGCAGATCCTTATATTAATATTCTGCATATGAATAATGAAAAAAGAAAAAAAAAAAGTCAAACATAAGAGTTATTCTTGAAATCTATAATTATAGTGTCAAAAAATAAAAAATAATATATATATATATACGGAGTATTATACTCCCTCCGTCCCCAAATGATAGTCCCTTATGGCATATTTTTAGTCCCAAATTGATAGTCCCATTTGCTTTTTTCAAGTACCATTAATATCAATTTTTTTATCAAAATTCTCTCCAATTGCAACAATATTTGTGCAAATTTAACTTTTCAATGTAAATTTTGTTTTTCAATGTACTTTTATTACTTTCTCTCTCTACTATTTTACATACCCAATGTAAATTTATATTTCCAATGTAATTTTAATACTTTTATTTAAGTTTCTTAATTCCCGTGATTTTTGCCCATAAGGGACTATCATTTGGGGACGGAGGGAGTATAAGGGTAATGCTATATGTAGCCATAAGGGCTATATATAAGCATTAAATATACTCTTGGAAATTGTAAAAGATTAGGAATTCATGACAAAAACACGCGTAAATCAGTGTAATTAGTGTTTATATTTTGATGATTTCTTAACTTTTTACGATTATTAGGTGTAAATTTAATTCTTATATGTAGCCCTAAGGGCTATGTATTTCCATTATATAATTACGACTAGTTGTTTTTTTTATTTATTTTTTTATACGATATTTCTAATTGTGGGAAGTGGTTTGGGGTCTTGAAAATGGGGAGGGTGAAGATCCAAACCCGATGGGGATTTTCGAAGCATTGAATTTTGAAGTCGAGATGGAATTTGAAAGTTCTAATAATCATTAATTAATAAATATTATAATTTCGAAACCAAGTGGGAGTTTATTTGAATTATGAATAAAAATATATGATGGAATTCGAAATTAAATTTGTTTTTAGAATGTTTATTGGATCTGTAAACCAAGTGGGTTTGGTTATATGGGCTGAAGTTTAATTCGTTGTAAGATAATTAGATTGTTTGCAACTAGCTGATATAATCCCTTATGTTTTAAAATTATATAAGAAATTTGATAATCGTATTATGAAAATATACTCATTATAACATATCCAACAATGTATTATACAATATTACAATTATACTGATTGACTGAATTGAGCTGAACTGAATTGAATTGAACTAAACTTATTAGAGCTGAACTGAATTGAATATTTTTTTTTTCTTTTTTTGGTGGAGTGAATTGAATATTTTATACGAGAAGGAAATTAAGATAAGAACTGAATTGAACTTATTGGAGCTTGAATGAACTGAACTGAAAATAAGCTGAAGAGAACAGACCCAAATCTCTATTATATAGTTGATAATTCAATACGTTTATATTTGATTGTTAATCGAAAGACTTATGAGTTATGAATATGCATATTGACCCAATTCTTAAAATTATTAGCATAAATTTGGTTATGGTTTCTGTAAAAAAAAAAAATGGTTACGGTTGTTTTGGCAGGAGAAAGAGAGTTGTGGAGGTGATATAGATTTGGCTCGTACCAACTTAATGTTGCAAGACTTGCCAGTGTTGCCACAGCTCAGCAAAATCTACTACGAGTAGTATATGATTTGTAACAAACTTATACCATTTTGTAATGGGGCCATTTTTCCCATACATTCCCTCCTGACAAAGCAAGAAAATATGGCTGCATGCAATTCTAACTAATTTGTACTTGTGAACATGAATATGAATGAAGCTAACATATTATAAGGTTCATTGCTTCTTCGTGATTCTAATAAATTATGAGGGATATGATGTTCTAGTACATTTATTATGTTTTGCCAGGGAAAACAGATATGCAAGTAAGTTATTATCATATTCTTGGGGTATATGAAATTGAAACCTGTATATTAGAGCTCAAACTTTAAAATGGGGAGATAGATTAATTTTACGAAAAAATTATGCTTGAGATATGATAATAAGTGTTGGATATTTGCTATTAACTTTTAATTAAAATTATAATGCTCATAATTGATAGTTATTCCCCTTGGTCAACATTACCACATTTAGGCCCTGTTTGATTCACCTTAAAAAATAAATATTAAGTAAAAATAATTTCAGTTCAGTAAAAATAAGTTCAGTTCAGTAAAATTAATTTCAGTTCAGTAAAAATAGTTCAGTAAAAATAAGTTCAGTTCAGTAAAATTCAGTTTTCTTAAAGAAGAATTATAATAGACTATCAGTAAAAATAATTTAAGTTCAGTAAAAATAATTTCAGTTCAGTAAAATTAAGTTCAGTTCAGTAAAATTAATTTCAGTTCAGCAAAATTAAGGTGAATCAAACAGGGCCTTACTAAGATATTGTCAGTGAGTTACAATCTTACAAATAATATGTTAACTGTTACAAAATTAACGATGTTTTTGGATAAATTAGAAATTGGAAAGGAAAGAAGGAGAGGGAAGAGAAAGGAATAGGAGGGAAGAAAGAGAAGTTTACCTTCCAAATCTCTCCATTGTTGGAGGGATTAATTTCTTTCAATTTAATCCATTAATTTCTCTTCCCTCTTTGTCAAAAAAAAAAAAAAATTTAATAAATTCTCTTCCCTCCAATTACCTTCCTTCCTTATTTGTCCAAATGAAAGATACCTCATCCCCCTACTTCCTTTCTCTCCATTTCATTCTATCCAAATGCACCGTAAGTTGTCAAATAATTTTTCAGTTACAAAACTCTTAATTTTCTTATTAATTTTAACGTTCCTTTTACTAGGCTAACCAAGTTCTTCCTTTCAAGTAGGTGTGAATGAAAAGGAGTCATCTACTTACTTCTAAAAATATTATAACAGTACTTAATTATTTTTCTCTCTCTTTATAGTAAGACGATTCTCACTCCGTCTATTAGAATGTGCCTTTAACCCTGAGGTCAGAACTCGTAGTCCAGCCGCACCAGCGGGGTTTTTCTAACTTCGGACAATGACTCGTCACGGCACCTCGGTTGATCCGACAATGAAATAAGTTGTTCCGATTTATTGTTTATTTCCTTCAATAAATTACAACTGTAATTTCAATAACGGTCATTTTTCTTATTTTGATTGTCTAAATATAAGTTAGATTACAAGGTCGAATAAACGAATTTAATTTGTTGATCTAACAAAAGACACATTTTTGACATGGTACACTTGTGGCTTGATCAAATCAAATGGACCAATACTCCAATAGAACCATTATCAGAGAAGTGGAGATAGGACAAGATTAATACCTTGTTCATGCATGCTTTTGATGAGCAAATTTTCGTTTACACTAATAAATTTTGATCCAAACTATTCATCTTCACTAAGTATTGCCTTTAAAAGTGCGTAGGTTTTGTTTACCATAACATATGTAGCCAAGACTTATAGAGTTATAGTATAGCTAGCGATCGATTGGTGAAGAACCACATGACTATATAATACTACTCATATAGTCATATATACCTTAGCTTAGTGGTAGAATTCAAACTTGCGACTTCATTCCTCATTATTGAAGTAAGAATCTTACTACTACACGAAACATTCTTGGTTATAATTGAGATACTAATAAGTACAAATTATATTATAATATACGAGCAACTCCTAAAGTTTATCTAAAACATGTGGAAGCTTAGTCCAAAATCAAACTTATTAGTCCTAGTTTGAAATATTTAGCATTTTATTATAGCTATTTATCTACAAGCAAAGATATTGAATACTTAAATTAGTTGTCAGTTTATAATTATTATAAACTAGATTGGAATGGATTGGTATGGAATCACATACTTGAGAGGAATGGATTATATTCTAAATCCCATACTAATTTGAAATTATTTGGTTCATAAGTTGGAATGAATTTTACATTTCATAATAGTATGGAATAATCTTGGGGGGGGGGGGGGGATGTGTATTGGATTCTAATGGAGTGGGGTGGAGTTAAACTAGCTAGAACCCTCTTGGTATGAGATTCCATACCTAAAAAGTTTAACCAAACACTAAATTAGGTGAAATGAATCTAAACTCTATTACAATCCATTCCAAAAGGTCCAAGCAAAAGACCCCTTGGTGTATATAGTGTGTAGGAAAAAAAAAACCTTGTAATGGCTAACTAGCTTAAGAAGGAATGTATTAACTTTTAAAAAAATCAGGTGTACAATAATTATTGTACATCTATTATAAAGATAGCCTAAAGTGATCAAAAGTTACCCTTGAAATGAATAAAAGTTACCCCAGTATGCATAAAAGTAACCCAATACAAAGAAAAAATATATACGCTTTATTAGTGAAGAATCACATTTTAAATGACTTAAAATCAATTGTTAGTGATTGAATGTAATTAAATTACCTTTATAAAACTTTTCTTGTTGTCTATTTATATAAAAATTGTATTATGTTTAAAGTTACCCAAAAAAAGGCAAAAAGTTACCCTAAAATTAGCTAAAAGTTACCCTTATACTGCTCGATGTACACTAATATTAGTGTAAACCGGGTGTATACAAAAGTTTTTGTTAAATAATACAAGTACGCAAGAAGATTAGGCAAAAATAGAACTTTTGGCTAGAAAATTTTAACCATCCATGAGATGACATGTGCCATTCCTAATTTTGCCTTTTATATATAGTTATAAATTATATTCTAATTTTCACCTTTAGTATATAGTTATAGATAGATTTTTTACAAATGCGTCTTCAATAACTTGGCAATTACATTTTGTTATTGTAATTTCACACATTTCACATTTGGTGCATATTGTTTTATCAGTGTTTTAAGGGATTTTTCACCATGTTTATTAAATACAATAATTGATTAATTATTTTTATAGCTAGTTTTAGATGTACCTCAAGAACCTTGAAAATTTCAATTCTCCCTTCCAATTATTTGACGTAAAATTTCAATACTCCACTACTCATAGTATGTATATGGCCATATAGGTTATAACTAATAATGAGATTTTAATCTAGTAATTAAGTTGCATGGTCTATGTACGATTGATAAAAAATTTGAATTCTTACCCTTATTTGTAATACGCACTAGATAATTCTTGATCCGTGTACGATTTTTAAAACGAACTAGCCTTTTGGCCCGTTCAATGCACGGGTTATTACCTGGGATAATTATATTCATATGTAGGTATGCTTTTATACAAAGTAATTGTTTTCGTAAGTACTTCAGTTCGTAGAGAGAAATAATGTCTAATTGTTGCAAACCCCTCGCCTCTTCCTCTCTCCCTCTCTAAAAAAACCCTAAAATCTTCGGCAGCCGCTAGGGACTACCATCATCATCTCTTTGATGATGGTAAGCCCCAATTCTTTCTTTATTTATTTCCTTTGTTTTCTGTTTTCTAGTCATTAATAATCCTCCTTGCTCTCTCTTTATGAGAGTTTTCTTCCCAATTTTTGGGTTTATTCTCTTCTTTTGTGAGAGTTTGGTGTTTGTTTTTCTTATCTTCCCTTATGGAAGATTGGAATTTATTTTTAGGGTTAAATATGAAAGATTGGATTCATGGGTTGTTATTCGTACAATTTTGCAATTGGCGTTGGAATTGAGGATGCGATCGACATGGTCAAGTAATGAATTTTCCCGAAACTATGTCAAGAAGATGGACTCCCTCACAGAAGGCTGCATATTTCAGCGAACAATCGGGGACTGTGCTTCATCGTTAGATCTAGTTTCTCATCATCATAGTTTCTGTAAAGAGGATTTTTACTTGATTAATTTAGATTGTATTTTACTTTTGTATATTGCTTATTGTAGATGCCGTATGGCTTTCAATTAATGATATTTTATCTTACCCTTCAAAAAAAAAAAGTAATTGTTTCTTTTCAAAAACTTAAAAGAAAAAAAAAAGAAAAAAGAGTGAGGGTAGAACTGTGAAAGAACATGAAAGAATTGAGTTAGATATATATACATGAAGAATGTGGGATATGAAATGACATATTAGTTTAAATTATATTTAAAGTCTAGGAGATAAAAAGATAATTTTTATAATAATTCATATGTTTATGTAATGTGTACTAATTAATTGAACATTATTTTATGATGGTGGAAATGAAACACTTCATTTTCTTACTTGAATTTGCAAATTTGCAAATTGTAGAATGCATAAAGACTTAAACATACATAATGAAGGGAGGTGACATGTGGCATATGGGGTTGATGAGTGACTTGTGAATTGTGATGCCATGTGTCATATGAAAAATTTGTGGTTTGTGTTTTTAAATACTAAGTATAGATATAGATATAGATGGTTATTTAAATTCAAATTAGAAGTCTCTAGAAAAATTTAATCCAAAAATTAATTATAAATTATAAAATATTAAATATTCATTTTTTTTTCTTTTCTCTCTTTTCCCTTCTCTCTCCTCTCTTTAGGGTTTTACTTTTCTTGGCCGTCTAGGCCGAAAATAGTCTAATTTTTTCCGGCATTAGATTATTTTCGACCCTTTTTCTTTGATTTAATTCGCTTATTTGTTATTTGATTTATTTTGCTTTGTTTTGTTCTCTTCGTTTGTGATAGTTGGTCCCAATTTTTTTAGGGTTTTTATCCCAATTTTCTGGGATTTTGATTCATCCTCATCTATTGATGAGAACTTTATTTTTAGGGTTTTAATAATAATAATAATAATTGAGAAGATAGTTTGAATTCATATGGTTTTAGGGTTCATCATCAACTCTATCAAAACATTAGCGCAGATTGCAAAGGTCTTTTTTTTTTTTTTAAAAAAAAATAATAAAAAGTGAAGGTCTCTACTTGGAAAGATGCAAAGAGTTCAAAATTGATTTCCCACGTCAAATTTGAAGCGGTGGAGTGTGAGCTATGTCCGATATGAAATATAATAATGATTTTGATTATAAAAGTTATGTTATTTTCTTTAGACGTGTGGTTTACAAAATTTTGATTATTATTGTAGATGCCGTATGGCTATTTATAAATAATTATATTTTTCTTCCTAACAAAAAAATAAATAAACATTAAATAATTAGGCAAATTAATAATTTTACAAAGTCTTTTAGAAAAAAAAAAAAAAGATAAACGGTGTGCTTGGATTGAAGGAATTGGAAGGAAAGGAAGGGAATGGAAATGGAGAGATGAGGTATCTTTCATTTGGAAACAAATGAGGAAGTAAGGGAATTGGAGAGAAAAGAAATAAAGGGATTAAATTATACTTCGTAGGAAATTGATTTTCCCCAACAATGGAGATATTTGGAAGGAAAACTCACCATTTTTCTCTCCCCTCCCCTCCCCTTTTCTTCCTTCCCCTTCTTTTATCCAAACACACTGAGAAAGTGAATTTAGAAGGAAAATTCCCTCAAAAGATAATGTAAACTTGTATGTTTGGCTTTATCATGGCCACATTTCACAATCAAAACTTGTATGTTTGGCTTTATCATGGCCACATTTCACAATCAATTTATTTTATTGAATCCCCTGCTCCACTTTTTATTATTTGTAGAAAGCTTCATTTTATTCCCTCCAACTTTATACCAAAGTGACATCTCCTAGCTTAATCTAGGATAAGAAGAAGACTATTTGCCTATTTGGACATAGTATGATTAGTGTCTAATCTTAATCATAGCTTAATCTAGAAAATCATGAATTAGGTTGAACACCTAAACGTGCAATATACTAGTCTTTTCATTCAAAGTGAATAAAAAAGGTATAATGCCCACAAAAGCATTACATCAACTTAAAATTCTCCCAAAAGCAATGCAAGAAAATTAATCGGAGCTTTACAACATAATTGACCCTTTGATTTGATATCTAAGTACTTAAAGCAAAATTTTATTGGTAAAAAAAGTAACCTAATCATATTGTGGAGTACTTTCTAAATTAGGGCTACCAATGTATCCGTATCAAACTATTAACCTTTTAAGGTATGAAATTAAATTTACCTACATTATTGCATTTAATTTTTTTTTTTTTTTTAAGAAATGAAATATTAGAAAACTATATTAGTGCCCGTGCAATGCATGGATTTACCAGTAATATATCTTGGGATTTTTGTAATTTTTTTTGAGTTTACAATATTCATAAGTTCAATTTAATTGACCATAATTATGCTAACAACTCCTATAAAGACTCTAACAACCTAATATGAACATAAATTACCAAAATAATATGTACTTAATTTAAATTAATTACCTAAATAATAGCTACTATATATCTGTTTAAAATTAAATAGCATATTTTTTTCAAAAAAATAAAAAATAAATAGCATTTGAGCGGGAAAGCTTTTAATGAAATAGCGCCACGTGTACAACTTTGAAAAAAGTTAAAACAGCGGTTGCTACTTTAGTATTAATTAATTATTAATTATAGATAGATTATAGATTCAACACATTTTTTATTAGGAAAATATTAGTAAATATCATTATTGCAACTCAAAATCCGCCAAAGCAAAAATACTTTGAGGGAAGTCGGCTTTATTATTGCAAATCAAGAGCCGCTAAAGATTAGTAATTTAGTACACATTATTATTTTATTTAATTTATTTTATTTTAAGAGAAATGAAATATTAGAAAAATTGATACTTCTTTTTAAATGGAAAATTTGACACATTATTGTTACCATAATACGGAGTACATAAATCTATCTATCTATACTATATATTAAAAGGCGTTCCTTTTAAAGGAACGGTGCCACGTGACACTCTTCATAGTATATGTGCCTATGTCACAATGCCACATCATCATCCAAAGTATTTGCACCACGTAAGCTAGCCACTTCATTTAGCAAAATAAAACATGCTTTCAACAAGATTCGAACCCATAACCTCCAATATATATAAGTAATACTTTTACCATCTCAACCAACTATTATTAATGTTTTAAGTTTTACAAAATATTATAATATTCCTTTCATTTATTAAATAAATTAGAGGTAATATAATTCATTTATTTTTCAAAAGATTAAAATATAAATACATATGATGTAAAAAAATAAAAATAGTAAAAGGTGACATCCAAAGCAACGTCCGAACTACTACACACACTTACACAAATAATCGAACATAATTGTTATATTAAAGCAAGAAGTATACAAACTAGCAACCCGGGCCATCGCCCGGAGTACACACTAGTTCTAATCTATTAAAAGGCATTTTAACAATGTCCACGTGTCACGTAAACTCCCTCTTCCATTTGTTTCATTACATGTCATGCACTCATAATTAACAAAAAAAAAAGTTGTCCATAAGATTTGAACTCACAACCTCTAATTCTAGCATTAAGCGTCTTACCACCAATCTATGTGATTTTTTTGCAATCTTTTCAATACAAAATATTAATATGTAGCAAATCACAATATGAACAACAAATTTAATTACAAGAAAATTGAATCATAAATTACAACGTATATTTCCCTAAAAAAAAATACTACGAATATAAATGATTAGTTCCATGTAATAATTCGGGGCATCGCCCGGATCCAAAAACTAATTTCATATAAAAAAACGAGGTTAATCTCCGGGATAAACACCCATAAATCATTAAATCCCCCCTAAACAACCTAAATACTATAACTATCCCATTTCAAATTATTTGTAACTTACACATTTTTTTTTTTTTTTTGTTAAATCATTGCAATTCGAAACGGAGGTTGTAATAGAAAACTATAGGACAAAGCTCAGATCTCCCAATTTTCGACATTTTATCTATAATCCAAAATTCTAAAATTCTTTCTCTCTCATAGCCCACCACGTTGTGTTCCTCTCTTTGAAAGCGAAGTCATCTGCAGTTGTTGCAAGTGTGAAGGAGAAGAAAATAATAATTTTTTTTAAAGAATACCCTAGTAAATTGGAGCTTTCTTAGTTCTGCAGCAATTTTTTTAATGATCTGTTATATTGTGCGTATTTATAACGATCTGGGTAACATCAGATGAAATGGGTTGACATTCTTTCTTGTAATTAGTTGTTGGATTTTTGATTTCAATTGGGAAAAATGGCGCTTTTTAGGAAGTTCTTCTACAAGAAACCACCTGATGGGTTGTTGGAGATTGCTGAAAGGGTTTATGGTATGTCTTTATTTCTGGTTTAAATTTGCATTTTTGGATGTTTTTTTCAGCAATTTTTAGAATGATTTGATACGGGGTTTGATATTTTGTGTTGAATTTGATGTAATTGTAGTGTACTTTTATGGATTTGATGATTTGAACTTAGAATTGAGGCCTAGAAATTGATGGGGTTTGTTGGAAATTGCATCAACTTTTTGATTGGTGATTATGGTTGTAATGAGTGTGATTAAGGGTTGCAATTATTAGATAAATGTGAAATGGAGGAAAAGGATATTTGTAGACAACCAAGGGAGATAAGAGACTTGGTTCGTGCAACAAACCCCATATTGTTGGCCTTTTCGATATCGGCTTTGGTATGGTTGTATGGTCTGACTAATCACCTTTGGGACCTGCATTTGTTTCTGTTGAGCTATGGTTTAGTTGATATTAGTGAGGGTGATTTGGAATAACTCAGATACGGATCTTCTTCTGACTCGTATGTTACACTAGTATGTTGCTAGGGAGGAGTTTGTATTGTTTGTGTTGTGCTGTCATTGGATCATAATTTGCTCGAGTGCTAATGAACGCGGATTCGATTTAGCTAATAGCTGGAATTGTGGAAAGCTATCTCTATAGTCTTTGGTTTATAGTAGCAAGGCTATAAATTATTTGGAATTCAACATTTCCCTACATTAGGTGGGTACATATCAGGTTTCAGTAGCTTACTTGCTGGGTATTGTCTTGGCTAATTGGATCTTCAATGCTGTATCTGTAATTATTACTGGGTATATGTAAGTATTGTCTGGTTTCAGTCATATATAATTATCAACTGATGCTGCTGAGTTTTGGCTGAGTCTTTTCCTTGCTATTTATGTTCAAATGGCTGGTGATTGTCTATTTGTCTGTTGCGTAGTCTGGTTTTCTTAGCATAATTAATCAATGTGGGTTGGTTTTGGATAATACTTAATCTCTATGTCTGTGCTTTATTTTATGTGTTGTTAGAAACATGTTTTGTGAGATTTTGTATCTTCCCAATGTGGTCATGTGTATAAAGAAGTTTCATTGCATAAAATAGAGTAAGCATACGAGCTATTGATTCTAGATTTGTTCTAGGTGCTAGAGCCTAAACATCAGATACTAACCAACTTGCATGAGTAGCTGTCTACTTGTATAGTGTGGAGTAGAGTGTAATGAAATCATGATTGTTACATTCTTGATAAGAGGCTATGAGCTTTGAGAACCTTGTATTTACCCCTTTTGGCTCACTTGTAAGTTGTGAAGTTAAGACAACTTATGCTACCTGATGCTACCTGTTCTCCTCACCTTTTTATGGAACATATTACTTATTCTTATTAGAATTAGACTAAATTGACCTAGGCTAGAAATGTTTAGACCTCATCGGTGTGGTCAAAATGTAGTGTGCTAATATGGTCAAAATTTAGTCAAATCAAGATATTGGATCTGTTTCTTTTTTTTTTTTTTTTTTTTTTATATATTAGTGTGCAAATGCAAATATGGTCAAAATTTAGTCAAATCAAGATATCAGATCTGTTGAAACTTTAAGAAAGCATTTCAGGTGAAGAGAACATAGTCTTAACTGGTGTAGTTAGTTGTCATCTTGGAACTTGTGGAGTGGTTAACAACTTAAAACTGATTTATAAGTAATTTTATTCTTCATGATTTCGATGTTCTGGAAACTGGTCAGAAACAAAAAAGAGATTTTGTTTTGTTATTAAAAGAAGTATAATTAGATATGCATATTGTGCCCAATGCTGAGCATGGACATCTATTTGGCTTTCTTGTTACTCACTGAAAAGACTAATCTGTAGTTGAGGACCTTAATATATGGCCATATATATTTTACTGATTTTCTCCCCTCTTGTATGCTTTGCTTGTCTTTTTGTATCACTGTACCCCTCATGGTTTTTTTCTTATCTGTGGTTACATTCTATCTGTCCTCTTTTTGGTACAATTTTTATGACCAGTCACATTTAATTTTCTATTAGGCTTGATATTTAAAAATAATATTCTTGTTGGTATCCTGGAAAATCGGGTGAAATTGTTTTATGGAATAAATATAAACTGTCAAAGAAATTATAAATAGCTGTGGAGGGAGTAGCATTTGCTGTTTGTTTATTTGAAAATTTGTTCATGATTAATTTGGGTGGGGAAATAAGGTTTGTGGACAGGTTTTAAATTAGTTTTTATTATTTCAGGGAAAGAAGAAGATGGAAACTTATGTAAGACTTATGAATAGATTGTGCTACATGTGGGTTTTTTCTTTGTTCTTGAGATCTGATTTGTCAATCTGTGCCACACAGTTTTAGGCATAATGTCTTTTTTTTTTTTTTTTTTTTAATTATTGGACTTGAACGTGTTACTAGACTTGGTCGTATTGATCAAGTTTCCTTGTGGATTTGTTTTGAATTCGTGAATTTTTGTGTTTGCTTAAGTAGTTTGGGTTTGGATGAGGGTATTTCCAACCGAGCTTTTTGTCTTCTCATTACGCATCCTTGCCTGTTCTCTCTAAATAATTTTATCTGTAACTGTTAGATTTCTGTTTATTCATTTGTTTTATAAAATGCTTTTGTGATATTTGTGACACATGTTTGATTCTTCTAGTTGAGGTAGCTGTTGAAGCTTACTGTCCTGATAATGAGATTTTTTTTGTTGCTTAGTCTTTGATTGCTGCTTTACAACGGATGTGGTGGAGGATGATAATTATCAAGGCTACATTGATGGAATAGTTAGTCAACTCCAGGGTCACCTACCTGATGCTTCATTCATGGTTTTCAACTTTCGTGAGGGAGAGAAGCAGAGCCAGATTGCGAATATGCTGTCGGAGTATGACATGACTGTAATAGATTATCCTCGGCAGCATGAAGGTTGTCCTTTGCTCACATTGGAGATGATTCATCACTGTCTGAGATCTGGTGATAGCTGGCTCTTGCTTGGTCAACGCAATGTTCTTTTAATGCATTGCGAACGAGGTGGTTGGCCTATTTTGGCATTCATGCTAGCCGCACTCTTAATCTACAGAAAGCTATATAATGGGGAACAGAAGACACTGGATATGATCTACAGACAAGCCCCTCGCGAGCTTTTGCAGTTGATGTGCCCGTTAAATCCAATTCCCTCTCAGTTGAGGTATCTTCAGTATGTATCAAGGAGACACTTGGACTCAGAGTGGCCTCCCCAGGACAGGTGCCTGACTGTGGACTGCATAATGCTTAGGCTCATCCCTAATATTGATGGGGTTGGTGGTTGCCGACCTATTCTTAGAATCTATGGACGAGACCCTTCACCTGCTGCTGACCAAACTCCTATAATGCTATTTTCAACTCCAAAAAAAAGTAAAGTTGTTCGGCAATACAAACAGGTAAAAAATGGTTAACGATTTATCTCTTTGTCCGTATGATATGTTTTCCGTTATTGTCAATCTTTCACTGGTCTGTGTTTCGATTGGGTTGTAGCTTGTAAGGTGTACTTTATTTTCTTATCTTCTTCTGGTTGGTGATGTTTTCTGTATATATTACATGAGATATTTCCATCTTTGATATTTATGACTGAGGAGGTTACTAGTCCTTCTTTCTCTGTTGTGAATTTTCTTTTCTTTTTTTTTTTTTCTCTTTTTTAAAAATGTTATGCTTCTTCTTCTGAGTATATTTCAGGCAGAAAGTGAATTGGTGAAGATTGACGTTAATTGTCATGTTCAAGGGGATGTGGTGCTTGAGTGCATAAGCTTGGATGATGATTTGGAACGTGAGCAGATGATTTTCAGGGTTATGTTTAGCACAGCATTTATCAGATCCAATATTTTGATGCTTAATCGTGATGAGATTGACACCTTGTGGGATGACAAGGATAAATTTCCTAAGGACTTCAGAGCTGAGGTACCCACACTCCTACCCCTTTGTTTTTGCTTACTCCACTTGTGTGTGTGTGTGTATTTTTTTTTTTGGTGGTTGTGAGATTCAATGATTGATCATAGTATATAAGATAAAACTTTAATTTTGTTTTGGCTTTAATCCTTTTCGTGAAGGTTCTATTCTCAGAGATGGACTCTGCAACCTCTGGTACTTCTATTGATATGCCTGTTACTGAGGAGAAAGAAGGCCTTCCTATTGAAGCATTTGCAAAGGTGCAAGAGATTTTCAGCAATGTTGATTGGATAGATTCAAAGTCTGATGTCGCACTAAATGTTCTTCAGAAAATTACTTCATCAAAAGAACTCAAAGAGAAATTGGAGATAGCTTCTCATGAGAGTAAAGAAAGTCTTGTGGGTAATTTGAAATCACTTGTCCAGGAAGACAGCATCATGGGATCCTCAAAAAGGACACTTGAGAGGCAATCCCATTGCTCTTCTGAAGCAACAGTAGACACCCAGATTGGCCATATAGTTGGACAGAAGTCTGATGCTTATAAAGAAGGTGTTTCAAATATTGTCCTAGAAAGTTTGGAAAATGCTAGTCTGCCCGAGAAATCTAGCATTATTGCAGTATCACATCCTCAACAAATTGACGAGAAGCTCTCAAAACAGTCCTCTGGTCCTTCTCCAGATGATATTGTGGTTCCAAAGAAGGGTCTACCAGAGGACTTGCTTCCCGTTCTTCAAAAAACTACTCAAACAAAGATAATATCCCCACGTATACTTCAATCTTCCCGTTCAAGCTCTGCCATATATAGCAATTCCATGCAAGGTTCTCCAAAACCTATGCAAAGGTTTCATAGTTCACCGTCTTCACTTGGGATTACAGCGCTTTTGCATGATAATGATACATACAATAGTGATGCGGTTGCTCATCAGGGGGCGATATCTCCACAATCAATGGCTACTTCGGTTGCTTTTGTACCTGAAGTATCTAAACCTGGATCTGCATCATCTCAACTATCAGCCCCTCGACCACCATGTCCTCCTTTACCTCATGTTCATTCAGTATCACAACATCAGGATTCTTCTCCAGCATTACAACCCCTTCCACAAGTAGAATCAGAAAATGATATGGTTTGTCGTACAAATCCATCGTCAATCCCTCCGCCCCCACCCTTACCCCCTTTTAGATCTTCAACTGTTCAGAACACATCATTTCCTCCTCCTCCTCCTCCTCCTCCTTTTGTGAATGCAGGAGGCGCATCATCAGCACCACCTCCTCCCCCGCCTCTGCCAACCTCTTTTGGACAATCTCTTTCTTCATATACTAGGGTTCCCTTGTCAACACCACCACCTCCACCTCCTCCTCCACCTGTATTGCAGTCCCAGTGTTCTAGTGCTAGGAGCACATTGTCAATCCCTCCTCCTCCTCTGCCTCCTCCACGTCTTCCTGAGAATGTTTCGTCAGCTATAGATTCAGATTCATCTATTAGCAGCACACGTGGACCTGTCAAAGCTCCTCCACCTCCACCTCCGCCTCCTCCATGTCTCCCTGAGAAGGTTTCTTCAGCTATAGGTTCAGATTCGTCTAATACCAACGCACGTAGACCAGTCAAAGCTCCTCCTCCTCCTCCTCCCCCAAAATTGCCTGTTTCTGTTGCTAGTCCTAAAATGCCTTCTCTAGTGCCTCCACCACCCCCACCTCCTAAAGGTACCTCTTCTAATGTTGGGCCCACAACTTCTTCTAAAACTCCACCTGTGCCACCTCCACCGGGTCCTCTTGGAAAAGGATTAGCAAGAGCTAATAGCTCTTCTCAAGATTCTCAAGTGGTTGGTAGCAAAGGACCAGTTCCTCCACCTCCTGGACCCACTGGTTTAAAGGGTAGGGTCCCTCCTCGTGTTACTCCGAGGAATCAGGGTCAACCAAAAAAGAATGTAAAGCCATTTCATTGGTTGAAATTAACAAGGGTAATGCAAGGAAGCTTATGGGCTGACGCTCAAAAACCTGATGAGGCTTCCAAGTAAGTGTTTGATCCCTGCTTGATAATTTTTTTTTTTTTTTAACTGTACAGTTTAGCCAAAGCTTACTGCTGAACCCTTGTAATATTTTCAATACTTGACAGAGCTCCAGAGTTTGACATGTCAGAACTTGAGACCCTCTTTGCAGCATCTGTTCCCAATGCAGACAAGGGGGTCACTGGAGGGCAATCGGGTCGTCGTACTTCAGGGTCTAAACCTGAAAAAATTCAGCTGGTAATTTGTGTTTGACTTTCAATGTTGGTTCTTAATAAAAAATCTTTTTTTTTTTTGCTTGCTATTCATTAGTTTCCTTAGAATCACCTATTGTCAAATCCAACATCTGGCAGGATTTGCTGGGAGATTTAACGAATAAATAATTAGTATAGTAATTAATCTTTGGCTAGTGTTCTTCATTCAAACGTAGCATGTATTAGCTACTGAAAGGTTAATGAAAACAGACTCGAAGCAGGCAATTGGTAAGCTGTCAATTAGAATATTTAATAGCCTCCATCATAGTATTTGACTTCTTTGGGGCAAGGTCTTGGATATCTGAGCATCTTGAGACCCTACCTCAGTGTGAGTCATACTTGATGAATTTGTTGAAGAGGAAAGTGGTGCACTATATTGAATCAAAACAATCCCTGTCAGCAAATTTGTTTGGGCCGAGCCTTGTCTCCTCTTATCTAGTGAATTTATTTCTTGGCTGCGCTTTATTTATTATCTACTCTTGAGTCTTGACATTATGTTATGTGCCTCTGCTGCCGTAGCAAACTAATTGCATTCTCTATTTGATTTTGTCCATGGCTTTTCTGCAGATTGATCTTAGAAGGGCTTATAATTGTGAAATAATGCTTACAAAAGTGAAAATTCCTCTGCCTGATTTAATGGTAAGGTCATAATTGTCGGTGTGCAAATTAAGCTTAGGGTTTGATGATAATATCTATTGTAGAGAATTAATAGATAACTGAGCTTGTTGATTATTGTCACTCAGTAGTAATTAGGGAATTAAATCTTGGTTGTGGTTATGATCACGTTAGTAGTTGTGGTACCACTTTGGCAGGCAATGTTGATGGTTTGAAACTGTCACAGACTCACGGCCTATTATGATGGTTGTGGTTAGCTGAAAAACCTATAGTATGTGGTGGCACATGGCCCTGCAGCCAAGATTTAATTTCCTATTAGAATATTTAAAACAGAATGAATTTGATAGGGTATTTCATTCTATTTTTTTTTCTTTTTTGGTATCAACTTTATTGCAGAATTCAGTACTTGCTTTGGATGATTCAGCTTTGGATGTTGATCAAGTGGAAAACCTTATAAAATTTTGTCCAACAAAGGAAGAAATGGAGCAATTGAAGGTAAGTTATTAGACAGAGGCAAGTTTGGTCTGGAATGATCCATATCTTTCGGATATTTGTTTACATTATTGTCTATATTATGTTGTGGGACTGTATTGTCCTTTTAGAAATCATGGTTTTATTTCTTGTTTACAATTTCTTGAACATTTTGTCTTTCTGTAAGTCTTATGTTAAAAATTCTGTCTGGTTCAGGGATACAAGGGTGATAAAGACAATTTAGGGAAATGTGAACAGGTTAGTCAATTCTTTTTCTTCTTCTATTTTTATCTTTTTTACCTTGCACATCAATGGTTTTGAACATTATAGGAGACCACGATCAGTGAAGATCAAGATGACATAACCAATTAAATTAATTCGATGCTTAGTATATGGTTATGCCAGGGCTTGATTTATTTGGTTGCTGCTATATTATGTTGAAATAGGGCATTTTGATTTATTTATACTCTTTGTAATTCTGAAACAGTTCTTCTTAGAGTTAATGAAGGTGCCTCGAGTGGAGTCGAAACTAAGAGTTTTTTCATTTAAGATACAATTCACCTCTCAGGTTTGTTGATTAATTTTCATTATGATCTAGTTCTGCAAAATTATTCTAGATTGTTGATCTGTGTATTTTTAATACTTTCAGGTGTCCGATCTTAGAAAGAATTTACAGATAGTGAATTCTGCATCGGAAGAGGCAAGTGTTCTCCGTTGGCTCTTGGTCTTTTCCATCGCCTTGTTGTTTGTTGGATTTTTTTTTCTTTAGTTTCTTTCCCGAAGTGCTTATTAGTATGTGACTTTGCAATGACATATCTTTCCATTTTCAGATTAGATCATCTGTAAAGTTGAAAAGAGTCATGCAGACAATTTTGTCTTTGGGCAATGCATTGAACCAAGGGACTGCTCGAGGTGGGCCGAGGTTTTCTTGATTTATTTGAATCTCTTTCTTATATTTTGTGTGGGCTACAGGCTCTTCTTGTAATCGTCACTCACATCTGTTGCATATTCAGATGCTTCCACTTTATAGTTTGATATATTCCCTTTTTTTTTGGCCTTTGAATATCCATGAACATGCCTGCAGGTGCTGCTGTTGGGTTTCGACTGGATAGCCTCCTTAAACTCACAGATACACGTTCTCGGAATAGCAAGATGACTCTTATGCATTACCTGTGCAAGGTAAATCAGTTTTCCTAAGTAATTTTGCATAATCTTCATATGGCAGTAGACATAGCATGGACAATTTGACTCTTGTGCCTGCAAGTGCAGTATCCTATTTATTTTTTCTTTTTTTTTTTTTAAAAAAAAATATTCTATTGCCTCTGCACTATTTGTTTATCATGTACATCCTTGCTATAAATTATTGTCTTTAGATGTCAGTAGAAGTAAAGTGGAAAATATAGCTTTTGTGCATGTTAACACACTAATCTTTCCCCCTTTATTTTGTTTCTCTTCTTGGCTTGTCTGGTAATGAGAAATGAATTTGTTACTAAGCCTACTCTGCTTGTTTATCTTGTGCACCCATATAAAGTGTTATTGTATAACTCTCCCTCTGTTAGTAAAATTAGTCACAAACTCCTTTTATCTATAATTTGGCGATGACCTACTCCCTCTATCCCTAAATGTTTGCTCTATTTGCATTTATTTAGGAGTTTTAAAACTTTGACTACATATTTCTAGAAATCTATTAGAAAAAATTATTATCTTGTTAGGTCGTAGCAAGCAGTTTCATCATATCATTTTTTTTCTACTAACACGTTTGCGATTATAAAATCCGTGAAAATGTAAATGGGGCTACATTAAGGGATGGAGGGAGTAAGATGTATTTAAACGGAAATGCCTATTTATTTAAATCTTATATCCACTATCAAGTTAGGCTCAACCCAGGATTTGATCATGAGTGAATGTTTTAAGTATCTTGGTCAATCATCCAGAAGAATGGTGACATTGATCAAGACGTGGCACATAGGATTAAGTCGGGGTGGCTTAAATGGAGAGCGGCTACATGAGTGTTATGTGATCGAAGCATTCCCTTACAGCTGAAGGGAAAATTCTATGTTGCTTTATGATACAGAATGATGGGCTTCCAAGAAGGAGCACATTAAAAAGATGGAAGTTACGGAAATGCACATGTTAAGGTGGATGTGTGGAAACACTCTAAGAGAAAGAATCAGAAATGAGGTTATTCGTAAGAAAGTAGGGAAAATCGCTTGTGTTGGTTTGGGCATGTAAGACGGAGACCCGAGGGTGCACCGGTTCGAAGAGTGGAAGAGTGGGATTATGGAGGGGTGAAACGAGGGAGGAGGAGACGAAAATAACTTGGTTGGAAAGAGTTAGGAAGGATATGAAGTATATGGATTTGCATGAGGATGAAGCATTGGATCGTAAGGGATGGAGGAGAAAGATTTATGTTGATGACTACACGGAATAATTTAATTTGGTTCATGATAGCCGACCCCACTTATGGGATTAAGGCTTTGATTGATTGATTGATCCACTATCAAGTTAGCCGATCTCATTATACTTTGTTGCGGTACCTTTTTTTCAAGGGGACATTTATTATCCCTTTAGAACTATTTTTTATGCGTTGTACTAGAATACAATGGAAGGGGTAGGTTTGGTGTATTAACTCTTGGAGTTATGTGTGCCAAACAGTATATTCAGTCCTCCGCTTTACCAACTGAGCTATTCTGACCATTTATTTTCCTTATATAGAGTATCATATTCTCATTATATTTTACTTTTATTACTTTATCACGTATGTCAATGAAAAGGATGAAAGGTATTACAAAGTCCTACATAGGTACTAAATGTTGGTTCAAAGTTATCTATACTTTTACGGATTATCTATAATTGGCTGTTACTGAAATTGATGGCTTAGTGAGAAGCCTTGCTGGTGAGCTACTTCTTCTAGTAATTTTTGGAGCACCATCGTTAATGGAGTATGAATTTGATAAGAAAGTGATGTGGGCTTAGCCAGATTACTAAGGGATACTAAATTCTGTTTCTCTTTGTAAGGTAGTTGATGGACCTAGGAGAGGGACTGATCTTGAACCTTGTTAAGATCATGTCTTTCTTTTGATTTTGGCCTGTCGGAGGAAGCAGAGAGGTCCTATTACTAGTGTTAAGGTAGAGAGTTTCTTTAAGCAAGAGGAGTCCAAATGCTATTTTAAATTTGGAGGATGACTGTATGCTTTCCCTGTGTGTTGTCAAGAACTATAGGAATGATGAACAAGGATTTTTGTAAAGTGCTTTAGTAGTTATATGAAAATGTGGTGATTGTAATTTATATCTGCATGAGTTGGGTATTTATTTCTTTTTTACATGAGAACAAGAATGGTTTGTGAAGTAATTAATCTTTAGGCTAGTTAGCTTTCTACTCTTTTCGCTTATGGTGTATACTCCCTCTGTCCCAAAATATTCTTGAAACTTATCATGACATTTTAGGAGGTTATTTGTTATTTGGTATCAATTGCTCCCTTTGTCCGTTAAAAGTCTCATTTTCTTTTTTAGTTTATTTTTAAAAGATTGTTTCATGCCATAATTGTCTTTGAAGAAACACAACTTTACTCTCATAGACATTACTTTTGGTCCCATGAATTTTCTCTTTCTGAGAGAGAGAGAGAGAGAGAGAGAGAGAGAGAGAGAGAGAGGGGGGGGGGGGTGTGGAGGGGGAGAGAGGGAGAGAGAGAGAGAGATTGAAGGAACTGTAAGCACGTGACGCTGGGATGTTTACAGCCTCTTTTTTGATAGTGAAAGGTTCATTAGAACTATGTGAAATCACTTCCTTGATGAGTTGTTTATTTTTCTTGGGATCCAGTGAGTCTGCATGAGATTTGATACTGGAAAGTGGCATGAGTTGTTTATATTTCTTGGGATCTAGTGAGTCTGCATGAGATTTGATACTGGAAAGTGGCATGAGTTGTTTATTTTTCTTGGGATCCAGTGAGTCTGCATGAGATTTGATGCTGGAAAGTGGCATGGTTTCTTCAGATGCTCTATCAACATTACTTCTAATATTTCCATTTAGCATACTCTTGTGCTTTCCATCTTCTTTCAAATCCCTTCTGAAAGAATTATGGGAGATGTTCTTTTTCACGGATGAGGGGAAGAGTTGGTTTGCAGAGGTATGAAGGATGGATGCTTATTTTATTGGTAGAATGTTCTTAAAATGAATCAAATTTTACACTCTTCATGGAAATGTCATGGGATTCTTTTTTCTTTATGGATTTAGGATTGAAAGATATGTGGAACAAAAAATTAGAGAGAGGAAACCTGGAATGAGGAAGCCCCATGTCTCTTCAGTCAGCACTAGGGGCGAGTGTAACATACTAACGGGATACCTTGTCAAAATCCAAGGAACGGAAACCGGAACTAAAACTGAAACCTGTTGAGCAGATTCTTGAAAATTGAGAACAAAATACAATTTTTTTTGGATACTCACAAGCTTAAAATTCTTACAAATCACAAATACAACAAACCAACCCCGGTTGTTTTGATTTTTTTTTCTTTAAAAAAATTGGGCTTGTATTTGTATATGTTTTTAATATTGGGCTCGTATGAATTGGGCTTAATTGAAAGGTTCCGATTTCAATTTAGGGTACTTAGAACTTGAATTGTGTTAACAAGGTACCTTACAAGTTCCTGTTCCAAAATTTTGAGCCGATTTCAATTTAAAGACTTGGAACTTGCAACAGGCTCCCAATCTTATTACCCGGAATCAGAACCCATGCTTTTATTTTGCTCACCCCTAGACTCATCACTATACATGATGCCTAAGAGAGTAAGAAGTTCAATCACAATTTCCTCTTTACAAGTACTTAAAAGCACTATCTAGCATGTTGACTAACTTGCAATTACATCAAACGTTTACGATTCTCTTAATAGGTAAGTGTCTTTCGAAAATAAAAGTGTAAGTGTAGATGAGGGACTCATTTCGTTTTTACTTGTCAGTCTTTTTATTCGCATTTTCATGAATTATGTTTATTTGTATATGTGGAGTTATGAGGCGAGTAATTATCTACTTTTTTAAAAATATCATTTATGCAGTGGTTACATATCTTGGGATTTTTTTATTTTTTATTTTTAACAAAAATATCTATCATGACCTCATGTGTGTCTTATAACTTTGGGAGGATATTGAGGTTTTTTGGAGACCTCTTTGCGAAGTTTTTTTAGATTTTCTTGGTAAAGAATAATGATAAAATCTTTTAGAGTAAGCGCTTGTGGATTTGATAGGGTTGTTTACTTTGCATTTCTTTGGTATTGTTTTATGGAAGGGGGTTTTTTCCTATTTGTAAAAAATAAAAAGTGGCATCAGGACTTAGGAGGTATTTGGGAATTACTTCCTCCTATTTTTGTAGATGACTGATAGCCCTTGGTACACTTCTTAAAAAAGAGGAGAGAGAGTGTATAGAGAGTCTTCAATTATGCTTTGTTTAAGAGTAGTCAATTGATTAATTTAACCTGCCAGCTCACCACTAATCACCACACCAACCAGTCACCACAACAATTGAGACTTCATCTTCAACTCTTCAACTTCTTCCCCATTGTTGAATCTGAATTCTCCGCCGCTGTCCAGTTCTTCCTCATTTTAACCCCTTATCTCTCCCGGGCCCAGAGTCCAGACCACATGCTCTTCCGCTGACTTTAATTTCTTCATCTTCAGCTCCTCTTTATCTTCTCTCTCTCCAAAATACCAAAAACATGGTGGTGGGTTATAGTGGTGAGTGTTCAGTGGAGGTGGTAGTTTGGTGGAGGGCGGTAATTTCAGCGAGGAGAGAGAAAATAGATCGAGCTCAGGGTGAAGGTGGTTTTCAGCGAGTTGGGGTGTTCGTCTGGTGAGGAGGATGTTGAGTTTACTACTTGTGTGTTTTTGTCTGTCTGGGTGGCGGTTTGTGTTTTTCGGCTGGAATACCTGGAAGGTGGTTTGCAAGGAATCAATATTAAGGAGAGGGCATGTTAGTCATAGTCTATTAGTAGTGACTTGGTAATAAGCTAGACGTTTGTTAGGAGGTAATGAGGTATTATCTATAAATAGGCCTCATTAGGAGGAATAATGATCATGAAGAATATTGTGAGGTTAGTTATTGGGAGAGAGTGAGCCTCACAAAAGCTCATGTTAGGAGAGCATCCACCTCTCAAAAGTGGAATTATCATTCTATTAGTGTAATTCGCATATTATCAATATTATCAGCATTTTTCTTCCCTAATTTCTGCCATAGTTAGAGCTGTAATCATGTCAGAATCCATGCTAATTCCTAGCATGGTTCTTGAGATTGGGATGGTATTTTGTGAGATTGAGGTGGTTGTTAGTTGATAAGGTGGACTAGGTGCTAGTATGTGTGTTTTCGGCTGGAAGATCTGGAAGGTGGTCTTTGAGATTGGGATGGTGGTTTGTTAGACTGAGGTGGTTGTTGATACGGTGGACTAGGTGGTGGTATAAACTATAAAGGACTAGGGTGGTGGCTCGATAGGGTTACCGATGGTGGTTGTGGTAAAGTATGTGTAATTATGTGGTAAAAAAAAAAAAAACCTTCCACATATCTGTTATAAAAAACTTTCCATTTATGGTATAGGTTAAGTATTGGTGACATTTTCATTTTAAGAAAGTTAGTCAAGTACAGATTTAATAAACTATAATCATTACTTCTTTTTGCTCTATTTGACTTTTATTGATCTTCAAGACTCGTCTTAAACCGGATTTATCTCCATTTTCATGTGTAAAAATTATAATCATCATATATTAATAAAATGTACAATGAGACAAATCCTCCAAGACCCCATATGAGTATATGACTTTATTATCTCTTTTACATTAAGAGTATTTTATGATCAAAGATTTTAAAGTTTGACCCCATATTTTTCAATGGGTCAAAAAATTAGGGACAAAAGGAGTTTTTATTATGTGTTTTTGGGATTGTTATGTGATTTAATTTCATCATAGCTATAATGTATATGAAGGGCATAATGGTAATTACTGTTTTGTGGATGTATATGGATTAGATTTTAAATAGTCAGAGTCCCTATGAATGATCTATGTAGCATCCTGCCCTTTTTGTTTGTTTGCTTCTTTGTTATGCAATATGCATTATGAAGTGGAAAATTGTTTATTGTGCTAAATCTAGACATCTAGTGAGATTTGTTAGGACAAATTCTCAAGAGTGACCTCTAAATTAGGCTTTGTAATATAATATTGTATTTAAATTTGCCGCACTGTGAACTTCTTGTTAAACTGCAGATTCTTGCTGATCAATTACCTGAGGTATTGGATTTTCCAAAAGATTTGGCCAATTTGGAGGGGTCAACAAAGGTATATAATCTTTGTTTAGTTAATATTGTCATTATCATACATTTTTACTGCTTAATCTAGTTTGTAAGGAAGGGATAATAAATATGCCAAATGGTTGAAATTATGTTATAACTATGTGCAAATCCTATTTTCTCAAGGTAAGTGTTATCATCATCCTGTTATTATGTGAATTTTTTTAGGTTGGATAAGGTTCCTATATGAAGTAACAAACTGTGTTTTTTTTTTTACAATTAAATAATTGCCGTTATTTATTTTGGCATGCTTTCGGATTTAGGCTTTGATTGATTGATTTCTTAAAGTCTCTTGTAAATCAGATACAAGCAGGCGAGTTAGAAACTTAGAATCATTAAATAAGCTACATTTCTCTTTGCTGAACTGCTGAACATGTCAAGTGTTTTCTGGATTGGAATTTAAGCTCAGTTTAAGTGTTAAAGGGAACTCACAGAGGGAACTATGCCTCCTATCCAATCTTAATCACAGACCTTGTTCAGATTTTCACCAGCGACTTGCTACATTAAATCCATCAGGTTCTCAATTTTTTCTCAAGGCTGACCTTATGGGTTGTTCCATATATCACTCCTAATAAAAAACGCTGTAATATTTTCCTGATATGCCCAATATTGTGCCCCAGCTATATATTGATGGTATGATAATTGTAGCATTTAGTGCATGTAGTACCGCTCCGGCAAACTCTGCATGAATGACAATTATCATGATAAGAGATGGAAAGTGTAAATCCAACCCGGGCAATAATACATTTATGAAGTATAATTTAATACAACTCCCTCAGGAGTAGGAAGGAGTTGTCAAATCTTGTGATTAGAAAGAAATAAGCATTAAATTGTACTCCCTTCACTCCTTTTAGCTGTTCAAGATTCTTTTTCACAGGTAGCCACCTCATAATAACCGTTTGTTTTTTTTTTTTTTTTTTTTTACTGATATCTTTAGAAAGTAGGTAATAGATAATGATTTTTCTAATACACACCTCTCTCTCTCTCTCTCTCTCTCTCTCTCTCTCTGTTGTATTGGTGAGTATTTAATTATTTATTGCTAAAGTTTTTCTCTGTGATTGAAATTTTCAAATAACAAAGCAAAAAAGTGAAAATATTCCAACAACAAAGCAAAAAAGTGAACTAAGAGAGTGATGAATCTAATTTTCTAAGTCTCAAAACATATCGTACTAATAAGCACTTACATGGAAAACTCAAATCGTAAGATCAAGTGGGATTTGCTAAATGGATAATTTTGACAACTTTGTGGAGGAAGTATTATCTTGTCAATTGTATTTATATAGGTATTGAAGGCTTTGGGTAAAAGTAGTAAGAATTGAAAAGATATTTGTAGTAATTGATATGTTCTAACAATCCTTTGTGAGAAATCCTCGGTCTTGCCCACCCAATTAGTTCTTCTACTCACTGTTTTGCACTGGAATTGTACTAGCACTGAGACTGCTGCTGCTGTTATTGTTAGCTGCACTGCTGTTAGCATGCCACATCATTGCTGCTTAACTGAGATTTGAACAACTATTCTCATTTATGAGGAAACTACTTGATTCATTTGAAAGTAACTTGTTGTTTTAGAATCCACTGAAGAGGTCCCCTGGACACACTATATAGAGTATAACTTCCCTTGAGCGGATTGAAATATAGGATTTTATTGCAAGACAATCAAACTAAGATGCTGACAAATATTTTGTTGAGTATCTAATGGTCTTCAGGTCATGAAGTTAAAGCTGCACCCTGTCCATAGAATTTCTTTCTGTAGCATAAGTTGAGAGAATCTGACGTGTAAGAGAAATATATATAGCTTTGGAGCATCTCCACTGTGTATGTGACTGTGTGTGTACTTTTAAAGCTTATTCTGAAATCAGAGCAGGAAGAACTGAAGAAGTCCAATTTAATATGACATTTAGAGAGGTGCATGACCTCTGCTCTATTTGAACTATATCTATGTCATCCTTTTAACCACAGAAAAGGCCTTCAGCGTGGTGCTAGATTACTAGCCAGATCTTGCGCTGTAGCAGTAAAATAATTGTATTGTACGTATGCATATATCGTCAGATACCTTTATTTCAACCCAATTTTTTGTCATGATTTTTCATCCTGTATTATAAGAGGAACTGCATTTTTTTACATCCTAGGCTATGTACTTTCTCGTCCTTCATAAAAGAAGCTTTAATTTACTTCTCCTTTATCAACTAATGTGTATGCATGAGATTTATCGACATTTACTTTGCAGATACAACTAAAGATCTTGGCAGAGGAAATGCAAGCTATTAGCAAAGGGTTAGAAAAGGTTATTCAAGAGCTGACTGCCTCAGGAAATGATGGCAGTATCTCGGAATGCTTTTGCACGGTTAGTGTTTAGTTCTTACTTTGTATTCCTTTGTGCTCACTTCTGTTATAATAGATCATATGGTTCCCTAGGTGATCTTTGGTTCATCAGCTTAGATCAAAGCACCATGAAATAATAAATTTTCACTCTGATCTTTCATATGGACTTTTCTTAATTTGTCATTTATTTTGTGTTAGATTAATGTTTAACCCATGTGGACTCTTTTCTTCTACTTTGGTGTGCCAATATTTTTTTTTGTACTTTCATATATGTGCCATTTTTTAGGCTAAAACTATTTCATTAATTGAAAGTCATACTACAACATACGTATCTTATTGGATCAAATAAATCATCCCTTCTGTAAAATTATGATTGTTGTATATCTGATCCTGTTTGTTCTTCATGCCCTCTTTCATGTCGCTGCTTCATACAGCCTTAATAATGAATGTGCGTGAGTCGCAGCAAATAAGTGTTTATTATGGCTGAATAACCTTTGTGCTCCTTGGTTTGCCTTAGAAAGTTAGAAATAAAGAATTTATGATGCATTTGGCCATTGCTTTTTTAAACTGCCCCATTTGTGAATACTACTAACAATCTGCTAGGCCAGACTGATTCTAGCTCAGCCTCAACAAGAAGATTGAATTGCTGAAATAAGGAAAGAATAAATAGGCAATTAAATATTTATGTGTTGCTGATAATCAAGCTGAAATACACTAAATACAGGCTAACCACTCATTTGAGAGGAATGACACTCCCACACTACAAATCTGTTATCAAATTTCAGAGGACTTTCTCTGTCAACTGCTTGCCTATATATAAAATTACTGACTTGCACAAAACTCAGATACGTAACTAACTCCTTTACTGAACATCCACAAATACGCCTTTAACTAACTCAGAAATTATTCCTCTCTTATTCTCTCACCATCTTATAGAATGTTTGTATGTTCAGGGGTCTGTTTAGACTGTATTGATGTCCTGCATTATCTTTGCAGATTCGTATCCTCTCTCCTGTGCAGATTAGTCTATTATTTGTGTGTGTGTGTGTGTGTGCGTGTGTTTGTGTGTGTGTTTAGAGAGACACAGGGGCGGGTGATGAGAATCGGCATATAATTATAATTCATTGACTGATCTCTTTTGAAGATAGAAAGTTTGTTTGTTTCCGATACATCATGCTTAAGTTACAGTTCTCCATAAATTATATCCCCTGTTAACTCTGTTTTAGTGTGTTATCTTGGGAATATGAACATCAAATGCTGTAAAAGATCACATAAACCACATAGTTACATGATCCTTATCATGCTCTTAATATGCCACTATGCCCTAATGACAAATTTAAATTGCTGTCCTGTTACTTTGGGTTATGCTCTTAAGAATTTTTATCGTTGTCACTTTATTTGCATCCTTTAGAGATTTAATAGTCCTTTGTTTTCAGTGATAATGTAAATCCTCTAGTGCCAGCCAAAGTTGACCTGCTTGATTTGATTAGTGTGCAAATGTGCTAAAAATATTATATGTTCTCAAAATCTTAAGACATCTCAAAATTCTCAACTGTTGAACAGATTTACAAAGTTTTATTTAATTATCTTTCTCAAGTTCTTTTTTAACACCATTTTGAACAGATCTTGAAGGATTTTCTTTCTTACGCGGAAGGTGAAGTGAGGTCCTTGGCGTCGCTTTATTCTATCGTGGTATGTTTATATTGTTCCTTGAGGCTTCATTCTTTTGAACTTATCGAAGCTTATATGGATTTATCGATCGTTTTCATTTTTAGTTTTTATTGAACTTGAGTAGCTCTTATGTGAACTTATACAACAATAACAACAGCAGCAACAACAACATCAAAGCCTTAGTCCAAAAATGATTTGGGGGTCAGTGAACATGAATCATCATAAGGAAATGTCCGAGAAGGAAAAAGAGTATAGCAAATAATCGATTGATTAAAAGCTGGAAAATGTGTGTAACGTTAAAAAGATAAAGAGTATACAAACAATATTTATGAGAGTTTTAAAAGAGTAGAGGGGGTAAAAAGGAGAGGAAAAGCATTACCTTATGTGAACTTGTATGAATATTTTTTTTTCATGATACTTGTTTTTATAATAAAAAGACTAGTATATTGTTTTTTCTTGTTAATAGAATGAGATTTATGGGAGTAGATGTTTCGAACTAAGGTTTTTGGCTATTAAGGGAATGGAATATGATCTCTGCTTTCTTGCTGGAATGATACGAAGTATATTGTAGCTACCTCCATTAGTTGATACTTGATACAAACATGTAGTGAAATTGCTGATCTTTTTGAAGGGCCAATTGGTGTGTTCATTCATTCAACTAGTGGCCACTTACTAAGGGAAAATCACTCCATTTGGCTACTCTCTTTCATGCTGAAATAAGCTTACATAGGCCTTAGCTGAGTTTCTCTGGTTTAATTTACGATATTATAATTAAACCCTTATGATGTATGTTTTCAGGGCCGAAATGCTGATGCTTTGGCTATGTATTTTGGTGAAGATCCAGCAAAGGTTCCATTTGAACAAGGTACAGTTCCACACTTGCTATTAATGTGTCTTTGAAGTGTCAAAAAAAAAAAAAAATGATGGGTCTTTTGGCCAATTTGTCTGCAATACTAAGAGCCACTCAAGTAGTACTTTATTGACATTTTGGTTGCAGTTGTGTCAACCTTACAGAACTTTGTTAGAATGTTCCATCGAGCACATGATGAGAACTGCAAACAGCTTGAGTTTGAGAAGAAAAAGGCAGAGAAGGAAGCTGAGAATGAAAAGTCGAAGATGAATGCTCATGCGAAGGACCCTGACCACCATGTGCAGCAGTCCCCTCGGAACTTTGGCACTGTGAAATAAGCGATCTACTCATAGCTTAACCCAAGGGCCATCAATTCACAAATCTCTTGGTGGTTCTGCAAAGTATATGCTCAATGTTGTGACTTGTGAGGAAATATATGAAACTCAAACAGGGAGCTAGTGAGGTATTTGATGGCTTCGTGACACATAGATTATTGATAATGTACAGTGTAATTCATTTAATTGTAGTTAGAAAGGTTAGATTATATGGCTAGTGATTTGATTATTATGGGTTCTTTTAGAGCTTTAGCTGTAAATTTACCCATCTTTGTTGGGTACCATTCTTTGAAGAATATGTATATCAGGGACGCCAGTTTTTCATAGTCCCCTATACGACTGAGGTGATTGTAACAGATGAATAACATTATTGGTGTAAAAACATTTACCATCTGAATATTTTTGTGAGTTATTTTACAGCATATCTATTTTCAACTAAAGTCTTGTATTCTAATTTTCGTCTTTGAATTCTATTTTAGCTAACTCCTGAGTCGACTGACTTTTGTGATAATTAGAACGAAGCTGATTAAAAGAACAGAAAGAAGAGCAAGTCTTTCATGCGCAACAAGATTTAAAAAAAAAAAAAAAAAAAAAAAAAAAAAAACCATTTATTTTTATTTTTACCAAAGGAGCACTAATATAATCACAAAAAATTAAACATGACTAGGATATTACCTAATATAGAAAGGGGTATGCTTAGCATTATATTGCATCCATATAAAGACACGAGAGAAGTGACGCATGGTCGCAACTCGGATCCTGTATATTCCACCAAGTCTTCAATTTATACTGGACTAAGCACTAGTCTAGTCTATCACTATGAGTAATTAATGAGATTTGACCTACTTTAACTTCCTATAACCTATATATTGTTATATTAAGCCAATAAGCTTGACTTTAATACTTGAAAAAAAAAAAAATATAATGTAACGCTTAAAAATACAAGGAAATTAATTGATACGAGTACTATTCTTTAACAACAACTTCTTAATGCGGTTGTCACACCGTGTGACAGGGTTATTTATTCAAGAGTTACTTATATGAGTTACATATTAAGGTTAATTGTATTAGTTACTTATTTAAAGTGTTACTTGTAGAGTTTACTTACTCAATTGCTGAGCGCAATTTCCATGTGAAAGTAACTCTTAATTAATGGACCGAGTAACCCTTAAATAAATAACTCATGTAACCCCTAATCAAACAAGTAACCCCAAAATAAGAAATCCAAGAATTAGTAACCTGACCAAATGAATAACCCCCACAAATAACCCATGACCGAACGCATAACCTTCTATAAATAACCCCTAACGATATAACTCCCTACAAAAAAAAGCCCTAACCTAATTAGTAACCTTTTACAAGTAACCCGTGCCCCACAGTGGCAACCACATGTAAAAAATTATGTTATGTTAAAGTTACTTCATCCCAAATAAATAAGGGAGTATATCCCATCCTATTAGCTCATACCAAAGATGATATTATATACGTAGTAAATTGATTCATATCCCATTATTCTATTATTATGTCAAGACAAAAGTTGATATTTTTTTAAAAAAAATTTCTCCCATCACCTCATTTCTTTTATTGTACGTATCTTTTGTGTAGGTTGTCTGTTATTTTAATCAGTTAGTGGTTGGGCCAATTGGTTTGCCATCAACTTTATTAAATATTGTCCTATTTGGGCCAAAAAAGTCAAAAGTCAACTATATGTTGAAGTCTTTGTTTAGGCATACAAAACAAACCCAAAATGTGAACATTAATACATTGGATATTTTTGTTACAAATTCTTAAATGGACTTGGTTCACAATAATTTATTGTGGACCACTAACATTAGAGAAATTATGATTATTTTATTTATAAAAAAAAGTCACTATGATAAAATGAAGGTCACTATGTTGAAAATAAAAGTCATTTTTGTAATATATAGGCTATAAGAGGTTAATTTTTTTAATGATATATTTTATAAGGTCAATATAAATAATAAAGGTCACTATGATAAAATTAGGATCATAACGCCGGACTTCAAGTTCACAATAGTATTAACGTTATACAACTTTTAATAAAGGTTACTATGTTAAAAATAAGGTTACTATGTTAAAAATAAGGGTCACTATGTTCAATGTAATGTCAGCTGCGTGTGTATAAAGCTCGGGTCCACAATAATATTATTGTGGACCAGGTCCACGCAAGTATTTCTGTATTTTTGTTCGGTTAATTTACTTGTTTATCTCATCTAATTCTTATCTGAGTATGTGGCGAACATGTGTTCAGATAATTATTCGGATAATTGAGATATCTGGAATATATTGTACTTGTTTTACTGATTACTATCCAGGTAGACATTATATATATATACAGTTATACACACATACTATATAAATAAATATAAATTTTGTTGATTTCATTTCAATTTAAATTTCTATAATATATTGATATAAAATATGCATTAACAACTTAATAAGTGTGAAATATTGAACATTGCAACAAAAATAAATAATAATAATAATAAAATAAAATAAAAATTAATAAACGGGAAAAGAATGCTACTCATCAAGTCAGTCATCATCCTTCTTTTATTATGTGGGATAACTCATATGCGTGTTTTCCTTTCAAATCCTTAATATTCAATTAATCACATTGCTTTCCCGTTTATAAGTCTTCTTGATGGCCGGAGATAATATAATACTCGTACAATATAACTAAGTGTATTAAGCTACTAGCTAGTAGCTACCTTATATTCCTTCCTCAAATTAATTAGCTATATTTATCAATGAATACCCGATGAACAATCTTAGCTCCTACAAAAAAAAAATATTATCATGTTCACTTTTAGTAAAATCATGTATGTGAATGTTTTTTTTTTTTTTGACAAGTATGTGAATGCTTAATTATTAATTAAGCATTCACATACTTAATGCTTAATTATTAATTAAGCATTCACATATTTAATAATTAAGCATTAAGGGCCTGTTCACATTTGCTGAACTGAACTGATTGGAGCTGAACTGAACAAAACTAAACTGATTGGAGCTTAACTGAACTGAACTGAATTAAGCTGAAATGAATATTTTATGTGAGAGGGAAATTAAGAGCTGAACTGAACTGAACTGAACTGATTGGAGCTGAACTGAACTGAAATTAAGTAAATGTGAACAGGTCCTAAGTATGTGAATGCTTAATTATTAATGGTTGAGACAATAATGTACGAGTAATGAGTAATAAGTTAATAATTAGAGGTTGGGACGAATGATTCTTAATTTAGATGTTGTAGCACTATTGACTAATACATATTCATGATTTGCCATACCAGCTTAATTAGTAATACTATATATTACTTGTGAAATCCAAAAAGTTATTAATATTAAAATCAAACAACTAAGATTTCCTTTGAATCTCTCTCATAGAAACTTGTTGCTAACCAACAAATTCGTTACTCTTGACTTCAAATAATGTATGAAGAATCCATGGAACTAATTTTGAATCCAAAACATGAAATAATATTAAATATAATTATTATGATGTCACAAATGATGAAATGCACTACCTATTTATTGTGGGGAGGAATGGGATGAGGACTTAAGACTGGATTTCAAAGACAATAGACCTTGAAATTTTTTATTTAAAAATCATCTTAATTTATAACGAAGTATTATTTGATTTATTTTTCAGTCAAGGTATTCGGCTACTCCGTGTATAAGAACCATACACGAGTATAGAACATGTTATTTAGTTCATCATTGAATTCAAGTTATGAAGTATAAAAGTCTTTTCGACATTTTGTATACTAGACGAGCTTTTAATATAGTATCAATCGCTAACAGTGATAATGAGAATGAATTAGTGCATAAGATAGTTTGTTTCCTTTAAAAATGTATATAAGCTTGTATGATACTCCGTAACTGATACAGCTATTCGTTGATGTTCATTCAATAATGATGGAAATGAAATTGTACATAAATTTGTATGCAATTAGTGTACTTAAATTGTAATGTACATGACGTGTTAACTCCATTAAGAACAACCTATACAATTAGCTAATAAATTGCAGAAGTACTTTAATTTGTAAATTTCCTTTCATTGATTAATACTCGTAAGTCGTAACTTCATGTCAATTTTTTTAACTTATGTCATAGGTGTACGCGGATTAGTTGGGGTGTTCGTTACTCCAAATTGATCAATTTCAAGGGTTATCCACTCCTAAAAAAACAACTTGTGAAGTTTTTGAGAAAGCTACAATCACCATCTTTAAATGAAATACATACCATATTCAACGATGTCTCTATTTTTACAAGGATAGATGGATAAGAAATGCAAAGAAACCCTAGTATAAGTACAATACGATCGAGCAGTGTCGATCAAATGAGCTCCGTGAATGTTACTCTCATTTATTTCTTCCCCACCAACACAATTACTTAATCATTTGACTATTGTGATCTTTGAGAACGAACTAACTAGCTTTAAATTGACAAGCAACTACATTTATTGAATTATATCCTTTAATATTTTTTGTTTCTATTCTTTTTTATATTGATGGATTAATTGTCCAATTTTCATAGTTTTTTTTTTAGGGTAATACTATATGAAGCCCTAAGGGCTATATATAAGCATTAAATTATACTCTTGGAAATGGTATAAAATTAGGAATTTATGACAAAAACACGCGTAAATCAGTGTAATTAGTGTTTATATTTTCATGATTTCTTAACTTTTAGCGATTTTCAAGGCTAAATTTAATGCTTATATGTAGCCCTAAGGGTTATGTATAGCATTTTCCTTTTTTTTATAAGAAAATTTTCATAGTTATATCAATATATATTCTTACATAACACTAATACTCTCAGAGTTATCCTTTTTGTTCATCTATTTAAATATTATTTTTTGTGGGATAAAAATTGTCAAAGTGTTACAATAGTTGTTTGAAAAATGGCTACCATATTATTTTACGATATAGTCACAGTTAGTCTTGTTATATCTACAATGCAAATATATTTTTTGAAAATTTTAAACCAACATAAAATAAATATTTTTCGAGAAACTATAAAGAATAAAATTACATAAATGAAACTAAAAATTATATAAATCAAAAAATTATTGATAATATTGTTTTATACCTAAAATAAAGTAATGTAATTAATTACTTGGAAAAAACATGTCATTTATGAACTATTTAATCGTGAAAACTTTATGATAGTTATATTTCAAATGACTACTGTAAAATTTTCAATTGATGGGTTGAATTTTTTTCCCTGGAGGCGGATGCACGATGCTTTGTGCATTCGCTTCATCCGATTTTTTCTAAAAAAAAAAAGGCGGAATGAACATATAGTTGCTCACTAAATTAAAAACATACTTATTTTATAAAGAATATCACATATAGTTGTTTTGTAATGAACATTAGTTGCTCTGTAAAAAACATATAGCTATTTTTTTTTTTTAAAAAAAAAAAAACATTTAACTTTACATTCTTTATATATATGTAAAGAACTTCAGTAATATTTATAAAGAACATGATAATGTAATGAACATAATTTTTATTCAACCACCATAACCTAAAGACAAAATTCAAAGAACATTTCAAAATAGACAATTAACATTATGTCACAAATAAAAGTACATTATACTGACAATCAAAGAACATGAAAATAAACAACATTATTAACAGCATGTTATATGTTCTTTACAATTTATTAACATGTTATTTTCACTTTAACTAAATGTCTTTTATATTTTATACAATATTCTTTCCGCTTTTTTTTTTTAAAAGGCGCATGGTACATCCGCCTCCGCAAACCACTGATTGACACTGGATATGTAAGAATCAAATAATGGTCCGCCAAAATTATAGCAAGCAAAATAAGGATGAAAATACATGAGTAAATTTAAGTTTACAAGTTTGATTTACTAAAACTAGTAAAGCAAGAGTAGTAGGAGGAGGGAACTAGGGATTCGTGGAAAAATTAAAATATTTTTATTAGCTCAAAAATCAAAGAACCATGGAGAAAAATATAACTTTTGCACATTTTTTCCTTCTCGTCCTTCTCATTTTATTAACTTGGTCATGACATACCGTCGAAAAAGGAATAATCTTGAAACGCAATATAGTAATAATGAGATACCGTACACAGTACTACACATACCATCTAAAAATTGTACACAAAAGTTCTATTATTATAATTATAGTAACATACTAAGCACGTAGCTTATAATTTATAGCCATCGTTCACAATAGTTTTTTTTCTGATACTTTTCCAGAAATGGCAGCTGCTAATGCTTTAGTAAAAGAAGGATCTTTAGTCAATGAAGATGCCATTTGCTCTACCAGTAATCTCTGCAACGCCTTCGTGTCGACTTTCGAGTCGATGTCATTCATCTTCTCCGTGTTGTTGGAATAATTATTATGGTTGATCAAATCAAGGTTAAGAGTAGGGGTGTTACTAGGAGATCGTATTACGGCGTTATTATCATTTACAGATTGACTTGAGCATAACACAACATGTTGCTCTAAATGATCCCTTGAATTTGGTTGAGGGTGATTGTGTTCACCTTCATATGTTGCTACTAAGATAGTTGGATCATCTGCACTTCTTTGCACCTGTTTTTACATACATGCAAACAAGTTTTAATCAAAAACATTATCATTAATTATAATATAATTCATAAAATAATTCATTTTGTATTGTTGTAACCAATCCTATTGTAATTGAAGTATAATACGTACACTATGTTTAAGTGTGTCTGTGTGTGGCATGTTGCTATACTAGTGGACTAGTGGTCCTATTGAAGTGATAAATACTATCGTCTTTGAATTCCAACTAGAGGGTTAGAGACGTCGCTAGTAGGGATGGCAACGGGTCGGACTCGGAGTGGATTATGCTAAATCCGACTCCGATCCGACAAGAAGTCGGATGTTAAATCCGACATCCGACTCCAAAATCCGACTCCGACTTCAATATCCGACCTCCGACTCCGACTCCGATCCGACCCGACTCCGAGTTTCTTTTACATTATTTAATATACTTTGAGATGTTGGGCTATTTGGGCTTTGACAACCCACACCCAATGCCACCATGACCACACAAAAATCCACTATCTATTGGAGTCGGAGTCGGATAATCCGTCAAAGTCGGACATTTGACAGAGTCGGATTTTTTTCTCGGATTTTTTTTAGGATCCGACTCCGACCCTCCTCCGACTCGGAGTCGAACTCGGATTACTTTTTTCTCGGACTCGGAGCGGATTTTTTACCTCGGATTGGGGCAGAGTAGGGTCGGATTCGGACTGGATTGCTATCCCTAGTCGCTAGCTAGAAGGTATAGGACGCATGCGCGTTTATGTAGCACTAAGGAACAAGGATAGACTTGTTTACCCTCTTTAACTTTAATGCATATGAAGATACTACGTAATAAGGTTAAGGGTTTGGCTTGAGTTGGACTTAGAGAAAACTTGACCAATCAAGTGTATTAGACCGTGACATCATATCAAATTAAACCAAACCATTGATAAAAATCAGACCGAAACACCTAATGGTTGGTAAAAAGAAGAAATTCCAAGAATGTAGACATTGTTAACACAAATTTTCCAAAAAAAAACAGCAATAAAAAAGGAATGGCCTAATCAAACTATCAAGGCCTATTTGCCTATGTCCTTAAAGAGATGGTTGTCAATTGTCATAGTCAACAAAATCTCAAAGGCGTTGTTGACTTTTAGAAGCTAGCTAGATAGTCAAGAATTTGTGCTTTGTAGCCTTGATTAGTATATAGAGTTAAAAAGCTCATAAGAGCCCTGTATGGCTGTATACATGAATTTTTAGTTTCGAGTTTTTGTACGTGATTCGGGTTATATCTCCCAGTATTTTACCAGAGCCTTCATTTGAGTCATATTCGATTCGATATATCGGTAATTTTATAGTAAGACTCTGATTCTATATTCTGTAGAAATTTTAAGGTTTTTTTTTTTTTTGGGTTTTTCTAAGTTATGCCCCCTAAATTCTTCAATTTCTAAACTGTACCCATGCTTTTCCAAAGTTATAAGATGTGTCCTCCACCTCACGATATTTTATCAACAATACCCTTCGATAGCCATATCCGATAACGAAAGTTAAGTTATTTTGTCAACAATGGGTCATGGCGTTATTAATTTGATACGTGTTCTATTCTGATTGGTTTAACACTTTGAAAAAATTTTAAAAAATCATAAAATAAAATAAAATAATAAAAAAGATTATTGTTAACGTCAAAGGTTATTGTTAATAAAAATTAGTGAGGTTGAGGGCACAGCTTAGACGTTTGAAAAAACATGGGCACAACTTAGAAACCGAAGAATTTTGGGGGCATAACTTAGTAAAACCCTTTTTTTTTTCATTACGTGACAGGATATACTTTTACACATGGTAATAAAGAAGTGATTAGAAGTTATTTGTTATATTGAAGAGATTGTTGTACACTAGTTTAATCTTCATTTTCACTAGTGAAATTTACTCCATTATTGCCATAAAATCTAAAAATCTTTCAAAATGATGATAACATACCTTCTTTTTTACTGGACATTCAGGAGCATTAGCACATTTATAGTAAGCTCTAGGAGACGGATTATCTCTTGTTACTTTCTGCCCGTATTTCCTCCATTGATATCCATCTTTCACTATCTAATTAACAACAAAAATCAACAAAAAATTAGTACTAATTAAAATCTCATAATCATAATCATCAACAGCAGTAAAAGCTACATATTCCCTCAGTTTACTTAAGTTGTTATTTGTTGGAACTTGTCATTTAATGACAGTAGCAAAAACATTACCACGGAGAATTTTATTAGATTTATCTCGATGTCTAGTTTTATAATATTGTACATATACAATATTATATTGAAACAGAGGTGCATAGTGCCATAGTGTATGCCTTGTGATCAAGCCAAGAAATTATGAATTAATAGTGATGAAACTAATGGACATACCAAGCTCGTATCCGAAATATCGGTCCGAATCAACATTTTATTAGTGATCTTAGGCTTGCTGCTAAGAAGCCTTACTCTTTTTAATGAATCATCATCATAGCTAATACAACTCTGCTCAGTGTTCCCCTGTATTCCACAATCTATTGCTTCAAAAAACTTCCTCTTCTTTGGATTCTGATCTTGTTCATTTTCGCCTTTCGAACTCGGACTAATCAAACCTATTAGCTGATTTTGCAACACACTGTAATTCTCACACATGGATGCCAACAGTTTTGTGAGCTTTTTGTTTTCATTGTTCATCCTATTCAGCTCCTCTTCTAAATTCCCACTTTTTCTCTGTTTTAAATTGATATATTACACATAACAACATTAGATGGTAGCACGAATAAAAACAAATATTAGGACTAGTCTGTTATCACTGTAACAACTATAATAAGTTTAGAAAAAATAAGTTTAAAACTGAATCGATCTAGCAGTCTCAAACTAACAAAAACGCGATATTTAGAAACTTGTATAAATGACCAACCTCATCCTCGTGTATCTTGTCATCAATTTCCGGGGTGTTACAAAGATTAAGGTTAAGATTAAAACCAAGGGAAGTGTCAAGAACCCAATTAGATGATGACTCCATATAGGTGAAGTAATCCAGATTAAAGGATTTTTGAAAGAGGTTGATAAATTGAAATATATAAAAATGTTGAGTTATTATATAAGTATTGGATAATAAAATGTGAATGCATTGAGCAGCCACTTTGTGAGTGTTTATATAGTAAAAGAGTTCTAGAGAAGAACATAAAAAATTTGACTAGTAAACTGTAAACCCCCAGGAAATAGTACATAAATTTCTTAAAGTATTAAAGAAAAAGAGAAATTGGGTAATTAATAGTACATACTGCAACAAAATTCTAGACGTGGAGCAGCAACGAGTGTTTAAGACATAAAATATGCGTCCAATACGTGTTCAACATTTGTTTGAAAGTCAAGCATGAAAATACTAGGTCAATCTACGTTTTTCTTCCCACCTTTAAAAAAAAAAAAAAAAAAGTGTTAGACGTTTCAACATTAGTTACACTTTACACCCTAAACAAAATTACAACATTAAGAAGTAATATACTTGGACCACGTAATTATATTTAGTCTCTCTATAAACAAATAAGAAGGATTTACCCGACAATCACTTCTTTGTATAAATATATACTCTTTGTTGTTGTTAATTCTTCTTAGAGCAACTTCAATAGTTGTAGCTAGGGACTTGCTTTCAATTATAATAAATTTCTAGCTATTAGCTTGACTATTGGAGTTAGAAAACTCAATTAGCTTTGCCAAGCTAATTTGCTTGGGAATTAAACTTGTTAAAATGAAAATGCTCATTGCACCAATTAAGCTATTTCTATGTTATTTTCTATCCAACAACTACTACTAACAGCTAGCCATTAGAGCAAAAAGTAGCTAAAATGATAATTAGCTTTAAAAGCTTATGTGACATGACATGCTAATTGTCAATTAGCTTGACATTGAATTTGCTCTTACCTTTTCAAAATTAAAAAAAATTACATTTATTGTATTTTCTCTGTTATTTTAAAGGTCTTTATTTTAAATGTGTACATAACTTTTATTTTCACACTTGTCATATCAATGTATAATTTCAATAATTAATATTAGGAAAATATATATAAAAGCAAAGTTGATAAATAAAAAGTTGACTTTTTTTTAATTTTTATAAAAAGGGTCATTAAAAATACTTAGCGTGTTTTTTGTACAGGCTTGACACATTGTGTTTCGCTTATAAAAACGGAGTAACTTGACACCTATAACACTAACAAAGTAACAAAGCAACATCTATTATATTGGCAAATTTATCCCTTACTATGTTTATAAAAGCAACTCCTACAACATTAACAAAGTCAACCATGTATTACAGATTGACTAAGTAACCTCTATAATCCTCACAAAGTTAATTCTATAATACTAACTAAGTAATTGCATGACTAACCACTTATAAAAATTAATGGAAAATAAATTGTATTTAAATGCAAAAAATCAAATTGATACAAATATTATAAAATAAAAAAGATACAAGTATTACACAAGTATTTAATTATTGATAATTGTGCATAATGCAAAATCCCCTTTTAAAAAAATTATAATTAAATAAAATTTCGACACATATATTTTGTGAAAGTTCAAAACAGCCGCATATTATAATTGTTCACACTACTTGATTCATTCATGGTTCATGTATACTCAATCTTTTCTTGTTTTGATTTCATTTTCCAAGAGAGTGAGAAAGAGTTGAAGTGAAAATTGAATATTCAATATAATGTCGACAGAAAGGCCAAAAAAAATAGATGTCACATGCCACAACGTCATATTTTGTGAAAGTAGTTTCTCATGGGTTGTACTTCACGAACAATGTTTATTTATTTATTTTTTTTGAAAGAACAAACAATGTTTCAAAAAGGGCTTTATTGTGGAAGTGTGTAACACATGTAGGCTTGTCATGAATTCTAGAGTCTTACGGAGCACTCCCTCTGTGATGTATGTGTAATGTTTAGGTAACTTCATATACGACTATACGAGTATCATTTTTAGCTACATACACTTGTCCTATAATAACTTGGACATGATCGATGATCTTATGCAAGTGAAAAGATGAAAAGGAAAAAAAAATTGGTAGGTGAATATGAGATCCAAAAAAGAAGTTGAGAGAAAAAATTTCATAATTGAAAATGTAAATTAGAAATTTTAAACATATTCTTTAAGCAAGTAAAATAAGACAGCAACATTAGGACGTTGAAGTATATAGTATAGGTAAGTTTGGTGACTTATTTATCATTTCGGCCTTAAGTTTATGAGAGAAAAAAATAAATACGAAGTAAATAAATAGACCCACTCATTGAATTTTTTTGTCAAAAAACCAATGTGGTTAGTGCACTAGTGTTATTCACCAAATACAATATTTTCATAGCCTCCTCAATCGTCATACGAAGTAGATATCATATAGATATACTTTTTGCCACCTCAAACTCTTGTTTTTAAATATCAAGTGTAAATAAATAAATCAAAATCTCTCTCTTTTTGGTTTGATAATAAGTATTCTAGATTTCTAGTGCACACGATCTTGATTCTTGAACTAATTTAAACTTCTTTATTATAAAATACAGATTAGAGTATAAAAGGAATATTTGACGTAGGGATATAACGAAATTTCGCGGTAATTTACAAGTTTTGCCAATAATTCACTTGATTGATAATGATTTTTTGTGTTAAATATTTTTAAAGGAGAGTTTAATATATAATGAATACATTGTTAATACTCTCTCCATCCCCTTTTGATAGTCCCTTATGAGCAAATTTTAGTACCATAATGTTCATCTTATTTACTTTTTCCAACAACCATTAATATTAATTTTTTACCAAAATTCCCTTCAATTTGCAACAATATTTGTACAAATTTAAATTTTCCATGTACTTTTATTATTTTTTTTCTCTACTTCTTTGCATACCCAATGTCAATTTACTTTTTCAATGTACTTTTACTATTCTTATTTGTGTTTATTAATTCACGTGAAAAATGCCCATAAGAGACTATCAAGAGGGGACGGAGGGAGTATATCATACGTGGAGCGTAGACTGTAGACTGTAAGAATAGAAGGCCATAAATCAAAAGGATAGTATGTAATTTGTACAAGTCATTAGTGTTAATTATCTCATATTTTAAACATTTGAGGTTCGAATCCTACCAAGTGAGGGTGTTTGGGGGCCGGGTAGGGATCCCCTCACTCCTCCCTCTTCTTTTAATTAAGTAATTGACCCGCTAATGTTGGACCAAAAGCACCAAAGAGTCATGGGATATTTTATTTTTTTTGGTGTTGCACCCGATTCACCCTTTGGGCTAATCCGGATAAAGGAAAAAGTATTCGCGCGATATGACACTGGTTATACTTTAAGTGTAATTTAATAACATATTGTCCAGATTACGTCCCTTACATAGCATTCATTTATCAGAATCTACAAACTATATATGCTATCGGATACACACAATCCGATTTGATCCATTATACTACCTCCGTTACATATTATTTGCAACGATTAGACATTTTTCCTCTCTACTTTATATCAAATGCTGTAAATAATCTGTAACGGACGTAGTACTACGTAGTTGGTGTTGCTCCAAGTACCATGTCATACATACATAGTAAAATTAGTAAAGGTGAGTATGTCATACTACATGACAATTTCTCCAAAGTTTTGGTTGTGTAACGAAGTGATGTCATCTGGCTTACGTCTTACGGGTCTAAAGGGCTATCATCATGAATCCTTCACTTTCTTCATCACTAAAAAAGAAGTTGCTTGTAGTTGTTTCTAAATATGGTGGGTTTTGATTCTTTTGAACCATAGTTCATACCCAAAGAGGCATCCTTCTCGGGGCCACTGAGGGAGTAATTATTAATTAATACCAAAAACAAAGAAAATGGAAACTTTAGTTAAAGGTTACGTTACACATGTAATATACTTATTCATCTTAGTTAAGATAAAATCATAAAATTATAAAAATGATGGTCATGCACTCATGCCATAATATATTCATCTTAGTGTAATGATTTATTTGCTTTTGGTTAAAACTATAATAGAAAATTGACTTGACTAAACAATAGAAAATTCTTTGTTCTTTTTCTTCGACAAGACCAAAAGAAATTTCTTAAGTCTTAACTACTCCGTGTGTAGCTAATTAGCTATCATATTGCATTGTTTTGTACCTAAAATAAAATAAGAAGTTAAATATAAAATATTATCTACTTTCAATATACTTTTTTACCATCTTTTAATTTATAATTGGTATATCTATACTTTTTGAGAGTGAGGGACAGCTCTAATGTTTAAAGCTCCTCCCCTGATTAACATTTTGTTGTTCAATAATTATACTAACAACAAAATTATATTATACAAACAATTTTTCAATTAAATTACTGGCAAAAAAAATATATAAATGGTAATTTTAGTGAAGTGATGCATAAAAAAATAGATAATATACAAGATTCCAGACAAATTTCCAGTCAGGTTATTGAATTGCTTTCAAATTAAGATTGGTAGATTTTCTAAAAGAAGTCCATGATTAAGTAAAAAATTAAATTGAACAAAGTAATCCCTATGTAAACAAGAATTAATTTTCTACTTTATTTAAACTAATGTTTTCTGTACATATCTGGATTTAACTTATCTAAACTTATTTTTTCTAAAATAAGAAAAAGTTAATTGAACAAAAAATCTCTAAGGGTGTGTTCTATTCACCTGATTTCACAGATTTAAACTTACTTTTAACTTATCTGAACTTAATTACCAGAACTTATTAAAACTTATTTTAGTAGAAATTTGTACTTGAGTAACCTTTATAAAAACTAAACTGAACTTATTTGAACTAATTAAATCTGAAATACTTGAAAGTAAGGTGAACAGGACAGATCATCATCAGACCCTAAGTTAGTAATTGTAACCCGGCCAATTGATGTGTCATCGTAAGAGAATCAAGCTACAGACCAAAAATACACTACATTTGAAAATTCTTTGGCCATCTTTTTCTATAATCCATAGGTTTCTCAAGTAAAGTGAGATTTCTTAAAGACATACTTTATAATCCAAAAAAAAACACTTTTTTTAGTTATTCAATGGAACTATGGAAGACTTGAATCTGAAGTCGTCGTTGTAGGTGAATATGCATGCATCGCCTAAGATTTGTTGAACTATTAGTGTCGTCATTTCATGACATCGTGAAATTAGACGTCATATGATTACATCATTTTAATGACGAAATAATTTTATTCTTACTTTTCAAATGCATTCTAAGCTATTTCTTGTTGTATTTCACTTGCTCAAGTCGATAGTCAATGTTATTTCCACATGTTTTGAATATTAATACTACCTCCGTTAACTTTTATTTGCAACTTTGGAATATTTTATATCTCACAAATAATACCCCAAAGTTGCAAATAAAAGTTAACGGAGGTAGTATGAAACTTTGAGAGCACAAATTAGTTGTGCTAAGCTAATACTTTTATCAACCACATGCTTTTTAGGTGCAATTAGATGTAGATTATGAAAATGTATGGAGTAAGAAAATTTATATACATATTTCACAAGATTTTTTTACTTAATAATATTTGATGAGAAAAAAATACGGGTACACCATACATGCACCCGGGTGTATATAAAAATGAAGAATATATGGTTGAAATATAACAATATAATCAAATAGTATATTCTCATTATATTATTAGAGTTCTTATATAAGTGTTATCTTCTTTCATTGTTTGATTAATGTAGTCATTTTAGTGTTTATGGGGTTAAAAATTCTATGGTTGTCTTTTTTTTTCTTTTTTTTTTTTTTGGACAAAAGCAATTCTATGGTTGTCATCTAACATTAATTTAATTTTTCATTGGCTGATTTTTTTATTTATTTTAAGTTAAAATTAAAATACTTCTTTTTTAATTTTTTTTAATTTTTTTTATTTTATATTTTCATAATTAATTTATGTATAAAATTCTAATTTCAGTGTTAACAAAAGCTAGATTTGGTAACTAATTATGATAATAATACAAAAAAATCGAAAATCTAATTAATGAATTTTAAATTTTAGATAAATGATTTTTAATTTATTTTAACATTAAAAAAATAAATCAAAATCAGCTAATAAAAAATTTGTATAATGATAGTCATTTAAGGGGTATTGTGAGTAATTTCCTTATTCATGTATTTACATTATTCTCATTTCACCGTGTTTGATTATTTATGTGTAAGCTAAGCCACTATTCCTCCGTATTAGATTAATTACAATAAGACTTTCAATTTTTCATTCATTTATAATAAATTAATTGTAATTTTTTATTTTGAGAGAAGGGAGAAAAGGAGGGTGGTCCCGTCAAAAAAAAAAAAAAAAAAAAAAAAAAAAAAAAGAGGGGGTGGTGCCAAACTGCCAATGATCACTGAACCTAAAATTTAGAGGTTTCTTCTCCTACCACTAGTCCACATGGGAAGTTGGATGCAACAATTATTTATTTGTAACACTTCCTCCGTGTTTTTTTATTAAGACATTTCTTCTTTTTATTTATTTATTTATTATTATTATTTTTAACATTAAGACATTTCTTAAATTGCATTTGATATGCCAACACAATAAGGTCAATAACGATTAATATCTCAAATTATCAACATTATAATATATTTCGTATATATGATACTCGTAAAATATACATATCCAGAGTAAAAGCTACAAGAATTTACATTGAGGTGATTTAAACAAGATTCAACTTGACTATGTTTTATTGTACTTATAAATTACAAAAGGTAGTCAAAATATATACAATTTGTAATGAACAATTTAAAAATCAAACCGTGTCAACAAAAATTTCGGAGGAAGTATGTTACGGAATACTATTTTATTGTGTAACTGTGCCTGCTATATTCCAACATGTCTGTTAATAACATAAACATCACCAATACACGAAACTAATCCACGCTTTCTTGGACTAGATGAATTCAAAGAGTATACGCAAGATTTACACAATACGAAGTATATTTATTATTAAAGATTTTTCCTTCAAAGCAATTCATTAGGGTCTATTTGATTGTGATTGTTTTTAATTTGACGCTTAAAACAAAATTAGAAGGATGAGCTGAGCATTGCTTCTTGAATACTGCTGAAGGGCAACGCAAAATTCAATAAGACCCTTGAATTAGCCAAGGGTAAAGTAATTATTAGTGGCTCCATCCTTCGTTAGGGTCATCAAACTCTTGGCAATAATTTGGGGTCATTACTCATTATCAATTTATTGATAGAGTTACGAGAAAGTTTAGAGAGGAGAGAAAGCTTAATCACTAGTATATTGTCAATATTAATGAGTATACAAGAGTGTATACTGTATAAGATTAGAGTATTGAACATCACCAAATTATAACCAATTTCAATGTATGACTAAGTACATTAGCTAATAATAAAGGATATTTTTAACCATGACAATCATAGAGAAATTAGGGTAAAAATACGATAATCAATGGTAAATCTCGTGTAAGCTAAGACGTGTTTTACGGTTGTCTTATAAGCGCATTTCACAACCACTGGTACAAGACTCCCAGTGACGATGGCTCCCCATTCCCCAAGGGTAACACAACTACCTTCCAACTTCGTACCTCGATTGAAAGGTTGAAATTACTTTAAGAATTGCTCAGATCTCTATGGGAATTGATTTATGTTTATTATGTTTAGGATTTCACAATACTATGGCCATGTCTTTTGAGCTACTCTGCTCTGCTGCTCTAGCTCTGCCCTGCTTTGCACTGCTTTGCTGAAATATACTCTGCACCCAGTCCTACTCTACTCTACTGAAATCTACTTTACTCTGTCTAGAAACTCAAAAGAAAAAGGTCTATGTGTTTTTCATTTGTATATAACGAATAGACAGACACAATAGGTATTTATAGGCTATTAATAAAGAATCAAAACCAATGAAAATGGCTTTCTAGAACTCTTGCCCAACCCCCGGCAAGCTCGCCCAATTCACAATAATGAAAAACGTATGAAGGTCCGAATCTCTACCCGACCCCAGGAATGGGGAGAGTATCAATTTTGAGTAGATGCTGAATGTACTCTTATAGATATGTAAGAACTCTAAACTAAACACAAGATGAAAATAAAGAAAAGGAATAGAGGTAAGCTAATACGGAGTACTTCTCATTTTCCGTTTGGGCCTAGCAATATAATTTTTTGAGGCCTAATATATATACTGTAGTGAAAAAGGCAGGTATACTTGAGCCCTTCCCATAGTTTGGATACTTATTAAAAATATGCCCAAATGTACTTGGTCCAACTTTAGAAGGACAAACCTTTGTTTAGATTAGTGTGGGCGTACGTCCATTTGGGAAATACAAGTCGATTAATCAACTTGATAAACAAAAGCAAGGGGTTATTTATCTTTTCAATGCTATAAATTCGGGGTAAAATTGTAAATTGTAGGTTATCACTTCAAAAAAATTCGCCCATTCTTTGTTGCGGTCGAAGTTTTTCATTCTCTCTATCATTATAATTTGAAGAGTTTCAATGGAGAAATTAAAGCTCACGAGCATCTTTAATAAAGGCAAATGACAGACCATTACCTTTTAAGTTAACCTTGCCCTATACTTCTCTATTTTCTATAAGGTTTTCTTTTAATTTGGCTGCATCGCCGCTAGAAAATGATGGTGAAACTTAGTTGCTTTCGATGGAGGAGCTTCGATAGAGAAGGTTACTAACACCCTTGAAGCATTAGAACAGTAAAACACAAATAGATGAAAAATAATGTTGCGAGCTCTAAATAACACTCCGTAAATTCTCATGGGATAATTTTTTCAAGATCAAATTTTCTTTAAATGTATTTTTTAAAATTTTCCGTAAAAATTTAGAAAAATAAACAAATTGATTAAATTTAATGTGACGTGACCAAGTACTCAAGTGAAATGTCACAATTCTCACAAAGAACCTTATCTTGCTCCGTTATTTAGCAAAAGCATGTAACCAATTAAGTCACTAAATGTTGAACATCACGCTATTATTCTTCCACTGTAAAGTTAGATCAATAAACATAACTAAAGCAAACATGTTCTTGGATTTGTCATGATGTATCTTATCTATCTCCCATGTTCAAATGTATCTATCCCATGCTATCGTAAATCAACTAGGGCCAATGCTTACATCATTAAGGATAAACAAATATTATTAAAACAAATCTTCTACACTAAAAATAAACTTTCAAAAAATCTTATTAAAACAAATCTTCCACTCTAAACTTAAACAAAACTTTCAAAAAATCTTATTAAAACAAATCTTCCACTCTAAACTTAAACACAAAGTTTCATATGTGGCTGGCCACACGGTGTGGCCAGCCACAATTTTTTTTATTTTTTAAAATTCTTTCTCTCCCCTCTCTATTCTCTTTCTCTCTCCTCTTTTCTTCTTCTTCAAGCTAGAACATTCATCTCATTTTCTCAGAGAACGTAACACAAATTTCGCAATCGTCATCAATAATCGTCTTCATGATTCGTTCGTCGGAAATAGTGGTTTCACTGGGAGGGTAGTGGTGGTTTGGTGACTCCGTCGTCGGAAAACAAGTTCAAAGTTTTTAAGGCTAAATTCGGCCATGAAAACTCTAGATCTAGAATTTTCTTGGTCGAATTTGGCCTTTTTAGCCATATTTGAAGTGATTTTCGAAACCATTGTTAAATTTAAAGGTATTTGTTTGATTTGATTTTTTTTTTTAATGGTTTGGTTAGATCGAAGTTTGTTTGTGGGTTAGGGGCTAGTGGCAAGGCGTTTAGGTTGGTAGTGGTTCGTTGTTGGTGGTAGTTTTTTGTTGGTGGTAGTTTTTTGTTGGTGGTGGGTAAGGGTTTACTAGATCCGGGGTTACTAGGTGGTCCGGTTAGGGGTTACTAGGTTGTCGGTCAGGGGCTACTTGGGGTTACTAGGTCGGGGGTTACTAGGACGGTTAGGGGTTACTTCGGGTTACTAGGTCGGCGGTCAGGGGTTACTTGGGGTTACTAGGTCGGGGGTTACTAGGTCGGTTAGGGGTTACTAGGGGTTACTAGGTCGGGGGTTACCAGGTCGGTTAGGGGTTACTAGGTCGGGGGTTACCAGGTCGGTTAGGGGTTACTAGGTCGGGGGTTACTAGGTCAGTCAGGGTTACTTGGTCAAGGGTTACTAAGTCAGTCAGGGTTACTTTTGTCTTGGGGTTACTTTTCTGGGGGTTACTTTATCATTTGCTGATTTGACAACCTGCTGCATGGTGCGGCCAGCCGCACCAGAAACCCACTGAAACTTAAACAATAAATTTTGTTTAAAGCTTCTCGTTAATTTTATTCGAAAATAGTCCATTTAAGATAAAAATTTATTAAAAAAACTCTTATAGTAACTTGAACTGAAAATTCTACAGCAGACATCATAACCCATTTAAGTGTAACTTTGTTTTACAAGGCTAATATGATTGATTAATCTAATGTAAAACTCTTGGCACATAGGTCATAGGCCCTATGTATTAAGGATGCAAATAGGATGTCATTTGTGTAAATAATGGGAATCTAAGGGTGGGAAATATGATGACAAAAAGTATCACTAGATGCATAATGCATGGTACATAAAATGTACTATTCAAACAACTTATACTTTAATGGTACATTATACATGTATAGTAGTATACAAAAATATACCATTGTACCACAACAAGAGAGAAAATGTACCACTGAACCCTAGATTGCCCTCCTATATGCATGACAATGCAAAGACATAGGCCCTATGCGCCTAGATGCACTCTAATCTAATAAGAAATACATTGTGAGCTCTTTTAAGGGTAAAGTTATGTTAAAATTGATAAGTTTTATACTTTGTAGTTTGTACTATACATGGGCAACTATAAATACTTTTAGAATAAATTTAATCTGTCTTACAATAAATTAATGAAAGTCCGTTTTATTTAAACATTTGATAACACATGCATATATAAGGAGTTAGTTGGAAACTTTTTAATTTTGGTTGTTAATAAGGAAAAGGGCCTTATCGAGCCGGAACTTCTCACAAGTCCTCCCAACCCAGGCTAACGGGCTAAACACTTTGGAATTGAGGGAAAAGGTAAAGGAATCCCCCCCCCCCTCTCGACCTCTCCCCCCCCCCCCCCCCCAAAAAAAAATGTTTCTAATAAGGTTTGATCCCACACGCTCTTGGTTGTGAAATGCAAACTTGACCACTAAGTAAGAAAAAACTTTTATAGTATATATACCAAAACAATTATTTTTATGTATGAGGTTAAAATTCACGACAAACACAAAATCATACTTCCTCCGTTTTCTTTTACTTGCAACACACCTTTTAGGCACGCAGTTTTAGGAGATGATTAGTGAGGGTAAACGAGCGATTTTATCAATATAATTTTTACACGAAAATTAGAATAGGGTTAAGTATCATTTGTAAAAATTATAAAGAATAATTTATCCGTTTACATTACATAAACCCGACCTCAAAACACGTGCCACAAGGCTGTGTTGCAAGTAAAAAGAAACGGAGGAAGTATATCATTTGAACAGTATTTTATGTTTAAAACTACTACTACCTCCGTTTCTTATTATGTGCAACAAAGGGGTATTATTTGTGAGACATAAAATATTCCTTTGTTGCACATAATAAGAAACGGAGGTAGTATATTACTTTGCTATAAGTCCTTGGAAATTTGGAATATAGGATTAGGTCGAATGATGTCCTTTAAAGAATAAGTTGGTTGAGTATTGAAACAAAAGATAAGGGGCATTATTAGTTTATTACATTCTACATGTATAATAATGAAAAATGGAACCCATTGTCTAATGTGTTGATGGCACGTTATAGTAGACAAATAATTATCTATACTATTTGTCTCCTTTTTAGATTATAATTGATCAAATCATATCATTATTAAAGTTTTAGTCTTGCTGATCATATCATTATTAAAGTTTTAGTCTTGCTAATCATATCATCAGTATAAACATTAAGCATTTAAAACAAGTTTTGGTGGATGGTAATGCTTTGAAAGCTGCATTTATATAGTATAGTGATTGATTATGAGTGTATAAAAATTCAATTGTACCTGAAATGTATTATTTGCATGAGTACATACTTTCTTATAATAATGTAATACTTTATTATTAATCAGCAGGGTCCATGTCCACTAGCTACTCTTAATGATCTCAATGAATTTTTGTTTGCAATAGTTTGTTGTTTTTCTCAATTATTTTCAAATACATACTTCATTGCTTCTGTTATAAAACTTTCATTTTAGCTATTTGATGGATTACTAATTTGTTGAACATAAATTTAAAACTTGTGTCATTGTCGATAAGATATTTCTATATTATTAATTTGGAAAATTTTTCTATACACCCGGTTTCAGTAATTTAATGTACATCTGGTGCACTTTTGTCAAATGTAGTGTCACCTTTGTCAAATTTATCAATGAAGCATAAATAACTCTTATATATGTTGAGTAACTTTTGTGCGTTCTAGTATACCTTTTGCGCATTTTATTGTCACTTTATAACGGATGTTCAGTAATTTACTGAACATCCGTTTTATTTAAAAGTTTGTGTATTAATTTTGGGTTTGTAACACAACTAAAACTAATATGCTTAGATAGTACGAATATGCAACATCTCTAGTCAGATTAATTGGTATATAAAAAGTGTGTGACTTATTGTAATTCACTATTTGTTGTTTGTCCTACATCTGAGTTTTTCAAGTATCAAATAAATATTTTAAGACAATTCTAACAAGATCTTAATGTTATTTTATGTATGTTAATAGTGTAAAATTTCATCATTTCAAATATCCCTTGAAATTGTGTTAATTGTCAAATGGGCTAGGTCAAAAGAGTTTAGAGTATATAGACATTTTTGAAGTGTGTTTCAACAAATTGCCTCTAGAGATCTTATAACATTCATAACAAAGATATACGAGAAAATTATATAATACTACATAGATGATTAGCTGCGTAACATTATATATAAGACACTTTTTTTTAACATATATATCTTTTGAAAGGTGTCAAATACAAAGAATTAGGATTTCATTCATTGAACTGCATTATCTACACAAATCCAAACTCAAATGTAGCTTAAACAAAACATGTATCTAGAATAATGGACAAACACATAGTGATCACTACATCTGATAATTGAATATCGCTCTTAATTTTTAATTCCCACAAAAAGAAAAGATTGCGAAATAGGTAAAAGGGCGGGTTTAATTTCAATCTTACACATTCTAGCTCCAAATCGTGTGGATTGTACATTTTCAAAGATGTGGTTTAACAAACGAACACCATTTCCACCAAGGGAAAATATCACTCCCACCATTATTCCTCCCATGAGACCAATCTCCTTGCCATTTCCAAGCTACATCCTTCATTGCCGGCCTCACTTGTTCCTCCATCAACTTCAAGTACTCGACAGGATCACCACCCCTCTTCGAAAACTCGACAACCTTAACCTCCGGCAATACCATAAACACTTCAACACTCACCACCAACCTCCCTCTCCTACCCATTTCTCCCCCTTTCAACACCACCCTTGACTCCTTTTCTTTTCTTGCCTCATAATTCAACACTTGTGCCATCTTCTCCACTTTCTTCAACACTTCCTTAGTCGAACACTTTGTCACGAACAACGACCCAAGTTTCCTCTTTTTAGTCTCAAACAGCCCGGACAAGTCTAAACCCGAAGCCATACATAATATGAAATCAAAGGCATTGAAAGAAGACTCAGGAGAGGAGCAAAACAAACTCGAGTCACCTTCATATGATCCACTTAATCCTCTCCTAAACCAAGGACTTGTCATAATCTCCGATATCATAATTCTTTCCTTTGGATTCTTCACCAAAATCTTCTTAATCAAGTCCTTAACTTCCTCAGGAAACCCTAAGGAAAACTCATACTTACAAATCCTAATCTTCCTTAACATCTTCTTTTGACTTTCATCTTGGAAAGGTGGATAACCAGCAAGTATAGCATACAAAATCACCCCACATGACCAAATATCAGACAATTTCCCATCATATTTCTCCCCTCTAATTATCTCCGGCGCCATATAAGCAAATGCACCACATGCAGTAGCCAGTAAAACATCAGAATTATTACTCTCTTCTTTCTCTCCAAGATAAGTAGCCAACCCAAAATCACAAATCTTGACATTTTCACCATTTGAGTCTACCATAATGTTTTCTAGCTTAAGGTCACGATGACAAACACCGCGACTATGACAAAAATCAACCGCAGTAATCACCTGTTGGAAGAACTTTCTAGCAATATTTTCGTCGAGTTTACCTTGCATAACAATCTTAGTGTACAAGTCACCTCCTCCAACATACTCCAAGACCAAGTATATTTTAGTCTTAGTTGCCATGACTTCCTTAAGCTCAACAATGTTCGGGTGCTTGACAAGCCTCATAATCGATATTTCCTTCTTAACTTGCTCAACCATACCATGGTTTTTTACTTCATCTTTATTGATCATCTTTATGGCAACTATTTCATCTGTTGTAATGTTTTTAGCCTTGTACACTTTTCCGAAATTTCCCTCACCTAAAAGCTTAGATAACTCATATTTGCCAAAAAGAACCCTACCTTCCATATTGAAGTGAACTTGTGTATAATTATGTGACACTTTTTTGACATCAAAGCAGTGTGTCCTGTATCTAATGAAACAGGAACACCCTGATTTCCCCTGTTTTCTTTGGGGTTATATGTGGAAAAAATTCAGAGGATATTTGATGAAATATCATGAAATATTATTTTAGATTAAATTAATTATAGGAAGAATTCAATTGGAATACGAATCAACGGTTTGCTGTCTTTTAGCAATTATTTTATGGATTTAGTGTAAAGGGTTTCAATCATATTACTCTGTTTTCCTCTGTTGTTGGCTTGTTGCCATTTTGAACTTGATTTTATTTGAAAGAATATTATTGGACAATTTAATTCATATTCTATGTGCTGTCAAGTTTCAACTAGATGATAACTTGTAACAATAAAAGTAATTTGTAAATGTAGTACTTTTGTTTTTTGTTTTTTTTTTCTTTGAAAAACAAAAGTAGAAAAACAGCTAAATAAATAATAATATAATTAAATTAAGTTATCTATGAAATTGTCACTAAGCCGTCTTAGCTCAGTGGTAGAGCGCGTGGCTTTTAACCACGTGGTCGTGGTTCGATCCCCACAGACGGCGTTTCCTGAAGTATTTTATTTTTTTGTTTGGGATTTACTACGGAGTAATTTTTATTGTCACTCGTAATGATCTGATATAGTTTTGTCACTTTGTATAATTGGATACCACACTAATATAACTTTACTTTGTATTACAGGCCTGTTTTCATTGACTGAACTGAACTGAACTGAATATTTTATAACAGAAGGAAATTAGGAGTTGAATTGAACTGAACTTAACTGAAATAACCATATAAGAACAGGCCCTACGTATTAACTATGGTCTATGGTATAAAGCATGACGTATGAAATCAGATACAAAAGCAGCTACATATACGAGACAAAATGCGAGAATTATTTTACACAACATTTTACCTTCGATTTGGTTGAAAATAACTACCACAATTTTAATAATTGAAAAAATTTACGAGAATTCATTTTGGGTGGCAATATGCTAAGATATGTCTTGAGGTTAACATAGCCTAATTCGCTCAAAGTTAAGAGTAGAATTTGAATTAAGCTATTAAGTCAATTACAAGTGGGCCGTTTAGTGATGTGGGCTTTTATCTTCTTTGTCGGGCAATGTCATTCAACATCCAGCTTCCTTGTTTAAGTTAAACTTCAAGGCTTTTGACTTTCTTCTTTCTTAACGATTAACTAGGTTAAGTCCCGTGCCATGCACGGTAAGTTTTAATACTTATCATTAGTTTAAGACTGCTATTTAATTATAAAAAATTATACCTAATTGCAAAATATTATAGGATGAAAGTTTTGTAATTACAAAAAAAAAAAAACATATATAAAATTTATCACCCTAAAGAAAACAGAGAGAATAATATATGCACGACTATTATTGCATATATTTTTTTTTAAGACACTATTGTTGCATATATAAATAAGATATACTTATCAAATAAGAAGTGAATCATTATTGTATAGTTTGTATTAAAATCTTCTCTAAGAAGCTTTGGCCAAAAAAATAAAAAATAAAAAAAAAAACTTTTGGAGGGAAAATTTTTAACCAGGAAATGACATGTGTCATTCCTGGTTTCGCCTTTAGTATAAAGTTATAGATAACTTTGATTTTGTTCGTAATTAATGAAAAAAAATTATAAAACCATAACATGATGTTTTTCTTTTTCTTTTCTTTTTTTTTTTTTTTTTTTTTTTTTTTTTTTTTTTTTTTTTGATATGATTAAGTACAATGTAATTTTGAGACATTGATTGTGTTTGATAAACAGTTTATGTTTGAGCAAAATTAGCTTATTTGACCAATATTAGTTTATTGACTATTAAACTAGTTGTTGGTCCAGGCAATGCCTTGTGTTATCTAATGTAATACAGTATGAGATTAAAGAACGTGCTTGTGAGAATTTTTTATGAATAATTATAATGTACTTATGTTACAATTAGTGATTGCGGTTTTTGAGCCATATTAGTAATTAGTTTCATATTTGTTACGGAGTATTTCCAAAAATAAAATGTTTTTTTAATTAGTAGTTATGCACATTTAAAATAGAAATTGAAAAGGCCATGAATCATGTGGAGGTGTGTTTATATATTTTAAACCTAAAACATTTTCTATCGTCTTAAAGTTCTCATTTATTGATGGCAGCGTTAATTTAAATTGTAATTGATTGATTTTCAGAATAATATAGATAGATATGTGACTATACAAATGACTTGACATCATGTCATTGGTAGGAGAAGGTGACACATGGCAGCATACACATGTATTGCCATTGACACGTGACAACATGACATGTATTGCCATGAGTTTTAATAATAACTAGCCTTCTGGCCCGTGCAATGCACGGGTTATTCATATAAAATTGTATTGAGAGATAAGTGAAGAAATATCAGTAAGTCATTATAGGGTATAATATGTAATCGGAAACATGATTTAAGAAATTAAAATTATGTAACTTTAATCGAAAACGAGGCTTAAATAGAAGTTGGAAGGGCTAAAATTAAAGAGAGAATAGGAAAAGGTTGAATTAAAGGGGAGAGATGAAGATGAATAGATGAAGTGTGTATGAAAGATTAAGTATAAGTTTAATGAAAGAATTAAAAAAAAATGGTGCAATAAAAAATTAATAGTGTAAGATGACATGTAGCGCCATGGTTAGAGAAGTGTAATAGAATGGATGAGGACATGTGTTTTTCTTAGTTTCTTGGTTATAGTTTTTAAATACTAAAGTATAGATAGATATAGAAAAGTTCATTCAAGATATTTGGTGGGAAACTTATTTGAAGAGCTTATTCCGCTAAATAAGCTCTTTTAAAAAACTTCTTTTTTAATTAGCTTATTTATTAATTTATGGTGAAATGACACTTATTCTCCCTTTTAATTTAAAATTCTACCTAAACTACTTACCCCACAATTAGCTTATTGGTCATTTCACATACTCAATCACTTTAAGCTATCGGATATTTACCAAACACTTTTATACAATCAGCTAATTAAATAAGTTAGTCAAATCAGTTAATACAATCAACTAGTCAAAATCAGCTAACTTAATCAGCTTCAGCTTTAAGCTTTAAGCTATTCACCAAACACATCCATTATCAACTTTATTTGAATTTCGAAAAACAAAATATGGTCTACACAATTTTAATTTGTAAGTTTGAGATGTTATCCGTGTCATTTTTTTTTGAGACATTATTTTGAAATTCAAAAAACATAATATGAATTACGGAGTGACGTTGACAATTTAGGTATTCAAGTCGGGTTTGGGTCGGGTCAATCTAGCTTCATATCAGGTTCAGGTTTGGTCAATTTCAGTTCAAGTTATAACAGGTCGTTCACCTTTTCGGATATAAGTCGAGTGCAATTCAAGTTAAAATCAGGTCGGATTGAATTTCAGGTTCGGGTTGTGTTAAGTCGAGTTTGGATGGGTTAACAAGATGGTACATTCAGGTTCGGGTTAGTAATGAGTCGGGTTCTGGTTCAAGTTCAATTCTAATAAATATCGATGTGGCCAAGTTGAACTATATAATTACGCCTTCCATAATTTGATCAAGCATCATCAAGATTTTATTAAACCTATATACGAGTAATAGAGAACAAAAGTTATATAAGCTGAACAAAAGATTCTATTAAATCGGATTGAGGGTGTACAGAATTATACCAGTATATAAGCTGAATAAAAGGTAAACAAACTTTTATTAAGCCTTCCACGACTCGGGTTCATGTTTTAATTGGGCCGGGTACTAGTTCGGAATTGTTTTCGGGTCGGATTAAATCGGTTGACGATTACTATCAGTTCGAGGGCATGTTCGAGTTCAAGTCATAAAGTATTGGATCAAATGGGTTTTCGGTTAAGATCAGGTGAGTTTCTAGTCAGGTTACAGGTCACTAGTTGAGTAGTTTCACCCAATTGTTCGAGTACATGCTGGGTTTAAATTTTTGTTCGTTAAGGTCGGGTTCTCAGGTTGGGTCAGTTTTTGACAGCTCTAGCTAAAATCCACACTATTTGAGGAAATTTTGAGGTTTCGGGGCCCGCTGGAAAAAAGTGTTGAGACCCTAGGGATATATCTCGGGGTCATATAATGTCGTTTGAAACCATATATGATCATTATATGTGGTCCCCGCCCTTGTGGCTCTCTAAACACCAAAAAAGAAAAACGTACGTGGTAGGCTTGAGTTTATGAAATCAATGCAAGTTGTGAACGGGTAAAATGACTGTCTAAGAGCATATTGGATGGTTCCACCAACCCAATTGGACACCCAAAGGGTATTAGGGACCATGGTAAACATCTCGGATATTTATTTCCGGGCAAAAAATGGTAAAAAATTACAAAATTAAAGGTTACAATCCAAGCTTTTTGAGGAAATATTGAGGTTTAGGGGCCCGGTAGAGAAAAGCCTTGAGACCCTAAGGGATACATCTTTGGGTCATATGATGCCGTTTGAAATCATATATGATCATTATATGTTGTCATAAACGTCCGTGGTAGGCTTGAGTTTACGAAATCGGTGCAAGTTGCGAACGGGTAAAATGACCGTTTCAGGATATATTGGATGGTTCCACCGTCCTAATTGGACTCCCGGAGGGTATTAGAGATCATGATAAACATGTCGGCAATTTTTATTTTCGGGCAAAAAAAAGGTCAAAAAATTACAAAATCGAAGGCTATAATCCACGCTTGTCGATGAAATTTTAAGGTTTCAGGGCCTGGGGGCGAAAAGCCTTGATGCCCCTAAGGATACATCTCGGGGTCATATAATGTCATTTGAAACCATATATGATCATCATATGTTTTCATAAACGTCTGTAGTAGGCTTTAGTTTACGAAATCACTTCAAGTTGTGAACGGGTAATATGACCGTTTAAGGGCATATTGGACAGTTCCACCTACCCAATTGGACTACTGGAGGGTATTAGAGACCATAATAAACATCTCGGCAATTTTTATATCCGAACAAAAAATGGTCAAAAAATTACAAAATTGAAGGCTATAATAATCCATTCTTTTTGAGGAAATTTTAAGGTTTAGAGGTTCAGTGGTGAAAAGTGTTGAGACCCTAGGGTAGATATTGGGTTCAAATAATGTCGTTTGAAACAATATATCATCATTATATGTTGTCATAGACGTACGTTGTAGGCTTGAGTTTACAAAATCACTGCAATTTGTGAACGGGTAAAATGACCGTTTAAGGGCATATTGAATGGTTCCACCGACCCAATTAGACTCCATGAGGATATATGGGACCATGGGAAACATCTCGGCAATTTTTAGTTCCGGGCAAAAGAAGGTCAAAAAATGACAAAATTGAAGGCTATAATCCACGCTTTTTGAATAAATTTTGAGGTTTCGAGGTCCGGTGCCGAAAAGCCTTGAGACCCTAAGGGATACATTTCGGGGTCATATAATTCTGTTGAAACCACATATGATCATTATATGTTGTCATAAACGTCCATGGTACACTTGATTTTACGAAATCACTTCAATTTGTGAATGGGTAAATTGATCGTTTAAGGGCATATTGGATGGTTCCACCGACCCAATTGGACTCCTGGAGGGTGTTAGGGACCATGAAAAACATCTCGGAAATTTTTATTTCTGGGCGAAATAAGGTCAAAAAATTACAAAATCGAATGCTGTAATCCACGCTTTTTGAGGAAATTTTAAAGTTTCAGGGCCCGGTGGCGAAAAGTGCTGAGACCCTAGGGGATATAGCTCGATGTCATATAATGCCGTTTGAAACCATATATGAACATTATATGTTGTCATAAGCGTCCATGGTAGGCTTGAGTTTACAAAATTACTACAAGTTGTGAACGGGTAAATGACCGTGTAAGGGCATATTGTATGGTTCTACCGACCCAATTGTACTCCCGGAGGGTATTAGGGACCATGGTAAACACCTTGACAATTTTCAGTTCCGGGCGAAAGAAGGTCAAAAAATTTAATAAATCGAAGGCTATAATCCACGCTTTTTGAAGAAATTTTTAGGTTTCGGGGCCTGGTGGCGAAAAGCCTTGAGACCCTAAAGGATACATCTCAGGGTCATATAATTCCGTTTGAAACCACATATGATCATTATATGTTGTCATAAACGTACGTGGTAGGCTTGATTTTTAGAAATCACTTCAATTTGTGAACAAGTAAATTGATCGTTTAAGGGCATATTGGATGGTTCCACTGACCCAATTGGACTCTTGGAGGGTATTAGGGACTATGGTAAACATCTCGGCAATTTTTATTTTCAGGCGAAAAAAGGTCAAAAAATTACAAAATTGAAGGTTGTAATCCACGCTTTTTAAGAAAATATTTGGTTTTGGGGCCTCATATTAGGTTCAAATTCGGGTCGGGTCAATTTCAGTTGAGTTTATTCTGGGACGTTCACCTTTTCGAATATATGTCGGGTTCAATTCGAGCCAAATTCATATCGGGTCAATTTCAGGTTCGGGTTGTGTGTGAGTCTGGTTTGAGTGGGTTAATAGATGGTACATTCGGGTTCGAGTTAGAGCTGAGTTGGGTTTTGGTTCAAGTTTAATTCCAATAAATATCGATTTGCTCAAGTTGAGCCTATATATTTACGCCTTCTATAATTTGATCAGTTTTATCAAGATTTTATTAAACCTATATATTAGTAATAGGGAACAAATAAAAGGTATACAAGCTGAATCGGATTGTGGGTTTACAGATTTGTACCAGTATATAAGTTGAACAAAAGGCATATAAATTTTATTAAACCTTCCCTGACTCGGGTACAGGTTCTAATTGGGTCAGGTTCTAGTTCGGGTACAGATTGTTGTTGGGTCGGATTAAATTGGTTAACGGTTACACTCAGGTTGGGAGTAGGTTTGGGTTCAGGTCAAAAATTATTTGATCAAATCAGTTTTCGGTTAACATATGATCAGGTTCTAGTCGGGTTACACGTCACTAGTTCACCCCATTGTTCGGGTACAGGTTGGGTTCAGATCATTGCCAGTTTAGATTGAGTTCTCGAGTCGGGTTAGATTTTGACAACTCTATTACGAAGTATAATTTTATGTTTGACCCCTCTTTATGGAGCATTACACATCAACTTCTTTTCTTTTATTTCTCCTTTTTTTTTTCTTCTTTCTTCTATATTTATCCTCTTTTTTGTTACACTTTCCTACCTTATTTCATCTATATTACTTCGTCTTTTTTTAAATCACAAAGTCTTATATGTGGTTGGTCACATAGTATGGTCATCTATTATGAGAGTTACTTCGGTAGTGTTATCGGGATTACTCGTCCAGTTTTACAAGAGTTACTTCGCTATTGTTATAGGGGTTACTTGGTCAATATTATAAGAAGGGTTATCGGTTAGTGTTATAGGATTTACTTTATTTTTTTAGAAGTAGCCACATAACATGGTCAGCCGCACACAAGACACGCTGTAAATTGTTCATTACTGTATCATCAAAACCTGCCATAATAAAAGTACATACAAAGTTGACATTATTACAGCATTTACCACACATGAAATGCAAAAAACATAACTCAACAACTAGTTTATCCAAAAAATGAAGTCCAGATAACTCGGTATATATAGTATCAAACATGTTGTAAATCACTCATATAATAGCTCAATTCAATTCCTACCTATACTACTATACATAGGATCGGAAGTTTAACAAATTAACATAAAGGTTAAGTATTGGCTTATAGAGCTTATACGTTATAGAAACGTATAGTTAGATAAAATTTACCACTACAGCCTAATATGTGACAGGTGGTACTTATTTTAGGAGAAAATAATCGACGACATATGATGACAAAAAGTACTATTAACACAACTTATACTTTAATGGTACATTATACTTCGTAGTAGACAAAAATGTACCACTGTAGAAAATAGTCAAATGAAAAATATAAATAAAAACCCCATAATGTCCTACATACATGCTTAATATATACGTAGTAAATGTTATGCGCCTATATGCACTCTAACATAAACACTATAATGGAGTACACCTTTTTTTGTACGTGTAAGGTCATAAGGAGAGGAGAAAGATTCGAACTTATGACCTATTATACACAAACTCTTAGTCGTCGTATAGCTTATAATGATTTTACGATATATCCTGTTTGGGTCCAATTTAGTCCAATTGAGCCAAGTCATTAAATGATCCAATTAAAAGCCCAAGGTCAAGGTTCAACTCTCCAAATAATGCTAAAGTCAAGATCAGTCCACAAGGCAAGTCAATTGGGCCCAAGCCCATTTCTCCCATATATGCCAAGGTATAAAAGCCATCAATATTACATTTGTACACATATACACAAAGCCTCAAGCAATTAATTCTCTTGCATAGCTTTCTCTCTCCACACATTGTACTAACTTTAGCATCGGAGGGGCCTTCCTCGGCAACACCCCCGAGGCTAGTTTACGTGTGTTTGCTGTGCAGGAAACCCTCGGTTCATCATCATTTGGATCGAGCCCAGTCTTCACCACCTTACTGGACCTTCGGCAAGGTCCCATTGTTTTTTACCCGAAACAATTTGGCGCCGTCTGTGGGGAAGACTTTCAAAAAATCTTTAAGCCAATTTCAATCGTTCTACCTCAATCTTAGTTCCAATGGCTAAGAATCGCAAGAACAAAAACGACGGGGCTTCTCCTATGAGAAAGCGCCGAAAGTCACTGGGAGGGGGTCCCTCGGAACGCCCCACTTCTAGCCTATCTCCTCCTCGGGATAGGAGCCCCTCCGCGGGACCCGACTCTCGGGAGGAGCCTAGGGAGAGATCCGAATCTCCTATCATCCAGTCCAATCATCCGCCGAGCCCACCTCGGTCAAATGAGGACGACTGGTCCAGTCAAAGGACTCAATCTCATGCCCGGAGCCAATCTCGGAGCATTCGCACCAACTCTCACTCTCAGCCGAGGACACCCTTGACGGGACCCAACTCGGAGGAGGTAGTGAGAGCCCTAGCGGTCCTCATGGAAGCCATGAAGGCCCAAAACATGCCACCTCCACGCGACCGAACCCCTCCGCAAACCAGAAACCAGCGGAGGTGCCTCGGCCAGGAGGGGGGGAAACTCTCCTTTTTTAAGGAGCTTGGCGAATGGGAAGAGGATACTTGGAGAACCGAGAGGGAGAAAAACAGGAACTCTCACTTCTTCAGGGATTCCTCCATTCAGCTCGCCACGAGCCGAACCCATAAAAGCAGCAGTTCTGCCTCTCGGCCAGAAACTGCTCGCCGAAGCGTTCACGACCGGCTCGGCGATAGGGAACGGAGTGTGCACAGTCGCCTCTCCTATCCCACAGCCGAGGCCCAGACCTCCCAGCCCGGGACGAAAACCACTTCTACCTCTCTGAGAGGGCGGAGCGCGGTCCCTTCGGTTGGGAATAAGGGCAAAGCCGTGATGCTGCCCTCCAGTTCTCCATTCGAGCAATGGATACTGGAGTCCCATGTGCCGACGGTCAAAATCCCGTCGCACATTACTTATGATGGAACTTCGGATCCGAAGGACCATATTGCCTCGTACGAGGCTCATATGCATCTTTGCCCCAGGTCCGAAGCAACTTGGTGCAAATCTTTTCCAACCACTCTCAAGGGGGTCGCGCAAGCGTGGATCTCCAAGGGAGTTAAAGAGAGCTCAATTACTGGGTGGGACGATCTGTCCTCCAAGTTCAAGAGCAAGTTTTCCACGGCAAATCGCCGAGAAAAAACTACCGCAGAGCTCATGGGCCTGCAGCAAGGTGAGGCCGAGAGCCTCCGAGACTATCTGACTCGCTTCAGCAACGAGTCATCCAACATTTCTCAGCTGGATCAAGGGCTGGCAGTCTTCGCCCTTCAGCACGGTCTCAGAACTGGGCCGTTCTCCGACTTCATGGTCATGAACTCACCTCAGACCCTGGAGGAGGCATTGAATGCCTTGGATAAGTTCATCCGAGCTGAGGAGTGGAACAAAGCAAAAACCCAACCCCAATCCGGGGGAGGGAAACAAAAACAAGCACCCTCGTCTGAAGGCCAAGGCCAGAAGGCAAAGGGAAAGGCGAAAGCCTCGGAACAATCTTCGGCCAATGAGTCGAAGAAGGAAAAATTTGCTCCTTTCGCGGGCAAGTACGAATCTTACACTCCGCTCTCCCTTCCGCGCGCTAAGATCTACAGTGTAACGAAGGAGGAGCAGAGTTACAGAAAGCCGAGATCGCTCCCAGAGTGGTATCAGCGCAAGAATAAAAATCAGTGGTGTGAGTTCCATGAATCACCGGGACATAACACTGAAGAATGTATCCAGCTGAAGGACCAAATCGAGGATATGGTCCAAAAAGGGTACTTGAAAAAATATATCGCGGATCACCGCGAGAAAAAAGAGGCCGAGAAGCTTGAGAAAGACTCTCGGCAAGAAATTGACTTCCCCCGAAAGAACAACAAAACTGCGGAAGGAAAATTCCCTCCAATCCATGTTATCTCGGGAGGAGCATGCTCTCGGAGGGAGCACAAACGTCACCTCAGGGCTCTGACCCATCAGGTGAATTATGCTGATATACAGCCACCCCAGTCACCGGTTCCGAACATGACGTTCACAGCCGCTGACTGTCGGGGGGTGACGTACCCTCACGAGGACCCGTTGGTGATAATCGCCACGGTGACCAACCACGACGTCAGCAAAGTCTTAATTGACGGTGGTAGCGGGGCAAATATTTTGTTTCGGAAGGCCTACAATCAAATCAAGCTGAAGCCCAAGCACCTCACGCCGGTATCCTACCCAGTATCCGGATTTAATGGGGCTTCAACTTATCCTGATGGGAAGGTCCTACTTCCTGTCACCATCGGCTGCGACGAAGCAGCTAGGAATGTCATGACCGAATTTTTGGTCATTGATGCTCCTTTAGTGTACAACGTGATTTTGGGGAGACCCATAATTCACGAGATCCAAGGGGTTGTCTCAACTTATCATCAGCTGATGATATACGTTTCAGACGCCGGCTTCCCCGAAAGGATCCAGGGCAGCCAAAAGGAAGCCCGAAGATGCAACTACCTCAAGCCATCCACCAGTCGCCCAGAGGACGATGATGAGGATGAGGAGGAGAAAGAAAAAGAAAAAGAGCCGAACACGAAGAAGCCGAAAGGCCTAAGTGCTTCAGCGCAAGGTTCTGTACCCAAAGAAAAAGGGTCAGAAAAAGAGAAGGCAAGCTCTTCATCTGAGCCGAAAGACTCAGGGAGCCAGCCGAAGAAAAAGAAGTCTGGGATGCCTGCTGATATAGACAGCAGGCCGGATTGTGAAGAATCCAGTCCATCAGCAATGGACACAGATCATCAGACTGAAACGGTCGAATTGACCGAAGGAGATGCTGAGAAGTGTGTAACAATCGGGATGGACCTTGATCCGAACACCCGTTGTGAACTTATTCAACTCCTTCGGGACAACAGAGATGTGTTTGCTTTCTCGGCAGCCGATATGCCTGGGATAAGTCCAGACCTCATCTCCCATAGGCTTAACGTCGACCCAACGTGTCGGCCAGTTAAGCAAAAGAAGCGGAATTACTCCGCAAATAAGAACCGAGACATCACAACCGAGGTCAAAAAATTGCTGGACGCAGGTTTCATCGAGCCTTGTCAGTATCCAGAATGGCTGGCCAATGTGGTGATGGTTCAGAAGTCCAATGGTACCTGGAGAATGTGCGTTGACTTCACGGACCTAAATAAGGCTTGTCCGAAGGATTTCTATCCCTTGCCGAGAATCGATCAGCTAGTCGACTCGACGAGCAGTCACGCCTTGCTTAGCTTCATGGACGCATTCTCGGGGTATCATCAGATCTTCATGCACCCCGACGACCGAGCAAAGACGGCATTCTTCACGAACGCCGGGGTGTACAATTACAAAATGATGCCCTTCGGATTGAAAAATGCGGGGGCAACATATCAAAGGCTGGTGGATCAGGTTTTTGCCGATCAAAAAGGCCGAAACATGGAAGTCTATGTTGACGATTCAATCGTCAAAAGCAAGAAATCTGAAGACCATGTTAAGGACCTGGCTGAAACCTTCGCCACCTTAAGAAAACATCAAATGAAGCTGAATCCGAAGAAGTGTGTCTTCGGGGTGAAGTCAGGGAAATTCCTTGGATTCATGGTCAGCAAGAGGGGGATTGATGCCAATCCCTCCAAAGTTAAAGCAGCTCTAGATCTTCCTGAGCCGAAAACAAAAAGGGACGTTCAGCGGCTCACCGGAAGAATGGCAGCCCTCTCGAGGTTCATTTCAAGAGCTTCGGACAAGGGGTTACCCTTCTTCAAAGCCCTGAAACTTCCAAAAACAAAGGAGCTCATTTGGGAAGAAGAGCAAAAAGAGGCCTTCAAGCAGCTTCGGGAGCATCTGGCTCAGCTCCCAACTCTGGCTAGTCCAGTGGAGGGAGAAACTTTATATCTGTACGTGGCTGTTATCCCGGCCACCATCAGTGCAGTGCTGCTGAGGGAAGAAAATAAAATTCAGCAACCGATCTATTTCGTCAGTCACACTCTGACAGATGCCGAGACTCGTTACCCTCTACTCGAAAAAATTGCCTTTGCAGTAGTGGTAGCCGCTCGGATGTTGAGGCCCTATTTTGATTGCCATCAGATAGTGGTTTTCACTGATCAGCCGCTGGAAAAAGTTCTCGGCAAAGTGGAAAAATCAGGCAGGCTGGCCAAGTGGGCCTTTGAGCTCACTGAATTCAGCATCAGCTACCAGCCGAGAGCAGCCATCAAGGCTCAAGCTCTAGCGGACTTCCTGGCCGAATGCTCGTACCAGGAGACGTTAGACGATGAAAAGAAAATCTGGACCGTGTTTACGGATGGATCCTCCACCGTAAATGGTTCGGGGGCAGGGGTAGTGATAACCTCTCCCGAAGGCAAATCCTTTGAGTATGCACTAAAATTTTCTTTCAAGGCTTCGAACAACGAGGCTGAGTACGAGGCAACAATTGCAGGCCTAGAATTGTGCATCTCTCTGGAAGCCGAGCATGTTTGTCTGAAAACAGACTCTCAGCTAGTTACATATCAGATTGGTGGCAGTTACGAGGCCAAAGAGCCCTCCATGGTAAATTATCTTGCCAAGATCAAATCAGTTATTGCAAAGCTGAGAACCTTTGAAGTGCAGCTGATCCCAAGGGGTCAGAATGCTCAAGCCGATGCACTCTCCAAACTTTCCAATTCAACTCTCACCGAGCTGAACAGATCTGTATACGTGGAGGTGCGCCGAGAAAGAAGTGTCGACGAAGCACCCGAAGTGTGCTGCGCCGACCCAGAGCCCAGCTGGATGGACCCCATCTTAGCTTTCAAGCTTCGGGGAGAAATTCCCGAAGACAAAATTCTAGCTTCCAAGCTGAAGAGAGCTAGTTCAAGCTTCATCGTCTTCAGAGGAGAGCTTCTAAAAAAGTCCTTCTCAGCCCCATTGCTGAAATGCGTGGGACCAACAGATGCAGATTATATCCTTCGGGAAATTCACCTCGGCATCTGGGAAACAACATTGGGGGAAGGACCCTAGCCCACAAGGCATTGAGGGCCGGATATTACTGGCCCACCATGGTCTCTGACGCCAAGGAACTGGTCAGGAAGTGCGAGAAATGTCAAAAATTCGCACCAGTCATCCATCAGCCAGCTAGAAACCTTCAGCCGATCCTAAATCCGCTTCCATTTGCCCAATGGGGGCTGGATATTCTGGGGCCATTTCCAGATGCACCCTACCAAAAAAGATGGTTAATAGTCGGCATCGACTATTTCAGCAAATGGATTGAGGCTGAAGCAGCCTCGAATATCACAGAGCAAACTGTCAGGAAATTTATCTGGCAGAATATTATTACTCGCTTTGGTATTCCGAGGGTTTTTGTCTTTGATCATGGAAGGCAATTTGATAATCTACCGCTGAGGCGGTACACAGATCAGTTCGGCATCAAACTGGCATATTCAGCAGTGTGTCATCCACAAAGTAATGGCCAAGCCGAAGCTGCAAATAAACAAATCCTCAACACCTTGAAGAAAAGGGTTGAAGATCAAAAGTCCAAGTGGATAGAGGAGCTTCCAGGAACCCTCTGGTCACTTCGGACAACTGAAAAAGAGGCAACGGGCTATTCACCTTTTGAGTTGGTGTATGGTGCCGAAGCCGTTCTTCCGGTGGAAATCGGGTAACTGGGTTTCAGATTGCTGACAAACCCGTCTTTTCAAAGAACTCTGGTCTTTCAGCTGAAGCTAAAACTTCAGCAAGACTTGTTCTCCAAAGACAGGAGTCCATGGACAAGTCTGGGATATTGCCTTAGCTGAGCCTTGTATCCCAGAGAGCCATTATTTGAAACATTGCCTTCAGTTGGCCCTGTGTTTCAGATATCCATTTCTAAAGATAGAGAGAAAACCAAGGATAACGGCAACTATTATAAAATATCTATTCAGCCTCGTCTGAAACCTTCGCCTACGGGTAACTGGGTTTCAGATTGCTGACGAACTCGCCTTTCAAAGAGCTCTGGTCTTTCAGCTGAGGTTAAATTTCAGCAAGACTTGTTCTCCAAAGGCCTAAATCTGTGGACAAGTCTGGGATATTGCCTTAACTGAGCCTTGTATCCCAGAAAACCATTATCCGAAACATTGCCTTCAGTTGGCCTTGTGTTTCAGATACCCGTTTTTAAAGTTAGACAGAAATCCAATTCAGTAATCCAAAGACCTGAGTCTTCAGATTACTGAGGGAGGCAAGAAGCACTGTCAGCGCAAGTTTATCTTCAGCAGAATTCTTCAAGCTGAAAGCTTTGTACTTAGCAAGTTTTCGAGAAAAAAGTAAAGCATTCAAAGTAAGGCAAAGTAGTTGAAGAGAAATGCATCAGATAAAAATCAAAGGCTCAGAAAATGAGCTACAGAATTCAGAATTGTCTAGGACATAACGAAATATCGGCAGCCGCCCACAAGCGGAAAAATACAGCTGCCGAAGTACAATACAAAAACAAATAAGGCAGTTTGTACATCAAGGCAAGCTGAAGCAAAAAACAAGGCAAAATAATTTTTTCAGAAGCGGCAAGTCTAAAATTGAGCGCATGATGAACCGCAAGATTCTGAAGATGACTGCCCGAGTTCCTATGCTTCAGCCCGAGGATCAGACTGATCAGCAATGCTGGCTTCAGCTCCAGCAGCAGATGAAGCAGGCTGTGCACCCTGCTGAGCTTCCCTCCTCTCTTCTTCTTCCTCAGCTTCCTCAGCTGCAAGAATCTCAGCTTCGGCTTGAGTAGGGAACTTCATATGGGGATCTTCTGGATCCTGGCCCCATTCAGCACACTTGGACCAGTCCAGATTCGGCTCAGCATGGAGACAAAGTCTTCGGCATACTCTGAACCCGTTCTTAAATCCCATTTCGTACTCTTCTTGAGTATAAATACGGGTCTTGAGCAGGGCTTCAGCGTCTGCTAGCTTCTTCTGTACCTCCTCCAAGTTTTTCTTGGATTGATTTAGCTCTTCAGCGAGCTCGGAAGAGGCACCCTTCTGCTTGTTCAACTCTTGCTGAACCTCTGAAGCTTCAGCCTTCAGTTGAGTCAGCTCGTCATTTTTGACCCTTAGCTGATCCTCAGCCTCTCTCAGCTTCGCTCTCTCAGCTTCGGCAGCAGCAACAGCCTCTGAGAGTTGGACGTTTTGGGCTTGGAGCTGTTCTTCAGCAGCCATCCTACTGGCTTCTGAAGCTTCCAATTTCTGCTGCACCTCAGCCTGTGCAGTAGCCCCATCCTTGATTCGGCTTTCAATGGCAGCCTTGAATTTGGTAACGTCCACTCCCATGTGATCTCGAAGAAAGTTCTCCCCTTCTATTAGCGGGGGGAAAACCTCCCTCTCCATAGCAGTGCAGAAGGTCTGGAGGGCTTCAGCAGCCTTCTTTTCGTATTCCTCCCCTTCCCTCTGCTTTTCTTCAGCTGCTGCCTGCTTCATCTGAGCGAGCTTCAGCTCTTCAACAGCCACTTTCTTGGCATGCTCAGCATCGTCCACCCTATCTTGTAGGGTGTCTATCAGCTCTACAGTGAGAGTCTGATTGTGCACAAACTGAAAGCAGAGGCACAATTCAGTAAAAAAAGAAAAAACAACAACAAACATAATAACTTGGAGCTGAAGAGCTGAACAGAAAAATAGAAACAAGAGTAAGGATTTACCTGCATCATCAGCAGTTGATTCGTCCTTACAGGGTCTGGGAAAGATCTGCTGGATTCACCCATCCCAGCAGTGGCCTTCAACGACCAGGCCCTTGCCCTGTCTACTTCGGACATTCCAGCAAAACTGCCGAAGTAGGCTTCTGCACCTTCTCGGTTCTGGCCCCATATGACGTCCCAGATATGATCTGGAATTGGAATTCGGGAGGCCGAGAACCCCATCTCTCCAGAGTGCAGCGTCTGGAAGGAGGGGAAGGAGGACTCAGGAGCTTCATGAACCCTTTGGGGTTCAACTTCTTCTTCTTCAGCAGTCTTCTCTTCCTCCCCAGCAGAGCCGATGACGATGACCTCTGCTTCCTCTTCGGGGTTGAGGACGAAAGCCTCAACCTCTCTAGCAATATCAGCTGAGAAACCCTCAGCAGGGGGCTTCTCAGCATTTTCAGCATTATGCCCTTCGGCACTATCTACAATTCCCTCGGCTGGAACCCCTCCCTTGGGATCGGGAGTCTTTTGGTCCACCTCCATCTCAGGAGGTGGGGGAGGGGTCTTCGGTGGAGATTGTGGTGGTGGTGGGGGAACCCTCGGCAATTCCCCGGGCTCTCTGATGCTGATGCCGGCCGGCCTCGGCCCCGTTTGGAAGTCATGAGGGCCAATGATGGCCATCCGTCTCCTCTTTTTCTGAAGGGGCTGTTCATCCATATCCGATTCTTCGGAGTCTTCCCGGATTTGATCTTCGGGACGAACAGGAGCTTTTCCTTCTCTCTGATTTTTGCTCCCTTCAGACTGCAAAAAACAGGGGGGGGGCAAGAAGAGTGAGTAAAAAAAAAAAAAAAAAAAAGAAGAAAAGAAATTTCAAAGCTAAAAAGTTAAGCGCAACTCACCAAGGTCTCCAGCAAAGCCTCGTCTTCTTCTTCAGCCGGACTGCAAAAAACAGGGGGGGCAAGAAGAGTGAGTAAAAAAAAAAAAAAAGAAGAAAAGAAATTTCAAAGCTAAAAAGTTAAGCGCAACTCACCGAGGTCTCCAGCAAAGCCTCGTCTTCTTCTTCAGCCGCCCTCGCTGCTGCTTTTTCTTCAGCAGCCCTGGAGGACCCTTCACCTCCTTCACAAGCTTCAAGAGCCCGTGCAACCTCCTCGGCTGTACGGGCGGCTTCAAGCTCCTCAGCTAGCAGTTGAAGCCAAGGATCTCTCTTTTTCCACCAAGGCTTCTGCCTCTGATACAGGGCAACAGCCTCGATTTGGAGATGAGAGTGATCTAGATGGACCTCCCTGTGCTTTGAATCGGTGATAGCGGGGGCCCGGTCGATAATAACTCTCTCTTGGTTGACGCCGAGATGATTGTAGTCGATGCCAACGTTTGTCTCGTTCCGCTCTGAGTATAAGAAAAGAGCAAAGGTCAGTTCAGCAAAATAAAAATGCTGGATCGGCCCAGCAGGAAAGTGCAAAACAAAATCCTTGCTAAGAATAAATAATAAAGGCCTCGGCCCCAGCCGAAGAAACTTACCATCCCTGAACTTTCGGCTGAGGCCGACAGCCGCTAGCATGTGCTCTTGGAAAATATAGTGGTTATCCGGGAGCCAAGTCTCCGGGATATACTTCATTCGGCCTCCAGCACCCCCAGGGTTCAGCATTCGGCCGAAAATATTTTGCTGGTTAAGGTGCAGATCTGGGCCTCTATCTTCGGGAGGGCCCAGGCTTCCCATTTCAGGGTCAAGATCAGATAGATACCTGGGAGCGCTGAAGACGTAAGGATGGGCAGGATCTGTGGGCGCCCTAACCCAGATCCATTGACCCCTCCATTCCTTATCTGAGGAGTCATTCGGCCACATGGTTAAATAATGGGGCCGAGACTCAATTCGGTACCACCCAGGACCATGATCACCGTGCCCACTTTGAGTGTTTGGCACTAGCCGATGAAGCTTTTTGAAGCAGTGGAGGTTCGGCACATATCTGAAAAACTTGCAGACCCACAAATACGTCATCACCCTTCGGATGCTGACAGGAGTTAGCTGGCACAGGGAAACTCTGTAGTGGATCAGCAAGTCTCGGACAAATGTGTCCAGAGGAAACCTCAGCCCATACTGAAGCTGTCTTGTGTACACCCCCACGTACCCCGGGGGTGGACGATGGATTCTATCAGATGCAACGGGCATTCTGCACCAATACCCATCAGCTTCCATTATGCCATAGTGCAGCTCTATTTGTTCAGCAAACCGATACACTTCGGCGTGCTTTACCCACCAATGGTAGGGGCAGTTCTTTATCATGGCCGAGGCTACTTCAGCGTCCTGCCACTCCTGAAATCCAGGAAGGACATCCCAAAGTTGAGCGGGAACTACTTCGTCCTGCCCAGAGACGCTCGGCTCCTCCGTTCCTTCAGGAGGCGCCGATGAAATTGGGGTCGCCCTAATTCCTTCAGCAGGGTCAGACCCCACTCCTTGTCCGTTCCAGGTCCCAATCCTATTCCGGGGATCGGGGAATTGCCTTGCTCTTCTTGGAGCACGGGCTCTACCTCTAACTCCTCTCACCATTGTCGGTTTTTGAAGAAAAAGTCGAAAGAAAAGGGGGAAGGAGTTCAAATTCAAAAAAAATCAAACAAAAATCGGAGGAAATTACCTTTATCTGAAGCTGAACTCGCCGATCTACAAGTTCGGAATGACGAATTTCGGTTTCTAAGCTTATTTCTCGGGGATTCAACGAAGTTTTGATGCGGATTCAGGGATTCTTTTGCGGGGTTTAATCTCGTGTTGGTGAAGGAATGAGGAAAGAGTGCGTCCCTTTTTGGTTCTATTTCCAGAAATGGGAATTTTAGGGGTTCACGCTTAAATTTGCTCTTAAATTCCTCATTAAGTAACCGTTAAACACGTTTACCCTTAATTAATGATTAACTACCCATTATCCGTCCAACTTCCACAAATTATCTATCCGTCAGCCGTTATCTCGTTAATGGCGGTTTAAATTTAAATCTTTTTGGATTAATTAAATCATTTACTTCCCTCCTTTTTCTGGTTAATCAAGACCAGACCCGTCATTCTTCCAAATCGGGTCTGGGGGGCAAGTTGTTTGGGTCCAATTTAGTCCAATTGGGCCAAGTCATTAAATGATCCAATTAAAAGCCCAAGGTCAAGGTTCAACTCTCCAAATAATGCTAAAGTCAAGATCAGTCCACAAGGCAAGTCAATTGGGCCCAAGCCCATTTCTCCCATATATGCCAAGGTATAAAAGCCATCAATATTACATTTGTACACATATACACAAAGCCTCAAGCAATTAATTCTCTTGCATAGCTTTCTCTCTCCACACATTGTACTAACTTTAGCATCGGAGGGGCCTTCCTCGGCAACACCCCCGAGGCTAGTTTACGTGTGTTTGCTGTGCAGGAAACCCTCGGTTCATCATCATTTGGATCGAGCTCAGTCTTCACCACCTTACTGGACCTTCGGCAAGGTCCCATTGTTTTTTACCCGAAACATATCCTTTCTTTCAAATGATAAACTAATTAATACTCTTTCAAGAAAAAAAAATTTACATAGACTTTTAGTTGGAGCTAGCTAGAATGAAGAAGTACTGTTTAATATTGCACCTTATATCATCCTCCATAAAATTGTTCCTAAGCGCTACCTCAGTTTCAACCCCAAAAATAAATTAAATGTGGAAATTTCTTTCCATTTGTGGATTGGTTACAAGTGTTTGGGTGGCTGGTGTTTAAAGCTAATTTAATTAAGGGACCATGTCGACAGTGTCCAAACTTGGATATTTCAAGGTTGCATGTCTCAAATTTCAATCCTAGGATAGCTCAAGTGGTTAGATAAAGCTTTTTAGAGGATCCTTGTATCAATTCTCATAATCCGCTCTCGTGGCTCTCAAACACTAAAATAAAAATTCAATCCAACACTTCGGTTCCCAAAAAATTACTCGTATAGTCGTATTGGAGTCTCTTATCTTACTTTATGGGAAAGAAATAGAAAAGAAAGGGCAAAAAGTAGGTTATGTTCTGATATATACATAGGCCCTATTTTATTTACCTTTTAATAAGTTTATATAAAGATTAGTAATATATGATAAGGTAAGTACAAAAAAAAAAATTCAAATAAATTATAAGAGTTTATAAGGACTACCCAAGAAAATTAATTCTTATAGTATAAGATGAATGTTAGGGGCCTTAGGGCCTGTTCTCATTGACTTAACTCACCTGAACTGAACTGAATTTATTAGAGTTGAGCTGAGCTGAGCTAAACTGAATATATTATAAGAGAAGGAAATTAAGAGCCTGTTCACATTTACTAAATTGAGCTGAACAGAACTGAACTGATTGGAGCTGAGCTGAATAGAGCTGAAATGAATATTTTATGAGAGAGAGAAGTTAGGAGCTGAACTAAACTGAACTAAACTGATTGGAGCTGAACTAAACTGAACTGATTAGAGCTGAACTGAACTGAACTGATTAGAGCTGAACTGAACTGAAATTAAGTAAATGTGAACATGCCCTAAAGCTGAACTGAACTGAACGGAAAATAATCATATGAGAACAGACCCTTAGATAGGTTTCTCTATGCTAACATCACAATGTCCTATAAAGATACACTTGCTTTCGCTAAGTATTGGTACATACTAATGCATTATGAAACTATGAACCAATACATACTATGACAATTTTGTAAATAATACAAAGTATAAGCTTTGTATGAGATAGTAAAGATATCATATAAATAAACTAAGTGAATAAATATATAATACCATTAGATTTCTGTTTCACAAAGTCTTATATGTAGCTAGCCACATGGTGTAACTACTTCACAATTACGGTGATGAACAAATGAAATTACCTTAACGTATAAAAGTTACTTAAATGAGAAAAAGGGGTTACTCTCTTTCAAAAGTAGCATAATTCTTTCATTTTTTTAAACAAAAGAATAGGGGTTACTCGAATGAACAAATAGGGTTACTTATTTCTAAATTACTTGATTTCACTTGTATAATGAATTTAAGTTACTTTTATAGACAACATGGGGTTACTGTGTGACTAGCCACATACCAGACTTACCTTTTTTTTTTCTCTCTTTTTGAAAGATAATACCATTAGATAGTGTTATAGTATAGTACTATAATACCAACTAATAGTATGAATATGTCATGTTATTTTTTCTCTTTTGATTTTTTCTAGTTTTGTAATACATATACTAATCATACACAAATTATACCTAAATTTAAGATTTTATAGAAAATGGCCAAAATACCCTGTGTAGTATGATGCTCATACCACATGAATATGGAGAGCTTGTTATATATACCTAGGTGTACCGTACACCCATGAGTATTTTGTTCTCGTTTTGATAATTGTTTTTTATTTAATCATCAAATGAAGAGCAAACACTAATCTTGAGAGTTTGTTCTCATTAACTAAATTGAGCTAGAATGAACTGAACTAAAATGAATATTTTATAAGAGAAGGAAATTATGAGCTGAAGTGAATTGAACTTATTAGAGCTGAACTGAACTGAAAATAATCGTATGAAAACAAGCCCGTATTTGAGTATATGATATACCCGGATACATATAACAAATTCTAACGGATATGTGCCTAGACCAACTCATGTGCTTTTAGTAAAGATTGAGTTTCAAATAAAATCATTAGTGCAGATGGTTTAGGTTTTAGGAAAATCAAACCCTTTTACTTCGAGTCATCCAAGTACTCATTTAGGACCACAAAACCTATAAAGTATAGGACACCATACAATTAATAAGGAAAAGAAACAACCCTTTTCTTGAAGGACCACGAAATATGATAAGAGCCTACAACCTAGAGAATTAAATAAGCAAGATAAGTACGTACACGGTTTCCTGTATTGAATATGCTCGTATATGGACCATTAATATGTTTATGTTTATGTTTATTTAATATTTATTTATGTGAAATTAATGTTACCTTTGTTTAAATTAATAGTAAAAAATAAATTGATTTGAAATGGTTTATGCTTTTCTGATTGCTGATTGGCCTCTCAACATTACCGAAAGCCACTCTTTGTAAAGTGCCGTTGTACCTCAGACATGTCCCAAGCATGCAGACAAATACTATTCACTCCCTTAATTAATTTTAACTATGATTAAGCAATCCAATTTTATATTTAAGCTAACCCTAATCAATTATCAATGCACTCACTTAAAAAGGTGACTCCTTTTGGCCCCCTCTTTCCACTACTATACATAATGTCTTACACTACTTCACAGTACACACCCCCTTGCAATCCCATTTGCAACTTGCAAGGGATAAAAAAATTACACTTGCTTGTATAAAAATGGACATTTTGTAAAAACTACCATTTTTTTTTTCCGAGAAGCTACCTAATTAAAAATATTGTAAGAAACTACCTTATAAAAGGGTAAATGTTGTAAGAGACTACCCTTGGTCGAATAGTCATCGTTTACTTTATTTCCCGGCATTGACCACGTCACGTGCCAATTAAGAAAAAACAAAGGAGGGAAAGGGTGAATTAAAAGTCATGTGATTGGCATACCAAGTAAGAAGTACATAATATTTCATCCAAATGGTGATTAGATGCCTAGATGGTAAGTGTAGCTTAGCTTTCATTCTATACATACCAAGTAAGAACATAATAATTGTTGGATCATTCCCTCCCTTATTTACAAATCACTACTAATCTTAATTATGGTATTTTGAAAAGAATATAAACCATCATAAATATTTTTACTAATATTTGACAACTTTTTCGAAGATCTAAACTAGTAAGAGTTTTTTTTTTTTTTTTTTTTTTTTGGAATTCTTACTAATTCCCACTTTAATAGTACAAAGTAAAATATAATTTAATCTACTCCTTGCAACTTTGAAGACCAGTTCAATGCCTCAAGACAACTTGGCTAAACCTGGTGATTAAGGGGTTGGTCCCCTACTTGGGAAGAGTATACCTTAAATTAACTCTCACAAATCAACTTGGTTACATAGGGTATAGATTTTATTTTTTTAATACGGTAAGATACGAGATGGGCCCCTTACCCGGCCCTATCACAGGAATGGAGGGTATAGATATAGTTTGTGTAATTGTATTAATTGTAATTATTTACAACACTCACCCTACCGCAGGAATGGGGTTCTTAAATTAGTGTGTGTAATTGTATTAATTGTAATCATTTACAACACTCACCCTACCGCAGGAATTATTAATTGTAATTATTAATTGTAATTACAATTACAATTAATTGTAATTATATACGAATCATGCATGCACCACCATCTGCTTTACACAAGGGCATCCTCCTCATTATTGACCAAGCCATAAAAACATATATATTCAAGGCAACGATATCATGATAACTTATAGTTAAAGGTTTATGGACAACCCTATGGCAAATTGTTACAGTCTTACAGATATGCATGTCTCTCAACAATTTTGACAAAAGGAGCATTCGACACATATATTGTGAGACAAATTAAACATCTAGATGGATATCTAATATTGCTCACTTAGGACCTGTTCTCTTCGGCTTATTTTCAGTTCAGTTTAGTTCCTAATATCCTCCTCTCATAATATTCATTTTAGTTCAATTCAGCTCAATAAATCAAAACAGGCCCTTAGTGATTCCATGGATATTAATTTGTAAGAACTTTATTTGGTCATATATCCTTGGATTTGACGCATTATATAGGAGTTCTTGTGAGAACAGTCAACTACTATCTTTTTAATTTTTTGTTGCCTTTATCCAAAATTAAAATGAAGGATATAGATATCTAACATCTCAAAAGGACCTCGAGATGTCGCAAGTTGCTAGCTAAAACCATCTCTTGCATCAGTTGACGACCACTTCAACAATATTCCAAAATTGTCATCATAATATTATTGAACCAAACTCAACTCGAGACCTTTTTTTTTTTTTTTTTTTTTTTTTTTTTTGGTGTTTAGAGAGCCACTAGAAGCAGGTGATGAAAATCGATCCCAAAATCAACTACTTGAGTTGTCCCTTACTCTCTCATCTCAAGGCTTTATAGACCTAGTTTAGTAGTTTTAAACTAACCTTTATAACCCACGACCAACACAACACGATCGTCCATGGCAAAAAGTAACGACATGAGTCAAGCACAAATCATACTATAGGTTAGATAGAGGTTTACCATGGCCTGGCATGAACAGGCCCTTGGGTGTTGGCAATACACTATACACACAACAACTCAGCAAGACAAGAAAATTTAATACACACCTATCTATGATTTGTATTCAAAATTGACCAATTAATTTGTCAAAATAAGTATATGTTGTGTATCACCATAAACCACATGGACGACTAAGACTTGACAGCATTGAGTGTTCCATGACACATTTTATAATAAAGTAACACTGTAAAACAAATAGTAGAAATAGCAGAAAATAAAAAAGATAGAACTGAAGATAATTCAAACCAAATTAAGTTTTACTTCACTTCCAGAAAACAAGGAGAGAAAAAAAATGAGTGAAGAAGGAAGAGACTTGGCCGTTTCTGGCACACACAAATTATTCAAGTACACTGATGATAAAAACACAATCCATCTGCTAACAGGTATGTGTACCACTCTTTTTAAGTCTCAAATTGTATAGTTCGACTAAGAAGTAGCTATTAATAAAGTTCGGGTCTGTTTAGCAAAACCAGTTGTCTGATCGTAGTACTCCGTATCTAATTACTAGCTTTAATTTTGATGCTTTTGTATTGCCTGCTTCACCAATTAAGTTAAGCTGCTTCACCAATTAATTACAACGAGTAGCTTTAATACATGTTAATGAACTTGTAAAGGTAAGTTCAAATAATACAAAACAAACACTCTTTATTTCATATAAAATTCACACAAAGTAAAGCAAAAGACATTACTATGAAAAAAAAAAAAAAAAAAGCTCAACTTAATGAATAAATATATGAAATGGATACATGGTTTAATCAATTTAGCAAGAGATAGAAGTATGATAAGAAGAGAGAACTTATCAGCTACAAACACTTTACATCATATTGTCCATAACTAATTAGAATTTTCTTGTCAAAAAAAAAAAAAAAAAAAAAAAAAAAAAAAAAAAAAAAAAAAAAAAAAACTAATTAGAATTTAGAGTTAATACTTAGTCGAATCAAGAACAACTCCAAAATCTATTGTATGACAAAGTATACACAATATAGTACAGCAAGCAATTATAAGCTAAACAACTTCAATTACCTTGTACGGAGTACTATAGGAGAGCAGAATTTGAGCTCAATTTAATACTAACTCCGTTAATGGTTATATGCAACTTTCAAATTTTTTATATCTCACAAATAATACACCAGAGTTGCAAATAGCTATAAACGGAGGTAGTATGTGTTTTCTATATAATTTTGGAGTCTTAGATGAATGAAGAAGAAGACACACTTGATAGAACTACATTTTGAAGTTTGACCACAAATTTAGCAACTAAGTGGTAGACCTCTATTGGTTTATCCTCTACTCGGTAGCCTCAGCTCGAGACTTTTGAGTTGAAGAGTTAGGGCCTGTTCTCTTCTGCTTATTTTCAGTTTAGTCAATTCAGTTCTTATCTTAATTTCCTTCTCTCATAAATTACTCAGCTTAGCTCATCTCAGACCCGTAGAAGACAAGATACAAAAGTGGCGCTATTTCAAGTTAGAAGAACAAATTTCTTACTCAAGTGGGGATATCAACAACTAAACGAAACAACCATATATATACTTCCTGTAACCTTATATTAGGTGAGGCAATCAAATTTAAGAAGTCACAATTACCCTAGCTAAAGAAAACCAACATTCCAATTATGATAGTTGGAATGAGCAACATTGACAAGTCGGCAATGGCACGATCAAAGCACGGCTCTCTTTATGCCCTAAAGTTACTTGAAACAACACCCTACCCAGCCAAGAAGATGACTTAACCCCGGTTAGTAAGGTATCGACCTAACTGTCTAACACCAGCTAGTGGTGTAATGTTTTAATGTCTCATTTCTTAACAAATAAAAGTCACCAAAAAAAAAAAAAGTTATTTGAAAAATACAAGGGCCCACTTTTTTATTAATAAATCTTTTGGTTGGTTAGTTGGCAATGTTGCATGCCCACTAATTTTCTTTTTTTTGGATCAAGGTAGAGAATATTATTAACCATCAAAATGAAGAAAACAAGCAAATATACAACTATGTCTCCAAAAAACATAGGAGACCAACTTCCACAATCAAATTTTGACCAAATAAAAAAACTTAAATAAAAACCTTATCTTATCCCTTGTCTTGTAACATTATCCGGGAGAATATCCAACTAGAGTATGTCTACTATTTGGCAGGCTAGGGCAATCAATTTTAACGAGGCGTCTTACTGATGTTAATGGAGTTATTAGTTTAAGGAATTGATGCTTTTTTTACTAAATGGAATCTAATAGTGTGTTTTCCTATAATCAACTAATTTATCTTGAGCTCCAAGAAGCATCTCTACCATAAGATCAGATCTGTTGCAATCCCAATATATAGGCAGGTCTTAATGGTCATTGTGTTTGTGTTTCGAGTAATTTTAAATACACAATAGGTCTTACTAATTTGTTTCGAGTAATTTTAAATAGTACGGAGTACACTCTAGCTAGGTCCTTAATCTATATAATCGAAATTTGAAAATCACAAGAATAAAAACATAACACACTCTTTCATAGCACCAGAGAATATACCAAACAAGAACTTTGGAATAATGAAAATCTCCTGCTATAATTTGGTAGTTTTATCATTCATTTATTTATTTTTGACTGAAAACTTTTGTTTATCTGGTGTTGACAACAAAGTTAAGCAACCTGCAAAAAGGACCAAAACTCGTAGTAATATTAATCCGGAGTTAAGGAGACTTAGACCTATAATCAGGAGTCTCTAGCTCAGTAGCTTGCATAAGCTCATTTAACAACTAACAAGGCAATTGTGAAGAATAGTAATACCATGTCAAAACCTTTTCTCACTTTCTGGCGGCATATACATCTAACATCTTTGCTGCATAGTTCAATCAAAAGCAACATTAGAAATTAAATATAAAGCTCTTATCAACAAAATTCAAGATAACGGAATGTGGAAGTCTAGCAGGTGAAACAATGTTTGACTAAAATATATATAAGCTAGGAAACAGAACCAAGTTTTACTTGTTCGTGTCATAGGGCCTTCAAACAAAAGGTGATTAATCTGATCTAATTGTAAGCCAATAAGGCCATGCATATGACATACAGAAAGAGTCAGCTAACTGCATTCATAATATATATATAGTTATCGCCCTAATACATAATCATATATAGCTTGCTGGCTACGTGATCACTCAATTAGGAAAACAAAAAGGAAAATGGATAACAAAACGACTATCCAGATGGCACAATATCAAAAATGGGACACCTTAACCATTGCTAAATGCATTGATTACACAGCATAATCAAAATCTTAGTGGCATAGTGGTGGAAATTAAGTGTCTTAAGCTTTGTAGTCCACTAATAAAGCACCAAGAATAATAAAATAACAAAATGTGATCAAAGCAGCCACTCCCTTAAAAAGAACATTGTTGCAATAGTACAAAATAAAGAAGCGAAAAACAACATAATAAAACAAACCTAGCTAAATTAATCATCCAGTTACGCTACAAAAATAGGGGGCCTAAAATACATTCCCGGAACACCATAAAAGAGGGAAGAATAAAAATTCGTCCACCACCACATATTCTATTCATTGGCTTTTAAATTTAATGTCAAATGGCTTTTTAAGAGTTGAAAAGAGAAAAGAACAGAAAGCACATAAAACATCATGCCACTTATTTGCAATCTTTTATAATATAATCAGCCATTAAATCTCGCATTGCTAGGGAAACTTAGCTAAGGCCTAGGGGCTGATAGAAGCAACAACTAAATACATCCTTGTAAATCAAACAGAAGAACTGCCAACTACAAACAGCCAATTGAACCAACAACCAGCAAAGCCACATATCTACTTCTCAGTATGAGCATCAACAAGTTCTACTGAAAAACCAATATTTTGTATTCGACAGCAAGGCTAAATTCTTCATTCAACGTATCATTGACTACACTTTAATTGATGAGTCAAGAAGACAACCATATAACTTCAACCTAAGGTTTAAAATTCCTAAGAATAAAGCCTTAAATTAAATTGTATACCTCACCAGAATACCCTCACAAAATATGGTAAGGATTGAGATCAAATTAGCCTCACAATACCACCATTCAAATTAACGAGCTATCAACATGACCAAAAGCCTAATCTAAATGAGCCAATACTTTCATCCAATTATTAAGGCTTACACATAAACAATGAAGGCTCACTCCCTAATACACAAAATAGGAATCTTAATTACATTCACAACTAGTTTTCATTCTATTATACCATTACACCTTACAATTATGTTAAATGATGCCATTATGAATAATGAAGCCTTTACCCACCATGCATTTTATAGGCGAGCTAATTGTTGCCAGTAACATATATGCATTGGAGTTGGTTAGCACAAGATTACCTTACAAATTTTCCTAAAACTTGCCCTTAAAGACAAAATGATTGTCATCAATCCCTTCTCAAAGCACAAATGAAAATCTAAATTGTCAAATAAACACTAACTGACCAAACTTTTGGTAAGCTAAGATCGAGCTCAAATGTTCTTCAAAATTGATTCCTAAGACTAATATTCTCCATACACGCACCTATTAACTAGCATATCAAGCCCTAGTCTATGTACTTTAAGAAGCTTAATATGGATAACTAATTGACAACCTCCAATTATGATAAATTCATTAAGCGCCTGCCAGTTATTGATCAAATAAAAAGGGAGAGAAGTTCATTCATCAAAGAAATCAATCTCCGATAATCAAGCATCATTATGCACAATTAAATCATCAAAGAAATCCATCACATACATTATATTTCAGCTTGAATAAAGAAAACAAATTCCTCATGACCTTCCCCACCACTAAAAAAAGAAAAGAGGAAAGAAGAATAAAAGGTTCTAAAGTAAACAGACAGCATAATCAAAATCCTTTTGTGATTTTATTTCCTTTCTCTAATATAGCAACATAAAGAAAAAAAACTTTCCTTTATAGTGTTCCTTCAAACTCTAAAAACGACCTTCCTAAAATGTACCAAATCAAAACATTTTGCAATCAATCATTTAAATCTAAGGAAGCTTCAAAAGAAAGCACCTAATTTAGCATAAACCGAAAGTATAATATAGTGTAATAAATAAATCCTATCATACTCGTTCACTATTTATACTATAAGCTCTAAGTTTGATTTTACTCCTTGTGAGCTTGTTTTCTCTAAATTTACATCCCGGTCAAAATATACTACATACTCCTTTTATGTCTACCCTTGATTCCATCAAGCCCAAATAAACAGTTTTCCCATGGTCTACTAACAAGGTTACTTGGAGGGGGGGGGGGGAATGTGAATCAAACGAACATGGGAAAACAACAATCCAATGATGGAGGGTACAAATAAGTTTTGTCTGTAGGAAGGAAAAAAAAAAAATTCGAAGGAAAGACCTACCAAACATTATCTTGCATTGCTTAATAATATCAAAACTCTATTTTGAACCATATATAAAGTTGCATGCAAATTTCCTAGTATATATAATACTTTATGCAGCTGTATGTTCAAGAAAAAAATTAAGCAAAAAATTCTAACTTGTAGTTTTCAATACACCAAACATAATCACTTGCTTGTATCTAAGACATTTACAAAGGGTGCTTATATATATAATCGTATAATATATGTATTGTCTAGGAGAAAATCCTTCATCTCAAAACATCTATACTACCTAGTCAAACAAACTAGGTAATTCATTCAATCATTTGAATAAGCCAGCATCAAAGGAAGGCAGCTAGCTTAATATTAATCTAAATAACCAAAACAAACACATGACAATTAAGAGACAAAAACAACATGCTCCAACAGCCAAGCTGTAAAGTCTGGTCTATAACTATCTATCACATGAAGGATTACGAGTAGTAGATGAAAGATATGCATAAATCCACGTACCTGCTAAAGCGAATAAGCGATTATATTAGCACTCTAAGGGCCACATAATTACATTCAAGTGTTCTCAAAATGATGTTCACCTTCATTTGTTTTCACACCAGCAAAAGAAACGAAGAATCGTCTTTGACAATTACATTGTCTGCAAGAAATTAACACATGATTTTTTGTTAACCAATTAGTCCCGCTAATAGTGATTGGTAGTTGAAAAACATGTCATATCTTTCTTTCAATATACCAAATAGACAAATGCTAATAATTCCCCAAAAAATATTCAACCATCAAACAACCACAAGTTCATATGAAATAGTGCAAGTGGAAACTTTAATTTGGTCTATCACCGTGACTAATGAGACACTAAAAAAATCGAGCTGTCGAGTTTTAAGTGCATGTTATATACATGACATCAATCAAATTGATCAAATACCATAAGATATCATATGATAATGACACAATGCAACAAAAAGTGCAATACATAATCAACATTGTTAACAATTAGGTAAGGATTGGAGCTTGGTTTAAAATTAGGAAAAGTCTGAGCCACAAGACAATTAATCACCCCTCACCAATGTAAAATACTCCACTAATAATTAAATTTTAAACAACTTCAATTCAAAATCTATTACCATCCACACATAAGATATAAGATATAAGCAGAGAGTGAGGGGTAGCTCAAGTGGTTAGAGTCCCCTCCCGGTTTCAGGAGATCCTGGGATCGATTCTCACCCCACTCTTGTGGCTCTCTAAAGACCAAAAAAACACATAAGATATAAGCACGATCAAAATAAATAAAACATATTCATGAATTAATACATTGCTATTGCTTGAATTCTAAATTAGAATAATAATAATAAAGAAGGAATTGTAGATTAATGAATACATACATACCAATGATTCGAACTCGAACCGAGTATGAATAATTCAATTTCTGGTGTTCCATGTAAATGGTGAGCTGCAAAAATGAAAAAATTGTTGCAACAAACAAGTTGAGAGTGAGAAAAAGATGATCATGTCAGTTTGTTCTCAAAAGAAGGCATCGAATTGACGGGTACGAACACGGGCACGGCCGTGAAACAATGTACGGGGACCATTACTAGGAGTAGACGATATGATCCATGCGCAACCAACAACATAGAAACGAATCAAGCGAAAAACAAAAAAAAACGGAGCAAACCTAATAATGTTAATTAGGTAGGCTATATGAAGCTGATTAGCATGGTCCTGTACTGTATTAAGTGATTAGTTTTAAAATCCGCCTCAAAAGTCACGCTATTTATTGGAATTTGCAAAAATTGTTTTACTAATCAACGACCTATTTTATTTTATCAAAATAAAAAAAAAATAAAAAAAAAAGGGAAAAGAAAATCATACCGATATAGTGTTACTAGCAATCGAAGTGGCGATAAAAAATTCTAGAATCTACTGAAATCGCGAGGGAAGCTCTAACCACTCGAGCTATCTCGTAGGCGATAATAATAAGGAGAAGGGTAGCGTATGAAGTTATATCGGATAGGGGTGCGGGTGGGGTTTGGAGTTGGAAGGGAAGCTGACAGAAAGAGCAGTGAGCACAAAAAAGGAATAGTATATCATTCTTCATTCTTCAACTCAAAAATTCAACTATTTCGATTGGAAATTAAATGTAAGATTTCTGAGGGTTTGTTGTTATACCATTTCTGCCTTTCTGTGCTCACTCTCTTCTGTCAATTTCTCACTCCTCCCACCCATTGACCCATTTTTTTGAAAATACGACTTACCAAATTGGGTAATATTTCAGTACTCACTGAATTTTTGCAAAAACAAGGGTTTCCTGTCTTTCAGATCTGCAACTGTACTGTTTTTTTTATTTTCACATTTTAGGGTTTTTCTTTTTTTTGGGTATTTGTGAAAATTCAACCAAAAAAAAATTAAATCCCAAACAAAAATTTCGATAACAAAGACATGCAGAAAATGAGAAAACAATCAAGAGGATAAAAATGTTAAATCGAACAGTGTGAAAAATAAACCTCAAGAATGAGATACAAATTTTATTTTTTTTTTTTAGAGAGAGAAAATAAATTTTAAAAAAAAAAAGAGAAAGGGAAAGAGATAAGTGTGGGTTGTGTTGTTGTTTGATTTTAAGCCTGTTTAGGGGGGGGGCTGTGTATGTGTGTGTGGTGGGGGGTTTAAGCTTATTATTTTAAAGGAGAGAGAAAATAGAGATGTTTGTGTTTGTGTTTGTGTTTGTGTTTGTGTTTGTGGGTTAGAGATTTGGAATGTGGGCAAACTGGGCATGTGGATACGTGTGGGTCTTCTCTTCATGTTCCTTGTCATTTCTTTTCCTTTTTTTTTTTTTTTTTTTTTTGGACAAACTCAAGATTGTAAACTTGGGTGAGGTCAATGATGATAGAGGAACGAACGCTTTAAGGGCCTGTTCACATTTACTTAATTTCAGTTCAGTTCATTTCAGCTCAGCTCTTAATTTCCCTCTCTCATAAAATATTCATTTCAGCTCAATTAAGTTCAGTTCAGTTCAGCTCTTAATTTCCCTCTCTCATAAAATATTCATTTCAGCTCAATTCAGTTCAGTTCAGCTCCAATCAGTTCAGTTCAGTTCAGCTCAGCTCAGCTCAATTCAGTAAATGTGAACAGACCCTTAGTCAATCATAATACTCCCTCCGTCCCAAATTACTTGTAACGTTTTGACTTTTTGCACTATTCTCACTTTGGCCATCTTTTTTAGGTATTACTGTATACGGAGTATTATATACAAGTCAATGTAATCATGAAATAAGTAGTTTCTTAATATAAACTTTTTATAGTTTATATAAGTATATAATAAAATATATTGACGGTCAAACATGTAGTGCATCGGTAAACATGTCCAGTAATAATGTTGCAAGTAAACGTACTGGGACAGAGAGAGTAGACTCTAATGTTTAGGGCTTGAATTGCACTCTTTTAAATGGTTTTACACTCATTTTAATCCATTCTTGGTGAATTGAAGAATCTTAAATGTATATTGTTAGATTTTACAAGATACTAGATAGTTATATATTGGCTGCATTGGATTGTTATTGCAAAAGTCTTATAAATTACAACTGATATATAGATTATCAATGTGACAATTATGTATCCTACCCATCAACGATCACATGACATACAACTATCAATAGTTAGAATTGATTTTGCTTAAGATGTTGGTTGCTTGGGATGTAATAATCATGTAGATGATCACTATCTTAACTATTCTGCTTGTACTCTTGTAGTATGTGCTAGTGATAAGAAAATTTGCTCCGGAAAAGCAATTAGCTTGAAAAGATCTTGCACTATGGTACATCTCTCGCCACATCGTTAGAAGATACAACTTTTTCGGAGAAACGGTGTAACGATTGTTGTAGCCGTAAGGATGATTTTCATCTGATTCGCTTAAACGCATTTGAAAACTTAACAACTGCTGCGATCCCGGACAAATATTTACCAACGAAATGACAATAGGGCAAAATATGATTACCATTTTTATAAACCCTAACACAGAGTCAAACCCTATACATAACCAAACAACTAACTAGCAATAAACTAACGACTCCACCATAGGGAGGCGGACGAATATCTACACTGCTTGTGTAGATTTATCGAAACATAAATTTTAAAACTAAAGAAGATTAAGGGAAAGGGGTCGAAAATAATTCAATTTCCGAAAAAATTAGACTATTTTCAGCTTAAACGACCAAAATTTCACTAGAAGAACAGGAGAAGAGAGAGGAGAGGAGAGGAGAGGAGAGAAAAGCAAAAGTAATTTAATAATACTAGGAGTTCCTTCCCATCCATTTGAATTGAGTTAAAACAAATTCCATTAAGCATTAACAATCCATTTGGTTCAATTTCTAGTTTAGTTTACATAATTTAAACCAAGACTTGTCAATTAGCTTTAAAAATTAAAAAAATAAAAAAATAAAATTTTTAAATTTTTTTTTTTTTTAAAAAAAGATAAATAAATAGATGAGCGGATCAAAAGGAAGCAAAAGCAGAAGTTATGAATACGAGTAGTGTTAATTATTTAGAGACGTCGACATTGTCAAAAATGGTACGACCGCTCATTTGACCAATCATAATACAAGATTAGGGGCACACTGATGACGTGACACCTTTTTATTGGCTACATTTTGTTCAGGTGTACACTCATGATGTAGATGTGCACATAAAAAAGGACACTTGCTTTTTTCACCATCTTCTTTTTCTTTTTTTTATTCAATTTTGTGTTTTATTTTAACTGGCAGTAGTAAATTTTCTTCTTCTTTTACTAAAGCATCAGTAGTGTAGGCAAAAACCGTTGTTTGCAGCCTTTGTATTTTGCTCTTCACAAATCACAACCCATTTTTATTCTTTAACTTTGCCCTTTTTAGTAAGAGTGAGGATTGCCCGTTTGATTGATTGTACATTTGTACTCCAAAACAACTCCACCAAATTTAAGTAGTTCAGGTTTTGTACATTATCACCTTTAATATGAAAAAAAATGTAGTTCAAATCATTTAATATGGGGTATTTTTCTTATAAGCAAAAATGTCCATGTGATGCAACCAAAAAGTGGTGATTGGCTCGGCCCAAAGGTCATATACATTAACTATTTTGCATTATGCAATATAGTGATAGATGATTGAATTCACATAATTGGAATAGTTAAAAAAAAGTCGATTTGAAGATAAGATAGGTGGTTATGTAAGTGATTTAAAACCCTCAAAATCAATTAGTCCATTTTGCCTAGTAAAACTAGAGAAGCGAAGGAAAAGGGAAGGAAAAAAAAGGATCGGAGTTGCTGAACAATATAATGTGCACCAATTACAAGTTCGTTTAGAAAACACAAAGTAATTGAAATACATGAACGGACTTGCGACAATGTAACATACATTTTTAGCTAATAAGAGACATGAGACAAACTACACATATTAAATAAACTAACTTACGGACAACTTTATCTAAAGGTATGTTCACATTTATTGAACTAAGTTGAACTGAACTGATTGGAGCTCAAATGAACTGAACTGAACTGAATAGAGCTGAAATGAATATTTTATGAAAGAAATAAATTGAGAAGTGAACCGAACTGATTAGAGCTGAACTGAACTGAACTATTTGAAACTAAACTGAAATTAATATGAAGTGAACATAGCCTAAATTAGTCTCAATTTACATTGTAAGATCATCAATTCAAATATATAATATACAACTCATACCTAAACCTTGTCAACTTTACCTTATTTTTGTTAGTAGTATATTGGTTTTTTGGCAAGCTTGGGCATCTAGAGTCTTCACATGATTGCTATTATATATGTCAACTCATCCCTTTTAGCCTTTGTCGGTGGATTTGTGCTATGTCGTCGTAGTGGGTGGGCTCTAACGATCCATAACATGTTGAAATTTCCACTCCTTTTTTCGAGCTTCAAATAGCATGGGTGGAGTATGATGTAAGTGACCAAGTGGACTAGTAATTGCATTATTTTAAAGGAACTTTTGTATTGAAATTTTTCAAAATTTTCATGGTTGGTACTTGGTAAAGGTATTACGGAGTAGTAAAATAGATCAACTTGTTAACTCCGATCCTACCTTATTCGTTGTAATTACGGTTCAAATTAAACTTTGTCATAGCCATAGGTATGGGTGGAGGTGTAGGGTAGTCCGCTAGATCCCTATATGTGTATACAAGTATGTATAAATAAAATGGTGAAGTTAATTTATCATAGCTGAATAAACAACTTTATATTTCTGAAAGATCATGACATTAAAATATGCGTCTAAAATTTACATAACTTTGATCATTAATTTTCATCACTATTAAGTATATCTATTTTCCAAATATCACTTTAAAAAACTTTGGGAAATTCTACGTTATAACCCTGTAGATTTCGAAAGTCTACGTTGTGTCCATGGTTTTTGAAAAGTCTACACTGTAACCCCAAGGTCTAGTTAGTAACTATGTTGTATCCTTGCCGTTAAGTTTCCGTTAATAAAGTTCTGTTATCTTTAAATAATTTTTAAAAAAAAAAACCAAAACCACCAACCTAGCCACCCACAGCCAGCTGCTCAACCCACGGCCAACCTAACCCCGTCCCCTCGAGCGTCGCCCACCGCCCAGACCCCCTTCCCTTCCTCCGATGCTGGCGCTACCCCGACCGCCCTCCCATTTCCCCTTAAAACCTCTATAGTAACCCCTCCCCCTCCCCTCAAACAAACCTTAATAAATAACCTCCGAAATCGTCAGAAAACATCAAGTCGCACCTCCCTTCACTGTCTCCGTCAGCCGTCACCTTTTGCTCATATTCCTTTTCTCTCTCTCTCTCTCTCTTCGCCCTAGCCTTCTGCTGCCGTATTTCGAAGGTCAGGGTTTGGGATTTGGGGGTTTAGATTTGGGAGATTTTGCTGGAATTCACGTGGTGTTTAAAGGGGAAAGGGGAGGTTGGGGCAACGCCGACATTGGGGGAGGGGAAGGAGTTTGGGCGACGACCAACGCAGTGGGCTGGCCACGGGGTGGTTTTGGTGTTTTTGTTTTTTTATTTATTTATTATTATTTTTTTTGGTATTTTTTTTAATTTTTGTAAGCCACTCATAAGATAACGGAACCATTAACGGAAAATTAGTGTCAAGGGTACAACAGAGTTACTAACTGGACCTCGGGGTTACAGTGTGAACTTTTCAAAAACATTGGACACATGAAGTCTTCAGGGTCATAACGTAGAATTTTCCAAAAACTTTTATAATACAAATTAAAGATTTAAATAGTTACAGATTGCGTTAGAGTTTATGCAAAAACCCACGCACACTGCATCCATCAATGAGGATAATTTTAGATTAACTTTTACTAAACTACAATGAAGACATCCAACCATAACCATATGAATGGAAGTGTATTTTATGAAATTAAAATGCAGTGGAAGAGAAAAGTGCACATAAGGAATTCGTTTAATCTATGTCCCACCATCTTATAATTTAGTAGAAATTATTTGCAATAAGTGTATTTGAATATAAAGAGAACTTATATTGTTTAGATTAAGTCAATATGAGTTGAACAAAACATGACTTTAATATAATTATGCAATTCTCTGCAAGCTCCATGCATGTCACACACTCACACTTTCTCATAAACGGCTCTATATATATATTGAATATATATAAAGGAAATATTTCTAAAACGATACAAGTTAAGATTGCTAGCTACTCAAGGTAAAACTGCTAACTTGAGTTAGGGCTTGTTCTCTTTAACTTGTTTCAGGTATTTATTACTTAATTTTTAAGAAATTCAGATCAGATCAGATCAGATCAGACTAGAAACATTAAGATCAAATTAGATCAAACTTTTAATTAACATTTACCTATTACTAATAATCGTTAATTACGTATTAAAAAAATGAAAATTATATATTTGAAAAGTTCATAATGAGATGAATCTAATTAACAAGATCCATTTTGATAAGTTTTTCTTTATAGATTAGTATTAAAATGCGATCAAAATTTAGTCAAATTACTGAATCGACCTCGGATTAGATCAGATCATAGTAGAAAAATTCAGATCAAACCAGACCAGACCTTTATAAAATCATACCAGATCTATCTACTTATTTCAGGTGAAGAGAACAAGTCCTTACTTGAGAAATTCTTGAAAGAAGGGGGTTCATTTGAGAGGAGGAGATCAGAAAATCTCTCAAATGTGTCCCATAAAGTTTAATCTTAGGAATACAAGGTGGTAGAGATATCACTACTAGAGTACTAAATCACCTCAACCTCATACAGATTTGAAATTAAGTTATGGAATATCCCTATATGTGTAAATTGTATAAGAAATACCCTTCAAATAGGGTTTTCTAAGATCTAAAGCACCTCTTACAAACATGAATGGACCAAATTCTAAACATTACAGAATTGACTATTGAGAGCACCCAAAAAGATACTCCACTAAACTCCATATACGTATTGTTGCCTTCCTTACATACAAGTCCTCTAGTTGCTTCCATTTTACAAACCCCATGGCCTTTGGAGCTATTCACTAATTTGTCTAGGAATATGTACATTGCATAACTTGTTAATTGTAATTTGTGTCAAGTGGTATACAAATTTTTGCATTCTCTAGGACAAAGATTGATTTACTGCCACATAAATTAGCAGAAATTTCTGTTCCTCAAACATGTTATGTCTACTTTTTTCTAATCAAAATTACAAATTTCATGATCTTTTATGTCCAATCAATAACATAGTTTTAGAATAAATATGTATTTAAAATGATGTTTATTTGGGTAGATTGCACTAAATTATTCTTGATTTAGCAATCCCATCTTAAGTACATGCACTAATGTCTCATCCATCACACAAAATGAGATATAATATATATCATGAATTTTTTTGGATCACTAGCATGTGCACTAGTGGTATTTTTTGTTTTTATGTTTCCTGATTAATTCATTTCTATTGGTTTCTTATCACCCAATAAACATGAGCTAAGCAATGATTTAAGCTTGGTGATTTGATGATGACGAATCAAACATTAGCCTTCGAAGGAGGCCCAAATTCTGATGCCAGTGCATGTTATATTTGCGTATGCAAGAATAGGAAAGGAAGACGATATAGTAGTATGTAGAATGTAGAATCTTGAAATGGTCAATAATTTTCTGCTTTTCTTGTTTGGATTTTAACTCATTATATTCTTTTCTATAATCAAGTGTTCGTTGGAAAGGGATAGAGGTGGCTAGATGAAGTGAATTTGGTGTTTAGTAAATTAGTACGTAGGGTGTGTGAAAAGGGTGTTTAGTGGTTAGTGAGATGGGTGTATGCGGATTTAAATTCGTAAGAGTGATATAATTATTATGATATACTTCCTCCGTTTTCTTTTACTTGCAACACACCTTTTAAGCACGCAGTTTTAGGAGATGATTAGTGAGGGTAAACGAGAGATTTTATCAATATAATTTTTACACGAAAATTAGAATAGGGCTAAGTATCATTTGTAAAAATTATAATGAAAAATTTGTCCGTTTACATTACATAAACCCGACCTCAAAACACGTGCCACAAGACTGTGTAAGGCTGTGTTGCAAGTAAAAGAAAACGGAGGAAGTACGATATTAATTTAAACTCTTTTAACGAGTTGATGATTCTATATATTATAGTAATGCTTCAATACACTCAATATGTTCGTATATTACTATGAAAAAATTGTATTTGCATATTGATTTAAGGATGTAATGCAATATGTTTTTAACCATTTGAATATTGTATTTTTGAGTGTATAAATAAGTGGATTTTGTAGCATTGCATAATGATTTGAACGGTCTTATAAAAACTAGACAGACTAAAAAGTAGGCACCGTGCACATGCTACAAATACAAAGCGGCCGATGGCAGTGTGCATGGAAATACCCGTTCTAGCCCACGACACAAAAAATATCATTTCAAATATCGTTATTTTAATCCTTATATATAAACCAAGTAAAACTCGCTTCTGCCACCAATGTAGGATAATCATTTTTCCTCTAAAATGAAACAAGTAAATACCTTATTTACTTAACATTATTTTTAATTTAACAAAATAAGACTAACTTTACTAATTTGTTCGAACATAGTACATACTTTTATTACTATACACGGAGTAAATTAAAGGTCTGTTCTGATTTACTGAATTGAGCTGAACTGAATTGATTATTTTATGAGATGAGGAAATTAGGAACTAAACTGAACTTAAGCGAAAGAGAACAGGCCCTAATAATACGCGTATCTCTCATTTATATTTACTAAATTACCCATAAATAATATGGGAAAGAATATTACTTCCTCCGTTTTTGCACCATAGGGGTTGCATACAAATATTTTGGTGGTGGAAAAAAGTAAGAGAGAGAAAGGTAAAAATACAAAATTGCCTATGTGACATATTGATAAACTAAAAAGTAAGTGTGAAAAGGCAAGGATAGGTTGTGTATTTGTTGTGTAAACACAAATAATTTTTTTCCTAAAGACAAAATGGTGCAATATTTATAAAATTTTCTAAAAAGACAAGTGGTGCAATAATAAAATAACGAGGAAGTATAACAAACAATTAAGATGGATAAAAATGGTTGGAAGTTGTAACATTTTTTTTTTTTTTTTTTTTTATTTTTGAAGAATGGAAGTTGTAACATTAAACAAGCTAAAGATAGAGATTGAGCAGGTAAGGTTGCCGTAAAATTTGACCGAAGAAAGTAAAAGGTAGTGCAGAATGCAGATGATGATAACATAATCGTAATTGGTAAGAGGACAGAATGATGAAAATCTAATGGTGATGGGAAAGTCATAAAAAGTAAAACTAGTACAGTAGGACAAAACAAAACATCACATCACACTCAATTTGACCTAAGCGCAGTACCATTTTTAATCCCTCGTACTACGGTACTCGAATTTATACGGAGTAATTTCTCTTTTTCTGTTACTTATAACACGAGTGTATGATATGCGCTATTAGTATTAGGTGAGGTAACTATCACGTAAACAGCTGATTTTATCAAAATAATTTAACAATCGAAAATAAAAAATAATTAGATTGAGTATCATTTATTCACTTATATGTATTTTTTGGTTAAAACTTTTTTTTTTTGGTTAAAACTTGGATACATAAGTCAGCATCCTTTACAAAATAAATGTCATAACATTTTATTGCTTATGAAAGAAAACAAAGGAAGCACTATTTATAAAATTTAGCTTAAATAATATTTTGTTTAAATTTGGTTTGGCCGTTTGGGAGTGTGAGGTCTTACTTGACCCTAGTGATTACTCCTACCATTTCATAATATAGTTTTTGTTTTTTCACAGTATTTAGGGGCCGTTTGGTTGGGGGTAATCGGGAAAGGGAATGGGAATCAACTGGCTCGATTCCCTTTGTTGATGTTTGTTTAACACTTTTAATCATTCCCTTTACCCTCCTCATTACCCCAAATCCTTCCAACTCCATTCCCACCCCCCCTAGACTTTCCCATTCCCTTTCCCTACCCACCTTCACACCACCACATCACCACCTTCACACCTAACAACACCACCGGAAAACTAGCCTAGACCACCGCCTCCCATCCTCTGACCACCGCCGAGCCGCCCCCGACCACCTCTGCACCTCCCCCGACCACCACTGCACCTCCCTCCCCCGCTGAGCCCATCTTTTTTACCCAGAATTTCGTGGTAAACCCCCAAAATTCCCTTATAAATTCGCCCAAAAATTCACTCAATAATTGCTTCCTCAATAAACAGCAGCAGTAACAATCAATTATGACTATCTGGAATTTTGTTTAGGCATGCAATTGTTGAATAATTGGTGGGTTTTGGAGCAATTGGTGGGTCTCTTCATGTCGATGCTCACGCTACTAGCGGCGGCAAAGCGAGGGGAAGGGCGGCGAGGGGAGGGGGATAGCCGACGAGGGGCGAGGGAGGGCCGATGAGGGGGTTTGGTGGCTGAGAAAGATGATAAATTGATGAAATGTGTGGTGGTTGTAGTGGTGGTGGTGTGGTGGGGGAATGATTCCCTTTGTTTTAAAAACAAACAACAAAGCAAAAATGGGGTATTTTCATTCCATTCTTCCCCTTTCCCTTTGTTCATTCCATTCCGATTCCCTCGTGCGAACCAAACAGCCCCTTAAGAAATATGAGGAGCGAGTGGATAAAGTACATCAATAAAATGTACAAAGTACAATTATAGACAAAAGTTAGAGAAAGAAAGTGGAAAAAGTACAAAACATGTGCAAAATTCAAGGGTAATATAAAAAGTACAATGAATAGAGTTAAAAAAAAAGGGTATAATAGTCTTTACTTATTATCCAAAAATAGAAACAAGAACAATATTTTGACTCTCAAAATAGAAAAATATGAACTATATTATAAGGGCCTGTTCTCTTACGTTGAAATTCAGTTCAGTTCAGTTCAGTTCAGCTGAGTTCAGTTCAGTTCAGTTCAGTTCAGCTCAATTCAGTTCAGCTCAATTCAGTTCAGTTCAGTTCAGTTCAGTTCAGCTCCTAATTTCCTTCTCTTATAAAATATTCATTTCAGTTCAGTTCAGTTCAGTTCAGCTGAGTTCAGTTCAGTTCAGTTTAGTTCAGCTGAGTTCAGTTCAGTTCAGTTCAGCTGAGTTCAGTCAATGAGAACAGGCCCTAATAGAAGGGAGTATTTTAAAACCGTGCAACACACGGGGCTAACCTAATAATACGAGTATATACTATTTAAATCACATTCCTTAATTTTTTTATAGACGATTATTGTGAGTTGATTGCAGTTTCATAATAATTTGCTTATGTAAATAAGCCCATTATTACCTTTGTTTTTTAATACTCCCTCCGGTTTCAATTATCTGCAACAATTGTACTTTTTACGAACTCCTAGGCAAAACTTCTTAAGCATGATTATTGAAAATTAAGAGGAGAGGAAAGGGATAATTAATCCAACACCCACGCAACCCCCACCACTGACGCAGAACCACCACGCCACCCCACGAAACACCGACACCTACACAACCCTCACCACTCACGCAGAACCACCGACCTCAGACCACCGAAACCACCACGCAACCCCCACTCACGAACGCAAAATCACTAAACTCAGACCACCGAAACCACCACGCATTCCCCATTCACGCACCAGCCCCACGAACTCAGACCACCGACACCCACCACGAAACCCACGACCCTAGGTCTTGAATCGAAACCCACCGCCCAACCCACGACCCCAGATCTTGAATCTAAACCACCGTCCAACGCACGACCCTAGATGTTGAATTGAAACCCACCGCCCAACCCACAACCCCAAGTCTAGCCACGAAACCCACCACAAAACCCACGAACTCAGATTAGTGGTTGTGGTGGAGTTGTGGGGTCTGGTCTAAGGTGCGATGGGATCTAGTCGGAGAATGGGGCGGCGGCGAGCTAGGGTGTGGTCGGAGATTGGCGAGGCGATGGGGCATAGTCGCGGTGGGGGTGGTGCTCTGGTTTCGTGTGGTTGGGCTGGTGGTAGGCAGGGTTGGGTTGGGTTGGGATAAGGTGGTAATTAGTTGGTAAATAAGTGTAATTATAAGATGTTAAACAAAGTTTAAAAAATAAAGTAAAGGTAAGGTGGTCAATTTATTGTATAAAATTTACTAAAAAGGAAAGAAATAAATTTGTTGCAGATAATTTTTATTTTTTTGTGAAAGCTTATTGCAGATAATTGGTAGTACCTATTCATGGCAAATGTTGCAGATAATTAAATGCGGAGGGAGTATAAGATTTTCACGAAATTTGTAATTTGTTACAAATCGTGCATCGGACAAACATATACTAGTCGTAAAACACAATTTCTGACAGCATTGGGATGTAAAGGCAAGTCTAGAATGAGGTTCATAGGCCCAACTAAAGCCCATAAACAAAACAGAATAACATACAAAGTATCATTCCAATTTTAAGTAAATAGCCATAGAGAATGTAGGCAATGTAATTGCAATATAAAAGGATGTTGTATAGTGTATAATAATACCCAGATAATTTTGTTGCTTATTAGCGAAAAATTTCATTTAAATACCCTCTCTCTCATTTGGGGAGCTCCAAAATAACCTAAGAATGGAGGTTGTACCATTTACAAAGTACAACTAGGTGCAGCATGAATATATTCAACAGGCAAAGAGAGATGATCACCAAATTTAGAGCAACTAAGCATGGATCCTCCTTGTCCTGTATCAGCTCCCACCATTCCAATGGCCAGGACAGTTAAGGCCTCAGACTCGAGTAAATACTGTATAACCATCCCAAGCAAACCTTCTATCACACATCAAGCGGTCAGATCTCTTTTGTGAAGTACTTCTATATGCAATGTATATACACGTATACAATCCATTCTTGGAGCTAAGATGGGAGATATAGTTATATACTAACATGACACCAGCCACCACAGTACACATACAAGGTTTGAACAGGAATAGATCTGACTAGCTTATAGCACTTATAAGATCAAGTACGCTACCACAATATAAGAATTGGTTCCTCAATTTGTGCTTGTGTATACGGATGACTAACTACTGAAAGGAACTACTTCAAAATTGAGCATATCGGTCAATTACAGAAATACTCCAGAATCCTTTATGTCAATCATTCCCCATCTTAGACTACACATAAACATAGACTCATAAAGTGAAACCTTAGTGCAAATTTATTGACTAAATGGTCTCTAGGCATCTAATTCACCATCAAAAAGCACTATCAGATCAACCATGTTAGTAATAGATCAAACTTGCGTAGACTACATAGCCTCCCTCTCTTTTCCCGCAAAGAAGTGCTCTTGCAAGAGATACTCCTGCAACTCATTTAATCCAGCAATCTCATTGATATATGTGGAGCTCATATTACTTTGAAGATACAGAGAACAGTATTTTCTTCATTCAATAGAGCTATACCATCCCACAGGTACACGTGGACTCTACGTACAAGTGCAAGTGCAATGATTAATAGCAAAAGGTGATATATACTTATGAAATAGAACATTAATCAATTTCAAAACAACATAATGTCCTTGCCTGCTTAATTATAAGATGTGTGTTTTGTTTCTGCTCCAGCCTCTTGTGCCTGCTAAAACCAAAACAGAAGATGTTGAAACAGTAGACTAAAGTAGTTGCAAGACATGAGCCATAATCTATTTCATTCCTAACCGAGCAAAGAGCAGAGTATAAATGATTACAGCGAGCAGTGCCGTTAAGGAAAATATGAGTTCATAGAGCTACACAGTGCTACACACAGATCAATCAAAAGCCAGAAGGTAGACCGCCACAACTAAAGGTTACACTACACTCAGCACTCAAGGAAGCTGTACGCACTCAAGGAAGCTGTACGCACTCAAGTACTGTACAAGAACAGTACCACATGTCAGGGTTCAGGGTGGTCTACGACCTGAAGCAATCATGTAATGTTTTAGCAAAAATCACCCTTAAGGACATGCTTGGGTTTGGGGGAAAATGAATAATGAATCAGAGGTGTAGGAGAAAAAATAAAGACAATCAGGTGGTGGTGAATGGGATGAGGTAGTGGTGGTGCGAGGAGGGAAGGATGGATACCCTCATTTTCGGAATCTTTGAGTGGGGCTTTTGATTAAAATAAATTATAAATAAAATTTTTAAACTGTATTCAAGTATAATAGTAGCACAAAACCTCCCTCATTCGAATAGTTTCCATTGGTTCACAGTTAAGTTTGACATAAAAGTTTTAACATTTACCCTCCCTCCTTCACATAAATTAAACACTGGTCTAAACCTCTAATCTTCCTTTATCTCGTCCATATTTATAATAAAAGTAATCCTAAGTAGGAAAGGATAAGAAAACAAGTACAAATTACCTAATTCAGTACCACACAGTACCTGAGAAGTTGCCAACATAGATTTACAGACCAAACTTCCTTCACATCCGCAAAAGGAGACTCAGCAGGTACACACTTCCAAAGGGTAAAAGGACTACATAAAGATTAATTGCAAATGCCATATTGAGAAACACAAATTCACATTAAGCAATTTTAAAATGCTTCAAACAGAAGGGGGTAAAAAAAATAAAAAATACATATTAAGGGCACATCCATAACACCAGATTTGATAAAATTAACCAAAGATAGTCAAGTTACTCAAGTTCATAACATATTGTTCCCAGGGGAGGAGGTGGAAAATAATTGTTAATAAACTGACAGATTAGAAATGGAAGCCAGACAAATTTGTAAAGTTGTAATTACTCACATGAAACTCCAATGCAGAAAACCCTAGACATTTAAGTACATTCCGGAGAAACTTTATCATAATTCAAAACGATGTCTTGAAGAGGCAGAATAATCAATGCACAAAAACAGTCTCATTGCGTCTTGGAGGTCTATCAGGAACTGATCCAGGTTTGAACTTTGCAGCTTCATGTCTTGCAAGTTCAGGCGGAACAGGACTATTACTCTGAATGAGCATCTGCTTCAAATCATAGAAGACATCAGTATCATGCAAAGTCAAAAAGGTGGTCGCCACACCAGTTTTTCCTGCTCTCCCAGTTCGGCCAATACGATGGGTGTACATCTCAATATTTCCCGGCATATCATAGTTGATTACATGAGCAACATCAGGTATATCAATACCACGTCCAGCAACATCTGTGGCAACCATTACATTGTACCTCTTGGTCCTGAAACCTTCCAGACTGATTTCTCTTTGTTCCTGTGATTTTCCACCATGCAATGTTGTGACTCGATAACCTGATTTGTCCAAATTTTTGGAAAGCACATCAGCAGTCTTCTTGGTGTTAACAAACACTATAGCAGTCTTATCACCTAACTCATCAAGGTGTTTTTGCAGCTTATAAGTTTTTTCTGATTCCTTTGTCATGATCACATGTTGTGTGATGAGGTCAGTAGTTTTTCCAGCCGTACCAATAGTCACCACCACAGGATTCCTCAAGTACTTCCTGGCAAGCCGCTCTACAGCAGGTGGCATAGTGGCACTAAACATATAGGTTGTCCGGTAAATCTTTTTTGCATCAAGCTCCTCTTCTTCATTCTCAGGCTTCATATTACTTGAAGGCATTGCATCCAGCACACCAACAACCTGAGGCTCAAAACCCATATCTATCATTCGATCAGCTTCATCAAGAACAACATAATTGCATTGGTTCAGAACAACATAACGCCTTTCCAGACAATCCAAGAGACGTCCAGGGGTTGCAATCACAATCTCACACCCTTGTCTAATTTTGAATCCTTGCTCCTCAATGGATTGTCCACCAACAATCGAGACAACCTTAATCCCCAGATAATGGGCAAACTTAACAGTCTCCTCTTCAATCTGTTGAGCTAATTCACGAGTAGGGGCCATAACAACAGCATAAGGACCCTCAGCTTCATTCTCTTCAGTAATCGGTGGCAGCCTAGTTATATAAGCCAACATAGGGAGAACAAAAGCAGCCGTCTTACCCGAACCAGTCTCTGCAACACCAATGACATCTCGCTGTTGAAGACCTAAAGGAATGGCTGCCATCTGGATAGGGGATGGAGTCTTGTAGCCAGCTCGCTCCACAGCTTTCAACAGCTCTGAAGTCAGTTTACTCTCTACCCAATTCCTCATTGGCTTAGGAATCTTAGACCCCTTGTAAGATATATTGAAGTCCTCCCTGAAAATTCTCCAGTCCCTTTCAGTCATTTCTTCAAGCCTCTTGTCAGACCAGTGGCGGTCTACCCTCATATCATGATCCTCATACACTTCAGCAGCTTGCTCCCGGCGACGTTGAGCAGCAGCCTCCTCAGGTGCCTCTTCTGTGCCATCCTTTTTGCGAATTTCCTCACGCAACTCAACTTCATTTTTAACAGCTAGCTTCTTCTGCTCCCTACGATCTATTCCAGCTCGGAACCCTCTACCAAACAGCAGCTGAGCCTCATGAGGATTTTGATAGAGAGCATTCATGTCGCGAGAGGTATCCTCAGTGTTCTCCCAATCAAAGGAGAAGCGAAATTTCTCACTAGGCTTGATCACACGCTTCTTAGGTTTCTTGGAACCTAGATACTGCTCTTTAATAAGCTCCAGTTCCTTTTCCTTCTCCCTTTCCGTCAACTTCTCCAGCCTAGCACGATCCCTAGTTTTGCTCTCCTCTTCACGTTCCTTATCACGATTCCTCCTTTCAACTTCACGATCTCTCTCCCGATCACGGTCCCTTTCTCTTTCTCGCACACGGTCACGATCACGGTAACGGTCATAATCGCGGTCACGATCACGGTCATGGTCGCGGGAAGAGCGGTGGTGAGAAGAATCAGAGGGTCTGTTATCAATAGATCGACTCTGAAGCAACTCCTCAGCACGGCGTCTCTGTTCAGCAACTTCTTCTTGACGTTTTTGTAAAGCTAACTGCTCTCTCTGGGCTTTAGTCAAGAAAACCGGCTTCGCATTACTAGAGCTGGTATTCGCCACTGCAGCTGAGGCAACCACACTGGCAACTTCCTCCAAAGGCCTCTTCATTGTATTAAAATATACGTTGTCTCCTCTCAATCGATCAACAAACAAACAGCACCTTGCACCTGATAACAATCAATCAATGCAATTTGAATAAGGTTCAATCCTAACATTAAAGGGTTTACAAGTCATTCGTGATTACAAGCTTAATTCAGGCCAATCCAACTATTAAGGGTTCTGCAACATTAGCAACCAAATTTCATTCAATCATCAAATAAGACTCGTAACTTAAGGGATTTTTGATTCAATTATCAAATAAGGCTCATAACATTAGTAACTTTTATTTAATTATCAAATAATGCTCATAACTTTAAAGATGTTTTATTCAATTATCTAATAAGGCTCATAACTTTAGGGATTGTTGATTCAATTATCAATTAGGCTAATAATTTTCTTTTCAAACAACATAATCACTGTTTATGATCATATAACTAGTAATTAGAACCAATAGTTCGAACCCTAAACTTGCTACACTCAAAATTGAATACAATTAAATTAAAATAGATCAAAGATAAACCCTAGATTGCGAAATTGATATGATTTACAAAATGAAACATCAAATTACCTCAGAAGCTGTTTCAATGGATGATACAAGTATTTGAAGGCGCCTCGCTTCAATGGAGGACGTCAAGTGTGCTTCAATGGAGGACGTCAAGTTCGCTTCAATGGAGAACTGAGAAAGGAGGAGATAGGGCTACGTTCTTCCGGTTTTTTTTTTTCTTTCTTTATTGACAATTAGAGCAATTCAATGGGTTGGATCCCCGTTAAAAGTCCTGAGTCCTGACCCTTTCTAGTTCTAGTTATAAATGGGTCAAATCCGTTCAATATACAAATAGGCGAATGCCGCGAGTCTTTATAGAGTCGGTTCAATTATGGATACTTAATGAGCGTGATGAAACTACTACGTATAACGAGACGTTTGACATGTAGGATGGAAATTTGGGGAGTGGAAGCGATAATAAGAATTGATAAGTGGGATTTTATCAAATATTCTCAATCTCTTATTTGACCCGAAATCTGACCCGAACTCGACCTGTTGACTCGAATCGCCACCCCTGCCTATTCCCACATAACAAACACCCCAAAGGGTTTGGAATTAGAAATAAATCTATTAGAATCAATTTTCCTTCTACCCTTCAAATTCTTAAATATTATTTCCACCACAAAAACTAGGGGTAAGCATAGGATGAGTACTGTACTGTTAGTACTAATTGTTCGGATAACTGATAATCAATTCACGAAAAGTGATATCCATAAATTGAACCGATAAGTTCGGGTACCTAAACTTCGAGTAATCAGATTTTTCAGATCAGTAATTGAGTACCAATATCCAATTATAATAATTAAACTTAATAGTCTAGTTATTATGATATCATAACAACAATAACACATCATCTTGACCAAATATTTAATTATATTACTAATCATTCATATTATAAATTGATTATGAAGTAAAGCAAGAGTTTAGGTTTTGATAAAATAGATTTAAGTAGGAAAAAAACAAATTGATTATCGGATCGAATCGGGTAACCCTTAAATTTTAAATGATACCCGATAACCATACTCGATAACAAATTATCGGAAGAACCATTATGGTTGTCGAATTGGGTACCCTCATTTTCGGAACGATCACAGATCATGTTTTCGGTTTTTATTTTTTCGGGTAATTTTGCTCAGCCCTAAGAACTAACTCCACTAGGAAATAGTAGGTTTGGATTGAACCCAATTTATTAAATAGGCTGATAAAAATCCGACTTGGAAATAAAATGGGTTAGGTTAAGACTGAGAATTTAAACCCAAAAATGACTTCTATAACCTATTACTACTTCGTATAAGATAAGATCAAGTTAGATCAAACCCAATTAAACATCTCGAACTTAGGGCAACCTTAATATGAAAATCACTTATTTGGATTATACACATTAGTACAAACTAATAAATTTAGATTACCATAATGAGGTTAAACTTTAGTAAATTTAATCAATCCAATTAAATTAGACCCGATCGAAAAATATATATTCTAATTTGATCAATTAAGATAAATTCCAGTGCATACTACTGCACTATCCAATTTTACACTATAAACAAGTACCGTAAATTACGCTTTGTGAGATACTAACTTATTTATCATGCAATATTCGTACTAACTTATTTGCAGGATTAGCTTCTAATAATTATTTTGCTCTTCTTTTGTAGTAGGTTTAGGTAACATAACCTCATAAATTGGTCAAGAACCAGGATCATATACAGATAGAAGGTCATCGTTTGAGAGAAGAGGAGAGTAAGGAAACCCACATACTTAAAGCATTTTGTAGTTAGTGAAACTCAAACTCATGACCTCATAGTCACAAAGTGAGTTCCCAAAGCTTGGTATAAGCATATAAAAAGTGCACTTTAGGAATTGCTTACGACGCTTAACATATTTTGAACATAATAAAAAAAAGTCACAAGATTTATGTGGTTCAAATCGGGTTACTATGTGGAAGAAATCATCTAACTCACAATAACACTAACACCAAAACCAATTCCAATGCCCAACAGAGAAAGATCGGATACCACAAAGCAGTCCCTCTACCATCAGTCAATTCTCACAACAAAAAGATACTCCTCATCTAAGGCAAAAAACAGAACCACTACGCAATTACGCATACACGATAAACGTCTACAAAATCCAAGCAAGGTGTTAAAACCACATGTCATGCAAATATGTAAGTTGGATAAATAGGATGCAATTTAACATAGCAAGAATCTACATCTATCTAGACTTGATATCTAAAAAAACTAATCTCCCAAAGTCTACTACTCTTCCCTCAACCAAAATCAAATTCTACACAGGAACCCTCATCCTAAAATGCGACTATGAAACTATTGTAATACCAGAGAGTAGCCACGAATTACCTAACACAAATGTTGTGTGTGGCTAACTATGAACAGCAGTGATCAGAGCACAAAAGAAATCTAACAGTTGAACTGTCGACATGAGAATGGCATATGACAAGTTTGGACTTAGCCTTTTGTGCCTCTTTTTCTCTTCTTTGCACTCTTCGATTTTGATGTATTCTGAGATTTCCCCTTCGAAGTTTCAGGCACTTTTGGTGGTTCTGGTGAAGACTCCCTATCCTCCTCCTCCTCCTCCTCTGCTTGAGGAGCAACTTTTACTTTGCTGCTGCTATTATTGGATTTGCTACCACTCTTTGGCGATTTGCCCTTGGACTTTGTGGCACCCTTGGGAGTTTCTTGTTGTGACTTATTACTTCCTTTAGATGCATCCACATCATTAGCTTTGGACTTCCCAACTGCTTTAGGGGTCTTGTCCTTGTTGTCAGATTTTGAATCTTTGTTTTTCCCACCTTTATCCTCCTCAGATTTAGCAATACTCTTCAAAGTTTCATCCTTCGCTTTGCCATCCACCTTACTATCATCCTTGAGCTTAGTCCGGGGCTTGGTTGTAGTTTTGGATTTGCTGGTAGAAGCTCCAGACCTAGAAGATACAAACCAGATATCTTACACTGAGTTTAACTAAAACAAAAGGTAAAATAAGAGGGGGAGGGGGGGACATCAAAAATAAGTAAAATGCACACTGTACTTTTTAGCTGAAGTTTCAGTCTTTCCTCGTTTAGCAGCTGGGGCAGGACTTGTCTTAGCTTTTTTAGCTTTTGGCCTACAAACCAGCAAATTATGAGTGATGAAATAACCAGAAAGTTGACAGAGAAATTAATAATACTCTCCTATAAAAACAGCCAGTTGAACACCACATATTATCCTATGATAATTTTTAAAAGGATGAACTTTGGATTAAAGCAATAAATCATCACAAGATTAAATCAAAATATAATTTTTTTAAAACTAGTGAGTATGAATGAGTCAACTTAATGTGCAAAAAGGCAAGTCTGTTTTGCACTAACAAAGCCCAATGTTCAGCAAGAAGACATACGTTTCAGCAGCTTCATCAGGGCTTTCACCATCGCTTGAATCCCCCTGTGATCAAGATGAACCAGTACACATTAGCAACTGTAATGTCTGTAAAAACATCTATTTATATAACCCTATAAACCAAGTAAATTCAAAGACCAAACCTGATCAGGCTTGGAGTCACCATTAATCAACTTCCACTTTTCCTTCTCAAGCTTCAAAACCTCAACATCACCATCGCTATATAATACCTACATAAGTATGAAGCTGTACTTAGTAAAAAAAGCAAAAGCCTAAAACACAGAAGCAACACTAGGGATTAGACTTCTCATCACCTTATGCTTTCCTGAAGCAGGCTCAAAGTGCTCGATAACCCCTTTATAATACCTGCAAAACACTCCCCCACACGAAAGGAAATTAAAGTATGTACTAATAGATATATTCAGGAATCATCTCATGGTAAGGCAGTGATTCAGTCATGCATGGCCATGCCAGCTATAAAGATATTGCACTGCCAAAGCTATAATGACGACGAAAAAGTAAAACATAAGTACTGCTACATATATGCAACCATAGATGCATTGTGTCAAGATAAAAGTGCAAAACACATGTTTGAAAACAAAGACAGCAACATCAGAGATGAGAGAAGGTAAGAAATCAGATACTTATAGTACAAAAGTGATAATACAAATAGCTTACAGCAATACAATGATACTAAACATTCAAATTCTCTCAAATCTAGAACAGATGATGCAAATTGGATATGCAAAGTTCCACAAAATTGACAAAACGCAAAGTTAATCAGTAGAAAATAAGCAAACATCTTACTTCTTGTCATCCGGCCACCAAACCTGGACCTTCAAACCAACCAATTCCTTACCATATTTTGCAGCCTGAAATTCACATCAAAATAATCTGATGAGAATTCGAATCAAAGATAAAAACCTCTACATGAGTAATAAACCCTCATTACCAAACAATTTTCTGATAAACAATTTACTAAGGTAGAATTCCAAAATTATATATGGAATAAACCATCCCTTCCCACCAACTTGAAAGCAGCAATCTAAAACGCACATTATAGTCAAAACAGCCTTGCCCAAAATTTATGACATGCTCTAACAAATTCAAAGGTAGGACAAACGAGAAATAGATTTGGATCAAATATATAAATCATGACAATAACACAAAAATGTGTTAAGACAGTCATATTGTTTCAAATGAATAGTGACCTCAAATACTGGTACACTTTCTAAGATAATGAACATGCATTCTAAATTTCAATAATGCAGTTTCACAGCACATGTAGGTCAAATTAAAACACTGGTCGGAATTCAATTCCTTATACCAATATAAAGTAGCTTTTTAAACGATTTCAGCACCAAGAACGATGGAATTCAGCTCAGCAATCTATGTTAAAAAAATTATTAAGCATTACCAGCAGACTTCATGCAAGCATTATCTAATGATCAAGGACTGAATACACACAAACCTTCTTTTCAAAGGGTACTTTCTTTTCACTGGATACTTTCTTTTCAGCAGATACTTTCTTTTCACTGGTACGCTTCCTCTTTGACTCAGATGCTTTCTCTACATCACTCTCATCTTTAGTGGTTTTTGCAGAAGACTTGGCTGAACCAACAGGCTTCTGAAAAAATCATTAAATATTTTTGAGTCAACTAAAGCTTGCGCAATGGCATAACATAACTAATTAATAAGAATTCATCACAGGATAAACATAACTACTTCCAACAAGTACCTTCTCATCCTTGGACGGAGTTTTTGTAAGTTCCTTTGCAGGAGTTGCTTTTCCTTGACCTCTCTTTTTCTTATTGTCACGCAGATTACCAACAACTTCATCCTTCTTGCCCAGCTGTTTTGCTGGTTTGGCTTCCACATCACTTGTTTTCTCATCTTCCTTTGCATCATCAGAACTAAGTACACTGTCTTCCTTATCAGTTACTGAAGGTACCTTTTTCCCTGTCTGCTTTGGCAATTTGGACTGTGAATCACTAACTCCTTCAGATGATTTCTTAACATCAGTTTCCTCCTCCTTCATTTCAACATCATCAGCTGGCTTACTTTGCACCATTACATCTTTCTTCTTCCCTGGTTCATCCTTTTTTGGATTTTCATCAGCAACGCTTCCAGTTGGAGAGGAAGAAGGGGCATCAACAGGCTCATTGGATGCTTTTGGAGAGGGGACTGGGGCATCTGGCTCCTTTTCATTTTCAGCTGGCTCCACAGAATCAGCTCCAACAGCCGAGCTCTGCGCATTGTCTTCACCCTTTTCATCTTCTTCTCGAGGCACAGGCTTTTCTACTCCCTCCTTTTCATCCGTAACAGCTGGCTCTGAAGAGCTCTTCAAAGAGTTCCCCTTCTTCCCTTTACGCTTGTTAACTTTCACTGGCTTAGTTCGTGACTTTGTGGGTTCTTCAGCATTCGAATTGTCTACCTTACCCTTGCCTTGCTCTGCATCTACATCATGAGCCTCGTTATTTACCTCCTTGGAATCATCATTTCCTGCAGAAGTATCTTCAACCTCTTTCTGTATTGTGCCATTGCTCACAACAGCCTTTGGTGACCCAACAGTGCCAGGACCAATTTCTTCTGAAGGAGGAGCGTCATCCAGAGTTTCCAAAGCAACCTGAGAAGAGAACAAACAGCCAACTTTAAGACATAACTCCAGAGAAATGAAGATTCAAGATCTTTCAGATAGCACAAGGAGTCGAGGAGTGCACATACTTCAACTGCCTTTTCTGAAGGTGCATTGGCCAGGTCATCCTCATCAGCCTGATTAAAGAAAAATTTAAACACCAATTTAAAAATGCAGGGAATGATAGATATTCAAAGCATCAATTGGATTCTACCAAACACTACAGATGACAGTAAATTATTTTATAAAATATAGACGAAAGACAAAGGAAAAACTGACGTCAAAGTCAAGACACTTAGGTACTCAACTATCATGATTAACAAAAGATAGCTCTGGACAAATTTGCCTTTCAACATCTGTTAACATCACTAAATGACCTTGATGGTCTCAAAGCCCCTTTGAATCTAGATTTTTTTATAGAGAAAAAAATTAAACAAAAACGTAAAAAAAATAAAAAAAATATTCTGATATCATCCAAATTCCAGCTCAATTCTATGATACATGAGTGCACGCTAGAAGCATAAGAGTTCATCAATTGCCAGGTAACAATTTTAGCTTTGCAGAATACAGCAAAAGATATCATTCAACACGCAAGAAAGAATATAATACCACATTTTTCTTTGCAACATCTGCCTCACTAGGCTCAACAGCCTCAGTTCTTGCTTGGAAAACCTTTGCCACAACCTTATTATAATCATCTAGGGTAGAACCACGAGACTTCATAGCTGGTAACAGATAAGGTTTAAGCTTGCTAGCACACTTATCGGCCACTTTCTCCCCAAGCTGGCGAGCAACAGGCAGAACTTCCTGAACAGTAAATAAATAAATAAAATATAGGGGAGGAAAAAAAAAACCAAACATGATCACAAAACTCATTCAGGGTGATCAGAATTTTGCACGAACTTCAAATGCAACTGACCTTGTTTTCTGTTTTCAAAACGTCTAGGATAGATGAACAAAGATCTATAGATATATCCTCACTTTCTTCCAATACAAGGGTCATGATTGTCTCCATTGACGAAAACACATTTTCAGGGTGCTCACTCCTGCAAGTGCCCAAAGATAAACCTCCATTATGTCAATCAATCAAATTTTATCAAAACAAAGATGAGCAGATGGTCCCATAAATATATGAGCCAAATTTTCTCAAGATTGTTCATCAAAAAACATGAAGCATAGTCCCTTAGCAAAATTCTGGAAAGATGCAGAACCAACTGTAGAAACTGATATTCCTAAAATATATACAACCTTTGGTAGGAGCAAAAAGAAAAATGAAAAAGCAATAGCCAAAGACAGGCACGCAATCCACACAAAGAATTAAAAAGAAAAGGCAACAGGTTACATCGAGATAGAGAGAGTGGAACAGAAATAACGAAATCAAATATAGTTCACAACACACGGACCACAATAATGAAAACTCCATTCCATTCATCAGAACAATTTCACAATTATCGAATTATGGCAAGCAGAAAAGAATAGGAAAAAAAAACCCCTTAACAGTTCATAACCAAGACGTTCCTCCTTAGCAAACATGCAATACTAAGGTGAGTACTGAAGAAAACATATGGAAAAACCTCTTCTGTTTTGTCTTTTACTGATTCACTTCATGAAGGCTAGTAAGGATAGAAGTGTAATCCTAATTCATTTTAGGCAGATACTGCAAAGATCCAAGCACTGCAACGCTAAAAGACAATCAGGAAAGAGAGACACGAATGACAAAACCAAAGGTCATGTACATAAACCAGGCAAACAAGGCAATGGATTCTAAAGAAAAGCAACAGCCTAACTAAGAACCCATTACAAAGTAGGTTTCTAAGCATCAAAAACAAATGTTAATTAGCTTTATGTTACCTAATAGTTCTAAAGAAATGATGGAACATTTCTGCGATTAAGGCATCACATTCCAGATCCAGCATTACTACACATGATCTGACTTTTGCCACTGTTTCCAAGATGGATGTCCTCTTGCCATACGATGGGCTAGATTGGTCATCCAACTTCTCAAACGATGATACAATCAATTGAAACACCTCCTGTAAAGAATAGTGTACATCAGCATAGGGACAGAATAAATGTATAGGAATCCTCATAATAGATTAATTGATCACACACACACACCTTCATTTGGTCATCTTCATAAGGTGCATCTGGAGCTGTGATCCTTGTTATCTCGCTAATACATGAAGCAACAGCAACATTAACATCAATGTCTTTATGTCTCAACAGCTCATTGGCAATCAATGCTTTCATCGATGGAGAAAGTGCTTTCTTCATTGACTCAGATGGTGACTGCTCCACTCTGGTGAGTAAATTTTCAACCCGCTACAAGCAAGAGAAATGAGGATAAATATAAACTGATAAACCTATATTGTGAAATTACCCAGAGAGGAATTGCTATCATAGCTTAAGTTTCAATTTATACTCCCAAAATCTAGCAATTAACAGTATAAATTGCATCCCAGCAGTCAGCAGATATTATAAAGCCACAAATGATCCCCCCCCCCCCCCGGCCCCAACCATACACACAAATTCATACCAGTATACCAAGCACCAAGACAGGAAAAAAATATCCACAAAGGACTATTCACACTATATGTGTTACCCTGGACTCAAGTAGTAGAGTTGAATACGAGTATGGATCTGAGTATCAGATATAGCAATTCCAAAAATTGGGGAAACAAGTATTGGAATTGGACACAAGTAAAGGACACAGCGCGTGTATATACATAATACTTTATTACATACTCACATTTCTTATTAACTATCAAATTGTTAAAACCTCAACATATAGTCTTAATTATACATATTTATATTACAGGTTTACAGCACAATCTCTTTAAAAGAGTGCAAAAGAAAGTTGTTCTTAACATACATACATATAAATTTATATATAGTAGTAAATTTCCTACTTAATTCTAATTCTTACATAACTTTACAGAAGTGGTCGCAAGCACAGAAATCTATCATGATTTATAAACTATTTAAGTAATTACAAAATCTTTTAGGTTAATTCGGATAAAACAACAGATCTGTGAAAATACGCTGGATAACAACACAGAAGGAAAGACGTAATTTCAGTCGAGATGTTACGTAACAGGGATTAAATCTCAAAATCTGTTACAAAACGACTATTCCATGATGGAATGGCTGAGTTATATTTCCATGACTTCATTACCCTTTGCTGTGATATCCTAAGCACAGTAAAGTATCATGTTTTATAAAGTATTTAATTAATTACAAAATCTTTTAGGTTAATTCAGATAAAACAACGGATACAGCGGGATCAATCATTTAACAACACATAAGGAAAAGACGTCATTTCAGTCACGGTGATACATAACAGGGTTTAAAACCCAAAATCAGTTACAGAACGGCTATTCTGTAATGGAATGGCCGAGTTATAATTCCATGACTTCATTACCCTTTGCTTTGATATCCTGCATACCACCCCCTAAAAATAAATTTACTAACAAGCATCTTTTTTTATGTAAAATACCAAGTATAGTTTATACGGCTCGTAAAATAAAATATAGCAATGTTTCCATATAACAAGCCAAATTCATTGTCTGCAAAATAGAGATGGATATATTCAATTATGAGGGAAACAAAATATTGCCTTTCCTTATTAGAAGATTGGCGTGTTTATCAACAGCCTGTAAAAAATTTGCATTAAAATCAAGCCCACCCCCAGAAACACGACCGGCGAGAGGGAGATAAATATGGTAGAAAAACAAATGAAAGAGATCAATCAAAAAAATATTTTCTTGATATCCTTCCTAAAGCGGAATCAACTCTAGCCACCATGATATCAGAGAGACAAAAATAAGAAAATCTAGCAAAAAATCAAAAGAGGGGGGAAATTGGAAAAGGCAAAAATGTCACAAAATTAATTGCAATTTTATTTAATTTGATTCCCAGAATAACAAAAATTAAACTTAAATACATGCAACTGTTCAAGAAAATAAATTCAACAGATACATCCAATCAATACTTGAATTAAATATAAAAATCAAGCAAAATTCAAAAATTCAGGGAAAAAAAACCCTAAAACTGAAAATACTGAAAAAAAATAATAAAATAAAATAAAAATTGAGACTTACGTCAAGTGAAGAGAGCAACTCAGCGACGGAAGGAGGAGGAGAGAGAAGCTGGTTACCAGCTTCAGTGAGCTGCTTCTCAAGCAGCTCGTCATCTGACAACGCCATTGTTAAACACCTCTAGATCTCTCAATTCCTCGACTTCTGCAACAGCATCGAAACCCTAAAAATCTCCAGAAAAATGGATCACCACCATATATAACAATTTAACAACGAAAAAACTAAAATTGAATCTTCCAAAAAAAAATCAAAAATTCATCCTCAAAGAGAAAAGCATTAGAGCGCGAAAAAGGACGAAAATTAAATTTCAACAATTTTTGATGAAATTATTTTAGGAGAGAGAAAAACTAGGGTTTAGTTCTCGATTTTAATTTTGGGGGAAAATGAGAGAGAGAGAAAAAAAAGAGGAGAGAGAAAACAAACCTGAATTTGTGCGTAGTAGAAATTTATGAGAACCTCGATTTCTTCTTTATTTTTTTGGGCGAGTTTTTCGTAAGATGGATTTATTTATGACGATGGTTTTTTGAGAGAGAAATGTAAATATTTCGTCACTATTTATTTCATTTTCATTGAGAAAAATAGTTCAAATAAATAAAGCTTTCATTCACAGTATTTATATTAATAATAATCCGGATTTTACTGAGGGTGTGATGTTATGGATTGTAGTTTGAGGAGTTTTGGAGTCCGCTTGTTTGGGATTGGGGGGATGTTTTGGGCTATGGAGTAATTTTCTTCTTGTTTTTGACCCAATTCAAGCTCAAATAATGCATGCTCTCTATGTCTCTCATGCTTTGAACAAAGTTGTGTTCTTACTTCTTACTTATAGTGTGCTTCATTCGTCACTTTCGGAATTTACGGTGTTCTACTCAACGAGTGTTTTTAGAGTTTCAGGTTCAGTTTCGCGAGTGTTTGCGATTTACTGGTAAAATTGGGTTAGTCTTCTAGTAAGGTTTTGTTGCTTTCGAAAATTACGATGTTTACTCAATGAGTACTTTCAGAGTTTCAGAAACAGTTTGGATGGTGTGTGCGATTTACTAGTAATGGATTCGTCTGTTTTTTTGTTTTTTTTTTTAAAAAAAAAACATGGATTCGTCTGCTTATAAGGAACATGATAGGTTTAGATGCGTTAATTATGGTTGTTAATAATGTAACTTGAATTTGTTTAAAATCTTGCTTGTTATATCGATCTTTTTCTAGATTTTATTTACTTGTATGTGTTTGAAGCCGTTAGGGAGAAAGGTATGGTGACGTGGAACAACTGATTGCCTGCTAGATCATTATAGTAGAAATTAACACTCATTTGTGTGCAAATTCCTTTTGTGAAATTATTATTAATTGTTGTTTACTTGTTTATATCTTTAGTTAAGAGTGACACGTTAGCCGGGAAAAGAAATAAATTTAATCATTTAGGAAAATTTGCCACCATTAATCCCAACTTTGCCTTGTCCGCTAATAATAATCCCAACTTTTGTTTATCACTATCACTCCCAACTTTGTACCCATTAATTTCTATCACACCCAAATCACTTGGAATTGGTTGAAGAGGTAAATTTTGCTGACTTGTGATTAGTTGCACACATGTCACATCATGATAGGTTAAAATTTTTTTAAAAAAATAATAAAAAAAATAAACCACAGCTACTTCCACCACCACCACCACCCTGAGCCACCTCCTCCTTTAGTGTCACTCGCAAAATCACCAAGGGGGTGGTCGAAATTCGCTGATGAAGGCAGCGAGGTGTACATATTTGATGGGGAAGGGATGGGAGGGTTGAAACAAAGGAGGAAGATGGCAAAACGAAGAGAGGATGGGGACGAATCGGGGGTGGAAAGTGGTGGAATCGGAGGGGGTAATGGGCGGAAACGACGACCCGCCTTCTCCGACCAGTTCCGACCACCCCCCTACCGAAAACAGCACGCAGGGGCCTCCCTACTGCCCGAACGACAAGGGCTGCTTTCTGTTTGAAACAGCAGGGCTGCGCTTGTTGGTTTTGGCAGCGGCTGCCTCCTGCCGGATATGGTATGGTCGGCCTCGTGCCGAAAACAACAGGGGCTACCGCCTACCAGCCTGGAGGTGGCAGGGTTAGGAATTATTTTCTTTTTAATCTTTTTTAAATTTTATTAATTTTTTTATTATTTTTTGGATCTATCATGTGTTGACACGCGTCTAGTAACTTGCAATATCAGGTTAGATTACCTGTTGGGTGTGATGGAAATTAATGGGTCACAAAATTGGTAGTGATATGGAATAATCTAAAGTTGGGATTAATATTGGCGGATGAGGCAAAGTTGGGATTAATGGTGGCAATTTTTCCAATTATTTAACCTTACTTCTCATATTAATACAAGTTCGCAAATGCTTTCACATTTTCCTACCTTTTAAAAAGCTTGAGATAACTCTTATAAAAAGTGTCTAAATAAGTATACCCTCTATTTTTTTTTTCTTTTACTTATTTGCCTTCATTAATGTCAGTTACCTCTTTTTTTAACTCTTAAAAATAGTGTGCACACATCTATACCTCTAAAAATGTTTGCTTACTATTTTCTCTCATTAATACTATCAACTACTAAAATTGTGACATAATAAGACCAACTACTAAAAACTCCCTAGACATGATGACTTGCTATAGCACGTGCATTGCCGCTCTTATAACATAATCCAAAATACATAAAATAGGAGAAGTTGTCAAAACCCACCTTTTAATTTACTACGGAGTATTAGATTTTTCACATTTTACTCTATAAAAAATTATAGGAAACTTTGTCAACAACTACCATTTAAATGACTACTTATGAGAACAACTATCATTTAAATTATTTTTATCGAAATAACAACCACAAAAACAACAAAACTTATGAGTAGCACCTGCCACTACCACATTTATTGTTTTCTGCAAGAATCTCCGTTTGTGGGCATATTTTATAAAATTTCCCTCAAAAATAACCTAAAATAAATGACAATATTGCTCTACATTAACCTTTATTCGGATAATACACTTCAGTTGCCCCAAATCTCCCAATTTCGTAAAGCCCTTAATTCAATTTTTAATTTTGACCATAAACCCTAATTGAAAGATTTAATTGAAAAATTAAATCAGCTATTATGCGAAATTAAAACAATTGACCTATTAATGTGTTCAACTATCAAAATATCTTGTTTCCTATACCATAATTGATTAAAGATTTATAAATTAGGCTCTCTCAACCAAACATTCTAGTCGTAAAATTAAACGTGGTAGTGCTGCTCAAAGTTTTTGTGACTTCGTAGTAATTTTTTTTTTAAAAAAATTTAAATGGTAATTGTTTTCAAAAGTGGTCATTTAAATGATAGTTATTGGCAAAATTTCTCACAAATTTTTTTTTTGATTTTCAAATTTTAATGTGTTATGCTTTGTCTTTTATGGTTTTTAACTATAAAATAAAAAGAAAAATAAAATTACAAGGCATGCATAAAAAACATACATATATAGTAATCAAGCTAAAGTCTATAATCTGTGAGTAAAACCAATGCTATAAGCATGATACCAAGTAAAATTTCAATAATGTGATTACATTAAGCATAACACCAAGTAAAATCTCAATAATGTGATTACATTAAGCATAATTCCAAGTAAAATCTCAATAATGTGATTACAATAAGCATAATACCAAGTAAAATCTCAATAATGTGATTACAATAAGCATAATACCCAGTAAAAATCTAAATAATGTGATCAGAATAAGCATAATACCAAGTAATATATCAATATTTCCTTAAAAAAAAATATTGTAATATCTCAATAATGTGATCACAATCTTATCTTTACATTCACATTAATGGTAATACCATTTAAGTAATATTCGTTTACTATTAGTGTTGAAAAACTTTAACAATAAGGGCTTATTCAAATTTATTGAATTGAGCTGATCAAAACTGAACTGAATTGGCTGAAAAGCCTGAAATGAATATTTTAAGAAAGAAGGAAATTAGGAGCTGAATTGAACTGAACTGAACTAAACTGATTAGAGCTCAACTGAAGGCCCTAAGTCTCGTATAGGATGAACTTTTGTTAATTTTATTGAAAGACGGTTAATATGAGGGTTGCTTTAAAATATTTTTAAGGCACCTTTTAGCCTATTCAAGGCTATCGTCTAATTTGTAATGAGTTTGACTATTTTTTAATTTTAATGTGTATATTCTAATGGATACATGTTATAAAGGCCAATATGATTAATCTAATACACTAATGTAAGTGTTTTTTAGGATTAAAATTAATGTAAAAAAAAAATTATAACTTTTACGGCATATAAGAGTAACTTAAAAAAATTAGGGTCATTTTAACCCATATTACGATAAGTTAATGAAAGTCCGGCTTATTCAATAATTTGCATTGGTTGATGCTCACGCGGCTAGTGGCGGCAAAGCGAGGGGAGGGGGATAGCCGGCGAGGGGCGGGGGAGGGCTAATGAGGGGTTTGGTGGATGAGAAAGATGAAATGTGTGGTGGTTGTGGTGTGATGGTGGGAATGATTCCTTTGTTTTAAAAACAAATAACAGAGGAAAAATAGGGTATTTTCATTCCATTCTTCTCCTTTTTCTTTGTTCATTTCATTCCGATTCCCTCGTGCGAACCAAACGGCCCCTAAGTGTTTTCATTTCTAGTTGTTTGGTATGAGTTAAAACTTAAAAGTAACAAATACCGTTTTCGGAGGGTAACAAATTCCCCCAATTTGTTACACTTGACAAACTAGTGGAAACAAAATACGTTTCGTTACTCAATAACAATCTTCTCAAATTGTTTTCATTCCTCTACGATATCAAACATATACGAAGTAGTAAAGAGTTTATTTACAATGTTTATACCAAACACCCCCTTAACTTAAAAGTTCATATACTATTATACCGTATCCGTTTTCCTTGTATGTCTACCGTCTTTGGAGCTTTTTACTTTTATGCTGCAACTTCCCCTCTTTCATCTCCGAATTCTCCATTGAAGCGCGTAATCTGAATTCTCCATTCTCCAACCTCTATTGAAGCTCGAACTAAGCTTTCTCTCCTCCATTAGGTATCAAGTTTTGTTTTTTCTATTTTAAATCATGGATTATCAATTCACAATCTAGGGTTTATCGCTGATTTGATTGTATGTATTGTCAATTTTAGGGTTCTTCTTAGGTGAATTATTGAACTTTTGGTTATTATTACTCAAGTTATGAATGATTATAATCGTCAATTTTGTTGCTGGAAATTTTCAATGTGCAGTTTACGTTGATAATCTTAAACGAGAAGAACTCTATGTTGTTTCTTTAGCCTAATTTGATCATTGAGTCAAATTTGATTGCTAATGTGTTGCAGGATGTTGTTTATAATACTTTATTGTAGGACAAAATGGACCTCTTCTCCCTTGGCCCAAGGCGACTGCTCCTCCTGCAGTTTGCCCTGGCTCAGGGACGGGCCTGGGTAAAATTTTGCTTTTTTTAACAAATCATATACGAGTAAGCATAATCTGTGAGAGATTTGAGTAACTTTTGTGAAATTAGAGTAGAAGAAGGGAAGACGTGGTTAGATTAGAAAAGTCATGGGGAGTCATGGGGGCGTTTGGTATAGTAATTGTAGATATAAGAAACGGATTCAAATAAGTGTTTTCATTTCTAGTTGTTTGGTATGAGTTAAAAATAACAGGTATCGTGTTCGGAGGGTAACAAAATCACCCAATAAATACATTTCTTTACTCAATCACAATCTACTCAAATTGTTTCCATTTCATTAGGATACCAAACATATAGTTTGGTATGAGTGAAAAGTAACAAATACCGTTTTCGGAAGGTAAGAAAATCACCAATTTGGTACCCTTACAAACTAGAGGAAACAAAATGCGTTTCTTTACTCAATCACAATCTACTCAAATTGTTTCCATTCCATTAGGATAACAAACATATAGTAAAGGTAACGTTTATCATTACTCTTTTCCTTATTTATTTAAATCATTTCCATTCCATTTAGGGGGTGTTTGGTATCAATATTGTAAATGAAACGGAAAGGATTCAAAAAAGTAGGGAAAAGGGTAATGATAAACGTTACCTTTAGTATATGTTTGGTATTCTAGTGGAATGGAAACAATTTGTGTAGATTGTAATCGAGTAAGGAAACATATTTTGTTTCCACGAGTTTGTCAAGGGTAACAAATTGGGGGATTTTGTTGTCCTTAAGAAAGGTTATTTGTTACTTTTAACACATACCAAACAATTAGAATTGGAAACGCTTGATTGAATCCGTTTCCTACATCTAAAATTACTATATCAAACGCCCCCTTAAGGTGTTTATACCAAATAACCCCTAAATATCAGGGGGCGTGACACCCTAGGATGCCTAAGCACAGTTTGACTTATTTTTATTGGAGCTTAATCCTGCAAATCTGACAGCGTAAGCAGCTTGGGTGTTTTCCTAATTCAGTGAGAGGTATTGACTTGGGGAAGGTAGAATTCAAAGCATATCTAGGACTATGAGTTTGCCTTTATTGTTTTGTATTTTGTATCATATATCATGTTTCCTTCCCAATTTCATTTAGATGGAAAGGAGGATTCACTAATCACTATTACTTTATTAGTGTCATCATTATTTTGTTTCATGAGCCATGGGCATGCCATTTATTGGTAATACTGAATACCCTTGATCAATAGAAAGCCTAGATTTCTCATCCTCATGGCTTCTTTTCAGTACCAGTGATAAAATGGGGAGCAAAGGGAGATTACCACCTCATCATATGAGGCATCCTCTTCATGGCCCTGGTTTGGTGCATCCGGAGCCATTTGGTGCCGGGATACGGCCTCCACATGGTGGGTTTCCTCATGGTGACATGTTGCCTCCACCGGAAATTTTGGAGCAGAAACTTGCTTCTCAACATGTTGAGATGGAGAGGTTGGCAACAGAGAACCAAAGGCTTGCTGCTACTCATGGATCATCGAGACAGCAGCTTGCTGCTGCACAGCAGGAACTTCAGATATTGGAAGCTCAGATTCGAGATTCAAAGCTAGAGAGAGAGCAACAGATGAGAGGTCTAATAGATAAAATTTCAAAGATGGAAGCGGAATTAAAGTCAGTGGATCGCCTTAAACTAGATCTACAGCAAGCAAGGGCAGAGGCGCAAAGCTTGGTTGAAGTGAGGCAAGAGCTTATGTCTAAAGTACAGCAACTAAATAATGAGCTTCAAAGGGCCCATGTAGATGTGCAGCAAATACCTTCTATGATGTCTGAACTCAATCACCTTAGACAAGAATTTCATCAGTACAGGTAAATGTCTTCAACTGTCAATATTTGGTAATCTTAGTCTCTATTTCATTGCAAAGTATAATGACATATGTGACCATGTTCGTGAATTTGTTAGCTGTTTAAACTCCTCTCACATATTGTTGGCACATTTTTGAATCTACACTGACATGCTTAGATGCTGAATTTGGCAGGGCCACATATGAACATGAAAAAAAGGTTTACCGTGATCATATTGAATCTCTTCATGCTATGGAAAAGGAGTACAGGAGCATGAATGATGAGGTCGCTAAACTTCGAGCTGAGTTGAATAATATTTCAAACAGTGATAAAAGATCAGGTAACTTATTTGTTGTGAAACATCTCCACTTTTAAGTTTGTGTCAACGGTTTTGGTAATTTCTGAATTGCATACTCATATCTCTATTATGCTGACGCAGCTTATGGTAGTGCTGCCGGATATGGGGACATTGATGCCTCTGCTCACAATCCTTCAGGACAGAGTTCCTATGAAGATGGTTATGGATCTCAGCAGGTACAAGTGTTTAAAAATTTTCATGTACCACAAAAAACCAATCCACCATGTCCACCAAAAGATGGACCAGCCACGTTTGGTCACCTTAAGACTCGTGCTATATGTTGTTACTGATTGTTATAATGGTATGCTTTATTTTGCATGAAAATTGACCTCAATCTGTAACCTGTAGTCCTGTACCATACTCATGTAGTTTGACTGGAATATATATCTACTTGATTTGAAGCAGCTTGACTGTATCTACAGATCTATACTGGCACATCAATTGCTTTTTGATTGAGTTGTGTGTAGAAGAATAGACTTGCATAGCCTTATGCCCTTATCCTCGATGAAAAATTAGAACACTTATTTCTAATAAAAATAGGCCACAGGAACCCTCTCTACTCAAGGGAGCAAATTTTTTCAACTTGCATAGATTTAATCATAACGACTTACCAAGACGACCAATAGAAACATCCTCTTTGGAACGTTAGGAAGTAAGACTGCCAATGCCTGTTGACTTACCTTGCTTAGTGGCATGATACGATTTTCTGCTGAGACCTGTTGCTTTGATATGTTTCAACTTTTCATGCTCCAAACCCTCACATCCCCCCCCCCTCCTTCTAGAAACTATTCTTGAGGTCTTTTGCTTTTTTAGTTTACCGACGGGGCCTGTTACAATATGTTCTTGTTTAAATATCTCACACCTTTCCTTTGTCTTGAAATTCTTTTGGGAGTATAAGGTTTACTGGTTTGCACTTATAATTTGCTATTAATTTTTTCTTGGTGAGTGTGTGGTGTGTGCTAGAAAAATATCTTGTTTGGCGAAGCAGAAACGGGGTTTCTTTGGCTTCTTAATCATAGAAGTTAAGCATGTGGTTTCTGGGGTGCAAAGTGTGCGATGTTATTTGTTACCCACTAGCCGCAAGTTACAATAGTTTTAATGGTAGCTGACTACGAATAAATTTTCCTTTGCTTTGGCTCCCTTTTGATCTTCTAATCTGTCTCACGTGCTTTTGTTTGTTGTCTTTGCCTAGGGCCTTCCATTATGATTACAAAGCTCTACTTAGTTATGAATGTCGTTTTTTCTCCTCTAGTATTATCTTTTTTGTCTTTTGTGCTGTATGCCTGTATTGGCTTTCTAGTTGCTTTAGTTTTCGGTAATTATGACATTTTCTAATTTCTCCTGCCCTATTTAGTTCTTCTTTATGATTACCGTTTCTCCTTTTTTTTCCTTGCTCATATTTTGGGTATTACCATAATACCATCCCCTTTCCATCCACGTCTATATTCCTCTTGTGAATTTTGTATATATGATAATAGTTTCTCTACTTGCTTGAGGGGCAAAGGCTGCATATCCTTCCTAATCCTGGCATGCTGTGTACTTCATAGTAGGCAGTGTTGATAATATTGATCCTTGCAGCTGTTGTTGTTTTTTTTTTTTTTTTTTTTTTTTTTTTGGGTTCTGAAACAAAATATGTGGCTATTAGTTCTTTATGTACTGCTTTACGATACATTCTTGATATGGTCAGGTCAGATTAAAATTTATTCTGTCTTGTTGGAATGTATGCTGCTTTTATGCTGAAATTTGAACTGCTGTTTACTTTCTAAATATATGCTGTTTGTCTGTCCGGAAAGTTGAGGATATGTCTTCTGGTGTTTGCAACAGGTACATCACCAGTTTCCTGTCAGTGGTGCTGCTGCTACTGCATCTACACCTGCTGTTACAGGAGGCAGTGTGGTAGCCAGCAGTGGTGGCACACTAACTTATGCTGCACCTCAATCTGGGCCAGCCTCTGCAAGGGCAGGCTATGATGTATCAAGGGCCCCTGGTTATGAAGCACAAAGGGTTCCAATTCCAACCTATGACCTGCAGGGTGGTCAAGCCTACAACGCTCAGAGAGCATCAGGCTATGATGCATATAGAGGAGCTAATTATGACATGCAAAGGCCTCCTTATGACCCACAAAGAGCTGCAGCTTATGAAATGCCTTGGGCAAATAACTATGATGCACATTCGAGGGGTGCAGTGGCTCCACCTCCTCTTCCTCCTCAGGGCCAAACACCCGTAAACAACATGCCTTATGGATCTGCTGCGCCACCACCTGTTGCTCGAGCAGCAGCAGGAAATGAAATGCAGCCTCGAGGTGGCAATACTGCTCGTAGGTAAGAGAATATCACCAGAAGGTTCTCTGAATTCAGCTGCCTAGATCATGCTTCGTCTCCTTTGAAGATTTGGTCATATGCTTTAAAGCAGCTAGACATTAGTTGCTTTAGCATTCAAGAGGTTCAATGCAGATTTTTTGAGTGGAGAAGGAAGGATTGAAACATCGTAGAAGGTTGACAACACAAGGGAGCTTGATAGATTTGTGAGATTATACTTTAGATCACTGGATCCTTCTGTGGCAGTGGATCTTTATATGAGCATTTTTTGTTTGCCAAAATTGGGGTTAAGCCCTGCTGTTTCCTTTTGGCCTCATTGTGACCAATTGCGATTAATGTTTACTGCTCTTTGATCAATTTTGAATTTAATTTTTAGGAATATAATAAGTCGAATATAATTGGTTTGATATGGGTGAATGTGTGTCGGTAAATGTGGGTTTGGGAAAGAAAACAGTCTATTTATCCATGCCTTTACCAGTTCATTGGATTCAAATAGCTCTACAACCTTCCTTCTGAGTTCTGACCATGAGTCTTGTTATGACCGTTTAATATTCTGTGTGTTTTGGAATTTGGATGAACAACGATGAATGGTACAATTTATGGTATGCGATACAATTCTGCTCCGCATACTCGCATAGCATTGAACTATTGAAGGAAAGGTAATGTACTAATGTGAATATATAGTATATTACCTGAGCTGCTGATTTGCAAAGCATTGAAGCAAAACAGCAACCTTAAATAATTTTAGATTCGGGAAATGTAGTACTATTTCTGTATTTTTGCAAGTGTTGATCTTACCAAATGTGGCCATGGTTTTTAAAGTGTTACATTTACTTCTTTTTATTTTATTTTATTTTTTTTTGCAAAAAACTACCGTCTAATACTCCATATTTTATCGTTTTTCTCTCATTGTCCCAATCCAAATACACTATTACAAGATTTTTATTATTATTTCTTTCACTCACATTTATTACTTTTTCGTATACAATTAAGATTTTCAACCTCACTATTTATAATTACACTTTTTAATACTCCAACTCCAATTACCCCTAGCTTACCTCTTAGTTTATTTAAGGAAATTAAATTGCTTAAACTATGTACCAATTAAAGTGTAAAACTTTTTTTTTTTTAAAAAAAAAGGGTAAAAAAAAGGGTTTTGTACGAATAGCTTATAGTATCTTCTTTCAAAAAAAAAAAGCAAAAAAAAAAAAAAAAAAAAAAAAAAAAAAAAACCTTATAGTATCTTAATCTATCATTGTACTCCATGTGAAATTAGACTATTTTATTACATTAAATAACGAATTTTGTCTAAATATACCTTATTCATTTTGTTTGAAATAATCTATAAAACAATTGTCTTGTTTGAAATAATTCATAATAAATCAAACAAAACAATGTATTACCAAACATTTTAAATAATACAATCAGCTTATACATACAACATTCAAATCAATTAACACAATTAACTTGAATTTGTACATAGTGTAATGTACTCCTAACAGTTGATTGTAAACATGGTCAAAATGGCTTGAAACTACATTGTATTTATTTCCACGGAATGAGAAACTATTTGCGATTTTATCTTAAAGAACAGACTACCAGATTATACAGATAGGTGAACTGAACAAAGTAGACAGACAAATCAAGCCTTCAACTACGGTAAAGCAATCGACGATCTCTGCAGCCAATGCAAGTCCAGGGATACAGTGGAGGATCAAGGCAGTAATGATGTACGCAGTTTGTCTGGCACGTCTGACAGTACACAAGAAGATCCTCTGGATCTCGGCTCTGACAATGACAACAGACTGAGGGAAGTGTGACCTACAATACAAAAAAAAAAAAAAAAAAAAAAATTCCCATTGAAATATCACATGAATTACATCTATACATATTTTTTTTACATATCCCCCAAAAATAGATACAAAAGAAGATGCAAGCCTCAACACCCATCAGTATACAAAAAAAAAAACAAAGTAAACAAACACACAACAGAATTAAAGAATTGTCCTTAAGAGAAAGTGTGAGCAATTAAAGAATGTCTACTAGATCATCTATATGAGCTTAAGAATCACCTGCACGTCAGAGTGACTTGATGTACCCTCTGAAACAAAGAATATGTCTTGTGATGATGATGCACATGGTATAGTCTGTGAGTAGATTTTCTGATCCAGAGAGGCTGCAGCATCGAGACTTGTAATGTTGAGAAAACTGGCCTTGCATAAAGGGCATGTAGGTTCCTTCCTGTTCAAAATCTGTATACAGATAAGTAGTTTATTAAACAACTGCACAATAACAGCACTTGTAGTAGTGATCTAGTTCTGATCATTGTCCAAGTACTTCCTGAAGCTAATTTGCCTTAAATACGATTATGGTTGATTGGTTGGTCTACAGAATTTTCTAATTAGGATACAGAAATATGAATCATAGGAACATGGACATGCACCATTCCCTAGTTCACTAATTCAAAAGCAAATTAAAAATTAGTTATGCATACCATGCGATCAGCCCAGCTCTGGATGCATAAGAAACAGAAGCGATGTCCACATGGCAAAACTCCTCTTAATGAGCTAGATTCTGTCCAGCATATGACACATGATAGCTCTACTGCTGCACTGACTGTTGTTTGATCTCTTCCAAGTTTATCCCCATTTAAATTTTGACCATCATGACTACTTTTTTCCATGTTACTCCCCTTGACATTTGATGTATCATCATTGTGCAAGCTTGTGTCTGGAAGAAGACCTAGATCATTCACAATGTTATTTTCATCTTCGCTTCCTTGTACAGAAGATGCAGTATCGAACCTTCTGCTAATGCTTGCTTCAATCTCTGTGGTCAAGTCATTAGACTCGTTAGTCGGGCTTGAAGTAACATGGAGCTCATTGACATCTGCATGTGTTCTGCTTTGTTCAGCATCAATAGTAGTTATCTCAATGACAGAACTTTTAGCATTCTTCTTCACAAGTCGCCGCCTTCTACGAGAAGATTCTGCAATATATGGCAAATTGCTTGTAACATCACCACTCCTCTGCTTAGATGAGCATTGGCGTGAGTAATCTGATTCTTCACACTGAAAGATCAAGAAGAAAGGTAAGAGTCAGTCATTTGAAAAGATTCTGCCATAATATGATACCAGTTACTTGTCACTTCTGAAGTCTGAAGATTCATAATTACAAAGGGTAGCTAGATTTAAGTTCTGCTCTGGTTTAGATTGGGGATATAATTATTTAAATAAGAGTTCATAGTTCAAGCTCCTGTTATGATCCTAATTACCTGAAGTCCATCGACTGTAGGCATCAGGGGTTCATGAATAGACCTTCTAGTACTTGCCTTTGATCGTCTGTCTTCTCTAAAAATTTCCTTATCCAATTTTCTCTTAGGCAATTGTCGAGCAGCTTTTCTGCTTCCTGGTTTGGGAAATAAATTCTACAATAGATCAAATAACAACAAAAAAATACACCACAGTTAGTTAAAAGGATTGGTAGTACAAACTGCAAACAGATGAATACTGCCAGTTCAATTTGAGATAGCATTGGTAAAATGCATAAGGACCACTAGCACTGAGAGATCAACGCAAAATCTCTCAGGATAAGGTGCAAATGTGCGACACCACATTGCCAAAAACAAATTCCCCTATAATTCAATCCTCAGAGCTGCGTTAACAATATTCTTCAATGACATGATTCTATTACCTCATCTAGCAACAAATCGTCATCCCAATCATCGTTCTCAATTTCATCAGGATCCAGATCTATTACATCATCGAGGCAATCACGTATGTTTGGCTTGTTCAAAAGAGCAGTATTCTCAGATAGCATGCCTGTGGTTTCCGTGACAACTGGAAGGCTCTGGAGTTTGAAACCTATTTCTTGCCCACTGCAAATAACAAAACAGACTAGTTAATACCCATGTAATGGTGGGACTGGGCCATAAAAAGAGTGACAATTCTAATGCAGTCAATCAAGCTTTTTCAACAAAAAAAAAAAAAACTGAAGTGAAGAAGAGAACAATAGCTTTGTATGAAATTTATACAGCCAAAAACTTATCCCTTCTCTTCAATCTACACATGGTTGATGGTTCGCTTATGAAAATCAAGCATCAACTAAGCACTATATGATGCGTTGCTTCTCAAGTAGTCAACAAGAAGAAATATATAACATACTTCCTCAGCCTGATCATCTAAAAGCAAACGAACCAGAGAAGATTCTGGAACTTTTTCTTACCTACGCAGTGTATAGGGAAACTCTGCAATACACTTTCCTTCCTTAATGCAGTCTTCAAGCCACTGATGATTGATGATATGAGTCCCAAACTTCTTCGCATATTCATACTTCTTCCCTTCAAACTTCCAACAAATCTATCCAAAAAGATAGCTTTTCTTAATTGGCATATTATGAGAATGGAATAAATTAAAGGAAGGGTAGAAAAAAGTGAACAAATTGCTAAACATAATTCTGTTTAATAGAGCAAGTGACATAGTAGCTTTCTTTGTAAAGTCACAGAGCCCCCTTATAAACTATAATTACAAGCATACTATACAACATATCTTCCTTCTCACATACAAAGTATTTGTCACAAATTAGCTTCTAGACCTCAAAAATCAAAACAATTACTTGCTCCCTACATCAAGAATTCTGACACGGTCTTGCCATGCTTCCATACATCCACTGCTCCCTACAAATTCCACCACAAACTCCTACACCCGATAATCCAGGAATTTGCTAGTATTGCTTTCCCTGGAAATGAGTGACAAGCTAACAGCGAATTGCTTATACTTTGTAGATCATTTTTGTCATTTACACATAAACCATCCAAAAATAAATCTAGATGCCTACTCAATCAATCAAAGCCTTAATCCCATAAGAAGGTTGGCATCATGAACCAATAGTGATAATTCCGTATAGTCATCCAGAAAAATCTTCCTCCTCTATCAAATTCCTCATTCTCATGCAAATCAATATGCTTACTACAAAGTATAAATTTTCCTCGTTTTTAATGCAACTTTCAGCTGAAAAATCTTATTCATTGCTCAAATCCTATTACTACAGGACATCTGAGGTAAATAAATCCAAACATTCATGAAAAAAAAAAAAAGAAAAAAAAATCATAAACATGTAGCAACCCCTGAAATTCACACTAAACTACAATTGAAACCCAAATAACCTCATAATTCCAAAAAAAAAAATACGAATTTCCCACCACAAATGTTCAAAATCAGCCAAATTTGAAGCTAAAACCCAAAATTCTATACCAAATTAGGGCAAATTAAAGAAAAGAATTACTGACCAAATGCGTCGTAGATGCGGACATTCTACCGACATAATTGGCACCGGCGAGAGATATCAACTTTATCAGCATCGTTCGCTCAGTTTCATAGTATCCAGTGAGTGTTACAACCATGGTATCCATTCCTTCCACCATTTTCCGACGAATTTCTGGAACCCTAAAAAGCGCAGTCGAAGATTAAGGATCACAGAATAATGAAATTAGCAATGGATCGTAGATATGAGCAAATAAAGTTTGAATTTGATTATAAATTTGAGTGAAAATCACCTTAAGCAGGCTTTTGTTGAATCTGAAGAAAGTTTGAGCTATTTTGGGGTTTTGCCGGGAATTGGGAAGATTTGAAATTTTAGAGGGTTCTAGACTTTTTTTTGTTTTTAAATACGGCTATTTCACCAAATGCCACTGACAAATTTAAAAATTCACCAAATGCCATCGTACTTTTCAGAATTCACCAAATGCCACTCAGTTCTTAAATAATTCACCGAGTGCCATTAATGACTAACGGCCGTTAAGTCCGTTAGTTATTAGGGCTTAATCATGACACATGTGGACACGTGTCAGTCGGTTATTGGTTTAAAAAATATAAATAAAATTAAAATTAAAAAAACACTAAATCCTAACCCAACCCATTCCCACCACCGATACCACCTGCCCAATCCAACCATCAGCCCAAAGCCAACCGCCGGAACTCCTTGACCACCTGCCGGAACCCGCTAACCTTCCGTCGGAACCCCCTCACCTCCCACCGGAACCCCTTGACCCCATCAAAACCGTCGACTCCACTTAATTTCCCTTTCCTCCACCCGAAAAACCACCCCAACCACCACATTGTTTCACGCAATACCCAAAACTCTGCCTACCCAACTCCAGCACCCACACGCTGACCCACAATACTCCATTTAACCGACGACCCATGCGCTGATCCCCACCCCACCCCCCGCAACCACCTCACGCACCAACACGATGCATCACCATATATAGCCACCGCAACCGACCATGGAAACCCAGAATAGAATCCGACTATGGAAACCTTTCACCCTCAAACGGCCGAAATCGACCATGGAAATCTAGAATGGTTGATTTCTATTGTTGATTTCATCGTTTCAAGGGTGGAGGATAGGAAGAGGGGTTTTGCGCAGTGGTTGGAAAACGCTGGGTGTTTAAATCAAAGCTCGTGTTGGTGGTATTTGGGGTCAGGGAAGGTTGTGTGGGTGGTTTTGGAGGTCGGCGGTGGGTCAGGTGGGATGCTAAAGGGTCGATCGGCCGTTTTTAGGTGTTTAAGGGGGTGGCCGGCCGTTTTCTGGCAAGATAAGGGGAGGGGCTAAGGTTTGGCGGTGGTGGGAAGGTGGCTGGGAAAATATTGGGTTTTTTTTTTGTCTTTTATTTAATTTTTTGTTTTTTTCTAATTTTTATGAATAAAAATAAATAGACCAATCATATCATGAATGTGTCATGATTAATCCCTAATGACTAATGGAGTTAACGACCATTAGTCATTAATGGCACTCGGTGAATTATTTAAGAACTGAGTGACATTTGGTGAATTCTGAAAAGTACGATGGCATTTGGTGAATTTTTGAATTTGTCAGTGGCATTTGGTGAAATAGCCGTTTTAAATACCACTCCCTCCGTCTCTTATTAATGTAGACTTTAATAAAGAGACAGAGGGAGTAGTGTTTTTAAGTAGGGAATCATAGTTTTTTTTAAAAAAAAATAAATAAATTTTGTACACGATAAGATATGGGGGTGCCTAATGCGATAGTGTCCACGGGAGGGGTTAGGGAATGATAGCATGGCTTTTATTAAATTAAGGGTATGTTCTCTTCAGCTTATTTATAGTTTAGCTCCAATAAGTTCAGTTCAGTTCTTATCTTAATATCCTTCTCTAATAAAATATTCAATTCAGTTTGATTCAGCTCCAATATGTTCAGTTCAGCTCCAATAAGTTCAGTTCTTATCTCAATATCCTTCTCTCATAAAATATTTAATTCAGTTCAGTTCAGTTTAGTTAAGTTCAGTTCAGCTCAGTTCTGTCAATCAGAACATGCCCTAAATCAAATCCAATCTTGTTTAACGTTTTATATTTTTACTTTTAGATCGAGTATATTCTACAAAAAGCTTAGTAAGTGAAAAAATAAGATTCACGGATGAAAATTGGAAATTTCCGCCGTCAATAGACGGTGAAATTCAAATTTTATCCATCATAAAGATATAGCTGCTAAATATTTTTTTACAAAGTACAAATTCACAAAAATGACAACTCATAAAAAAAAATTATTAAAAAAATCAAGTATTAAAAAAAGGTTTCCAAGGCTTGTATTGAGATTTTATGTACAACACATTTTTTTGTAATTACATTTTCATATAAATTTTTTTTTATTGGATTATGTGTCATTTAGGCCCTAAAAAATTACATTGCATTTTAATTTAGAATTTTAAATCATATCCAAATAACTAATTTTTACTTCGGACTGAATTTGATAAGAAATTCTAATTGAATTGAATTAAAAAAAAAATAAAAACATAAATTTTAATACGAATTGGATTGGATTTGTCCTTATGCTCAAATCTAAATGTAGTGATGCAACTATTTTGAAACAAAAGCTAGGTAGTATGACCCATGACCAATTTGAAAAATCCCTTTTACTAGTCACATTCAATATGAAGGTATAAGAATCACATCCCTTTGATACATATCTCGTCCCAATTTTCGTTGGGTAGTTTAATAGCCATCTTTATCCAGACCATAACTCAGTCCACACAAATTCATTTCCAAATTACCAATAATGGGTTAATGCGGGTGACATACATGTGATAATATATCGAACAATAATGTGGAAAATAGGCAAGGTGATACATGTGTGAAAGCTTCACCTAATTAGGATTCGAACTCGTGGCATGCATCCCTACTAATAAGACAACCTTATAATGTGAATTCGATTTCTTAAAAGACTGACGGTTAAAATATCTATGTAGGAGATCTCATGTGATTTTTTTTTTTAATTTTTTTTATTTATTTTTTCTGTTTCATACGAGGTGTCATTCACTTTTAACGGATTCATTGCCATTATTTATGAAAAAAGAAAAATCTGATGTGATTCTCCTCAATTAATAACCTTTAATTATATATATGTATTATATATATATGATGATCCAAAGTTTTAAATTACAATGTTCATTCCATAAGCCAATCCATTTGTCTTGTTTTGCAAATAGCTAAATTAAATTTTCCTAGAAATTGCTCGCTTTATCAAACTAGCAAACCCACCAAAACTCCTTCCATACAAAATCAAATTACAACCTTCCATGGATTCTACATACCAAAAATGTTCTAGACTTCAAGGCGATGAAGACAGATTGAGTTCACTTCCAACTGCAATTCTCATCGTTATTCTCTCACTCCTTCCTATCAAATTCGCTGTCATTACCAGTGTGTTATCAAAGAGATGGTGTCGCCTTTGGACCTTCATCACCGCTTTTCGCTTCGACGAATCAACTAGTAAGGCTTTTAATGCATCTTCTATCATTAATCATGTTTTACCTCAACTTTTATCCCCTGAAATCAAAACCTTTGTACTCCTTCTCGATGACCACCCGTACCAAGCCTCTGAGTTTGGTTATTCTCAGTCCTTATATAATCGCTACACAAGTCAAGAGAATTACCTTATAACTTTAGGAACAGATATCACCTCGTGGCTTCAATTTTTCTGCACTCGAAAAGTGCAGACTATTGAGGTTCAATTTATCGGAGATATTACTAGTGATGGTAAAATTTCAACCACATTACCACCTTGTCTCTTCCAATGCAAGTCATTGGTATCTCTCATTTTGGGCATACAACTTGATATAATTACTTTGCCAGATGAAATTAGTGTTCCTAATCTAAAGATTATTAACATGAGTCATCTTAACGATAATCACGAAAACTTGTTGGCCAATCTGTTTAATTCTTGCCCTCGTCTTGAAGATTTAAGATTGTCTGGAAATTTTGATGAAGATTTTGATAATATGGATGGGGGTAGAGACATTCATGTGGTTGTTTCGTCATCAAATTTAAAGTCATTGTGTATTCATACACGCAATGAGAGGGGAAAAGTTGGGACCATTCACGTAGATATTGATGCCCCTAATTTGAAGGTGTTTGAAGCTTCAGATGTAAGTCACTCGGAGTTTAGGTTTGTCCGCGAACCAAGAGAGTTACAAAGTGCAAGCTTGACGTATTCCCAAGGTCGAATAAGTAGAGGCACAGAGCTATTTTGGGCATTTCGTGGTGTTAAGGCTCTTATGTTGTGTTTTACTATGATAATCGCTTTAAATGGCTTGAATGGTGATATTCAATTGCCAATATTTCATAATTTAAGGCATCTTGAATTTACGAAAACATCTCATACTTGTTGGAAAACGTTGCTGCGTTTTCTTAATCATGCTCCCAATGTTGAGAAACTAACTATAAGGATGAGCTCAATTGATGAGATATTGGAAATAATGTGTTCATTGAGTTTAATATCTACAACTCCGAGATCAATTCCTTTAAGTATCCCGCCTCCGTGCTCGTTGCAACGTGTCAAAGAGATAACTATCTGCCTTAAGGGGCTAGAATATGACCTTGAGGCAATGCTTTTGTTAATGTATTTATTGAATAATGCAAGTGCCTTAGAATTGTTGGTTGTTGAGGTTTCTGCTAGTGATGCTGATTGTCAGGATGTTGGATACGGAGACAAGCTATATAATATATACGACACATTGAGGAAGCTTCTACAGACTTCTTTGTCACGTCGTATTCAAGGTGTTTTGCAACGTGTTGTAAAGAAAGAATTGCCTTATATGGATTTTTACGACAGTGAATTAGAAGAGAGCTCCAGTGAATTAGAGGAATAAATGTGTGCCTTTGTTATGATGTAAGGGAGCTACATAGTAGAGGAATAAATGTGTGCCTAAGCTATATGTTTTTTTTTTTTTTATTTCAATGTTGATGTTAAATTAGCGGTTTTTTTTTTTTTTTTTTTTTTTTTTTTTTTTTTTTTTTTTTGGGAAGCTAAGGCAGGGGAACCTTCATTAACTTTGATGTTAAATTAGTGTGTTTTAAGTGTGTGAGTGTTCTTGTGTTAGTTGTTGAAATAGCAATGAGGTTGGTCATTGTCTATTTAAGGTTGAAGATTAAAACTTAATTTAAAATTTTCCATTGAAATTGAAAATGAATGGCCTTCGTTGTTCTAAGTTATTGGTTAATTCTCAAGTTATATCGCTCCACATAATATTTCTCGACATTTATTTTAATCATTTTTTTAGGTTGAAAAAAACACATATCAATCCTTCTATCCCATAATACCATTTCTTTTATTTTTAATTTATTTAAAAAGTACAAAATAAAATCAATTGACCAAATTGATACAAAAATAAATAAATAAATAAATAAATAAATGAGATATAGTGACAAGAGAAAATAAAAATATACAACCCCTCTAACAATTTGTTAAAAGAAAATTAACCAATGCTACAACTTGGTAAAAAAGTAATCTCAAACGACATTTGGTAATTCCTCAAAAAAAAAAAAAAAAAAAAACATAGAATCAAATTAAAAGAAACAAAAAAGATAGAAAACTTCATATATTATTGGGTGATTTCCATATAAATTGCTCAAAAATAATTAAATTACATAATATGCTACATTTTCTCAATATTTCAGGCATACTGTCCACATCCGCACAAATTATTTTCCTACCGGTCCACACTAAAATCGCTTATTTCATTCTTATTGAGATGCTAATTTAAGCGGTTTTACTCAATTAGCGATTTCTTAAGAGTAAGAATACTAAATTAATTGTTGGTGTATGTGTATTTATTGTGAATTAGTGGTTTTGTATCCTTTTTTATTTTTTTTAATGGGATTATATACTTTTATAATTTAAAAAGATCTAATTTAGTTTTTTTTTTTTGGTGAAAGGTCAAATTTTGATTAACGTGGATAATTAATTCATGGGGAAGTTTTGTAAAAATGTACTCCACATCATACAATATACATGAGAAAATTAGCCATTTTCGAGCATTTTATATAAAAATCTAATATATATATATAAAGGGGAGTTTTTTCCCGAGTTATTAGAGAGCCACGTAGGATCTAATTTTCTTAGCGCGCCATGTAGGATTATAAATCTTTGTAGTAGCCAATTAAATAAGAGATTATTAATTTTTTTTAGAATTAAATAATTCAAATGCCACGTAAGCAAAATTGGCAAATGAGATTTTTAAGTTTAAATTAATCAAATATTATATTTTAATATTAGGGATTTTATCTAAATATATAACAAATTTTATCTCATAATTACAAAAAAAAAAAAAAAAAAAAAGTCAAACAAACCATGCATCGCACGGGCTCCATCAAGTCACTATGTATTACGGAGTACTTATTTACTTATAGTTGGCATTTCGTAAATTCAAAGACTGGGTAGTTAATAATCGCATAGAAATTAAAAAGTACTCGTAGTAAAAGAAATCAACCCAAATTCAATTAAGGAAAATTTGACATTTGCTACCAGCGAAAGCACCTTGTCTCACATTTGCTACCCGTTTAATTTTTTATTTTACTTTACTACCAGCCAAATCCCAAAATTACAGAAATCACTACCTATTGTCTAATGCCGTTACTGTTTCCGTTAGTGGGGTCCAACCATTGTTCAGCCACCTCACTGCCACCCAAGCCACCGTCCAACCTCCCTTTCCCCATCAACTCTGCCTTGAAACCTCACTGCCATCCCCTTCCCGTCGCCGGCGCAACATCATAAGTCCCCTCCCCTGTTCGTTTTCTTAGGCTGCTCTAACTCGCCTCTTCATCATCCAAAACCAAACATCATTCCTGTATGAGCGTTTAACATCATCTGCTTGAATTTAACGTCTGCCTTTCAATCAAAAACCAAAAACCCTTTCTTCCCCAAAACTCTAATAATTCAATGATCAGATAACAAAGATACCCCAAAATTCAAATAAACCCAATTTTAATTTTACCCTGGTAAGCCTCAATTTAACTCCCATTTCTTCAACTATGCTTAACAATGGTGATATTAAATTCAAATCATCCGCCATCAAAATCCCTCTTTCTTCACCTCAAAATCCCTTCTCTCACCTCCCATTTTGCTCTCAATCCCTAACTTACTCCCTCTCACAAGCCAAATTATCAATTACCCAGTTCCTAGATTCCCTCAAATTCTACAAAAAAAACCCCATCAAATTGTGTTCTTTCCCATCACCATTGCTGTGCTCTTCGACATTGGCACTGAACGAGTCGACATGTGCTCTTTGTTTTGTTATCTGTTCGTTTTCTTTGGCTGTTCTAATTCGCCATTGTTTTCTTTGGTTTTTGGTTCGGTGCTGTGGGTGCGCTAGTGGTAGTTGCGGCGGTTTGATGTGATGTCGATGATGGTGTGAATGGTGGTGATGCTGGAGGTGCGGCTGGCAGAGTTTAGTGAGGTGTTTGCGTGAGAAGTTGGGAGCAGGGGAGTGTAGGTGAGTGGTTAGTGTGGTGTAGGTTAATAAATTGGTGTGGTGATGGATAAATGGGCCCCACTTAATGGCAACATTGACAGAAACCGTTATGTGGTAGTGAAATCTATAATTTTGGGATTTGGGTGGTAGTAATATAAAATAAAAGATTAAACGGGTAGCAAATGTGAGATAAGGCGTTTTCTCTGGTAGTAAATGTCAAATTTTCCTTCAATTAACTTCAATTTCCCATTTTCTTTCACATTCTCTTCCTCATTCAGTTGGCCTTCGTCACCTCATTTTAAACATTTCAAACTCCATCAAAATTCAGCTGCAGTAGCCATACCATCCAACTCTCTTTCTCTCTCCCATTTGATCTGCAAAACTCCTTCATCAAATCCAACTCAATCGATCATCACAATTCTACTACAATAATCGATCAATTTGAAGTCAATCGGATCTCTCATCTTCAGCTGCAAAATGCGTTGAAATTCCAACCGATTTGATCAAGAACAACAGAATGCTGGCAATGGAAACTGCAAAATCGAAGCTCAAAATTGGTGGATTGATCGCAATCACATTGATAATCACTGTAATTGGATTATTCGGCTTGTTAAAGCCGATTCACAATGGTTGTGCTATGACTTACATGTATCCGATGTATATTCCGATTTCGGCGCCGAAGAATTTGTCGTCGAATAAGTATGGATTGTATTTGTATCATGAAGGATGGAAGAAGATTGATTTTGATCAGCATCTTAAGCAGCTTAATGGTGTTCCTGTGTTGTTTGTGCCTGGCAATGGCGGTAGTTATAAGCAGGTATTCCATTTTTAAGTTTGAATTTCTTCGTTTTTGTAGTTGCTTTAGATAGTAATAAATTCGTTGAGCTTGTATTACTGGATTATGTTGTTATTTACAGTATTTTTGGTAAAATTTTGTTGCTATTATTAGTTATGATTCGGTTTTAAATTTTATCGGAAATTATTTTAGGCATTCTCCAAAGGAAAAAAAAAAATCAAGAAAATTAGGGATTACGATTCGAAATTGGTAAAAGATTGCTGAATAAACCTAATGTTAACTTGGATTTGAATCTTGAATCAGAGTCTGGTTTATTTGGATTTGACATTTTGTGTTTGCGGTGAAGATAGCATATAATTTTGATTAGCTGGAATATTTAAGCTTGCTTGTAGGAGCAATGAAGTTAGATGTATTTATAAATTTGATGCATAGTGAACAGAATGTGTAGAGTGGAGTAATCTGACTCCGAACGAGCTAATACGAGGAGTATAAGTGTCCATGTGGAATCCGGGGAAGTATGCGTCTCAAAAAATTTGCATCAAGAATAGACCATAAGTCCATAAGTGTTGTCACAATTGGTTAGATTTTTCGGAGGAAATTGTAACTTATGCATTGACAGATGATGTGAAACTAGTATCAATGATCTTATACTTAAAAATCTGAAAGCTATAGAGCTAGGAAGAGAGATAGGTATGATCCCATGATTTGGGACAGACAAAGAGGTGGAAATATATGTGATTCGAGGTTATTAACTCTCAAAGTAATACTGCTTTAAGGTTTCATGCCAGCTATGTACTTGCAGAGTTGCAGCTACTATGAAGCTGTTTTTAGTACACAGTGTGCTGTTCCTGCAGTCCTGCTTCTGTTTTGAATGGAGTGTTTGCAAAAGCAGAGAATAGTAGACTTTGGCGTGATTCCTTTGTCAGAGTTTCTATTTATCTTTTGTTGCTTTGCTCCTTGTAGGTGCGCTCAATCGCAAAAGAGTCTCATTGGGCATACACCTCAGGGCCACCTGAACGTAGTTATTATCAAGAGGCTTCTTTGGGTCCAGAGGAAGAGGAAGAAGGGCTGGACATTGGTGCAGCTAAATTTTCTCTACCCAATCAATATGCTTCTAAGCTGGACTGGTTTGCTGTGGATTTGGAAGGTGAACATTCTGCTATGGATGGTCAGATACTTGAAGAACATACAGAATATGTTGTATATGCAATTCATCGGGTATGGAGTCATCAGCTTGTTTATGATTATGTACATGTGTTTGATTCACTGTAATTGACGATCTTGTTTTTTATATTTTTTTGCATTTCTTAGTTTCTGTCTTTTCTTTTACCAGAATCTTCTGTTTGCTTGATGTGCTACCAGATATTGGATCAATATAAAGAGTCTTCTGAAGCTAGAACTAAGGAAGGTGCTGCTGTTTCTGAAAATTTGCCTAAAAATGTTATATTAGTTGGTCATTCCATGGGTGGTTTTGTTGCTAGAGCTGCCACTGTTCACCCAAATTTACGGAAATCAGCTGTTGAAACAATTGTTACACTTTCAAGTCCGCACCAGTGAGTACCTATTTCATTTCGTTATTTCCTTTTTTGGAGTGGACTGGGAAGTTAGTGGGTTGCTTTCACTGAATGTATAGCATTTGAAAAAGTTAATCAAATGAGATTTACTTGATGCAGGTCACCTCCTGTGGCATTGCAGCCATCTTTGGGCTATTACTACACGTCCATAAATCAGAAATGGCGAGAAGGATATCATATGCAAGGTTCTCATGCTCGTAGTTATGCATCACATCCTACACTCTCTCATGTTGTTGTGATCTCAATTTCTGGAGGAATCAATGATTATCAGGTTCCTTTATGTCTTACTTCACAGCTTGAATTTGGTTATTGTTATTGACACATCTCAATTGTTCTCTTGGTTATATTTTCACTGTCGTCTGTAGTAAGCTCTTTTCCAACTTGCCTCGTGACGGTGTCAGCCAGATGGTTTTTGTATTACCTACCATGATATATTTTCCTGATTCAATATTTGTTTTTAGATAAAGAGTAACACCTAACACGACTGCAATGTTTTCTCACCTTTTGGTAAACACCACCCCCCTTCTCTTAAAAGAGGACAAATGCAATAAATGAAAAATGTTATATTCTTTGTTTCATTAGTTTATCAACTTGACTTTTTTATAATCAAGTAATAGTGATAAAGTACCAATACTGAGAGCTTTCACACTATAATATATGCATAGGCTGATTACTAATCCTCTAGGAATCTGGGATATACAATTTGATGTATTATCTAATTGGTAAGGAGGTCTACACTGAGATGGAATAATTTCCTTTTCCTGTGCATCTTGGAATTGATCGAAGTAGTATTGAAAGTCACTAGACAAAGATTGGTAGTGGTAGCATATTTTATTGGCGGATCGTTTTGATAAAAATAAAATAACCAACTTATCAAACATTTGATTAGCTAACTAGTAGAAGTAATATATTTTGGTACTTTGCTGTACAGCATTTCTAGTCTTTTGAACATTGATCAAGTCTAGCAATTTGCGATTGTGTCACTAATTCCTTTTGACCACATGTGCATTCTACTTTTTGACTAGGATGGCGATGGTGAAGCCCAAAATTTTCTAATTTTATGTCACCAGCTAGATCTCTTGTATGAAATTAAATTCCTAGTTTAATGAATCAACTTTTAAAAGCACTAAGATATTCTTGTACTTCATATTGGAAAACAGGATTGACAGTCATCTATATAATTAGCTCCATGTTTACCAAAAAAAAAAAAAAAAAAAGAAAAAGGTGAGACTTTGACAGTTTGACAGTTGACTGGAAAGTTGCTGATTATAGTTTGTTGGTTAGATGCTCATTTCTTAGGATCCTGAGTATGTATTCATCCTTTTTGTTTGCAGCGCCTCTGGTTACTGAATGCTTTAACTATATGCATATGCTGTCTAGGTGATGTGCGTTCTAACTCCTTTCACCCTGTCTAAAGGTGCGGTCGAATTTAGAAACTCTTGATGGCATTGTTCCTTCTACCCATGGCTTTATGATCAGCAGTACAGAAATGAAGAATGTGTGGTTGTCAATGGAACACCAGGCAATTTTATGGTGCAATCAACTTGTTGTCCAAGTAAGGATTTGAAGTCTCCAACCAGAAGAGTTTATACTTTATAGCACAAATCTTTTGTTCAGAGTTGTTATTTTCCTTACTTTCAATACAGGTGTCACATACACTTCTTAGTTTGGTGGATTCAGAAACAGGAAATCCATTCACTGATAGACAAAAAAGATTGGCAGTTTTTACAAAGATGCTTTATGGTGGCCTTCGACAAAGAGTTTTGGCCATTGGTGGTGATGAAAGGAATTATCTTGGTATTTTCATCACACTCCTAACTGCAAATGCTGATTTGTGAATTAAAGAATTCTTTTCTGCAATTATACGAGTCACCTTGTTTTATGGTTCAGTACTACAAAGGCAGTTGCATATCTGGTAAAATTTTTTGACAATGGTCTTGTGTCTACCTATGATGCCATGACTCTATGTAAAGATGTATGACAATTAATGATTGATCAGGAATGCTGTTTCTTTATACGCAAAAGGCTAATGTTTTTCTAGATTTAGGACTGTAATATGCATTGAACTTGTATAGAATTTCTGTTGTCTGTAGTTAGAGAAAACTATTTGTGCTTTCCCCCCCCCCCCCTCAATAACGTTAGGCTGGTATGGTAGAATTTTAATATTTTACCATGTCATCTATGTAAAGGCAAGTTCAATGATAGTCTGGGAAATATATGAGCTTTCAGTCTCATATAGTTGAACTAAAGGGGCTTATCTCTCTGACTACTGGAAGAAATGATATACACATAAGATAAGTCATTTTTAAGTACATTGCTTATGGTATCTTTTTAAAGAGCTAACCTTTGCTCAAAATTCATATCGCAGGTTCTTGTCCTAAAAATGTTTTATGGGATATGGACAATCTTGAGAAGGATCTTTATATTCAGACGCCCACAGTCACTGTTTTAGCAATGGATGGAAAGAGACGTTGGTTGGATATTCAGAAGCTGGTTAGTCTGGGTTTTTATGGAGCAATCAGTACAATAGATATTTCCTACCTATTTTCTTTTCCTTATGTCTGCTATATGCAAAATTCACATGTCAATCTATTCAAGAAAATAAAAAGTAAAAAAATCACGTCAATAGAAATATGGGATATAGGGGGATCATCTAAATCAAAAATTTCAAACAATAAATGACTCTTGATCATCTTGTCTTCCCCTTTTTCTTTTGGAAGGGAGGCCATAAAATAGTTATCTATTATACATCCATTTCAAGGCTCTGTTCTGTCTAACTTCTTTTGTCTAAATGCATAATATCAAAACTTAAAAGTTACCTTTCACAGTGTTAGAACTAATTTTGTCTAAACTTAAATTTGAGGAATAAGAGAAGATGGGTTGAAACAAACAGACCCTAACTCTATTTTCATATCTTTCAAAAAAAAAAAAAAAAAAACTCTATTTTCATAGTGCCGTCTATGTGGTGATTATTTGTCTGAAGACATGGAAAGGAATCAAATGATTGCTATCAAGATTTTCTTTTTATCTTTTAAGGGTGTCTAAAATCTGTTCATGGAATCATGGATATAAATTGAATCTTAGGAGTTTAAAATTATGGTACATTGATTTGAAAGTCCATAGCTGCAAACAATTGCAATGGTTTGAGTTATGCCGCTTGCCGGCTTGGCTGCTTGCATTCATTCTTTGGTATTCTTGAATGCTCTTTATCAGTTGTAATAGTTTATTCATGTCTGTAGGGCTCAAATGGGAAAAGCCATTTTGTATTGGTAACAAATCTTTCCCCATGTTATGGGATCAGAGTTCATCTCTGGCCAGAAAAGGGAAACTCTTCATCTGACTTGCCTCTTGGCAAAAGAATAGTGGAGGTAACATCAACAACGGCACAAATTCCATCAGGACCAGCACCGAGGCAGGTACTAATTCGATACTTCCCCGTGTTATCCTCAAAAGTTATCTGGTTAAATATACTGCAAGGCCTTAACTCTTTCTGTTTTTGTCAGTTTTAAAAAGTTCATGACAATTTTACTTATGCCTTTTTTGACAAACCCCTATTACCATGTTACCTCTCTTACTCCACAATATTTTCACCTTTTCTCATTTAACTTAATCCACCTTTTTCTTACACCCACATACCTTTTTACTATGTCAACACCTTATCATTGATTGCTTTAATTTGTGTGCATACATTAACATAATAAAAGAACATTCAGAATTGGAGGTAGTATAATTTTTTATGGTCAACAGTTGACTTCAATCATTAAATTGTTTTATGCTGAGATTTCTTACTTTCAGTAATCATCGTGATTTTTATTGAAGTATGTGGAGGCAAATCATCCTTATATTATTCAAATAAGCTTGTTTATAAAAGATATAGTTCCCTTGTCGATAAATCGTCATTGTAATTTAAACATACTGACATCTCTGAATTTTTGTATGCCTATTACTATCAGATTGAACCAGGGAGTCAGACAGAACAGCCTCCTCCATCTGCTGTATTTTGGTTAAGGCCTGAAGCTATGCAGGGATTTAGATTCATAACAATTTCAGTTGCTCCTCGGCCGGTATTGTCTGAGACCTCACTAGAAACATTTTATTCTGTATTACCCCATCATGTCAACTTTACAACTGATCTGCTCAAACTTCTGTATGTAGACGGTATCTGGGAGACCTCCACCGGCAGCTTCAATGGCTGTTGGACAATTCTTTAACCCAGGGGAGGGAGTTAAGGAATTTTCTCGGTTCTCATTACTTCTGTCTGCCATTTTGCGTAATGTAAGCTTTCTCTAATTTTGCATTTGTCAAAAATCTACATTCATTATTAATTTTTAATATGCTAAATTTCTGACTGTGCAGGAGATATTGTTCAAGGAGGATCATCCTATAGCTCTTAATCTTTCTTTTACCATCAGTTTAGGCCTGTTACCTGTCATGATTTCTCTAAAAACAAGTGGTTGTGGAATAAAAAATTCTGGATTTTCAGCTCAAGAGGATGATGATGTTGAAAACAGCCGTAAGTGCTCAGTTTCTATTTGCTTGTATGTAGTAGAATTTCATATGATATTATTTATAGATTTTAATTAGCTAATCTTAATCTGGAATCTTGATACATTACAGATTCCATTTGTTTCATGGTACCCACTATTGGAGATTTGCTAAAAATGTTTAAGCATAGCCTCTGGTTTTTCTTTCCTAAATCTTAGTTTGGATTCCATGATGATAAGATGCTATAGATAGTAACCTAGAGGGTTCCTACTTCTTGGCTTGAATCTCATATACTCCAGTAAGACAACTTGATGATCACTGTATTCTCTTTTTAAAGCTGAAAAGATGCATTGTAATTGGGATGGAATAAGTTGACTTTTACTATTATGCTGAAGTTTCTCTTGTTTTTTGCTGAATCTGCTTTCACTATCCATGTCAAAAAGACATGTTTTTTCTGCTATGAAATGCTAAGCATTCTAAGATTCTAAGAATTAATGTGCCTTTCCTGCAGATCTAAATATCTAAATGTGTTTTGCTTCATTATCTTTTTTATTATTTCATTTTAATTAGCTAGAATTTAACTGTTGTAAGATTCAGCTTCTTTAAGACATAACAGAATGGACGCTCAGTTCGATATCATTGTTTTTAGTTCTTGAAGGGTTGCAATTAATTATAAAAAATCGTGTATATCTTGGGCTTGTATAGTCTTGAGTATTCCTAGTTCCTCTTTTTATACGCAAGTGCCTTTAATTGACAATTACTCAGACATTAAGGGTGTAAACTTTCCAGTATTATACTACCTATCTAGTTATCACATTGTAAGTATACATTATAATAGAAATAATTATTTGTGGATCGAAGGAGAATATATTTTAAAGGTGATATAGTGATATGTGTAGCTGGCATTGCAACAGCCTTGTAACAGTAAAAAAAATTCAGCATATTTCTTCCATGAAGTTAATTATTTCAGTATCTTTTCATCTGGCCTTTTGACATTGTGTTTCACTCTCTTTCACATGATTATTTAATTGCTTTGCATCAATTTGTTTTAATTTGTTTTTATTTATTATTGCTTATTGCTATGTCAATAGGGCTTTGCAAGATGCGATGCTTTCCAGCTGTGGCCTTTGCTTGGGATAGGACATCTGGTCTTCATGTATACCCAAATCTAAATTCTGAAACAGTCATCGTAGACTCTGCACCAGCACTCTGGAATTCAGCCCAGGGATCAGACAAAACTACTGTCCTGTTACTGGTACATCATTCTTTTCTTAACTAGTTATCGACTTAGCATCAGTATATTCATTGTATCTACTCTTAGTATTTATTCAGTATGGAGTACATGACTACTCATTTATTCCATCAACTTCCATTGATTCTGTCTACAGGTCGATCCTCACTGTGCTTACAAAGCTAGCTTTTCTGTTTCTATCACTGCTGCTGCAAGCAGATTTCTGCTTCTATACTGCTCTAAGGTGATGAGTTGTGCTCTATGATCTAAGTATTAATATTGTTTGCCTCAAGTTTTGCTATGTGTCACTCACCAATGTTCATTTAACTCTAGATCTGATTTTTGTAAAGAAATTTTAATAAATGTTCTATTGTTAGAAATTTTGTTCTTGTATCAAAGTCTGCTGTGGCAGCAAGGGCTGATAAAATTTGTGTTTACAACTGGAAAGTTACTCATACCTTGGTTCCATGGTGAACATTATCAGAAAATTGCAATGTGTTGATTGGTTTGAAAATCTATCTTATCTAAAGATCAACAATCCAACTCCCTTAACTTCTCTTATTGGTCACAGACTATCTATGTTTTAGATTTTACAAGAACAGGCAACTTTTGATTATCTATTCTATCACTAATTCACAAAATCATTAGAGGGTAATTTATAGCAAAGGTTTCTTAAGTAATTCTATTCTACTGTTCTATTTTTTTTTTTTGTTTTCCAACCAGAATTTTGATATTTGAACGCAGATATCAAATGTGTGGGTTAATAGCTTTTATTTTTTTTTACTAGGTCAAATCACCAATCTGTAATATATGTGCCTTTTGTAATTGAACATGGTTTCCTTACTTGTGAATTAAGCCTGTATGGGATATTGGTTCACTGAACCTTATCAGCTGTTTGGTTCCATAATCTAGAGTAATATTATAACATATGCTGTATCACCTATTATCAGTTTACATCATTCACTGTCTTCTGTGGCCTGCTATGAGATCCCCCAATTTCTTTGATACAATCTAAATGATTAATGCCTGATTATAGTGCAACTCAAGTTTTTAAAAAAATTAATTGTCAAACTTGTACTTATAGGCAGATGTGCCTATGTGGGCTACGTTTTAAGATTTGCTAAGCTTTGCTTTTTAATAATGTATCAAAGCTGCATGTTTAATTCAAAGCATAACAAAGATGCCTAGTCAGTATTGGATTTGTTGATTTCCCAAATTCATATGATATGTGGTTGCTGTTGCAGGTAGTTGGTCTTGCTATTGCCGTAGTCTTTTTTGCTCTCATGAGGCAAGCACATGCCTGGGAGCGTGATTTGCCTATACCATCAATGTTAACTGCTGTTGGGTGTAATATGAAGCTGTTTACCCCATTTCTCCTAGTGACTGTAGTGCCTCTGTTGACCCCTCTGGTGCTCTCTGTCCTTCAGTTTCATCCCATTCCATCAGTCTCAAGCTTCCTTGTTGTATCACTTGCCTGTTACATGTTTGCGAATGGCCTCATCATTATTCTGATTTTAGTCTCACAGTTGGTTTTCCATGTCAGTGCCGTTGCTCATGTTTTCTTCAGGAAAAGGTCAGCCGACTCAATTTTCCTCCTTCATACACTTATTTTTTTTTGGACAAATAACTTGTTTATATGCCACAACTGTATTCTGCTTTGGCCTTGCTTTGGATAGTCCCTCCTTCCCAATTAAAAAATATATTGCTGGCTTGCTACTATTTGTGCCTGACTAGTACTTGCCATGTCTCCGAACATGCAATGGCAGTTCTGCAGGCTGTGCCTAATTGGAACTGATGCCGATTTTGCTTGAATGCCTCTTTATACTTTCTGTGCGCTTGTTCTGTGCAAGTTCATGTATGAGGATTGGGAATTTCTAGAATTTACAATTCGTCTCTGCAGAGTAAAATTTTTCCTGATTTGTGAAAGGTTTCTGATACATAGTTATCCTCTAAATGAACGTATAAATTTGTCAGAGACTCTGATTTACTGAACCATAGGGCTTGACAAACAATACTTCCTCTGTTTTTGTTTCTACCTGCAACACTTTTCATATCATGCTTGCCAATGCATTATTTTAATCACTAACATCTAACAGTATCTCACATGACTATAATTTTCGTGTATAAATCATCAAAGCTAGTCGAATTGGAGTATATGAATATTGTATAAGTCAAAGTGTTGCAAGTAAAAAATAAAATAAAATTGAAGTATAGTGTTATAATTTTCTTTTCATACTTTGCAGTCTTTCATAATTTTGTATACGTGCTTAAGTTAGACAAATACTGAATGCTCAAATGCAGAAAATTGAAGCTCAGCATAGCAATGTCTTTTAAGAAAGTGAAAGATATTGAAACCTTAAAGAAGTCCTGAACTCCTGATTGTATGTGAAGACAGTAGAAAATTTAAAAAATATGGGCTCTGTACAAACTTATACATTACTGGAATATAATTGAGTGCTAGTTATGTATTTCCTCAATAAAATTAAAAAGGCTGAAGAGAGCTGTCAATAATCTTTATCTTGCGTTATTTTTTTTTCCTTCTGTAACTGACTGTCATCCTACCTCTTTATACTACTGATGTAACGTTAATTTATCTTCGATCTGTATACTACTACTATCATTATTAGTACTAAAGTATCACTATTTTGTCATAATTATAGTCTTCTTGCACAATATATGGCAGGTGGCAAGTATGGGAAGGAAACTTTTGTTTGGTTTGTCTCCAAAAGTTTTTCAACCCTGTTTCCAGGATCTTTTCATTTAAGGTAGTGACTTTGACACATACCAGTTGCTCTTCTGTTGGCATATAATCTTAAATACAACCTAAAAATCTTCTTGCCTTTTGTTTTCTTTCTCATCTACTAATAGAAATTTCCCATCTACTAATAAAAAATGTTTGTCTTGCCTAATTTGCTGTGGACAGGTGGTGAGAGTTATTAGATCTAATCCAGTACTCATGATGGCTTTGGTAGCAACCATTTTGGTGTGCTTTGTTCATCCAGCTTTGGGCTTATCATTACTGCTGATATCTCATTCTTTATGCTGCCATAGTGCATTGTGCAGGTGATCCTTGCAAGTTGAATATCAAGTCATTTTCTGAAAGATCACCCTGTTTTTAAATGCCAGTGTTTAACTAAATTTATTAGGGTCAGGACATCTTGAAACAAAATTTAGTCGTGGAATTATATTAAAACAACTTTTAATGTTAATTTAATGGTCTATATGCTGGGAGATACCAAGTCAGTGAGCTTAATATCATTTGAAATGTAGACCTTTATATTATTTCTCAGTGAAGATTTTTTTTTTAACAAAATGCTGAAATTGGTTACTTGGCCGGCCTACTATGAATGAATTGTTATATTTACCTTCCTGGCATTGTGGCATGCTTCTTCTGGCTCTTCCCCCCCCCCCCCCCCCCCCCCTCCCCGGCTCCCCCCATCTTTGGGGAATGTCATCTAGATACTAAAAATTGTTTTTTTTTTTCATTTTTTTTTTGTGACAGCTATTTGACAGCATCCTATCGCAGAGTAACACAAAAAAAGGAATCATATAACTCTAAAGATAAAGACTATGATCGGTCGGAACAATATGGTTCTCAGCAAAACCGTCGGTCAAAACGTGGTTTGCCTTTAGAAGAGAATCATAACATTCCTGGTGGACCCCTTTACAGTTATGATAGCATACAGTTAGAAATCTTCCACCACAGACATGGGATGCTAATTTTGCATTTTCTTGCAATGCTAATGTTTGCTCCTTCTCTAGTGGCCTGGTTACAGGTATGAATGCCAATGTCTTGTACTCTCGTTCTTTGACTTTTTTGGTAATTGTCGTTGCTTATTATTTTTTCACCACATAAAATACCCAATTGGATTATGTTCTAGCACTGTGAATGACTGGATATGAACCCTATCAATCTTGAGTCATAACTTTCTTTGAACATAAGGAATAGGTTTAGGGTAAATGCCTTTATCTACCAGATTTCTTCCGTTAACTTTTTTGAAGATGGTTTTAGATAAGTTCAATTGAGATTAAAAAACTTAAGCAAAAATACCCTCACTAGTTAAGGAGATTCTAAGGAAATTTTAGACTTCAGATAAGTTTAAGACTTCCTAAAAGTTTAGGGAAGTTGCAACCTTCACTTCTCAGTCCCACTCATGTCTAAGTCTACATTATCATTTTTACTCCCAATGATGTCATTCATGCTTCAATTTTAGCACACTTCACTCAAACTAAGCTTAAATGTGAGTTCTCTTGTGAACCTTTACCTAGGCACGTCTTAATATTGGGCATTGCTTTTGTTTGCAGAGATTAAGAATGGGTCAGAGCTTCCCTTGGTTTCTAGATTCAGTTCTTTGCATTGGCGTCATCCTTCATGGTGTTTGTGACTCAAATCCAGAACTTAATTTCTTCATTTACCCCATCCCTGGTGTACGTGGGCTTGAAGTAAAGTTGAGCTTTGCCTACCTGCTTGCCGGGTATTTTTCATTCTTGTCAGGCCTGGCATTGGCTCCTTATAGAGTGTTATATGCCATGGCTACTATTGGAGCACTTTCATTTGCGTTCAGAATGATCCGGAGGAGGAACAGAGAGAAGGGAGAGGCAATTTTTAGTAGTCGGAAGCACTCTCATCGCCAATAGTGTGTCTTTTACAGAATTTTTTGTAGGTAGGTCCTGTATGCTGTACCAATCATTTGTTGATTGCCTTCTGAAGGTATTGTAAACCCTAGCTTCTTGCCCTCAGTTTTGCAATTCCATAACCAAATTCACGATATATGTTTTTTTTAGTGTGAAGAAATGTAGATTGAACTCTGATATAGGATAAACAGATTTAATGTGAACACACTAGTCAATACCCCATGTAGATTACAGAGTTATTTTTTCTTCACTTTTGTATTTCCCATGTAGCTTTACACACGTATACAATTTCTTAAATGGATTTTAATCTTGTTTTCATTATTTACCATACATTTGCATTCCCTCTTTGAATCCTCTCGTAATTTTTTTATTTTATTTTATTTATTTTAATTTTTTTTTTTTTTGTGAAAAAAATTTCATTACAAATTCTCAACAATTCTTGTCTTACTGGTAAGCTGAACACCATCTCTGTATTCGTCCGTTAACAGGCAAATAATGACAGTTCTATCTTTCATACTGTAAACAGCTAAGTGGTAGCTTCCAAGAACATAATATTACATCATTTGATATTCAACCTTCAAAGATATACTCTGCTTAAAGGTAAAACATGCCTAAAACATAACTTAGGGATAAGATCTGTGGGAAATGATTTATTCATTACATAATGTTTACACAAATCGACGAATCAGCCCATTGTGTAGGATGGTGTAGGCAAATTGATTACAGTGCTCTTAATTTTCGTCATCATATTAATACTGTTGGTTATCCCCTGGGAACCAATTCCACTGTCCTTTATTCCCTGCATAACATAAGAATCATAAGCATCAGACGAAGAAAGACTTTCTATAGTATGAGTTTATGGCTCATCTGTTAAGTTAATACTCCATATTGATATGCATAGTTACTACTTATTGCCAGCAAGCTGATCTTCAGTATGTCACCACAAGCTTACCTGGAAGGGGAAGTGATCTGGTCCACGAGCAGGCGCAGAATTGATCTGAACTGTTCCTGTCTCCATTGCATCACTAATCAGAATTGCCTTGTTTATGTCTTTTGTAAAAACACATCCCTGCATCAATCATCACATGAATTATGTCAATAGAGAAATAGAGAGGCAAGTTCCATATCACCCTGTGAAAAATTATTCCTATGTTGAACTCAGTGTGGCTAGGAAGGAAAAATTCAGAACATTTCATGAGTTCATAATTACTCCGTAGAACTTAGTGGACAAACCAGAGAGATTAATCATACCTGGAGACCGAAATTGCTAGCATTACAATGGTGGATCCCTTCTTCGATAGAGTTTATCCTAATAACTGGCAAGACAGGGCCGAAAGGCTCCTCCCATGCAATCCTCATGTCAGGTCGTACGTTGTCCAATAGCAAGGGCCAAATGAGGTTGCCCTCCCTTTTATACTCTTGACAGAAAGTTGCTCCCTTCTCCTTGGCATCCTTGACTAATCCTTCAATGAAGTTTGCAGATGACTCTGTGACAACAGGAGTTATATCACAGTTTTCCTCAGGAGGACCAACTGTGAGTTTGGCTACTCTAGCTTTCACTTTTTCGACAAGAGTATCAGCCACAGAATCCATTACTAGCACAACTTTAACAGCTGTGCATCTTTGCCCACTGAAGTTAAGAAAGGAAAGGATTAAAGTTGTTACATGAATCTAAAACTAAACACGAAAAGGACAGATCGAGTTTATATCAAACAGCAAATGTTATTAGAGTATGTTTAAAGAAGCAGTTTGAATTCGACATACACTTTCAACAGGAATATGCTTGACTATGATACTATAAGATAAACAAGCTTGGAAAAGAAGTTTATACCTGTAAGAGAAGCCTCCTTTTATAATGTTTGCAGCAACAAGATCCAAATCGGCATCTTCAAGTACAATGCAAGCATCTTTTCCACCAAGTTCCATCTGAAGAGGGATCATTCCTGCCTTCTTTGAAATTGCAATCCCAGTGTCTCCTCCAGTGAAGCTGAAGTCCAAAAAACATAGATATAGAGTAAACATCCTTTCAAAAAACAGTATGTTTTTAAGCTAACTGATGTTTCAAAATCAACTAAGTGAATATGTCCTCACCTTATGCAGTCAACCCCTGGATGCAATGTTAGGAAATCACCAATTTCAGATCCTTTTCCGGTGATACAACTTATAAGTCCTTTAGGAAAGCCGGCCAAGTGAAAGCAATGGATCATGTGGAGTGCAGAAACAGCACCCTACCATAAGAGAAACCCTCTCAATGTTAAACGTTGTTTTTTCAAATTGCAAAACAAACAGAAGCTGTAACTCTCTGTAAGTCTAGTACCTGTGTTGGAGGCTTTAGCACGAGGGAATTTCCTGCAATAAGTGCAGGTGCAATTTTTGAGACAGCAAGGTTGACAGGATAGTTGAAGGGTGGAATTGCTAAAACAACCCCAAGTGGAATCTGCAAACGAACACATCTATATGAAATGAACAAGGATAATCGAACAATGGACAGACATAAAAATCCATCACTTTCATGACTAAATAAACATGTAGTTATTATATGATACTGATCAATATGAGTTATGTTGCAAGCAATGAAACAGTAATTACATATGATGCTTACTGATTGATATAAGTTATGTTGCGAGCAATCAAGCATTATCTGTGGTGATTGTTAAAAGTCTAGCAGCTTATACTTCTATAGGAAAATTGAGTATAAACATGTGTGCAGACAAACAGTAATTACCGGGATGAAAATAAGTCAAAATACAAATAGCTTTAGGTTTCTCTATTGTTTGTCACTAATTCATGGAGTAATTTGACAATATAGCAGCAATACTTTTAAGTAAATCAGATGTTTTACAGTTTAGGTGGTAATCCTATTTCATTAATCATGTTGTGGTGTAAGGTGGGTCACAAAGCCATATGCTTCACAAAATTTAACAAGTTGATCCTACAATATCAACTGTCATTCTCAATTCTCATTCTAGTGGTTCAAACCATGGCCAAAAATACAGATGCTAGCTAGCTATCCACATCTTAAAGGGGACCATTAGCCAGTGGCTAGTAAACTCTGTCACCTACCATGAATGATCTATCCATTTCCATAAATTTAGGAAGCTAATGATGTAAACATACAGTACATGCATAACACTTTTTTTTTTTTTTTTTTTTTTTTTTTGTGACAACATATAACACATTACTAGTAGACAAACAACTTAAGGAAAAACATATCCAAAATGATAGTATTTTGTATGTGTTCCTAATGAGATAAACCCCACAATCTAGACTTTTAAATGATCAAGCTCAATTCATATTGAAAAAATACGAGTGTATGTTTTCGTTCAATCCAATTTAAAAGTCACAGTGTCCCAACACGTCATAGTTAACCATAAGGAACAATTTCACTAAGAACCCCTTTATGGTAGTTACAACAGTTCTAAAACACCAATACTATCATAAGAATTAAGAATTATGACACATTAATTCTAGGCACGCTAAGATAATATACAATATGTGGCTATTATTTTCAGATGGAAGGAGTACATAAGAGCAAGAAATGAAGGTAGACGCAAAAGAATAAAGATTTGCATAATTCTAAGTTTCTATCTAAATCTTTGACCTTATGATATCTATAGACTATAGTATAAGCATTACAAAAACAAGTATAAAAAATTCAACAAAACTATAGAAATAACTTATATTTACCTTGGATGTTAAGCAATACTTGGTCCTCTCATTTCCAGGGAAACTGTCAGAAACCAGGAACTTTCCTTCACCAAGAATTCTCACCCCTTCTTCAGCACAATAAGACACCAAATCTCCTGACCTAACAGCCTATTGGCCAAGAAAATACCCGAAACCAAAAATTAACTACAAAAGTTCACATATACTAAATCAAACAAATATTGATCATGCTAAGTAAAAGTGAACTTGTAAATTGCTAATGAAATGTATACTAACTCGGTATAGTCTAAGAAGATCTCGCTTGATTTTACACCATTTTGTGCACAAATTTAGGGACTTTGAACACGGTCACAATAACTTATTGTAACATCAAGCTTGTTTTTTTTTTTAAAAGAAATCTTGTCATCAGAAGATATACTTGTATGACATTTCTAAGGAAATATTTTAATAATGACACTTTTTTGCAAAAGTCTACCCAATATTCAATTAAGAATGATAGTTAAGTGATAGACAAATAATTTGAATCTTATTATTATATTAATCATATGTTATACTTGACACATTATCCACAGTGTACACATTTGAATATCACCAAACTATTCTTTCAGGGATTCATTCCCCTGTTTTTCTCAAAACCATGTTATGAAGTCCATGAATTAATCAAAGTTTAGCAAGTACAATTAACCAAAAAAAAAAAAAAAAAAAAAAACTGTAAAATACCCCAATTACTATATGAATTAAGAAGTAACTAAACAAAGTTTAGCAAGTACAATTAACAGGGAAAAAAAAAAAAGAAGAGGGGAAAAAATATGATTACTTCAGTGACAGCATCCTTAGCAGGCTTAGCAATCTCTTTGACTAAACATTCAGCAATTGGAATTTTATGTTCTTTCAAAATGGCAGCTGCTTTGTGCAACAACTCTGCTCTCTTCCAAAGTGGTGTCTTTGCCCATGATTTTTGTGCCACTTTAGATGCTTCCATCACCTTATTTACCTCTTCTTGTGTGCATGCTATATGTGTAACACATTATTAAATAAATAAATATAAGAGAATCATATAGTAATGTGCACCCAGTTTAATCAACTAGGCACGTAAATTCTTATATCAGACGGTCTAATATTACAGAAAATAAAGATTACCTTGGACTTTATATTGGGTCTTTCTAGTGGTAGGATTAATGATGGAAACTGATTTACCAGAAGATGAAATTTTCCATTCACCATCAGCATAATATTTATAAACTTCCCCTTCAATTATTTCAGCAAATACACCATTTCCTGCCATTGCAGATTGGTTGATAAAACTCAAACTCTTCTTCTTTTAATTTTGTCTAAGAAAAAAAAAATTTGGGGTGTTAAAAGGGGGAGCAAGAGATGAGGTGGGTGAAGAAGCAGCAGTTGTGTGCTTGTAAGTTGAAAGAGAATGGTGCCAAGACTTATTTACAAGTGAGGAAGTTGAGCTTTAAAATTGATCACAATTTTGAGTTTTGTGGTAGGTGGTTCTAAACGTGCCAAGTGTTACCAAAATTTTGTATAACATCCACTATTTTGACTTGTCTTAACTCTTATGGGTTTGGAAATTTGGATTTGCTAGTGTAGAAGTGTACTAGTGTGTGATTCTAATTTCTTATTAATTAATACCCTCTTAATTTTAAGTTATTGTTGTAATGTTGTATATTGAACTTCCTATCATATTACTATCTTCGTTAACTTATAGTTGCAACTATGCAATATTTTATATTTCACAAAAAAATAACTCAAAATTGCAACTAAGAGTTAACAAAGGTAGTACGAGTAATAAGCTAGTCAACTAATGAGGTTTTGATTTAAGGCTTGTTCTCTTCAGCTTATTTTCAGTTCAGCTCCAATAAGTTCAGTTCAGTTCACTTCTTATTACTTCCTTCTCTCATAAAATATTTAGTTCAATCAATCAAAACAGGCCCTTAGTGTTAAAGATTAGTGACCTGTATACGATAGATAGTAGGTACAAATCCTTCCATTTCATTTGTAATATAAAATAACTCTAATGGCTTATCCGCACAGAAAAACAAAAACATAATTATATTGACTAAGTCAGCCTAAGGTACATACACATATCTTAACAAATCATAGTATTTTAAATATATTGAAATATTTCTATTTTGTTTTCATCAAATGCACAAAAATCAGTGTAATTTATAAACTTTCTCTTAAGAAATAAATAATGTCAAACCATTAGTTAGTCTATACAAGATACAACTATATATACAAGATGAACATTAAGTATAAGAGAGGTTTTACACCTATAATTCAATTTCCAAATCAAAGGGACATTAGACATTTAGTCCTCTTGTTTCTATTACAAGACTACTAAAATGATACTCTATATAGTGGACATTTGTTCATAATAATTTAACAAGTCCAAAACAATTTTGGTGCGAGTATAACAAAAAACAAACTGAAGAAAACTAACCTCGTGCAATCTCGTGGCGTTTAAACGGGTAGTTGGGAGGGTCCGCACATCATCCAATCGGGTCGTCACTTTCATGCCTTATAATATGTGGATCTAATTTCTTATTACCTTCAACAATAATGTTGGTCCATTAAACTAAAATGGACCCAAAATAGTTATGTTCACTTTTATGTTTTTTGTTGGCATGGTTGAAGGGTTTGGTACGTTCGTTAGATGCAATGCCTCCTTACTTCCTATCTAACTTTCATTGCAATGTCTCCAAAACACTTCCTCTATCATAACACCAACTATATCATGAAAATTTAAGATTGATTTGAAGGTCTTGCACTAACTTACAACAAGACAGTAAATTTATCTTTTATCATAAAAATATAAAATTATATGAAGTTTACGTGTCTTTCAAACACGAGGAATTTTTAGCCTCTAATAGTTAGAGTTATGAATGACTCTAATTACACTCTTTGGTACTCCGTATTACATTGTATTTAGATGAATACCAACAACGAATTATATCGATACTAACAAAACATTTTTGCATTCGTTGGTATCACTGAATAAGTATTCACAAAGTATTACGTCAGTCCGGACTGACTAAATGTTTCGTCAATCCAGCTGATTTTTGATATTCTCTATCGGTTAAATAATACAGTATCCTCTATAAGATGGATAATATTATCTACGGAGTATTGTTTTTATGATATCGTCTATTGGCTGGACGACCATATGTGTGCTATGTGCAATTGTGCATAAGGGAAATTCATGACATAGAAATATAGAATGCTAGAATGACAGATATGACACTGTGGTGGTGGTACGACTAACATCTGTTTTCTATGCGTATGACTGTATGAGTGTATATGTTCAGTGCAATTCAAGTTATCACTTTTCAGAGATCTAATGTAATGTAAACAATTCAATCCAAAGCTACTATAAACTCGGAAAAACTGCATCAAACAATTACACTATCTAAAAAATCCAAGAAAAAGGAACTTCAAAAGAATCAAAACCTAGATTTAGTGCTGTATAAACATAATACCAGTATGTCTTCCACCTCTTTGGCTCTCATCTTCTTCCTCTTCTTCTCATTTAACCCATTTTTCTGCTCAATTACTGCTTCCGCCGCTTCAGATGATGTAGAGGTATGATGGAATGATGGGTCTTGATTAATTATTTTTTTATTTTTGAATACCCATTTCAAATGCAATTGATTGGAATTAATTTAGGTGTGATGGGTCTTAACTATCTTAATTTTTTTATTACCTACAATTGAATGAAATTAATTTTTTAAAGTTTTGATTTCTGGGTGTTGCTTATTTTGTGTTTTAATTGATTTTGTTGGTGTTTTTGTGTTAGATTACATATGGGTCAGTTGTGAAGATGATGCATGAGAAGACTAAATTTAGGTTGCATTCTCATGATTTGCCTTATGGATCTGGCAGTGGACAGCAATCTGTTACTGGTTTTCCCACTGTTGATGATGCCAATAGCTATTGGGTACTCACTCTTGCTCTGTATTTCTCTTTGATCATGCCTGCAATTTAGAATACTGATGAACATACATTTTGTGGATTGTTTGGTGTGATATGGTTATTTACATTTTTATAAGATTGCATTCTTTGTACTTGCGTATAGTACTACTACTTTGGAATGTTCGGAAAAAGTTGTCGCATTTTGAGGAATGGTTTATGATTATATTCCAAAATGTCAGTTCTTTAATTGAGTGCTGATAAGAGTATGAGAATAACCTGACTATAACATTGGTTCTGTAGTGAAGTTGTGTCATATGTTCTTAGTTATGATGGCATGGGAGAATGTACGTGACAATTATCTAGAGATGGAGTATTAGTTAGGATGCAAATGCAAGTGTAAGTGTTACATTACTGTTAATATTATGCATAAGTATTAATTCTTATGATTGATAAAAGATTATAAAGATGTACTTGATGCATTGGCGTTTTGTGCATGTAATGGAGTATTGACCTCTCTTCCACTCAAGGCGAGAGCTTCTTTTAATGCAATGGATAATGTTGATATTGATATATGGTATATTGTGCATTAACTAGTGTATTTACATTGGAGATTGTTAGGCCAGAGCTGGGATCATCTGCCAAAAAAGGTGACCCGATTGTAAGTGCCACAGTTATCAGGCTGCAGCATATGACGACAAGAAAGTGGCTGCACAGCCATTCCTTTGCATCACCCCTTTCAGGCAATCAGGAGGTTGGTCCCAGTTTATACTGATTCAGTATGCTCATACTTTTATAATATACTTCATATCTACGTCTGCACTTCTACTGCATTTTGGTTTTTAATTTTACTCCATTGTGTATGGTGAATATCAACTTCAGAAACAATTCTTTCTGTGTCATTATTCAAGACCTGCCAATATACCTTATGATTTAGAGTTTACATTTAGCAGTTGCTCTTTTTACCATCCTGATGACATTAAAAATTAATATGCTCTTATTTCCAGTTATGTTTTACTAGACCACTAAGGTTCCATATGCACCACTTTAGTTGAAAACAAGACCAGACTAAAGGTGGACAACTCATATCATGCAGATGACTTTTCACCCCAGCATCTTAATGGGTAGCTTCGTGCAGATTTACATTTTTACGGTAGTGTCTATTATCACTAGAACTACATAGGGTGGAGTTGTCCTAATAACTACATTATGTTGGGGAATTGGTGATGCTAAAGCTAAAGATCGAGCAATAAAAAATCTTGAGCTATGTTGGGGATATGCCTTCTAGTTTCTAGGGAAATGAGTGAACTAGAGTTTTCTTATAAGATTCAAAGTAGATGGAGATAACCAATCCATATTTCAGAACCTACATCCCCACCTCCCCCCCCCCCCCCCCCCCCCCCCCCAAACACCCCTTCTCTTCTCCTTTTATAATATACATAACAATATCAAAGGGCTATGAGACATAAACATCTAAGTGGTTCAAGGTCTCTTCGAATTTGATGTAAACTTGTGTGTAACAAAGTCCAGATTGTTGGGTCCCAAAATCAAAGTGATTGCCACTAATCTCAGTGGTATAATGGAAAGTCTTATTTCCTTTCTGGGGAAAACTGTGACAATTGTAAAGGCGTACACCTAAGGCTATGACTTGCTCTACATCAGTTTGATCTGGGACTCGAAAATTGTCTTAAAAGTAACCTTTTAGCTTGCTTCAGGTGCTTATTGAGGTTTAATGAGTGCAAATTTGGTTAGCACTGAATAGGACCCTGGAGCTTTAAGAGTACTGCAGTTGTGTGGATGCTGAGTGGCCAGCCATTAAGGCAAGTCATTCTCCTCTATGTTTGTATGCTTGTATAATGCATGTGTCACGGATGCTTGAGCAATGTGCCTACTGCATACATGTTCAGGTTCTGATAACACTACCACTATATCATCTCCAGGCCAGTGTGTCCATGTACCCTTTTTTGTGCTGATGAGATCAAACCCTCAGGGATACTGGAGACAGAACTGAAAAGGATTATTCTTTAAGAACGTAAATAGCATATATACCTATGTATTTCAATTCATGCTTTCTGTAACCACAGTTTGCTCATTTACATGTTCCAAAGTGGAACTATATGCATCTCAGTATACTCCACCTCATGATTGATACTTCTTACGAAATATTTCATAAATAATGAGTGTTACTAAATGGTGATTTTACTTATATATAGAGTGTTAGTAGTCTTAGTATAGTGGGAATAAAGAATGCTTTGAGTTAAATATGCATTTATGAAGAAATAGAAAAAGAGGAAGACCATAAAAATTGGGACAGACTGTGGGAGTGGAGGACTGGAGGTAAACTTTCAGGGGGCATTTGGTTAGTGTATTTTTTGGATCGGAAACGGATTCGATTAAACCGATACCTTTACCGTGTGTTTAATTTGAAGCCATGGTAACAATTACTATTACCTAAGAGTAATGGTTACCTCTCAAAAACTTGGGGTAACAAATACCCTTACCATCCTCTTAATAAATACCCTTTCCGTAGTTAAACCAAACTAATTAAAAGGTAATAGCTAAATGATTTCTTTTGCCCCTCTTATTTGTTTCCTTTCCACTTTTTTTCCATTTTCTGAACCAAACGCCCCTCACTTCTCCAGTACAAGTCTGTGCTCTATATTGAACCAAATCGGTGTAAGGCTGAATATAAACCTTATAATGGCGGGATACATATGGGTTATTATCTTTGTTTCGTTCTCTTCTGGTACATGGCAAGATAGTTTCTTCTGCGGTTCTGCCCCTGAAAAAAACGGTTTCTCCTGGGTAGTTCACTACCGAGATTTTAATCCTATGCCTTACCATGTGTAGGTCAGCTGCTTTGGGGATGATGGCAAGTCTGACACGGGTGATCATTGGAGGTTTGTTGTAATATTGATTTTTGTTCTGTTGTAGTAGCTTTTCCTGAGTTTATGTTATTCTTCTTTTCCTAAAGTACTTATTCTTTCAGGCTAATAGTTGAAGGAACAGGGAAAATGTGGATGAAGGATCAAAGGGTTCGGCTTCAGCATGTGGATACTGGTGTTTATTTACATAGCCACAAGAAGAAGTTTGGCATGGGGCAGCAAGAGGTAGGCAATTTTGAAGCTATTCCTCTCTTTTTTTGTTTTTTTTTTGGAGATGATAATTAGACAAGCCCCTGGAGCTTTCCTTTTAGGGAGCTGCTCGGGGACAGTTCTACAGAGAACTTAAGTTATACATATTGAACTAAGCAAGCTGTTTCTTTCCGTCTGATAAAGACCATGTACAACTGAAGAAATAATTTCTTCAAGGAGCAACTGATAGTGTCAAGTATACACTTAATTGTTGGATGTGTTGTCATTGTCCTCAATTTACTCCTTAATCCCACTCACTCTTCTTATGTACGAACACTAATCACAAATTTTCTTATTTCCTTTACCAGGTTTGTGGGGTGATCAATAAGCAGAGTGACAATATTTGGATGGCAGCTGAGGGTGTATACTTCCCTGTGAATAAAAGCAAACACAGCATTTAGCGATACACATTGAGGCCTTGAGGGTTTTCAATGATCTTTATAGTATTGACATACATAACATACCATATTTCCAAACAAGCACATGTAGTGCAAGTGCTTCCACAGGTAAGCAATGTACTGAATGAATGATGATAAGTGATCAAAATTTTGACGGCATTCTAAGTTTACGCCTTTTTTTATGATTCCTCTTTGATTGTTATGTCACATCGTATTATGAACGAATTGACAGTGATGGGCCGGGATGATAACTGATTTTATGTTGTCTCTGGACTAGATGCTCTATTATTGAATCTTCTTCAGCATACTTTTCCATTGAATAATTCAGCAATGCTTTTAAAACGTGGAATTATATATCGTAAAATCAATGATCCAACCTCCATTGTGATTATGTTGTCGTGTATCCATTACTTTAAACATAGAAAAGATATAGAAGAATGTAATACCTAGTCAACTAGTACTATATACGAAGTATTACATTTAGAAAACAGGTTATTATATAGAGGAAAATTTGAGAATTTGTATACATTTAAGGCCGAGACATCTATTATTTTATTACTTATTATAAGTGTAATGGTTGATTAAAAGTGAGATATATAATCTATTTAACACCGAAAAAAATTGAAAATTTTTATATACACCCGACTGTACTTACTAAAGAAAAGAAACGGTTTTGTTCTTTTTGCTTGTATTCGTGTGTGATAAACAGATTACACCGTGTAAAAAATAGGCATGATGAAAAAATAAGATGAACCAAATAAAAACTCAATAATGCTTCCAATTAGGTGATACGAAAGTCTTATTTAAAAAAATAAATAAATAAAAAGGTAATACGAAATTCTCGAACCAAATTGCATAGGCCCAAAAGGGTCGTACGCTTTAAAGGCCAGATAGAGCCATAGAGGGGTCCAAATGGTCCAAACAGAAAAGGCCCACTTTACATTCATCGAATTTTTGCTGACAAAGGCACATGATCATCACTTTCTAGATGGGGGAAATTGAAAAGAATTGGACTTTAAATAATTTGGTCCTTTTTTTTTTCTTTCACAATTTTTTAACTTGTTACAGTTTGACTTTTACTTTTTTTTTTTTTTTTTTTTTTTTTTTTTTTCAATTTCCCCCATCTAGAAAGTGATGATCATTTGTTTCATTAGACCAGTTTAATGACTTTACTCTACTTTGACTTTTAATTATATATATACTCCCTTCGTCCCCAGTAGAACGACCCATTTGGGTTGATTACGCGGGTATTAAGAAAGTTAAATAAAAAAGTAAATGTATGTTGGAAAGATAAATTTACATGGGGTTTGTAAAAAAAAATAGAGAGAGAAAATAATAAAATTACATGGAAAATCAAAATTTTATATTTTTTTTGGTGCAAAAGAGAGGCAAGCCTCGAGAACAAAAAAAAAAAAAAAAAAATATTGTTGTAAATCAAAATTTTATATGGGAAAGCTAATTTTGCACAAATATTGTTGCAAATTGGTGGGTGTTTTAATGCAAATGGGTCATTCTTTTTTGGACTAAAATTAGACCAAATGGGTCGTTCTTTCAGGGACGGAGGGAGTACTATTTTATGTTCAAAGGTTTGTAATTTTTACGTAATTAAAGATATTAGCGATTGAAATAATCGATAAATGTGAAAAGAGAAGTCATACAACTTAAGACTTGTCTCTTCATATGAAACAAGTAGATCTGGTCTAATTTATAATTTTCATAAATATTTTGAATACGCAATTTACGATATTTAATAATAAGTGAATGTTAATTAAAAGTCCTAATCTGATGTAATCTAAATTTATTAAGGAATAAGTAATAAGTAGTTGAAACAAGTTGAAGAGAACAAGTCTTACAAGTTAAAAAAACAAACAGAAGTACTTAAAATTTTTACTCATATTTCCTAATTTAAGGTCTATATTCTATCATTTAGTCTTGTACCACCTTCTTTCTTTTTTTTTTTTTTTTTTGGACAAGCTTGGAGCAACTCCAATGGTTGAGAAAAGGGACTAGCTTGCAAATATTAAAAATATTAAGCTAGTAACTATACCATAATTGCACATCTTATAAATTAGCTTTGGCAAGCAAATTAGCTTTGTGGAGCTAATTAGCTTGATAAATAATATTTATTAGATAAAAATAATTATTAATTTAAAAATAAATTAATTTACAACTAGCTTAACTATTAAAGCAACAAATAGCTAGAATTATCTTAGCTTAAAAAGATGATGTGTCATGACAAGCTATTATATAAATTAGCCAACCATTGTAGTTTATGCTAAATAAAAGATGAAAAAAAAAAAAAAAAGCATTTTGTAGTTGAAATGTGAGATTAGCTTCCTTAAATTCTATAAACAAAAGATTTGCTAATCATTGTCTTATAAATCAACTAAAGACATCCAAATTTTTGAGGGGTCCAAAAAAATGGTGTATATCTAGTCTCTTTCTTGTACATTATACAAGTACTACTAATACAAAAACATATAAATTTGTCGGTGAGTTTATATCATATGCCAAATTGGTATTTAAGTGTGATAGCTTGAGATCACCCTTTTGATCATTATGCAATTAGAATATGTAATCAAGAGTGTAAAAACCTAAAAACCAGCTTTCAAAAAAAAAAAAACCTAAAAACCATACTCCTCATTGATTAACATACTTGAGATTTGAGAAGATGCTGATTGAGTTCGTTCAAATTAACAATACAATGTCCAAGCATTCGTATAATCCCCTTGAAGTCAAAGCTACATTATCGGTGCTCACAAATCTGCTAAAATTTTGACAAAATTGGCCTTGAATTATGGCGCACACACAAACCAACAAATTACCTCTGACTAACTTGGACTTTCACTTACAAAAGCAGACTTCTAACCCTCTTTTCACACATGTATGATGTATGTTTACGTTCTACTCCAAATTACTTCCCACCATCTACTTTTTAACATGTTAAACCCAATTTATCTTGTTAATTATTCAAACCACCCTAATCAACTCTACTGCTCGTACCATTAAAGATTTCCCACTTCTAAAAGGAAAAAAAAAAAAAGAAAGAAAAAGGTTTTGAAATTCACACTTATAAAAAAGATAAAGATCCTTGTTAATTTATCGCCATCGATATCCCATCTATATAATGTCAACATCTTGACTCCGTACTAGACGATCTCACTTAAAACTTGCTAATTAAACACTAACTTAAAGAAAGTTCGCATTGGACAAGGGTTAGCAAATCACGATACCTATTAGGTGCATGTTAGGAACACTTTTTAGCCACAAGGGTGGATGATGAGAATCGCCCCAGGATTACGTGTAACCGGGAGAGAGCTAGCTTTAACCAGTTGAGCTATCCCTCACTTTCGTGTTACAAACACTTCAGTTTAGATGATTGCGTATAGCCATTTATGTGCATCTAATAATTTTTCAGGAAGGTCTAGATACAGGCTATATGTCATCTAAACATCAAGCTCCTAAATTCAAACGGCTAAACCGAGCATAAAGCCACTGGCAAGCATCACCAATACCATCCTTCCAAGAGTTCAACCACAAACGAACCGAGAGAGCGAGCAAGTGCAAGGGTATGCAGTTAGGGCCGTTGGGTTGGCTCTAAAGAGAGCATCCCACATGATCAATTTACCTTATCCCAAAAATATAACAAATAAAATAAAGTCATACCAAAAAAGAATATGCACTATTTGCAAAAAAAGGGAAGCATAAGAGTAGTATGGTTCCTGAAAATGTGTAGTGTAGGGACCTTGATATGATGCTACGGCCCCCTTAGATAAACAAATTATTGAACAAGTTGTGATTCAATAGTCTCTCTTAGATTAGCAAGGCTCTACAAATCTGGCTGTAATACACCTTAATGATTAATGATATGTCTGTATTGGCTCCTCTTAGTCATTATACGTCGTCACGTCGAATCAATGCAGTTGAATGAGTTTGAAATTATGACCATTTAACATTAATCCAAGAAATCTGGGTAGGTAGAATGATCTCATAAAGATTGTTGTATGTGTTTGTCTACTAACCTTAGCAAAAATCCAGAGATTTGAGAAGACATTTCCCCAAATCTCATAATGTTGAGATCATATGCAATGGTTTTCAAAAGTTGTGTTCTTGAAAGAAAAGACTGTTACAAAACGTTCTACATGTATTCGGGAACAAAATTTGATTAGCAGGTCTACCATCAATGGTCTAGTAAATCAACTTTAGGCATTTACTTCAGTACGAGACATTTATTCTGAAACAGATGGAGTAAGTGCAAAAGGTGAATCGAACGAACCCTAACAAGATAGGGAGTACTAGATCTAGAATAATTCCTACTTGAGATTTAACACTCAAAAACACTAGCATAAGGGTAACCACAAACAAGATATACACATAGAAGTTGACCTACCAACCACTAGCACAAATTCTCCAAAATTTAACCAAATTAAACAGTCTTAACTCTCTGAGCTGGCTATATAAAACATCAATATAAATGTCAAAGACCACATCATCTCATAACAGTCTAGTGGGAAGTTCACATGACTCTACACAAACATAGACTAAACCTAACAATTTCCATAAATATATAAGACAATTGACAATTAACAAACTATAGTAATCTAATAATAAAATGCAGCAAGTGTGCAAATGAACAAATTTGGTCAGTCCATCATCATATTAACATAGATCCAGAAGCATACTTACAGCTAAGCAAAACAGGAAAAGAGAGAGAAATTGGAACTGACAGTTATTTTAAGGTGAAAATAACATGTTTCCAGGACTCATCATGTGCATCATTTTGTTTACAATATTTACCCAAACAAGAAGAGAAGCTGAAGTTGCACTTTAATTACACATCTAGCAGCCTAATCCTGCTTTTAATTCTTGTTTTCCTAATCTGCAACATTTTTTTGAAATATACTCAGTTGGAGAGTATTATTCAAATGGTTCAGAGATGGATTAACAATGCAGATAATTAATACGGAGTAAATCGAGATCCTAGGATTTATTAACTACTCCTCCTACGCGTCTTAACAAAGCTTTCACTGAGTAAGTGAACTGATTTAGAAGGGTGACGAGTATTAAACACGAAAGAGTATGACTCGTAACTGTTTAAGGCAAGGGAATTAATATTGGTTGGTATGCAAGGATTGACCATTTCGTTAAAAACCAACCCAAGAAAATGTTGGTATTGTATAAGTTTCGAGCAAATTGTGAACAAACTTGAAGGAGAAAAGGAAAGATTGTGCTATTGAAATTTATTCTTGTCATTCACTAGTGATAAGGACACTACTATACAATGATCCTCTTAATGTCTCTTAACAACCAAAATGCTAAATTGTACGAAAATTTCTAGTATTAAGCTAGCCAAACATGGATACAAAACATAGCTAATCTATATGAACATATGATATCAGTATAATGCCACCATTACATGCTGCACATGAACATTGATTCAAGGAAAATGGGAGAGATCAGAGCACTAACTCTTACTGCTCGAGAAATATCTCATCTTCAATGATCTCAAAAGGGCAAGCTCTTCGATGTTGAACTCACTGTGAGAGACTTGAGATGCTCCGAAGGAACAAAATCTTGGGGCAAGTTAGCCCTCTTGACAATCCTTTTCATATTGTTCTGTAAACTCTGCTGGACTAATTGCTTTACCGCCTTTTTCTCTTGGCTCATCATCATATCTTCCTCTTCCTTATTAACATTGGCGGTAGATGAGGAAGACCCGCATATAGGTGCAGAAACAGCCGCTGTGGTTTTATTGTTAACAAAGCTCCGAGAGACCTGCTTCCCCTTGTCTACCCTCAAACATTCCAATATCCTTGATGCCCTTTTCTGTGCTAATGTGCTACCTAGAAGGGTTAATTCGAGCAATGCTGATCCAACCCCCGCTTCTATCATATTCTGCCTATCACTATAAGATTTATGCGCCATCACCATTATTACATAGCAGGCCTTTTCTTGGCACCCTGGTGAGTCTGACCAATTCAAAGCATCGATCAAAATAGGGAAAACATCCGGGGCATTGCTAATTGCCCTCCTTCCTTCCGAGATCGATACTACATTGCTTAAAATCGAAAGGATACGCTCACTCATTTCCATATCTCCCAACATGCTCACAAGATACTGAATCAAATTAGTCTCAAGAATCAAGGCAATGTTCGAGGGAGTAATAGACAGATTATATAGTGCTCTAAGTGAGTCTTGCCTTGCTTGGAAGCTAGACTTTTTCTCATTATCCTCTAGCACACTAACTAGATAAGAAATCGCCCCGGATGTTCCAATGATTGGCTTATTAGAATCCAACGCGCTCAACGCAAGGAAATTCGCTACAATGGCTTCGGAAATAGCCGAGTTAAGACACCCATTTGAGGACTCAATCTTCGTTAGCATCTTATGTACTGCCCCAGCTTGAACTATAGCAGCCTTATTCCTGTAAGAAATATACCAATTTGTTAAATTGACAACACCACCAAAAAAAAGTGAGACCAAGATCAAAAGCAAAGGCCACATTTCCACCAATTTTACCCTTTGCAGATGAAAACAACAGAACATCACACAAAAAAACAGAATATAGCAAGAATGCAGCAGATGTCTCATGTAAGAATCTAAACAAAAACTCCAATTTACTCCAAATGAAAACGACCATAGATTATCATATTTCCCCTTCTACAGTACAAGTGAATTCATAAAGTAAAAATAATCCCCATTTTTACCAAAATAAAAATAAAAAATAAAAAATAAATTATTTTCCAGAAACAACATGCATTGAATTTCATTAATTAAAAAACCCAGAAACCAAATCGGAAAACTATTATTTAAAAAAAAAAAACTGCAATAAATAACAGATACAGTTTGATTTATGATTTAATGATTTCCAATAAACAATATGATGCAATAAATTATTTCCAATAATGAACATGCATTGCATTTGATGAAAGATAAATTAAGAAAAGAAAAAACTTACAAATCATTGCCAATGCCCAAATTAAGAAGGGCATAAAGAGCTTGAATAAGAGATTGATCATCATTTTCATTATCATTATCGAGCATGGCGACTAAAGGAGGAATGGCCCCAAGCATGGATAAAGTAGAGCGAGCTTCAGCATCTTCTTTCGCGAAGCTTCTGACAAGTTTAGCCCCATTTTCTCTCTCCTCTGAATGTAACAATTTCACCGCCATTCTTAACTCCTCTAATCTCTCTTCCTTTTTCTTTATATCTTCCACATTTTGTTCAACTTTCTCTCTCCTCTCGGAAGAGCATGAGGAGGAAGATAGGTTGAGGAGATCCGCTAGTTTACCCGACCCGGACCCATGGGTTGGTGGGGTGGGTTTGGGTTCGGGTTTGCTGGTTTGGGTATTTGGGTTTTTGGGTTTTGAAGGTTTGGAAATGGCGCCGCCGCCGCAGCTGACGGTGGCGAGGAGTTTGCGGAGGGAGAAGGAGTTCCAGAGACGGCAATGGTGGTGGTGAGGGGAGGAAGAGTGGTTGAGGATGAGAGATCCGACGTCGTTTTGAGGAGGATGACACTTGGCCATTGATGTATATGAGTTTGAGTTTGGGTTTGGGTTTGAGTTTGATTCTACATTGAGGACAAAGAAAGAGGAGAGAGAAAAGGGGGGGTTTGTTTAAAGGAGGAAGAAAGTGAATAGGGAGTATGTTAATGTACTGTGTTGTGTAGTGGAGGAGTGTGGAGGGATGGGCAAACAGAGAGAAGGGAAGGAAGAAAGTAAGGAAGTGGGGATGATACTTTATTACGGAATACTTGGTGTTAATAGAATTAAATAATACGAGTAATGTTTGTTTTCAGTTGTTTCATGGTTAACTAGGCTGACGTTAATTTTAATTTGTATCACACTATTACTATGGGCACGTTCTATTCAGCTTATTTACAGTTTACTTTCTTAATTTTTCATCTTATAAATTATTCAATTCAGTTTCAGTGCCTTTTTGGTGCAACAGGCCACATGGTGTGGCCTGCTGCCAAGCCAACAAAAATAATGGGAGTTACTGGTATTGTCAAGGTTACTTGTATTTTTCAGGTGTTGTATTTTTTTTTCAGGAGTTACTTGTATGATTACTTATTTAGGGGTTATTTATAATTTTTTTAATTTTTTTCAAGAGTTATTTGTATGGATTACTTATTCAGGGGTTACTTGTTTTATTTTTTTTCAGGAGTTACTGATTACTTGTATTTTTTAGGGGTTATTTGTTTTTTTTAAGGGGTTACTTGTATGGATTACTTATTCAGGGGTTATTTATATGAGTTAATTCAAGAGTTACTTGTATGATTAATTATTCAAGGGTTACTTATATGAGTTACTAGCTTATTTAAGGGTTACTTGTATGCATGGGTTACGTGTATGAGTTACTTATTCAAGGTTACTTATATGAGTTACTTGTTCAAGGGTTGCTTGTACGTATGCCCTATACCAAACCAATAACACCCTACAAGTAACCCCGACCAAAATTATTAACACCCTACAAGTAACCCCTGACCAAAACCAGTAACATCGTACATAAGTAACTCTTGAAAAAAAAATTGTATTCTGAGTTACTTGTTTCAATTCTGAAGTTACTTGTATGGAACACTTGAATGGGTTGAGTAACCTCAGATCAAAATCTCGTACCAAACCAATAACACCCTACAAGTAACCCCTGACCAAAACTAGTAACACGTATACAAGTAACCCCATAATACAAGTAATACCTACAAGTAACCCCTGACCAAAACCAGAAACACTCATACAAGTAACCCCGAAATACAGGTAACACCTACAAGTAACCCCTGACAAAACCAGTAACACCCTTACAAGTAACCCCAAAAACAAGTAACACCTATAGTAACACCAAACAAGTAACCCCTGCCGTACCATGTGGCCAGCCGCATACAAAAATTTGTGATTCAGTTTAGTTTACCTCAACTGCTCCTATGTGAATGTGTATCAACTATGATTCACTGGTTATAGCCATCTTGTTTGGTTTCCAATTCTAGATTGTCAAATGCTAACTTATTTTGTGGAAAAATCATACATACATAACTACAATCAAGTATTATTGTTAAACAAGTATTATTTCAAATTATGAGTTATATTCACCCAACACCACGTCATAATTTACGCTATTTATAATTTTTTACTTACTAATGAAATAAAAACAAATTTATCACGTAAAATGCATTATAAAAAAATGGTATTAATAGTCAAAGGAATAAATATCATGTAGTACAAGTGTGTCTATAGTTTGACTTTTACTTCGTAGTACTTTAAACAAAGTAAGTTATTTTTTATATTCCGTACTTTGTAATTACTTTATAGAGTCCATAGTTTGACTTTTAGTCTCATTTCACAACTCTAATGTGTAATGTGTTTTTTTTTAATGAGCCAACACAATCGTCGTTGTTTCTATGATTCTTAATTCTATTAGGAGAAAGAAACAATGAATTAAATTACGGAGTATCTTATTTTATGTACGATACATGAGTTTTTTTTTTTTAATTGGTATTTAAAGAGCCACAATGACGGAGTGAGAATTGATCCCAAAATCTCCTAAACCGCAAGGGAAGCTTATCTCTCACTCTCAAGACATGGATTGTTGTGCATATTTACTTATTTATTTAGGTGCCGCTATGTTCTCTCCTTGAAATAATATTTATTGTTACAATATATTTATGATCGTTCTTTCCTTAAACATAGTGGAAGCTTTTTCTAGGCAAGGGAGACAGTGGAGAATGGGGGTGATTATTAAAGAAGTTACCAACCTGCTACGGAGTACTCTACTCTACTCTACTCTGGAGTTGTTTCACGTATGCATACATCATCATACATTACCCCGTTGAATCTTTTATACTTCTAAGGATTATTATTAATTATATTAAAAAATAAGAATTATTATAATAATTTATACATATAGACATATAGTGACATTGGATCGGAATTTGGGACATATTTGTGTAGGGAAAGGCGTTGAAACCTTCACCTGGTGAACACTGCAACTCCCAGTTAATTAATGTGCGGTTTATCATCATGTGTCCTCGCTCCCTTCTCTAGGCTCTGTTTGGTAATTAGCTGGTAGCTGGTTGTATTTGTTTAAGGAAAGAACGATTATAAATATATTATAATATTAGCTAGTTTGATTAGCCGATTATAATTAGCTGATTGTTTAAAAGTGTTTGATAATTGGTAAATATTCATAATAGCATAATCTCAACTAAACTTGGATCCCTCATTTCGTATCTGAAAGCATTATTCGACAATCCAAGCATGTTTTTGCACGAGCATATCTTTTTTTGATACGGAAGTACTCAATTGTTTACGGGTTACAAGCCTCCGCCATTATTATGATGCATGAACATTTATCATCTGTTTTTATTTATTTATTTATTTTTGTACCAGCTGATTTTAACAAAATTAAACCAGTGCAACCCATTCAGAATGATGTAATACTGTTATATGCATTCATGTACTACATGCAACAACACGCTTCAATAATAATTTGATAAACTCAAAACCAAGAAAAAGATATTGGGTCAATGACCAGATTGGTAAATAAAAAAAAAACCAAAGTGACAATTTAGTAAAAAAATTAACTTCGGCGACAATTTGGTAAAAAAAGTTAACTCTAAGCGACAATTTGATAAACAAAAAAATCTCAGGCGACAATTAACCCAAAAACCACAAAAATTCCGACAAATTACTTGCGAATGCTTAACTTAGTTCGTTTTTCGTGGTTTTTTTTTTACCAACCCTTTTATGGAAATAACAATTTCAAAAAAAGAAAAAGTTTAAGTATCGATTTTCACTTCAGTAGTTTTTTTTTTTTTTTTTTTTTTTTTTTTGAATAGCAAAAATATTTCATTAATTAAAAGTCATACGACATCTACAATAGAGATTCGACGTTAACAAATACATAAGAATCAAATAGAATTTTCCTTCATAAAAACTACGATCGTCGAGTAGATCTTGCACTGCGGAACATCTCCCGCTTATATCGCTGAAAATTACAGCCTTGTTGGAGAGACAATCTAACGATCCTTTGTAGCCGTGAGGATGTTTTCCTTCTGATTCATCTGTCCGTATTCGAAAACTTGATAACTTTTTCACCAACGAAATAATTTCACGACAATCCATTAGATCTGCTACCATGGATTCAAACCTAAGAAATTTCTCCCTCGAAAAGAGGAGATAAACCTTGTCTTTCGAAGGAGGTCGAAAAACCCTTGTCTTTCGAAGGAGATTGGAAACCCTTTCTTTCGAGGGAGAAAAGTTCCTCCCAAAAGGAGGAAGCATTATTATAAACCTAAAAAAAACAATAAAGAAACAAGGATTGGGGCTTTCCACCGATTAAAATCGATGGAAGCCCCTTTAAAATTCAACAATGGAGGCTAGGGTTTTGGAGAGAGAAAGGAGGAGAGAGAGGAGAGCCATTTTCACTTCAGTTTTGTACCCCTTATTGAACAAATTTTTTTAAAAAAGGGGTAGAAAGTAAAATGGTATTAGGATTTAGCAAAATATAAAGCGGATGACACATTAATTCTAAATTTTAAATGGGCAAAATATATTTAAAAACACAAAAATAAATTAAATATTTGTAAAGAGTTTGTCGAAAAAAATTAATTTTTTGGGCTAAATGTTGCCGGAGTAAATTGTTTTTACCAAATTGTCGCATGTGGTTAGCTTTTTTTACCAAATTGTCGTTGGAATAAGTTTTTTTACCAAATTGTCGCTCAGGTTTTTTTTATTTACCAATCTGGTCAATTGGCCAAACATATTGCATATAAATAAAAGCTCTTAAAAAAGATTGGATAACTAATTTTCTCCTTCTTTTCCGTAAAAAAAAATTAATTACAACGCACGCGGTGGAGAAAGATATTAGATCATTAGAAGATTGTGTCATAAGATATTAGATCATTAGAAGATTGTGTCATCTTGCAAAAATATGAATGTTGCATTAAAAAATTATAATTAAAAAAATTGAAGGAATTATGATCGTATTATACCACATACCCATAACAAAACAATCCTTAAGCTACCCCGTCAAAAAAAAAAAAAAAAAAAAAAAAAAATCAATCCTTAAGCTACTCCGTAATAACTTTAATTGTCATATACGAGTAATCATTTATGTGATGTCTCAAGGACTCAAGGTAGTACAATTATACAAAGTACAAATGTACAAACTTTGTGGTTGTTAATTAAGAAGTTAAAATAACTTGTATATTCTTTAAGAGTTTTAGTTTTTATTAAACCCTCTGTCCCTAAATTACATTCATTCTTTCTATTACTGATATTCCAAAATTACATTCATCCCTTCTATTTTTGGTAAGTTTTTTTTAGTAAATCAACTCTCTTTTTCTGTTTTATATTTAGGGCCTGTTCTCTTACGTTGAAATTCAGTTCAGTTCAGTTTAGCTGAGTTCAGTTCAGTTCAGCTCAGCTCAGTTCAGTTCAGTTCAGTTTAGCTCCTAATTTTCTTCTCTTATAAAATATTCATTTCAGTTCAGTTCAGTTCAGCTGAGTTCAGTTCAGTTGAGTTCAGTTCAGTTCAGTTGAGTTGAGTTCAGTTCAGCTGAGTTCAGTTCAGTTCAGTTGAGTTCAGTTCAGTTCAGTTCAGCTGAGTTCAGTCAACGAGAACAGGCCCTTAATGTTTTCTCAATCATCCTTACCTAATCTCACTCATAATCCTTGTTCCAAATTACAATGAATATGATTGGTTAAAAATTTTCAATTAGGAGCATGTGATTGGTCCTTTTTTTTTTGCAAAGGATTGATGACATGTCATGAGTAATAAATAATCTATATTTGTACTTCTCATTGCATTATCTAATTATTGTTATATGTCTTATTCGTCCCTCCTTAATTCCCGTGTAAATTTACAAAGAGGAATGTAATTTATGGACGGAGGGAGTATTTTTGTTTTTCAGAAACAATAAAAAAAAAAAAAAAAAAACAAAAAATAAAAAATAAAAAAAATAAATAAAAAAATAAAAAAATCACCGAGTGAACATGTGTTTGAAAAAAATCTATTAACAAAATGACCAAACTAAATTTTTTTTTTTTAATGACCAAACTAAATTGATAGCAACATTTAGCATAACTATTAATAAATGGAGTTGTAATTAAACCAGGCATCATATACGTTGTTCATGAGTCATGACTATTATTCTCTTCTGGACCACATTCATACTTGATCCCCAAGAAAATTTCATATAACTTTGACTTCTTCACCTGCAATAACTTTCAACTTCTTCCTAGTTCCTACCATTTCTTCTCCTTCTTCAATTTTCTTGGTTCAATTAATACGTACCCATAGTGACAATGTCTTAAATCGGTAACATAAGATGTGTCAGAAAATTTAAACATCAGACATATTTTTAATTTCTAAACACCTAATTATTCGACAGATGGTCATTTTATTGATGATAAAATCTTGAAAGACAATAATAACTTATCGATTAAATATCTTATTACTCGTAGATGTTCTGATTTACTGAACTAAGCTCAACTGAATATTTTTTGAGAAGAGGAAATTAGAAACTGATCTGAAAATAAGGTGAATAGAACAGGCCTTACTCTATAACATACATTAACAACAATATCAAATCATGAATTCAAATAAGATAAGATCGACTACAAAAACCAAGATATTTTACTCCATAGCCCCTTACTCTTGTACCGTTGTACGTTTTAAGAGAGGTGAAACATGTTTGATTGATGATGTTTATAAATTAACAATACTGAACACCGCCCAAATAGAAGTTTCTGGGCCAAAATACAACTGAAACGGAAATATATTGCAGGGACCAAAATGCAGCCCATTGAATTCACCGACGATACTATTTAACTCATTGGCCCCACTTTTATTTATTTCCCTTTTTTTATTTTGGACAGACATGGATCTCCAGTCTCCATGTACAACAAGACAACAATGTGCCACGTTACATGAAAATATGTTTGTTGAAAAATGAAAATTGGAAGTACTGTAATCAACTTCCTTATAACTTGCTCAGAGAACATAAACTAATGATGAAAATTATGTACTTTAATTGGACTTGATTTAGGTTTAGGCGATGTTTGGTAATTAGCTTTTAGCTGATTGATATAACTGATTACATTAACTGGTTTAACTGTTATATTAGTTTATTTAACTAGCTAGTTGTAAATTGCTAATTATGTACAAATGTTTAGTAAATAGCGATTTATTATTAGCTGTTTTAGAGTACTAAAAACCAAAAAAGCTAATTTTTCAATAAGCCATTTGCAAAAAGCTCTTAAAATAAGCTATTTCAAAATGAGCTTGTAAGACCCAAAAAGTTTTTTAATAAACTATTTACCAAACACCCAAAATAAGCTTTTTAACATGGTCAAACCTCATAAGCTAAAAGCTTTTCAAAAAAACTCTTCACCAAACAAGACTTTAAACTAGTAACGCAACATTGACTTGATGCATGTATGATATTTAAGCTTTGTTTAAGGTGCGCTAGATCTACCTAAAATATCAGCAAGGATTTGTTTCACCCCACCACAACAACATTTAGGACCTTGGTCATTAGAAAAGGGCCAACTACAACCTTCAAATATCTCGACGCACGACTGGTGTGAGTATGGTGACTACATACCTCTATTAAGTTCATACCATACCCATATAATGATACAAGTGTATATCACATTGCAACCAAAAAAAAGAAAACCAATGTCACAATGCACCGACGCTACTTTAGTACCTGAAGTTCCCATGCATCCTACTTTCCTACCTCTTTCATCACAAAATGCATTTAGAACGTGGATCTTACTCTTAATACTGAGCAACCCCGCATATGGTAAGGACCAGCATATTCAATCACGGCTTATCCGCTCTTGAGATATCTAGCTTACTACGTGTGAAGAATTGGCCACCAAAAATTAACAAATCGTACAATAGCATTGAACATGAAAAAGAATCAACACTGACATACCACATCATAAAATAAGAGATCAGCAAAAATCAAGAGAGACTGTACAGTAACTAACCTCAAAATTGTCAGCAAAAAACAGAAGGCAACCCATGAACATAGTTTTATTTCATTTACATTCTTGATCTACTGATTTAGGTATTAATTCTGAGAACGTTAGTCATTGGCCACCATAACATTTTCCATGGGACTGCTTTCGAGCTTTCTGATGACCAGCTTATTCTGAGGTGACGTGTCTTTGGCTGATGACACTGTATCCACATCAACGATGACATAGTCATCTTCCTTAAAATCTCCCCTCAGAACTCCCATTGCAATTTCATTCTCAACCATCTGTTGTATCACCCGCTTGACAGGCCGGGCTCCATAATTCGGGTCAAAGCCCAATGTCCCAAGTAGTTTCAGGGCTTCTTTAGTGTATTGAAGATCAATCTTCTTTTGCTTCAGCCTATCTTTCACCCGATTCATCTGCAATGAAGTTGAAGTTAAATTAATAAAACTGTCAAGATAATCTCAATATCTCACAGCATCATCTCTGCAGTAAACTCTAGTTTTCTGGAAATTATGAGAAAAAATATACTACTAAAGGACAGGACAGCTATACAAAAGACTGAAGAAAAAGGTGGCTTAGTACAAATTATCCCTTCAATTTCTATGGTCCTGTTTTCCATGCAGACTTATAAATCGAGTGAGATTTAGGTTTTATTTAATCTTACGCACGTTGGAATGTTAAACATAAATACCGTAAATTAGTTATGACCTGAGATGTTCCTTTCCAAGACCAAATCAAACAAAAAGGTAAGGCAAATATTCAAATAAGGCATCGTGTTGAACAACTAGAATTTGCAGATAAGCCATGCATTGCTCCAAGTTATAATCTTTACCTGTAACTCAACAATTCTGCTGATTTCTCTGGAATCAAGAGGCTGGAAAACGATATATTCGTCAATCCTATTCATGAACTCGGGACGGAATGTTTGCCTAGCCAAATCTACAACCTGCCTTTTCATCAAGTCATACACTGCATCCTTGCTATCTTGAGTATTTTTCAGCGTTTCCAGGATATAGTGGGACCCAATGTTAGATGTCATAATAACCACACAGTTAGTAAAACTGACAGTTCTTCCCTGAGCATCAGTTATACGTCCATCATCCAATAGTTGCAACAAGATGTTGAAGACATCATGATGGGCTTTTTCAATTTCATCAAACAGGACAACAGAGTAAGGTCGTCGTCGCACTACTTCAGTGAGCTGCCCACCTTCCTCATATCCAACATAACCAGGGGGAGCACCAACCAGCCGTGACACTGCATGCTTTTCCATGTACTCACTCATATCTATACGTACAAGAGCATTTTCAGTGTTGAAAAGGTAACCAGCCAAAGCTTTTGCAAGCTCAGTTTTCCCTACACCGGTAGGGCCCATAAACATGAAGCTTGCTATTGGTCGATTCGGATCAGACAATCCAGCCCTTGAACGGCGAATCGCATCAGCCACGGATTTGACAGCCATGTCCTGTCCAATAACCCGTTTGTGAAGGACCTCTTCTAAATAGACAAGCTTCTCTCTCTCTGATTGTTGAAGATTAGATAAGGGTATGCCAGTCCACTTGCTAACAATTTCAGTAATATCTACATCAGTTACTTCTTCTCGAAGCAAGGATTTACCAGACTCACGATAGTCTGCCAGGTTCTTTTCAGCCTCCTGCAACTGTCGTTGAAGAGACATCAAGGTTCCATATTTCAGCTCAGCAGCACGACTGAGGTCATATTCACGTTCAGCAGCTTCCATCTCCAGATTGACTCTGTCGATCTGATAAGGCGTTTTTCAATGGAAAAAAAAGGATTATAATTACATCAAGATCAATTGAAATGACAAGCACAGTGATTCTTATTTTTTATTCATTTGATGGGGTAGTTGTCAATTTTTAAATGCAAATAACAGAGAGGATATACTCTGTACCTCTTCTTTGACTGACCGGATTCGGTTCATAAGAACCTTTTCGCTTTCCCATTGATCATTTAGCTCCTTTTGCTTCTCTTTCAATGAGCTGAGATCACTTTCCAACTTGCTAAGTCTCTCTTTGGATGCTCTATCAGTGTCATTTTTTAAGGATAGTTTCTCCATTTCTAATTTTAGCACTGCTCTATCTATCTCATCCAACTCTGTAGGCTTAGAAGTAATCTCCATTTTCAGCTTTGCGGCAGCTTCATCAACAAGATCAATAGCTGTATAGGACAGGCAAGATTCTTATGAGACAAATAAAAATACGCATTTTTTAAAAAGATAACAGCAGAAAACAGTGGGTAAGGATGAGAATAAGCTAAGACAGACCTTTATCAGGTAAAAACCTTTCAGTGATGTAACGATCAGAGAGTATAGCAGCTGCAACAAGAGCCCCATCTGATATCTTAACACCATGATGCAATTCATAACGTTCACGCAACCCACGAAGAATGGAAACTGTATCCTCCACGGATGGTTGGCCACAAAAAACTTGCTGAAATCTCCGTTCAAGTGCAGGATCTTTTTCAATGTATTTTCTGTACTCATTCAATGTTGTGGCACCAATACACCGAAGTTCTCCTCGACCAAGCATTGGCTTTAGTAAGTTACCAGCATCCATAGCACCACCAGTAGCCCCTGCAATCAAGTTGTGAAAATTAATAGGCTTGTTTGCATTTGCTTTATCCAATGATCAACACTGCCCCAACAACATTTTTGCATTATATATCTTAAACTACAATCTAGTTTAGAGGGTGTTCTCATGGAAATTTCAACATTGTCCTAACTCAAAGTTAAAACTCCGTTTCTTAAAGTTTATAATAGCAAGTCAAACAAGTGAACAGAATTAAAGAAATTAGTTATCAAAGAAATTTATTGCAAAGGATGACAAAGAGTAAAAACAGTGGCAACAGACTTAAAACCAAAGTCACCAAGAAAAACATACCTGCTCCCACTACTGTATGAATCTCATCTATAAAAAGGATTATTTGCCCATTTGAGGCACTCACTTCCTTCAGCACAGCTTTAAGTCTCTCCTCAAAATCTCCACGAAATTTAGCCCCAGCAAGCAGAGCACCCATATCAAGTGAAATCAACTAATAAGGAAACAATTCCAAATGAGAACATGAGATGATTAATGAAGAAAGATGTTCTGAAGATAACTATTGCTTTCCTTTTAACTAGCAAAATCCAAACATCACTTGCACTAATTAATCATTAAAACAAGACCAACTAGATTATCAAGCATCAGCCAACAAAACGCTTAAACAATTATTACTAGTTACTTCTAACAGGAGACGCACCTTCCGATTCATCAATGGTTCAGGAACATCACCACGTATTATACGTTGGGCTAATCTGCAAAATAGCATAACATGATCATGAGTCATGACTTTACAGTGAGTGACTGAGCAGGGAAAAAGACGGTTGAACCCAAAAGGCATGTTAATATTCAAACAAAGTAAGCTTACCCTTCCGCAATTGCTGTTTTACCAACTCCAGGCTCACCAATGATTACAGGATTGTTCTTGGTTCTTCTGGACAATATTTGAATGCAACGGCGAATTTCATCATCTCTCCCAATAACAGGATCAAGTTTACCGCGCCGGGCTAATTCAGTAAGATCACTTCCATACTTTTCTAGTGATTCATATTTCCCTTCCGGATCTATTTCAAGAAATGAGAACCATAATAGTATTAGGGCAGTGGAAGAGGAAAGACTAGATTCCCAAATTTACAAGGATAGCCTTACAAATGCACAGGATTAAAGATCTACAACTTTTCAAGCAGGAATGGGGAGTATGAGAAAAAATAAATTCTCTAAAAAGTGAATCAATTAATTGGAAAGACGAGAGCAGTTTGTTAAAGTCATGCCATGGTGACCAAACTCAAGTTACCAAGAACTTAGATTAATTTCAATGCAGCAAGAAATGAGCTCAAGATAGCTACACACTTTTTACGAGTCAAAATGAGAGACGAGAAGTTTCGAAATACTATCAATATTGGAGCTACTTCTACCCCCTTCATAACGGATAGGAATCTTAATTAATGACGCAAAAAGTCGATAGAGATTATCAAATTTTTTTGCCACATAATGGACGCAAAAGTAATGAACAACATATATACTAATAGCAGCAACGATGATAGTGTTCTTGTTAGATAACAATTTGACTTTAAATAGCATAGCAAGAGTTATCCACGTTGAAGTAATACTAGCAATATCTCCCCACTTCCCAGGTTGGTCAAATAGCCATTTTAATTTTCATCATCAAACTTGTAATGCTGAAAACAACTAGCTTTTATCAATGATGATTTCAAAACAATAAAAAGAACATACTCTGATCTGTAACTTTTTGACTTCCACGAACAGCTTGAATGGAGTCCTTCAAATCCTTCTCACTGAGGTTAAAATCTTGAAACAATTGCTTCCCAAACCTTGGATCTGAATGAAATGCCAAAACCAAATGCTCTACAGACACAAAATCATCACCCATTTCTTTCTTGTGTTTTCTGGCTCTGTCCAAAAGGGAACCAAGATTTGTGCCAAGAATAGGACCGCTAGTGTCACCTACAACCTGCAATATCAAAAGTCATTTAGCCACAAAACAGCTCATTTTAAATAGTATGATAGATAACCAATTAACTAATTACGCTCATGAAAACATACCTTTGGCTGCTTGGATATGAAGTCATCTATAGCTTGCAACACTGATGAATTGTCAAGCCCAGCTTTTGTTAAAATTCTACGGGCCAAACCATCTTTTTGTTCTAACAGCGCCTTTATTAGATGTTCAGTCTCGACAATTTGCTGTTTGCTCAGTCGTGCAGCTTCAACAGCCCCAACAATCCCCTCCCATGCCATCTCAGTAAACTCTGGTTGATTAATCTGAAAAAACTTAAACATCAGGATGCAACAAGATTGCAAGAACAGTTATTCATTTATTCATTATGAGGATAAAGCAAACACAAAAACTTCTAGAACAAAATGTGGGATAATGTTAAGCAGTAATTTTACGAGCAAGGGCTAGGAAAAGGGAACAAAGGGAATGCATATTGAATAAACTGAATACTGAATTAGCCAGCTTCAAGAAATTCAAAAGTGAGGTACCAAACACAAAGTGAGGACAAGCAATTAGAAGACAGTGTCATCAAGAAATATAAGCGGTAATTATGCTACTCCAACCATACAATGTATGTTTTCTAATTTCCAAGGCTCAACCTAAGAAAGCTCTCCTTTGACTCCCTTCCTCTCCAAGAGTTATAACAGCAATAAGCTAACACCTTAACAATCTTTCAAACCAATAAGATATATCATAGCCACTGATAAGAGTACATATGGAAAAGGGGAAGACAAACAATTATTACTTATGGGCAATGTTCCTACTCTTTAAATCTAGAAGCAGCTTACTCTAAACGATCAGACAGATAACAGAACAGCCCTCGTGTTACTGTGTGAGATGATCGTAAGAATTTGTCGTGAAATACCTTCTTTGGTAAAGAATCTACAGGTTGCAACATATAGGCTACTTAAAAGCACTTTTGAGGTATCATCATATTTGTCAATTGCCTGCACTCACTGTATCAGGGCACAATGATTCACTCTTCCTCACTGAAATTCTAATTGACCCCAATTGCAAATGTTAATACCAGTCTAAGTACCCTATACGCACCTCAAATCAAGAGGAAGAGCAGCTTGTCTATCCGGTTCCACAGATTAAGCTTACGAAAGAGAATTCATCTTGGCTTTCCTCAGACACATCTAAGAGTCGCAATTCGGCCACCCCTATTAGAATCTCACTTATCTAACACAATGAATCTATTTCACCAATATTAGTAGCCAAACATCTACATCCACCACGACGGGACTTCCAAACTATGACATCGGCCACTGACTCAAATGATCAACCATAACTTATAAGAGTTACACAATTAAGAAAAACTACAGTAAGGTCATATCATTACCACTTAAGGCCCGCAATTCTTAATTTGACGGTTCGAAATCATACTCCCTAACTGTATTTAATTTGTATAAACCTAGAGTGTAACCTTCTCACCAAATAAAACCCCTGAACTAATGTCAAGCTTACTTATTAGAGTGTAACCTTATTTAAACAAAATATAATTTGAGATTTTTTGAACATATGACTGTTATGAGCCCTTCCCTAATTTAATTAAACCTTGATTTCAAATGTATGGTCAAAATACACAGCCACAACTATGAACAAGAACAATGCCAAAATTTGAAGGTCAACATTACATTTTACAATGCAAAAATCAAAATTCCTACTTTAATTGTGTATTTAGAATGTAAGGCCTTCCAAACAATCATTGAATATAACCATTTTAGAAAATTATAACAAAAGAACAGTCAATGATCAAAATCACCAGAAAATACCAAATAAGGAAAAATTGAATTGAATTGAATGAATGAGTAACCTGGCCAGAGCTCGCAGAAGGAGCAGCAGAAGCAGAGTAAAATCGAGAACCCAGAAATGAATTGATGGCAACGCCATTACTGGACTTCCCAAAAAGCTCTCTCTGCAAAACCCCATTTGCGAAACCGCTAGAATTGGAAGGAACAGCTGGTTTAGGGGCAGAAAAAGGGTTGGAAGAGGAGAGAGAGTGGGAGGAAGAAGGGGAAGTTTTGGAAGCAGAAATGGCGGCATAAGCTGAGCGAGTAATCAGGCGTTTGGTGGTGATGGCTCTAGCAGCCATTGGAGACCCAGCAAAGAGGAGAGAGAATGTGAGAGATTGGAAGAATTGAAGGAGTAGAATGAAGAGTACAGAGTGTGGAAGATGGAGGAAGCTTGAAGAAGGGGAAATACAAGGAATACAGTGGAATGTTACAGAGAGATTTAGGAGTTCTACTGAACACTTTGGAAGTTTCTAGCGCCTATCCAACATTAGTAGGATCTCCTGGGCTCCTGTCAAGCATATGACTTAATATTTGATGAGTCCAAGGGTGAGAATCGATCTGAATCGGGATTGAAAAAAAAAAAAAAATCACTTGAGTTATTTCTTATCATGACTAAGGGCATGTTTTTATTGACTGTATTCAGCTGAACTGAACTGAATAGAACATAACTGAATTTATTAGAGCTGAACTGAAATGAATTTATTTTTTTTTTTATAAGAGAATGAAATTAGGAGTTGAACTAAACTGTACTTATTAGAGCTGAACTGAATTGAAAATAATCGTAAGAGAACAGACCCTAAATCAATTTTTAAGTACACTATTTTTTATTAGAATAAAAAAAAGATAAATTTTTTTTAAAAAAAATAGAATCGAACCATATACATTTCTTGTATTGACACGCAATATAAGTATGTCTCCTACCTTGTGTTATTAAAACAGGTTCCTAAACTATTACGAACTATTTGGTCATAAATCACATAAATTAGCATTTAAAAGTCGAGAGACCGAAAGTGCACATGTATTTGTGCTGAACTCTACACTTAAAATATTTCCTATGTTTTATAATAATTGTAACTAGTGTGTGACCCGGGCTTCGATCCAAGTGATACTTTAAATAATTTCACTTTTATATTAGGTGCTTTAAAAGTCTTGTGTTAACTTTTATAATGTGAGTGAATTAGAATACAATGATAAAAATAACTTATTTTGGATATTTTGTTTTATTCTGCATTATAATACTTGTATTTATATATAATTGTGTATTAATAGAACATGATTTAGGGTCTGTTCACATTTACTCAACTAAGCTAAACTGATTGGAGCTGAATTGAACTGAACTGATTGGAGCTGAAATGAACTGAATTAAATAGAGTTGAAATGAATATTTTATGAGAGAAGGAATTTAGGAGCTGGAACTAAACTAAACTAAGCTGAAATGATTGGAGCTGAATTGATGAGCTGAAATTAAGCTAAAGTTAACCGGCCCCTTACTTCTAGCTAAGATGGTAATACATGTTTATTTCATTCAGAGAGGGTTAGGGTTCGAATATCTTTGTATGCATTTTAAAGTTAAATCACTGAATGATGACGTGTCATGATGTTATAGGTTGTTTAATGATGATGTGGCGTAATATTTGTATGAGAAAGGATACACGTAACACATAAACATATTTGGAAACTCTTTTTAATATGTAGTATAGAGTATATATTCTTTGACAAACACATATGTCAATGTATAGTATTGTCTTGTTTTATTAATCCAACCTTTTGATTATACATGATTAATCCCACCTTTACCCCGGTATTGTAGTCCTAATTTTTCAAGTCAATTATTTTTTCATTTTTCGATTTTATTGATTTTGATTTATGTAAAAAAACTTTAAATTTTAAGAGGTTGTTTTAGCCCATTCGGAAAAATTATTCTATGATGGTGGTGAATCTGGTGATACAATTTCCAAATATTTTCTCCTATATGATTTATGCCCAATTTTTAAATTTTGCTTTTTCAGTAATTTTTTTCCCCTCCTTTTAATAATCCTTCCATAGTTTATTAATTGTTCCACTTTTTTTTTGCGAAAATTAAAAATAATGCTTTCCTACTTTATTAATTGTTCCACTTTTACGAGTACTATATTTTTCTCCACGAGCATTCCCTTGGCAAGAAAAAAATAGGAAAGAGAAGCTGGCATGTTATTTCACTCAAAATTAAAATTCTTGATTTACTTTGACTTTAACACGTTGACTAAAAAGAAATGGAGTGTGAAGCTATGTTGAGAACTTAGGACGTGTTCAGCGCTAGCTTTTGAGTAGCTTTTGGTCAAACCACTACTTAACAAAAAATGTGAGTGTTTGGTAAGGTAGTAGTTAGGGTAGCTTTTAGTGGTGGAGGTAGCTTTTGTGAAAAGTTAGAAAAATTAGCTTTTTAAATTAGAGGTAGCTTTTGAGGTAGCTGTTGAAAATTTAATCTATAATTTTAAAAATAAAATATTGATTTTTATATGTAACAACTAGTCAACCGTGTTAGCTGCCTCCACAGCTACAACTATCTTCACAGCTATATTTTGCTGATCACGCCCTTAGTGTAACAATATAAGTATGGCTGAATGTACAAGGCCCATTTAAAAAAAAATGATTTTTTTTTAATGTCTACATTAAAAATATTTTTATAAATTACTGTAAATTAATTTTCATCAACTTTATTATCATGTTATTTTAAAGAAAAAAAAAAAGAAATGAAAATGTTCGGGCTTGTTTGGCATTGTTTTTTATTTTCAGTTGTTTTTTTTTTAAAACCAAAAACAGGAAACAAGAAAAAGGTGTTTTCACTTTCCTCTTTTCAGTTTTCAAACTTATCATGATTTTAATAAGCTTAACTAATTTTTGATGCATTATATGATATATATCATATGATTTTAAAAAACAAAAACCAAAAAACAGAAAACTACGGTGATGCCAAACGAACCCTTCATAATTGGATCTTGAATGGGTTGAGTAGGGGGATGGGCTAAAAAATTTGAAGCCAATTCCTATATTTTTGGTAGGTCAATAATTCAATATAAATTAGTTCTAATAACAGAAATACGAAAAAAAAATAAAAATTAACAATGGAACCTAAAGGTTTAAAGTTTGGTAGGTCAAATTCAAAGGAGAAGCTAAAACAACCTCTTAGGAACTACTAAGATCTACCACAAACTCAGAGCGAGTTCTGAGTCAAAATCAGTCAGCAATATACAGATATGACTATGACCAAAAAAATTTATAACAAGAAAAATCATTATCCTTAAAATTGACAATGGCAATGGCTAAATCAAGTAACACCCCATTATCACGCAAAATCAGACCTACTCCGTATAAGAGTAAAAGCAACTTATACTGATTTAAACATACATGTATTCATCAATCTAATGTCATACTCTAGTTCATATGCCAAGGGATGGACATGTCACGATGACAAAAAAGATAAACATCTCACACAAGTACGATCAAAGAGAAATGTTCTTGATAGGAAACTAGGCATCTGAATTGATGGACATCAAAATTAAAAGATCACCGTAAACAGCTTCAGACACACTGGTGGTGAAAATATAAAAGCGACAGGCAAAAAATGGTAATAACAAGGTACACAATCCCAGTGGAACAAAAGACAACTGACCAAGCCAACATAACTACATAAGTACAGTTGCCAAAAAGGCAAAAACTAACCTGAGCAATGCATGCACCTAGCCTAATCAACAAGAAAAAAGACGGATCTGGATTTAGCTTCAAAGCTTATTCAATTATTCAGTCTTTCGCGAACAACAAATTTCAATCTAAGACTGTAGCATAAAATTAAGAATCAAATCGAGCAAGACCTATCTGTGAGGCAAGGACAAAAAAAAAAAAAAAAATAATAAAATAAAATAAAATAAAATTAAAAAAGCAGCCAGGCACAGCGGACAGGCAAGGAAAGAAGCTAAATCTAGCCAATCTGAAATCCAAGACTACGCATTTTGACAGTATAGACAACAAATAGCATTAATGCTACACAACAGTTCTAAGACACACCATGATTCATTCATAGTCAAAGTGAGCAAAACAACTATGATTAAATTGGCTGAATACTAGCTGTCTCCACAAAGTGGAAAAAAAAAACACGATTGAAAGAGAGAGAACATGAATTAATAGGAACTCAAGTAACTTTTTTATTTTGTAAAATTAATCAATCAGGAACTAGTAAAACAAACCAACAACACATCTGATCAGCCTGTACGTGATTGTTCTACATGAAAAATAACAAGCTCATCTATTAATGACCAGACTTAAGGTGATCTTTCTTGTCAGATGACTCAGATCACATAGAGTTATTGCAATCAATCCAAACTAACTTACAGCATCAACAAGCAAGTTCTTGATTCCATGATACTCTTTTAATAGAACAATTCATCTTGCCCAGAAAAAATGGTGCTCAATGTGAGACTGAATCTAAATCAGTGAGCAACATAAAAATATAAGTAAAAATGTTAACATGTAAAAGTTATATCTCTCTATAAAATCTTTCTTAGTGATAAGCTTACAAGTAACAAAAGACTAAGGCACACAACGTTGAATATATACCAAAATAGAAGAATTTTACAGTTTTACTTCCACCAGATAATCTAATAACATGGCCAGGTAAACACCAGGCAACAAAGAGACAGTAAAAGATTGAGCAAGGAAATCAGCATCTTTATTGAAACCGTATCAGTTAGCCACAATCAAAGCCATTCTTACACCCCAAAAAAAATTGAAAATGATAAAAGTCATGCGCCTCACCTGCCTAAATTTATTGTATTCAGAAACAAAACTGTAACGATATACACTCCTGAAAAAGGCAGACTTGGTATTCAATAATCAAACAGATAGTAAGACACTAACACTTAAGTCAACCATGCTGATAGCTTAGTATACTAGGATATGCAGAAAAATGTCAAAACAAATGCACTGTGTATTAGAAATGGCTTTGAGATTTACATGACAGATCATTACTGAAACGACATCATCAAAAGAAAGCTGCAACAGATCAACAACTACAGTCCAAAACATGAGATAATAACTAGGACTCAAGACAGCCAGTAACTCCGTAAGAATAATAGTGTAGAACAATCAAACATTTAGTCACCCCAACACCATTCCACAGCATGGTAAAAACATCTCAAAACTTTCATTACTATAAATTGTCAGTAAAACAATGAAATCTGAAGGTGAGTACAAAACAGCAAATTATGTAACATAACTTGTGAATAAAAGCACAACATTATATTGTGAAGACAAACGGACAACATTTTTTTTTAAAATTAAAAGAATTGACTGGGAACGATATCTTGAGCAAAATTCTTAATAAAATTCTATAATTGTGACTCACAGCTAAGTTTGAACAATCTCCATTTTACCATTTGGGATCATTTTAATACCAATTGTTCAAAAGAAAAGCACTGCGTTTGGGATACCCTGTACATAAGCTGAAAATAAAATCACCAAATAAAGATGTTAAAGAAACAAAGGACAAAGTTGAAAAGAAGGTAAGCATGATTAGATTCATGTTGAACAACTGACTGTTCTAATTTACAGAGAACTATGCTCCTAAAAGAGCAGAGGTTTCCGTTACATTGATTATGATTGACTCTACTACACAAGCTACAAAGCGATCGACACCCTTCTTCTTATAAGTAAGAACAACAATACCCTTCAACTAAATTGTGTACAAATACAAATGGGAAACTCCACAACAGACTAAATCAGACATAATAATTCAACAATGGCTTGGTTTGGTCAATGGTATTTCTTTTTTAACTAAAAAGAGTTTAAAAACAAAAGGCATAAACCCTAACCGTCCTCGCCGAGGCCATATAGAACACCAGCATACTTCTCAGTGCTACCACCGAAGAAATTATCCCTCAACTTCATAAATGAACAACAAGTGAGCAAACTATCCGAACCAGCCTGGTGACAAGTCCCAACTCTTTTCACCTCCAACAACTCGGCAAGCTTGCTAAGCCCACCATGAAGGCTGTTACAGAACTTCATCAAATGCTTGATATCATAAAGAAAAGGGAAATAGATATTGATCAAGTTAAAAAACCCGGCCTGCGTATCGGGCAAGTCCCGGCAAGTCAATGACCTAAGCAAGTACCCAAAATCATACCCACTATGAAATGTAATCCATGTAATATCAGCATTCAACACAATCCCAGATGACATAAGAAGCTCAGCAAACCGATTCGATTCGATACCCTCCGCCCTATATTTGGCAAAGTCAATCCCACATTGCTTCAAAAGCTCAATGGAATCACTAGCATAAACATCCTCCCCAACATTAAACTCCCTAAAATTAAACTGCCAAATACAATACTTTTCAGTTCCACAAGTTGGCAAATTCCCCTTTCCATCTGAAAAAGTTAAACCCAACTGAATCAACTTCAACATATCAACATTATCTTTAAGGGTCTTATAATTATAGTCTGTAATATTCTTGAAAGTTCCAACTGGTCTAATAACAATCCCAGGAAACTCAGAATCCATTGCAACATAAGGATAAGAATCAACAATTTCTCGAATTAAAGCAAACTCTTGTTCTAAATTATGATTCCAAACCTCCCTGATTTGAACAGTTTCTTCGCTAATCTCCATAATCGAGGACATGGGTATTCAATCAAAGCGCATAATAGCAGCAGATCTGCAAAATAAAGACAAGAAAAGATGAAAAACATAAAAAAATAAAGAAAACCCATGAAAGTGGTAGAGTGAAGCAGGAGATCTGACCTTAGAGCGATGAAAAAGGGGAACTAGAGCATCAGATCTAGGAGAGTAGAATGAAGAAGAAGGAGTCAACGAAGAGTTGAGGGGTGGGTGAAAACTGTGAAAGTGAGCGTGAAGGAGAAGAAGAAGGGGTGAAAGAGAAAAGTGAAGAGGGAAGAAATAAAGAAGAAAGGAAGGAAGGAAGGGAGGAGAGAGAAAGAGATAGAGGCGGCGAAGGCGATAGAGAGACTCAAGAAATGCACGCGGTTGAAGGAGACTGCCAAAGTGGACTACTCTCAGTAATTTCAAGATTAACATTTACCAGTCCACTTTATTTATTTATTATTTTTATTTTTATTTTTATTTTTACGGTCTACGTTTAAGAAAAAAAAGTTACTCATAAGAAAGAGGTCCTTTGAAATAGAAATCTCGCACATATTAACTTGAGTTGGATTAGCGGAGGTAAAATGAAGTGTAAAACAAAGTTACGAGTAGAATGAAAATATATGTGGTGTAAATGTGTATGCTAGAATGAACTACTTCGTATATATTAGCATGGGATATTTTAGACTATAAATTATTATTTCTTCTTCTATGTTTTTTAATAAGTGCAACATATGTCTTAACATGTAATTTGAATGCCGAAAACCATGATGTGGTATTGTCATTTGATTTACTTAAGCTAATTTATTCAAATACCTTATTTCATTTTTACACGAAATGCATGTCGTAGCCTTGGCCCTCACAAGGTTTCACATGGGAAAAAAAATAAATAAAATAAAGGGTTATGAAAATTGATTGTGTTTTGTAAGGTAAAAGGCGACTGTTCTATATATATTAATATTAATGTTTAACTGACAGATGATTACGAAGTTTATTTGTAATATTTTCTTCTAATATATTACATTAGAAATTTTATATGCAACAATTGTGCTAGATTGGCAAAGTGGATTACTCCCGGTAATAAACTTATTTATTTCAATTTTCAAGATTAATATTTACTAGTTTGACGAGTTAAGTTTTTTTTTTAAAAAAATTTATTTACATAATACTTCTAGTGGTTTATAAAAGCTCAAGCACTTGTGAAGCAAATTAAACTTTAAGCACAACTTATTGTGAAGCAAACTTCATGATTCACTTTTTTCTTTACTCTTTATTTAGAACTCAATTACACTAAGCCTCGCGCTGGGTCCAATAGTAGCATAAATAACATAAAATAACCAAAATTGGGAAGAGCAAACCCCCTTCATCCCCGCATGGATCTCCTCCGTCTTTCATATTCGTAGACTCATAGTAAGGGCATGAGACGTGGTTCATCTTTCCAAACTCTTTGCTCTTTGTTAGCCTTCTAATTATATCAGCCTAATTATTATCTCCTTAAACAAGTACCGTATTGATTTTCATTTATTTCTCAGTCTTGAATACCTTGCTTTCCGTAAGTCTTTCATTTTTTTTCTTGAATGAAGTTGGTGTAATCTAATAGCTCAGGAGGGAACAATGCCTCAATTTTAGCCATTAATAAATTTAATGCTCCATAACTAAATTTTAAAAGTTATAGATTGTGATAATATTTATTGAGACAATTCTAATAAGATCCTACATACTTTTATATACCTTTTCCTTATATATAATTCACAAAATTCGATTAAAGTAGGGATAGTGAATAGCGTAAAAGTCAAAACAGATCAAGTAAAAATATACTTCCTTCGTTTTATTTTACTTGTAACACACCTTTTAGGCACGCAGATTTAGGAGATGATTAGTGAGGGTAAACGAGCGATTTAATCAATATAATTTTTACACGAAGATTAGAATAGGGTTAAGTATTATTTGTAAAAATTATAATGAATAATTTATCCGTTTACATTATATAAACCCGACCTCAAAACACGTGCCATAAGGCTGTGTAACTATGTTGAAAGTAAAAAGAAACGGAGGAAGTAGAATTTTGTCGGAAAATAGAAAAAGCAAAAAGATGAAAGAAAGTAATATCTAAATAAATTTCATCAACTTAATAAGTAGCTCTCGTAGCTCAGTTGGTTAGAGCACCCGTTTAGTAAGCGGGAGGTCTTGAGTTCGACTCTCAACGAGAGCAGTAATTTTTTTACCGCTCAAATCTCCCTTTTTACTCCCTCCATTCAGCCATTATTCTACAAACGCAAATCCTATATAACCGATGAGAGAGAAAATCCCTTCGATCAGAGAAAATTCCAAGCTACAATTACACTTCAATTTTTCCACACCAATTTTTTAGAGAGAGAAAATGTCGAACGAATCAAACACCACCTCGACGAAGCAGCAAAACCCTAAAAAAGCCAATTTGTTGGATCATAATTCTCTCAAACACATTCTTGACGAATCTGCTACTGAGGTATCTATTTTGAATTCAATTCACAAAAAATCGGTTTTTTTTTTCCGTAATCTGTGTTTGTTTATCCTGATCTTCGATTTTGATTGTAATTTTAGTAATTGTCGAACGATTTTGATGTTGTGTATCTCTGGATTGTTCCGAAATCAACAAATTTTATGTCAATTTGGGATTTTGTATTGATTGTTTGCAATTAGGGTTTGGTAATCTGCAATTTTTGGTTGTAATGAGCTGTATGAGTTTTGTGATTTGTTTTACTTGACTCACCCAAGGATAGTCAACGCTCTAATTAATTTCAGTTGAGTGATGAAGTTTTAGTGTAGTAAGATAGTTTTATTGATCCTACGCAAATTTTGGAAAATAGATTAGATTACGAATTCCGGCAATCATTGTTGCCTGGAATGATTAGAAGCTTGGAGAACTAGGACTTTGACGTTGGCTTATCGCATCCCAATGGAACAGTCGGTATTCAGACAATCTGTCTTTGTATTCTTACCAACTATACAATAGTTACAACTTAAAACTAAATTAGTCTTTCTTGCGGACTTTTATGTGTAATGTGTCGAGTTTCTATAGTTGATAGTGATATTTTCGTTGTTTGGATTGTTCAAGGTGCTAAATTGTGAGTAGGGAGTAATGGAACTTTGGCTTGAAATAGATAGCTGCATTTCTCCTGAGATTATGACAATGTGATCATTATTTTTCCAGGTTGTTAAGAATCGTGGATATGTGGAGGATGTTAGGATGAGCAATGTACGATTGTTGATGGGAATCTTCATCATAGCCATTGCCTTGGTGGCACAATTTTATCCTAAGAAGTTCCCAGAGAACAAGGATTTTTTGATCGGATGCATCACATTATATCCTTTTCTTTTATAGTTTTGTTTTTGATTCTTACTAGATTTTGTGCTACTGTTAACACTACTGGCACATGCTATTGCTTCTCTTTTACCACTTACCTTAGTTAAATACTGCAAACATTGTTTACCATTTTTTAGCAAACTAACAATCTTGCTAACATGGAATTACAAACTTAGGCTGTATGTAATGGAAATTATTGGGTGTGATATTGTATTATGTCTGGGTTTGTCCCTGATCCATGGTAACTTTGAAGTCCATAGCTACAAGGAAATCGGAGTTTATTCCCCATCTTTATGTTACAGATTCTTCTTTGCAGGATCAGCTGTGAATTAGCTTTTTTGAAACAGGTGTCATCATATATCTTAAATTCTTAACTAATTAGAAAGGTTGGGTTTATTATGAATTTTGACCTCTTAAGAGCTTAGACACTTTGGGTCAAAAGTGTTTGGTATTGTTATTGTCAACTCATGCTTGTCAAGACCACTTCTTATAGTGCTATTAATATTTTTCATGACACAAGAATTGAGTATTAGTGCTATGGGCTTGCAGTCTGAGTTACACAGGAAACAATAGATTGGGATTAGGAGCCTCTTTAAATATTATGTAGAATGTAGTTTATGGTTGGGTGAATTTAGACCTGTAGGCTTGTTTGTGAGTCGTTTTGATTAGCTATGTTAGTGCAGAGGAGTCTTTGGAGCGCTTTTGATGTTGGATTGTTGGACATTGATGTTAGTTTATTTAGCCTTTAATTAGAGCTTGTTGTGTCATAGCTATGTTATTGCTTGTAGGTTATTTGTGGCTCCCCTGTTTTCGAGGCTTTGCGGTTTGCACTAACTGGTTATCAGCCTTCCTTATATGGCATAAATGTTACCCTCTCAGACAGTAATTTTATGCAAGTCTCAGGGGGTACAAGCCTAATAAGCTAGAAAATAATGCATATTATTATGACCGGCGATCTACAGTAACTGATGTTTTGATATTTTTAAGTATGGAATAATGTTTAATCCTTGACTTCCTTGCACATATATCGTCTTCAATGGTTTGTTGCAGCTGATCATTTACAAAAAGGAAAAGAACGCTATAATGTTCACCTATCCTCCATCGGTAGGTATCCAGAATCTTAAAAAAGCAATTTATGTTTGTTTGGGTGTGTGTTTGTTCTTTATTGTTGTTGTAATTGTTAAAGTTCGGAAATTGGAGGTTATATCATGGAAAAGACATCTTTCTATCCTTTCAATATGAATTATTTTCTTGCTGGGTTGCTGCCAGAATGTGATTCAATTGATATTATCTTGAGAAAAGTGTGATTCCTGAATGAGTTATGCTTCTCATTGAGTGTTTTAGTCTTATACAGTCATGAATCAATCTCATGATGTTTAAGGTTGTGAAAGATCAAGGCACTTTTATACAAAATAAAATGGTCATTTAATGTACAAATGATGTGTTTTGCTCATCTTCAGATCAATATCATCATCCATTCATGGATTTATAATTGATTAGGTCACTGGATGCTAGTTTATTTGTTTGGTATATAGAGGAATTAAAGTGTTGGACTAATTTGTAAGTGGTGATCATGAAAAGGATTTGAATATCCCTAAGTATTTTGGAAAACAACCATTGTTATGCTTCACTGCTTCAGTGTGTCCTCAAAATAGATAGTCATTTACTAACTTGTTTTTCGATCTTCATCGTCTAGATAATTAGTATATGTGGAGCATTTAATCCTAAAAGGCTGAACATCTAAATTCATGGTCTTGATGTTAATCATATGGCTCTTCTTATCTAGATTTCATGGGATGAAAAGGTTTCACTTTTATTACAGCTTGTTCAAATTGTTAACTGATCCATTTATAAGATGCCTCTTTGCTGTATAGTTTTGTCCTTGGATGAAAAGATACTCGGGTGAATCTAGAATTTTTGCAGCTCGCAAATATATGTCGGCAGTTGGCACCATTCTGTAGCCTGTCCTGTAGTTTAATGATGATTTAATGATTCAAGTATTATATATAATATATTGTTCTGAACATGGTATCTGAAATCAGTGATTATCATTACTTTCTCGTGCTGATAGCTCCCAAATGCCTCTTACAAGGTTCTCAGTTTCTCACTATGGTAGGGCAAGGGAATCAATTTATGCAGCTTTTCCTATAGATTTGTGATGAAACTCTTTAACCTTACTACTACAATAGACTAGTAGAGTTTGTTTCCTTAGATAATCTGAGCGTCTATGAGCAACCATTCTTGTTAATGATTTTCATTTCCTGTGGCTTTTGCTGACCTATCAACTATTGTATCTCCTTTTATTTGTATGTTTCAGTCTGTTAAGTATTTGGGGCTTAGTATATCTTTTCAGGATCACCCTGCAATTTATTCACATATGGAATGTGTTGTCCATGCTTCGTGTCCATCTATGTTTGGCGTATAATGTGATTGAATGAGGATTAGTGTAAGATGAGGGGTTATTTTTTTTCCACCATTGAAATTTGGAGGAGGCTTTACTTTGTTATTTGAACGAGCTTTCATCTGCACACCATTTGTTTTTTTAGTGCTCTCCCTCTTTGCTCTATATGAGGATGTGTGACAATATTGGCCTATGCGGAGTTTCATAGCTTATTATATAAAATGTGTGACTTCTGATTTCATTTTGCCTATGTTCAGGGATCTTACAATGCTACAGGCCTTGTCATATCTTCAAAATTACCAAGGTTCTCTGATATGTACACATTGACAATCGAAAGCGCTGATCCAAAATCAATCTCCGCCCACAAACCTGTTGAATTGACAAAGAGTGTCACCAAATGGTTTCTCTCTACATACTCTAAAAGACATACTTTTCATACATTCATTCTCTGAGGTTGTTTTGATTGCTTATTTGTGTTGTTTGGTTAATCCTATAGGTTTACCAAGGATGGAGTTTTGGTGGAAGGTCTTTTCTGGAAAGATGTCGAGGGGCTAGTAGATGACTATAACAAGGAACCAAAGAAGAAAAAATGAATAGTATGAGATTTTCTCTTACCAAATACAAACAGAGATCAAATCAGAGAATGGTCTTAGAGATTTAGAATTCAGTAGAACTTCTTTCAAAAAAAGAATTCAGTAGAACTAATTGTATGCTGGATAAAACTTAGACATGTTGAATCTTTCAGAATTCTGTTTCTTGAGATTATTCTCATCTTTCTGATCTCAAGATTATCATTGATAGTTTATACGGGAGTACAAGTTTACGCTCAATACTTAATACTTTTTGCGGTTTACTCTGGTGATTACTGATTAGGGCCTTAATTGTGTTTGGATGGGAGGAAAAATCCTTTCCACATAATGACATAAGCTACGTTGCTCTTCTGTTTTCACATACTCGTATTAGAAAAGATAGTTTCTTCTTTGATGTAGGTATTTTTTCACATTAAGCGTAATTGTAATACCGTGGCTCATGCAAGATGGGAGACAGGGTGTAATGTGGAGTATGTACTTTAGTTGTGAATTCCCTTCCCCAAAACATTACATTACAGTATTTCTTTAACGAGTATTGAGTTTACTTTTCTTCAGAAAAAAACACACAAAAAATTGACAAAGTAAAGTAAGTATTCAACTAAAAATTGGGCATAAACAACATAGGAGAAAAGTATTTGCAAATTGTATCACCGACGGAATGATGTAATTTTTCCGGATAATGTCAAAAGTACCCATATCATGTCCACGGGACCACGGACATCGGTTCCGTAGGATACAGCCCAATACATTCTTTCTTCGTCGTGAATATAGTATATAGCGTTCTTTTGGCAATTTGGAGCCTTAGATATGTGAAGAGCACTAGCATAGTTATCACCAACAACAAATTGGGCTTAGAAGCCTCTTTAAATATGATGTAGAATGTAATTTATGCTTGGGTAAATTCAGACTTGTAGGCTTGCTTGTAAGTCGTTTTGATTAGCTATGTTGGTGCAGAAGAGTCTTTGGAGAGCTTTTGATGTTGGGAGTGTTGGACATTGATGTTAGTTTATTTAGCCTTTAATTAGAGCTTGTTGTGTCACACCTATATAATTGCTGGTAGGTTATTGGTGGCTCCCCTATTTCCAAGGGACTTTGCACTTACTGGTTATTAGCCTTCCTCTTATGGCATAAATGTTACCCTCTCATACAGTAATTTTATGCAAGGCCTAGGGGTATAAGGCTAATAAGCTAGAAAATAATGCATGTTATTGTGTCCTGTGATGGAGCTATAGTAAATGCTGTTTTAACATGTCTTAAGTATGAAATGATGTTTAATCCTGACTTCCTTGCACAATGCACATATATCGTCTTCAATGGTTTGTTGCAGCTGATCATTTACAGAAAGGAAAAGAACGCTATAATGTTCACCTATCCTCTCGGTAGGCATCTAAAATCTTAAAAAACCATTTATGTTTGTTTGTGTGTTTTTATTCTTTTATTGTTGTTATTGTTAAAGTTCAACAATTGGAGGTTGTGAATTATTTTACTGCTGTCATAATGTGATTCAATTGATATTATCTCATTAAAAGTGTGATTTCCATATAAGTTAAGTTAAGCTTCTAATTGAATGTTTTGTCTATGTCTTATAGAGTCATGAATCTCGTGGTATTTAAGGTCGTGAAAGATTAAGGCACTTTAATACAAAATAAAATGGTCATTTAATGTACAAATGATGTGTATTGACCACGAATTTCTTCACATAAATCTTCAAATTTTTTTTTTTTTTTTAAGGAAAGAATTAATGTTAGATTAATGAGAATATCGTTTCAAATAAAATAAAATTAAAAAATAATTAAATAAAAAGAGAAAATCGTGGCAATAGTTTTTTTTGCATTTTGAAACCATATTAAAGACTTTAAAGTTGTTAGACTCAATTACTTCGAATTTTACAGCTCTTTTTCTCCTTCTCAATTAAGTGTTATTGCATGGCTGCAAGCCTGCAATATCTTCTTATAGCATTTGATCTTGTCTTTATTTTATTGGTCTTGCTCATTATTTAGTGTTCTTTTGCTTGGTTTTGTACTTATTTTTGTAAATTTTAATCTGTATAACCTTCTTGTGGCATGGAATCTTATTTTGCCACATTTTCCTTACACATTCGTTTATAAATTGTAATGACTCCTTTTATTTGTAATATCCCTACATTGTGGTGTGGAATGTGGATGTTTGTATTGCCTGATTTTTTTTTCTTGATCGGCCTTTTAAGACCCTTGACCCTATTTTATAGATATATTGACATATTTCCATATCAAATCCAAGTTCATTAATCTACAAAAAGATTTTATGATTAGTCCAAATCTTACGAGTTCGGATAATTACGGGCAAAGAAATCCCAACTAATTAGTGAACTTCTTTTCATTGAATATAGTTTAATCCGGATATTTTATTGTTAATGAAACTAAGGTGTTACTCGTAATGTCTATCTAGACGCCTAATCCCACATGCATCTATATATTTCCACCAATTTTTTCTTAATTTTTGTGAAAAATCCAAGATTCTTAAATTTTTTTTTTATTTTTATTTTTTTTTATTTTGAAAGGTCTAAGATTCTTAATTAAAAGACGGAAGAAGTAAAAGTTTAACCACTTAGGGCTTGTTCTCATTGACTGAACTGAAATGAATATTTTATAATAGAAGGAAATTAGGAGCTGAACTGAACTGAATTGAGCTGAACTGAACTCAGCTGAACTGAATTGAGGTGAACTGAGCTGAACTGAACTGAGGTGAACTGAATTTCAACGTAAGAGAACAGGGTCCTAGGCCCGGCATGTTGCACTACTAGTAATTGCACCATTGACCGTTGTGTTGCCAAACCGTTGAACCAATAGTTTAGTCCTCCACGTTCTTCTCTTTCATCTCAAACAAATACTACTCCTTCTTTCCATCCTTCCCAAATTTCCATGAAACCGGCCACATTCCAGCCCCCTCCAATAGGCCTCCTCCATCCACCAAACTTGAAGATTCCTCAACCTCCATTCCCATTTTAATATTTCCCCAACTCACCAAGAATCTCCTTTTCCAATTTTTCTTCTCTTTTCTTCCTCTTTCCAACTCCTATCCTTCTCTCTCCTCCCTTTCATTGCTGCGATCACACCTTTGAGGCTACGACGACCACCCCTCCTTTTCTGGGTACTCGCCATTTTCATCCTACTCAAGGTATTCCCCCTTTCCTTAGACCCCCATTTAATTGTTACTGGGCAATCTCAAAATTTCAATTGCACATTATTAGCATAATTTACACCTGTTTTGGGTAGTTTTGATGTTGAATTGAAAAGGGTATTCGGAAGTTTTGAAGGTTAATTTGTGGGGAGGCAATTGGGAGGGAAGGGTGCTCAGATCTATTTTGGATCGTCCCTTCCCATGGCTTATAGTTGGGTGTTTCTCGGGTTTTTAAAACCCCTTTTTATGTGCCTTATAGTTTTGCATCTATGCTGTTTTTCTGTATTTGGTTCTTCTGATTCAACATGCTCAAATGACACCTCTTTGGCCGGTTTTCGGTCCGAGTTTATGATGCTTCAACATCAATTGAGAGGGGTTTTTACCATACTTGATAATTGTTCATTTAGGGTTAGTGAATTTGATATGCTCCCTGGGTCTGATCATGTGCATTGGTGGGGTGCTGTAGGTGATAGTTTTGTTAATTTGACAAATGGGTTTATCATTTCTGATGAGAATTTGGATAGGACTTATAAAAATGATAGCTTTGTTGTTCATTTGAGAAGTAATGTTAGTTGGGATCAGATTAAAGTAGTTGCTGTTTGGGATTATCCCACTGCCTCTGATTTTGGGCATGTTGTACTTCATAATTCGGTTAATGGGTCAGAGATTTCGGCCCCTCCAGCACCTGCACCAGTTAGTGATAGTAGTAGTAATAATGCAACAAATGTGAAGAAGTGGCGGTATGAACAACCTACGATGTTTGAGAACTGTAAGGTTTTGTCACCTAAGTATAGGGTTCGGTGGACCTTGAGAGAAGATGATAATGTGATTGATATTGGTTTGGAGGCAGTGACTGGGATTCAGAATTATATGGCATTTGGGTGGGCAAATCCTAAGGCTTCTTCAGGGTACATGCTTCTTGCTGATGTTGCTGTTACAGGGTTTACCGAGGAGGGTATGCCCTTTGCGGAGGATTACTATATTACGGACTATAGTGAGTGTTCAGTAGATGAGAATCATGTTGCTCGCGGCGTGTGTCCTGATTCATTGTATAATGGGTCTGATTCAGTTAATAATACACATTTAGTTTATGGCCATCGAAAAGACGGTGTTTCTTTCATCCGTTACCAGCGGCCACTAAAAGCAAACGACCCAAAGAATGATGTCCCGGTAAATCTAATGGAGAATGCGACTGTGATTTGGGCATTGGGTAGGATTAAACCACCAGATTATCTTCGACCTTACTCTCTTCCCCAAAACCATGGGGGCCCTCGGTTTGAGACCTATGGATATTTAGTTCTAAATGTTTCAGAGCATATAAACGATTGTGTGGGTCCTCTCGATGCAGTTGACAAGGAAGATCAAGATCTTGTCATTGCAGATGCTAATGCGCCTCTTCTTGTTACTTCGGGGACTGCTTTGCATTACCCAAATCCTCCAAACCCCTCTAAGGTTCTCTACATCAACAAGAAAGAAGCTCCTCTGTTGAGAGTGGAGAGAGGTGTTCAAGTTAAGTTTTCGGTGCAAGCTGGGCATGATGTTCCCTTTTACATAACATCTGACCCTTTAGGTGGAAATGCTACAGAGAGGAATATTTCAGAGACCATATATGCTGGTGGAGCTGAAGTTGAAGGAGTTCCAGCAAGCCCAAAGGAATTAGTTTGGACACCTCACAGGAACACTCCAGATCTTGTTTATTATCAATCAGCATATGAGCAGAAAATGGGTTGGAAGGTTCAAGTGGTTGATGGGGGATTATCAGACATGTATAACAACAGTGTTGTTTTGGATGACCAGCAAGCTAGTTTCTTTTGGACCTTGTCTGAAAACTCTATTTCTATTGCAGCTCGGGGTGAGAGAAAAAGTGGTTATCTTGCTATTGGTTTTGGTAGTGAAATGGTGAATAGTTTTGCTTACGTCGGTTGGTTTGATGGTGAGGGGAAAGGTCGAGTTGATACCTATTGGATTGATGGCAGAGGCGCCTCTGATGTCCACCCAACAAAGGAGAACTTGACATATGTGAGATGCAAGTCTGAGAATGGTGTCATCACTTTGGAGTTTACTCGTCCCCTTAATCCATCATGCCCCAAGAAGGATGAAAGGCCTGAATGCAAAAACATTATAGATCCAACTACTCCTCTGAAAGTCATCTGGGCAGTGGGTTCTACATGGTCCAGTGACCCTTTGACCGAGAAAAACATGCATTCTGCTCACAGCAGTCGCCCTGTCAGGGTGATGCTGAATCGTGGTTCAGCAGAAGTAGAGCAGGACTTGAGACCGGTGTTAGCTGTCCATGGATTTATGATGTTTCTAGCATGGGGCATTTTGCTTCCTGCTGGGGTACTCACTGCGAGATATCTGAAACATATGAAAGGTGATGGTTGGTACAAAGTCCATGTTTATTTGCAGTATTCAGGGTTGGCAATTGTCCTGCTTGGATTTCTCTTTGCAGTTGCCGAGCTGAAAGGCTTGTTTATGACCTCCTTACACGTGAAGCTCGGGATGGCTGGTATTGTTTTGGCCTGTTTTCAACCCATTAATGCATCACTAAGGCCAAAGAAAGCATCCAATGGTGAATCTCCATCGTTGAAAAGAATAATTTGGGAATACTCTCACGTAATCATTGGCAGATCAGCTATCATCATAGGGATGGCTGCACTTTTGACAGGAATGAAACATTTAGGAGAGAGGTATGAAGAGGATGTCAGAAGGCTTACGTGGGCTCTGATATGCTGGTTTTTGTTTGGTGGAGTGACCATTCTATATTTGGAGTATCGGGAAAAACAACATGGTGATAGAAGTTCAGGAAGAGGCAAGTGGGTTCTGGGTAATGAAGAAGATGATTCTGCTGATCTCTTGAGCCCTACTGGCACGTATGCTGAGAAAGAGGCTCATCTATCAGACAGAATGGAAGTTCAGTTGGAGCCCTTGAACAGATAGCTTTTAATACTCCCACATTTTTTCATGTTTATACAGACTTGTACTCAATTTTGCATTTTTGTCAATTAGATCCAAACAAAAGAAAAAAGAGGAAAATGGCTTTGCGATATAGGACTATAGGTGAAAATAGCGACTTCATTTGGAGTGAAAGGAAACTTTACTTGCCAAATTCTCATGAATCATGATGTATACTAATTTCAATTTTTGTTCTGTATACTTATGTTAAAAAATCACTGGCTCTCTTATATACCTCTCTTCTGGAGTGTGCAAAATTTCACATTATACAAGTTTATCAGTTTTTTCTGCTTATATCTGTTGCCCGGAGTCTTAACAACCACTTAAGTAATTCAACTGGTACTTATTAAACATTTTCAGCAGCACTTTGTGCTGTTTTGTAGCAGAAGAGGACTTTTAAGGCAAGCAGTACACAGTAACTGATGCAAATGTCTTGAATATTGTTGAGGTTTGCGTACATTCATTTTGGAGTTCTAATATATACTTGGTGAAGGAACTCACTGTTTACTGTGCACTTATGATATATCTGAGTGTACGGGTGTTCGATGTAATTTTTTGTTTTGAATGTTCTAAAGTGTTGGAAACTGGCATTGATGAGTGACGAGTGTTTGCCTCTTTGGATATAACCTTCCTGTAGGAGATCAATGGAAGCAGAAAAAAAAAGAGAGTATGCTCAACAAACTTGCTAAGATGATTAGCCGATTAGGGGATGTGCATAACTGCTTAAGTCACAAAGCTAGATAATTAGCTCTTTTCTTGTACAATGCTTGTTTAAATAGTACTCTGTACTCGGTAAAAAGCTCTTTTCTTATACAATCGAATATTTTGAAACACATTTGGGGTTATAAATTTTGGATTTACTTTGTGGTATAAATGTATAATGTCTGGATCGAATATTTTAAAACGCATTTGGGTTATAAATTTTGGCTTTACTTTGTGGTATAAATGTTTAATGTCCGGGCATAATGCACATTATAATCAATCCTACTATGCTTTGTTTTTTTGTTTTTTGTTTTTTTTTTTTTTTTTTGAAGCAATACTATGCTTTGGTTTTATTAGCTACTTACTGATATATTAGTGTTTCTAAATCATTATCGATAAAATTATAAAGAATAATGTGATATGATTAAAACTTGTGTAATTATAGATCACTAACCATATACCAGTGTTGATAAAATGCAACTATGTAAGAGAAAGAGCCTCTTGAGGATATGGACATATACATATGTAGTAATATTTTAGAACAAGTACATGAGATGTGTTATGATATGCGAACCATTGAAACCATTTTTGTGAGGCAAAATCCAAACGAAATCGGTCAATGAAAGTTAACCTAAAAAAGTAATTAAACATTGACGTGAATCTACCGTAGCTTCGAAGAAGGCCTTCAAAAAGTAATCTAATTCAATTTTTTTTTTAATTATTATTTTTTTTTGAAAGCAATCTAATTCAATAAATTGATACTCATGTATCCAATATCCTACTCCGTATGTTTTCACACATTTCCAAGTAAAATCGTGAAAAAATAATGTCAAACATTCTCTATCACTTTGGATATCAGAAAATCAATATCCAAATTGTTGGAGTTTGATATTATACAATTTAGAATCAATCAATCAAATCCAAATCAATTATTGTATTTCATTTGATAGTAATAGTTTTTATATAATTGTTACTTATCGTAACAATTCCCAATATCCACAAAAAAGGAAATAATCATGATTTTTGATTTTGTTTCCATAAATAATTGATTCACTATACTAAACATGATTTCATTTCAAAATTTTCATTCTTAATAGCAAAACACCATTACAAACTCACACAAAAAAAAAAAAAAAAAAAAAAAAAAAAAAAAAAAAAAAAAAAAAAAAAAAAAAAAAAAAAAACCAATAGAAATGAGATAAAGTTTAAAAGTAAAATACAGTATTATATAAATAAAAATATAAAAAAATGTAAAGTAAAAAGTAAAAACTGTGTCCTAAGACTCTTAACCAAAAAATAATCTAAATACTAAAAAATAAAATTAAATACGAAGTATAACTGTTCTTCTTCTTCTTTCTTTATACTCGCCGGAGAAGGCAACTCAACTGAACAACAGCTAAATTTCACTGAAAATTTTCGCCGTCGATTTATTTGTTGACGGCAGTTTGCATTGTTAAATTCGGAGCTACTAAGGTAACTATTTTGTTCTTAATTTAATCATCGTTTAGAATCTCAAAAATTAATTAGTGATTTTTTATTTGTAAGAATTAGGGTTTTGTATTTCGAATTTCGCAAATTGGGCAATTCATGAGTTTTAGGGTTTTTTTAATGCTTTGTTCGTGTCGAATAAGCTCGTTTTTCTTCTTTTGGAATGTTAATTTGATTGATTTAGAATCTCTTGGTTTGTCGTTTTTCCCAGATTGCTTTTGCGAATGCTTGAAAGCAAAATGCTGGAAAAAAGGAGTTGGGATTTTATCTTTTGATTATCTTTTTGCGTTGATATTTAATTATTTAAGTGAATAAATTGTTTTTCTGGTAGTAGTAATGGAGATTTTTTTAGCATTTTTAGCTGTCTTTCTTTCAGAAGATCTATTAATTTGGGGCTTTTAGGGTTAGGGTTAGGGTTCTATGGTAAGTGAAAGCTTGTAGTCCTGGTGCTTTTATTTTTTGGTGGTAACTTGGTTGTAAGAATTTGATGGGGAAGTGTGATAATGGAATTTATTTTCTTGCAGACAATGAGTAGCTTGGTGGAGAGGCTCCGTGTAAGGTCAGAGCGAAGGCCTGTGTACAATATTGATGTATCTGATGATGAGGCGGATTTGGCACGTGGAAAATCCGGGAACCCTTCAGAGAAGCCTGAGAGGATAGCTAGAGAAGATACGGTCTGTGACACTTAATGATTCTGTATTTTCTTTGGTATATTGAATTAAAGCACTCTTTTGGTTTTCAGTTTGAAATCGTGTTGTTTGCTGTACATTGCTCAAAACTTATGATGTGGTGTTTGTGGCCCTGCAATAGCTTTGCTTTACTGCTCTTAAAGTGATCTCTGTGTAGTTACATGGATGGATGTGCTGATTTGCAAAAACCTAACCTTTCTTCCCATCTTTGTACACAAGTTATAAATTTAAATACATGACACAAGATTAAAACTCAAGGATTTGTACGGGGAGATTTATGTAGTCCAGGCTTCATTGTTACTTGATTGTGTGCATTTGGCAAGACAAGATGATTATTTGGTCATTAGATGAAAGTGATGCTTCTTTGTCCCTCAGATTGCTCTTCCATGGAAGGGACATGCTCATTTGATATAAAATCAGGTGTACCAATTTTCTTGCTGTATTTTGTTTTTTATATGCTATTAATTTGCTTTCTGGTGCATGATTGCACATAATGTTTGTTTAGCCTCCCGTGTAGATATATGATTTTGTGTGTTATCTTGGTTTTGATGATGTGATCTTTACCCCATTGTGTTATTGGTATGAGTGTTTGGTTAAAATTATGTCGTTCATTGATTGTGGTGTTCTGTTTGTGGGGCATGATAAATTTTCTGTGGTTTTCCATACTTGCATAGTTGCAGCCTATGAACTGAGCCTTTTGTGACATTTGTTGTAAATGTACTTTGTTTTTAATGCATGTCTTCTAATGGTTTGCAGAAAGAAGATTTATGCCAAACATGTGGAGAAAGTGGAAATCTGCTGGAGTGTGAAACTTGTTCTTATGCTTATCATCCCAAGTGCTTAGTTCCAAAACTGAAAGCACCCTTCCCTGCTGATTGGAAGTGTCCTGAATGTGTATGCTCTTGCATACAATTGAGTTACTTGTATTAAGTTTGTAGGATATTTTTTGGTGACTGGATCATGTGAAATATTATTGGCCTTGTAGGTTAGCCCGCTCAATGACATTGAGAAAATATTGGACTATGAAACGCGCCCTACTGCAGCTGAGGATGGTGATGCCTCCATGTTGGGTTCGAAGCAAATATTTGTCAAGCAGTATCTTGTAAAGTGGAAGGGATATTCCTACTTGCATTGCACATGGTAATCACCCCCCCCCCCCCCACACACACACACACACTCATTTGATGCTTCTTGTGTCTGGAAGCCTATCTGATACCCATTTAAGAACTGATATACATATGTTGCAGGGTGCCTGAGAAACAATTTATTGAAGCCTATAAAACCCTTCCTCGTTTAAAGACCAAAGTGAATAACTTTCACCGGCAGATGTCGTCAGCTAACAATTCAGAAGATGAATTTGCTGCTGTTCGATCTGAATGGACTACTGTTGATCGGATCCTCGCCTGCAGGTTTATTTTCTGAAAGAATTGTAAATCTAGTGATGAATGTACCTTCATGCTTTTAAGTACTTCGAATGTTTTAAACCATTTTGTTCCATTGTTATGGTTGTCTAGGTTTGGGAAGCATCATTGACATGTGGTGATCTAGGCTTTAGTTTTTATGGAATATTAAAATTTTGTCTGTGCCCCATATCGTTTTCTGAGCTATCTTTTTTTGGCATAGATGGTTATTAACAAGAAAAATCTTTGGGCTATTTTTACACAATGTCTTACTAACCTTCAATTCCTTATTTATACCAGACTTTTTGTAAAACATGATCTTTTTTGTCTTGATTTATTAATTTCATGGTTGTTTACTGATTTTTTTTTTAATTATATTTTTTTTTCTTTTTTTGCAGAGGAGATGATGAAAAGGAGTACCTCGTGAAGTGGAAAGAACTGCAATATGATGAATGTTCTTGGGAGTTCGAGTCCGATATATCCGATTTCAGGCCCGATATTGAAAGATTCAACAAAATACAGTCTAGGCGTCGTAGACATTCTAATAAGCTGAAGAACATCCACCGTGATTCTGCAGAATCTCATAAGAAACCAAAAGAATTTCAACATTATGAACAGAGCCCTGAATTTCTAACTGGAGGTATATCAAAATTTTCCTTTACCTACATTGTTACTTTATTTTTTTTTTCGCAATTTTTCCTCTACGTCTTCTGCTTCCTTTATTGAAATAAACTCTAAGGCTTGATTTGCTTAACTTGAAGGCTCACTGCATCCTTATCAACTTGAAGGGCTGAATTTTTTACGCTTCTCATGGTCCAAACAGACGCATGTGATACTGGCTGATGAAATGGGTCTTGGTAATTTCTTGTAATTTCGAATGTTTGTGAGTGTGTTAATTTTTTTTTCTTTTTTCTGTTTCCATAGCTTTTGAAGAACTGTGATGACTGCAGGCAAGACTATTCAGAGTATTGCTTTTTTGGCATCTCTTCTTGAAGAAGGAGTTTATCCCCATCTAGTGGTGGCACCACTGTCAACGCTGCGCAATTGGGAACGTGAATTTGCAACTTGGGCACCGCAAATGAATGTTGTATGTATCCTGGAGTTTCAATCTATGGCCCCAGTACAGGGCTTCCTGCCCCTATATTTCCTCTGAGTATTCATTATGCTTATTGATTGCTAATAAATGCAGATTATGTATGTTGGTTCTTCTCAAGCTCGTAGTGTCATACGTGAATATGAATTTTACTATCCAAAAAAGTCTCTCTCAACGAAGCTTAAGAAAAAGAAATCTGGTCACATTTCCAGTGAAAGCAAACAAGATAGAATTAAATTTGACGTCCTGCTCACGTCATATGAAATGATCAACCTAGATTCTGCATCTCTGAAGCCAATAAAATGGGAGTGTATGGTAATGTCCTTTATTTTTGCAGCAGATCAAAGCTTTTGAATCCAATCTGATTTTTATAAAGAATCTATGCCATCACCAGTAAAGATTCTGATTTGTTTTCTTTTAAATTGTCTTCAATTTGTTCTGTAGATTGTGGATGAGGGTCACCGCTTAAAAAACAAGGATTCAAAACTATTTCTTCAATTGAAGCAATATCAGAGTAAACATCGTGTGCTCCTAACTGGAACACCTCTTCAGGTTTTGTTATCATACCCTAGTATTTGGTGTTATGAATCTTAGCTTAGAGTTTACAATTTACTGTCTGTTTTAAATATGCAACCTCATTTTCAATTTCATAAGGCTCACAATTTTTCTAGCTTTTTATGGTTTGACTGTTGATATAATGATATGCTTGATTGAATTCTGATTAGGTGATATGAGGTCTATAGTCTATTTTAATGTAGCTATGCATTGGTATGAAGATTAGGCGACCTTACAAATGTCTGATTGTCTATTACTTGGATTTTAATAGAGATGTTAGAAAGAAACTTAGTAATTTTTTATAGTTTACCTATTGATATGTTTTGGTCTGGATACTTGTAGCCTCAAAATTTATATAATATTGTTAGCTTTATCTCTTCAAATCCTTTCCCTCAGATGTGAATCTCAGGATACTTATCATATAGGAAGATAATATATTGTGACATAAGAATCATGTAGGGAGATGTTATATTGTGATGGAAATTGTACTTTAGATTTGCATCTCCTCTTTAATTTACTCAAGATCTATTCACAAGAATGCAATCTATTGGAGTTTTATTTCGAATTGGAAATCTTGAATAATTTCTCTCTCTTTCTCAATTTTGTGGATCCATATATGCTTATTAACCGTTAGCTATCGGCATTGTTAAGTTATCAAGTTGCCATGTTATTCTCATGCCAGACTTTACCTATCTTTTTATGTATTGTGAAATGCTTAGATGGCTCTAATTAATAAAATACTGTACTCCTTTCTTTTTATCATGATGTACTTAATTGCAATGTGCTCTTGTTTCGAGGAGGTGTGGATATGCGTATGAAAAAGATGGATAAAGTTAGGCAGGGGGATTAGAAAATGGGTGGGTGTAAGAAAATAAAATGAATGAAGATAGAGAGAGTGAGCGGAAAGGTAAAAATATCTTGGGGTTAAGGAGGATAAGATGTTAAGATATATATTCCAAGTTGAAGTTGGTACGTTATACAAAAACACCTCAAATTGAAAGCGGGGAATCCCTCTAGTTTATTTATTTATTTATTTTTTCCCTATATTTTTACTCTTATGACCGACTCATAGTTTTTGGTTGTTTAATTGACTTCAATATAAAAGATATAAGTGGGGTAATTGGGGTATTAAAAATTATAAGAAAAGATATAAGTGGGGTGGTTGGGGTAATAGTATATTGAAAAATAAGGAATGTGAGAGGATAGAGAGAAAAAAAAAAAAGAAGTATGGTGGGTATGTGTGTGGACCATGAGAGGAGAGTTACATAATAATAGTAAAGTGTAGTAGTTTTTGCAACCGACTAGCGTCTCTCACTCACAAATTCAGATAATAATTCAGGAAGAAGAAGGAATTTTTGATTAATCGTAGCTAAAAGCTTGCGTACAAGGTTTAATGGCTTTAGGCCATAACTCTCCAAAGTTCACAACACAAAATAGAGAAATTTCTGGACGATCCCTCTCACTCTAAGGCTAGTAATATTTATACTACTCACTTTACTACATGATGCGGCATAAAGCCTTAATTGCTCAATTTTACTACTACTTGTCTTCTTCCTAAGTTACCCTAGTAAAAGGCTAATAAGCCAAGGTTTCCAGCCAACAGCTTTAAGGACTGTTGCTTGATCCTGTAGTGGAGGTGGGTTGTGATCCTTCCCCTGCTGCTGCCTCCTATGTCGCCTGCTGTATGTCGGGATCGCTGGTGGTGGTTGTGGGTTTATTACAGTTTGCCAAAAAAGGAAGTGTAACCCTTAAAAACATACTGCCGATTAAGGAAAGTGTAACACTTAATAAAATGGAGGGAGTACATCATCATAAATTGTAGGGATATACAATATCATGGGTTTTATGGTTTATGAATTTCAGTTTATGGTTCAGCTCCATATCTGTCTCTGATCGATCTTAATCCTTCATGTTTGCTATGATTGAATTGCTGAAGTTTCTTGCTACTAATCCACCTCATGATCTTTTGATGAATTTTCCAGAACAACCTTGATGAGCTGTTCATGTTGATGCACTTTCTTGATGCTGGGAAGGTCAGTCTTTTGATAGGAGCTTTGAGAGTGTCATTTTGTTATCCTTTTTGAGGAGATCATAATTATTTTCATAGTTCATTTGTATTCGTCTGTGCTCATTATAAATAAACTGCAGTTTGGAAGCTTTGAGGAATTCCAGGAAGAGTTCAAAGATATTAACCAAGAGGAGCAGATTTCACGGCTTCACAAGATGTTGGCTCCTCATCTTCTTCGAAGTATGAGTCACGAACCTTGTTCTGTTGATGCATTGCTGTGTGATTTTGCCACTTGATTCAGTTTTTTCTGAAATGAAATTGTTCAATGAAGGTTATAGAGCATAAGTAGTAGTAGTAGTAGTAGTTAGTATCTGATCAAGCCATCTGGTGTTGCATTTGTGCTCTATTTTTTTGTTGTCGTTGATGATGTTGTTCGCTGTTCTTTCATTCAGCTAGCTAACGTCTTTTTTTTTTTTTAGAAGATTGTTCTCATCCGGTTCAAAGTGAACCTGCTGTTTTCTTTGGCATCTCATGAACGTATTTTGTTGTTTTTCTTGTCCCTTCCTCTTCCTCCTGCCTCCCTTTTTGCACTACTTCCATCACATCTTCAATTGAGAAGTTAACCTCAATAAAGAAATAAGAAGGTTTGATATGGAAATGGAACTCTTAATTTGAATCTCCTCGTAATCAGTATTCTAAGATATGAATTATTATAAACTAAGATTGAAGTGCTTTTATATGAAATATGAACTTTTGTTTGAAATTGTGCTTACTGTAATGTGTAGTTTACTAGTCTTTGACTCCACAACTAGGTTTTTTTTTTTTTTTTTTTTTTTTTTTTTTTTTTTTTTTTTTCTTTTATATATATATATATATATATATATATTTATTCTGAAACTTGGTTTTTAAATTGGTAATAATATGTTTAACAATTACCTCAGTTATTTATGTTGCTACCCCCCTCTCTCCCAACGCAAAAAAGTCAAATGAAAAGCTGCAGTCTTAATGGTTAAGCTTGAATGAAAGAGAAATTGCTGGGTTCATAAGTCTGTTTGAACTGTGTTAAAATGTGATGGAGAGGCTATATACTTATTGAAAATTGGTACTTAACTTTCATCTATCTAATTATATAGGTCTTGCATGTAGATTTGATTATGACTTCAATTTTTGAAATGTACAGGGGTAAAGAAAGATGTATTGAAGGAAATGCCTCCTAAGAAAGAACTCATCTTACGTGTTGAGCTAAGTAGTAAGCAAAAGGAATACTATAAGGCTATTTTGACTCGTAACTATGAGCTTCTAACTCGTAAGGGCGGTGGGCAGGTGAGGCTACTGCTTTGGCAAATCTGTGTTTTAAGACATGATAGGATCTAATGTTTGAGTGCTCTTGATTTGCCAGATTTCTCTTATTAATGTGGTCATGGAATTGCGAAAGTTATGCAATCATCCTTACATGCTGGAGGGTGTCGAGCCAATAATACCAGATTCAACTGAGTCCTTTAAGTAATTTCTCATATTTTGCCTCCTAGTGAACCCTTGTCTTATTTTTGGGATCTTTGGACTTTGGTTAAGAGGCTGACTTTCAACTTTGAAAATTGCTAACTGCCTTTTTTGTACTATATGACAGACAACTTCTTGAATCTTCTGGAAAACTGCAGTTGTTGGACAAAATGATGGTGAAGCTTAAGGAGCAAGGACACAGAGTTCTTATTTATACTCAATTTCAGAATATGTTGGACATACTTGAAGATTACATGACTTACAAGGTTTTGAAATTGTTGCATTTTATCTTCATTGGCGGTGCCTTTATTTAATCTTATGTACTGCATAGTTGGGTTTGCATCTTTTCTGCAGATCTTGACCTTGTTGGATGATCTAATTCTGCACAGCCATATTTCATATTTCAGTTTCCATGACTTCATGTTTTATGCGATCTTGTTTCTTGCTCTTTTAAATGTGTTGATGTGGAAGTCTGTAGCGTTATGTAGTTCTTGAACAGCATTATATTATATTATGATTTTGCTCAACAACTTTTCTATTTAAAGCAAACCTATTTTTCCAAGTAGTCTTTTAGCGGTGGTACTTGATTATATTCTTTTTCTAGAAATGGCAATATGAACGTATTGATGGCAAGGTCAGTGGAGCTGAGAGACAAATTCGCATAGATAGATTCAATGCCAAGAACTCTTCCAGATTTTGCTTCTTGCTATCTACAAGAGCAGGAGGCTTAGGGATTAACCTTGCTACAGCTGACACAGTTATAATCTATGACAGGTGACTTCTAATTTCCGATTATCAGTCTTGTAATGGCCAAATGCTATGGCTGTGTACTTGTGTTTTATAGCATCATTTTGAAACTCATTAAGTTGTTTTAATTGAGACCTAATATAAAAAATTGCTTGAAATACATCAAATTCCAACTTTGTTGCTGAATTCTGGCCAATATGTTGAATTCTAGCACATTTACACCTGCAAGGCTGCGATTCTAGTTGTTGAATAATTATTATTTTGATTTACTTTCAGATAAGTAGTACGATGCTGTAATAAAAATAAATTACTGAATTGTGGTTCTTTTTATTTTTGTTTACCAAAAAAATAAAAAATAAAAAGAGATTAATTTGATCTTGTTCTCTGATTCTGCCTGGGACAGATGTATAGGTAAATCTATGATTCAGAATTGGCTTCTCACTTAATTGGGATAGCTCTCTGTAGTAAGAAAGTCATTAGATTAGGAACATGTTCCAACTTTGGGATTGGTCTTGAAAGATGTTTGTGGATCGGTTAAGACCACAAATTGGCTGAAATTTATAAAATTAACCTGCTGGTTGAGTTGGTCATGGGAGTGATTCATTAAGACTTGTCCTTGAAATTAGAGAGTGCTCGATAAAGCATTGCCGTAAGTACATAGGGATCCTTGTTTTCTATTGCTTAAAACCCGTTAATGCGGAAGGGATTTCAAAAGATGGCTCGATATAGTTTATGTGGTTGGCTAGGTGCTCTGTGACCTATGTTACTCAAAGTTGGATGTTAGTGTTGGATGCGGGTATGTAATCAGGTTCCTGACCTGGTAATTTTATGAAAACTTTGCACGTTCAGTCTACATTGTAATGTTAGATGTCCATATTTTTGTCAGGTTCGAGCATCTGATACAGGCATTTAAAGTGAAATTTAGAATTAGAGTAACATAGTTTGGGATTTGACTTTTTTTTTTTTTTTTTTTTTTTTAGCTTATGTCATGGTATAAAGGCAGAAGAAGGAAAAGGAGGACTTTGAGTTTGGTTATGACGATTTAGATGGAAATTTTTAAAGTAATAGTTTGCATGAGTCCCTGAAGATATAAGATTTGGTGTAGCCTGGAAAGGAGTTGGTGTGCAAGGGCCTTTGGACTTGCTGGAAGTAAATGGAGACTTGATGTTAATAATATTACAATTTTTGTGATAATTATTTCTTTTGTGGTAATTATTTAGCAGTGTAAATTCAGGTAGGACTTTAGGAGTTTCTTTTTCCCACTTAATCGTGTTTAATATTTGACTTCTTGCCTTCTTGGGATCATAAATTTTTTGGGATTCTTATACTTTCGTGGCTTCGTATTAGGCTTGTTTGTTCTTAAATACTTTCTCTGTTTCTATTTAGATGACACGTTCAATATAGGTACACATATTAAGGAGTGAGATAGACATGTGAAATACAATAATACTCCTATTTAACCTCCTTTTTCCTTCCTCCTACTGACAGCCATATGAGCCACCACCAGCCCACCCTAACTCCACCCCACCTTCATCTACTAATTCTTGTCCACCACCACCCAGATGTACTTCTTCGGCACCATTGTCACCACCTTCATCATATTAAACCCACAAAATTACTCACCCTTGATAAATTTCTAAAAAATCCAAAAGCATTCACTGCCTACTACCTTTAGATCTCACGTACTAGAAAAAGTAGACGACGATGACGAAAGTGACAAAAATGATGCCACAATCAAAGTTCTAGTAATTTAATTAAAAGCGTTGAAACAAAAAAATTCCGTATCTACTCTTTATTAGTTTGTTATGCGGGGATGAAATTACTAGTCCTATTGACGGAATCAAAAGAGGAATGCCAAGATTGACGGAAACGAGATCTTAATCTAGTGGGTTTAAATCTCGTTGTGATGATGAAGGGTTCTGATGTGTTGAAGGCAGAGGGAGGAGAGAGAAAGAGGTGACGACTGATGAGAGGTGGTGGTGAGGAGTGAGGTACAATACTATGATGTGGGTGGTATGTTTTGGGTCAGGTGAGAGAGAGGAGAGAGATTGGTCTAACAATCTAATATGAGCAGGAGAGAGAATAAGAATAATGGTACAATTGATTATTAACCATAGAAAATATGCCTAAAAAACAAACGTGTCAACTTTTAAAAAAAAAAAACTTCCCAAAAAGGAATACCTACCAACTAAAAAAAAAACAGAGGTAATATTTAGATCTTGCTGGATGTAATATAATTCCTGAGTCAGGATATGTTTCTTCATGGTTAATGTATATTTTATCATTTACCCTGAGCTGTTTACTACAGCCTCATGTTTCAACCATATTCTGTTGATTTTTAATGTTCTCACATTCTGCATTGATGCAGCGATTGGAATCCACATGCTGATTTGCAGGCAATGGCCAGAGCTCACAGGCTAGGGCAAACTAATAAGGTTAATTTTCATTTTTATCCACTTTGGCAGATTTTATCTTTTTTTATAGCTTATATGGGCTGTCCAATGTCTTTTTAGGAATTTACATGTGGCTATTGCTGCCTAAACCATCTAACGTAGAGTTATTTGATATTTGAACTAAAAGATGTGGCATAATAGCATTTGGGTTTAATTTCTCTTGGATTAAGTTTTTTTTTTTTCTTTTCATTTCTGCAGGTCATGATTTACAGACTCATAACAAGAGGATCAATTGAAGAAAGAATGATGCAGATGACAAAGAAGAAGATGGTATTGGAGCATTTAGTTGTTGGAAAGCTGAAGACACAAAATATCAATCAGGTTTTTCCCTGTCTGAATTGTCAGATTGTCACTTATTATTTATCAGATTTTATCTTTGCTGTCATGTTAAATTATTTGGTACTTATGGAATCAGCTTGTCGATAAGTCATTCACTATGGTGAAGTGCTGAAATATTTTGGGAATAAATCTCTAAGGATGAGAAAGTAGATCTGTGATCTAGTGGTGTATTATAATCTAGTGTAGGCAAGAAATGCATGCCATGTGTTGGGCCTATCGTAGCGACCCATGGCTTGGTTGATTGTGTTGATGTCTGTGGGTTTGTTACACATTGTAATTTGTTTTCGAACAAGATTGGACTTCACTCTAATCGCCAAATGCTGTTTGACTGGACTTGGCTTTGTGTGCTATTTGGGTGGAACTCGAACACACTTTCATAGATTTATTAAGTCACTGTCTTTGTTTCTTTGTGACAAGCTCAATGGATCACAAGTGCTACCATATCCACTAGGAACTAGGAGAAAGAGTTTATTATACCATTCCAAGTGTATAATTTATCCATTTGCAGCTTGAGCATGATAATATAGCACCAAATACTGGTTTACAACACTCATAGTTAATAACTATCAAGCTGAGTGCATCTACAAAGTTGTTTGCCTGTTGCTTCTTTCTGTAGCTTATAATATGTTGCATGCTGGATGAGGCTGACTGTTGGGAGGTAGTAGTAATGGATTGTAAAGGAGGTATAGCAGCAAAGGAATTTGGTTGGCTTATTTTGAATAGTTTGTTTGTTTTTTTTTCCCCTTCTCGTAAGTAGATTTCACTCATATGAGAGGTTCTGAGTGTATGCAATAGAGGTAAGATCAAATTTATATTTTTGTTCATACGTCTTATATCAAATGTCCATTATAGATGGTTTTGGCCTTTTGGGCAACTTATCATGCTCCATGCTGGTGCCACTGCGACACATTACATAACTTCCATTATATACACACAGATACCCCACTAGGAACAGATGGAGTAGAAGCCGTGGATACAAGCACACCACGACAGGGGTAGGGAGATAAATGTAACTTACTGTCTTACATAACACTAAAAGTTTTCAACGCTGTATAGCCAGTGCCAACTATAGACCTGTTTTTACTTCTATTGCAACCAACTGGTAGATGTTGTCAGTGTCACATTTAATGACCTTGAACTTTCAAGTTAACATTTCAAGAGCTTCCTCACTGAGGAATCTTCACATAAATGACTTAACAGTCTTCAGTCTAATAGACTCCTCTATATGGAGAAAACTTGGCTTTGAATCTTAGAAACTTTCAAGAGGTGGACCTGGCCTTGTAGTGAGTTTAATATTGCTAAGTCTCCTGTTTTGTATTTTTGGTGACAGCCTTGATATCTTGGCTGACTAGTACATGCACTTCTAGTATTATTTTTCTTGTACTTGCATGGGCTGATGATTTTTCATTCAATTCCATTTAGTGACCTTGGACTTTGCACTCAAATTTGGTCGTTTGACTACTTTTACCCCTTATTTTTGGCCTGGCAACTGGGATGACCCTATGCTTTAATGTAATTGAGTTCATGATTCATCCTTGTTTGTTGTCTATCGAAGAATATGCAATTAGGCAAATCATTCTTTTTAGGCTGCTTTGATTATGAAAATACAAATGCCAGTGCTGATATTTGTTAGTTTTCAGGAAGAGTTGGATGATATCATACGATATGGCTCAAAAGAGCTTTTTGTTGATGAAACTGAAGAGGCAAAGGCCCGCCAGATTCACTATGATGATGCTGCAATAGATAGGTTAGTACATCTGATTGTCCTTTTTTCTTTAATTTGAAATCTGTATGTTAGTAGTTATAACGTTTATAATTTTTAGATTACTTGACCGTGAGCGTGCTGGAGATGAAGAGACTACTTTAGATGAAGTGGATGACAACGGGTTTCTTAAAGCATTTAAGGTTTGCATTCTGATCTAGTTTCTGACTCAAAGCCTACTTTTCTTTGCTTGACTATTGATATAGCTTGTAACCGCTTGCTAATGGAAAGATAAATTGATGTTTGTTGTTGATTTTAAACCTCGTGCTTTCTGATTCAATGTATTTACCTTTCTTCTGTTTGCCTTTTCTTTTTGTTGTAAGCTTGTCATGTCCCTATGTATTTGTTTTCTGCCAAGACTTAATATTCTGTTGTTAGAATCAAACCACAATTTTAGTTTGAAGAGGTATGGTCTGAAGTTAATTATTATGTTATTTAGGTGGCAAACTTTAAGTACATAGATGAAGCTGAAGCTGCAGCAAAGGAAGCAGCGGCACAGAAGGCTGCTGCTGAAACCAAAAGCAATGTGAATAGCTCGGAAAGATCCGTTTATTGGGAGAATTTATTAAAAGATAAATATGAGGTGCACAAAGTTGAGGAGTTTAATTCTCTTGGAAAAGGAAAGAGAAGCCGTAAGCAGGTATTACTTGTGACTTTTTAGCTGAAGATAATGGCTATAAGATATGAATGTGCATTAATTGTGAACCTGACTTTTGACTGCTCAATGCCATCATTAGCTCATTATTTTATATTTTTTTTAGTGGTTTTTGAAAATTATCAATCTTGTAATAGACCTTGTTTTGGGTGTACTATAATATTGACAGAAGAATGCTGTCAATTTTTTATTTCAGCAAAAAATTAGTACTTGTTTAAGGTAGTGAAAGTGAATTGTAAAGTGAATGCATGATTCTTTTTACATGACATTGGAATGTTTTTGTAAATTATAAACAGATGCCTATGATGATTAACATATTGCATCAGTAGTCCAGATTAATAGGTTTTACCCTGACTTTTTGCTTTTTTGATTTAGGTTTGCTAATTTTATAAGACAATTTATATGTTAATAACTGGAGTCTTAAATACGTAATTGGTCTAATGTACTTCTTGGGTACACCTTTGGTTATACATATTTGTAATTATCCAATGATGAATTAAATTTAGCTTTCCCTTTTAAGCATTTGTTAAATAAATTACCTTTTCCGTTCTTTTTTGTTTGTGCCATTCAGAATATAGCACTTGAAGTGATGGGCTTTGACTCTGATTTTTTATCTCATTATATAATAAAAAACGTACTCATGTGCAATCGTGTTAGATTCGTCTTCTCATTGTGCAGTTTAAAAATAACTTTTTATAATTTTCTAGTTGAAGATGTGTGGACAAATTTGTGCATTTAAAACTGTGCAAAAAACCAATAAGGCAAATGGGAAAAACAAAAAGGAATGGACTATCTTTGTTTCAATATTGTACGGCATATTTGTCTTGTGTTGCCTTTTTTTACTTAGTTATCCGTCCATGTATGGTGCTATTATATTAAATAAATTTGGTGGATTATTCACAAAGTTGTGTAAGATGGTTAATTAAAATTAAGCTCTTACTTTTATTTCTGTATGTCTTTTTTTTTTTCCTTTGGGGGAGGGGGTTCAATTCTTGTATTTTTGTGGTTGAAGCCATAATTTGATGGTTTGAGTATATGCACAAGATGGGAGGCTGATATATGCTTGACACTATGACATTACCCACCTACAGATGGTATCTGTTGAAGATGATGACTTGGCTGGTTTAGAAGATGTTAGTTCTGATGGTGAAGATGACAACTATGAGGCTGAATTAACTGACAGTGAGACAACTTCATCTGGAGTACCTTCTGGCAGAAGGACTTACAAAAAGAGAGCTCGTGGTATGTGATTCCAGTCTTATGTTTAAAAGGATGAACTTATGTAAGTTAAAGGATATTGATTAGGTGAATATCGTTTGAAAAATTCTCTGCAGTTGATGGTATGGAAGCTTTTCCGCTGATGGAAGGTGAAGGGAAATCATTTAGAGTGCTTGGTTTTAATCAGAGCCAGAGAGCTGTTTTTGTGCAAGTTCTGATGAGGTTTGCAGTTAGTTCGTACATTTCCCTGTTGTAAAATGAAAATTTATTTTTGTGGCCTGATTGACTTCTACTAATCTTTTTTTATATAGATTTGGATGTGGCGAGTTTGACTGGGTAGAGTTTGTACCACGGTTGAAACAGAAGACTTACGAAGAAATCAAACAGTATGTATTAATGCCCTTTTATAGTCTGAAAGTTGAGCTATCATCTCACAGAAATTGAAGTTCCCTCCTTTTGGAAGATCATTTTTCTTAACTGACTTATCACCTGATATATGTCTATTTACTTTTATTGTTGGAATGAATCTGGGATTCTCACAGGAGGTTATGGGTGGGTTGTCGATGGGCCTACATTCGTTAGGAAATTAATGAGAACCCTATGAGGGAATGCATGTAATCTAATTGAAAAAAAGGCCAAATTTCTGAAAAGAGAGACAGAGAGTTGAAGAGAAAGTGGAGGTCTTTTTGGAATTAATGATTGCACATTTGCAAATATCTAAAATGGTTTTGATCAGGATCATGCTAAAGGCATTTAATTGGGAAATGCAGTTTCTGACAAGGCCTCCTGTCATTGGCCACCGTTATAGGCTTCTCAATATTTGCTGTGTCTGTGTGTTACTGCCACACTTTGTTTCAGTTATTTACATACTTTAGCTAATAATCTTTACAGCCTATATGAGCTTCTTTTTGGCTTTGTCTGTTGCTAAGCCTGTGTTCACTAGAGCTTCCTTTTAATGGAAAAGATGTCTAGTGGGCCCAGGTCTTCTCTGCCCATGCTTTGTCTTTCCTATGGCTGTCTGGTGAGCTCTGTCTTTCATGCGCTTCCCAAGACAGGAGATGTGTTGCCCTGGTTATTGACCTTGTCAGCGTGTCAGTTATCTCTCCACTTAATCTCTCTGTATCTCTTTCGCTTTAGTAGACAAGTGGAGTTTCTAGTTATTGGGATGAAGACACAACTTCACAGTCTTGAGCCAAAAGGGGGAGCTGAATTCTTATTTTGTTTGTTATGTCCTTTCTTGGTCAGATATAGGAAGATAGTCTCAAATTTACCTTTGGATATTAAAAAAGATTCAGATAGATGTGTGATTTACTGATTTACAGTAGTGTTATATGTTGATGAATGTGAAATTGTGACTGGATTGTAAGAATTGAGATGCAATTAGTACTGTGCCTTTGTGTCCCATCACATGCTATGTGAGTGCAGGAGTGGAGTGTCAATGACTATCTGTCAATCCTAGCCTGTGGAATTGAATCATTGTCAGCTCCCTTAGAGTATTTTAGTTCAAGCTATTTCATTGATTGTTAAGTCTTTGTGTCTGCTTCAATGTCAAGGTCGATCATGACTTTCATATTTCATTTGTGTATTGGTGGACTGCATGGTTGCTAAGTGTTTTTATGGAGAAAAATACTTGTTCAGAAGCTCAAAGAAAAGACTATCGTGACTCAGATTGTATTTGTTTTTGGCATCTGGAGTTGTGAAGTCTGTGCATCTTCAAAAGATAGGTTGTAAACTTGTAATATTGTTTATACAACAAAAGGAAAGGACCCTATTCTTAAACATTTCTTTTAAGCTGTGAGGGTTAAGAAAGAGTATGGGCTGAGTGGGCTGAGTTATTGGGGAAATTTGTTTTTTTTTTTTAATTCGAGTTGGGGCAATTTGTTAATTTGTTTCATAGTTGGTTTATCTAAGGGTAATATGGAGGAAGCACTTTTATTTGTAATAAAAGGTTTTTATTTAAGCTGTAATAAAAGATAACGGAGGAAGCACTTTTTTATATTTCCTGTTTAATTTAATTTTTTTGGCAGTTATCTTACTGATGCCACATTTATCCAGGAAGAAACAAAGGAAATTTTGCATGAAAGTTTTGTTATAGACCTTCTATGTCCCTTGTTAAAATTATTTAATTAAGGACGCAAGTGATTGTGTGTATTAGTGTATGTTCAAGTTCAAGTGTTCAACTATATTGAAGTTTGTAGTTTGTTTTCCCTTTGTTAATATGATTCCTTTGAATGTGTACTCCTTAACTTTGATAGCTAGCTTAAGTGCTTAAGATTTGCGTAACGTTTGGCTTATATGTCCTGTTAATCTATTGTTTGTTTTCGTTTCGCTCCCAGTTTTATGTACTATTTCTATTTTAAGAAATTTATGATTACTGGTGTATTGTTTTCTTTGTACACAGATATGGGGCACTTTTCTTGTCTCATCTATCTGAGGATATCACGGATTCACCAAACTTTTCAGGTTATTTGCTTCTGCGTTTCTCCATGCATGCATGAATTTCGGATGTTTTTTAAGAAGATAATAGTACACTCAATGCATGAATCACGGATTCGGATGTTTGTCAGGAATTTACATAACTACTATTCAGCCTTTTTCATCGAGACAATTTGATTTTGGAATTGTCAGTTTTAATTTGCTGAACCCCAATGTTTTGTTTATGCTGATCACAGATGGTGTTCCAAAGGAAGGGCTTAGAGTTCAAGATGTTCTCGTCAGAATTTCAACCCTGATCATGATTAGGGATAAGGTAGATGGCACAAATTTTCTGTTGTCTATTTTGATATGCTATGTGCAGAATCCTTATAGGGAAACAAAACGTAAAATATTTGGCAAAGAATGGCTATTGTTCTGTCATTATGATGAAGCTAAGTGAATTCTGTGAATCATATTGAAGATAGCTTCTGCAACTTATACTATGCCAGTCTCTTATTCATGATAAGTCATTTGCTTTACATGTGGTTATTTGAGCCTTTATTTTTGACGATATTGGGCATAGGTATCTGCAGTTTCACTCTTTTTCAGTCATGATATGCTGCCAGTATTCTTGATTAACATAATTGTTTTAGCTTCTTAAGATGATCTGGGTGGGATGATATCCATTATTCCTCATGCCAGATGCTACCTTTTGGTACACAACAGTATATCAACCTTACTATTAATGTTCTAAATCTTGATTCATTTTCTGTTTATTGAGCTTGTCTATCTTGAATTATCATACTTAAATCATTGTTTACTGCTTTGTTTTTGTTAATTCCTTTCACTAACCATTTTGTACTACCCAACAGGTTAAATCTGCTTCAGGAAGCCCTGATGATCCCCTTTTTGCAGATGATATACTTTTGCGATATCCAACTCTAAAGGGTGGAAGAGTCTGGAAGAGAGAGCATGACCTTATATTATTGCAAGCAGTGTTGAAGTAAGTTCTACATTTTCACTTTGAGCATTAAAAAATCTATCATTTTAGTTGAATACAATACATGGAATATTGACCTTTCACCCTTAATATGAGAAGTATTAAGTATAGCTTCTTTAGACGTGCAATGACCACTTGGACTTTAGCCCAACCCCCTGCTGCATCTACCTGATCTATGACCATAGCCACTGGCACTTACTCTATGACCACTTGGAGGGGTTTTGGGCCCATATTAGGTCATATATTTCATGCAAGTGCAAATTTAGTTCAGGTATAATTTGGCATGATATATTGAGTTATTAAAAGCTGATCTGATTGGAGAAACTAATTTTGGCACACCCCAATAAAGGAAAAGTAAACCTTCATGAACCTGAGTACCTGACCATATGTGACCCAATAAATTGGAAACCTGAACTCATATGACATCCGTATTGGAGAAAAACTTTAAACCTTATAAAGACCTTGGAATTTGAGACCAATCTGCATCCAAATGAACAAAACCTGATAACGTGATCTAATCTGATTTGTTATTGACCCAAGCTTAAATAACCCAAAATCATCCAATAGCAATACAATTCCTAACTACAATGCTGAGCGATAACTGATTAAGCTCTTGAATGACTTGAGTTGGCCTGACTTCAATTAATACTACCCTGGTACCTCTGTTACTAAATAGTTGCACCATCTCGTTTTTAAAGATCAAACTTTATAATCTTCTACCATAATTGTTCACTAGTCCTCCCTCTGTTCTTTTTTGTTCTACTTGCTTTCCATTTTAGTCCTTTGTTTTGTTTCACTTACGTTGCTTTATTCTATTTTTGGATTACCCCTTGTACTATTTTACCCCATCAACCCCACAGTAACTACACCTTTCCACACTCTCTTACTTTAATTATACTTTTTTCTTACTCAAAGCCACCTTTATTACATTTTCTTACTCCCTCTCACCTTTTTCAATATTTTCTAAATTTGTGTATTCATCGTAATTAAGTAGAACATAGAACAGAGGTAGTATGTAAAAAAAAAAAGTAGTTGAGTTGGGTTTATTTTAATGGTCATAATGTGTATTTTCGATATATTTAACTTTTTCTAATTTTAACCTAGGCACAATCAAAGTCTTTATGGTCAAACCAGTGCATTGGGTACTGTGTAAGAAAACAAATGATGCAAGGTATTACTAACTAGAAATTATCTTGGATTGGGTATAACTCAACCCAAATGCTGAACAATCTCATAAAATGATCCAGATTAAATTAACCTGAGTTAGCCTGATCCAAATCTGAAGTGATTGAATGGAAAAACCCGAGATGACTTGATTTGAATATGATTTGAGCAATTACCTGATTAGAAATATAGAAAACCTGAGATGACCCGATTCACACACAACCCAAAATAACCTGGCCTGAACTTGGAACCAACAGATAAACTCTGAATTTCCCAGTATCAAATTCAATTTGATAAATTGGCTTGACTTGAACACTTGAATTGACAGCTCTAGTCTCATCAATCCAATAGATAAGTAAGCTAAAGTGAATTAGCTAAAGTGAATTTGGAAACTACAGAACTGTAAAATTGTTACTCTTGGTCAAAGAAATTTGTAGTCTCTTTCTGAATATTATAGTTCCTCGTTCCATTGTGGTTTTGTGCTATTTGCTTGTAGTGATAATAAGTTTTGATAAGTTGGTCACGCCTTAGCTTTATTTTTATTCTGAAGGCACGGGTATGGAAGATGGCAAGCTATTCTTGATGATAAAGACTTGAGGATTCAGGAACTTATCTGTCAAGAGTTGAATCTTCAAGTGATAAATCTTGCTAGCCTTGCTGTTGGAGGTAATCAGGCACAAAGTGGATCACAAATGGCAAATAATATAGAACCATCTGGTGACTCTGTGAAGGGCACTGTTAGTCAAAATAATTCAGCTTCTGAACCAGCAGCAGGAGGTGTAGATGCTACCACCATATTGTATCAGTTTCGAGAAATGCAAAGAAGACAAGTTGAGTTCATTAAGAAAAGGGTGCTGCTTTTGGAGAAGGGCCTACAAGCAGAATGTCAGAAAGAAGTCTTTGTAAGTCCATTTGTGTATTGCATGAACCTTATGTTATCTTTTATATCTGAGACTGGCTGGTTACTGAACAATTGCCTTCTTTATATGGTTTCATGGACTGATGGACCAGGTTCTCTGTCTTGTGCTACATGTATCATAATATGTTTGTGAACCCCCATACTCGTGCACATACACTTAATAATCTTCGGTTAATGGAATGGGAGATACAGCCTTCCCGCATGCAACTGATTAATATTTGATAATTATATTAAATGAGGACTGCCCTTGATACCTGTCACATGTGAGGCTTCTTTCACCTCAACCTCAGACCTTGCTACTAGCAGGGTCCTTGTTGGTGTTGAAATAAGGAAAGCTGACTCATCCAAAAAGTAACTATTCCCTAACAGAGCAAACAAAAAGTAGCGGCAAATTTGTTTATATTCATATGATGGGTTTTTGTCAAAGTCCAATAAGTAACTAAATTTGTTTTTGTGAAGCATCACACTGCATGTCTCTTTGGTATTGGCAAATTCTGACTGTATTTATTAAAATTTAAATGTTTGTAACATAGGGTGATGGGAAGCCTAATGGTGATTATTTTGAAGACTCTGAAAATGGAAACAAAGCAACAAGCATGGCAACTACAACAGCAGAATATACAGACAAGCTTCCTCATATTGAAGTGCTAGGTATGAGCTTTTACTCATTATTATTTCTAGAATTGGTCAAAAATTATAACGTAGTTTTTACTATTTGAAGACAAATAGATGAACTTTTTCTGTTTTTGGTTCTCTGGAGACTGCAGCACATTTTCAAATTACTATTAGCAATTTCTTTTATGTTAGAAAGAATCAATCAATCAAAGTCTTTATATTAGAAAGAATAATGACCATTATTGCTTTTCCTGCAGCTGCAGAAGAAGTATCTTCTGCTAGTCATGATACTGATCCTAGACGGCAGCAGCTGGCTGAACATTATAATCAGGTGACTATTTCTTCAAGATTTAGCTTTTCTGTTCCTCTTGTCAGTCTACCAAGATTATGATGTGTAAAACCTAGCCTGTCAAAAATGTCTCGTGACTTGTGCTTATGATTTAAAGAAAATAAGGAAAAAAAATTGCTAAATATTTCCCTGATTGAAATTAAGGATTTTAAGTTGTATTTTGTTACATCTATTTGTGTACAGATGTGCAAGATATTGACTGAAAATGAAAAGATATCTGTTAAAGCTAGTATAAGTAATGAAGCTGATCCAAATTTGGGCAAGACACTTCACCAGCTAGAAGATCTTTGTGGAAAGGTCAATCAAATTTTTGCTATGCCTCAGAGTCATCCTACTGCCCATGTACCTGCATCAAAAGATCAGAAACAGCATGATGTAGCTCAGAGTAGTGTTCAAAAATTAGGCCAGCCATCTGGTTCTAGCCCGGTTCAAGCAACCCAAACTGAAAGTAATCATGGTAACTTATCTGGGCAAGCTTCCGTGGAGATGGTGGATGCTGAAGTTGATGCAAAGACACAAGTTGATGAAGGACAAGGTCCTGCTACTGATGAGCCTTCAACAAAAAAACAAAGGTCCTGCTACTGATGAACCTGTGCAGAAAGGAGAAGGAAAATAGGGTTTAGATGTTTTAGACTCAGATCTAACCCTATTGTGTATTTCATTTCCCTCCCAAAGTAGTGTATTCAAACAATCCAGAAACTCTTCAAACCACAGGTTTAGTTGATTTTTCAAAGGTTACTTGGAACAACTTACATGAAACTGGAAACTTTGCTGTGATCCTGCCTGTTGAGGTTATGAAGTCAAGCTGATATTATTCATCAATATCTAATATATCTTAGAAGGCAGGATCTTTCTCTAAATGGTTGATCCTCTCCTTGTTCCCTATATCAAAAATGGGACTATGACAGCCTGCTATAATTAATAGAGGCTCTTTCATCTTTGCATTCTGAACAAAGGATTGCTGAATGGGCAATGGGCGCCTAATCACCTATATTGGGCTATGGGTTGCTTCATGATTATATATGTAAAAATTAAGTCTTGCATATTTTTTTTTTTCCTCGTCAGGAAGCGTTGTAAGAGATTATCTTACTTTAACACAATGGGGTGCATGAACAGCCCGATTGTTTACTGACCATGCTGTAAGAGATTATCTTACTTTAAATAGCAACACAATGAGATGCATCAACACAACACCCTATTTATTTACCGACCATAAAGCGTAATTGGTAATGAATTTTAATGTAATTTTGCAAGGAAAAGTTATGCTACCATTCAGTAGTTCAGTACCATCTCTAATTCGGTAGTGAATGTTTCTATGTTAAATTTAATATTTTTGTGATGGATATGCAGTACCCTGAAAATTTATGCTACCATTCAGTACCATCTCTAATGCGGTAGTGAATGTTTCTATGTTAAATGTAATATGTTTGTGCATGAGAGGGGACCGATGATCAGCCAATTGTGGGACAGACTCCCGACCCAGAAGTACGGGCAGCTACTCGGCCTTTTTCTGATCAATCTCTGCCGACTTTTTACAAATTACATAAATTTAGCACTACTCTCTACAAAGACGTAGACCTTGTTCTTTAATTTTGGTAGTTCTGCCTTCGATCAACCCTATTAGCTTCCGACTGATGCCCCCTATTTTGGCGGTGTGTCGTCTTTGCTTTATGTACATCGGACCTCTTATATGTACTCCATAGCATAGCTTTATCGTCTTCTAAAGGTAGTTACTTGTTAGTTTGTTACAAGGTATACATATTAGTTTCATCCTACGTATCAAGCCTTCAATTTATGTTTTTATCATTGTTCGTTGTAAAGGGTTCCATCAATTATAAAAATAGAATTTTCGTATCCATATCATCATATAGCTCCGGATTCCACCGTGTTCATATCCACATGCAACCTAGATTACTTATTGCAAGAATCAAGTTCTCGGGTATTAAAAGGACCACCTTCGCAGTTTTCATGGCTTAGCTTAGTTAGCTACATTTGCCTGCCAAAGCCGCAGCAATAGAAGACCCTTGTTGTCTGCCACTCTTAAGTAAAGATACATACAAGTATTTTAGACTTTTATACGATCTGTATGTTACTTTATTTTGTGCTGAGAATTTTAATTGGTACTGCCCTTTATGGAGCTGTTAGTTAAGGACTTGATTAAGGGCCTATATTTAAATCTTGTGACTGATATTAGACCCTAGCAAAATATACCAATTAACTATAACATAATAGAAACTTGTACATATTTTAATCATAATTAATCAGGTTTATTGCTTTATTGGTCAAGTTAAAAGTCAAAACATTTGTTCCTACATATCTTGTAGTTGAATCTTGTGTGTGGCTAATAGAAGTTCAAGCAAACATAACACTTGTATGTACAATATTGTACTCTATAAATTTTCAATCATTGAACTTATTTGAAATGGCAATGTAACTAGATTAAGATTGCTAGGCACTTTATTTAACAAATTACCGGTTTTATATTTGAGTGTTTATGTTGTGCGTATGTTTATATTATGACTTTGTTTATTTAAAACACATGTTATTACGTTTTTTCATCAAGTAATCGTGAAATTCAATAAAAAAATATTTGTTAATAGATCATGAAGTTCAATATTTGATCAATATATTGACACATATGTGACATATGAGATAGCTAAAACTATGTGGATGTCAAATGAACTTATCAATACTTTTTTTTTTGAAGGGAAATGAACTTATCAATACTTATTACTACTATACTAGTAGAACTTTTAGAATCCTAACAATTTTAGTTAACCCAAAATGCAAACTTATCAACTACTACGTAGAGTCGTCAAAAACTGACCCGATCCAAGAACCTGATCTGAACCGGCAATGATCTGAACCCAACCTGTATCCGGACAATGGGGTGAAACTAGTGACCTGTAACCCAACCTGAACCTGACCTGATGCTAACCGACAACCGATTTGATCAAATACTTTTTGACCTGAACCCGAACCTGTACCCAACCTGAGAATAACCGTCAACCGACTTAATTCGACCCAACAACAATTAGAACCTGTACCCGAGTCATGGAAGGTATAATAAAATTTACGAGTATATGCCATTTGTTCAATTTATATACTGGTACAAATATGTAAACCCAAATCCGATGCAGCTTGTATACCTTTTGATCTCTATTACTCATATATAGGTTTAATAAAATCTTGATAATGTGTATCAAATTATGGAAAGCGTAATTATATAGGTTCACCTTAAGCACATCGATATATATTAGAATTGAACTTGAACCAAAACCCAATTCAACACTAACTCGAACCCGAATGTACCATCTATTAACCCACTCAAACCTGACTCGCACACGACCCGAACCTGATATTGAATCCGATCTGAATTTGGCTCAAATTCAATCCGAGGACCCGACCTTAACCGACAATGATCTGATCCCAGCAAATACTCGAACAATGGGGTTTTCAATTTTGCCATTTTATGCCACCAAGCCCCAAAACCTAAAACACTTCCTTAAAAAACGTGGATTATAGCCTTCAATTTTGTAATTTTTTGACCTTTTTTCGCAAGAAAATAAAAATTGACGGGTTGTTTATCAAGGTCCCTAATGCCCTCTAGAATTCCAATTGGGTCGGTGGAACCATCCAATATGCCCTTAAACGGTAATTTTACCCGTTCGCAAGTTGCATCCATTTTGTAAACTCAAGCCTACCACAGACGTTTATGACAACATTTAATGATCATATATGGTTACAAACGACATTATATGACCCTGAGAAGTACCCCTTAGGGCCCAAGGCTTTTCGCCACCGGACCCCTAAACCTCAAAATTCATCTCAAAAAACGTGGATTATAGCCTTCAATTTTGTAATTCTTTTAACCTTTTTTCTCCCGGAAATAAAAATTGCCGAGATGCTTACCATGGTCCCTAATACCCTCCGGGAGTCCAATTGGGTCGGTGAAACCACCCAATATGCCCTTAAATGGTCATTTTACTTGTTCACAACTTGTAATGATTTCGTAAACTCAAGCCTACCACGGACGTTTATGACAACATATAATGATCATATATGGTTTCAAACGGCATTATATGACTCTAAGATGTAACCCCTTAGGGTCTCAAGGCTTTTCGTCATTGAGCCTCAAAACCTCAAAATTTTGTCAAAAAGCGTGGATTATAGCCTTCAATTTTGTAATTTTTTTACCTTTTTTCGCCCGAAAATAAAAATTGTTGAGATGTTTATCATAGTCTTTAATACCCTCCGAAAGTTCAATTAGGTCGGTGGAACCATCTAATATGCCATTAAACAGTCATTTTACCCGTTCACAACTTATAGTAATTTCGTAAACTCAAGCCTACCACGGACGTTTATGACAACATATAATGATCATATATGGTTTCAAACGGCGTTATATGACTCCAAGATATATTCTATAGGGTCTCAACACTTTTCGCCACCGGGCCCGAAACCTCAAAATTTCCTCAAAATGCGTGGATTATAGACTTTAATTTTGTAATTTTTCAACCTTTTTTCACTCGGAAATAAAAATTGCCGAGATGTTTACCATGATCCCTAATACCCTCCGAGAGTCCAATTGGGTCGGTGGAACCATCCAATATGCCCTTAAACGGTCATTTTACCCGTTCACAATTTATAGTGATTTCGTAAACTCAAACCTACCACGGACGTTTATGACAACATATAATGATCATATATGGTTTCAAACGGCATTATATGACTCTGATATGTATCCATTAGGGTCTCAAGGCCTTTCACCACCGGGCCCCGAAACCTCAATATTTCCTCAAAACGCGTGGATTATAGCCTACAATTTTGTAATTTTTCAACCTTTTTTCGCTCGGAAATAAAAATTGCCGAGATGTTTACCATGGTCCCTTATACCCTCCAGGAGTCCAATTAGGTTGGTGGAACCATCCAATATGCCCTTAAACGGTCATTTTACCCGTTCACAACTTAGAGTGATTTCGTAAACTCAAGCCTACCACGGACGTTTATGATAACATATAATGATCATATATGGTTTCAAACGGCATTATATGACTCCGAGATTTATCCATTAGGGTCTCAAGGCCTTTTGTCACCAGGCCCCGAAACCTCAAAATTTTCTCAAAACGCGTGGATTATAGCCTACAATTTTGTAATTTTTCAACCTTTTTTCGCTCGGAAATAAAAATTGCCGAGATGTTTACCATGGTCCCTAATACCCTCCGGGAGTTCAATTGGGTCGGTTGAACCGTCCAATATGCCCTTAAACGGTCATTTTACCCGTTCACAACTTACAATAATTTTGTAAATTCAAGCCTACCACGGACGTTTATGACAACATATAATGATCATATATAGTTTCAAACGACATTATATGACTCCGAGAAATATCCTATAGGGTCTCAACACTTTTCGCCAACGGGCCCCGAAACCTCAAAATTTCCTCAAAATACGTGGATTATAGCCTTTAATTTTGTAATTTTTCAACCTTTTTTTACTCGGAAATAAAAATTGTCTAGATGTTTACCATGGTCCCTTATACCCACCGGGAGTCCAATAGGGTCGGTGGAACCATCCAATATGCCTTTAAAAGGTCATTTTACCCGTTCGAAACTTGCACCAATTTCGTAAACTCAAGCCTACCACAGACGTTTATGACAAAATATAATGATTATAGTCTTATAGATGGTTTCAAACGGCATTATTTAACTCCGAGATGTATCCATTAGGGTCTCAAAAATTTTCGCCAACGGGCCCCAAGGCCTCAAAATTTACTCAAAAAACTTGGATTATAGCCTTCAATTTTGTAATTTTTTGACCTTTTTTCGCTCGCAAATAAAAATTTCCGAGATGTTTACCATGGTCCATAATACCCTTCGGGAGTCCAATTGGGTTGATGAGATCACCCAATATGCCTTTAAACGGTCATTTTACCCGTTCACAACTTATACTGATTTCGTAAACTCAAGCCTACCACGGAAGTTTATGACAACATATAATGATCATATATGGTTTCAAACGGCATTATATGACACCGAGATACATCCTATAGGGTCTAAACACTTTTCGCCACCGGGCCCCGAAACCTCAAAATTTCCTCAAAATGCGTGGATTATAGCCTTTAATTTTGTAATTTTTTAACCTTTTTTCGCTCGAAAATAAAAATTGTCGAGATGTTTACCATGATCCCTTATACCCTTCGGGAGTTCAATTGGGTCGGTGGACCATCCAATATGCCTTTAAAAGGTCATTTTACCCGTTCGCAACTTGCACCGATTTCGTAAACTCAAGCCTACCACAAACGTTTATGACAAAATATAATGTTTATAGATGGTTTTAAACGGCATGATATGACTCCGAGATGTATCCATTAGGGTCTCAAGAATTTTCGCCGTCGGGCCCCAAAGCCTCAAAATTTAATTTACTCAAAAAACCTAGATTATAGCCTTCAATTTTGTAATTTTTTTACCTTTATTTGCTCGAAATAAAAATTGCCGAGATGTTTACCATGGTCTCTAATACCCTTCGGGAGTTCAACTGGGTCAGTGAAATCACCCAATATGCCTTTAAACTGTCATTTTACCCGTTCATAACTTATAGTGATTTCGTAAACTCAAGCCTACCACGGACGTTTATGACAACATATAATGATCATATATGGTTTCAAGCGGCATTATATGACTTCGAGATATGTCCTATAGGGTCTCAGCTCTTATCACCACCGGGCCCCGAAACCTCAAAATTTTCTCAAAATGGTGGATTATAGCCTTCAATTTTGTAATTTTTCAACCTTTTTTCGCTTGGAAATAAAAATTGCCGAGATGTTTACCATGTTCCCTAATACCCTCTGGGAATCCAATTGGGTCGGTGGACTCATCCAATATGCCCTTAACAGGTAATTTTACCCGTTCGCAACTTGCATCCATTTTGGAAACTCAAGCCTACCACAGACGTTTAATTATGACAACATATGATGATCATATATGGTTTCAAACAGCATTATATGACTCCGAGATGTATCCATTAGGGTCTCAAGGCCTTTCGCCAGTGGGCCGCAAAGCCTCAAAATTTCCTAAAAAAACTTGGATTATAGAGCCTTCAATTTTACAACTTTTTGACCTTTTTTCGCTTGGTAATAAAAATTTCCGGGATATTTACCATTGTCCTTTATACCTTTCGGGTATCCAATTGGTTCGGTGGAAACATCCAATATGCCCTTAAACGGTCATTTTACCCGTTCACAACTTATAGTGATTTCGTAAACTCAAGCCTACCACGTACGTTTATGACAACATATAATGATGGTTTCAAACGACATTATATGACCCCGAGATATATTCCCTACGGTCTCAACACTTTTTGCCACTAGGCCCCGAAACCTCAAAATTTCCTGAAAAAGTGTGGATTATTATAGCTGTCCAAAACTGATTCGACCCGAGAACTTGACCTTAACCGACAATGATCTGAACCCAGCCTATACAAGAATAATGCTGTGAAACTAGTAACCTGTAACCCGACCTAAATCTGACCTGATCTTAACTGAAAAACGATTTCCAATACTTTATGACCTGAACCCGAACCTGCACCCGACTTGTTAGTAACCGTCAACCGATTTAATCCTACCCGAAACAATCTGAACCCGAACTAGTACCCGACCCAATTAAAACATGAACCCGAGTCATGGAAGGTTTAATAAAATTTTATATACCTTTTATTCAGTTTATATACTGGTATAATTCTGTAAACCCCAAACCGATTTAATAAAATCTTTTGTTCAGCGTATATACCTTTTGTTCTCTATTATTCGTATATAGGTTTAATAAAATCTTGTTTATGCTTGATCAAATTATGAAAGGCGTAATTATATAGTTCAACTTGGCCACATCGATATTTATTAGAATTAAACTTGAACCATAACCCGACTCAACACTAACCCGAACCCGAATGTACCATTTTGATAACCCATCCAAACCCGACTCAACACAATCCGAACCTGAAATTGAACCCGATCTGATTTTAACTCAAATTGAACCCGACCTATATCCGAAAAGGTGAACGACCCGTTATAACTTGAACTGAAATTGACCCGACCTGAACCTGATCTAAAGCTAGATTAACCCGACATAACTTGATATTAATTCAACCCAAAACCTAATTCGACCCGACCCAAACCCGAGTTGAATACCCGCGAATTGACAGCTCTACTACACTACTACTACGTACTTGTATTAGTTTAAACTTTGTGATACAATATCAACGCAACAACTACTGGACGGGTACATATACTCGACCAGCATATGTACGCTCAACCCGGCGAGGAAAGGCAAACACTGCCAAAAAGGAGTGACCAATTTATTACAATCTATGATTGAATTCACACACCATAAGGCATAAGATAATATAGGAAATGTACAATATAGCAATACAATAGAAGAAGATAGAGATAAACTTGGTATGTTTTAATTCAACCTAATATAATCTATTACTCCGTAGTGTTTAATTAATATAAGATTAAATTAGAAAAGAGGGAAGAAAGTGAGAAAAAAGCAAGAAAGGTAAAAAAGTGTAAAAGATAATTGTGGGATGACTGGAAAAACGGCAAAGTGCTGGGAAAGTGGAAACCAAAGAAAGACAAGTTGAGCTTCAAAAACACGCATGCTTTTAACTCAAACAGCAACTCTCTTTGCCAACCTGTTTTTCCAACAAATCACTCGCTTAACTTTGCTGCTTCAATTTCCCACCTCTCTTTTTTCCCCTATTAACAAACATCCCCTTATTTTATTACTAAATTAGTACTACAATTATACTAATTAACCTTTTATTTCTTAAGGACTTGATATATACAACTATATGTTTTTTCTTTTGTGTTAGTTTTTAGTGGTACAATGTGTGTACAAAAATCATGTTTGTACGACCAGACAGAATCCCTGACTTTTTAATCATATACTAACTAACCCAACCTTCTTCACTAAAGTATAAAAAGGTATTTTTATTTTTCCTTCATATCATCTCATATTCATACATGATGCTACCTCCCCCTCACTCCCAAGGGGCTTTGTTCCCAAACTGGGTTGACATGTGCGAGGTTGTAATATGATAAGACGTCTTTTCCATACTTTTAATATGAGATTATGTTAAGAATTAATACTGGAATTATTATGTTATATAGAGTACTAATTGATTTGTAAAAAAAAAAAAAAAAAAAAAAAAAAACAAACAAAACAAAAACAAAAAAAAGTACTAACTGTGTTATATTGGTGTGATGAACCTTAATTTTGTTAGGGAAAAAATATTAGCAGTGAATTTTATATACTATTTATAACGACTAATACTATTGAGCAAGTATTCAAAAAGGACAACTAGTATAGTCGCGCGGTTATTGTTGATTATGAATCAAGTTGAAATTAAGGATGTACACAAGTATTGAGATGTCTTATTGTTATGGGAAAGAGTAGGGATATTAATCAATTTAGAAGGTTAAAGAGCTCTCTATCCCTCATTATCAATTGAATTTTTGATGAAACTTCATTTAATCTTTTAAGAAATCTAAACCTGAATTATTTTGGAATCTTTAATTACTCTAATAATTCATCATCATGCATGTCTTAGAAAATTATTAGTTAATTAGTCTCATTAAACCTCAATTGCCTAGTGTCTTGGCTTGCCTTATGGCTAAGACAAAGCCAGAAAAGGCAAGGCAACACAAGGCAAAGACAAGGTAACAAGGCCAAGGCAAGACAAGAGAAGATACTCTAAAACTGACGTAAAGACATGAATGAGATGGTTTTGAGCACCAAGTAAGACTCCCAAGAGCCTTTGGAAAGCCCAAGAAACACCTGAAAACATAATCTTGCTTGATCTAAAATCATTCTTTGAAGCTAAAGTTAAAGGTTATAATACACGAAATCAGACAAGCACATTTCGGAGGTTTTGGGGTTTGGTGTTAAAAACTCACGAATTTGTAAGGAACACATCCATCTCGAGATAGATTATATAATGCTATTTAGGACTGTATAAAACTATTAGTCGGTCACATAAAGGTCCATGGTGGCCTTTAACTAATGAAAGGAGACGTATACAAAAACAGTCATATTAACTGTGGTAAAAGCAAAGTGGTTAGTTCCAACCACTCATATAGCCTCTGGAGGTCTTGTGAGGTCCAAGGAAAACACCTCAAGGTCTTTCAGTTTTAGTTCTAAAAAAGTCAAAAATTGTCCAAAATGACGCCTATAATCCACGATTTTAGACCAAATTTAGAGGTTTCGAGAGTCGGTGTCGAAAAATCTCGAAATTGTAGGGGATGCTTTCCAGGGTCATATAATGTTGTTTGGAGCCATATACGATCACTAGTCAACTAGTGTTATTATGGATCATGTTTAATATTGTACAAGAGTACTGAGATGTCAAACTATACATTATATTGTTATTGGAAAAGGGAAGAGATATTAATATAACCATTATTTAGAAGGTTAAAGGAAGAGATATAAATCGTTTAGAAGGTTGAAGAGCTCTCCTTCCCCATTTTCAATTGAATTTTTTATGGAATCTCCTTTGATCTTGTAAGAATTATGAGCCTCCACTTTAAAATGTGTGCTATCTCTAATTCATCACGACTAATTAGAAAATTACTGAGTCATTAGCCTCATAATCCTTAGTCGTATAAGTTATATATGTATTCGTCACGTTATTACCACATTATTGTCTTAAACTCTAACTAACGCTAACATGTCTTAATTTACATGATATATATTTACACATTTTACATGCATCATATTAGTTTTAAACTCTCAACTTCTACGAAACAACAAACAATCGTATAATAGAATATAAAATTAAACTATTACACTCAATTACAGTATGAAGAAATAACAACATGTATAGGAGAAATAATAGAACTCTTATCTTCTGTATTACTACAAGGAATGTGACCATCAATTCTGGACAAAGAGAGTACACGTTCATTGTTCATTGAAAAAATTAAACCTGGTGATCGACAATTTGATAGGTAACAAAGATTTTTCGACCAAAGACAAGAAAAGATAACAAGAAAATTCTTGGAGAGCATCTGTACGTATGCTACCAGAATTTCTTAGGTACTTCAAAACATTACAAACAAAGCTCGCTGTAACTAGAATCAATACACTTTTTACAACACCTTTGTCTTTCTTCATTATTTTGCTACTTTTCTGCCTTAACAACTGCATTTGTTTCCCATTATTAACAGCTTAATTAACTTATTAATTAATTAAAAAAAAAAAAACCCTTGGACAACCACAACATTTCATCTTTTATGTATTAAATTTAATTCAGGTAGGTTCATGAATATAAGTTTTGCACCTCAACTTTATACATTATTATTAATTTATTATTATTCCTGAAATATATATACTTCATTTTTATAATTTAGTGTACAACTATTTTTAGAAAATTATAACAACTACTTAGCATATGGACGAACCGGCCACCTTTTAACCGTGCATATCTTTGTCTCTGTCAATTTATTTTAAAAATGAAAATAAAAAATAGTGGGAACCAGACAATAAATAATATGTAAGTCAAATAATATATAATTATATAAACTTATAAACTTTCATGTCGTTTACACAAATATATGTACAGTACCATGCAAATTCAATGGATTTTTTGCAAGTTAAGTTTTTTTGTTTTGTTTTTTTTTTTTAAAGGGCATACACCATTCTAATTAATTAATTTATTAATTAGATAGATCATTAAACAAAACCCATTATTAATAGAGACAAAGGTCGGCTGCTAGGAATCTACTTCCCTAGCTACAAATTATTATCTTCTACTCCTTATATATGTTCATAAACCCTCATTCATCTATATCTCATTAAAACCAAATTATTCATTTTTACTCTTATTATATATTACACTAATTAAATTTACAAGCTTTATTTAGCAAAAAAATCATGGCTAGTGTTTTTGTAACAAAAAAGGTAAATGTATATCCAAAAACCATGCAACCTACCAAAATTATGAAGCTTTCCAATTTAGATAGGCAATGTCCTACACTTATGTACTTGGTGTTTTTCTATAATCCTTCTCATCATAATCATAATTATGGTAATGATTATGTATTTAGTAGCTTGAAATTGGGTTTAGAGGAGACGTTGTCGCTATGGTACCCGGCAGCCGGGAGATTAAGCAAAAACCCTAATAATGGGAATAAGCTTGATCTTTGGTGCAACAATGGCGGTGCAATTATGGTTGAAGCTGTTACACAAACTAGGGTTTCGGAGCTCGGTAATCTTTCTCAATATAATGAGTTTTTTGAGAATTTGGTTTATAAGCCTACTTCTGATATGCCCCTTCTTGTTGCTCAGGTAATTTACTCTAATTTGGTATATTTTACCTCTTTATTTACATTTTAATATGTGTATACTATTGCAAGTTTCGCTATAATATGTATGTTACTTCATATATATATATAGTATAACATAAATTAAGTCTTGAATTGCTTTAACTCTAATTAAATTTCATTTTGTTACAAATCATATAAAAAGATGAAAGTCATAAAGATTTTGTGATTTGTAAGTTTATATATAGTTGTACTTTATGTGTACCATGAAGCTGAGGTTATATGATCTGATTAATGTTGTAAAACACACACTTCAGCTTTTAATTTTATATATAAAAGCTGTTGCACTTCTTTCACTCTTGTTGATTTGTTTTCTTGTTTGTTCATACCCAAAGAAGAAAATTAAAATACTCCTTATTTTTTCAAAAAGATATTCCTATATATATTATCATGAATAATGTTTATGACTCACTATTGCAAGTGTAGTATTTATTTTTATATATTCTATAAAATTTGACCATATATTTCCATTAACTATGAGTTTTAAATGATCCAAGTTTCATATCACCATGTATGTTAATTAAGCTCTTATAAGTTAGCCCTAGCTAGTTGCTTAACCATTGAAAAACACTTTTATTTTACCCCTTGATTAATTTTTTTATAGACCTTGCCAACACAATGATCAAAAGATTATGATATGGAAAAAGGAATTCACCATTTATATCTTAATTGCATCTAATGAAATTTAATTTTTTCTTAGATTATGCTATTTATATATTTAAGTGTTTATCAATAAGCATCTTATATTATAGAACTGAGATAATCTTGATTTCGACGCCTTTATGATTGTAACTTATGTTTATGTATGTAGCTATCTTGTATCTTTATCAGGTTTTGGACACATATATTTCCCCTAGATTACTAGCTAATAATCTAATATAAGTTCAGTGGTGATACGAAGCACTTCATAACTGATCAGAATTTTATTTAATTTAAGTAGCAAACTAGCAATTATATATCCTTTTTCGGTCTAAATCTTAGAAGTGAATTTGTAAGATAGCTACTAGGATTATTGTTATTTTATGATGCTCATAACTCCCTTAGAAATTTCAAGTGAATCATGCACTAACGAATTCTTAACTATTAATATCCATGAATTTAGTTGCCAATAGTAAATTATACGAAGTATAATACTACTTCAATGATCATCTATATAATTAACGGAAAGATACTCTCTGGGATCAAACGATCTAGTCCATACTCAAAACAACTTTATATTATTACTTATATTTCACATTATTTGCAACAAAGAAAGATTTAATGTCTCACAAATAATACCTCTTATATGTATATGTGTAGCCATGTAGGTATTCTGGGATTTCCCAATATAATATCATTGATCAACTAGGAGTTCCTTGATCGATTTAGTGTATATATGTTGTAATAAGTATATGTATTGCATTGTTTGTAACCATATATGTTACTTGTTTGATTCATAACGCAGGTGACAAAATTTGGATGTGGAGGCTATTCAATTGGGGTAGGAACAAGTCATGCACTTTTCGACGGTCAAGCAACCTTCAATTTTTTATCAGCTTGGGCGTCCAATACTCAAGCTACCAAGCTTGGAATTAAGGCACTTGATTGGCATAAACCCGTGCATGACCGAGAAATATTGTTACACCTTAAATCCAACTCTAACAACAACAATAATCCAGAAGCTGCATTAACAAAAGTCGCGGCTATTCAACATTTGTACCAATTGATCACCCAAGCAGCTCCTAGTGGTGGCATGCTTATGAATCCTCAATTGTTTGTACCGTCTTCTATTAAAGATGATTGTGTTCTTACAACCTTTCACTTCACCTCGTCGATGATTGATACCTTGAAGAGGAGAACTTATGGCCTTAATAGCTACTCTTCATCGTCGTGTTCATCTTTTGAGATTGTCACTGCACACCTATGGAAGGTAAGTATTCTGAGCTCGTCTAAACAATCAATAATTGGGTTTTATGATATAATGTTGTTCATGTTAAGTTCAAAATGAACACGAACGTAACGTATTGGCGTCTAGTTATTAATATTAATTGTGTTTGAATGAATATTTGGTTATCATAAGCATGGAAATCAATCAAATCATATGCTAATAAGCAATTGACTTAATTTTTTTACATTTATATCTAAACCGTGTTACAATTGAATTGGTAAATGGAATGAGGTAGTACGGTAGTACAATTTGCTACCTACTTCAAACTAGCTTTAAGTCTAAAGGTGTATCAGTGTAACATGTACCACGTATCATTTCACACATGTTAGCTCATGGTTTAATTTGAGAAATGATTGAACATAGGTACATGATTAAAATATGATTTACGTGGTACGGAGAAGCTTTAATTTACCATACCAGGCCATTGCCTAATTTTTTCATTTAAATTGTAAAGGTTCCAGTGAATGCTATATCTGTTTATAGTATGATTATTTATTGCTAATAAGATTAATTTATGTTCATTATAATTTCACAACATTTACATATATAATCTTATATTATACGAGTAGCATGTATGATCAATGAACTAATATACAATACTACAGGCAAGAACAAAAGCACTAGGGCTAAGAAGAGAAAGAATGGTATGTCTCCAATTTGCAGTAGACACAAGGACAAGACTCACACCCCAACTCTCCCAAGGCTTCAGTGGAAATGCTTATGTTCTAGCCTCCGTCGCCCTCACAGCCGGCGAACTTGAGCTTGCAAGCTGCGAAGCCCTTGTCAACAAGATCAAAATGGCCAAGAACTCCGTCGACAATGATTACGTCAGCACGTATCTCGAGGTACTCGAGGGGTCCGGGGACGCCCTCCCATCCCTAAGGGAGCTCACCATGGTCTCAGATTGGACTAGAATGCCATTTCACAAGGTTAATTTCATGCATCCTTTTGCAAATTCAGCTGTTTGTGCATGCCCTTTAACTCCTCCTGTCCCACAAGTTGCATATTTCATGCAAAGTCCTAAGGATGACAAAGGTATTGATGTGAGGATTGGATTAAACTCACAAATCCTTACTACATTTTCTCACTATTTCCTCAACAATATTTCTTAACACCCACAATTTATTTATTTTGGTTTGTTCCTTTAATTTTATTAACTTTTGTTATATATTTCTCTCAGAATAGCTACAACTTTATTGTAGCCGTCGAAAGAAAAAAAATTTACACTAATTATTAATTAATCTTATGTATTGTTGTAATGACAACAAATGTATTGTAATTTGTAACCATTGTAAAATCTTCCTTGGAATAGATGCTATCGGCTAAAATTAAATGTGGCACCGTATGGATGGGTGATGAAGAAGGTTGTAAATTATAGCCCTAGATAATTTGGCTTCTTTCATGCTTATGTAAGGTGACATTAGCAAATATTTACCCTGGAATTAAATGTATGTGTACTTTGGCATATTATGATTATTAATCATATTGATGGGATCATTGCATTGTTGAAAGATATATCTGACAAAGATGTCTTTAACATACGAGGTAATAGTACAAAAAAATTGTTGTCTTTATTATTTTTTCCAGTAGATAAATAAATAGGAGTATCTTGTTCAGAGATGGGATATCATTTGATTGCATCTTCATGTCAGAGGAGTAATAATGGAATACCTCATCCAATCTCATAGATGCCTGGATCCATGAAATTTGTACATTTTGAATCTGACAAAATATTTCAAATTATAATCATAAACATAATCATGGAAATCATTTATTTTTTAGCATCAAGACGCGAATAACAGTAAGGATGTAGAAGCGTGTTCTTTTCACTTAAAGTCTTGAAATTCAACTAGTTGTGACTTGCATTTGGATAGCGTCTATTAAAACATGTTTGAACGAACTTCTAGGCCATCGTGTGAACATATTTGCCTTGAAAAAAGACTGCATAGGTGGTATGTTGAGCTTGTACGTATAACTTGAAGAAAGTCTAGATGGAAGCAAATTTCAGATACGTTCGAAAAAGGGAGATTCATGTGAAAAGAACGAAACCTTAAATTAGAGAATGGGGCATGGTAAGCATCTGAGTACCAACTAACCATAACATTTATTTAGAACAGCAACTACTTAGCCTAAAACAAAGGTAGCCAATGTATCATAAAACTACAAATAAAGGAGATTTCCCAAATTGGGCTGTGCTTCTCCAGTTTACCTTCTACCATCAAACAAGCCTTCAACTAACTAGGAATACATATCAGATTCAAATTCCCCATTCTTCGACGTTTTCACATCTTGTTCCTGAAACAGAAACGGCAAATTAGTTGAAAACAAAAACCAGCATTGCTCAAAACATGGTGACATACAAGCTACAAGTGAACTTTTAGGCATGCTTTCACAAAGGTATGATTTACTATCCTGTGAAAGATCTTTTAACTAAGTATGATGAAGGGGGAAAATAGAACCGACTTCAGTTGCTTCAGACCCCACAGTGAAGTAACAAGGTTTACAGGATAATTATCAGCACATTGGATTCAATAATTAAGGTGTAAACCTAGTTCAAGAAGTATACCTGCACAAAGAAAACGAAAGATCATACAGGCTTAAACATCGCGGTCACAACATCTTCCAAGGACCCGGCACCATTACCAGCATTATAATTTCCCAGAGGCCTCCCTCCTTGTTCCATGAACTGCCCTTGCTTTGTTTTTCTTGTCATGTCAACTGCTGAATTTTGGAGCATCTGGTCATGCTGGGGGGCTAAGCAATCAAACCCCGGTTGTCCCATCATATCATATCCTGTCTCTCTACTCCTGCTGCTTGGATTGTATGCACTGTGAGTGCCAGTCAAAGAAGGATTTGCCGAGCCATCCAAAAAATCTACATCCCATACTTGCTTGGCCACATGACTCGTGTTCTGCATCATATTCTCACCCATCATGTTCGAGTTCTGCAACCGGTTTTGGATAGAGATATTTGGTGAAAAATCATGCACCCTATTGTCTATGTGACTCATAGAATTTGGCTGCGATTGGACAGCTGCAGGCCAACTGCTACTACATCTATTATGATCCAGCAAGTTAGGGGCAGAATTCATGTTCACCCCAAAACTGTCTAGACTTTGTGTTTCTTGAGAAGAACGACCTTGCATCGTCAATGAACTGTTAGGAAGACTGAGAATTGAATTGCTCGAGCCACTTAAGATGGTATTGTTTTTGTGGAGTTGATCAAATTCCAATGATGTCGGCATCCCTTGAAGTACATTGCCAGTATGATCCCCAGCAAACAAGTTGGGGTGGAATTTGGAGTCAGTGATGGAAGAAGTTGGATTTTGGGGCTGGCTCAGCTGAACAAGTCCAGAAGGAGGGAGCCCGTGAAGGCCGCCCATCCCAGCTGGAGTGTTCAATCTTCCCAAGACTCCAGGGGGCGGGATGGGTCTCAGAGAGTTGTTATGAAATTGTGGACTCGCATTGAAGCCATGAAAATTCACTGCGTTCATTCTGAGATAATCAGGCCCTCCTAAAGCGGCAGCCATGTTAGCTTGCTGATTAGCCACTGCGCTGATTCTTTTCAAATACAATCGATATTTCTGGGAAACACAAAAACAGAAGGAAAATTCTAAGTTTGTGAAATGGTGTTTTTCTACAATAATAAAAACACTGAGTTTGCAGAAATTTACTTGGAGATGACTGGCCACATTTTCTCTAGTAAGCTTATCAACATTCATTAACTCCAGGATTTTCTTCGGTACAGCTTCTGCATTTCAAAAAGAAAACATAATCAGCATTTAAAATTAGAATCTCAACTCTCGAGTAAAAAGTACAATAACACCAGTGATAACAAGAATAACAAAATTAAAACAATGCTACAAGAGCAATATCCTGAACCCCTTCAAAGCTCTTGGATCCAAAATGAAGCATTACAATCATCATTATAAGCTATATTACATATTAATAGCAAAACTTGGTGATAATGTATCCTGGGCACCTCATGATGTTTCTATGTAGCTTGATGGTTGATACTATAATGTAAATTGAGGTATATATTAGGATCATGACAATTTTATATAATCAAGTAAATCAACTAAGATTGAAAACGGAGTAACATACTAGATCCAAAGGAAGTCAATCATATCAACTTTATAGATAATATAGAATGACCATCAGGAGAATAAGAGAGAACATACTCTCTAGACCAAGCTGGTTAACAGCAGCAACAAACTTGCGATGCAGCTCCACAGACCAGACAACACGGGGTTTCTTCTGAGCAGAAGGGTCTTCATTTTCATTATCATCCTCATCATCGTCTTCATCATCATCCGCATTTTGGTCCTTCCTCTTTCTACAAAATTTCGCATCTTGATCAGAGTTTGGACCTCCAGTTCCATTATCTCCACCGGAATTCTTGTCCAGGCTGTTAGAGCTGTTTCGGTCCTTAGGATCAAACTTCTTTCTCCTGACAACATGCTGCCAGATATTCTTCAGCTCCTCCAACCTCACGGGCTTTAGCAAGTAATCACAAGCTCCATGCGTAATCCCTTTCATTACCAGCTTGGGATCACCATTAGCAGACAGCACTGTAAACATAAGTTTTCCCATTTTAGCACTTAAACTTGTGCTATAGTAATAAGACTAAAAATCCACATAAACGAACAATCACTCTAAACTAGACCTGTTAGAAGTTGATCCCCCATTACATACACCGAGCCTGCCCCAAATATTCCAGGGTTTAAACAAGATTTTCTTACACAAAACCCACTGAAAACTCTATGTTCAAAGTTAATATTCACATTTTTCCTTAAACCCCCCCTCATAACTAAGTGTTCACTTTAATTTTGCTTAAACTGTCTTACTGATAGTTGTCTCCTTTTAATTATATCTCCAACGGTCCAACGTTCTATTTACGTGAGAGTAAGTCTGGAAATTCAGTAATAGTCGAACTCTACTTTGTTTAAGATGACAAGTTTTCTAGGCATCCCTAAATAGCATCATGACTTTATTACAAGCGAAGAGAGCATTCCACAATCAATACACAAAAGATTATTCAAATCAACCCGCCTCATAACTAACGGGCTTAAAACTGCTCTGACTAACCAATTTGATAAGTCTTTAAAAGAAATCATCAAATTGAAGTGAGGTGAATGTAACCAAGAAAATTTAGCCTACATTCAAATCATTAATTTATTTCATAAACAGCAATGATTCAGGAAATACACCCAATCAATGCAGATATTCTACATTATTGTATAATTAATGAAATGAATCAAATTGATTTCTACAATTATACATATTTCTATTAGTAGAAGATACACAGAATATAATTTAAAAGGAAATGAAATCAACAATAAAATGATTTTCATAGCTTACTTATAACAGGCAGGTCCATCTCAAGCCCAACAAGCTCAAGCAACTTAAATCCATCCATGTCTGGCATATGAACATCGCTAATCACGAGATCGAACATGTTCTTGTTTTCCCTCAGCATCTTCAGAGCCTGAATGGCTTGGCTTGTCGTCGTAACTACAATGTTCAAAACTCTCATACATCAGATCATCATTTACCCAAAAAAAACAAACAAACAAACATTGAATTATGCATTTGAGACTAATAGACATTGTTACACTGATTTTGCAACAATGTTAGCAAAATTTTCCAAATTATTAAAAATATGGAAAAATTAAAAGACAAAATATCCCCTTCAAGTTTGCAAATAGATCTCATTATTCTCATTTGTCAAAGCTAAATATTCAGAAAATATGATATGGCATTAAAAATTCAACCCAATTTCACAGATTGCTCATATTACAAAATATAGTTACAGTAGATTATAAATCAAATTAACCCAAATTAAAGGCATTCAATCTGAGAATTTATATTGACAAAAAAACTCAAAGTCACAATCTTTTCAACACAAATCTGAGAATCTATTGCTTGCAAAGAAACTAAAAATCATGCTGAAAATTCACAAATTGGAAAAAAAAAAAAGAAAGAAAAAGGAAATTACATATAATATCTGAATTATAATCAAATCATCCAGATACAAAATCAATAGCAAACACATAATAAAATCAATAGCATAAAATTATTAGAAAACACATAATAAAACAATAGCAAACAAAACAGGAAATTGCATTTCAATAGTAAATTAAGAATAGAAAATTAGAGCACTATCAGAAAATTATTAGTAAACAACACGGAAAATTATTCTAGGGTAAGAAATGAAGCATGAAATTATTACAAACACAATATCCGAAAAATCCCAGAAAATCATCATAAATCTAAAAACCCATTAAAAATTATTTAATGAAATTTAAAAACAAAAAAAAAAACAAAAAACAAATAGTAAATTTAAGAAACATACCATGATATTGGCATTTTCTCAAGAGAGATTCCAGAAGCCTAAGACAAATAGGGTCATCATCAACAGCCAATACTCTCATACCCACTGGAAATTGATCAATTGATTCATCTTCCCTTTGTTCAACCGTCATTTTTTTCACCAAATTATCCCCAAAAATTCAACAAGTTCTTATCTTTTCTTATTTTTTGGGAGATTTGTGAACTCTGTTTTTCCCCTGTTTTAAAACAGAGCAATACTAAAAGTCTAAATGAGGAGAGAGAAAATAAATAAACAAATAAATAAAAACAGTAAGAATTAGTTAAAGTCCCTATCAATGAATTTCAACTGAGAAATTTTTGAGAGTTTATTTGCAGAAAGAGAAAGACAGAATAATATGATGGATGGAAAGAGTAAAACTTAAAAGGGGTAAAAAGGAAGACTTTGAATTAGAAAAATTTAGGTACCCTGTATAATTAATTAAAATAATTAATTGATTAAATTTTAAATAATGAGAATTAAATGTTAGAAAATTATATGGTATCTGACTTTAAAGTTTAACCATATATGGATGGCACTGTGAAAGCTGGATGAAGCATGCAATTAGTCAGACTTGCTGAAAGTGTTGCTCCTTTTATTTAGGTTTTTTTTTTTTCAATTGTAAGACGAATATTAATTTTTTGATCAAACGAATATTAATTTTTATATACTCCGTAACAATCAAGTACTCTGTCAAAAAAAATATATAATTGATTATAAGTATATAATGATTATAATTATAAATATTATATAAATAATCAAAGTCAATTTCAAAAGCAAGAGACATGGATCATTCATTCATCTCTACCTTCATAAGCAAGTGATAAGCTAGTACTAGGACATAAAAGCACACAAACATTGATGATTTGTTAAAATATACTTTCTCCGTTTTCTTTTACTTACAACACAGCCTTGTGGCAAATGTTTTAAGGTCGGGTTTATGTAATGTATACGGACAAATTTTTCATTATAATTTTTACAAATGATATTTAACTATTCTAATTCTCGTGTAAAAATTATATTGATAAAATCGCTCGCTTACCCTCACTAATCATCTCCTAAAATTGCGTGCTTAAAAGGTGTGTTGCAAGTAAAAGAAAACGGAGGAAGTATTTATTTTTAAAAAAAAACCTCAAATTATTATTGTTTAGTAATCTGTATAAATGTTCGATCTTCTAACGTTGGAGTAGTTGCTAATATATTGTAGTATACTTTTTCAAATTGTTACAGAGATTTAATTATTAGGATAATTGTAACTGCTATGGTAATTCATCGTATGTAGGGTCTATTCACATTTACTTAATTTCAGTTCAGTTCAGTTCAGCTCCAATCAGTTTAATTCAGCACTTACTTTTCTTCTCTCATAACATATTCATTTCAGTTCAGTTTAGTTTAGCTTTAATCACTTCAATTCAGTTCGGTATATGTGAACATGCCCGTATTTTCAATTTTAATTTTGATGCCATTTGTAAAACTATTGTCCAAGAAAAGTCAACATCAAGTTTGACCCAAATGCATAAAATCAAATTTTTTGTTTGAAACTAAAAAAATTAAGTCCAATTAATTTTTTAAATCTTTATTTGATTAGTTAGAAAGCTCGATATCAAACAAGTTTTTATGAGATAGATCATGGTGAATATTGATTGTACGTCAAAACCTTGTCTTAGCTTGTGACTTTTGATTTTCAGACTTTTCATTAAGGGTGCCCCTAGCCCCCTACAAATTACTCGCTAGTCGCTATAGGAACATTTGTATACAACCTCTTCATCTTAACCTCAGATATACTGGATGAAAACACATATACTAACCATGTAGCTAGTTACTTGCAATCATTGCAATTAATGAAATACACATTGAGTTTATATTTTTATCATACATGCTCTAACTATCTTTAATGTAACGTAAATTCATTATTGTTAATTGCGTGCATATAAAACTAATTTCAACGACTTTATTTATAAAAGGGAGATAATAATAAACAAAAAGCTACTACTCCATAGTCCATACTAATCTACTATCATTGATTGGAGATGAAAATAAAGATAGGAGGCCTTTAAACCTAAAAATGGCAGTTTGCGTAGGATGAATGTCTTCCAAAATAGTAACGACAGTCGTTTGTTTTGACATCAACAGTTTTGATGTTTCCGACCGTACATGTCTCTTTGCTATACGTTTGCCTTCTAATAATGGGAAATCATAAAACATTATAAGATCTAATTTGCTCCTTTATATTTTTCATATATTTTCCTACATTATACACCCTCCATTTCTATTCACGCCACTTTTTTTTTTTTTCTCCTTATTTCTCTTTCAATTGGAAGATTGAATTAATTGTGTGAAGTAATTTCACATCGACTTCTTTATTTTCTCAATCATGTATCTAGTCATTTTGTCTATGCCTCTCTAAGCTAGTTTAAATTGTGTTTGGTAACAATATTTAGGTGTTGAGTTGCTCTTTGAATTCATCAACATATAAAAAAAAAATATATATAGTTGACTATAAGGGCCTGTTTGCATTTACATATTGAACTGAGCTTAACTCAACTAAAATGAATTGAACTGAACTGAACTGAATAGAGTTGAAATGAATATTTTATGAGAGAAGAGAATTAGGAACTTATTGGAGCTGAATTGAACTGAAATTAAGCTGAAATGAACATGCCCTAAATATATTAGACTTGATATTCCACAAGTTTATTCTACTACGTATTGCTTATCATTTGGCAAAAACTTAGTGACATAACGTATTCATTGACCCTTCAATAGAAATGTATTTCACAAGTTAAAGAGTACTTAAATTGTGTTTTAATTTATTCGCTAATACGTGATGATTTAAGTTTGAATACTAATATGATTTTTTGCTTTAATAAGATTTTCTTTCTCAATCAAACTTTAGTTGTATCACTACATTATTTGTTTTTTCAGTCTAAATATGTATTTCCTAAAAAAAAAAAAAAAAAAAAAAAAAAAAAAAAAAAAATAATCTTACTACTCCGTAATGAATATGACAAGAAAATTATTAAGTTTTAATTTTTTAAAACCAGAGTAATTAATAAACACTAATGAAATGGAACTACAAATTTAAGTTTCCTCCTGCTTCGTACTCACATATGTGATGAATGGATGATGATTACATTCATGAGCAATAATTGGCACTTGAAACATTTAACATAGCCAAAAAATGTAAGTATAGTAGGCCCACTGTGAGCCCTACAAATTGGAAACTCGACCTAACATTTTCCACATTGGTTACAGACACAATGAAACCATTAAGGTAAATCATCTATCTTTTCTACTCTATTGTTTTCCAACTCATGCTTGAACCAAGATTTAACTCATCAACACGGAGCTTTGATCAATAATAAGTTTAATTAACAATATCAATAATAAAAAGTTGATCATCAAAAACTATATATTGAGATAATCCTAACAAATGTTTATATAGCTATTTTTTATCATATGTATACAACATACAAACTGGTATAAATGTTGTATGTGAATTGTGCAAAGTCAAATTGAAACACTTATTTTAGATGTTATCAGGGCATGTTTTGATTTACTAAACTTAGCTAAATTGAACTAAACTGAATCAACTGATTGGAGCTGAATTGAACCGAATAGGGTTGAAATAAATTGTTTATGAGAGAATAAAATTAGGAACTGAACTAATCTGAATAGAATAGAGCTGAAATGAATAATTTATGAGAGAAGGAAATTGGGAACTGAACTGACTTGAACCAATTAAAGCTGAACTGAATTGATATTAAGCTGAAGAGAACATGTCCTCAGACTATCAGTCTGTCATCAGAAAACATTTAATTTAATAAAATGCCAAATAGAATAAAGTTGTTAATAATGGTAGATCAATTAGATTAATATAGTGAGTCCTAAATTATTTAAGTGGCTAAGAACGACAGTCGTATGTTGTTTGTGTAAGAAAGCAAAGCTTTTGGCAGATTAATTAAGGGGAGTTGGCTTTTTAGGAGGGTTGGGGTTTATCCTTTTAAGGGTGTTGGAGGGGTCAGATCACTTCACTTTATTTAGCTGCTTTATGCATAAAGCTTCATGTTTACACCTTTTTTTATCAGATTAAAGACGCATGTCATTTTGTTTAAGGAAAAGGTTTTTGGATTTGGATTTATTACAGTAGTAGTATTTTTTGCCTAAAGTACAAATTTTACATGTGATTTGGAGGAATGAGATAATCTCACATTCTCACATAGGATAAAGCTTTGCATGCACATTTAAATTTTTTCAAATTACTGTTGATAGATTATTTTTCACGCTATTTTCACAAAGCATGACATTATGACTTTTTTTTTTTTTTTGATGGTGTGTAATAACTACTCATGTCGAACATTACATTTACTATTACCTCCGTTAATTTTTAGATGTAACAAAAGAATTTTTTATATCTCACAAATAATACCCATGTGTAAAAGTTAAAATTAACAGAGATAATGTCGTATCTTTGTTTTATTCAATTATTTGTCATTCTATTCCCACTTACACAAATGACAATGAAGCCAAGCCAAGAGAAAACAAAATTCGACAAAAAGGTGATGAAGTAGTATGTAGAGGTGAAATTTTGGCCTTGTTGTTTGACAACTACGAGTGGAGGTCGAGGTGAATTAGATTTGGTACAAGAGGCCGGCCTAGTCAATCAAACATCTAGGCCATCCACACACCTTAGATTCAACAACGTAACAAAGCATTATGAATTTCTGAATGGAGAAGTTTTGTCTTGACTCTTTCAAGTTGTTACTCCTATTGCTTTCACCTATTAAATCACTAGCTTGGCTACAATTGATGTGGTGTTTCTATGAGTTTTGCAATCAATAAAGCTCCTATTGATATGTCTAACGATAAGAATACGAAATTATGCCTTACGATACCAAATATAGTAACGTTTGGACTTTGGAGTGTACACATGCGTATAATGAGAGCATCATGTTTGTACATGTGCACATGATCAAATTAAATATGCTCTATTTGTAGTACTCCGTACTATGTATTTAATCGAAGTTTTATGATCATTTACTTAAGTATGATTTTTCACATCTGAGTTTATTAAGCCAAGACATTTTTCATGCCTAAAGACTATTAATAATAACTTGGTTTGCAATTTGAACCCCATACACCAATATAAAATGTAAACCATATTATGTTAAATTTAAATCAAATCATAATCAAGTACTCGTATTAGTATATTTAATTTGGCACTTCATTGATGGAGCAACAACCAAGTAAAGGGGATTGAACATGAAGATGAAATTATAAGTATTGCCAACTTGGTACACTTAGACATGAAGTTAAGCTGCCAACCTAGGTATCCTACATTGATTAATTAAATTTCAATGATTGATTAAAACTTAACTTCTATTACATGACTAGGATAGAATAATAATAATACACCATTAAGATAATCAAAGAGATTATTATATATTCTTGCAAAACAAAAAGAGAAAAATAAAAGGGATTATATGAAAGCAACTTTTTATCTTGGTTTATTAATTTGAAAAGCGATGGACCATAACTCTGACCATGAATGAACTAGTACTTGTGCAATGAACAAAGGAATATATTTATGGATGACTCGAACAAGATAGTGTGAGTAGATAAAATATATAAGTACGATTTTGTGTAGACTTTGATGACATGCATTTTTGGAAAAAGGAAAAAGGAAAAAGGAAGCTTGCTATTGACTAGCTTACCCAATAATTTATCACAAACATCCTTTTCTATTTTAAATCCTCCCCAAAAATACCTTCCTTTAATTCTCTTGGTTTCATTGATCGATCGATCATAGGTCCACTATATGTCCTTTATTTCTATTGTTAAAATATGGAATCAATTCGTTTTTAGTATTAGTGAGAGAATGATTGTTTAATCTTAACAACTACTTGTAGTAACTAACAACAAAGATGGTTATATTTTAGAGGCGATGCGAGATTTGGACAATGATGAGAGTCATTTTAGATATTGACCTAAAATAATTAGTAAACACATTCAAAATTTAAAGGTAGTTGTATTAATTATTAATAATCAAGAAACGCAGAAGGGGATGACATGTCTAAAGATGGCATTGTGTTGAGTTGATGTGACATGGTGTGGCCGGACATGACATAAGCACATAGTCGACATGACACGGCACGTTATCAAGTAAGATACATCATGAGCCATTATTTAGAGAAGCACGACACAACCAACACGAAAAGCATGCTAAAATAAGTTAAAGAATTGACTGTTTGAAATGTTTACACAATGCAACTTACAAGTAATGTTTTTGGTCTATCTAGTGTTAAAGGCAAACGTACCCGACACAATCCACTGTCATCTTTAATGTGGAGTGTGGAACCCTTAAAACTCTCACCTATGTTATCGTCTCACCAATCACAAACCTTATCCTTTGCCATCTTTAAAACCAATGTAGACAACTCATTAATTACTACTCCATAGTTTGTTGAATTAAAGTCAATCATAATTCATAAACACAAGTACAATCGAAGAGCTAACTTAAAATAAGATATGATTAATGAGTTTTTTTTACTTAAAATAAGAAGAGAAGGGGGCAACATCCTATTTCTAAGAAAGACCAAATATGATTCGTTTTCCTGAAATGGTGGTGCACCCACATTGTGATGGAGACAAGATCCATAACTAATCTCATTGGTTGTAACACAAGATTAATGAGCATAATTTGATGATTAAAACGTATAAATTATATGCAAAGTAGCCAAACTTTCGCTAAGCACTGTCTGCTAAATATTATTTAAGCACCATTATGTTATTGGTTACAAAAGATTCATCTTTGTTGCAAAATCTTTGAGATTCTTTGCCTTTTGGAGTCACGTGCATGACGTACCGTATGCTTCCCACTAAAGTTAAGTGATGCCAGAAATAGGTTATTAGTGAGTGACTGAGTGAGTATAATTTATCTTCATTCATTTTGGTATGAAGAGAAGTGAGAACGTGAGATAATTTGGAAAGATATTTTCAAAGTTAGTTTGTTTGTTCTTTTTTTAGTACATGCATGCGCTTGACTCGTTGAACTAATTGTACAAGTACGACTATATTATTAATATACCCCCAAAAAAATGTGAATTATATGACGATATTGGAATAGTTCCTTACAAGTTACTCCGTACAAATAATCAAGTATATATAGGTAGTTATAATTTTAGTCATTTAGACTAGATGAGTATGTAATAATATACTGTATATGTTTTAGGTATACTCAAATTTTAGGTACATTCGAATGTATAATAGAGATTATCAATAAGATGAACATTTACAAGTCATTGCTCCAAACAAAATTTTATGAGTAATATAATTTGTAATCTTTGGACGTTTATGAAGTTATGAACCACATTTCATCCATTTCAGCTATATTTTGTTCCCTTGCTCAAACAAAGGAGAAGGATAGATTCTCAACATAATACGTTTTGTTTAGTAGTGTATCATTTTGAAACTATATTCGATGATTTATCCATCATTCCAATAAATAACTCGTTTGATTAATGACAACTTATAGTAATAATATACTGTAATAACAACGAATATATGTTACCATGCATTTTACAAGAAAACCTCCTCTCCATATCTATAGTAAACTTCTTCCCCTCCTCCATCTCTAACTCACTAATAAAACCTTTCAATACAATCTTATAAACCACAATAATTGTAACATATATGATTCCTTATTATTTATCGACTATATGAATAATAATGTTTTTTTTTTTTTTTTTGAAAGATATGAATAATGATGTTTTCAATGTCATAATAATGAAGTGGTAGGAATATTAACAATAACTTATATTTAGAAAAGAAATCAGAATTTTGCAAGTTTGTGAAGGGCTTTGAGGAATGAGCCCACAACAAAGACTTAAAGATCTTTTCGGAATATATCCGATTAATGCTCGGTTACCACAACTGAGCTGAAAGGTCCATTATCAGCCCAACTAAATGGGTCAGCCAACCAGCCTAGGCCCAGGGGATCTATTCTTCAATAACTATACTTTTTAATTGGTGAATGTTTTGTTACTTGAACGGTTGAACCCATATATCAACTTATACTTGTCCTATTTCGTTTTAACTATTACACTAATTCTTAGGCCTTACTTAGGGTCTATTCACATTTACTTAATTTTAGTTCAATTCAGCTCCAATCAATTCAGTTCAGCTCTTAATTTTCTTCTCTCGCAAAATATTCATTTCACCTTTATTCAGTTTAGTTCAGCTCCAATTAGTTCAGTTCAGGTCAGCTCCAATCAGTTCAGTTCAACTCAGTTCAGTAAATGTGAACAAGCCCTTAGTCCACTGAATTTTCACTTAACTTTTAAAAAAATAAGCTCTAAATTTGGGTTATTAAATCAATTTATAACTAAAATGAGTTCTATTTTTTTTTTTAATTAATGAGATCTATAAAGTTCACCTAAGTTAACAAATTTTAATACCTAGATAAGTAAATTTGGATAATGATGCAAAGATAGTCGGATAAGCTACATCAATAAGATTGAAGAAACAAGGATATCTATGTTATTTCACTTACCTTTTCAAATCATATAAAGTTATAAACGTATGACATGATATGATACAATATCTCCCATTTTCAACTCATATTTTATCTACACCATGTATTTTTTTTCCTATTTATGAAAAATGAATTGATATATGAAAAAGAAAATAGTTCATACGGAGTAATTTTTTTTACTCTCTAAAGTTTCACAATAGCCATGACAATTTAATTTGAAAATATTAAAGATTTTTATTTAGTTTTGATATCTTTTATCATACATGCTGATATTTACATATATTAAAAATAAAAATTTAAAAGTGCGAAACTTCACATCAATAAGAATTTAACAAGATTACGTTTGATGAATTTTTTTTTTTATATATTACAATATTATTAGAAAATTCAATCAATTTTGATAACTTTGACCTTGAAAAAAAAATGTTAAATGCATTATGATATAAAGTTGTAAATATATTGTATCATATTGGGACATGTTACCTTAAAAATGCACCCTAGTCATAATAATTGAATTGATAAAAATCCAATTCCAATACTCATGGTTGAGAAGATCCGAGCACCCACCAAATATATTTAAAATAGTCTCAAAAAATGATTATAAATAACCTCAATGTACTACTTTTGTATGATTTGATGAATGACACGCCTTAGCTTAGCTTGTAGATTAAATTTATTTATATATGATGCTCTTTAACTTTCTTGGCAACGGCAACTTTACATCTTTTAATTGTAAGCTTTTTGGATAGAAAAAGAAAGAAAGTAGTATAACCTAACCTTATCTTAAGTTGAAGGGGCATAAAACTCTGATAAAATAGGATCTTCAATTCCCTTCACTTTTGGGATTAATTAGTCGCTCATTCATTGGAACTCTGTGGTCCTTCATTCTTACACATTCCTTCTTCAAACTCCTACTTCTGTGCTCTACATCTAAAGTCAGCCCAAACTTTATTTCATAATCATAACATTATTACTTTCATTACTTGGATATGCATGTTTATATAGTTATTGTCAATCATCTATGATAGAGGGAGGGGGGGGGGGGGGGGGGGGCAACAAAGAATATCGATCGAGTCGATTTCACTTTAGAAAAAAAAAATCATGTAATGTGCACACTTGACTCGTACACAATGTTATCACCAAAAGTAACATGTACTAAGTACATTTTACGTGGACGCGAATATTGAATATAGCCTGTTTGCATACAACATTATTGGCAAGAAACAACCTGCTTTAAAGAGAAGCACAAAAGGCAAGTGTAAATGACCTCCAATAAAAGTAGCAACTTTTTCTCAAAAAAAAGATCTTAACCAAAGAAAGAATCCAAGCTAAGGTCTCATATTTCCCTTTCATGGACATAACAAAAAAGCTAAGATAGAGGGAGCTAAAGGATGTGAAGGGCAATTCATTCAATTTAAGGCTAAGGATAACTAATAATAAAGGCTGTTTTGTTTGCTCTCCAGCAAAGAATATGGGACCAATTGCCACCCACTTATCAGTCTATATACTTGACTTAAAACTAAAAGGACACTTTGAACATCAGACTATAATTAAATTAGATTAAATTAAATATTAAGTTGGAGGCAGATGCTTATGTAGTACTTCATCTTAATATATATTTCATACGTGGTACATAGTTTCACATATTAAACTTATAACTAATCTATAAAAAATATAATTGACAAGTGTAACGTTGAAATTAAAAGAGAGCGGAAAAGGTATAAATTATAAAAGCTTATTAAAATATAATGTACGAGTAAGTTACTAATAAAATAAAACTCGATTTTTTTTTTTAAATTAATTTTATTTTTATTTTGGTAATTGATACAGTCTGACCATCGGCAGTAGTTGATTTTGGGACATTTGCTGATCAAACGAGTTCAAACATTGTCAATTTAAACAGCGTGATGTGTTTTTTGGGGCAGGACAATTGCATGGATCCAAGGTTGCATGTCCTACGAATAAGTCTGGTGTAATAAACTAACTATCTTGCACAAATTCAAATACAACTATACAAAGTATTCAATTATTTTTACTCTGTCAATTTTATGAAAACGAATCAAAATGGTTACATAGGTGATCAAGTGATTTTATAGACATTCTACTGATAGGTCTAAACAATAAAGTTTGTACGTAGATAATAGTGATAGATTAGCAAATCTACCACTTAATCATAACTATATTACAAATTATTAGTTAAGTGTTCAACAAAGATGCTTTTGGTGAGATAAAGAATTCAAATAATGTTAACTAACAATACTAAATAGTTGGATACTGACCTACCTTCTTTAAAAAGAAAATAAAAATTAAAAAAATAAAAAAAAGTTGAAAACGAAATTGTTCATAGAACACATCATGGGGAACTAACATTAAACGAGTAATTTTTTCGCAACCTTAAACCTAGTTTCTAGCATTTGGACTGATATTTCACTCCAAATTCTAAGGTAGGGTTTCCTATTCCTCCCATGGCCTTATTATTGGAGAAGAACCTTGAGGGCCTACAATAAACTATCTTTCCTAAGAGTATCTTGATGAAAATAATATGCATGTTCTCTAATTTATATATTTTACTCAATACATTTAAATAAATCTTCCCATATTATTCTTTTCTCTTTCTCAAAAATCAATGAAGTACTCCGTATTATTGGCTTATTCTGTCAGTTCGGCTCAATCAGTTCAGTTCTTAATTTTCTTTTCTCATAAACAGTTCAGTTCAGTTCAACCCTACTTGTTTTCAGTAAATTAGAACAAGCCTTATATATAGCGCATGATTCTATAGAACCATGCAATTCAAAACAAAGAGAGCCTAGGGAGGTACTATTGGCATGACATATGAAAAAAATAAATTAATAAAAACAAAAAAATAAAGTGATCTATTTTGAAAAATCATACATACTCTGTAGCCATTTTATTCATTGAAACGAATGGGGTACTATATAGAAAACTTATAACTACCCTTCTTCATTCATGATTCGGATGACTACATATGGAGCTTCATTCAACTAACAGATGTTGGACAAACACAAGTAGAAAAATCAATCAAGGATTTAGTAAAAATAAAAATAAAAAAAAGGACAAGAAAAGAAAGGAAAACAGTAAAGAAGACACCATTAAAGTAGACAGGATTAAAGAAATGACATTAAAGATGTCTAAGCTCATCCATATTATCAAAACAACAGAAAGCAAGGTGGCTGTGTGTTGGATCAACCAATAGCACATTTGCTTTGAATTTTAAAGCAATCAATCATACAAAAGTAACAAAATTTATAATTAAACCTCATCACCATAATATATTACAGTATTACAGTACACGTCCATGAAAATTTAGTGGAGCTAAAGTGACGAATCTCAAAAAAGTTGGGACTAAATTGTTGATTAGTTGTTATTTATTAATATATATTGATAATACTTGAAAGAACAAGATTCAAGAAGGTCAAATTGCAGTGTAACGCGGCAGAACGAAGACAGCTGCATGTATTTATTAAGAAAACTACATAGTTCATGTAAATTTTTATAAGGGGAAACCCAAATTTCTATTTTTACAAGTTACGGCTAAAGTTTAGATTCAGATCACACATTAATCAATAATCAATACACCATTACACCGTTATGTTCATGGTCTGTCCGAACAAACATGAGTGGTACCTCTACAATACATGTATGTACAATGTCAATTCCATCTAAAATATATGACAAATAAGTATATGGCATTTCTAGAGACGACTAAATAGAGATATTTTAAGAGGAAAAGGGGGTATGTACTCGGTTTAATTATTCTTTCATAATACTCGATAACATCGATCTCATAGAATTTTCATTAACAACCTATCATCAAAATTCCAAACAAGGAACTCCAATGTGGGCTATGTGGCTATCAGAATAGTTCCTCTATTTAGAGATCATGTATTCTTTATTATCTAGTATTTCAACGTCTTTTCCTTTATTCACAAAATAATTAATGAACTGAAAACAACCAACTTATTTACTTTTGAAACACTCATCTGTCAAAAGGAGAAGAGGTTTCGGGATACAAAGTAAAACACTTAATTAACAAAATAGAGGATCTCAACTAGAATTCCTTTAAATCCTGATAATAATGCGTGAAATTCCCATTAAAATAAAGTGCACAAAATATCTCCTCTAAAATAATCATAATATTAACCAATCCTAGTCTATCTCAACTCTCTCAACTACCTCTAACTAGTTTGAAAATGGCCTAAAAGAGAAGTCAGAAGAAGAATAAGACTTGTGATAAGTGGGGTTAGGTACTCAAAGAGAAGGAGCGCAGCTTAAGTAACGTAGATTGTTCACACCTAAACATAATCCTTGATAAATAGAAAGAATACCCTTCTTCAGCTCCTTTTTATCGCAACGTATTTCTTATCAGAAAGTTAAAAAATAATTACTACCTCCGTTACATATTATTTGCAACGATTTGACATAAAGTAGAGAGGGAAAATGTCTAATCGTTACAAATAATATGTAACGGAGGTAGTATAATATTTTTTATTTGGTGTATGATTCTCTCTTTCTCCTTATCACATACGGGGTATACTTTCCTAGTCAAGTCTATATCATCTTCATAAAATTGTACATCTTTCACGTTGCGATTATAGCGAACAAATGGTGTATGAAAGAAGTCTACTTTATCCATTAGTTTAAACATAATAATCATAAATCAGAGTTTAAGGGGTAGTCCAATTTCTTTCCTTAACTTTCCCCTCTTTCAGGTGTCAACCAAAGCTTTATTTAGACAGACAAAGATCTTATAAAGAGATTTGGTAAAATTTGATTAGACAAAGATGTGCAACATGGAATCATTTTAAAGGGAAATTGTTTAATAATTAGAAAAGAGAGTAATTAGCAACCAAAAAAATGCCAAACTGCACTTACTTGGTTCTTTCTTTTCAAAGGGCCTTTTTTACGTGGGGTATTTATTAGGCAAAAGTCACATGAGTTTGGTTTTCAATCATAATAAAAACAAAAGCTAAGATTATACTTATCTTAGAGAGTTTACTTTAAGGATTTGATGATGCTAAACTAATAATAATACAGCATAGAATACCACAATATTGAAGTAGCTTAGAGAGACTTAGGTTTGTATTTAGAAGAAGACTAGTACTCCACCTCACCTTCCCCATTAACTTGTCGGCCACTTGTCATCATCGCCACTGTGTTCCAGATATACGACAAACACCCCTCACATCTCCTTGCGACACGTGGGAACGTCTCATTGGGCCGCGTTTTTAGTTCCAACCTCTGACTAAAGTCATACAAGTTCATTCAACCTAAGCCACCTCAGAGTCCGACTCGATGTTTCTGACTAACAAGTGCTAAGATCAACTAGGAAAAGATCATTGTAGTTTATAAGAGAATGTCTTCCGATCCCTACAATTGATGTCTAGCTTACTTGAGTTGGAAGTTAGTGTCAACTAGACTCTAATAATTAGAAGTCAAACCTCAAACCATCTCATAGTGAAGATAAAAAGTTAGAGCCTGTTCTCTTCAGCTTATTTTCAATTCAGTTCAGTTCATCTTCAATAAGTCCAGTTCTTATCTTAATTTCCCTCTCTTATAAAATATTCAGTTCAGCTCAGTCAGAACAGACCCTTATTCAATCCATAAGACCTATGTAACTCACTTTTTATTTTACCTCAAGTACTCATGTTAAATATATGGCACCCAAACATATAGATAGGACACTTCAACCCTACAATATTGACCAAAATCATGAAAATTTTGATTAAATAAGCAGGTTGGACACTTAAACATGTTATGTCGGACATGGATACCTAAGCCTGAAAAACCTTTTTTTCTCTAGAAATCACACCAGTCAATATATTGGTGTCAAAACATTTGTATTAAAATAATATTAAAATGCAAAAGACCAACATGAACCAAGTTAAGTGAGACACTTCAAATAGGTGATTTCTCATCAAATCTGAAGAAAATATACCACAAATCTCATCTCAATAATTAATTTGTGGTAAAGAGAGAGAATACTCTGACATGCACATACATACTTTTTGATGAATATAAAAAAAACCTTAAAGTTTGAGTGCAAACTGATGAGTATCCCACCAAATAATAGCTATATTAAAGTGTTTAAGAAAATAAGATTAGGACTAAAGAAGATGCATGCTGTAAGTACAACCACTACCATTAAGATATTTGGCAACTGGCAATCTATGAGAAGATAACACAATTTATAAACAAACAAATTAATACATTACATTAATCTGTAATTAGTCAGAGGCTTAATAAGTTAGGACACAAGTATGCTTCCCTCTAGGAATATAATTAGCAAAATTGTACTATCTTTGATTATACTAATTAGTTATACTACATATCCTGACAATGAACGAGGAATCAGAAGATAAACAAACCCATCAGCATGCACTGCCCTGTTGCAGTAGTATATGTCAGATGTATTATTTGACACATGGCTTTGCCCGATTCGGCCACATTTTCACTTGTTATTTTTATATGCATGGAAATGATGCAATACAAGCAAATGATAAAACACTCTTACGATACAAAGTACTTTGTATTGTACTACATATGATTTTCTAGTAGTTCAAGGGTGTACATGATGGTGCTTTTCAGATTTTTTGAGCTAGATAGAAGGGTGGTTTTGGAAATGAAAACAAATTAATTGACTTTTTATTGTAATCTCGGAAATCAATTAGGAGTTCCTCTATACAAAAGTTCATGTAACATACAAGTAAGTAGTGAACGTCGCAAATCTTAATGATGAACTATATACAATCGTTATAATAATGATTGGTTGTCTAAGATTAAGCATAGACGCATAGCACATAATTTTGACTCTTGATTAAACACATGGTGATTTATTCTAATATATGCAAGAAATTTGAATAATTTTATGGCAACAAAAGAAGTGGGGAGACAAAACTGAAACAATGAAATTTCTTGGACAAGGACCTTAAGAGAAAGCGATTAGTTCCTAATATTTTGTCCACCAAATTAACCCAATCAATCTTGAGTCTCTAACAAGATGTGCTCCGACAATCATTACAGTTTAGACCAAACTAGTTAATGATAGTTGACCTTCTACCATATGCAACATTCTGCTATATATGGTTTAATAACTAGACCTTTTTTTGTGGGGCCTTCATCATGAAGTACTAAACATTAAACATCAAGTCCTAAACACTTGAACTTGAGTAGCACAAAGTGATCAACCACCCTTAACTACTAGTTGATGAAATCACTAAAATCTCTAGGTGTGGGGCTCTAAGGATTCTCGTATTTTGAATCCATAGTCCCACTTGGTACCTATCTCACTTGTATAGTAATTTGAAAATTTTACCAATGATCAACCAGTCTGTCTAAACTGTTACTGAAATCATTTCAATATCTAGGTGTGAGACATATCGTAACACGAATCTCAGTCCCACTTTGTATCGATGTGTTCCAACCATTTAACTTTTGTCACATCAAATTATATGTAGACATTGTGAAGCATTAAATGATTAAAACTAAACATGTAATAGGATAATAAATATGAACTTACGGGAAATTTCAGCTTTCTACCACTTCTCTACAATTTCATTTGGTGGGAATTAAGAAGTCATCATAAGTATCAAGAGGGTACCACCCAAGCAATAATTTTGATTGAGGTAAACAACTAATTTAGTTCTAAGTGCACAAGGAGGCTAATGAATTAAGTACTCACTTAAGTTAGTGGCAAAATAATTAATGTAGGGAACACCCCAAGTCCAAAAAAAGCGGCACCTCATAAAAATTCACAAAAGGAACAAACCCCAAGTGACATGGGACAAGCTGCCTCTAACTGATAGTCTAATCTGCAGTACAAGGTTACCTTTGTCCCCCCATTACTATAGCACTCCTTAACCTCCAACAGGTATAAGCCCACATAAATTTCACTCTTTAGGCACTTAGCCTAGTGACAAATTTTATGTATATCAAAACTTATCACCTCTAACCAAAACTCTTATCATATGCCCCCAATTCTACGCCAAATATGCATCTTTACAACTTATATGGGGTCCATTTAACCAATGAGAAAGGGAATAATCAAGAGAGCCTCAAAGCGATTATGTACACAATTTCCTCGTCGCTGTCGTGCTAGCCTATTTCAAAGACGGACAAAAACATCCAATATTTGAAGTCTTTTATTTCTTCTAAATATATCTCGGTATTTGATTAGGAAAATCCACAAATACCCCTGAAGTTTAATGTTTTTTACCCGTTCGGAGACAAGTTTGTCATCCCTTCTCCCCTCATTTATTTAATTGGTTTCGAGCATAGTAAATGGCGCACATTCATATTCCATGAGAATAATATATAAATAAGATGAATAGACTAGCCATAGGCCCCTTTAGATTAGATATAGGCATAACGTGCAGTGTCAAATTAAAAAAAAGGTTTGTGGAGTGAATAAATAAGTCTCTTGCTCTTAGATCAACATAAGAGACACTCAAACCCAATACACTACCTAGTAAGAAACAACTTCAAAAAAAAAAAATTGAATTTTTTGTGTTCATTCCATTCAATTCTTCGTATAAAATAGCAGGAGGGAGTGCAGAAAATCCATTTACCTGATGATGGAACAAGCAGAGCTAGAGCCATGTCTTTCGGGCACATCGAGCACGATCTCAGCATCACAAGAAGATCAGCCACGAGAACGCCTGTATAGGTCACTGCATCAGCAACATAAAGCAAGCAAAGAAGCACAACAACTAGAAGATCAGGATGCAGAGCAAGAAACAGTATCTCAGACACAAATACCATTAGATTTAATGCTTTCTAATGAAGATTCATGTAATGAATTCAACGCCGAACTCAATCTCATCGACTGCTTAAACGTAGGATCATCTCAGAGTTCGTCAGAATCTCCTCCCCAAGGATCAGAAAACTGCGAGCCTAGAGTTTTCTCGTGCAACTACTGTCAGAGAAAATTCTACAGCTCGCAGGCCTTAGGTGGACACCAAAATGCTCATAAACGAGAGCGTACAATTGCGAAAAGAAACCAGAGAATAGGAGCCACAATCGCTGCGACTGCAGCAGCTTTTGGGCATCCTTACTTGCACCAGCAGCACAGTTACTCAAACATTGCTTCATTACCATTACATGGTTCTCCCAATAGATCTCTTGGAATTCAGGTACACTCAATGATCCATAAAACTCCTACTAATAATAATATGACAATGTCTTCTTCTGGAAATGTGTACGGACATCATGGGTGGTTAAGGTTACCTATCGAGCAGCAACCCGCCGTAGGGAAGCTAGTGTCAGAGACCTACCACGGTAGCGCCACCGCAGGACCATCATCGAGAGGTGGAGCTGGTAGGTTCAGTATAGTAGATGAGGGTGTCACCAGTGGCGGCTGGTGGAGTGGAGATAGTCAGATTAAAAGTAATTCAGAAGAATCTACAAAGCTTGATCTATCACTCAAGCTTTGAGAACTTTTTTTTTTTTTTTTCTTTACAGGAATATTTTCTTTTCTTATCTAGAATTAGGGGTTTGCTACAATATGCTTGGAAAATTATTAGCTTAATTATTCTCTTTACTTCCTGGGATTATATGATGTAAATTTTCTAATGACAAAAGGTAAAAATGATTTTTCTTCCTTGACAGTTTTTCAGCTTAATTTGGGGGTAGAAAGAGTCATAAAAGCAATTATGTAGACAAAATTTGGATTCATGATGTTAACCAACTAGTTTAGTTGACATCCGAATACGCAGCTTGTAACAAAATTTAGAGGTTAATTTCATGTTCATAATCTTGTAAACGAAAGACTGTCAGAATCTGCAAAGTTAATCTTTAATGTTGAAACAGCTCAATATTTCATAAACAATCTAATTGATCCTGCTTTAAACTATAAGACAGTAACTGACAAACAAGAATGATAATGTACCACAAACTGTAAGCAAAGTGTCCCAATCAACAGTAGAATTCCAAGGGAAATAGCATTTAAAATGGCATAGGAAGCATTGTATTCAACTTTTATATGTTTAATTAATAATGCTATTATTCATAGAAGACAAGAGAGTAGAAACACCAAACCCAACATAAAATGCATTTGGCCTTTTGCAAGTGATATCTAGTGAAAAATCTTCTAGATATAGACTTCTAGATATTGCATCATGCCATCAACCATCAATCTATTTCCCTAGAGGGATGGTAATGGAGGTCAGTGGGCCGGGTTCTATTTCTAGTCAGTGTAGTCATGGCCTGGCCAGCACCTGCTTGAACTGCACCACCAGTCCACCACCCCCAACCCCCACCCCGCAAGCAAAGTAGCGGGTGGGTTGGGAGCAGGATTTCCCAGCTTGTACACATATTGTGGTCAAGATTCCCCTGACTTGCTAACACTACCTCTATGTAGAGGTATCTTACTTCCATGATCACATAAATAGAAATGCATAAATATTACAAGAAGTGCTGTATAAAGAATTGAAGTTTAGACATTCCAGCAGCCAATCAACAAAAAAAAATTAGTATAAGTTTCCTAAGTAATAAGTAACGTCAACGACTGCAAATGTCAGAGATGAAACCTAATTTATTTTTGAGCCACTGTCAGCTAATTTTACAGATCTTAGGGGGCCAAGTTGATATACTTGCAGAACGCTTATCTGCAACTTTACCGGATACACCCTACTGCAAGTGGAGAAGTTAGCAGAATCTACAGGTCTTAAACATAGTCCATAAATAATTAGTTTAATACATCATATGCAGTTAGTAGTTAAGAGAGTCACACAGCAATACTCCAGACCTTAATTCTGTACTAGTATCATCACCAAATGCACCAATAACAATAATTCACATAGAAAATGGGCAGCAGGTTGGGCTAGCAGAGTTGGTGACCGGCCAACGAAGTAATAGAGCTACACAAGTTCAAGTGAGACACTACATTTATTTATAATAATAAACTGAGGCTAGTTAGGTCGGGCTTATTCGGTCCGCTGAGCCCGGTAGCCAAATGGGCAGTCCAACCTGGACCACAGACCACCTCTAAGTTACAATTAAAAATCCAAGTACTTCGTATACAACTTTCAAGCTGCCTTGCTTCCACATCAAAGCTCTTATAGGAATTAGTATCGTGAATGGACAAAACAATTAAATGGTACAGAAGCTTCCAATGTCATGACTAGTGGGATATCTACAATTCTGCATACCTTCCAATTCGCTGACTTCAAACTTTAAGCTATAATGATATTCTCAGCTTTCAGCTAATCTAACTGATTGAAATCAACAACACTATAAGATCATCAACCATAATGAGGCTGGATACTAATATTAACTCTAGAAACAAACAGTGAAATGTGACTAGCCCTTCATTAGTGAAAGTGATTGAACAAATAAGAGAAATAAAGGACAATAAGCTGAAAATGAAAGAACAGAAGTTTTTTTGTTTTTGAAATAACTGAAACAGAATGTAACACAGGATTTTACAGATCCAAAGATGAAATAAAATGACTGCAAGTTTGTAACTGTACCACATTCAGAGATTTAAAATTCTGTTCTTATGGGTTAAGAAAGGCACAGAAATTTTGTAGGCTACATTACACAAAAAAAGACTCAGTCTCCTCTTCGCATGATTTCAATGTTCGCTCTGATCAAAAGACAAGTATCAAGTAAAAGGGAACTCAGGACTCAGGAATTCCAAAAAGGTGGCACAGAAAGAGAGCAAAGGGTAAAACAGTCCTTCATATAACAGTAAGTTACTAATTATAGCATTTGATGTAATAAATATGAAGCCCAATCAATGGATGTAATAGATATGAAGCCCAATCAATGGATGTAATCATGTAATAGATATGCAGCCCAATCAATTACAATTTTCCATTACAACCAACCTTCCTTCACATCTCTACTGCATTGTAAAGGTTTCATTTAGCATACTGCAACTGTGATCTTAGGCTGCATAGTAGCAAGCTAACTACATTACTCGTGAAAAAGGTTTTTGAAAACATTATTGCGCTCATGATCATATCTGGGACAATATCCCTTAAAACAATTGAATTTCCCCAATAAAACCATCACATTAAAGTCACTATAATACATGGCCCGCCAATTCCACTTGCACTAAACCCAGGTAGAGAAAAAGAAAATCAACTAATCCATTTGAACTATGGTTATAGGTTTAAGATGTATTTAACATGCTAAGAAACCTTCACCTGTTAAGTAAAGCTTCTGTAAGGCAATCAAATGATGCAATCATGAGATTAACATGCAGCCAAATGAAGATTATTGTTGACTTTAGCATCCCAATAGTTCTAGTTCTATACTTTTGTCACCTAATTTCCTATTTGACAAAAGCTAACAGAAAATTTAGCCGCCAGGAAGAGACTAGAATTTGAAATAAATTTATAGTAAAGATCCAAAAGGCAGTGTCAAACATCACAATTCCGAGACACACCAAGGTATCATGAGCCAAACCAATGTAAGAGCAGCCTTATTAACTCTCAAGCTGGCTATCATTACCTAACACAACCATCTCCTAACAACTAGTCAAGGTCAGGAGTTAGCATCTGGCTTAGATTTAGCATAACTGCCCTTGTTCATGTGATCACAACAATTATGTATTGATCTCAAAATATAGTAATTTGTCAACATTTAACAAGCAAGAAATTTAAAAAGGGGAATATGAGCAAAAAATTTGCATATTATGAACAATTATTATGTTAATGGAACATTCTATATTGCCTAAAATTTAAGTAAATTCAATGCCATTACCATACATTTGATCTTCCAAGGATGCCAGAAAGGCACTCTACATTTCGACAAAAGACTTGACAGTTTCTAACCATCTCAGAAGTTCGGTTCTATCCTTGTTGACCATGTAATGATGCAAGAAAACAGAAAGTTCACCATCCACTCCTCTTGCTTCCAAGTATTGATGAAGTGTCTTACGAAGTTTGGGGTCTAGTTTTCTGAAGTAATAAAACAATAATTATGTCAATTACAGAGAAAAGAGCTGCAGCCAAGCTAAAACAGTGGCTAACACAGCCTACACAGGCCTTTAGGCAATGCACAAGTCCTAAGTCACATCAATAAGATTCCTGGGGACATGTATACTAGCATATGATATAATCCAAAATTTTGAGCAATCAAGAGCGCAGAAAAAAATGCCACATTATTAAAGCCTCAAACTGGAATTGGGAGTAGAGTGCAATGTATATTGAGAAAATAAAACCACTAATCACTAACAAGATGTGCAATAGATTTCAAAAGACACACTCCAATCTTAAGGATACATAGACTAATTACATATAGTGTCCACTGATCTCTGATATTCGGTATACAGTAATGAAAATTATTAATCTTTGGCAACCTTTGGTGGAGTTACTGCTATTCCACATTTCCACTACTTTGAAAATAATTAAAACAGGAAAATCTCATAGAATATGCTCATGATCATTGTAACCATCATAATTACAAAATCAAACACCATCATGCTAAGCACATGAAGCTAATAAGACAAAGGAAGCAGTACCTTATATTAGGACCCATGTGAGCTTTAGGTAGCAATTTGTTGCCATGAAGCAGGTAGACTTTCATGATCTCCAAGCCATCTGGCCATGCAGAGCACACAAATCCTAATCCATCAGATCCCTCCCCCTTATATATGTCAACCAGCAAGCTTATGTGAAGACGAGTATCTTCACCATCAGTATCATCCCCAGTTTTTGGGTCGGATACACAACCATCAAACATTGTAGCCTCAATTTTGATATCTTCTTTTTCGCCGAATTTGCGCCGGAGCCTAACATATTGCTCGCCTGGGCGGTCTTCAACCGAGAAGAAACTGAAAGTTGCAGGAGGCTGTATATTCAGATAAATTAGGTTTAGATAGATAACAACAGCCATTTTTACAACTGTAAAAATGGAAAGAATGTGAATGTACTGCCGTGCTACCCTAGGAAAAATGAAAAGGTTTTTAGAGTACTTTTAGGACTAATTTTGCCAATGGTTTCTTGCGGTTGAATGGAATGCCAGTAGATAAACTGGCCCATGATTCATTTTTCATTTTCCATATTCTACCCAAAGAATATATTATGTCGAAAATAGCCTGAAAAAAATTCATCACAATTAATCTCCTATTTTGTTCATATCATATTTTCTCTCCCCAATGTGTTGCCAGAACAACTTCAATTTGGTCAAAATGTGGCAATGACTAAAAACCACAACATGCAACATATGACGATCATATCTTAAAGGTCTATATGGGATCATAATGCTATTATAATGGCAAGACCATCTATCTTCATTTCAAGAAATCTTGATATGTATATATGTATATATGTATATATGTATATATATATATATATATATATATATATATATATACACCAAAAAAGGGGTCAGCTACATGAATGTAGTCAAATGCATGAATCCTTGTTCATCCCTTTCTACTAACCATCAGGTGTTCAAGGAGACCCAAAGCCTTTGTCCTTTTTAACACCTCAACACAAGTCATCTCTGCCTTCCCTCAAATTCTTTTTAGGCCACCAAATTCCAAGTCTCTAAACCTCATACCAAGCATCCACCCCTCAACAAAAACAAACATGGCCAGACCAACATAATTGACTTTCATTTCTTTTTGAATGTGAATTTCAGCATTGTGGACACTATGTTCCTTGCGTAACCACACATCCTCTTAACACAGATCCAGTCACCCTCTTTATTTAAACAATTCTGATCACCCAACATTTTTATTTGTTAAAAATTAATATAGGATGGCGTAATCAGTCCTATATAAATTTCCTTTACTTTAAGAGACACATTAGTCACCAAAAATTCTCCCATTGCTCCTCTCGAAATATCCAGCCGACATACAGTGGCATTTCCAGGGGGGTACATAGAGTTACAACTGTACCCCCATTCTCAAAAAAAAAAAAAAAAAAAAAAAAAACTGTATATCAAAGAGACCCGTTTTCTGTAAAAACAGGTCTCTTAGGTACTGTCAAACAAACAAAGAAGCTGGAGCGTTGTTTATGAAAAGAGCTTGCCTAGTTTTCTACTTTAGAAAACAGTTCTCTTTTGTTTGTTACTTTACCGAAATCAGCAATTCGAATAAGCTGCTTTGCGGCACATTTTTTTTTTTTTATTCCTTTCCTTTTTTATTTTTTGTTATCTAATTGAAAATAGTTTGAACTATGACCGTAGTAATTTTTTCTTGCCCTTCATTTTTTTTTTAAATTTTCGAAAACCTCTTGCCTTCATTTTAATAGTTCAAACTATTATAAAGTATGAATATATCAATTATTTTTAATACTCCTATTATCTTACTATGTTCAAATATATAATCTTATATATATATATATATAAAGGGGAGTTTTTTCCCGAGTTTTTAGAGAGCCACATAGGATTTAATTTTCTTAGCGCGCGACGTAAGATTATAAATTTAAGTTGTAGCCAATTACATTCGAGATTATTAATTTATTTTTTAATTAAATAATTCAAATGTCACGTAAGTAAAATTGACGAATGAGATTATAAAGTTTAAATTAATTAAATACAAAATATTATCTTTTGAAATTAGGAATTTTATCTAATGTTTTAAACCTAATATATTAACAATTTTAATCACATAAATATGAAAAGTATTTTTTAAAAAAAATACTAACAAACCGTGCATTGTACGGGCTGCATCTAGTTAATATTCTATGATTGTCTAATAATTTGTGCATTATAAGCGCTAAATGGAATATACTTTTAATTTTTTTTTTTTCCTTCGAATAAAACTTCCATATTTTTGTTGCTACTGATTAATAAGTAGTATGCCTCAATTTGAGTACTCGTTCATTATTGTGACAAGGAATTACAGTAAGTATAATTTAATTAGTTATACTTTAAGTTACTACAATTATTTTTTTAGCTTATTTATACGGATCGTTGACTTAAAATTAAAATTTAAGAGTTTTATAAAAGTGTAATTGTATGGCCTTTAATTATACTACTTTGTACTCACTTTTAATTGTTTGGTTCAATTATGGACAATATTTAAGGAGTAGGGGATACATTCAATGACTAATAAGATGGTGGAAACCATTATAAATAAATTAAACTTTAGTTTGTCAAGCTTCGTATTTTTTAAGGAATCGGACTTCGTACCCCCATTACCACATTTCTGGATCTGCCACTGCCGACATAAATCATATGAGTGACAGTTTGATCGGCATCTCTAAGCTTTTGTACAATAGGCCCTGGATACTAGAACGTCTAGAAGCTCTATCTTAGAGTTAATTCTCCAATCCAACTTTGGCGTACTATGGTCTTTTTCTTTGTTGAAACTAAAATTACACTCCAAATATGTAATCACAAAGTCATAAGTCCTTAGCATGAAGCCATGGAACCTCATAGTTTAACTCTGGTCTTTAAAACTCCAACTTAGCATTGCAACCTGCTTTAGTTGCAAAAAAGAACACATTTATAGCCACAAACCAATCCTACTGGAGCATTCTAATTCTAGTAACCAGACCTTCAACTTAGACTTATTTCAGCTCCAGTTGCAACCAAGAGCTCATACAACCAACTCTCACACTAACAGTCACACCCATCATTCTTACATTCTATCCCCGTGCACTACTACTAAAATCCCTATGCTCCATCCAACCAATATTTAACATGTCCAATTCCATGGAAACTAAAGGAGATACCATCAACGTGTCTGATGGAAAAAATCCTATAATCAGTAACATCACCTGTATTTCACCTAAGCAGCACTACCTTTACTCCATAAGGTCTCAGGTAAAAGGCATGAAACATATAATGCAATTCACTCTACATAAGCTGATACGTTCCCCTAAATTGCTATGATCACTTAAACAAATCATGGTTGACACTTAAATTTCTTCCCATTCATCAACATGATTGCAAAAATTAAACTTGTATCGTGTGAAAGAATTACATCAATGTACACCTCACCAATAAATTTTCACACTGCTATATTAACATTTAACAAGTGACCTATTTCCACACCTCAATAACAACAAGCAATCTAAGATTCATCCTAGAGTTCACTCATCCTGCATCTTGAACATCAAATTCATGAATTTCTACTGCTTAAGACCCGATATCACTCGATTTTGCTTATGTATCACTATCTTCTACTTCCTACACTCTAGTTAGATTTTAAACCCGATGTAAGGTTTTTGAAAATCAGTACTCCCTCCCATCCCATTGTTCCCAGACCTATTTGATCAGCTACATTTTCAAGAAAACATGAAGTTTTTACAATAATAAACAACAATGAATTTCCGGAATCATCAATTTGCAACAAACCCAGTTTTCTATTACTCCCTAAATCACATAAAATTATGATATACTATACTCTTCCCCAAGTCACACCATCAAAATCATTCATTTATTTGTAAAATTGCCAAAAATCAAATAAGTAAAAACCAATTGAAATAAAACCATCTAATGCAATCTCATTCAATAATACATCAACACAACAATATTTTTACCAATTACAGAATAAATTCGAAGTATATGCATAATACCTCTTGAGGGGGAGCATATTCAGTCTGATATTCGACTTCAGTGCGAATAATTCGAATAATGTTGGAATCAAACGGTGATTGGACCTTTGTCGTTTCAGAAGAGTAAGTACGAATTTGTGTCGGAGAATCGAGGAAGTGTAGAAGTGGTTGGAGAAGAGGTAAACCTAGACGGTTGCCGGAGAAAGGAGATGAAGAAGAAGAAAGACATTTTCTGGATATTCTAAAGAGGGAAGCCATGGAAGTTGGAATCTGAAGCAATATTGGGAGGTTGAAGGAGGGTTTTTGAATTTCTGGGTTTTACTCAACTTTTGGGATAGTTGAGTCCATAGTCATATAGTCATAGGCCCAATTGTGTTAGGATGCAATTAGCCATTAGGGTGGGTTTAGAGTTAAAAAAAAAAAAAAGTAATGCAATGAATCAACCCATCTTAGGGTTTGTTCTCATTGATTGAACTCAACTGAACTGAACTGAACTTATTAGAGCTGAATTGAACTGAAATGAATATTTTATATGAGAAGGACATTAGAAGCTGAACTGAACTTATTAGAGCTGAACTAAACTGAAATGAATATTTTATAAGAGAAGGAAATTAGGAGCTGAATTGAATAAAACTGAACTTATTATAGCTGAACTGTACTGAACTGAAAATAATCGTATGAGAACATGCCCTTAGTATCTTGCATGTCAAATTGTCAATTTATTATAGAATACAAGATTACATGTTAGACTCAAACGACAGGATAAAAGGATAAGGGAACCTATACCGCTAAGAAGTCTCTAATTGAATTAAATCACGCGAGCTTCAAGTCATGAAACCAAACCCTTGATGCTTTGAATCGTGTGCAATGAATTGTTTCGCTTGCAAACAATTATCCAACGATAGACATGTAGTGATATTTCAAATTTTTAAAGTTCAATTCTTTATAGTAATATTTATACGTACATAATTAAATTATGATGATCTTTATAGGTTGTAACCCCATTTGAGCAAGCACTGGGATAGATAATGTTTTGTAGATGGTACTACAGAATTAGAATGAAATCTTGTTTATATCATACTATATCATAAGCCTAAATTTAAGAATGGCTTATGGGCCAACAAAAATTCTACATAATGACATGGTTTAGTATATGCATGGGTCATGGCCCAATACAACTTAAATAAAAACCAATGGTTCATGTCATGTCAAGTCACATATTGAGGATAATCTCAAAATGACTTACAAGTTTACCCGACAATTAGCTCAATCTTACATATCATCCACATCAACCATCCAAGCAAATGTCCATAAATGACAAACAAATTAAAACCTTAGAACACATAATATTAGACCAACAAACAATGAAATTAATTTAGAATAAAGACCTAAGAGTCCTAAATTAGAATAGTTCACAACCTCAAATTAAGCAAATCCTCTACCATACACATATTACTACGTATTTATGTCCACGTCTCAAGGTACACAACCTCTCACGAACACCATATCAGCATTGTTGCCTAACTATCTAATCTTTTCTCCTATAAACTTCAGATATTTATTAACAGTATCCAGATATTCCATATGCATTGTACCTCAACCCTATCTAATTAATGTGACATAATTTAGTAACCAATTATAAGGAACAAAATTAAATTAAAATTAAACCATAAAATATTCAGAAATAATTATACGCTACTGTATTATATTGTCGTATACAAATAGAATTGGTGGAAGAGTAAAGCAATACCAAAGATTGAGCGTTAAGTTATGGAGAAAGTGAGAACACAATTTTATTCTCACTAAATTTTTGCGTTCCATTCATTCTCCTCTTTTTCCTTAACCATTAATAATTAAAATTTAAAACTCCTCTACAAATATTATCTTTCACTCTCAGTTTGCGATTTGTTTGTAACTATAAAAACAATCGGGATTATATCATGCGAGCGGACGTGGACGGTATTTAAATTATCGACCAAATAAATAAGTTCGAAACGAGCGTGAATCAAGGTTGTTTTCTTTCGAGCTAAGGAAAGGAAATCGTTCAGTTTCCTTTCTCTTTCTATGATTACGAATAATTTTTAAACCCCAGAAAGGAATTTCATTTATTTTTAATTAAATTTTTCTTGGCCCATAATAAAAAAAACCAATTTTTAATTTTTCTTGGGAATACCAAATAGACTTTATTCTGGATTAGAATTATTTTATTATATAAAGTATGAAATTTATCCAGTAGGAGAGAGAAAATACAGAAAGAGTTTAGGAGAGAGAAAGAGAAAAAAAGGGAGTGAGGCAAAATGTTGTGTAGAATGATACCAAAGAAGAAGAAGACAGGTGCGGTACCAGTTTACTTGAATGTGTACGATCTTACCCCCATTAATGGCTACGCTTACTGGCTTGGTCTTGGTGTCTATCATTCTGGTGTTCAAGGTAATCTTTTCTCTCTCATTAATTCTTCATTTTTAAATCAGATTCAGATCTGCTTTTAGCGGTTGTTGTGAAAAATATAATGTGGGTTTGTTTGGATTTATGTTAATTTATAATGGGTATTTTTTAAATTTATTTTTTGGCTTGTTATCTTATTTGTAATTGGTTGCTAAAAATTGGTTCTTTTTGCTTGAATTTTGGTGGGGTTTTCTGGGATTTTGACGTTTTTTATTCTGGAATTTTTAGTAGATCTGGTGATTCAAATTTCTGGAATTTTATGTGATTATACAATAAAATTAGCTGAAAATTGAAGGAAATATAATGTTTTAGGTGAGGTTATTTTCCCTGGTGCAATTTTCATTTGTTGTTGTTTTCATAATTTGCTTTTGATAGAAATATGTGTTGATGACAATGATGCTGTTGCATGATATACTGGAATTTGGTGCTATAATACTGGGATTAGGATAGTGTACTTTGTGTGGATCCATGGTGTAGAACTGTAGACCCCTCTAATTATCTGAATTTATGTCATTTAGTGTTTATCTTTTTGTGATCTTGAGATTATGAGGATTATACACTTAGATTGGATAAGGAATGAAGATTGTGTTTTAGACTTTTGATTCTTGGAGCAATGTTGTCGGAAATATCACCGGCTGGCTTATTTTCTTTTCACCTTCTCTGGAAACTAAAGTTCAGTTAAGGGATAGATACCAAGTACACTATACAGCTATAATTAAGCTCGGATTAGTGGAATTCAGGTGGATAGATAGATGCCTACGTCGTAGAATGATTCCAAACCTAGGGTGTTCCATGTTGAGCTCCATTAACATATATTTGTTGCTTATTTTGTATTATTCAGAGCATGGTTAGAATTTGCTTATAAGTTTTCAGCAGAATTAAGATAGTAATGGTGATGGCTAGTTGAATCTGTTGCTCTTGTTTTCTGCTGTAATTGTTGGGTATTGAAACTGAATTATGCTCAATTCTTCAGTTCATGGGGTTGAATATGCTTTTGGAGCTCATGATCATGCGACGACTGGGGTATTTGAAGTGGAACCAAAGCAATGCCCTGGTTTCACATTCCGAAAATCAATCTTGATAGGAAGAACAGATTTAGGTGCTAAAGAAGTCCGTGCATTGATGGAGAAACTATCCAAAGAGTACTATGGCAATACATACCATCTAATTAGCAAAAACTGTAACCACTTTTGCAATGATCTGTGTATACGTTTAACCGGAAAGCCAATTCCAAGTTGGGTCAATCGTCTAGCTCGACTGGGTAAGATATATGCTCTGTATATTTTATTCATCCTTGTGGTTCAGTGCTTTGAGTATATTATATATGTTTTCCTGCTCATGCTCTTGTTAATTCCATGATTTGGTGATGAATTTCTGTGCTTAGGCCCACTGTGAAGTGCTTCTTCTATTATGTATTAATGTTGTGTGAGTCATGCTTCAACTAAATGTATTTTAGTGCCCCTCAAATAAATAATCAAACCTAAGTGTGTTTTAGTGGTGTGACTATAATGACCTCACAGTTTATTATAAATCTCTTTTCATGTCAAAGTTTTAGTATGCTTCTAGTGATTACTACAAATTTTGGTAGACTATAAACTTTTATTTTCCCGCTGTTGGATAGTGACAAATGTATGGAGTCAGATTCAGGCCATATACTAGCTGTTAAAAATTGAAATGCCGTGGTTTACTTGCTATTTGTTGTTACCAACACTGTTGACATTTGGTGTAAGGAAGATGGACTTGTGTTAAAGGTGTAATTTTGTCGTATAAAGTTCTTAATTGTAATTAAGAGTCAATGCATGCTGGTGGATAAAGATTTGGCTATTAGCTAGGAAAATATGCTTCAGCTGTATACAGTAAGGAGACCTTGTGTATTTCTACCACACATCATAATTGGTTTGGTAAAATCTGAGGGTGATGGTTCAAGAATTAGGTTTTACTCAGTGTTGTCTGTTAATGTCTCACACATTTCCCTTACTAGCCAAAGTTCTTTTTCTGTTAGGGGGGTGCACCATTTATTGATGTAAAAGCAAACTTGCACACATGTATATCTGCAAAAGTGTCTGACCCAGCTATTTTATTGTTAATAGCCATGTTAGAATGTCGAGGGATTCTGAAATTAAAAATAAGAGTAACATAGGCTAAACAAGCTGAAGTGCTTCTTGCATAGGCAAATTTCATTAATTGTGTAATTCTTAATATTGTTTTTCATGGAAATCTTGTATATTCAAAACTAAAGAGTACACCCAAGTCCACTTAATGATCTTTTTGCTAAATCATCATTCTTCCTATCAATTTCAAGGTCTACTGTGCAAATGTGTTCTCCCAGCAGCTTTGGATGAAGCTAAGGTTCGTCATATTAGGGCCGAAAGCAAGGCCCGTAGTGATGTAGATAAGAAAAAATTGAGAAGCCAATCAAGTAGGTTTGAGCCTTCAAATTCTACATCATCGGCATTGTCTGATTGTTCTACAGCTCCTGCTAGCAGAAGTAGGAGGCAGAGACGCTGTGTTCCTCCATCTTCGTCTTTGATTTGTGCTTACCCTCAGCAGGAAGCTGTTTCATAGAAAGCATCTATTTTTTAGGTTTGCAATGTAAATTTGTGATGCAGACATATATGGTAGAAGGTGCATGGTTCAATTTTATCTTAAATTTTCGTCAATAGTTTCTGTAACCAGCTGCTGGTGAAAGCGATGCAGCAGTCTTTCAAGTGTATCAAGTTCCTTATTTTGCCATGTAATTCCTGTTCATGATATCGCTCTTTCATCTCCCAAATTATCCCCAGCCCCCTTACCCCTCCAAAACAATAAAAGTCCAGCTCTTCGCCTGTTTTTAGTTGCCTAACAAGTAACGGAGTAAGTAGTTGCACTTTTTACAAAAGAAAAAGGGCATGATACTCTTTTAAGTAATCTTATCTAAGTTCATACTTTGTGAAGGTTAGTCGTTTTCATGAGCTGTATTATCTTCATAGTTTTCGCATTTGGCTAGCTGATTGCTGATGTAGCTAACTATCTATTTCATGGAAAGCAATAGTGTCAATTTGATTTGTTTGCGGCTATCAAGCAACTTGTTCATACCAACCGAGTTATGGTATTAGCAATTGACACATAGGACTGTATTTGACCAAGTCAATTAGGTGTAGCAATTTTTTCAAGTGTTGCTTTTTCCCACTTTAATAAATCAAGAGCCACATATGCTACGGAGTAATCAGCTTCTAATTTTACTTATTATTTAATTGAATGACATGCTAAAGAGTAAACAAGCATCAGCAAAATGACACATTTTATCAACGCATTTGTTCACATTGACTGAACTCAGTTGAACTGAACGAAACGAAACTGAATTGAAAGGAACATAACTGAATTGAACTTAACTTATTAGAGTTGAACTGAACTGAACAGAACTGAAATGAATATTTTATAAGAGAAGGAAATTTATTTGGAGCTGAACTGAACTGAACTAAAAATAATCGTATGAGAATAGGGTCTTACTTTCTCTCTAAACTAGAGCCCTTCTTTTTCTAAATGAGAATGAACCCTTCTATGGTGAGAAAGTAAGTTTATCGCTTTGATGAAATAAAAATGGTATCTTTGTATCATTCGTTTTTTTAATTTTTATTTATATTTATTTATTTATTTTTTCTTGTTGTATTGTTGTTCAAAAAATTAAAATTGGTTAGAAATTAACCAACTCAACGTCGTTTCTTTAAGAAAATTATATCATATGCTCGTATTTCATACCACGATGAGAATTACATTTTTTAGTTGCTAACTTCAAAGATGGAGAGTAAGGAGCCGAAAGGAAAAAGGAGACTTTTAATTAACCACAATTCTCATTAAACCTTGCCACAAAGAGATTAAGAGAATATTGTTGATAGAGTATAAAACATATTTTTGGGCCTCAACCATCGGCTTAAGCTTTTGGTTGAGTTGGTTCACTAACAATTATCACAACAAAGAGTCTTTGAAGGAATTTTAAAGTCCAGAAGATTAATAACATGCCTATAATTTTGCATAATAACTACCATAAGGAGGCGGCTAAGGTACTTTGTAATTGATTAACTTAATAACTTATACTTCTACATGCATAAAACTTCGTATTTACAGAGTATTTATGTTAACTCTTGAAACAAAATTTATCTTGTAGGAGACTATTTGTGTTAGACTATTAGGTAACAAGCTAACAACAACTATAGAGCTTTTGACCATAGTGTAAATTATACCTTGTCTTAGAAGATTGGTTTCTTGTTAGGAATGAAGTTTGATGAATATTAGAGTACACATGAAAACTGACAAAATAAATCATGCAACTTTTTCATGATTACTTCTTCTTCATTTTGTTTCCTTGTTTTTTTAATTTGTATTCCTTCTGTTTTTTTGCTTTTGTCTGTCGAAAGAGATTCGAGTGACCCGTAAATTCATACCTTAATTTGGAGTATGTTCTAACCTACCTCGTTTCTTTATTTTGTTTAGTAAAATAAAGATCATACAGTATATTGTTTAAAATAATGAGTAGTAGTTGATGAATAAAGGCAATAATAAGGTCAACAATTTGAATGGCATCTTTTCTTTTCTTTTTTTTTATTTCCTTGCTTTAATTGCTTTATAAGTGTACTTCAATTGTTTCTCCATATTCTGTTTTTAAACATTTTGTTATTTGTATGTATATATTCTTCGTCTCTGTGTGTGTGGAGAACCACAAGGGCAGGTGTTGAGAATCGCTCCCTAAAACTTTTGGAACCGAAATGGAAAGCTCTAACCACTTGAGCTATCCCTCACTCTCTAAAGTGAAGTTCAGATGAGATACACTATGGAGCATTATACGAAGTAACGTTGTTTTGATAAGTTAAGTACGGATAAAATGATTAAAATCATTAAAAGTTCTCTTCATTTCATGATACATCACGCTTGTGATTTTGGAGATTAAATTTTGATCGACCTTTAATTTTACTCATTAAACACGGTGATGTATTCCTTAGTACTCATTAAACACGGTGATGTATTCCTTAGTTAAAAAGAAACTAATTATATAATGAACATATAAATTATAAGAAGGAGCCTATGGAATAATTATATCATTTTGAATTAGGGACTAATGACTAAAGATGTTTCTAAATAAGAATTAAGTGGCATATTTGTACCTTCTTGCTCTCTCTCTTTCAATCTTTCTCTTTCTTGTTTGATTACTTAATCCTGAGTCTCTTAGCTTAACAGTGATGTTGGAGTGTTATTTTCATAGTTGTCGGGTGATTACTGATTATGGCCTGGTGTGAATGTAATTAATTAGGGCTTTGCTGTTCTTTGGTGGTTGTTGGGTTAATCTTTAGGTTGTCTTGCTCATGTGATGCTTTGGAGAGTAAATATTATTCATATTGGTATCATAAAAGTTATCTTTAAGTACAAATCTTGTTTTTTATTGCTTGATGTATGATTTAACCCTTTAAACCTGAATGTTTGTTGATTTTAGGTCTTGATTGGGATGTGTCTATTAGTTAGGCTTAAGCCTTCGGTATTGATGTATGTCAACCGAGGAGTGAGGAGATGGAAGGATGGTTAGTCCCTCCATCTTCCCCCCCCCCCCCTCCCCCAATGTGATAGGGGTTCGACTCCTCACAGCCCTCAATCCTGTGATACGGTGGGGCCCCTCCCCATAGTTTATCGTAATTTTTTTTTTTAAAAAAAAAGAAAAGAAAAAGAAAATTGATGTATGTCAACCCTTGTGATTTGGGTTAAATTACATATATTGCTTCCTCAAGAGAAGGAAGAAGATTAACTATAGACTATACATGGCCATGAGAAATCGTTGCTATCTTCATATATGAACATATTATTCTCACTTAGTTGTAAATTATTACATGCACTTGAGAGCATTAAGAATGGTGCTTCCGTTAGTGAATAGAGCTAACAAGTGTTATGTTACACTAGCATATAGCAACATATTATATTATCATGCACGTACCATCTCATATGAGCGTGTGGTACATACGTGGGAGCGCCACTTCCGATGTGGCAATACAGTCGGGTGCATCATATATTTTTTGATCGTTGATATCGAGCTTTCAGTTTAGTACTCCGTAGTAATTGTAGTTGCATGACTTAACTGTGGGCTTTGTGCTGCTAGCTGCTTATGTAAAAAGTGGAAATTCTCTTTTGTTATGGGCTTCTCCCTAATCCCTATTGTACTTTCACTAGCCCATTCATAAGCCTGAGGCTGCACCCTGTAGTAAACTTTTAAGCCAGTATCATTGGAAAGTTGGGCCAATCTAAGACTTATTTCATTTGTACTTATAAAAAATGAGTTTAGATAATTCTCACTATTTATGTACCAACTCATTTTGTGTGTGATTAGCCACATCATGTGGCCGGGTAAGGTAACCTTATAATAGTGACCGGGTAACCTCAAATACTAGCGAGTAACTCCTATAATACTGAACAAGTAACTCCTGTAACACAAAAAATTCTAAAGTTGCAACTAATTATATAACGGAGGAAGTATTTTAATGGTGAAAATATTTTGCCTAATACGAAGTAAATAACAATAATAAAAGTCATGATCACGAGGCTCCCATGATGAGTGACAGTGCCATTCCTAGAAATATTGCTTCTCCTGAGTCCTAATGCTTCAAGTTCCTAGGAAGACAATTTATAGGCTTCCTACAATAATGTGATGTGAATATGTAATTGGTATGTTGGAGGAAACGGTTAGAGTTACATAGAATGAGAAAGTTTAAGCAAATAAAAAATTGTTGGGACTCTTGGGAGGGTTACAACTTACAAATGAGTGAAGAATGTTACCCTCAAGTGAGGGAAACTGTTATTCTAGTATTCTATCCTTACATTGGAATTTGGAAGTAATTTATAGAGTAGTATAGTAAATCTTGTTTTACCCCTCAAAACTTTCATACAAAATATGTTAATTATGTTAATTGACGATATTAATAGCTTGTGTATACATATAGTATCATTTACATATCACCCTAAGGCCCTGTTCTCTTACGTTGAAATTCAGTTCAGTTTAGTTCAGTTCAGCTTTTAATTTCCTTCTCTTATAAAATATTCAGTTCAGTTCAGCTGAGTTCAGTCAATGAGAACAGGCCCTAAACTCAAACTGGTTATATTTATCTCAGTTGAATTGGATCCAATTACTATACTATATAACGCAATAGTTTTATTATACTTTTGAATTTAATTATAACTATTAAGGCTTCTAATAATTGATAAAATATTTACCACTTTCCTTCAGAAATATTTACTAGACCATTATACTCCACATTTGTGTGCATTTACATATCATATTTTATAACATATCAATAACAGATTAAAAAAACCTGTTATTTGGAATCAAAAACATTTCTAGAATTAAATTCTAAATGAATTAGCATAAGTCAAATTTGAATACGGGATAGTAATATAGTCATTCCGTGTATCATGTACATGTAGTTAACTATACATGAATTAGTCTTAGTCAATGGTTGCCATAGCTGATTTTGTAATTTGAACGTATTGTATCCAGCATTTTAAATGTCCAAATCAAGCAAAGAGTAGGTTAAAAACTCCAAGTTGTATGGAAATATCTGGAAAATATGTATAATAAGTAAAAGAAAAACGGCTAATTGCCGACTATATGACTTGAGCTTGCAAGCATGAAACACGGACGAACCTATGGGCCACCTTCCAACGGTTTGCTTGATCCAATGTGCCCATCTATGTCCAACAAATATGCTCCCGCTTTCTTTTTTTTCTTTACTATTTTTTATTTTAGTATTTACTCCATTTTATATTTTGCACCAAACACATAGATTTGGTAAAAGAAAATATGCATTAATAAATTTTTTTGAATTTATCATTTGGTGAGGATTCAGAAAAACGGCAAGTCTTGTATGTAGTTAGTTACACTATGTGACCACATTGATAATATATACCTTATGTTCTTATGCTTCAATATTGCCTGTATCTAACAAAGTTATTAATAATGGAAAAGCAAAGAATTATGTGACTATTTAAATCAAACAGATGAGGTATTTTACCTTGAAATTATAATATCACAAATACTCCGTATTAAAAAAAGACATTTTTTGATAGTACCATCAAAACTATGACCATATAATAAGATCTAAGAATAAATAGTACGAGTAGTAACCGTTTGATTATAGTACAAGGAGGATGAGGATGTCACATGGAAATTGTCTTTTAGGGTGGAACACTTGGTAATACTTACAATCACTTGTGTTTAAACCCATAATTAAACTTGTTAATGAACCAACTCAACCAAAAGCTTAAGCTTATGGTTGAGGCCCAGGAATATGTTTTATACTCTATCACTCCCCCTCACATGAAAGGCCCTTTGGGCTCGAAATGTGGATACAACACAGGCCCACCCATACCTGGTGCGAATTAATTCCACTTTGAAGGAGGGGTGGATGAGATTCGAACCCGTGACCTTTGTGTCACGCTGGCTCTGATACCATGTTAGTGGACCATCTCAACCAAAAGCTTAAGCTTATGGTTGAGGCCCAGGAATATGTTTTAACCATAAGCTTAAGCTTATGGTTGAGGCCCAGGAATATGTTTTATACTCTATCAAAACTCAATACATTACACATGCTCTTCTGCTTGGATTTTTGCTAGATCCAAGATTTAAAACAACAAATTTAAACAACCTTTACTTTATTTCATTTTTATTTAAAACTTATTTACGACTAATATGTTTTGTTCAATTACATACTTAACGTTAAGATGTGGTAACTTTTATCTTAGTAAGGGGTGTTTAATTGGAATACGTACTTTGATTATAAAAAATTAAATTGCGGTAGTCATAATGTCATATGCATCAATCTTTATATATATTAGTTCTTTACATGACAGATGGAATCATTTTTGTTCAACAACTTTGACTGCATGGATTATAGTAAAATCTTAATTTGATTATATTATACTGTAATGCGTTATTATAATATGAACTCGAGGTGGGTTCACATTAGCGTATGTAGTGAATTCAATCATGGTACTTAATGGAGGCTTATTGGAGTAATTATATCTTGATAATCATATGTGGCCATATGGGGGATGTAGTTTATCATACTTTATTTCCCAAGGATTGGGTAGCTAGATGTACATCAAAGTGAATCTTAAGTCATCAGTGTTAATGATTTAGAGTTAGCACTTTTTCGCTTTACCTGAAATAAGGTGTTTTGTCTGTATTTATTAAGACAATGTTGTATTTAATCGAAATTGGTATAGTATAGTGTGTGTAATTTAATACCGTAATTCAACAAGAACATATTTTATGAACTTAGGTCATAATTTTTTCACCTTACTTCTGCTAATTTATAGATTATAAGCTCATATGAAGATAGATTTACGAAAATAAGCTCACATTAGCTCATACGACCTATTTTAAAGGGTTAATCGAGTTTAATTTAAAATCTCTATTAAGGTCTAATAGATATAGGTAATATACTCAAGTAAAGCATAATATAACCAAGTGCATGAACTTTGAAGAAAGTTGCAAATAAGTCCCTCAACTTTGAAAAGCAATCAGGTCCCTCAAAAGTAGATGAAAACTAGTGCCTATTTCCAAAGTTGAGGGACCTAATTGCCTTGTTATATAATTCCAAAGTTGAGGAGCCTATTTGAAATTTTGGTGAAAGTTGAAGGACCTCCCTTATGCTCAAACTCAGGAAAAAAAAAATTAATAATAATAATAATAATAATTGTTTGTGCAATAAAAAGTGGATTTTAGGTTTATGTTTATCTCTTGTTATTCTTTTTTAGTTTCTAATGTCAAACATCTTGTGGCTAAACAAGTAAACCTCTCCCTCAAAATGAAAGAGTTGACTGTAGCAATTTTTCCACTGATTACTTTGAGTTGTTTTTGCTTAAATTAGGGCCTGTTCATATTTACTGAACTGGCCTGAACTGAACTGATTGGAACTGAGCTGAACTGAACTGATTGGACCTAAACTGAACTGAACTGAACTGAGCTGAAATGAATGTTTTATGAGAGAGGGAAATTAGGAGCTGAACTGAACTGAAATTAAGTAAATGTGAACAGACCCTTAGTTAAACAACTAATAATCAATTTTTTTTTTCCATTTTAATATATAATATAGGTATTCATTAATCGACTTTACTGAACAATTTTTAACAAACCAGTTATAAAGTTATTTAACCATCAATGCAATGCAACTAACCAAGTAATATTATTTAGTAAAACAAGCCAAAAGAACATGCTAACAGGGAGTAACAGCCAACATTTGATGGGGTAGAAATTTAACACTTCGTCTAACTTTTAACCTAGCTTTAATCGCATTAAACTTGAATTATGTTTTTATTTCGATTGTCCAAAAGAGTTAGATTATAAAATTATCCAAGTTTTCAGAAACGATACCCGGACATTAAGTAATCAAAACATCGAGCTAATTCTACGGAGTATCAACTAAACTAGCTAACATCAGACGGACCTTTTGCCCAAAGTTTATTATTCTCTTTAATAAATCCTCTCTCTTAGATCAAAATAGAATATCCATTTAATACGCATATACTATTATATATGCACACTTTAAGACTAACACCAGTTACAAAACTTCCAGTAAAAACCAAAACATCTGGAAGCTTTATTCAATCAATCCAACAATGCATGGAACTTTTAACCTTTTCCACTCATCACTGTCCCAAGCAGGCTAACAAAGATACTCTAAATTTTTCAACATTTACCACTTTTTAATTAATTTTTTAAAAAATCCATGGTACAAGAATCCAGTATTTTTGTTCAGCGCAATTTTAGGCCTATATAGTCAAGATGCCATCATTGACCACTAGTACACATATTTTCTAATTTTGCTAACATTTGGTCTTAAGTTGGACCATTATTTTGCCAAGAAAAGTATGTTTTATCTCCCGTATTACCCATTAACAGCTAGATTTCATTACCAATTTCAGATGATTTAATCAATTTCATTGGAACAAATTGATTGCATTTGCACAATACTATTGCTTCAAAATTGTTTGTATGAACCCATCCCCTAGTAATCGTCCTTTGGCGGAACTTGATTTGCAATATACGAGTAATCACTTTCACAATAATTTAAATTCTTATACAATTCACATATACAGTACTTGACATTCAAACATTTGCTCAATCTCACATTTATGAGGAAATCAAATCATCAATCAAAAAAAAAAAAAAAAGTAACAAAATTGTCAGTGATTTCCAGATTCACCTATATATATGTATAATACAATCTACAGTACCTAGTAATTTGGGTTAGTTTGAATGAATCACCAATAAAAATTGAAAAACAAAGAAATTAAATTAAAAATTAAAAAAAATATATATAAGGGGAAGAAATTAATTATCTGCAAATTTACTTCAACTCTTCCAAGCATAAACTAGCAATGAAAAACCAGTGGGCCCCTTCAATTCATTCTCCTCAACACTCTCCCATTCCAAAACAGAGCTACTTCCAGATGAAACAGAGGAGATAGAAGATGAAGATGAACTCCTTGTTTTTACCAGTAATTTCTTCTTCATCTTCTTCCTTTCGTAATTCAACCCACATGAATCTTGTGACCATATTACCCCTTTGTTACTTTCTCTCTCCTCCAATTTACCACCGCCGCCATTGATGGACTGTTTCAGAGCTTCATCTTCTCCATTATTCTTCTCAAATCTGAAGGTAAACAGAGCATACCCATCATCGTGGGTCCCACAATCTTCCTCAAATAACCAGTTGTAAACATCCCATGAGAGCTGAATCGGGTGCCCGTCAACTTCGACCCGTTCACTTCCTCTGAATTTCCACCTCAAATGCTTCACTTGCAAGACCCGTTTCGAGTCGAATCGGATCACTAACCTCGGATCTTCTTCATTACTAGTGTTCAATTCAATCAAAATATTCCTCAATTTCCCCCCTAATTCAGTCGTCGTATTATAAAATCGATTCCCAAAAACATGCTCCCTTCGAATCACAAGCGACGGCGGCGGTTTTCCGCCATTGTTGGGCAAACTCCCAACCTTCTTCGCCTTCGTTTTCGCGAAAGCCTCCTTCTCCGAATCCCCAATTAACAACACAATCTCCCCTTCAAAAACAACCGCAATGTAGAACCCAGAAACGGGCTCAGGCCCGGGCCCAAACTTAGCCCCAGTAAGATCCCAGAAAATATAGATAGAGGAGAGAGATTGCGGAGGAGGGGGAAGCTTCTTGACCCCATTTTTATTCCAGAAAAGGAAAGGTTTGAGAGTAAGGTGGAAGGAAGGGGAGGAGAGAGAAAGCGGAGGAGGAGAGGAGAGAGAATGAGGAGGGTGGAGATGAAGATGGAAGGATCTAGAAAGAAGAGCGCGAGACCAAGTAAGAGAGAAGATACCGAGGTGGGTTTGGAAGAGGCAAGTCGTCAAGTTGGGCGAAGATGCGGTGGTTGTTGCGGCGGAGGAAGGCGGCGCGTGAGGGTACTCGAGGGAAGGAGCGGTGGAGGAGGGGCGGAAACAGAGGGGAATAGGGGTGGAGTTAAAGCGGGTCATTTTTTTGGAATGGGTGGGTTTAGGAATTGGGTTTGGGAGGATTTTGTTCTTCATGGTTATGGTTTTTAATTTAGGGTGAAATTAAGGTGTTTAAGTGAAAAGAGGGGTTGGTTATATTTGAGGAGAGAGAGAAAGAGAGGGGTTTATATGGCGTGAAGAACGAGGAAGAGTGATGGGTTGGGAGGGTGGTGTGGTGTGGTGTGGTGTGGTGGGGTTAGTAGTTTTCAAGGAATGATCAACAATGGAGGATAGGAAAGAGGAAAGAGGGAGATTGCCCTATTTTTTGGGGTTGGAAATTTGGGATTCTCCTGTAACGCGTTAGTATATGTTACGGGGAGTTCGTACTTTGTCGTAAAATAATTGTAATATTTGACTTTTTAAAGAAGTAAAATTTTTACCATTAGGATTAGGATTAGCGACTTTGATTATAATAAGTTATTCAAGTTAATTAATTTAGGAAAACTTTGCAAATTGCAGCCATTTAAAGTTCGTAGTTTGCAAATTGCAGCCATTTAAAAAAAATTGCAAATTGCAGCCAAAAGTTCGTATAAATCGTAAATTGCACCCCTATTCAACTTTTTCATCGATTTATATGTTAAAAAAAAAATCTTCGATTAAGGTTTTAGGGGTTACTTTATTCCTTAGAGCCCCGAATTGAGCTCGGAATTAGCAAAAAAAAAAATGTGTCTCATTTTTACAATTTCCACAAATTGATGCATTTTTGTTACGCAAAACGAGACACTTGCGTTATTTTTTTGCTAATTCCGAGCTCAATTCGATTCCCTAAGGCCTTAAATGGCCCCTAAAACCTTAATCGAAAATTTTTCGACTTGTAAACCAATGAAAAAGTTGAAACGGGCTGCAATTTACAATGGCCTTGTTTGGTAGTAAGCTTATTGGGGGTATATTAGCTTATTTGACTAACTTTAGCTGATTGACTAGTCAAACAAGCTAATACAAGTGTTTGGTAGTAAGCTTATTGAAAGAGCTTATTCCACTAAATAAGCTCTTTTTGAAAAAAAACTCATTTTAGGAGCTTTTTCAATTAGGTTATTCATTAATTATTGTGAAATGACACTTATAACCTCATTTAATTGAAAATCCTATCTAAACTACCTACCCCACAATTAGCTTATTGGTCATTTCACATACTCAATCACTTTTAAGCTATCAGCTATTTACCAAACACTTTTATATAATCAGTTAATACAATAAGTTAGTCAAATCAGTTAATAAAATCAGCTAGTCAAAATCAGCTAATTCAATCAACTTCAGCTGTCAGCTTTCAGCTTTCTCCCAAACAAGGCCAATTTATACGAACTTTTGGGCTGTAATTTGCAAAATACGAATTTTAAATGGCTGTAATTTGCAAATTTTCCTAAATTTAGACTTACAAGTCAAATGTAACTAATAATTTGAGATGGAAAGAAATAGTGAATTGGTAAATAACTTACACAAAGTCTTATATGTGGCTGGCCACACCGTGTGGCAGGGGTTACTTCGTTAGCGTAATAGGGGTTACTTAATCAGTGTTAAAGGGGTTACTTTGTCAGTGCTATAGAATTACTCAGTTAGTATTACAGGGGTTACTCATCTAGTATTATAAGGGTTACTTGGTCAGTTTTATATGGGTTACTTTGTTCTTTTATAAGTGGCCACACGGTGTGGCTGGCCACGCACAAGACGGGCTGAATAACTTATGTTGTGTTGGTGTTTATTTTGATTTTTTAATTAGCTTGTAATCAGATTGATGTTTTTGAATTCTTGATATGTTTCCAAATTTAAGGAAAAAGAAATCAAATCTAGAAATTTTTTCAAAATTTGATTTGCCAAATCAATATCTTTATAGGATAAATAAATCAAAATCTTATTGATAAGATACAGTCTTACAAATACATTCTTTCATTAAAAATCTTACAAATACATTACAGTAGAAATTTTAAAAGTTATCTACACAATAAGAATAAAAACAAGGGAGCTAAGGCATCTACTATCCAACAAAATTAATTCGAGAGATTGAAGGTGTATTATTTATTGGTGGAAAGATTGAAAGTGTATTATACTTGTGAATGAATTATGTTATAAAGTTTATCCAAAAATTAAATTGCACTGGTTAATGCACATAGTTCCTCAGGCATACAAATTTGTTAATTTGACAATCTCTTTCTTGTTTTTCTACAATAGAAGACAACTCACATATAATTAATTTAAGGTAAGTGAGCCGATAAAGTTTCACATAGCCAATTAAATTCCTCTCCTTAACATATACTCCGACACCCCGTTATAAGATGCGCTTAATTTTAGCACGAGTTGGTAGCCCCAAAAATTTATGACAAATAATTAGAGTACGTAACCAATTGCTTTCAATTGTGCTTTATATTTTGAGAACTACTCCATAGATCAATAAACAGAATAATTAACAATAATCACCCGAATTAGGTAAAGTTTGGTATAGAAACATAATTATCTAACTTCCTTTGGTGATTTCTTCATAGATTGAGCCAAATTGACGTGGAATATAAATAGTTGAGACGTCAATTCATTTTCTAATTTGTTGCATGTTTAATTTATATGATTAACATAGTACTGATTTGTTGTTAGTTGCTTGCTACATCTTAATTAACCGTGTATTATGATTAAATTACAAAAAATAGGCATACAATTATATAATTGGCGACAATATAACATGATCTGGATTTAAGTCGTATTTTTGCGATTAAGCCAAAACTAATTTGTTTTGTTTTGTTTTGATCTTAATAATAATAACGTAATTTGGGTTGTGACAACGTAGATGTATAGCTGGAATAATGTCAGAGGATTATCTTGGCTTTCTATCCTTTAATAATAGTGGGATGTGTAATTATTGTACTGTTCAATTGCTATATATGTTATGTTCTTTGACTTCTTTCCAGCTCACTTACAATGAATTCTTCACTTTTTTTTTAAAAAAAAATTATTTATCTATCACAAACTTTTCATTAAACCGGGTGTTCACTATTTTAGTGAAAATCAAAAGGAAGCGTGAGTTTGGTGGCCCAATTTTGGTAAGGAAAAAAATGAAATCTTATTTTCTATCTCCTCTTTATTCAACAGATTCTCTTTCTTCTTCAATCTTCTTTTTCTCTGTTTTTTCTCTCTCCTCTAGTTCTCATCTTCTTTTGTTTTTCTCACTCCTCTACTTCTCATCTTCTTTTGTTTTTCCTCTCTACTCTAGTTTATGGTGATAATTGATGATGTTGATGTTTCTGTTCTAGGTTAGTGTTTGTACTTTTTTTTTTGTAAATTTTTCGTTGCTTTGCTTGGTGAGATGGTCGGAAATGGTGGAATCAACAATGGTTCAACGCGATCGGCGTCGCTAACGGTGGTTCCGGCGGTGACTTTTGATTTGTTTGAGTGATTGTATAGTTTTTTCATGACTATTGTTAATTTTTGTGTTTGTTTCGTTAATTTTGATACTCTGTTTTGCATATGTAGTTTAATTATTTTTGTGAAAAAAAGTCACTTTAATGAAGAAAAAGGGTTACTTTTTGTGAAAAAAGGGTCACTTTTGTGAAAAAATAAAATCACTTTTGTGAAAAAGCGCTATTTTTATGAAAAAAAAGGGCCACTTTTGTGAAAATAAGGGTCACTTTTGTGAAAATATGGAGCACTTTTGTAGACGAAAAAGAGTCACTTTTGTACAAAAAAAGGGGTCACTTTTCGCAAAATGTTCGATGTACAGTAAAAATACTGTACACCGGGGGCATGCAAAAGGAATTGTTTATCTATTTATTTAAGAGTACATTTATACGAAATACATACAAGTATTATAGGTAAATTAGAAGGATATAAAAATTACTCGGTAGTAAATTTATACGAGTTATATTTTTCTAGTTGAATACAGATCAAAACCGAGTATGAGACACAAATTTTTTTATTTTTTTTTTCCTACACGAAATTAGAAGGATATGAAAATTAGTGTGCCCTCTAGAACTCAGCAAATTAAACTAAGATGGAGAAAGAATCAAAGAAATATCTTACAACTAGAGACATTCTGAGGATGGGGGACCCACGATGTAAATATTGGACTAAAAAAACCGTAAAGGTTAAGGTTACTTTTCTTATTTCTGTATGTAATTGAGAATAGAAAATTAAGTAACATAATACGAAAACAAAGTAGATATTTTTACGTGATAAAACTCTAGTATACATGATTGTGCGCAACGCGCGGTAGGAATAGTAGTATCATGCACTCATGCAGAGTACAAATTATTATTGATATATAGTTTTCAAGGTCCCAATTAACAAATACCTAAATAGTGTAAATACAGTAATAATTTAATTTGTATTTTAAAATACAAACTCTTATACTATAGCAAAGGATTTAGCCGACAAGTATGCCTTTTATTGACATAAATCAACCTACAATTTGAAAACCTTAGCTAGTTGTAAACTTGTAATTGTGCTAGCAAAGTTACTTTTGACTTTGTATATCTTAATTTTGACCTTAATTAGAAAATGAACACGATGCATAAATTGCATGCATTAGAATACAAAGTATAACGCTTTTCTCAATTCATTGTATATTCCCTACATTTGCTAAAAAATAAAAAATTCAGGAATTTAAGGACTTGTTCTCTTCACCTGAAATAAGTAGATCTTGTCTGAATTTTTTAAGGTCTGATCTGAATTTTTTGATCTGGTATGGTCTGGTCTGATCTGATTTAACAATTTGACTAAACTTTGACCGCATTTTAATTAGTAATAATTTATAAACAAAAATATTATCAAAACGGATCTTGTTAGATTCGTCTAATTATGAACTTTTTAAATCTGCAATTTTTATAAAATTTTTAAATATGCAATTAATGATATTTCGTGACAAGTAAATGGTAATCAAAAATTCTGATCTGATCAGAATTTATTGAGGATTAAGTATTAAGTATCTGAAATAAGTTGAAGAGAACAAATCATAAGACTACTAGAATTTATAAAACTATGAAAAAATAGTTTAAGAAAATTGAAAAGAAAACCTGGAAAACAATAAAAAGCAAAGTGGAAATATCACCCACCGGCTTTGGCAAAAGGGGTACGGTACAATTGCAATCTGCCGATTTTTTGATTCAGTGAAGCAGATAGATATCCACGATTATGAAACAACGGAGAATGATGTTGATGCATCGAATAGTTTTTTCACTGTTTATTGTAGGAGTATGGTCAACTACTGCACTTACTTTTTTTTTTAAGTCAATTAAATTGCCTAAAATTATGTGCCGGTCAAACTGTAACACTTATTAAAACACGGAGAAAGTATCAGTGTGCCACTTAAGGTGCACTGAAATTAATAACATAAGGTTACACATATTGACATATGTACTCTATAATTCTAAAAACTAGATTATATTCTTGTTGACTGTATATATATGCAATATATCTATCTAATTTTGGGTGCATATATACACATAAATTTTGATTTTGTAGTCCTATCTGATCTTAGTTTAACATCTTTTAAATTAAACAATGCTTTTATAAAATGTTTTACTTCGTAAGCTGTATAGAGTACTTAAATTTCAATATAATTACTGATATTATACATAGCTAAAAGATTTAAACTGAAAAAAGGGGCTTATAATGTTAATTATTAACATAATTTTCAAAATATATACTTGTATATTGTAGATTGTACTGTATAACTAATCAGTTACGAATAAGTTAGTCGTACAAGGTTTCAAAAAAGTTAGTTGTATGAAGCCTTGATGTTAGAGATAATATCGGAAAATATATTTGCAAATTTATCACCTTCATAATAAAAGAAATTTGAGTGTGGTTTACTCTGAAAGACCCAAAAGAAATTTGAGTGTGGTTTACTCTAAAAGACCCAAAAGAAATTTGAGTGTGGTTTACTCTGAAAGACCAATAAGAAATTTGAGTGTGGTTTACTCTGAAAAACTAAATATTTGATTGGAGCTTGGTTTTGCTCTGGAAAAACCACATATTGTTATATTTGCAGGTTCGAAAAGAATGACGTTCCTGTTTGATGATGACAGATGAGTTCAAAAATTAAAGATGAACGTTCTCATCATTAAAGAAAAAACAAAAATTGAAGGCGTGCATCTCGGCTTCAACAATTTGAAGAATTTCCAATCGCAACGTTCGTGTTACTGCCGTTACGATTGCGGGAGGGTGTTAGAGATAATATCGGAAAATATATGTGTGATATATTTTCCGTATTGATCTTATTAGGAGAATAATATATTTAGGTTTATTACATGTTAAGATATTATTTAAGTATATCTTTTAGGAAGATTGTTTCCTATCTTATGTTCTTAGGTTTTGTATAAATACTCTACCTATTGATGAATAATAATCAAGCCATTCTATTCATTCTTCCTCTCTAATTTGTCACTTGACGATGATCATTAACCAATATATGGACTTGTGTTGATGTTCAATATGTGTTGGCTCTTGGTTAGTACTCTATGAAACTATGAGAGTAATGGAACACATACATCGCTAATATATGATTGTATTAAGATGTTATAACTACGGGGTAGAATGTAAAACGTGAGTTTTAAGGGGTCAATCATAAATATTTTTCTATTAAAAAGATTCAACCAAAGTTGAATAAAATGCAACTCAAGTTGTTCTTAGGAAATTGCAAATAAAAAACATCAATATAATAATATATACCTTTTGCGGAAATGAGTTTATAAAGCACCACAACTTACACTTTTACGAGCAAAAAAAAAAAGCACCTTAAAAACAAGCAACCATGTCTGCCTTTATCAAAGAAATAAGGCAAATTGACGGGTGCATACCCTGATAAAATTGACAACGTATATTTGTGGGACTAATAGAAGAAAATAGCTAGTCATCTGATACAATTACATTAAAGAAGACATTATTCAAACATAAATTAAAACACTAATTAAAGCATGACGAATTGAGCATATTATTTTAAGATGGGACAACTTTGGCAATTCAAAGGAATATAAATATATGAATATTAGCTCACACCAGTTGTATTTTATCATATAATAAATGAAAATATTTAATGACCTCAGCAATTGCATGATACACATAAATTGCAAAATATAACATCTTCTCCAGACCACATACGGCACGTGGTACACTTATCCATTTTCAGCTTCATATAGCCAATTTAATCGAGGGAAAAATCAACTTTGACCATGTCTTATTTGACCCTTAATTAGTAATCTTTGACATTCAACTCCATGAACATTAGGAAAAATTGACATTTGCTACCGGCGAAAGTACCTTGCGTTACATTTGATACCCGTTTAATATATTTTTTTTTATTTTGCTACCACCCAAATCTCTAAATTATTTATTTCACTACCAATTGCTTACACCGTTACCATTTCCGTTAGTTGGGTTTAGCCACCGTTTCAACCACCCCTCCCCCTCACTGCCACCCCTCTTCCACCCTCACTGCCACCCCCTCCCCCCTGCATGCCGGCGGCGGCGAACCCACCCCTCTCCCTTTCCACCCTACGCAGCCCACCACCTCCTACGCAGCCCCGACCCCTGCCGAAACCAAAACCACCCCTCCCCCACCAGAATCCGCCCCCAGCCTATTCCCCCACCGAAATCGACCCCCCTCCCCTTCCCCCTACCCTTTTCGGACTCCCCTACACTACTAGAAAACAGCTTAATTCCGACGGAACCGTTCCGACGGACAAGAAAATCCGTCGGAAAGTACGAAATTTACGACGGAAATAAATTCTGTCGTAAATTTACGACGGATTTTTAATCCGTCGGAAATTATACCATTTCCGACAGAAAATTTCGTCGTAAATGGTATAATTTGCGACGGATTATAACCCGTTTCCGACGGAATTTATTTTTTTTTTTTTAAAAAAAAGGAAAAAACCCCAAAACCCTAATACTAAAACGGCGCCCCTTCCCCCCTCATTCACAATCCGCCTCTCTTCTCCCTTTTCTCTCTCCTCACGCTCTTTGTCTCCTCCTATTCTCTCTCCTCACGCTCTCTCTCCTCCTCCTCCTCCTCCTCTTCTCACGCTTTCTCTCTCCTCTCCTCCTCCTCCTCCTTCTCTTCTCACGCTTTCTCTCTCCTCTCCTCCTCTTCCTCACTCTCTTCTCAAGCAAGCTCTCCTCCTTTTATGTCGTTTATGGTGATGTTAGTCAAATTAATGGTTTTTAAGGTCAAATTCGACCATGAAAATCCTAGATCTAGGGTTTTCGTGGTCGAATTTGGCCTTGTTAAACCAAGTTCGTGGTTAATTTCGAAGTTTTTTTTAATTTTAAGGTACGTTCTAATTTTTAATTTTGATTTTTTATTTAATTTTTGGATGATTTTCGGTGGTGGTGGATCTAAATTTGGGTGATTTTCGTGGTGGTTGTGGCTTGGTTAGTGTATTCGGTCAGGGTGGTGTGGGTTTTGGTGGGGATTTGTTAGGGGTGGGTAGTGTGGGCTCGGTTAGGGGTGGCTGGGTTTTGGGTTGGGTTGGGTTGGGTTTTGCGAAGTTTGGTGCAGGTGTTTTGGGGTTATTGTGTGCGTGTGGTGGTGTCGGTGTGAGTGTGGTGGTGTGCAGTGGGGTGGTGTCGGTGTGAGTGTGGTGGTGTGCAGTGGAGTGGTGTCGGTGCGAGTGTGGTGGTGTCGGTGCGAGTGTGGTGGTGTCGGTGTGAGTGTGGTGGTGTGCAGTGGAGTGGTGTCGGTGCGAGTGTGGTGGTGTCGGTGCGAGTGTGGTGGTGTGTAGTGGGGTGGTGTCGGTGAGAGTGTGATGGTGTGCGGTGGGGGCTGGTTGGGTGGGCTGGTGGTATGGGGTGGTAGCTGGTGGTGGGGGTTGGTGGTGCGGGCTTTTTTTTGTTTTTTTTAATAAATTTCCGACGAAATTTCCGTCGGGAAATTCCGACGGAATCGGATTCCGTCGAAAATTTCCGACGGACTTTTCCAGACCAGAAAAACCTCTTTCGACGCTAATTTCCGTCGGAAAAGTGTTTCCGACGGAAATTCCGTCGTAAAATGTCAATTTTCCTACAACTACTTTTCCGACGATACCTTCCGACGGAATTCCGTCGTAAACACGGTTTCCGACGGAAATTTTCCGTCGGAATTAAGCTGTTTTTTAGTAGTGCCTAACACTAAACCACCACCCCAAAACTACCCAAACGAATTTAGGGTTTCGATTATGGTGGTTCTGGGGTGGTGATTTAGGGTTAGGGGAAGGTCGAAAAGGGTAGGGAGGAAGGGGAGGGGGGTCGATTTCGGTGGGGGAACGGGCTGGGGGGCGGATTCCGGTGGGGGGGGAAGGGGAAAGGGGGGGTGGTTGGTTCGGGATGGGGGTCGGGGCTGCGTAAGGGTGGGGGAAAGTGAAGGGGGGCTGCGTAAGGTGGGGGAAAGGGAGGGGGTGGGTTCCGCCGGCGCCGGCCGAAGATCTGAGCACCGGCTGCCAGCAGGGGGAGGGGGAAGGGGTGGCAGGGAGGGGAGGGGGGTGGCAGGGATGGCTGGGTTAATTTTTTTTTTTTAATTTTTTTTTTTTGGATAAACTTAACGGAACCTTAACGGTTTCCGTTAAGTGGTAGTGAAATTTTAACTATTTGATTTTAGGTGGTAGCAAAATAAAAAAAAAAATTAAACGGGTAGCAAATGTAACGCAAGGTACTTTCGCCGGTAGTAAATGTCAATTTTTCCTGAACATTATGACCACTGATAGTAATGTTTTTAAAGTGCATGATTAAAAGTTGTTTTAGAGTTTTAATGGAACACATAATTCGCTTAACTACTTTGTTCAAATGTTAAGCATGTTGCTGATAGAGAACTTAAAATTAATTAACTATGTTTGTAGTAACATACTAACATAGGACTGAAACTTGGTTAGATTTGGAGTTTTTGTTGTTTTGGAGATGATGTAAATTAATTAATTATGTTTGTAGTAACAAAAGGAATGATGTATATCTAGTGTTGTTCAATGGCATATATTTTAAGGTAGATTACAACAAGTAAGGGCCTATTCTCTTACGTTGAAATTCAGTTTAATTAGTTCAGTTCAGCTTATAATTTCCTTCTCTAATAAAATATTCAGTTCAGTTCAATTCAATTCAGTTCAGTTCAATATAATACAGTTCAACTGAGTTTAGTCAATGAGAACAGGCCCTAAAACAACTCTTTTTTCCAAATTAATCTATAATTCCATTTTAACAAAACTCCGGTTTAAAATATCAAGATATTACTACCTCCTTTACATATTATTTGCAATGATTTAACATAAAATAGAGAGAAAAATACATAATCGTTGCAAATAACATGTAACGGATGTAGAATTTATTGATAGGGGTGTTCATAAATCAGTCCGGATCGACCCTGGATCAGACCAGACCGAATTTATCGATTCAGTCTTCAGATCTAGAAAATTATTTTGTCGGACTTCAGTTTGGTCCAAAACTCTATAAAAATGGACTAGTTTTTTGCTTAAAATTATACGTGAAATCTTAAATAATAGTTAAGATTATCCTTAATAAGATTAGAAAACTTTAATTTTATGAGCTTTTTTTGTACTGTACAAAAGTACAAACAGACAAAAAGACGTTAAACTATGATATTTCCTTTACTTTTTTCTGTCTTTTTCATAAAACTATTAAAAATTTAGATTTTTCTTTTTTAAAAATTATTAAATTGGTCTAAAGTGGTCTGACCGAGATTGTTTGGACAAATTCTTTCGATCCGGGCCGGGTTCGGTCCGAGCTTAATTGGTCCAATATTCGATTCTTAAAATTTTAATTTTCGGTTTGGGTAGGTCCGGTCCGGTCCGGTCCAAAGAACAACCCTATTTGTTGATATCAATACATCCTTATTATGTGTGTGTATCAATTAGAAGAAAATCAATTTGCTGTCCAATTAGAGTCTAGGGGTGGTGGTGAGGGGAATAAAGCTATCCAATTGAATTTGTTGTAGTGGAGTAATTGATAATATCATAATAGACATTGCTAAAGCTTATGTACTGTTCTCAACCATGCTAATTGTCTTCCTGCTTTCGTAATGTCCCCTTATATTATCACTAGCTTAGCTTTCCTATCCCAACTATGTTCAATTTATTAAAAAAAATAAAGATAATAATAACAAATAAAAGGTGGTTTGGGTCACTCTCTTGTGTAATATAGCTGTAAATCATGCATTTTGCCAAAGTTGTTGCATGCTACTGTATGTTAATAAGGCCAGGCCATTCCTTGTTGCAGATTTGTTGAGAAATGTGGTTAAGTTATGTTGTGTCACCTTCATTATGCACTTTTTCTTTCTTTTCATTTTCAACTAAAAAGCAATTCCAATTAACGCAGATACATATGAATATATCCAAAATACAGTAAAAGTTATCACTTAATTAATTGATTGCTTTAGATTTTACTATACCGTATGAGATATCAATTTTGGGTTTCAATTGAGGTTAATTATTGCTTCAAAATTTGTAAGTGCCTTATTATTTTTTGCTTTAATATTATTTTGAAGTAGGTTTTAACAACTTAAGTTAATGTTGATTTAATGTAGAGGTGATCAACTACAGCTCAACTTACTAGCTCGGCTCGATCAAGCCGAAATTTGGACAAGTTTGGGCAAGTCTAAGGGTTTGTTCTTATTTTACTGTAATGACCTGAACTGAATTGAACATATTAGAGCTGAATTGAACTGATTGGACCTAAATTGAACTGAACTGAACTGAAATTAAGTTGAAGAGAATAGGCCCTAAATACACCTTCTTCAGTTAAGAACCTAATCCTACCTGATAAAATCCATAGGCTCGCTTAGGCAACTTTTAAATAAACATATTTGACATGAGAGTTATGATGTTAAGGCTCAATCTGACCAGAATTTTTTATCACCTCTAATTAAATGACAAAGACTTCTTGCATAAAGTATTTGCAGTCAAGAAGTACAATGTACCAATATTAAATAATTATTGTAAGCAACTTTTCTACCCTCTCTCTAATTATACTACAAGTAGTAATTAACAAAGTCATTCACAACATATGACGCTTGGATCATACTAGTCTTAGCTTCTATGCCGTAAACGTTTTATGTTCAATGGCGTAAAGATGCTGCTAAAAGTTTGTAATTTTCTATCTGTTCTTTTATAACATGTTCAATTATAATCTATGGTATGCCACATGATGTACCTGAAGATGACATGTCAACCAGTCTTGGTAAAAGTCAACCCAAATTAGTATGAGGATTTTAGATTGATAGGTAGTTGACTGATTCAGAATCTTTGGATTTACTTTTTGTTGAAAATTCTATAAGAGATTTGCCATTCAAATTTGCAGTTATACATCAACCTCTTAGATTTCTATTTTGATAGTAAACTATTTTCAAATCTCAATGAGCAGTGGCGGATGTTGTAGGTAGATGCAACAAGTAAAAATGTTTTGTTGATGTCGATAAAACTTCACAACCATCTTTGAATCTTAAGTGAGCTAGACTTGTTTATAACTTTATATCATCTAATCCAAGCCATTAAGAGCCACTTAAGAGCGTTTTTAGTGAGTTTTATTCCTACTTAGAATATCTCTAATTTTTTGGAAAATTCATATTGAAAATTTCGAGCTAACTATTTAAATATCTCTAAATTTTCTTTCTTGATGGGTGATTTAATTCTTGCTTAAATTTTTTTATTATTTACCTTGCTATTCACATATACTCGGTCAATAACTAAAAACTATGCATAATCAATCAATCTACAATTTTGGACAATAATTATTAATTAAATTGAAAAAAAAACAAAAAAAAAAATTAAAAACAAGTCAATTTTCCAACCTTCTTCTTTGGTTTTACAACCCCTGGTGTGTAAAATCAGAGAGACTTTTGATGTATGTCTTCAGGCTTGGTATTTAGATGACGGCACGATTATTGGTGACACTCTGGTGGTGGGGCAAGTTCTGCAGTTGATTATGGAGGAAGGACCTCGTTCTGGGTTATGTCTTAATGTGGAAAAAACTGAAGTTTTCTGGCCTACAGAAGACCCTCGAAGCAGGCTGGTGGGTGTCTTTCCACCTAATATTGCTCGACCTTTGCGTGGTGTTAGGTTGCTTGGAGGCCCCGCTAGTTCCGATTCTGGTTTTAGTGGTGAGCTTGTGATGCAGAGGGTGACCAAGACCATTGCCCTTATGGATAAGGTCGCTATGCTCGATGATCCTCAGTGTGAGCTGTTGTTACTTAGGGCATGTACTGGAGTTTCAAAACTCTACTTTGCATTGCGTACTTGTCCTCCTAGTGCTTTTGAGGTGGCTCAGCGCACTTTTGATGCAGCTCTTCGATCTTCCATGGAGCGTATTGTTACTGCTTCGGGGCCGGGGTTTGGTGATTGGCAGTGGCGACTTGCCACCATTTGCGTTTGGAGGGCTTGGTGTTTATTCTGCAGGTGATGTTCGTCACTATGCTTTTCTTGCTTCTCGGTTACAGTCTGCTGGGTTGCAGACACAACTTCTTCGGCATGCTGGCATTGTTGGTCTTGGACGAGCCTTTGAGGATGCGTTGAGTCTGTTTAATGGAACAGTGGAGTCTGACATTTTGAGTAATCCTAGTGAGGTCGCTGCCCCTAAACTCATGAAGAAATTGGCAGATATATATTTCACAAAGGTTACCGCTTCTGCAGAATCTGCTTATTCTTTAACTCCTCGACAATCAGCATTATGGAGATCACAGCAAGGTGATCACGCCTCTGATTGGCTTCGAGCGGTTCCTATTTCAGGGTTGGGTCAGACGATGAACGCCAAGACTTATCGCTGTGTGTTGTCCTATCGGTTGGGTGTACCATTGTTCTCTATCTCGACGTTGTGCTCTGCTTGTTCGAGGGTTTTTGCTGGAGATATTTTCGGTGATCACGCAGTGTCTTGTGCTGGTATTGTGGGTATTAAACATCGGCATAATGTTGTTCGGGATACCCTTGTTGATGTTTGCTTTCGTTCTGGGATTTCAGCGAGAAAAGAGGTTGACATTGGGTTGGCCGGAGGGAACAACGAGGCCCTCAGACCCGCGGATGTGTTACTTTATTCATGGGATCGTGGTCGCGATGTCTGTGTTGATTTGACAGGGTCTTCTCCTTTGACTCAGTCAGGGCTATTTGACTTCATTCCTGGGCGGGTTGTGGCTGATGCAGCTCATCGGAAGCGGGTTAAGTATGAAGCTCGATGTCAGGCGATTGGATATGGTTTCATTCCCTTCTCCTTTTCTTCTCTTGGGGAATTAGAGAAAGAGGCTGTTGCGTTACTGAAGCGGATTCAAAGGTTCTCGACGACGCAAGACATTGGGGCTCGTGCTGCAGCTCATATCTTCACTAGGGTAGGATTTGCAATAGCTAGAGGAGTGGGGGCCCATATTGTATCTCGGCTTCCCACTAATTTATTGTAGGTTGTATGGCTTTTGTTTTTGAGATAATAATAATAATAATAATTATTATTATTATTATTATTATTATTATTATTATTATTATAAGTATGTATACATACATTGATACATAGGACTAGTTTGAATTTGACACAGAAATTTCAAACTTTTAAAGGTCCTTATAACATGGATAAAAATACTTTTGGAATTATGGACACCTCATACCAAAAAATTATATACATTAAATCCTTAAAATAGAAGGGGGACAAAATTGAAGGTCTGAACAAAATTTAAAAGAGCAAAGAAATTTCCAAATGATCTACCCTACCATGTGGCCTGGTTAGATTCTGTGAAGTCTCAACAAGAAATGTTATAATTTGCTAACCTAATTCTTTTTTAATTTATGCTTGAATCACTTCTCCAACTCTCTTCCCAACCATCCCTTAAACCAAGTATTATAGCACCAACTAACTGTATATGTATATTACCACCAACCAAAGACTCGATTCTCTTTATTTATTGTGCTTCTTCCATGACTTGTTTATGTATTTAATCATTACAATATATTTTGCAATCATTGCTTAATTTGCATATCACAACTACTCTTCGTTGTATAATTTAATTGTGAGGATACTCAACATATCCTAATCGACTCCAATATCATTTAATTTTCATTTGGCTCAGTTATGCTTACACCGGGGGAGAATAAGTTTGGCCACGTACAAAGCTATAACGGGTGAAGTAACCCACTACACTTAATGATAACAAAAAAGTTGCCATATAACCAATAGATTGGTGCACATAGATGTAGGTGCACTCAAAAGTAGTTTTTTTTACTCATTTAATATTATTGAATTAGCAAAAAAAAAAAAAAAAAAAAAAGGATGTACTTTACATCGAGGTCTATACAAATATTTTCATGACTGTATCTCGGGTTCATTGACCAGTTATCAGGGGGACGCCTGCTTGAACCGACTAATTTGATCAAGAAGAAAATTCCACCTTGTGGGCTTTTTCTTCATTAATGAGCAGGGTAAAAGCAGTATGAAACACGAGGAGAAAAGAAGGGGAGCATTTGTATTCAGCGGCCTACTTATTAGGCCCTTTAGTTGCTAAGGAGTTGTTAATAGTAAGGGCCTGTTCATATTTACTGAATTGAGCTGAATTGAACTGAACTGAACTGAACTGATTGGAGCTGAATTGAACTGAACTGAACTTATTGGAACTGAACTGAACTGAATTGAGTTGAAATGAATATTTTATGTGAGAGGGAAATTAAGAGCTAAACTGAACTGAACTGAACTGAACTGAACTGAACTGAACTAATTGGAGCTGAACTGAACTGAACTGAAATTAAGTAAATGTGAACAAGCCCTAAGTTGTAGTATGTTAAAGTTAAACTGCTATGAAAATTACTTGATACTCCATACCCAGCCAAACCTCATTACTTGATAGTTGATACTCCATACCCAGCCAAACCTCATTTCCCTTGTGCGTAAAAATTTCAAAAAGTTTATATTAATAAAATATATTATAAGACGAATCTATAAAAAAAAAAAAATTAGATTTATATATTCCGGGATACTATTTATAAATTAACAAAAATTTATAGTCAAAGTTTTAATATTTGACCCATATACGTAGTAATTGTGATGGGGCAAACAAATAGAATAAGTGAGCGGAGAGTAATATTTAAATGAAATGGTGTTAGTTTGGCTCACTGGCAAATGAGAATGGCCCAATTTATATGGTATAACCATATAAGCCTGCCTGGCGTAACACAGAATATAGTCAATAGTCAATATACGTACTAACTAAATGAGACCAATTGGGCTCAAGTCCAACAAGCCCCTTTTTGTCACCAAAAGCCCACGTTCCAACATTCTACAGAAACTTGGTTGGTGAGTTTGGCCTTCCTCCAAGTTGGCTAATGGCGATATAGTCTGTTTTCTACATAATTGTTTCCACCAAATAATTTCTGACTTGTGGTTTTAATGGACTTTAGATCCAAACACAAGTAAACAAACACCCGGATGTACGGTACAGTCAGGTGTACATAACAAACTCTCTACTAGTTGCCGTTGGAGGTATCTTCAAAGTGAAAAATATCTTCAAAGTGAAAATAGTAGCTACACAATAATTTAGCAATATACTTTGCCTTACACAATAAGAGTGTGTTATATTAACCTGATTTTTCACTTAACTTAACTTAACTTATTTGAACTTATTAAAACTTAGGGTCTGATCTCTTACGTTGAAATTCGGTTCAGTTCAGCTCAGCTCAACACAACTCAGTTCACTTCAGCTCCTAATTTCCATCTCTTATAAATATTCATTTCAATTCAGTTCAGTTCAGCTGAGTTCAGTCAATGAGAACAGACCCTTATTTTAGTTGTAATTTGAAGTTGGTCAACCTTAATCATAACTTATTTTCCCTAAATTGAACTACTTTGAACTTATCTATTCATGAACTGAACTTATGTGAACTTATTAAATCTGAAATAAGTGAAAATAAGGTGAATAAAACAAACCCTAATTTATCATATATGTGGGTAATAACTAACTCATACGTGGCAGAAATTTTAGCAATAATTAGCTTTGCCTTGGAGACAATGTTTGTACTATACACAAAGTTTGGATGATGAACAAGAATTCAAGTCCATGGAGAATCCGAGGGCATTGGGACTATCATCGAAATCATCCTCTTATATGTATAATTTAATTAATTCAGTATAAAAATAAGACAATTAGAGGTGATTTTCTATGCTTATCTTACCATTATATTTAACTAAAAAAATTAAATAAAAGACAAATTATAGATGCGATGATACAACTAATAACAAGATCGATGTCTTATATTGAAAAAAAATACAAATATTTAAAAGGATGGAAGAGTGAAATGGGCAAGGGGGGAAGTGTGTAAGATAAATCATGTGATTAGATTAAGCTTAGCTAAGCAAATCTAATAGCGTAAATTGCAAATAGATTGTGTAGTTTGAAAATAACTTTCATGTACTTGGAATTTAGTCGTATAAACCAATTGCATGCCCAGTTGTTATAGTGTGTGTGACTGCTCATGAGTTCATCTTTGATAACTAACGTCGTCCTAGCGCCCACAACCTGCACAACGCGGGATTAGTGGTTATTTTTTTATTTTTATTTTTTTCTACGTGTGACAACAAAAGACAGTTGTTTTATTACAAAATTATTAAGAGAGAAACAAACAATGAACTTATGCTACTAGCCTACTACTCTATTACAACAGACTACTTTCTGATAGATAGTGAAAATAAAATTGATTTTATACATGACATATGTATGAAACTAAATGGTGTACTTCATAATAAGATTTTTAGTTACATTGGTTAATGCTTAAGAGTCTGTTCTCTTCAGCTTAAGTTCAGATTCTAATATCCTCCTCTAATAAAATATTTAGTTCATTTCAGTCAATTAAAACAGACCCCAATACTTAAGAGTAGTAAGTAATGGGGGTAAAAAAATCACATATGAAGATGGTGCCTCCCTATGTCCACCAAATAAGATAGATGGGTTACTTCTAGTTACGGAGTACATTATAATGCCACGTTAGTCATCGGGGATAAAATCAATTAAGAGTAATCATTCTCATTGTCAAGTGTTTGGTATGAGAGGAAGGTAATTAACACACCCCATATCTTTTAACCGATACTATCAATTTTAATTTCAAGATTATTTTTGCTAGATTTTCATCACTCCCTTGGCCCTCGTTTTAGTTGCTAGACGGGAAAATCATTGGGCAATTGAAACATATGCTTGACTCACGATGACTCCAAACTCTATACATATTATGTGGTTATTGGAATTGTCATAAAATAATTAATCATATGCGCGTTATGAGCTAACTATATGGCTAAATTGACTGAAAACTATGATCATAAGCCTCCAAAGTGACAAGTCATGTATACCAGCTAACGGAATAGACTCGATGGAGTAAAGGGATTGTAAAACTAACACATTGGTATTCCGAAGTGACAAAGACATTGAAAATAAATAATTGTGTAAATATAGAGCTATTTAGTGTTTTTTTTTTTTTTTTTTGGTGTTCTACCCTTTGGGCTAATCCGGATTTGGGGATCAATTCTGGGTTGTTAGGTTCCAGTCCCCTCCTAATTGTTGTTGCGAGAGATCGAGCACGAGTCCTCTCTATCAAATGTAGTCTCAATCACCACTACATCAACAGCCAATTGATATAAAGAGCTATTTAGTACAAATGTACAATAGACAAAATACATTACCGAAAAAAAACATGTTTTGAGAATTGAAGACTAATTGACCATTTTGGTTACGTACTTTCACGGTAGTCTAGTAGTAATAGCCACTAATAGGGCTAACGTACTGTTTACAACTAGAAAAACCAAATCCCATATACTGCGGAATGCGACTAAAGTAACTAAGTTAGTCGTTAGGTCAAGCAGCAATTAACTGTAAATTAATAATCACAAACGAAACCGCGTAAGCAGCCAGCTTCATGCATTATAATCCACTTATCAAACCTTTATTTTACCATTCATATATTACAAAAATGTATATCACTTTCAAAAGCATTATACCGTCACATACTCACAAATTCTTATATGTGGTAAGTCACTATGGGATTTCTTCATCACCTGTTAGTGTTGTACGAATTATAGGTTACCTTTGGCCACGTGGTATGCTCAACCACACACAAGATGCACTGTAATTATTAATAAATATTGGGTTTTTAGTAAGGATCAAATCAATTCGGGCTAATGTGGGCTTTAAACCCCAACAATGATGCTTAAGGACAAATATTTTATACTTAAGTTTTTAAGCTAGATTGGATTAGAATAATGTAACTGTTAACTTAGGATAGATCGAACGGACAAATAATGAACGAAGCGTATAGAGTGTCCTTAGTATATTCCGGTCGTTTTCTGATGGTCTCATCCTCATAAATAAAATAACCAAGAAAACAAAGACTTTGTGAAATCACAAAAAGATTACACCATTATTTAAGAGAGTAATGGAAGTATATTGCAGAAGCACATGGTCTACATAAGCCAAATATTATGTAACTGAGAGTGACCTCCCTTTTTCTTATACTTTCTAGAGTTTTTTTTTTTTAATCCATTTGTTTAGGGCAATAAGACATTTTACTAAGAATTAACTGACATTTTCAAATGATCCTTAACAAAAAAATATACTCGTTATCTTGACTGATTTTAACGAAAGCTAAGGAGTCTCATACTCTCTTCGTTTTCAAAAGTTTAACAAAGAAATACTCCAATAGAATAAGAACAAAGTGAGTAATTAAAATTCAATTCTATCATAGAGAAATTGATGCTTATTGTATATCAAATTTTTTGTAACAATATCACATTGAACATTTATTTAATTTTGTCTTATTAATTTAGTGTCAAATTCCTAGAGGAAAAAAAATAATAAGAAGCGTAAGAAGCGCCGTGACATGGAGTAGTAAGAAAGATCAAAATCCGTTGGAAGCCAAAAAATTGTGGGCTCTTTTAGCTCACAATCTGCATAAACTTTCACAAGAAAAAACCCAAATATTTGGGCCCACTTCACGCGCTTTGGGCTTAGGGGCCCACTTATTTATTTATTTTTTTCTCTTTGAACCCGCGAAATATTCTTCAATCTTGACCTTTCTCTTTCAACAATTTAATTTTAATTAGAGGAAATCTTAATTAGCTGTAATCCAAAAGACTAAACACGATTATCTCATTAATTCGTGCAATTTTAAGTCATCTCATCTGCAGTTGTTGTTAACCCTTTTTCCTTAATCTCCACATTACAACTGTTGATTATATTTTTGATGGTGTCAACGTCATTTGAAAGATTTTGAATGGACTATTTAGTTTACTGTAATTTTCTTAAATTATTAATGATTTTACGTTGAATGATATCATAAGAGAACGGATTTTCGAAGGATGTTAGACCCCAGCCATTACTTGTAAGTCAAATATAATTAGTACTGTACTATACGTTGGTTTATAATCTCATTATATATGAATTGACAGTATTAGTGTCAATAATTATTCGAATTATTAATGTGACAACCAAATGAATGGCCATAGAGTAAAGCGTTGAAGATATACTAACACTCATGTTAATTTGAAGTTTGAACAAATATAATTTATTTTACAAAATGAAAAACTTTATCGATAGTGAGCCAGTGACATTACTATTATTTTCAAGAGATAAAATTTCACAATTATTATAGAGAGCTAACTTTACTCCTATACATGTACACACAAATGCAAGGAAAAGCAAGCAAAATTTCTTGTAAGCATGCAATGAAAAAGGATTTAAAACCCAAACAGGTGAAAACTCACATAGTATGTTGTTGAAAAAAAAGATATTTTGAAGGCTCGAGAAATTGGATCCATCACTTTCTATTGAACATATTGGTCACTGACACTCACTTTTCATATCAATATAAAACCACTTTACTGTTGTGAATTCTTTGGTTGTTGTTTGTATAGATTTGATGGCATGTTACATGCATATCCAAAAAAATTAAAGGATATGGCTTAGTGCGTGCCTTAGAGCTAAAGTGTTTGTAGTGTTCACGTATGAACTAGGTTCATAGCCTCTCATCAATTTCAAGCCGACCACATTAATATATTACTTCCGTTAAATGTTTCGTGCAACTTTAGAATATTTTTATACATCACAAATAATACCCCAAAGTTGCACAAAACATTTAACGGATTACTTGTAAGAAATGCAACCCATCTTTATCCTTTTCATGTTAAACTTAGATTGAGGGTCTGTTTTCATACGATTATTTTCAGTTCAGTTCAATTCTAATAAGTTCTGTTGAGTTCATTTCAGTTCAGCTCCTAATTTCGTTCTCTTATAAAATATTCATTTTAGTTCAGTTCAGTTTAGCTCTAATAAGTTCAATTAAGCTCATTTTAATCAATGAGAGTTGGCTCTGAACACCCCAATGAAATTTATTATCACAATACTCCGTATCGCCTTACGGTATAATTTGAATGAGCTATACATCAACTAAATCTCAAAACAAAATCCAAGTAGATGCAAAAGGAACTTTATTTGCAGCCCATGCATTTTTTGTTATAGTCTTATCAGGACAGTACATTAAAGGAAAATGAAAAAATTAAGAAAAAGAAGTTAGGATATCTCTTTCGCTAGGATAGGATGAATCTTGACTGGAGCCTATTGCGGCAATGTGGCATATAAGACATACACAACTAATGATAGGGATAGAGATTAGAAGCACAAATTTAAATTCTCTAATATGGACAACCTTAATTAATCAAGTTTAAGCATTGGATTAATTGAATCTATATGAACTATGGTAGTATAATATTACGTACATTTCCAATGGAATCATATTTGTTAAACGCATCATGCATTACTTATAATTAAGGTTGTATATAAAATTAACAATACATATGTTGGGAATTTACACAATTATTCCTATTAATTGAATGTTTGTCGTGATTTTAATATAAAGTAGAAAAATATATATGGAGTACTTTATATATAGACAGTGGGATTTGATTGAATTTATCTCGATGTTCATTTAAAGAACAAAATTGAGCATTGACATATGTAAAAGCTTAAGTTTTTGTTGGAGGCTAATTAAGCTTATCAACAAAATTTATTTTGATCCAACTTGTACAAATTAAAGTACATTCTATTCGTCAATCATTAGCACTTAACAAACCAAATAAGTAGTAATTTACTAAGTTGTAATCAACTAATCATTTCATTTGGGATAGAGATAAGGTGATTATTATTCTATATTACTTATCATGATAATCTAAAATAGCCAAGTTGAGTCAAATCTAAACTCATGACATAAGCATATAAGCGGGGTACAAATGTACAATTAGGGGAAGAATGAATAATCCTTGTAAGAAGTATAAATCTTACACTCATTGTCTCATTCTATCCATCTCTAAATGTTTTTCCTAACTTAAATAAAATAACAAACAAATTAGTCAAAACTCGTAAAGACAAAGGGAGAAATATTTAACATTAGGTTCCACATTGTACCCTTATTATGACGTTTAACTTAACGTAAACCATGGCTCAAGATATATATAAGCTTATGGGCTATAATATAGGCAAATAGAATTACAAAGTTGGAAGATTCACTTCTAAAGTTCTAATGTAATGGATAATCAAATGTACAAAATTACAAATGGAGTAAATGAAAGAGTTTTGACTTTTATAAAATGTAATATCAACTTAGATTTTCTAATCTGAAGATGAGAATATTGATCGAAGAAAACAAAACGAAGAGAATCGATCCTAAAAAAATAAAAAAAAATAAATTATGTAGCAATATTGTAATGTATATGAAGAACTAGAAGACAAGACAGTAGTTACCAATCTAAAATTTAATACATGACTCAAATTAGTGAATGCACGTGGGTCGGACCACAAACATACAATACACTGAATGAAGCAGAAGAACATAACATTATTAATTAATTATATAGTTAATCAAATTATATAAATTTTTCTCAACAACAATTCAACATACACATGAAGAGTGCATGTTCTAGTAACATGAAATCTTCAAATTGGATATATCGTCGTATGCTAAGGAAGCATAGTGGTCAGTTTACGTTTTTAATTTTAATTAAAAAACAGCAGCATATGATGCTTGCATATCTACAACGACATACATCAGAACTCTGGATTTCCTTGCCACAGGAACTACTTGGTCTTTTTGGACCATCCTTTTGCTTCACAACACAGTTGAAACATGTATGTGTGGACCTATGTCTAAGTCGATCATTTTGCTTCGGATGCGAATATATAGTACAATATCTATGGGAAAACCTTGAATCGAATTCATATATAAAATATATCACGTACAAAGTATATAATATTGTTTAGTATTACAGTCTGCCTTCACGCAATTATTAATCATACTAACTTACTCAGCTCTACATACTTACCCTAATTCTAATTTATATGCTCAATAGTCAACCATCATAAATAAATGTGATCAAAAAGTAAGCATGGATGGTCAACTACCTAAAATTGGAGTTAGTAATTCTTTGTTCAAGAAACAAAAATCAGCTTATTATATGACATGCCAAAAATGCAATCTAAAATAGTTTTACGTATGGGACATATAACTATATGAGCAATGGAGAATAGCATGGGGGCACACTCTACCACGTGGGTGAACAGTGGCAGCTAGATTTAAGGGCATGGTCTTCCTCACCATGCAAACTACAAATATCAATCAACACTTTTGTTACACTTACTTACCACATACAACATCCCCATCAACCTAAGGTATCAACACACCCACCATGGAAAATATATACATAGACAGGCGAATGAATTTCGAGTTACTTACAATAATGACAAGACGAGATTCGATCTTAATAACTACATACTCTACTTATATGTATCTCTAAAGATTTATTGAAGACTCCATATTTATTTGACATATACGTAACTACATAAGCTATTTTCTTTTTTTTGTGGGGTAGAGTGCTAGCATTTCTCACCCTTAATTAAATTCAACTTTGCATATCATTTGCTAACATTATCCACATCATTATTTACGTTGATTAAAAATCTACCACTATCTGATATCGATTAAAACACACTTATAGCTATTTGGATTTGGATTAGGACATTAAACTTAATTAATGTTAGAAAGCAAAGTGTCTTTGTCCCACTTGATTTTTTATTTTTAACTTCCAAGTTTGCCAACCCAAGTAAAAAGTTGGCAAATATTTTGTTTTCTGTTTCGGGTAATGGGTATCACAAATTGTATGCTACATTAGAATTAAATTTTAATATTTTGTACCCCACAAAATGATCAAAGCACAGAAAAACATTAACCATATTTTATATATAATAATTTGTAGTATAATTGTTTAAAATTGGACCACTACATATATGATATATCGTGGCCTACTTGACCTTGTATACATTTACATGTTTTTCTTATATTGAAGATATAATGTTTAATATTCCCAAACAATGAGGTAGGGAAAAAAAATTAAAAGAAAATAGTTGTATACTAATTAATAATATAATTGTATGAAAATAATATTAGACTATGATCATGATTTTGGTAGATTTATTACCAGCTGTAAACCTCTTGTTAATAAAAAGGTTGTTAGTGTAATGGGATCAATTCAAAAACAGTAAATAAGGTATGAGCAAATGATTTTGTTAACAAAGGGTAATTATGATGCTTTGAGAATCATTGTCCTCTTTGTCTCATAAGAAGGTGGTCTCAAATATTGCTTTTAATTAATTACATTTTCAACAAGATTTCACTTTCAATTGTACCTTAAAAATTCAACTTCAATTAACATGAGTGCAACTAGTAACTTAACTTTCTTTTATAGGCTATTGATGCAATATATAGGGTCTTAATGATTTTTAAAGTTGTTGGTTATGATAGTGTTGAAGATTTTAGATATTATTTCCCCTCTATCAAATCACCACTATTTAATCGAGCATTGTAATAAGAGTTGCTTAGCACTATACATTTTCAGATGAAAAGGAGTTGCAATTAATAAGTTAATTAAAATTGAAAAAGAGTTGATGAAATCTTTAATTTGTTCTTCACAACTTATTTCAGGACTAATTATAATTTTTTTTACCAATACTTGATGTAAAGTAATTGATGCATTACACTTTGAGCAGTTGATAAGTTTAGATAAGAATAAGTAATGTCACATAAAACGATATTAACGCTAATGAATAAAGAAACACCTTATCATCATATCTACTTAAGCTCATGCCACATAATAAAGAAATTATAACTACATTAAAGTACATAAGATAAGCTAGTATGATGTTTTTCACCTGGCCTGGCTTAAAGGTCCCTATAATAAGGAATTTTGATATCTAATAAAGAAATTATAGTTTCATTAAGACTTTAGAAGAATATACACTAGCTAGAATAGTATTGTAAGTTTGTGGCATGGAATGTAGCATGACTTATTATGATAACCCATGTGATCTGGCTTGAGTTGGGACACTTCTTTGAAATATTGACTATCCTATAATTTCATTTAATCATATTACTCAACCTAAGCCAGTTGGTAACTACTAATATAGTTTTACAAATATACAAAAGTAATTTACAAATAATAATATAATTGACATAAACCTATAATATTTAAGTGGGACCCTTTCTTAATTTTTTTTTATGTGGGACCTATTAATGTTGCTTGCCAGTAGTGGGCAAAGAAAAATAAAAGTGGGCCCCATTTATTATTTTTTTTATATTTTATTTCATTTTTATTTGTCTTTGTCAAAAATACCACAACTACATAAACCCCTTCAATCCCCCCGCTAATCCCCCTCCTTCTCTTCTTCACTTGAAACATTTGGACATTTTTACAAACACTTGGTGTGCAACTTGATCACATATTACACACGAAACGTTTCGTTTTTTTCCTTTAATCAACAATGGCAAGACCACAACAAAGGTATCGCGGTGTTCGTCAAAGGCATTGGGGCTCTTGGGTCTCTGAAATTCGTCACCCCATTTTGTAAGTTTTGATCTTCTCTACTTCGTATTTTAGTTAGTCACATTATTATCGTGAATGTCATCTACCTTAGTTGGTTAAAATCGATGACATCACATGATATTAAATTCCGTCTACATTATTTATGTAGTACATTTCTTTACCTAAACAAAATGTAAAAAATGAATTAATTTTCTTTACTGACGAAACGTTTTGTACATTTATTTTACAGAAAAACGCGTATTTGGTTGGGTACATTTGAAACGGCCGAAGATGCAGCTCGGGCCTACGATGAAGCGGCCCGACTAATGTGTGGGCCAAGGGCCCGGACCAATTTCCCTTACAACCCAAATGCTCCTCAAACTTCATCATCCAAATTACTTTCAGCTACTCTAACTGCCAAGCTTCACCGTTGCTATATGGCCTCATTGCAAGTGACTAAAAACTCAGCAATGCAGGCCCAACAAAGGGTGCCGAGCCCGCAATTCTCGGGCTCGGGCCCTAAATATGGGGAGACGGGCCCTTGGTCCCCCGAATACGGCTCATCATTAGGACAAGTGTTACCTAGTCCCGAACCCAATTGGGCAATGAAGGTCGAAAATGTCCAACTTGAACCGCAACTACAATATGCCCAATTAGAGGAGGATCATATTGAGCAAATGATTGAAGAGTTGCTCGATTATGGCTCGTTTGAGATTACAATTTAATTAACTTAGCTTGGTGACTTTGATTACCAAGCTAAGTTGGGAGAGTTCATTTAATTTGATCACTCAATTGGCTTTAGTTAGTAGCCAATTACTATGGTGACGTGGGACGGTACTTTTGGTCCTGAGTTGGGGAAGAACATCGTAGCCAACCGGCCCTTTTTATTTATTTGTTATATATATATATCCCTTTGGCCACAAATTTACTCAAATTTATCTAGTTTTAGTTAGTTCCGTAATTATCTTATTGTGCTAATTTTAACCCAATTATATCAATTGACATGATATATGTCACAATATTTCCCTTTTCATAATTTATCTTTGAATTAAGCTAAGTTACTAGTTATTAGAGGTCAAAGGAAGCATATTATGTAATATGTATAGTGTACTACTTAAGTACTTTTTTTTCTTTATAAGACAATATATGATATATTTGTATAATAAAGAAGTGTATTGAGCACCAATTAATCCAATTTCTTATTTTGGAAAGTTTCTTCATGGGTATTTTTGGTATTTTATTTGTAATTGGCTATTTTTTTTTGCCTACCACCTAGGATCTCCCACTAAAAGAAAAAGGACATACAAGATTAAATTTAAAAAAATTAAATTAACTCAAATTTAATTTAAAAGGTTGTCCATATCATGAATTATACTCTTACATGTCTATTCATAGATGAAGATCTTGTCTTCCATCTAAAGAAATTTCAATAACGAAGTACTTTTAAGGTAATGACCAATCTTTGGAGCTCCTTCTTCATTTGAATTTTTTAATCTTACAGTGTTACACTGTTACATATGATTTTATAGTATATACTTGTATATATTATATACACGAGCATTTTTTTTACTATACAAAAGTTGATTTCTACTATACATGTAGTGAAATCAATCCACTTTTTCTATCTTATCCAAAATATACTCCATTATATTAAAAAAAAAGTTTCTACAAAATTTCAAGGAATTCAGCCTTTGTCAAAAGGATCCAACTTCCATCGTAACCCTTTAAACTTTTATGAGCTGCTAAATTCCTAGCGTGCTAGTAATATTTTTTTAATTTATAATTCTTTATTATTAATAATTTTATTAAAGGAAAACCAAAAGGGCATATAGTTTGACTTTGTATGATATTTGCTCTTGAAAAGACGAGCATTTCAGGAGCAACATTCTATTGTCCCGTTGCTAGAAAAAGTTGTCTGCATATTAAAGATCACTATTCATTAATCACCATGTTAAAATGGTGTAGCATCTTACATACCTTTTTCTCTAAACTATTAGTTATTGTGTGGTTCTCTTATAAGGTGGGGCTATATTTTCATTCCAAGTATTTGTCAAATTGTCAATGAAGATCGAGTTAATACGCAATTAACTCAATCCAACCGAAAATCAATTGACAATATATGGGATTAGTGGATCGCTGGATCAATTTATGATGAGCTAGACTATAAGATTTGTACAAAATAGTTTTAATTAATACAATGCAATACTATTAGTGTATATATATCGAGTGAAGAGGATCGGACCTAAGTGGTTAGCATAAATTGGAATCATATTTATTAATAAAAGAATAAAATAAATTAATGAGGTACTCGTATTAAAAAAGATCTTAACATACACTATTAGTGTTTTCCTAATGAAGGGTCGGGTTGTTAACATTATAAGATGCTAAACAAATCAAAGGAAAATGAAGACATGACAAATGACATGTTCATCTTAATTATGTTAATTGAATCATTGAAGTAATCTATGTTTGATATTCCTTAAGACAAAAGGGGGGACAACCAATTTTCCGTGGGTTTGGTAGTGTTTTGAAAACGGAAAACCCTTTTGAATAATTGTTGGGAAATAAGATGGTAAAGATACATGAAATTTTTTTGTGTGGTTTGGGATGCCCGAAATAGGCTTTGTAGACTACTAGACTAGTTGTGGTTTTGGATTGCAACTCTTTACAAAGTGGTCGGATTTATGAATGTGACATTTCTCACTTTCTAATTTTTGTTTAGTGTGTAGTTAATAGTGATCATTGATTAGAGATCTAGATACTGTGTTAGGTCTAGACCTAAGCTAGCCACAGGAAACTCCTAATTGTGCGCTAATTATATTTGAATTGAGTATTGAATTACCTATTCCCGTTCTTATTTAAAATCATAAGCCAGTCACATGATACTCCTAATTACTTAAAATGTTGGATTCAACGTTGAATTAGCATAAGATTGAATTAGCATAAGATTTACAAATTAATTTCAATATCGCCTTATGCCCGTATGGCATGGAGGCTAAGATGAAAACCGAGAAAGTAGCTTTATTTCAATGGTTTTTCGATAATTAACAAGTTTCAGGAGTATATATGCAAATGTTTAAAGGACAAATTATAATAGAAAAAGTTCGGAGTATTAAATTCAGCTTGTACAACTTGGGGTAAATTTTGGACATTAGTTGATGATTAGTGTTATTAATTGAGAAGACAAGCAAAGACTAGGATTATATTGAATAGCAATTTTAGCAAATCATAACAACCTTTTTACCATAACATGGGGATCACTAGGTGATTATGGATTGTTTTACCCCCTTGCTGTAACTTTCTACTTATAGATCGAGTAAACCTTTTTCTAAACGATAGTGACTTACTACTATATAACTTCAACAAAGGTCTCAATTTTTTTTGTCAGATCAACCAATAGTTTATAGTTAGTTGTCTACAAATGAAATCCTGGTTTTTTTTTTTTTTTTTTTTTTTTTGTCCTATTACCGTTTAAAATAATACGAAGTATTTAGAGGTACGTAATCGATCTCAAATCTTATACATTGTCTTGCCAATCACCCCGGTATACGTACGCTACCATTGCATATAAGCTATGAGTATGAATAGTATATGCATTCTATTGAATGGTTGACACATTCGGAATGACTTAAAATATTGTGATCCGTGACATATATAGAGAACACACGAAACTTAAAGATCTATTTGTATGATTTTGCAATTTTAAAAGGTTGTACATTTATTCTCGATTTAAGATATAGGCTAGATAGTAAATAAGACTTTCAATCTACCTTTAATCAATTCTATTTGATAATATATACAAGTATAAATATAATAATCTCACCCAAACAATTTTTGTTTTGGGCAAACAAATCAAGATTTTACAGTGCAGTGTGAGTCTCCTTGGTCTTCTTTCTGTAGTTTGGTAAACTCTCTTTTTGTTTAGGTTCACCTCAGTGGAGCTAAGATCATGATTATAAGCCTGTTCCCATATCAATTTTGTTCCCCACATTGATTATATAACAAAATTAAAGTTACTTACATCATTATATATTATATCATCATCTCTCACTTTATTTTAGCAAATGTGGTTAAATCATAGCATGCATGTTAGTGAGTTTAGCATCATGAAGTTTTTGAACAATTGAACTAGTGTCATCATGTACGGAAAGCTCTAAAATTTTTCTTCACCACATAACAAGATGGCTAGGTTACATTGTAATCATATGGGTTTTCAAATAACGGAAAGAAAGGTTAGCACAAAAGATAAAAAGTTTAGGAGGGGTATGTATTATTTTCAATGTGTTTCTTCATATAGCAACTTGTAACATGCACGTAAACTTGTAACACGCGCTTTAACTTGTGTTTGGGAAGTCATGTAACGATGCTAGCTTCTAACCCGTAAAATACATGGAATATTAGTAATATCCTACTAAGTATAATACTTTACTTTGCATCACTTATAAGGTTGAAAAATTCATGATCGATGTAATTGATGTGTACTTGTTCAAAGATGATCATGACCTGATGATAATCGTACAAGTGTGTTCTACCGGCCACTCGACTACTCGAGTGACATTTTTACCCTACAAAATTAAAGGAGTCCGGAAGAAACGCAAAAGAAAGCCTAACCGTTTACATAATATACTACTATGCAAACTCACGTTTCCAACTAAAAGCAAAACTAGGTATGGTACTTCATCAACTTTATTTCAAACAAAATTATGTGTGAATATGTTTGTGCATAAAACTAATCGATAGACGGCAGCCTTAGATGGCTATATAACTATATAAGTACATACTATATAGTTTTTAGGTAACTAGAATACTGAGTCCCACACTTCTAATATGGGGAATCCGCATGAATATATATGTAAGTGATTAATCTCCATCGTTTTACAATATTGCTAGTGAAAGCGAAACACTACGTCTCATAAAGTCAATAAAGGTGTTAATAAAAATCTTCTTCAGAAAAAGAAAAATTAAAAGCAGTCAAAACCAATTATAGTGAACCCAATCATGATATGCATAGTAATAATATAATGTAGACAATCCGATCGAAGTCTTTTTAATTCCAATTTAGGTCACTTAATTATTCACAAATTCGTACCATTTTTAATATAAAATTTTCACGTCTTAATACTATGTTATGTAACAATAGTAATGAAATCAACTAATTATATGTAGCATATTCACGGGAAAGGTTGCTTAATGATGTACATACTTTTTTTTTTTTTTTTTTTTTTTTTTTTTTTGACACAAATGTAGTACATACTTATATAAGAGATATATATTTAATTAGGATATAACACATGCTAATAATGGGCTGCTTAACATATAAAATGGGTTTATGTAATACTAGTACTGCATCAATTATGAATGCACAAATATTTATTATAAATTGTTAAATATTTATTATAAATTGTTAATGAAGCCTTTTTTTCCCTTATGAAAAAGTTGTATGCTTGAGTAGCTCTAATACATTACGGAAATATTAACTTTATTCTTCCACATTATTATTAACATATTAAAGACTAATCAAGCTGCCATTAAAATTACACAAAAAAATTACAAGTTTCTAGAAGTTAGGAGCAAAAGAATTTAAATGAATGTGGAGTTCTTTTGGTTGTTAGAGATTAACATTAACACACAAAATTATATATTGTGAAATGTTAAAACTTTTGCAAATTACAGATAGTACCTTAATTGTTAAACTCAAGAAATGTTGGAGAAAACAGCTTAGTCTTTCGTATTAAAATTAATCACATATATGTATACCCAATACACAACAAGACCTAACTTGTCTAAAATTCTTAATAAGATAAACTTGCCAAAGATACAATTAACAAATATAACCAAATTGACTCTAAGATTAATGACCTATATACATAGATGATTGAGTAGATAAGTAATTATTGAGATAAATTTAATATAAAAAAGTACTTCTCGTGGTTAAACAAACATTTTTCAACATGTTTTAGACGAATGTGAAAATTAACTACGGAGTAATATTATGTCAATTCCTAAAATGTAACGTAAGACAAAACAATCAACCAATAGAATAAAATCACATATGTTGCTAATCCAATCAAACTTGTATAATTAAAATTGATGTCCATACAATGCACCAACCGGGGGATATCATTAGACCAAATTATTGAGAAATACTTGGTTGAATGAGGCAACATTATATAGCAATTTTCCACAAATACTAATAATTATAAATAGCTTAATAATTTTAATGATTGTCCTTTTTAGGTTAGGTTGCACGCCTTGGATCAAGTGAGTCACACAAACTTCCAAAAAGCCAAAATAAATTACCTTTATTAATTTGGAATATACATAATTCATAAAAGAAAAGAAATAAATAATAATAATTATATAATAAAACTAAAGGGTTTTTTATGGCATGCATGCATGGTAGTGCTACCTGAAAAAGGGCCAAAATACTTTCAACAAGTGTCTTCTAAAACAATGACTTCTTTTTTAGTTGTAGCGGGAAGCCAAATCATTGGTACGATATCTATATTTCTATGAACATAAATCTAATTTTTCTGAACATACTCACATTCCACATTCATATAAATTGATTGTTTGGCTTCTTATAAGATTTAGGTGTGTTTCAATTGTTGATGATGTTATGTCTTATTCGATTTTCTCTCATTGTTACTAAATGTTAGTATGTTACCATACGGAACATGTGATTGTATGTTAACATCGTACCCACATGCTACCAATTGTCTATTTTTGACTAATAATGACTAACTAATGACTCGTGGAAATGTTTTGTGTACACTAGCTGATCTAATCGGTAGATATATGTATACGAGCCTCGTAACAATAAGATAATTAAAAATGATCGAGTTTACATATGTCTCATGTTCTGGATACGGTCTATTGATATATGAATCCGGGATTTTTCATTCATATCCAAGACGTGGTTATTAGGGTCTAAAATTTTAAGACCCTTACCTGAATCTCGTGGATTTATTAGGGTCAGGGGTCACTCACCGCTGCCATCTCTAGTGATAGACCAAAATTCACTCTGAATCGACTTGTATCCATCACTTGTTTTACCCATTTGTGAGTTTCCATCTGCTTTTAAAAATGGGGTTAAATGGGTGATTGGGCTAGATATTTGTTTGGTGAGAAACCAAAAAGAAAAAATAAGTCATACAAATACTCCGTAATATTTGACATATTGTAGTTATTAAAGTTTAAACACGAAAGGTTCATGGAAATCATTTCGGATTAATAAACCAAGGCCCAATCATGACTTTTCTAAATATTGGGCCGGAGTATCGTAGACATCATCAGTTCAATTCTTAGCCTTTTCTGTTTAGAAGAGAAGTCTTGGACAAATGACAGAGTTTTATTTTTTTATTTTTTTTTATTGGTAAAAAAAAAAAACCCGTAAATAAGACTATATACATGATAGTTTAAAAAAAAAAAACTTTTATATAATAATTTTAAAAATTTTTTAGCATATAAATTCATAATTAGTTGGAGTGTTGGACATAAAAAATGAAAAACGAACCTACTCATTTAGCTTTGCTCACTTCGTAATAATTGAAATACAAAAATCACATTATGGGCGTGTTTGGTAAACTGTAGCTGTAGAGGTAGCTGTTAGCTGTGATGGTGGTTGTTAGCTGTATGTGTAGCTGTTAGCTGTCAACTAGCTGTTAGCTGTGAAAATAAATAATTCAGTATGAGTGTTTGGTAAACTAGCTGTTAGCGGTAAATTCTGAAAAAAATAGAAGAAAATTCAACAGCTACCTAGCTTTTCACAAAAGCTACTTCAACCACTAAACTCTACCCTCACCACTACATTCCTAAACACTCATATTTTTTTTTCTACGAGTTAAACCACTAAAAGCTACCTAATTAAGGGCCTGTTCTCATTGACTGAACTCAACTAAGGTGAACTGAACTGACTTGAACTGAACAGAGCTGAACTGAACTGAACTAAAATGAATATTTTATAAGAGAAGGAAATTAAGAGCTGAACTAAACTGAAAATAAACGTATGAGAAGAGGCCCTAAAAGCTACTCAAAAGCTAGTGCCGAACACGCCCTATAGACCAGAAGAGTCACCGGAGCTATTAGCATAATAGGAGCAAAGTTTGATCTTGTATTGTTAGTTTTGATTTCTTTGTTGTCTTTGCAAATTTTTTTTTTGAGAAAGTGTTGTCTTTGCATATTTGATGTGTAAGTGTCGTTTGGCTATTTGTTAATGTTATGGCCAATTTTCCCCTTCATAAAAATTAAAAATAAAAAATAAAAAAATAAAATCAAAGGAAAGGATCTTAATTAATGGGCCTAAATTAATTTTGGGATGATCACCACAAATTGGCTAGTAACGTTATATTCTATTTATGGTAATATTGGATTGTGAGATTATCATAAATTGGGCCAGTAATGATAATTATCATTTATGGTAGTATTAGATTTTTTCCAAGGTAATGTGAAAAGTAAATGTTTAACTCAAAAAACATTGTTAGTTTTGACTAATTCTCATTTGATGTTTGGGCAAACAATTTTCATAATCTCAATTAAACTAAGAAGAAAGTTGAGGAGGAAATGCGTCACTCAACTCCAATTTGTTGCGTCAACAATGGTACGTATATATCCCTACATTTTTTTTTGTTAACATTATACTAAAATAATTTTACTTTGTTATGTCTTAATCATTTGAATTTACAAAGTTTTGATTGTAGTTAATTTTGATTTATTTGGGAATATCATAACATAAGAATGGATTTGCAGAAATAGCGATTAAAAAATCACCCTATTCATTCTGTTATGTTTATTCACAAGGATGTTTTGCAATTTTATAATTAAGGCTTGGAAAAAGATAATTCGATTATAAATATAAATATCAATTTAACGAAATGTTATTGTAAGTGGGAGAGTAGTATTTGTAAGAAATGGTTAGATGGAGAGTGATTTGATATAACTTGGCAAATTATCTACTTTTGAAATGTTACATGTTGCTTTTGATATTAACTAGTTATCGAGCCCCACACGCGCGATGCGCGCGCTTCGTATGGTGAATCGGAAAAGTTTATTTTGACGCTTAACGTTAATGTGTAATTAATTTGTTGTATCTTGACATAGAGTTTGTTGCAATTTATAAATACAATGTTATCATTATACATAGATTAATAAAGTTGTATTTGTTATGTAGCAATAATTTATAACGTGTAGTATAATTATTGTGTATTTTTGTCAATTCATAATGCAGCAATAATTTATAATGTGTATGTTAATTATGTAAATAGTGATGTTGTTGCATTGTTGTATCAAATTAAGGAAAGATGATTCTATACTCTTGAATTGTAAGTTGATATGGGCTTAGTCTTGCTTTATTTTAAATTTAATTATGTTCATGTACTTGCATGTTCTTAAGCAAGTACTTCGCTGAAAATTAGCCAGCCGTAAGATAAAATCGGTTCAATGCGGGCAAAATTTAGTTTGTATCGGTCAAATCGACTAAAATCTCGGCGTTTTGAAAAACACTGCATCAAAACCATCTTCGGCTCAGGTGAGCTTTGGTTTGGGGAACATTCTTCGGCTTGGAAGAGCCTCGGTTCGGATGAACCATTTTCGGCTCGGATGAATCACCTTCGACTCGGATGAATGACCTTCGACTCGGATGAACCACCTTCGGCCGGAGTTACAGTCGACAATGGTCAGGAGTTTTAACCTCGGCAATGGTAAGGAGCTTGACATTGGCAAAGCTTGCAAAAGGATGAGCTTTGGCTCTCAAACATGGTATGTGCTTGGGTGAGCTTTGGTTCGGATGAACCATCTTTGGTTCTTGCTGAAACACCTTCGGCTCACCCATAACACCATCAGCCTGGGCTGAATTACCTTCGGTCTGGCTGAAAAACCTTTGGCTTGGGCTGAATTACATTCGGTCTGGCTGAAAAACTTTAGGCTTGCCCAAAACACCTTCGGCCTAGGCTGAAACTCCTTCAGATAGTCCTCCGTGTCTTCCCGTCATGGTCTTGCAAAATCAACTCTCACTCCCTTTAACAGACGATAGAGAAGCAAAGCATCAATGGCGGAAAACTACCGACACTGCGAAAAAAGCTACCAAAAGAGAGAGTATTCGGAGCAAACGATGTTCAATTATCAGAAGATGAAGCAAATCAGCTAATTAATTTGTTGTATTTTGACATAGTATTTGTTGTATCTACAAATATAATGTTATTATTATATATGGATTAGTAATGTCGTTGTTGTTTATGTAGTAAGAAATTATAACGTGAAATTTAATTATAGGTCGTTCTATTTTTATGTAAATGGATTGGTTTTTTTTTTTTGGTTATACCAAATTAATAAAAGATGATGAATGTTTGCAATTATGAATTGTTTTAGTCGGATCTGATCAATGTGCATTTAAATTTGGGTTAAATTGTGTTTTTTGTATGGTCGATGCTCCAATTTTTCTCTTTCTCTTCCTTTCTCTATCTTATCCTCTTTCCTTCATAACCCATATTTCTATTTCTCCTATTTAATCTAACTTTTTTTTTTCTCCCGACCTTTATCCCTTCTTCTACCCCCCTATCTCCTTTGAACTGGTATCTCTATCTTTCAGCTTTCCCTATCTCTTAGCCCCTCTTTGTCACTCTCTTCAAACCCTTCGCTTTCCTAGTTCCCTTTCTCTCTCTCGATGATTATCTCTATTTTGGCCCTTGTTTTTCTACCTACTTTTCCCTTTCTCTTCTTCTCCCCTTCTTCCGTCCTTTATCTTAAGTAACCCCAGACCGACTAATCCCGGACTGAGTAATTCTCAAGTGAACCCTGAATGAACCCTCAAGTAACCACTGACCGAGTAACCCCTGACCGAAATCTTTAGGTAACCCTGACCAAATTACTCAAGTAAACCCTGACCGGACTCCTTAAATAAACCCTAACCTAGTAACTCGAGTAACCCCATACCAAGTAACTCAAGTAACCCATGACCGATTAACTCCTTGAGTAACCCTTGACCGAGTAATTCGAGTAACCACTGAGCGAGTAATCCCTCAATTAACCTTAACCGAGTGAACCTCCCAAACAACCCCTATCTGAACCCCAAAAGTAATCCTTGATCGAGTAACTTAAGTAACCTTTGACTGTAGAACTCGGATAACCCCTATCAAAATAACTCGGGTTACCCTTGCCACACGGTGTGGCTTGCTATATCAAAAAGTTGTTGTTTGATTATATATGTCGTGACAAAATCGAGTTCAAACAAGAGAGAAAAGATAAAACAATAATCGAAAATTATAGGTCGCACTTACTCCCTCTCTTCCTTTCCCTCGAGCCTCCTCTTTTGTTCTTTATTATTATATCATATACTCTTTCTCTATCCTTTTTACTCAGTCATATTCCCTATTAATCACTCTCTTTATTTCTCTTCCAACCTCCTTGCATTTCTTCTGTCCTTATATATTTTTTTAGCCTCTTTCTATCTCATCCTCTTTCCTTCAAAACCCATATTTCTATCTCTCCCATTTTTTCTAACATTTTTTCTCCCGAACTTTTTCTAGTTTACCCCTTATCTCTTTTGAACTGGTATCTCTATCTTTCGGTCTGCCCTATCTCTTAGCCCCTCTTTGTCTCTCTCTTTAAACCCTTCGCTTTCCTAGTTCCCTTTCTCTCTGTCTCGATGATTCTCTCTATTTTGGCCCTTGTTTCTCTACCTCCCTTTCCCTTTCTCTCCTTCTCCCCTTCCTCTCCTCCTCTATTTTTTAATCCCTGACCGACTAACCCCGGACTGAGTAATTCTTCAAGTAATCCCTGAATGAACCCTCAATTAATCGCTGACCGAGTAACCCCTGACCGAACTCTTAAAGTAACCTTAACTGAATTACTCAAGTAACCCCTGCCCGAAATCCTTAAATAACCCATTACCTAGTAACTCGAGTAACCCCTGACCAAGTAACTCAACCCATGACCGATTAACTCCTCAAGTAAGGAAAGAGGATAAGATAGCGTACCATGGTTAAATCATTATTGCATCTGACATTAGTGAAATCACGATTAAGAGGTTGTGTTAATGTGGCTGTGAGTGATATTGTCTCTCTCTATGATCGTTTGACAGGTGTGGAGTATGTGACAAGCTGTGACATTTAGATGAAGATTACAATATGAATATAGACATGAAGTATGTGACAAGGAGTTTAAATCATTACACTTTAAATCATCCAATACTAATTGTTTTAAATTTTTTTTTAAAAAAAAAATTTAAAAACTTAAGTAATTGCAAACACCTTATTACTTATGCTAAAAAAATTAATTTAAACTCATGCAAAGCATTATACTTCTTACTAATTGATTACATTAATGAAAATATAACTCTTTGAAATTAAGTTAATATATTATTTCCTTACCAAAAAATTAGGAAAAGCTTTTAGACTATTGAATTTTTTTTATGTACATTTTCCTTTAGAACATTGGTCTTAAGATGAGTAGGTAAAAATAGAACATATTACCACAAATGTTTATAACTACAATTCTACAAAACCGAACAAAGGGCTACATCACCCTTGTTTAACAAACTAATTACCTAAGTAAACTAATTATAGTCGACGTGGTTAAAATGTTGATTATTCAACCTTTGTTGCAGTTCCAGCTGCATCTCCATCTCCATCTAAAAAAAGTCGACGTGGAATAACTGGAGGAGACACGAGTCTTTGATCCCTGACAGTTGTAGATGTAGAGGATAATTTCTGATTCTTTATAGTTGGAGAAATTGATGACATTTGGTGTATAGTGACAGAAGATACTGCTCCAGATACCCAACTTCCAACTCTAGCACTGCAATTTCCTTTATAAAATTTGTTGCAAGCTGAAACCAAGCAATAGGCATAGATTGAAGAAAAATTAGAAAAAACAACAAACTAATAGTACAATCCAAGAGAGGTTCTAATCACACATAAACACCAAACTTAAAGAGAGTTTTCTTTTGATTAGTGATACATATGCTTCGTAGTACATACCTTTGGGACTGTAGAAGGTTCATTTTTCTCGTAGGAGGACATTCCAGAACCTAATGCATTTTCTAAAGCACACCGAACAGCGAATTGGTCCTGCAACCTTTTCTCGTGTTGTAGAATCTAGAAACAATGTCAAGACAGAAAATAAGTAATCGACAATCTGATAGAGGGATTTTTGAAGAAAAGGGACCTCAATGCAGAAAGTTTAAGCATAATTCACTTCTGAGTTCTGACCTCTTGTTTCAGTGAAAGAGTTTAATCAACTAAAATAATTTTTTTTCATCTAAAAAAACAGCCTTTTTAACTAATTCTTTCATCAATGAACATATATTTGACCACAACATCATACTAAAACATACTCTAGTAAAACAGAAAACCAATCCCATGTTTTAGATTATGTTAGCTAATAAATTTAGCATTAGGCCATATATTTGAAGACATGATTCAACCACAATTCACACCCGCAAGGAATAAATCTTCATCCATATAAAAAATTAGAAGAAAAAAAATGGGGAGAGAGAAATAGAACCAAATCTGAATTCTGATCTTTCACAATAATGCTGTGTATTATCCATAGTAACCAAAAAATTGTGGCCATCCCAGAAAAAGATCCCACAAAATCAAACCTATCAAAGCATCACATTATATGGAAATACCTAAGCAACTTTCACGAATTGATGCTTAGTTTTGTTCGTCAAAGAAAACACCAGTAGTAATGAACACAATGCCTCTATGAGTTTTGAGTCACAGAGAGAAAAAACCTTCTAAAAAAACACAATGGATCTCGTGTTAAGAACTTGATATTCAGAAAAGAGTTATACACAAAATAATTTCTTATTTACAATAAACTCCCTGCATTGACTTGCTGCCACTAACCTCTCCCATTTCAAGCACCTCAAAATCTCTAATACTACTCTCCCTGCTTTCCTTCTGTATATATGCAACGTAAGACCTATCATTATTGCCCTGTCATATATTGCGTATGCAGTTGCTTTTCGACAATTGAAACTAAAGAGAGACAACTGCCCTTTGCGACCCCTTATACACCCATAATCAAAATCACCATAAACGTAACTCAAACAAGATTTAGAAACAGGACACTCTTTGCATTAATAGCATTATCCAATCAAACCTACAAATTGCTATCCCTACTATAAACCTTCAACCCCAATTCAAAAACTGAACATTACCAATGCAAATAATATATCAATTAAAAAAATACAACAAATTAACCCTAAAAAAATTATAAAAAGAAAAGAAAGAGACCTTTTTAGTGCGTTGAAGAACATCGGGTTTAGACTTACAACGCAAAGACGAGACCAACGAACAAGCTTCTCCCCGCAGTTCTGACTGCCTTTCTTCGATCTTTCTTCTCTTCAGCAGCAACAGCAGCAGCAGTAGAAGCAGTTTCTTCATATGGGTTTTGTTCAGAATCATCAGAAGGTGGGAAATCAGCAACGTCAGCAACCAAACATGGCCGCCATTGTTGGGTTCTTGAAGCAAGATTTGAAATTCTGAAAAAAGTAATCAAGAGTAGCTGAAGTGTGGTCTCATTTCAGTTTCTTGGGGGTTTGGGGGAAGGCAAAACAATCATGGCACCAAAATTTCACAACCCTGGATTATATGCTTGGTAGAAATAACAAAATGTCCCTTGTTAGTTATATGAAAATTCTGATTTATAGAAGTTTTTAAATAAAATAAGCACTTAAGCTATAGGTGCAATCGCACAAAATATACTCAAATAAAAATAGAGTAATCAACACACATAAAAGTTAGAATGTTTTATGTGGGGAGTCTGAACTCTAAGCATGTGACATCAATTTTCAGTTCTTGAAGAATGAGCAACATAAGCACACCAATAGCACACAAAAAATTTGTAGTACAATTCAAAAAAGATGAATATCTACCAGTCATTTTGTGTAGCCTCGAACTGTTTCCGAAGCTCATTGTCCTGAAAAATAAAACGATGAAAAGAACGAAAGATTAAAATCAAAAGTCAGATCAAAAATTAAGAAAATGGAAACAAAATTAGGGGTTGACCCTATTAAATCCAGAGGATCCCCCCCCCCCCCCCCAAGCAACAATCATTATCACAAGGCCACAAGATAATTATAAATTTACAATCATGTAAAAAGAATCAAAGGTGCAACATCAAATATGAATCCATTATTCGAATGCACTCAATTACCAACTTTGTATGCATTCAAATGACAAACCCTTTCTAATATTAATTACCATCAAATTTATTCATGAAAGCTATCAATCAAAGCTAATATAAATCAGAAAAATTGAATCAAAAGACTGCATATCAATCGAAAGCAGCAACATCAATTCGAATTTCAAGCTCACAGAATCGAACATCAACATCCCATGCTCTCAACAAATCACAAATTCACTATAACATACTTCACATCATTCAATTCAGTCAGAAATCCACAAATTCAATAAACATCCTAAAATCAACAAAACTTGGCAATAGAAATATCAAATAAATCCGAAAAAACAAAACCCTAATAAATTGGAAACCAAATCAAATCATTCCAAAAGTAATCCAAACAACAAAACTGATGAAAAATTAGTGATTTGCATACCATACCCCATTTTGTCCCGGCAATTAGGTAACGCCAGAATAGTGCAATGCAGTGAGACTAAAGCATGGTAATTTAATTGAGCTATGAGACATACAGTCAAGTGGAGTACATGTCATCAAAAAATTTATAATAAAAACAATAAAGCATCAAAACTAAATACACATAGATGTGTAGCTAGCAGATATAGCCCAGGAAAAACCTCTTGCTTCCATTAAAGAAAGTCTCGTCATCTTGCTGCAAACCCAAAAAAAATCGCCAAGCCACCTACAAATCTGTTTGAATTTCACAAAAAAATTGCATAACTTCAACTGATCTTGTTTCTCAATTAATCAAAGTGAAATTCCATCAAATCCACAAAACACAAATATCAACAACAGGAAAAAAAATTCTAGAAATTAAATACAAAAACCAGGTCGAACTACCTGAGTTTTATTCACCTCAAACTCGAATTGAGCAAACCTTGCTCCATCTTCCTCCTTCTGCCTATTTAGAGAGAAACAGGAGGAAACTACTTCACACCGCAAATAATAGAAACTGAATTTATCGGCATGAAATAAAAAGAAATGAAATAACAAGCTAGGAAAAAGAACACACACTCGTGAATTTACTGCTGCAATTGCTACAACCATAGAAAACTTTAGAATCTCGAGACCTCCAAATATCATGATTAGATTTTCCTCCAACATCCTACATTTCATAAAATAACAAAATCAAAAATCATATCCAAGCAACACGCAAAAATCACAAAATCGAATTCAAATAATCCAAAAATAATCGAAAGACAATCAAAAGCCCTAACCGTAACAGAAGAGATCGAAAATCCGACGGAAGCATCATCATCCTTAGCAAAACACAAAAAAACTTGTATAAAAAAGATAACAATATGAGAGTGAAATCGAAAACACTTGTATAAACACAAACCCAAATCTCGAATATATAACAATATGAGAAGAAAGATTACATTGAGGAGGTTGTTGAGGGTGATGAAAATCGGGAGGGAGATTAGTAGAAGCAGTAGAAGAATGTCGCATCATAGTAGGAGGAGGAAGTGGAAGTGGGCCCCGGTGAAAATCCATTACAGGATGCTGCAGAGGAAGCTGCGGGGGCTGCTTGTACTACAGCGGAGGATGCATGTGTGATGGTGGTAAGAGTTGCATGTGGTGCGGTGGTGGGCCTTGCTGTGGCGGTGGTTGGTGCTGGTGTTGGTGTTGCTGTAGGTGTTGGTGTTGCTGCAGGTGGTGTTACAGTTGCGGGGGTGGTGGAGAGAGAGGGGTGGAATTAACTGATTAAGAGATGGGAGTGAGATAAAATTGATAGAAAATGAAGAATGAAATTCCAGATAAATAGAGGTAATTATCAAGTTGATGAGAGAAAAATGAGGAAAATTTTGACAATTATACCTGTAAGTTTTCGTTCGGAAAAGGACCAAGCTGTATTTCTTCAAATTCTCCTGGTTGTTCAGCCATCGTCCTTGGGTTTCGCTACTGGCTGCTCAATTATTCACGATTGTAAAGCATCCCACCTAATAATCCATTTTGAAGAAATTTTAAGGCTCAAATTCATAAATTATTAACAATATCAAACATTCCCAAACCATGCACTTAAATCCCCCCAAAATCCCAAATACAACTACTGCAAATGATTCACTATTTTCGTCTTCCGCAATTCAAACAACTTAATTGCAAATGATATTTGATGACTAATAAGAATAAAGAAAATCTTACCTGAGAAGCTACTTCAATAGAGCAGTGAAAACCCAGAAGCCGCTCTAATGCGAGTAATGCCAATAACAAATTCAAATATTTAAGAGTGGTAACAACACAACTAAACTAACACCACAGATACATTGTTAATAAAAATGCCAATAACAAATTCAAATATTTAAGACACGTACCGCCAGACCCTTTCTTTACTGCCATGACCGGTCCATAAGACCTTCGCTACGAAGATAATAGATTTGCATGCCGCTTGTTCGTGTACAATACGAAAATCTATTTGCAATTCTAACAGCAGAGCTACCTCTGATATTAAACAACAGCAAGCAATCAGTTCCGTCCCTGAGCCAAGCCAAGAGCGGCAGCCGCCCCGGGCCCAGGGAAAAAAGGTCCATTTTCATAGCTCCTTCCTACATTAAAAGAACTGATAGTGGGTAAGGTGTTGCTGCGAAATTTGGACCTAAATTTTTTTACAATATTTAAGGAAACATAGCATAAATCAAACACGGTAATCACCTTTGAATATAACATTCTCAATTAATCTAGTTGCAAACATTAAACTCAAATAATTCTCTCTCCAACTTTCCAGTCGATTTTATAACTCGAAAAAATTCAATTATACAGCTGAAAATTGGAATAATGTCATACAATTCAATTCACAAAATTAACAATTAAATTAAATCATAGTAGTGTATTAAAAGAAAATTAAACTCGAAAAACACAAAAAAAATTTCTTTAGCAACACAAATCGATCTTTATAAACCTAACTAATCATAACTAATAATTCAATAATCAACTACAGAAGAGCCCTAAATTGAGTATACTGAGAATTAAATCAAAGAAAAACCCTAGATTGTGAAATTGATTTCGATGAATTTACAAATCTTACCTCGAAAGCTGGTGAATGGAGGATTGAAAGATCAGAAGGTGCTTCAATGGAGATCGTGAAGAGCGGTTGAATGGAAAAGTGATCTACTATGATCGCATGAATTAGGAGAGAGAATTGAGGTGAAGGTGAAGGTGAAGGTGAAGCCGTGAAGGTGAAGGGAGAGAGAGGAGCAGAGATCAAAAGTGAAATGAGTCGTAAGGAGTAAAGCCAACATAAAAGTAACAATAAAAAGGGAAGATAAAGATGCATAAATAATTTGACAGGGAGAGATTTGGGAAAGAAAATGGGCACAAAGGTCAAACCACCTATAACAACAAGCAAATCAATTGCAATACAAGGGCAAAATCGTAATTGTACTTTTTGAGGGACAAAATTGTCATCACACTATTACTAAGGAGTTTACAACTTGCAAACTTCTCACTTTTAATAGTTATAGATTCAATTTTGATTTTGGAACAATGTACTATTACGAACATTTCGCCATTTTGAATTACATTACATTAGCCAGTTTTTATGTGGCTGCTTCCATTGCGAATTTTGTGACAATGTAGGTACATTGAAGGTTGATAATTAGCCTAGAATCCTAGATTACTCGTGAGTTACTCGAGCTGTGCTTGGTAACGAACAACAATAACATAATAACTTACAATAAAACCTTATGATAATATCAAATTGTAGTTATAGTTTTCTTTTAATATTTGATGAATTCAAGCTTACCTTGAGTTCGAGTTTAGATGAGTAGATGTAAACAACATTGCATTACCCCTAGATCGAGCTTAGCTAACTCGTTACTCCTTATTTTCCAGGTGCAAGTTTAGTTTAACTTACTCTCATAACAATGAAAACATGGGCAGGTTGTGCTCAGTTGATTGGGGTTCCTAGCCAACATTCGAGGGTTCTTATTCATCATGGACATACCGAAAATTCCTTAAGATTTCATTGCCAACGAATAAACACTACTAACAATTTTGCTACCAACAATTGCATTAGTGAGACAAAGCTATGTTTCTCACAAAACAAGGTGTTAAATGACAAAAAGAGGCTAGTGAAAAGGCTAAGTTTGCCCTTTACAACTGATGCTACTATTTCTAAAGATGATGATGATAATTTTTCTACCTTCTTCACCCTCCTCTATAAGCAACTTAATGCATTTTATCGCTTTAGTCGCCCTCATACTATTATTGGCACGGTATGTTTAACTGATACTCCATAACCATCAACAAGTTTGCTTTCGCATTTGAAGCTTATCATGTATGAGTTTTACCTTTTTTTTTCTCTTTTTTCCCTGCAGTTAATAGGTGTAACATCAGTCTCTCTTCTTCCGATTGAATCAATTGCTGATTTATCCCTTGAGTTTTTTGTTGGTTTGTTGAAGGTATACTTAATTTTGCTTGCTTTAGATGTTTAAGCCAATATATCAAATGTAACTGCTACCTCTGTTCTGATTAAGTTATTAGTTGGAAGCTAGACTTGTGACTCATAACTTGTTCAAATTACACTATCAACGTCACAATTAGCAAAAATGTGACAAAGATAAAGTAACACAATGTTTTGTTGTGTCTCAGGCATTGGTTCCATCAATAATGATGAATATTTATGTAGTTGGCCTAAATCAATTGTTTGATTTACAAATTGACAAGGTATCACAAACTTATTGTTTTCTTTATTTTAGAAAAATACTTTGTTAATTCGTTGTTGCAAATAATATGAAACGAAGGTAATTAATACATTTCAATTGCCAACCATTTCAGGTTAATAAGCCAGATCTTCCTCTTGCTTCGGGAGAGTTTACATTGGAAGCAGGATCAATTATTGTATCAATATGTTGTCTACTAGTAAGTAAAAAACCTGATTAATTTAAAACCAAAATCTTTGATCAATTAACTTATTATATCATAAAATTTCTGTTCCCCTAATCTTTGTTTATCTTATAGAGTTTCGTTATGGGATTTGCTTTTCAATCCCCTCCATTGTTCATTGCCCTTCTTACAAGTTTTATCCTTGGAAGTGCATACTCAATCGACGTAAGTAGCATCTATACACACTCACTCTTACATGTAATACGCGATAGTGCATTGTACGAATAATGACCTATTAACTGCAGTGTCCCCTGCTAAGATGGAAAAAGCAACCATTTCTTGCAGCAGCTTGCATTGTTATAGTGAGGGCTATGGTGGTACAAATTGCTTTCTTTATACACACTCAGGTATAATATGACATTCATCTCATTTGCATTTTTGTAAACTATCTCCATAATATTATTAAATAGAAGTTAATCTTCAATGTGAGCAGAAATATGTGCTAGGAAGACCAATAATGCTAACGAGGTCAGTCATATTTGCAACAACTTTCATGTGTTTCTTTGCCACAGTCATTGCACTCTTCAAGGTATTCTCCTTTCATTACTCGAGATAACTTTTCATTGTTGAAATTTTAAAGGTTTACGACCTCTCATTAACTTTGAGTATTGTAGGACTTACCAGATGTCGATGGTGATAAACATTTTGGCATCCAATCCTTCAGTGTTACACTAGGGAAAGAAAAGGTTTGTTAACAAGTTGTATGAAAAAAATTTGATTTACCGAATAAAGAAGTCTCCAAGCATAATTTTAGAAAGTGATATGAGCTTTGAAGCATGTCTAAGTATGTATCATCCAAATTCCCTGTCCAAATATAATTAACTTATGTATGATGTTACACATATGTACTCTTTAGGTGTTTTGGCTTTGCATTAAAATGTTGCTTGCTGCGTATGGATCTGCCGTGGCTGTAGGGGCTACTTCATCATCCTTGCCTATCAAGCTTGCAACTGTATGTGTTTACCCCTATATAATGTTAGGGAAATTCCCTGTTTCTCATGGTGAGAAACGAAATTTGTTTCTCATGGGGTATTTTCGTGAATAAATCAACAACTTTTTCAATGTTGTGGGCTCCACAGTTGAAAAAGTTGAAAAAGTTGTTGATTTATTCACAAAAATGCCACCAAGAGAAACGAATTTGTTTCTCACCGTGAGAAACTGGGGCATCCTCATAATGATGCAGTTGTACATCAACGAGTAGTCATGTAAATCTGAATTTCTGTAGGTACTTGGTCATTCTGTTTTAGCAGCGATTCTATTGCTACGAGCACAATCTGTTGACCTTGCAGACAATACTTCAATAACCTCATTCTATATGTTCATTTGGAAGGTACATACATCGATCATATATGAACGTAATTTTATACAGCGCGAGTAAATTAATACCTGGAACATGTACACTCCTAGTACTTGATCATTTGTGATTAAGCAGTGAGTTTTGGCATTTGCAGCTATTTTATGCAGAGTACTTCCTGATTCCTTTGATTGGCTGAGCAAAACCCGGGTGCAGCTCTTCTATGCAGAGAACCTCCTAAATTTTGTATTAATCAAAGACAACATACACCATTTTCTGTAGTCCATTATAGTCTCTTACAAGATCACTATAAGTTGCTTTGCTGATAAATGGAATACTATGATATTGAGTATTAGTGTATTACAACTTTACAATTTTAAGGTCAGTGAGGTCTGTAGTTAAGATTTGCTTAATGTGCTGAAACTATACATGAATTATTAATATTTTTGAAGGATATAGAAATGTAGTGGTAATAACAAGTTTGTTTGTTATACTTTGATATGGTGTTTGAATCTTACCTTATTATTGTTATTAGTTTTTTTTGACTGGTGCAATAGCTTTTCATTGGTATAAATAAATAAAAAATGTGAAATTGGAGTTTGTCTTATGCTATTATATTTCTGAAGTTACCTGTAGATGTTAAAAAGCCAATGATAGGTGAATGCCTAAAACCTGGTAAATTCCTCTCCACTTTCCCAATTTTGATAATGGTCCAACTTGATTCAATTTTCCAACTACGTAACAATTACAACTCTAACTTCATCACAAAAAATCAACCCACAAGCATCCATACATAGAATCGATAACATAAGTATTTTGCACGTGCTTTGATTATAATTTGTGCAAATAAACCAAATTAACGATTTATTCCCTGTTAAATTTTTTCTTCAATATTTCATATTTAGAATTTTTTTGTAAAATAAAAAAAATCATAATCATAAATGTATACTAAGATAAACAATGACAACAAACTAGTTAATTGACTTTTTTTTTTTGTTTTTTTGTTTTTTTTTTTTTGTTGATATTATATGCTGATATGGACGAGTATGATATTTTTCAATAGGAGTATTTCATTTGTAAACTAGTAACGTTAACAAAAAAATTAAAAATTAAAAAATAAAAATAAAAGGACCATTAACTATATAGGGGTGCAGATTTAGAAGATTCGTCTGACAAATTTGCAGATTTTGATGATCAATCAAGTTATATCTCTTTTGCGACTATACATCAATGGAGCTCTGTCAAGAACGATGCAAAGACATTTAAAATTATCCAGAGCAGTTTAGAAGCGATGCCATTAGTTTAGGGGTATTTAATTCTTGTATTGAGAATTTAGATATCTTAAGGGATGATTGTAAATGCCAAATGACTATTAGTATTAAATGAAATTACCCCTCCCTAAAAAAACCATTGTGATATACAAAAACCCATTTCCCCTTAAAAAAAATACATAACCCAATTATACAATGGGCCAAACATAAATAGAAAAGAGTAGGTTAAAGGCCCAAAAGCTAAATAAAAAACCCTCTTATAAAAGGTACAAAATCCAGCGCACTCCCACTTCCTCACATTTCTAGGGTTTCTCTGTATCTCTCCTTCGGCTTCTCCAAACCCCTGCATCCGGCGGCTCATCCTCAACCTTCAACCATGGTAATTCTATCAATCAATCCCTTCCTTTTCTCTCTAATTCAATCTGTAATATCTGATTTCTGTAATTTCTAACTGTTTCTTTCTCTCTTTAATGGCAGCCGTCCCACAAGTCATTCATGATCAAGAAGAAGCTCGCCAAGAAGATGAGGCAGAATCGTCCCATCCCTTACTGGATCCGTATGCGTACCGACAACACCATCAGGTTTGTTTGTTTGTTTTTAAATTGATTTTAATTTGTAGATTTTGGGGGAATAATATAATAATAGGTGGTTTTATTGATTATATTTTGGATAATTGTAGGTACAATGCGAAGAGAAGGCACTGGCGCCGTACCAAGCTCGGGTTCTAAGGTGTTAATCATAATATTTCATCACTTGTTTGTTTTGATTTTGCGGTAGTAGTTTTTTTTGAAGGGGATTATTTTGATGTAAGGTTTCATTTCGTAGAACAATGACAATATTATGATATCTTTAGTTTTGAGTTATTTCTTGTTGGAACCCCTGTAATCAGATGCTTTTCATAGCAATTATCTCTATTAATACGACTATTTTGTTGTGTTCTGATCAATGTTTTAGTTTATTGATCTGATATTCTGTTACTATATCATAAATGTTTTAGTTTACTGGTTTGATGATAAATGTTTGCCTTTACAATTCTTGTTGAACTCTGTTAGATTATGTGATTTTGAAGAGTTATTGCTGTCTATCTGTATGTGAAATGAATTCATTCGGATTGAATTTAGTTTTCCTGCTAATAACGTAATAAGAACATAAGATAGCCTTGTGATATTGTGTAGTTAGTCTTACCCTTTTGATTATCCTTGTAATTTGAATTGTAGTTTGTTTTGCTTGTGGTTTCTATTGGTGGAATTTATGATTCTTTTATTTTCTACTCGTACCTTTTAGGTCCTTAGTTGATACCACTTGGCCTCCGTATTTTTTCTGCCCGTCTCCGTATAGGTACCATCTTGCTATCTATCCTTCTACTAAACTTTTAAAGTTATCCTTTTACATGGGTGTGTAACTACTTAAGGCTCTATGTAGTTTTTGATCTGTTTGAATGTTTAACAATTGCGCAAACCTGGATCCTTGCATTGCAACCTTCTTGTTTTTGATGGTCACAAAGTTAGCTGCTCATTTATAAAGCCATGTAAGGCTATAGTTAGTCAACATGATGAGTAGTATTTGAGTTTTGTAAACCTTAAGTCTTTTGCATAACTATCTGCACCCTGTAATTGATGTACACAGATATTTGGATTTCTGTGCTTCAATTAAATATTTTGATACTCAATTTTAGGATTTTGTTATGTTGCGGTATAGTCTTTTTAAAAAGTATTCTGTATTTGTATTTGTTAGGTCCTTTCTTCTATATTGGGACGAAAGAGTTGTTGTTGTTTGTGGTTAAGATTGGTGTATTCTGTTGGAATTAGATCAGATTTTTACTAACTTGGTGCTAACAATGCGTGCATAGTGGTTATGCCAACTGATGCTAACAGTTGTGGCTGGTCGGCTGTAAATATACTTGGCCTATATGTATGCCATCTGATTTCTAAGTACCGAACAGAAGAAAGAAAAACAGAGTGAATTAATCATGGTTAGTTTTTTGGTAGAATTCATCAAGTCATCATTGAGTGTAACTTCAAAGATAAATCCTATCAACCAAAAAATCAAAAATGAGCTGTATAGGTATAGAACCATAAAAGCATTGGCATCCACCTTGAAAAGCATTAGTTTTGGTGTGTGTGTCTGAGTTGGTGGAGTTGTATGGATGAATTAACCAAGCCTTAGTCTTTCAATGACTAAACAGGCTCTCTTACTATGTTGGTGAGTTCTTAAAGGGGTGCTCGAGTCTTGATGTCTGCAGCTCGACAAAGGATATCGTGCTATGTATACTTGTTTGAGGAAAGAAGTCATAAGATATTGAACCTACATAATTCCGATGCCCTAGGAAGCAACTGTGCATCCTTTGAGATTTTGATTTTGATCATTTTTCAGTAATTGAATGTGTTGCCCTCTGTTTCATTGACCGTTTTAAAGTAACTTCATACCTTAATTTGTGTTGCCCAATGTTCATCAATGCACGTAATTTGTGTTGCCCAATTGTAAGTTGGCACGGCTTTTGAGTTTTAACCCTTTTGGACATGGCCGTTGTTTCATTGCAATTATTTTTAGTTTTGAAGCCCAATTCTCTTTCAGGCTTTTGAATTTTTACCCTTGAGTTTAAAATATACTCCTCTGCCCATGTCTTTCCTGTTTTCAGCTCCTCTGAATAGATGATAATTTTGTCTTTCTTAGTGTGCTACTTGCTACTTTGCTAGTGCTGGTATGACGCATATCTTGTATTTTTTTACGTACAACGAGTTTTTTAGCTTTACTTTGTTACATCCGTATGTGACTAATGTAAATACCACTTTTTATGGGGAGTGCTAAACGCAACCTGATTTTGCTAAGCGCAGCATCTATTCCTCTCATTTATTAGATGTAGGGAAAAAATAACCATTTTACGTAGTAAATCTTTTCCTCACAAGTAATCTTTAATAACAACTAGCATTTATTTAACTTAAAATACATTGAATTTGCAATGGGTAATGATTTTTACATTAACCTCTTCGAATTTGATAAATGTTTTTACAAATCTCTTATTTATAGAATCAATAAAACAACTTCTCATCCTTCAAAAAAAAAAATATTAAAATTATATTTCGTTCAAATTGTATGAAATGATTGAGCATTTGAGCCTATTCGTGTGCCACTCAACTTCATCCGATTCGTGTTCATATCCATTAGATCTCGGAATATTGTTCGCTAATTGATTATGTAAGTAATTCGAAAAATTAGGTGTGGAAGAAGGTGGAAAGGAAAGCAAGCAAAAATGTCATGAAGATGATTTTACCTTAAAAGGGTACTTATGGTATTTAGGAGGGGTGTATATTAGTAACTAGAGGTTGCGTTTAGCAATTTATTTAGCTTTACTTTGCTAAATCCATGTTAAATAATGACTACTCCTGATATAAAAAAATCAGGAATACTCTTCATCTCATACTACTCTTTCGATACCCAATCGAATGTTGCCTTTTTGATTTCATTCGTATTTCGATAAGCACCGTAAGTCCAAAAAAGGGAAACTCAGTTCAAAAGCAAAACTCTGTTCATAAGATTGCAAAGTGTTGAATTTCCACCAAATTATCTTTTTTAAACCTGACCTCAGAGAGAATAGAATGAGTCGCCCTAGCCCTAGGGCATCTGAACGTAACGCTTCCTAGAGGACTCTTTCTTTGACTTTCAGTCTAGTGCTAATTGCTGGTCTCGACCTCGCTCGGTGGTGCCCTTCTCGATGATTGTTGACTCAACATTGATTTCGTCCTTGAGTTGGGTTCCAAACCTCCATCCATTGAGTCAAGTAATTTGCTATCGGAAATTGCGAGATATCTTATTCAATCGATTGATCATGCGAGTCGCTAAAAGAGAAGAACAACATTGGTCTTTATCCCAAAACGTTACACACAGGTGAGTTCGATTCTCGAGTAGGAAAAAACGAATCAAAGAGGACACAGGCCATTTATGATTCCAGCCTAGAAGACTAGTTAAGGGAAGGATCAAGAATGTCATATATTTCAGGAGCTAGATTAGTTGACGATAAACAAGTAAAATCAGCTAAACCCCCTCCTAGAAGGGGACCGATGATCGGCCAATGCTATCCTGCTCTATTGTTGCGTAGCAAAAGAAGTCTGCTCATGCTGCTTCGACGGCGGTTTTTACTTAAGGAAACATCCGGTGAATTCGCGACACTCCACTGAATGGTAGTCACGCATGCGGGAAAGACTCAAAATGAAAGCAAGCCTGCAACCCATTGTTGTTCTTTTGACGATGAAGCACTCCAGTACAACATGCTAAAGTAACCTCTATGCTGAGTTGCATAAAATGATGTTGACAAGGCTGTTTCACCCCTGTAAGTAGGGATGGTAAGAGCGGATTATACTAAATTCGACTCCGACTCTACAGGAAGTTGGAGGCTAAATCCGACATCCGACTCTGAGACTCCCTCTAACTATGACTTTAATATTCGACCTCTAACATCAATCCGACTCCAAGTTTTTTTTCGTTATACAATATACTTTGAGAAATTGGGCTATTTGGGCCTTACAATCCACGCCCAATGCCACCATGACCCATACCAAAATCCACGATCTATAGGAGTCGGATAATTCGTCAGAGTCGGAAATTTGTCGGAGTCGGATTTTTTTCTCGGTTTTTTTGTAGGATCTGACTCCGACCCTCTTTCGATTCGGAGTCGGATTGTTTAACGTAGTCGAACTCGGATTACTTTCTTGGATTTGAGTGGATTTTTTTTACCTAGGGTCGGGGTGGAGTAGGGTCGGATCCGAACTGGATTGCCATTCCTACCTGTAAGTACCCCTCTTTCAGTTAGCTATAGCCCTATTCCATGTATGACTTGCGTGGCCCTGACCCAACCCCTCCGTAACCCCACAATTAAATCGCTTGATTGACGAGTGTACCGTCATGAGTTCATGACTGAAAGAAGAGGGAAGAGCCCCCTATGACATCTGAGCTCGATACATAACACGAAAAAATGCTGCAGTTCGATTTTTTTTACTACCTCCGTTACATATTAGTTGCAACTTTGGGCAATATTTGTGAGAGATAAAATATTCCAAAGTTGCAACTAATATGTATCGGAGGTAGTATTTAATTTATTTATTTATTTATTTTTTTTTTTTTTTTTTTTTGTTTTTTTTTGGTTCACATTCTTCTTTTGACATGTTTCCAAAAGTTTACTTTTATATTACTCCCTCTGTCCCAAAAAGAACGGCCCATTTGGCCAAAACTTTGTCCCAAAAAGAATGACCCATTTGCATTCCCACCAATTTTCTACAATATTTGTGCAAAATTAGCTTCCCCATATAAAAATTTGATTTTCCATGTTATTTTATTACTTTCTCTCTCTATTTTTTTACAAACCCCATGTAAATTTATCTTTCCAATATACTTTTACTTCTTTTTACTTAACTTCCTTAATACCTGCGTAATCAACCCAAATAGGTCGTTCTTTTGGGACGGAGGGAGTATATGCTTAACAGCTTAAGTCCACATTCTTGTATTTAGAGCTGCAAGACACAAAAAACAATCTAAACCCAACTCATTTAATTCAATTGGTCAAATTTTTTAATTAATTTATATGTAACAGTTTATGTGAACAACGTAAAATGAACATGAGATGAAAAATGAGCACAATAAGGGCCTGCTCTCTTACGTTGAAATTCAGTTTAGTTTAGTTCAGCTCAGTTCAGTTCAGCTTCTAATTTCCTTCTCTTATAAAATATTCATTTCAGTTCAGTTTAGTTCAGGGTTTCGAGGGTGGTGGGAGGCTCGTCTGGTGGTTTTACGGGGAGGGAGGGGAGTTTTATGGGTTTTTCGGGGAGGGGGGGGACTGGGTGAAGAGTTGCGAGGGGAGGGAAGGCGGTAGAGGTGCAGCGGTGGTCGGGGGAGGCTCGGCGGTGGTCAGGGTAAGGGCGGCAGTGGTCTGGGTTGGTTTTCTTGTGGTGTTGGTAGGTGTGAAGGTGGGTAAGGAAAGGGAATGGAAAAGTCTAAGGGGGTGGGGAATGGAGTTGGAAGGATTTGGGGCAATGAGGAGGGTAAAAGAAATGAATAAAAGTGCTGAACAAACATCAACAAAGGGAATCGGGCCAGTTGATTCCAATTCTCTTTCCTGATTAGCCTTTACCAACAACCTTAAGCGTAATACACTAATTAATAAATGTACAGTAGGGGTAGGAGTTAAGTAAACGCACCAAAGCCAAGGAGCTGAGGACAGTGGGGTAAAGTATAAAAATACTTGATGTCAATACTTCCAAAGTGATTACTCGGTGAACTTGTAAAGTTCAAGAGAAATCCACCTAATATTATTGACTTTTGTCAAATTGTATTTTTATTTTTATTTTTACTTTCTTTCTTTTTTTTTTTTTTTTTACAAAGTCATACGTGTAGTTTATCTGTTTAGATTTTTATACTACGGTATATATTTAAAAAATAAAAAAATTAATAAAATAAATATAAACACAATTCATATTGGTGCACTTTGAAAGAAGGGATGGATGAAATTCCTTAAGGGAGTGTTTGGTTCAGCATATTAGGTATAAGGTATGGGTTTGAATTGACCAAAACCCATACCCTGTTTTTGTTTCTAGAAATTTTATTTTTCAAAACCATATCTCTAACCCCCAATGTATGGGTTTTTGAAACCCAAGGAGGGAGGTGGGTATGGCTTATACGGTTATACCCATACCTTTAGCTTTGAAATTAAAAAGAAAACTATCATTTTTATTCTAGATAAAAACCAAACACATGAAATCAAGTATCAAGTTTCAACCCCATACCCTTCAGGTTTCATTTCTCATTCAAAACCCATACATTAAACGCCCCCTAAATGTCTCTCAACATCATGTTAATGGACAATCTCAATAAAAGACTTATGATGATGATGGTTGAGACTCGAAAATATATTTTAGACCTTATTACCTTCGTCACATAAGGTTGATGGAGAGACTAAACATCCTTCCACTCACCTGGGTGAAGAGTTGCGAGGGGAGGGAAGGCGGTAGAGGTGCAGCAGTGGTCGGGGGAGGCTCGGCGGTGGTCAGGGTAAGGGCGGCAGTGGTCTGGGTTGGTTTTCTTGTGGTGTTGGTAGGTGTGAAGGTGGGTAAGGAAAGGGAATGGAAAAGTCTAAGGGGGTGGGGAATGGAGTTGGAAGGATTTGGGGCAATGAGGAGGGTAAAAGAAATGAATAAAAGTGCTGAACAAACATCAACAAAGGGAATCGGGCCAGTTGATTCCAATTCTCTTTCCTGATTAGCCTTTACCAACAACCTTAAGCGTAATACACTAATTAATAAATGTACAGTAGGGGTAGGAGTTAAGTAAACGCACCAAAGCCAAGGAGCTGAGGACAGTGGGGTAAAGTATAAAAATACTTGATGTCAATACTTCCAAAGTGATTACTCGGTGAACTTGTAAAGTTCAAGAGAAATCCACCTAATATTATTGACTTTCTGTCAAATTGTATTTTTATTTTTATTTTTACTCTTTTTTTTTTTTTTTTTTTTTTTTTACAAAGTCATACGTGTAGTTTATCTGTTTAGATTTTTATACTACGGTATATATTTAAAAAATAAAAAAATTAATAAAAAAAATATAAACACAATTCATATTGGTGCACTTTGAAAGAAGGGGTGGATGAAATTCCTTAAGGGAGTGTTTGGTTCAGCATATTAGGTATAAGGTATGGGTTTGAATTGACCAAAACCCATACCTTGTTTTTGTTTCTAGAAATTTTATTTTTCAAAACCATATCTCTAACCCCCAATGTATGGGTTTTTGAAACCCAAGGAGGGAGGTGGGTATGGCTTATACGGTTATACCCATACCTTTAGCTTTGAAATTAAAAAGAAAACTATCATTTCTATTCTAGATAAAAACCAAACACATGAAATCAAGTATCAAGTTTCAACCCCATACCCTTCAGGTTTCATTTCTCATTCAAAACCCATACATTGTTTGAATTAAACGCCCCCTAAATGTCTCTCAACATCATGTTAATGGACAATCTCAATAAAAGACTTATGATGATGATGGTTGAGACTCGAAAATATGTTTTAGACCCTATTACCTTCGTCACATAAGGTTGATGGAGAGACTAAACATCCTTCCACTCACCTGGGTGAAGAGTTGCGAGGGGAGGGAAGGCGGTAGAGGTGCAGCAGTGGTCGGGGGAGGCTCGGCGGTGGTCAGGGTAAGGGCGGCAGTGGTCTGGGTTGGTTTTCTTGTGGTGCTGGTAGGTGTGAAGGTGGGTAAGGAAAGGGAATGGAAAAGTCTAAGGGGGTGGGGAATGGAGTTGGAAGGATTTGGGGCAATGAGGAGGGTAAAAGAAATGAATAAAAGTGCTGAACAAACATCAACAAAGGGAATCGGGCCAGTTGATTCCAATTCTCTTTCCTGATTAGCCTTTACCAACAACCTTAAGCGTAATACACTAATTAATAAATGTACAGTAGGGGTAGGAGTTAAGTAAACGCACCAAAGCCAAGGAGCTGAGGACAGTGGGGTAAAGTATAAAAATACTTGATGTCAATACTTCCAAAGTGATTACTCGGTGAACTTGTAAAGTTCAAGAGAAATCCACCTAATATTATTGACTTTCTGTCAAATTGTATTTTTATTTTTATTTTTACTTTTTTTTTTTTTTTTTTTTTTTTTTTACAAAGTCATACGTGTAGTTTATCTGTTTAGATTTTTATACTACGGTATATATTTAAAAAATAAAAAAATTAATAAAAAAAAATAAACACAATTCATATTGGTGCACTTTGAAAGAAGGGGTGGATGAAATTCCTTAAGGGAGTGTTTGATTCAGCATATTAGGTATAAGGTATGGGTTTGAATTGACCAAAACCCATACCTTGTTTTTGTTTCTAGAAATTTTATTTTTCAAACTCATATCTCTAACCCCCAATGTATGGGTTTTTGAAACCCAAGGAGGGAGGTGGGTATGGCTTATACGGTTATACCCATACCTTTAGCTTTGAAATTAAAAAGAAAACTATCATTTCTATTCTAGATAAAAACCAAACACATGAAATCAAGTATCAAGTTTCAACCCCATACCCTTCAGGTTTCATTTCTCATTCAAAACCCATACATTGTTTGAATTAAACGCCCCCTAAATGTCTCTCAACATCATGTTAATGGACAATCTCAATAAAAGACTTATGATGATGATGGTTGAGACTCGAAAATATGTTTTAGACCCTATTACCTTCGTCACATAAGGTTGATGGAGAGACTAAACATCCTTCCACTCACCTGCGTTTACACTTTTGTCGTTCACGCTTAGTTATATTATATATGGTGTCATGTGCCTTGGTTAATTAATCCAAACCAAAACTACTGTAATTTTATATTCTTAACGAAATTTGAGTACGAGTTATTATTTCAAGAAGTAGAAATTTGCCTTTTGATATACTATAAATAAAATTAATCGCATTTAGTCTATGAACCCAAAGAGCCCCTGTTAACGTTCAAGCAGGTACCTGAAAAGTGAATAAAAATCAAATACTATTCGTTATTTTCCTGTATTCGGCACTTGCAGCAAACTTCTCATTAGTAAGTTATCGCACTGAATTATTATTATATATATATATCTATATATATATATATATATATATTTTTTTTTTTTTTAAATTTTGTACAATGTGATTTTGATTAGATGGCGATGGTAGAGATGAGCAATCAACAAGCAGATGATGTTGTGCAGCTACAAGATGTCTCATTAAATGTCGTGGGCATGGAGCCTAAACTATACCAAGCAGCATTGTGTGGCTCTTTTCAAGCGATAAGCTGCATTTCTGGTTGGAAAGAACGGATAACACCCACTGGAAACAATATCCTCCACATTCACGTGGGGAAACCGGTCCACAGTAAGTTGGCCAGGAAAGCGGATAGAGTAATCAGCATCGAATTCATCAACAAGGCACTCAATGAAGATATGGATAGCCTAGTAAGGTACTCGCTCCTGTGGAAGGAGAATGACAAGGGCGATACCCCTCTGCACTTGGCCGCTAGGTTTGGACACACGGATGTGGTTAAACTGTTCTTGGACCGAGTGAATCGACAGGAACTGATGAGGATGCTTAGGGTGTCTAACAAGATGAAAGATACTGCCTTACACAGCGCAGCACGGGCAGGTCATGCTGATGTGGTGAAATTGCTAGTGGAGGCAGATCCTAATTGCCCTCATGAGCCTAATGATATGTGTGAGATTCCTCTCTATCTTGCAGTTGAGAGGGAATCTGCTGCTTCAGTCACTGCCATTCTAGATGCTTGTCATCTCTCAGCTTTGGCTCACCCTAGGGGACCTCGTGGTCGAACTCCTCTTCACGCTGCAGCAAATTGGGGAAATCTTGGTAACTTTCTCCAACTGTGTGCTCAATTACTTTTTTTTTTTTTAATTTTTTTTTTTATGTTATGCCTCCTCCATTTAAAAATTGATCAAAATGAAAAGATCAATATAAATCGGAGAAGCTAGCGGTTAATAAAGATTGTTGTAGGTAATTCAATGAGTATAAACTATAAAGTTAGAGTCAACGTAAAACAGGATAAGGTTTTTGTTATGTAAGTGTAAACTTTGATGTAATACACATACCTCTCGTGTTAAGTTTTATTTGTACACATTAGGTATATGGTAAGTCCTCTCGTGACAAGCTCATATCCTACCTTTAAACGTGCTTGATTGAGAGTGTCATTGAGATGGGCGATCTTATGTTATGTACTCTAAACCAGAGTATCACCATGGCAAAAAACTCATTAATTATAGAAATCATGGATTAATAACTAAATCATCCACTTAGTCATATATAGGTCGCCAAATTATTTTTTTTTTTTTAAAAAAAAAACATTAATAACAAGCTCTCGCTAATTAACAAGTTCTACTAATCTACTACAGAGAACAATCGAGAAAATAAGCCAATATATATGTATATATTTGACCAAAAACAAGTTCTATTTCATATAATATTATGTCAAACCTTAAAGGTAAATGAAACTAATATAATCAGGTTTTTCACTTAATATAACAGAGATGGTGCAGAAATTACTGGAAACTGACAGTAGCCTAATAAGGCTTCAAGACGATGACGGCCTAACTCCACTGCATTGTGTGGCTACGGACAAGGGCAAGACTAAAGTTCTGAAGGTCCTTCTAGATCACGACAGCAATAATAGGAAAAATGAATCATCAGCAGTATATGTCAAGGACAATAACGGGCGCACAGCACTTCATATTGCGATAATACAGCAGAACTGGGATGCCATGAAGAATCTGATAGCTTATTGTCCAGACTGCATTGAGATAATGGACAATAATGGGCAAAATGTTGTACACTATGCTGTCAAATGGAATTGTGTAGCTAAAATTAGTGCTTTCTTGGAGCTAGGACACTTCGAAAATTTATTTAACGAGAAGGATGTACAGGGGAACACTCCTCTCCATATCTTGGCCGCGTCCATTGTTAATGCTCCCTACCATTGGTGTTTACACGAAGCATCAAGCTTTATAAAAAAAAATCCAATCTTGGATCTCAAGGCATTCAACAGAAAAAACCTTACCTGCGGGGACATAATCGCTTCAAATAAAAAGACGTTAGACTATGAACGGGTATGTTCCACATCCACACACCCTCTTGAATTTATATTTGGAAAATTATGCATGCATAAGGGTGTTTATTGGACACATGAGTATTAAGTTTAACATTGATGGATGTGGGTGGGTCTCATAAATGTTGTTAACTCGTATTCACTTTCTATTTTAGTATGTATTTTTCTATATTTTTTTTTTTTTTTTTTTTTTGACACAACTCATCTTTCCTTACACTAGCAGTCTAGCACACTAATACTAAAACATTTTCTCTTTTTTATTTCATTAACCACCTACTCGTTTCTTTCAATATTTTGCAGATTTTACAACATTTAATCAAGCATACTCCAAGGGGCATGCGAATTAATACATTTGAAGATGTTGATATTGATATAGAGAAAGCTATGACAGCTGATGTAGCAGCAAAGTTAGACCGTATGTTAAAAGCATGTAAATCTAAAATGTTGGTAGCTGCACTGATTGCAACAGTATCTTTCACTTCAGGTTTGACACTACCAGGTGGATTCAATCAAAACCCTGGTACAAACATTGGTATGGCTGTGCTTAAAAGTAAAGCAGCCTTCAGAGCATTTTTAGTTTCAGACATCATTGCCTTTTCATGCTCTACTACTGCAATACTCTTTTACTTCCTACTTGCAAGTTCTTTATCAACAAGGCAAAATGTGCAACGCTGGTGCTGGGCTGGACTACTGACAGTAATTTCATTGGGTGCTATGGGGATAGCACTAATGACGGGTGTGTGCGCCGTGTTACCTCATTCCGCCGCCCTTGTGATTGCTATTTGGGTCATCTCTGCGGTGTTCTTCGTCTACTATATCCCTCTCGTTACCACAAGTGTTTATTATGTAGCACGAGGTCACATTATGTGTACTCTTGGGAGTCATGAGATCCTCCGACACCGGCCCATTAAAAATTACCGCCTTTTCTTTGCTGCATGGATTGCAGGATACAAATTCTGGTAATTTCCAAGTATTGCAGGTATTACATTATATAGTGCTTGTCTTAACTTTGATCAACCAGCTATACTAAGTTCATTGATATGTTCAAATAAAGCCTTGTACTCCTCGACTTGTAAACTAGTTTTGGAATGTGAAAAATTAGTTTTAGTTATCAGCAAATATTTGTTCACAAACTTTTAAATAAATCGGATGTACAATAAATATTGTACATCCTTTATAAAGTTACCCCTAAAATAAGCAAAAGTTACCCTAATATGGATAAATGTTACCCTAACATAAATAAATGTTACAAAGTATTTATACTTTATTGATACCCAAAAAATTGTAAAAGTGACCCTAAATTTGATAAAAAGTGACCCCCGATGTACAATAAATTATTGTACACCGGATTTATACAAAAGTTTTTGATATTTGTTTTGGTAATTGATGTGCACCAAATCAGTAGCTATTTAAGAAAATAATTGATCTTATAAATAAACACTTATCTGATTAACGGTACTAATCAGGAAAAATAAGTACTCCCTCCGTCCCTTAATACAAAACCTCATTTTTTTTTTTTTTTGGTAAACTAAAATACAATGCCTCTTCCTATTTGAAGGTTGTATTTTTTGACATTATTACCCTCTTTTTTATGAGTTGTCATTTTTTCCTTCAATTTTCTGTACTTTTAATATAATTCCCAACACTTTATCTCTTTATCTCTTAATTATTCCCAACTATTTTTTCTCTCTCTATCTCTCTCTAACCCCACATGGACACATGCACATATGTACTATTAATCATTAGTTTTACAAAATTTATAACTTTTTTTATTTCCCGCGCTAAAACCAAAAGAGGCTTTATATTAAAGACGAAGGGAGCATTAATGAATGACGTAAAGAATAATACTCTCTCCTTCCTCAAATAATAGTCCCTTATGGCCTATTTTTAGTCCCTTATGACCTATTTTTAGTCTCATTTGCTTTTTCAAGTACCATTAATATCCCCGTAAAAAAAAAAAAAAAGTACTTAATATCATTTTTTTTTTTATCAAAACTCCCTCTAATTGCAACAATATTAAATTTAACTTTTCAATGTAAATTTTGTTTTTCAATATAGTATTATTACTTTCTCTCTCTACTATTTTACACACCCAATGTAATTTTATCTTTCAATATAATTCTACTACTTTTACTTAAGTTTCTTAAGTCCCGCGACTTTTGCTCATAAGGGACTACATTTGGGGACGGAGGAAGTACTTAGTGGACCCATCATTAATCATATTTTATTAATTTCATGTTCTCTCTCCTCCAATTATCTACACTACTTTTGCACAATTTTTTTTATTCTTCTACCTACCCCAATACCTCCATATTTTATTTATTTCTCTAATTTCTCCTAAAACTCCGCACATGGAAAAATAGAGCAAGTATTTAAAAACGAAGGGAGTATAAGCTAATTAAGTGGCATGATATGAATCATCAGCAGTTTATATCCAAATGAAACTACACTTAGGGCCTGTTCACATTTACTTAATTTCAGTTCAGTTCAGTTCAGCTCCAATCAGTTCAGTTCAGTTCAGTTCCAATCAGTTCAGTTCAGTTCAGTTCAGCTTTTAATTTCCCTCTCACATAAAATATTCATTTCAGCTCAATTCAGTTCAGTTCAGTTCCAATCAGTTCAGTTTAGTTCAATTCAGTTCCAATCAGTTCAATTCAGCTCAATTCAGTAAATATGAACAGGCCCTTAATATCGCTAAATTCCAAAATAATTGGAGAATGCCATAAAGGATCTCATCATAGCTTCGTGTACTGATTAATTCATCCAATATAGCTGTTTTTTTTAAACCCATGGGTACGCTCATTACTTTTTTACATCAACCAACTAGAGTGGTATAAAAGGTATTCGCACCGTTTGATTTGAGCATGTTTGAGTAAATAAGAGCCAAAAATTCGAAGGGATGTGGTGGTCGTAAACAAAGATAAGGGGGAACGGAAGGTCAGCCAGCAGTAGAGGTAGGTCACTGGAAATAGGGGGTTTTGGGCGTCAGGTCTGGTGGAGGAGGGGGCTACTGCCAAGTAAATAAGTTGTTCATGAACTTCACTAAATGAGGATACCCTCAAAAAAAAAGAAAAAATATCATACCCTTACTTTTTCAACTTTATTCATCATATTCCCTAATTTACCCTTAAATTTTGCACATGCCTTGTACTCCCTCCATTTTTTATTTGCGTCACTTGAGATTGCATGGAGTTTTATGAGAGTAATATAATATTGTGAGTGGGTGAATAAATTATTAATGTAATGAAAAAGAAAAGTATGTGAGAAATCATGGATATTTTCTTGTTTGAGTAAAGGATTAGGGGAAGGAGAGGGAGGGATCAATTTTCTCCCTCTCTTTAATAAGCATAATCCCTTTAAAATATTAGAGATTTGGAGGGAAAGTAAAGCTCACATTCCCCTTTCTTTTCCATTCCCTTTCTCCTTTGTCCCTCCTTTTCCTTTCCTCCATTCTTTGCTATCCAAACAAAGCGTAAATCATAGAAAATTTTTGGATATATGAAAAGGTTTGGGAAGAAAAAAATTGTGTCCAAGCATAATTAAAAAAGACTACTTCTCATATAGACATATAATCCTTATCCAATAGTGATTAAATACCCAGTTTATAAGAGACCCGCAACCCGAACTCTGATACCATGTTAAATTTCGAGAGAATATGAAATGGGTCTGGCAACCCAAATAAGGAGGAAGAGAGTTTGGTCCACGAACAAGACTTTGGAGCTTCCATACTGAAAGCAAATGACAATAGTTGGAAGTACTTCTCTATCTTATAAAGTGAAACCATCTTTCATCTTTCTCCAATATGGAACACTTATAAGTGGAATACAATGAGTTTCAAGAGTAATGGATATCTAGTATTCATAGCCATTTTATTTTTGGCCACCCTATTCGAATCCCATCGGCATTCTTTACGTGCACTATTTTTATTATTCTAGTACTAGTATGACAGCGAGAGGTGAATGAGCCTTTTTCCGAAGGCCCCACCGCGACGACGGGGCCGAGGCCCTCGAGAGCTAATGAACAAAATCAAGGACAATTGCAAAAATATAATGCATAATGCAAGAGCATAAAGACAAGGCAATAAAGAAAAGCAAAGACAAATCAAACAAGCAAGTTTACACCACACGTACGTTATCTTCCATTACTACTCCACTTGACCACTTCCTGATTACTCCATTTTAAGATTTTACTAGCTTATAAATCTAACTATTAGATCATGTCGTACTATTAGATCATGTCGTGGCTTCTGTCTTCTGTACAATCGATCCTATCACTGTGAATAAATTAAGTTCTCCATGTTATAATGTAACGGAGTAATATTGTATTTTCGATTTTGATATCTTAAAAAACTGTTCTGTAATTACGGAGTTTTTCTACATAAAATGAGCAAAACATAAACTACTTCAACTTATTTGAGATATATAAAGGGAAGGTTTTTTCTATATTTATAATTACGGAATAATAGACAACTGAGATATTATATTGTCATTAAACTTGACTTATATACGAAGTATAATATATCTGTGCTCAATTATTCTACAACTGTACAAGTATTAGCTAGTTTGTGCTTACATGGCAACAATAATGCCAAAAATTGCCGTTTCTTCTTGAAAAAATTGATTCTTGTCTGCTTTCATTTCACAATACCAAGCAAGTATTAGTTCTCTTATGAGGCTAGAAGTTGTTCGTTATCGGCTAAGATGCTTAAATATTTTAATGTATGACCTGATTGATTGTATTATGACTTTAATGATTGTTATCGAGAAATAAAACTATAAATGCCGACTTATATGGCTTATATTCAAGCCAACTTTTCAACCTCTAAAAGTTTCGCAACTTGCACAAGTTGTGCATTTGACCACTTGCATCATATCACGTATTTATGTTATTTTGTGTTGGGGATGGTGCACTTGATACACACAATAATGGGTTAAAAATAATTTAAAGAATGAATAACAAAACAAGAATGAAAATTTATGATTACTCATTGTAAATACCCTTTCTCTAAATTGTAGGGTATTAGTGAGTACAATGGTACTACTCTGTATAAGTCATAGTATATAACCTCTCACCTCTCACTAATATCATGCTTTTCCTTGACACTTACTCCCTTTTAGACTATAATTACGGAGTATTTCGATTTGATTTGCTGCAATCCCTCAACTTGTAATGCACACAAAGCTCCAATAATGATTGTTTGATTGAGCATAAGAATTAATATTTCTTAAAAAGTCGGTTTTTTTTTATAAACTTCTTTCAGATAAAAAAAAATTATATGTAAAAAAAAAATAATAATAATAATAATACTAAAAAAAAAAAAAAATTAAAAAAAAAAAACCCTAATCATTTTGAGGGAATTTTTAAGATGAATATTCATATCATTTCATTGGAAGATGTAAGCAATATGGTGTGACCAAGAGTAGTAACTTGGATCAGATGAATCTTTGTTTGATTTTTATTTTGGGCCTTTGCCCCTCTCTAGCACACAAATAATAACAACTTCCTTGATTTAGATGTTTCATAAAATTCTTTTAAAAACACAACTTTCCATGTTTAATGTCACTCCAATAATCAAATACTTGACAAACACATTATCTCAAACTTGTATATGGCAATGCCCATAAGATAGGCACACTACAAGAGTGTTTAGTGCTACAAACTGCCAAGAATTGAAGCTTCTATGATGCTGCGTGCCTAGTTGCCTACTTGCCTACCCCACATACGTTGCTTCCCCAATTAAGCCAGTCTTGGACTTCAACCTCATAAAGGTTATAATTTGTTTATTGATTATTTGATTGTGTAGCTTGTAAAAAAACAGTCTTTATATAATTGGCTACATATTAGCTAGTAAGAAGAGTCGCTAATGAGTTACTCGTAACAAAGTTCCAGAGTATCTGGACAGCGAGATTGTGTGAAATATGCAAAGATCCAATCCCACTGTCAACTCTATCACACTGCCTACAGGCTACAGCAGAGATCAACAAGGCTTATTAAGATGCTTTTACATTATTTATCACAAGTTGACTACGCACAACCTACCAGAACTCCCAATGCTTGGGCGTAATTCAGTGCAATAAAAAGTATTCCCTTTGTTTTCAAATGACGTACGGATTATTCATCTATTGTATTCTCGATTGGAAGTTAAGAATACGTATACGTTTCAAACAACAATTTATGCTCCGGTTATACTGTTTTAGTTTTGATGGATTTTTTTTTTTGTGAAGTGTAATGTAGTTACATCAATAACAAAGTGATATCATGTCGTCCTTTAAGACAGGGGTGATGTTTAATGTAACGTGTTAGTGTGGTACTCCGTAACTGCTACTAGCGTAGTAACATGTGTCGACTTTGATTACAGATAAAATGTAATCTTAATTAAACATCTTTAATCAAACATTTGGACTAGAACTGTAGGATAACCCCACGGTCCCACAGTAGTGTTTGTCTAGTAGGGACTTGAACCCAATTGGACGGACCCCTTTTGACGTACTATAAGTCCTCTCAACTCACAAATTTCATCACAGTACAAATGTACACCATTACCAAATTACCCTCACTCAAATCATCATTATGATAAACAAGCAAGTGGCAATAAAAAAATACGTAAAAGCACATTCTCAAAAATAAATTGAATAAAAGTAATAATCAAAGTGATTAAGGCGTGGTCAGGAATGCATTAGTGATCTATCTCTATCTATGGAAACGTAGGAAAGTAGCATTTTCTTAATGTCACCAAACTGATTAACACATATCTTGAAAAATTCACATCCCTACTATACAACTTTATTCGTTTTAACTCGTACAACAGTATAGAAATTAATACTTCTATCGTCTCTAAAATTACTCTTATTTTAAATCGTATAATAGTTAGTAGTATAATAATATTAATAATTAATATAATACTCCGTATCAAACAAAGCTCCAAAATATACTTGTACTGTACATGTTTTCTTAATATATGTCCAAAATATGGGTAAGATATGGTTGGAAGAGGGAATATAAAAGTTGAGGAAGGAAGAGACTTAGAGAGCGTATTATAAATGTGCATAATTGATTCATTACATCAATAGTGGACCTCTCTAAAAGAGTTCACACACAAAATTTCATAAATTATATTTTTGTAATTATGACAGGAAGTTCTCTGCAATTAAATCAAGTTGTGCAGCAGTCTGCAAGTAACGATATCAGAGGCATGGAGCCTGAACTTTACATTGCAGCATTATACGGGTCGTTTCTAGACATGTCGATATGTATCTCGTGTATGCCCGATTGGAAGGAGCAAACAACCATCACCGGTAACAACGTCCTCCACGTCCACGTCGGAAAACCGCTTCGTGGCTCGGCGAAAGATAAAAAGATGTTGAGAATGATCAATGTTAAGCTCATCAAAGAGGTTCTTGATCATGACAGTTCGTTGTTGTGGAAGTTGAACAGTAATGGTAATACTCCTTTACATCTAGCAGCTCGTTTCGGGTTTGCGGATGTTGTGCAGGTGTTCCTAGAGCGAGCTGCTAAAGATGTGGGTGACTTGGTAAGGATGGTTAATAATAGGAAGGATACTGCCCTGCACGAGGCTGCTCGTGCAGGGCATGTTGATGTGGTGAAGAGGCTAGTTACCGCGAATTTTAAGTGTTTTTATGGGCCTAATGAGGCCGGTGAGACTCCGCTTTATCTTGCTGCTGAGAGGGGGTCTACGGAGGCGGTTTCGGTCATTCTTGACAGTTGCGATTACTCGGCTATGGCACATCGAGGTCCTAGTGGCAGAACAGCTCTTCACGCTGCTGTACAGTGGGGAAATTCTGGTAAGGTATACTTACCATTTTTAAATTATTTGTCATTAATTATTTTGTCATACAATAGCTGTTAATAATAACTTAATTGACTTGATTCAATGTTATAGTCAATTTGTGTTACATGATTTACTCGACTAGATTAGTACTGTAAAACCAGAAGGCCGACAAAAAAACCATTTACCAAACATATTTTTTAAGCCAATTATTAAGAACGGCCAGTATAATTTAGATGCTAATATGATTTTACATGGATGAACATGTATGTATGTATGTACGAGCAGTGATGGTAAAGAAGATGCTAGAAAAAGATCGATCATTAATGAGAATTCGGGACAACGAGGGGCAGACACCCCTGCATTCAGCAGCAGCAGAGATCAGTCAATTAGAACTTCTGAAGGTGTTGTTAGAACATGACAAGAAAGGAGCATCAGCAATATATATTCTTGACAACAAGGGGCGTACGGCCTTGCATATCGCGATGCTCCGGTGTTCATGGGGCGCGATGAAGGCGCTCATGGCTTCGTGTCCGGACTGCATCGAGATAGTAGACAATGATGAGCAGAATGTTGTGCATTATGCTGCTAAATGGAATTGTCTTACTAAAATCGATTCTTTTCTCAAGTTGGGACACTTCGACGAGCTTCTTAATCAGAAAGACGTAAATGGGGATACACCTCTGCATCACATTGTTGCCTCTATTCCCAAAAATTATACTCATCCGTGTTTGCTTAAAGTCCGGAATTTCATTGTTAATCACACCGTCTTGGACCTCAAAGTGTTCAATAAACAAGACCTTACTGTTGGGGATATAATGGCTTCTTATGATCGGATTATTCGTCGTGAAAGTGTAAGTTCCTTTAAATAACTCGAGTCTTGTTTGTATTGTTACTTTGTTTTTTTTTTTTTAATTGCAACGTTTGGAGTTTCACGCTTGTCTGTTGCTGATGACCTTTATGCAATTTTTGCAAAAAGTGTCACATGTGACAATTTTTGTAAGAAGTGTGGCATGTGACAATTTTTTTGTAGCACATAATAACTAACCAGCCATATTTTACAGATTCTACAAGGTCTTTCGGGTGCAGTAGCCCCAAGAGGTAGGCGAATCAACACGTACGAAATGGATCTGGACGTGGAGAAAGCAAGGGGTGATGATCTAGGAGAAGGAACCAATGTTAACACGCTCAAAGAGGCAGCTCAAAGTCGTTTGGTTGTGGCCGCCTTGATAGCAACAGTTTCGTTCACAGCCGGGTTTACCTTACCCGGTGGATTTGATCAAAACATAGGTGACAACATGGGCATGGCCGTGCTCAAGGGTAGGTTGGCCTTCAAAGTTTGTGTAGTGTCAAACGCGATAGCCTTCATGTCCTCAACAATTGCAATACTTCTATATTTTGTCCTAGTAACGACGGGATCAACATGGTTCATAAGAATTCTATCGTCACATGGCCTTATGTTGAACACGTTCTCACTCGGGGCGTTGATGATAGCGTTCACCACGGGGGTGTCTGTCGTGGTATCCGCTAACATAGCCCTTGTTATCGCGTTATGGGGATTTTCGACTCTTTTCTTCGTGTACTATGTCACGCTAATCTTTCAAACTTATGGAGTTTCTATGTTCTACGCTAGAAGGTGTAGCTTGAGGTGGAAATAGTGCGTTACATGCCAAACGCTAAATAATGGTATCTTAGTTATATAAATTGTGGTATAGTAGTTGGTCAAAATGTAACAACTACACTATCACATTAATTATGGCCGTAACTATGAAATCATTGTAAATTATTTGTGATTATCCTTTATATCTTGATTATTTGTGGGCCTTTTGGCAGAGATTATCAACCCAATTTTTGGGGAGAAATAATTGTAAATGAGTTTACAAAAACACAACAATATAAAAAATAATAATAATAATAATAATAATAATAATAATAATAATAATAATAATAATAATAATAATAATAATAATAATAATAATAATAATAATAATAATATTAGACTATAAATATACCTTATGCTATTCTATAGTCTATACTGCATGATTTACATCTGCTGGTCTAAAATTGTAATGCAATAAGTTTAGTCAGGTCGGTTGATACAATTTGCTATGGCCGACAGTGACCAAACATATTAATATACTCGAGAATATAATCGATGAGCATGTTAGAGATCAAATGTTATGGACTATTTGGGTGTCTCTTGTTAAGCCAAGCAAAAATTAGATGCTCCTTTTATTTGCTAAATAATAGTCTCATTTTAGAACAAAATCTTGTTATTGTTTAAAATCATCCTTTCTCCATTGTCTTTGTTCTTATTCAACTAAAACTAATCTAGCTAACTCTTTTACCTTATTTTTATATATATTGGCCTTTAATCAAACAAATTTCATTATTTTAATTATTATCAGTGTATTACGCTCTATTTTAGGAGAAAAAAATTTAGAGCTAGTTCGATTCAATTAGGGTTATTGGTCTGGTCCAATCATAGACGATCAAGTTCAATCAAGTGTAGGTGATAATCAAGGATAAACATACTTAATGAGCTAAGTGCAAATAAGTTTGTGAAAACACACCCTCACATTTAGGCTGCATTGTGCATTCCCTTCAACTAAACTTATTTAATCAAAACTTATTGGATCTAATCAGACCATTAGACCAAATTAACTCATGTGTCTACGGCTAAGGGTCTGTTGACATTTACTTAATTTCAGTTCTGTTCAGCTCTAATCAGTTCTGTTCAGATCCAATCAGTTCAGCTCCTAATTTCCCTCTCTCATAAAATATTCATTTCAGCTCAGTTAAGTTAAGTTCAGCTCCAATCAGTTAAGTTCAGCTCTAATCAGTTCAGTTCAGTTCAGTTCAGCTCAATTCAGTAAATGTGAACAGACCCTAATTGACATGATCACACTCAATTCACTACATACATCTACTTGCTATCCACCTTTAATTAATCAAAAAAAATATTTAACCTCTACATATATTGTCGCGTAAATGAAGTTTTTATTTAGAGACGAGATAACACTATAATCAAGTTGGGCCGGGGGCCGTAGTTAACATATGGCCAAAATAGCTTGAAATTCTTGCCCAAAATCAGATTGGGCCAATCTAACATACTCTAAAAATCTGTTATCTGTAATCTGGGTAAGAAATGAGCAAGAGCAAATAAGAAAGAACGTCATCTATCATGCTTTGGATTTGATCGCCCCTTCCAAACTCATTTCTTCCCCACTCAATCACTCTGTCTTTCTCTCTCTCTTAATCTTACTTCCCCTGTTGTTGTCCTTTGAAGCTTCAAGGTACTATTTTCTTTTTCTCTCACTTTAACTATCTTTTCAATGATCATTGATTCAGAAAATACCCAGCAAAAATAAATATTAAAAAAAAAAAAGGAAGAAAATGGTTCAGAATTTGTTGATTAATTTTTGTGGGTTTTTCAGATGGCTTCATCAATTGCATCTTCTGCTGCTTCTCTTTCTCTTCAACTTCCTTCTAACAAGGTTTCTTCTTCTTCCCCTTCTTTTCTTTTTTGATTACTTTGTGTTTTTTAAATAAAGTTTTGATCTTTTTTGTTTGATAATTTTAGGGAATGGTGAAATTGAGCAGCTGTGATTCCAATGCTTTTATCAAGGGAGATAAGAGAAATGCAGCTTTTAAATTGCAGGTAATCAATGATCCCAATTTACATTAGATCTTTTTTTTCAATTGGGTTTTACTGATGTTTTACTTATGATTTGTCAGAAAGTTGTAATTTCTATCTTGGTTATATCGTTTTGAAGATTATTTGATCTTGAGTGACATTATTATATAATTATAGAATTTGATAGTCTCCTCGGAATTATCGCTTGTATTGAACCATTTTTAGTTACTGAATTTGATTCATTCAATTTCTGCAATGTGTATTGAGGTTCATGCCAATTTATGTTGCAATGTTGATCTTACTGTATATTTGGCCTCGTTATCTTAATTTCATGTTGAAATCGTTATTTGAGTGTAATGATGCTGTTATCAATGCCCAAAGTTCATGGATGATTCTGAACTTTACTGTAAACAATATTCAATTTAATCATTTTAGTCTTAAGGGGAAGAAAATGGGTGGATTGGAGGGTTTTATTGGTTGAGCTTTACTATAAACAAAGGTTGTGATCTTCATTGTATGCTTATTGTTTTTATGTGTTTGATCCTCCTATTGCAGTCTTTCAGTCGGGTTAGAATGGTTGCCACCGTCAATGTTTCTCGTTTTGATGGTATATCAATGGCTCCTGCAGACCCTATTTTAGGTGTTTCAGAAGCTTTTAAAGCTGATAAGGATGAAAAGAAGCTCAATCTTGGTGTTGGAGCCTATCGAACCGAAGAACTACAGCCTTACGTACTCAATGTTGTCAAGAAGGTCAGACTAGGTCTTTGTGTGTAGTATGTACTAAATTCCTTTTTTTATGCATTTCTTGAATTAGTGTTACAAATTTTTTGATCTTGTACTGATTACACTCTGATTTGCTATATTTCCTTAAGTCAATGGTGGTTGTAATTTGGTGTTTATTCTTAGTTCCTATCTAATGTTGCTTAGATTTTGCAGTATTTTGTGTAATGCTTGAAATTTACATGATTTTGTTTGGGGTTGCTTTCAGGCAGAGAACCTTATGCTGGAGAGAGGAGAAAACAAGGAGGTATGTTGAATTTCTGAATGGATGTGGAGCTTCCTCATTCGTACTTTTCTCATGTGCTTACGTCCTGTTGATTCCACTGTACAGTATCTGCCAATTGAAGGATTAGCTGCATTTAACAAAGTGACTGCAGAATTGTTGTTTGGAGCTGACAATGCTGTTCTGGAAGAACAAAGAGTATGTATGCTGAAAAGGCAACTAATCTCTCTTTCATAGATTTGCCCTTTTTAAGGGGATGTTTCGATTTTATTCTAGTTCTTACAAAGATGAAAAAGGTTGCCTTGTGTCTCATTTGAAATGTAACTGGACTTGTTTTCTTTTCAAGGTAGCAACTGTCCAAAGTCTTTCAGGAACTGGCTCTCTTCGCCTTGCAGCAGCACTCATTGAACGCTATTTCCCTGGGGCAAAAGTGTTGATATCATCTCCAACATGGGGTATGTATCTTTAGCTCTTCACTCCTTATCCAGTCAGAATGTCTTGATTAACTCATATTCTCCATGCATATTTTCATGATACAGGAAACCACAAAAATATTTTCAATGATGCCAAAGTTCCATGGTCTGAGTACAGATACTATGATCCTAAAACTGTTGGTTTGGATTTTGAGGGGATGATAGCGGATATTAAGGTAAGATAGAGATGTGCTATGTGACAATTGCAATTTATTAGTATTAAACAATCATCATCTTGTCATGTTTCCTCATTCCTATTACCCTCTATTTGAGTAGCATAGCTTGCCACAAATTATCGACTCCTCTGATGCTACCTTTCACAAGCCTTTAAGAAGTATTAGATTTAATTCAGTTCGTACACTTACAACATAAATGGCATTTTTGTTACGCTTACTTTGCTATTTTGTCGCATAGAACATTTATACCCCCACTACAAATTTGTTTTTTAGAATATGAGCTCAACTGTGATACTTTCAGACTTTGATATTAAGTTTATCTGATTTTCATATTTGTTTTGTTTGGTATTGAAAAAGAGGCTGATGAGGAGCAAGCCACCAAAATGTGAAAAAATTCTCTGAAATTTATGTAGGTATTTAAAAAATGTTTTGCAATTGAAATGTATCAAACTTTCAACTCTAGATTAAAGAGAGGCTATGACGTCTCAAATGAGGCTCCTTCCCTAGGCAAGGTGGAGGGGTCAAATATATGCAGTCTACCCTCTAATAGAAAGAAGTTTTTTTTCTCAGACAACCCTTCAGAATGCATTCTGCAACTTCTTGCTAGATAAGAAGTTAGGAAAATATATATTCATCTTTATTCTGTCTATTATGGAGTACTGGTATTACCTTAGTTGAAAATTGTTTATGATGACTCTTTCTGCTCCATTAGGGATGGGCTCTACAAGTTGAAACACTTCTATATTGGTGACTTTTATACACTTCTAAGGCCTGCTTGACACTTGAAGATTTTGAATTTGGATGTGGAATTCCATTAGAAAGTAATCTTTTTTCGTATTCTCTTATTTATCAGGATTTTTTTTATTTAACTACTAAAATTCTTATGGTTTCAGGCAGCTCCTGAAGGATCATTTATTTTACTCCATGGCTGCGCACACAACCCCACCGGAATTGATCCAACTCCTGAACAATGGGAAAAGATTGCTGATGTCATTCAGGAGAAGAGCCATATTCCATTCTTTGATGTTGCTTATCAGGTATTTCTCTTCAATGTTCAACAACTTGCATCAATTATGTTCATTCATCAGCACAAGCATCCACGTTGGTGAAGTGTAAAGTTTCAAGCAGTCATAAAAATTTGATATGCCTTTGATTTCTGAAGTTCCATGCTGACAAAGTATCGGAAAGTACCAGAACCTAATATTATCAAAACTTCAAAACCAACAAAAGGTCGTTTTTTGTGTGATCTTGTAATGAACTGACTTAGGGGAGGGTATTATGGGTAGTTTAGTATGTTAGTAGTTATCAAATGTAGTATGGGAAATATGGGTATTCTAGTATTATTAGGTTTGTAGTTGTTAGCCTTAGTATAAATAGGAAAAGGAGAGAAGGAAACAGTAGGCAGAAATCTGGTATGAACCCTTTAGAGAGTTATGGCCTAAAGCCATTTTGGAGAGTTGTGAGCTAAACTCACTTTCGAAGATTGATAGCCTTAAAGCTATTAAATTATCATTTGTAACCCTTTCACTATTATCAATCAATTTAAAGCTTTCACCTTTATTAATTTGCTGTTTAAAATCTGAAATCACTGGGTGACCGAACTCAGTCCATTACAGATCTTTTCTTTATAAGGATGAGATCCCTGAATTAGGAGACCTTTCGAGGTAATACAGGGAACAATGTACACTTAAATTTACAAACAAACAAAAAAAATTATTGTATATCTACTCTTTGGAAGCTAGTCAGCCTTGTTGGAAATAAGAAAGCAAAATAAAAAGAAAATGTTGATAAATGCTACTGCTTTTCTCATTCAAATAAAACAACTAATAGCAACCTATTATATAGGCATACAAAGGAAACTAAAAAGCATGCATAGCTAATTTACGTTGGATCAACTTCCTATTTACATGGGTAGTTGCTTATAGTGAGTGCCCCATGATTTTAGCCCACTATGACTCTACTAAACTTCCTAATTTGACTTAGTAAAAATATTAGAAACTAAATAATAATAATTACTAACTTTGAAGCACTAACTTTAACAAGCCTCTCCATTTTCCTCCCTCTTTTAGAGTATGCTTGACTTGAAATCCTGTCATCCTTACTACTTGTCATAGTGGGGGGGGTTTTTTTTTTCATCATTAATAAAGCTACTTTCTGTGAACAAGAAAACATCTCCAACTACCTCCTACTATATGTCTTTACTAATGAATCACTCTGCATAGTCTCTTACAGCACCATCCTTAACCGATAATGAGGAATAGACTCCCATACTGTAGGATTCTGAACGAATTAAATCTTCTTAAAGTATCTAATGATAAAGCTAGCAGGCTCTTGATGATTGATCAACAACCACTGTTAGGTTCTGTAAAGGATGTTTCAACACAAGCAAAGTAAAGTGGCTAAGGATGGAGATATAAGGAGATTTTGGCTTGGGAAGCAAAGAAAAGTGACGAAGGATAATTGCATGTCTGCATGAGCGCACACATCCGTGCAAGGTGATTTCAGAGTAGCATTACTAGGTCGTATGCGACACATCTGTTTTGCTCATGAGTCTTGATTATTGGTTTCAATAGGTTTGATCCCATAATGTCACTAGGTCAAGCCTTGATTGGTAAATGTGTATGCTTATTTAAGGCATTGGAGAGAGACCCCCCCCCCCCCCCCTTCTTTTATTTTTTTTTTCAGCACCCTGCGCTGTATGGAACTTTCAATGCAACTCTTAGTTAATCACTTGGTAACCTGTGTTGTAGGGTTTTGCAAGTGGTAGCCTTGACAAAGATGCATCATCTATGAGGATGTTTGCTGCTCGTGGTATGGAATTACTGGTTGCTCAATCTTACAGTAAAAATCTTGGTCTTTACTCGGAAAGAATTGGTGCAATCAATGTTGTCTGCTCATCAGCAGATGCTGCTGCTAGGTAATAACAAGTTCTTGCATTCTTCAATTTTTCAATTCTCAGCTTCCACAAAATCGTGCTTTGTTGGATTAAGCATTCTGATCACAGAAACCAAAACTTATGCTTGATGAGCTTGAAGCTCCGATAATTTCCGTTTTACTATTATATTCTGCAATTTATATTCTGCAATTTATATATCTTACTTGGTGACCTGAGATTGTAAATTTATTTCGACTTTAGTAACCTTACACTATCACCATCCAAATTCCCTTTACATTATGACATGACATTCAAGATTCCTGATGTGAAATTAGGAGTCACGTGGGACATGTCATACTTCAAGGCACCAAAATGGAAACTTTCCAACAAAGAAAACTTGTTTTGTGTCTTGTTTAATCTAACTTTACTAAAAAAGCCGGTGTGATTTTTCAGGGTAAAGAGCCAATTGAAAAGGATTGCACGACCTATGTACTCGAATCCTCCCGTTCATGGGGCTAGGATTGTTGCTGACGTTGTGGGCAATCCAGAGCTTTTCAATGAATGGAAAGAAGAGATGGAAATGATGGCTGGTAGGATAAAGAGTGTAAGGCAGTTGTTGTACGACAACATCACTTCAAAAGATAAGAGTGGGAAGGATTGGTCATTTATTCTTAAACAGATAGGCATGTTCTCATTCACTGGCCTAAACAAAGCTCAGGTAATTTTCTTCCCAGGTTGTAGTATTATTGAGATCTTCAAATTAGCATCTATCTGCGAATGTACCATTACTCATTTCATCCGCTTGTTTTTACCAGAGTGATAATATGACGAATAAGTGGCATATATACATGACAAAGGATGGGAGAATATCACTGGCTGGTTTATCCGCAGCCAAATGTGAGTATCTTGCTGATGCCATCATCGACTCATACTACAATGTTAGTTAAAAGATAAATATACACTATGCACATGAAGGCTAGGAAACACCCTCAAATTTTTGGTGAGTGTTCATCTTGATTGCGAGAATTTGTAATAATGTACACTATGTGCTCTATTCTTGAAGCAATGTGCACTGTTATTAGTTTTGGTTGGAGGGTTATATTTGTAACACAGTTATCTCTTACTTTGAAAACTCCATTGTTATCAACATTTTCTGTATATGTACTACTTGATGATCATTACCCAAATTACTCACTCCGAAACTTTCCACAAGATCTGCCACCCCTGCGCCATCACCACCCATTGGTGTGCGCAATGGTCATTATAGTCTTAAATGCCACTTGCCAGCTCTCTTCGCAAGTCTTTCAAGAAGTCATATAGTCTCCCGAGTTTAATTTACAACTAAAATGAGTTTAAACGAGAATTAATAAGTAAAACAAGGTTATGTTAGGTAAACAAAAGACAAAAACATGAAAAATCTCATAAAAATGATGAATGAAATTTTTTATTTTAGTGGACTATATGATCAAGTCGGAAAACTTTAGCAATATACAATAGAAAATTGATCATTTGTACACAATTCTCACATGGTTCTAAAGTTGAGGGAAATTTCTGTATGAAACAGGTATGGCTTTACAGCCATAAGCTATAATACTATAATAGTAGTTGTCTTAGCATTATTATTAGTCAAAATTGTTGATTGAATTGATCTTTAATGTCCCAATAATTACTCGTATTAGGTACCCGACACTATGGCCTTTTCTTTTCTTTATTCTAATCAAGTCATTTTCAAGTACCAATGTGATTAACGTCCATTGTAATTAACTTTAATGCATCATGTTCCTTGAATTTTTATCTTCATTTAATTTGTAAGTTGACATCATCGGCCCTCTATAGCACGTAGCTCTCTTTCACTATCCAAGCATATCGAGTCAATAAACAGGTCGTGTGAATTAGATTTAATTCGAGTCACATATGGGACTAATACGTATCACATCGAGAAAATAAAGCTATCTATATTGAGATACATTTAAGGTTTGGATCCGTCTTTATTGAGTTGGGTTAAATGTAAAGTGTGTGAAAAAACAATCTATGAATTTCAAGATGTAGGCCAACTCTGAAAGTAATTACATGAGCAGAACATGTATAATATACTGTACTGCATTTTCTATTCACAGATGCAACAGATTCATCTTTTATATGTGTGTCAATTTACAAACTTGGTTACTAAACCAAGACACAATCTGAATTTAACAATGACTTAAATAAAAAGAGATATGGCGGGTAAACGAAAAGAAGGAGAAAAACTTGCTGATGTAGGAAGATAAGCAGGAGAGGTCTGACAACAGTGTAGTTCAAAATTGTGAGGAGAATGTAGACGTTTATTAACCTCCTAAGCTGTCTGTTGATCCATACATGTTTCAGAGGCCCTTGTATTAGTGCGCTGGTTAATTCTTAGAGTACCTCCAAGTTCAACTGGAACAAGCGGAACAAGTGAATGCATAACATCGATAATCAATGGACGGTAACTTGGTTCTGGCTGCACGCATAAGACAGCCACAGCAGCAACCTACAAAATTGCAGGAGAAATTGTTTTCTCAGCAAGTATAAGCATGGAACATTAGGAACAGATTAATTGTCCCTGCTCATTATTTGTCAACTAACTAGTCAGGCATAACATTTTCAGTTTCCCTAAAGTACTCATGGTAGATTATTAATGTACGGAGTATCTTTCAAAGTTTCTTCACTGAAATCAAATACTACCTCCGCTGACTTTAGTTGCAACTTTGGAATATTTTATATTTCACAAATAATACCCCAAAGTTGCAACTAAAAGTTAACGGAGGTAGTAATAGAGACATATTTCATAAACCAACTATTATAATGTCTATTTGATTCACTTTTATCCTTACTCCTGACTGTGACCTACACGGCTACACTTAACAAGTACGGAGTACTTTTCTTAAAGAAATTTCAAAGAGCTGAATTCAAATTGTTAGGGCCTACAATAAATAATGAAGTAAAAAGGAAGTGTGAAAATTTACTTGGTACAAATGCTTAGGATCCATGGTGTCTCTGATAACGGGATCCACGATGTTCGGAAGCTTTGATCTGTCTGTCAATTGTGGCATTGCCTGCAATGGATTGAACTTCAGACTTAAAAACCTTATCACTTTAGCATGCGTTATAGCACATTATACATACCCATGTCACAATGGATTGGCATTGAGACGGTGAAAGTTTTTCTACAGGCTTTCTCCCAAGGAGAAGCTCTAAGAGCACCACTCCAAATGCATAAACGTCACTTTTATCAGTCAGTTTACCTGGAAACATACAAAATTCCCTTAATTAATCATATAATCAATACTCCATAACAAACTGCTAAGAGCATAGCCTCAGTTGTCAGTCAAACTGTCAGATTATTAGAGTAAACAAATTATCGTCTTTAACAGCATTGTTTTTTTCACCAAAATTCGCCTTGTGACTTATTATAACTTATCCTATGCCAAACTTTAGTGGTAGAATAAACTTGGTGAAAAGAACAAAAACGAAACATGGCAAACTGATTCCTATAATGCTTACACACTAAGTGATTCTTTTTAACCCAGCGCAATCTAGACCACAAAAATCATTTGAATTTGTAAAGTACGATTCCTTCGTAACTCCAATATCCTAGCCAGAGAATTCAACATAGAGGTCTAGAATATTCTGGTTTCTAAAGTTTCTGTGTTCCTGACAATTAATATAGTGGACCGAGGTAATCAGTCCAGCAAGAATATGGCGGCAAAGAGATCAGCTAATAAACCATGAAAATGTTTTTTGTATGAACAGATTACATACATAGCATTATTGATCCACCTGCTATTCAGCAGCATAACATGTGCACCCATATGCAATTGAAATTAAATATAAATCGCGAAAGTACTATTCTTATACACCTACTTAGATCATTTTATTCTAAGAGTTTATTAAACAAAGCAACTTAACAACCCGACAAAGCCATTAAAATGCATCTCTAATTCTCGATGAAAGAAATATACTGTTAGACAAAAGCTAAGCAGCCAGATTAGAGAATTTACAGTTTACTATGCATGCTGAGCAGGCTTAGTTGACTTACCATCTAAAAGGTACTCGGGTGCCACATACCCTAAGGTGCCTGAGAGCTTGATATTGTTCTTGATATGAGGTCCATTGGTGATAGCAAAACCAAAATCCGAAAGCTAGCAAAGATCGAGTTAATGGGGTTAGGTCGGATAAAGCAACATCAGTGAATCATTATAATGCTTAGAAGTTCAAACTAAGCATAATTTAATACTCAATTGATAATATAATAATCAATAAACAAATATAAGGTATTTACCTTGGCATTAAGCTCGGCATCCAGAAGGATATTAGATGATTTCAGATCTCTATGAATGACTGGAGGGTTACAGTGCTCATGTAGATATTCTAGTCCTCTGATCAAGACATACAAATTTGTCGTTATGCGATTAAAAAAACCAAAGCTTAACACAAGTGAAAGTATCCATATTGTTTTAAAATATCACCTTGCAATATCAAGAGCAATCTTCATTCGGATATGCCAAGTTAAAGCAGATCCTCGAGAAACACCTAGAGCATTGATCGAATACAAATATTAGGTTCTCCATCCTTTCATTCTATAATATTTTTAATTTTGACAATTGACACTATACTATCTCATATAGTCATACGACTGATATGAGCTATGCCACTCGGACTCTGCATTTCACCTCAAGAGGATGCTTGGATCCTTGACAATTTAACAAGGGTATGGACACTTCCCACTTCATTCTGGACCAAAAACATAGAAATGTTTCATAGAAGAGCCAAGTCTGATACTAGAACTACAGACTGGCAGTAGTATAGTACACATACCCTTGCTAGACATGAGTACCAAAGTCCGAGTAACATAATATATGAGAGTGTTCTGAAATATTACCGTGTAACTGAGTTTCTAGGCATCCATTTTCCATTAGCTCATACACAAGAAATCTTGTATCACCATGTATACAACAGCCCAAAAGAGTTATAATATTCTGATGCCGAATTTTACTTAACAACGCAATCTCATTCTGCACTTGTGTAATTGCAACCCAACATAGGAATATACAATATACAATTAGAACAATTGCAAATTCATCATCTTAAACAAAAAATGCAAGCTTAGAAACAACAAATGATAGTACCTCGAATTCTTTTTCGGCTTCTTGAACACCCACATTGATTTTCTTAACAGCAACATAACAATCACCATCAAGTTTAGCCTTATACACACATCCAAAACCCCCAACACCCAATACATTATTTTCGTCGAAATTGCCGGTGGCAGCCTCTAGCATCTTATACTCCATATTAGAGACACCCCCTCCTAATTTGCTACTCATATTCAATGATTTCAAGCTACCCTTTGATTGATTGAACGAAAATCGATTGACAAAATCTTCATAATTTGAATTTCCACCAATGTAAACAACATACACAAGAATAACTGTCAGCTCATATTCATAGAAAATAACAAGATCTTACCTTAAAAGGCAAATTTGTAGTCCAAAAAAAACAAATTTACCTGATTTTAAATCATGCTTCTTTCTGGGTTTATTGCCATAATTCCTCTTATAAAAAATCCACAAACAAAACAAAGATAACATAACAACACCAACTGATGCACAAGCAACAATTAGGGCTACTTTCAATCTAGTATTTGAATTCATTTTTGTATTTCCACCACCCACTTCAATTCCTGTTCATCAAATCAAATAAATTAACATCCAAACTAATTAAATTGCAATTAAAGAATATATATCCAACCTAAATTGCAAAATTTTGGGATCAAATATTGCTAAATTAGCAAAACTCCCACTTCACATTTAAATAAATAAAAACAGATGATTTATGAGAGCTATATGGGAGCAAGAAAGATAATGTTAACTATAACCCACATTAATTTGAAGATAAAATCTTGCAATAATAATATAGTGCAAAAATTCAATTTAATGTTATGGGTCATAACTGTTCTAGGGATTTTTTTTTTTTTTTCATTTTTTGAATATTTGAAGTGGCCCCCTCAAATTGAAGACAATTAAATTGTAATTAAGCTCAAATCAGTACTAATGATGGAAAAAGGAGAGAACTTTAGTACATTACCTGGAGAAAATTCAGCCAATGAAGGTGAAATTGGAGAACTTAGAGGTGAAAACAGGGGAGATGAAACAGGGGAAATTGTTCTTGCTTCAATGTATGAATTTTGATGTTGGAGAAAAGCAAACAAAAAAAGAATAACAATTTTGCTCATTTTTTGTCCCTTTTTCAATAAATTCCAAAAAAATTGCAAATGTTGTTTCTCACAAAATAATTAAAAGAAGGAAGAAGACATAAACAAGAAGTAGTTAGAAATTGCCCTGTTTTTTGGTTTAATGGAGCTTGTTATAAATCTTCACTTCACATTTTTCTTGCTTTCACTCTCACTCTCTTCTGTCTCTCTCTCTCATTCCTATAAAACCATAGCCTTGAAAAAAAAAAATTTAATTAAATTAAAAAAAAATTACAAAATTAAAATCAATATAAATAAATAAAAAGTGGTAGCAGTTTTTTTTTTTTTTTTTTTTTTGGGTGAGATTTTCTATACAAGTATTTTTTTTCAAAGTATGCAAGTCATGGATATTTTACATAGTCTGTCTCTGTCAATAGTGAGCTTTTTTATTTGCTTTTTCTCATAAAGTTACTTGTATTTTAATTTTAGCATTGTCATTTCCTGTATTTCTTCAACATTGATTACTACTCCTACTAAAACAACAACAGCAAGGTTTTAAACTTTTAATTCCAAAATCCAAAATAATTAAGTACGTACAACAACAACAACAACAACAACAACCCTTCAAAAAAAAAAAATAGTTTTAAATGGAATTAATTTCAAGATCCAAATTGATTTGGGGCTGATAACAACAACAAAGCTATAATTTCAATGTTTAAATTGATTTGTGCACTACTAAAGTACTAAATTGAAATAAATAAATTTTTGCAAAAAATATATAGAGTACGAACTACATGGTAATAAATAAAGAAATTTTATATTCTACGAGTAATTTTTAATCTAAAGACTATTTTTAAAAAGTATTTATTTCTTCCCATAACTGAAAGTTGAGGTTACACACTTACACTCTCATTCAATCACAAAATCATGAAATATTTTAGATTACGATGCTTATCTATATAAGGCTTGTTCGGTACTACTAGATTTTAAGTAGTTTTTGGTGGTTTGACCAAATCAAAATCAGTTTTAAGAAAAAAATGAATGAACATTTGACAATTTTTTTATATGTTAATAGCTAGTCAATAGCTACTTGCCGAGCATATTTTAATTACCTATCTTCAATATACAATTAATAGCTACTTGCACAGCTAACCGCTATCACAACAACTAATAGCTACTTCCATAGCTATATTTTGTCAAATGCACCCATAATTAAACTCTTAAATTCTACTCTGTATCTAAAACTAAAATTACTGTGCTTTGATAAGTGAACAAACTAAATTTGAACGAAAAGATTGCACATACACTTAAGAAAAAAAATCCCTCCATATCCAAAGCATCAATCTTGTTAGTTGTAAGTAATGTTTGGTAAATTTTCAACATAACTTAAGTGAAGACTTCCACAATCGTGCTAAGAACTGTTTGCCTTTGTATTACATACTTGTATCTTGTGTGTTCCTATTATTTTATAATCAATTTGTTTCGTTTAAAGTGTAAGCTATGATTTGCTAAGTTCTAAAATTGGTGCATAATTAGCGATTAGCATAATACAACCATGTGGGTAGTTGCTTATATTGGATACTTCCAAAGAAAGTAGTTTTCTCTTTTTATTCAAATTTTAATTATTTATGGGAAGGCAGCCTCTTTTTTTACATTGTTCCCCCACTTCTTTTTCTTTCTTTACTAATTAGGTGATGTGATTATATTGCTGTGGTCTGGTTCCTTTTCCAAAACACAAAAAACTCTGGAAAGATATGCAAACTCTATTTCAAATTAAAGAATATAATACTCTATTTTCCTATTGATATTTTTTTTTTTTTTTTGACGGGAAATTGTCCTATTGATATTGAAACGTGGAATTTGATGATAAGCAACTTGCCAACTTCTAGGTATTGTACTAGTCTCAAAAAAAAAAAAAAAAAAAAGTTATTGTACTAGTCACTAGTGTATAACCGGATAGGCGGATACGTTCTAAATTAGTTCGTTGTTACTATATTCGTACTATTTTGGGCTCGTTTAATTGTCTTATTTGACTCGTAATGTAATACCCCTCATGATTGCTTTAAAAGAGTTTGATATACTACTCATATCAACAAGATGCATCTTCCTTTTAGGGCCTGTTCACATTTACTTAATTTCAGTTCAGTTCAGCTCCAATCAGTTCAGTTCAGTTCAGTTCAGTTCCAATCAGTTCAGTTCAGCTCTTAATTTCCCTCTCACATAAAATATTTATTTCAGCTCAATTCAGTTCAGTTCAGTTCAGTTCCAATCAGTTCAGTTTAGTTCAGCTCCAATCAGTTCAGCTTAGTTCAGTAAATATGAACAGGCCCTTAGGAAGCTCATATGCTAAGAATACTCCATAGTTAAGCGTGCTTGGCTGGGAGTAGTCTTGGAATGGGTGACCTCTTGGGAAGTTTTCTCGGGGTGTGCATGAGTGAGGACAAAATGCGCCGGAAGGACTTGTGTTGGTTTGTGGGGACAATTGTTGGCCCTCGATGCGCATTTCGTGACAATAGGCCCCTCCCTAATTTGTTTGGGGTCGGGGTGTTACACGTAAAATATTTTTTGCTAGAATCGAATCTCGGCTCTTCGGTTATGTTAATCGAAATCAATAATTTAGAAAGTTTAAATGAACCAATTTGTGGAATTAATAATAAATATCATCTATTTGGACATTAAGCAAATATGAAAATGATAAGAACACTGCCCATTAATTGGTTTATGATTGTGATAAATATAACAGATAATTAAATTCATTAAGATTGGTGATGATACACTTCAATGCTATCTCAAACTCTTTCTATCTGGAACCTAAACTAATATTTGAATAATATGTGAACATTTTGTGTATACACCAATGAATTAATAATCAATGGAGAAGAAAAGAGCATGAGTCGTGAAATCTAGGAAATTAAAATCAAACCATGTATTGATAGATGCACTAAACAATGTTTTATATACACACCATCAAATTATCTTGATAACATAAAATATGATTGTTGACACGACTACACACCAGGTTAATGTCATTTAAATAGGTACAGTGGATCCACACAAATTCTAGGGCATGAGTTAGTGTGTTTAACTCAAAAGACTCTTACATCTCAAACATGTAAAAACTAAAGTATGAGCAATTTAAAATCTAATAATATCTCCAATATATGTATATTCATATATATAGTAAATTAAGGGCTAAGCTAGACAAGGCAAGCATTGGAGAGAGAGAGAAATAAAAAAAGCACAAACTATATATGCAATTTTCCTTTTGGTGTTTTTTTGTTTAAATTATATTTCTACATGCTTTAACATGATTATCGACATGCATTGTTTACAATGTCATTTGACCAATTATTAATTTAATGACTATTTATTCATAGTGAAAATCATTTAAATCATTAACACAATAATTCTTCCCAAAGTATTTCTTTTTATAGGATTGAATTGAAGCATGAAACATAACATGATAATTGAAAAGACCTAATGACACAATAATTTGCATTCTATTTTGTACACACCATTAAATTTGCATCAAATGTCCAAATCAAACCTTACTCAAAAACTGAAAAACATGTGGATATTATATTGCCTTAATCTAATTACATTTCTGCTCCAGCTATATAAGCTCCAGTCGGAAATTTATTAGGTACGGTAGATAGCTAAGTGGGGCCCACTGTGCCCTACTTACTGTTGTAGATATTGTGATCGAATGATCACAAACTTGACACGTCAAATCATACATATGATCTAGGTCGTCATGCATGGATGCATGCATGTATAAATGACGTCCACCTTTTTTCTTTTGACTTTTTTTTATTAAATTTGTGGGTGCTTATTTTGATTTATTGATTATTATTAGTAGTCGTTATTAATTGGCTATAATAAGTGGGTGCGTATTTTTCTTAGAAGACTATTTATTTATCCCATATGAAAATAGTACAACATTTTCTCACTTGATATGAGCATGTATGAGTGCATGACCTAAGATTATAATTGTATGTCTAGGTTAAAGTGGAAATTGTAATTGACTAAAGGAGTGCATTAATATGAAAAGTATAACGAACATGGTTTGAGTGATAAATTATCCTTAAAATACATAAAGTTAATTACCCCATTATTGTTCAATTCTAAAATATTAGAGTTGTTGTATTGACTATATTTTATAATTAGGTCTAGAGCAAGTCATAGTAGAGCTTATTACTTATTGCCTACTAAATTTATTTTGTGTCTTACTCATATACAAAGTATATGGCTTCACCAACATGAAACCTTCAGTCTTTAACTTTATGCAATGAAGTGAACTCTCTTTTGATAATGGTTAGTACTACGTGCAGCCTAGGTCCTAATTAACACGATTACAATTGAGCCCGATACAATGACAATTTAGCATACCACACCGCCATTCATTACACAAGGGCCAATTCCAAGACATGCGGGCTTTGTGGGCAATAATGTAAGTATAGCAAACAAGGCCAGGGTACCCTTTTCCTTACTTTGTGGGCTATTAATTTAAGTAAAAATTGGCGTGAGGGATTGATTAAGTGCATATGGTTGGGACGACTCACGATTGTATTATGATGACTCTCGTGCGTGTCCCACGATTTCTATAAGACTCTAATTAAAATGTAAAGGCTCCAAATAATAATGGACCACCCAACTAATAATCCAATTTGAATGAACAAATATACGAAGTAACAATTATAAGTACATACTATTTGCAGCTATATATTTCATCATCATTTCATGCCACCGACGAAAAACCACCAAGTCTACAATCAACATCAACAGTTTTTATCCAAAACAAAAAAAAGCAATCCAACTTTCTTTTTTTTTTTTTTTTTTTCTTTGTGATTTAACGCTATTTGTGATTAGACAGGTTAAATTAACGCATTTTGATGTAATTTGTAGGGACAACTTCCACTATCTTTTTCTTCTTCTTTTTTGTACGTAAAAGAAAATTTTGTCTACTTGCAACAAAGTACTCCGAGCCACTATATGTGAACAGCATTTAAAATACTTCGTAGTATTAATCCCTTCGGTTTTTTTTTTTTCATATTGATTTTCATATATTTTTATCATTAATCTCGAATTGCATATATTACTAAGCAGTATAAGAAAATCGACATTCTAAGCACTTATTGAGACAATCAATAATTAATAAGATCACAAATAAATATACTTTTGGTTACATCAAATACGAGTACAATTTACAAGTAGAAGATTTTATAGTGAATTGGAAATTCATGATCTTCCTAAAATATCCAATCCAATATCAAGTCAAATCGAAATTAACTAAATACAAATACACAATGCAAAAAATAGAACTAGATTAATAACAAAAAAATTCATTATTTTACAAAACGTACTATGATTAGCATGATTGTTCAAACGAGAGCATGCTTTGTTTACCTGATCTTTTATTTATTAAAGAAAAAATAAGTTAAGATCAATTCCAATAAGATTAATTTAGGAAAAAAAAATTAACAAGGATTGACATACAAAAACTATCTAAGTATATGTGGATGTCTTCATGAATCCCATGAATAATAGCAAAGTAATGAATTTTTAAAGAGATTGTTAAAAACCGAATGAAGTGTTAAAAGTTTTGATTGTTACAGACTTGCAGAAGCCCGAAGAGTGTTATGGGCCTTGTTAATGGACCGATGTATTTTTTTTGAAGGGCCTTTCATATGGGCCGAACATTAAAATTTGATCCAAATAGAAAAGAAGATTAGCAATTTGTCAATGGCTTGTTGACAAACCAAGTCAATCCGCGTTTTATTTACGAGTCAACCAGTTTAAGTAGTCCAATGAAACTTTTCTAGGACAACAAAGAAGACATTCTTAGAATGAAAACAAAATTTTTGGTCAGATAATTAATTAATTAGGAGAATCAATTTCACAAAGACTTCGTCAACCCACTAAACTAGCTATATTTGCCGAAAAAAAGTATTCTGTTCAAAGGATGATCAACTTTGTAATTGAAAGAAATGATAAGTTATATTACTTGAATAAAACGATCACATTAATAGCATAATTTGAAACGATTACTATATTCAAACATAAGTTCTATAGGTTCTTTTATTATTGGTTGTAGAAATTGGGTGATTTAGTCCAACTTGTTAATACACAAAAAATAAGATGAATTGGGCTATCAACTCTAGATAAACTTGCCAACCGAGATTGTTGGCTCTATGTAGATAAATAAAATTTTTAAGGAGTAGACTTAGTTAGTATGTATGTGAGCTAAGTTATTCGAGTTATAGCTTAGAATGATATACTACAACTTTGTAGATGTGATTAAAAAAAAAACCTAATATTCTAAACAAGAAAGTTATTAGTTGGTTGCGGTCTAGATTAATTTTGGAGCAATGGTTAAAACAAAAAAAGTACACACTTAGATTTACAATACACCGTATTAGAACTTTCCATCAATTTAGAATAACATCTAATTGAGTAACTTTAATCCCGATACAATGATAATGAATATATTTAACTTTAATTATTGTAAGAAAATGTTACAACGAATGTATTTAATGTACATCTAATTTTTAATTAAATCATTTTATTATCACTAATTATAACCAATTACCACACGGGCCGTCCAAGTTCATACATGATACTTCTTCCATCCCTAAATTACATTCCGCCTTTCTATTTTCGGTATTCCAAAATTACATTCCTCCTTTCTATTTTGGTAAGTTTTTTTTTAGTAAATCAACTCTCTTTTTCTGTTTTATATTTTATGCTTTCTCACCCATCCTTACCTAATCGGCTAATCCCACTCATAATCCTTGTGCCAAATTACAATGAATATGATTGGTTAAAAATTTTTAATTAGGTGATTTTTAATTAGGTGCATGTGATTGGTCTCTTTTTTTTGCAAAGGATTGATGACTAATCATGAGTAATAACTAATTTATCTTTGTACTTTCCATTGCATTATCTAATTATTGTTACTTGTCTTATTTTTCCCTCCTTAATTCCCGTGTAAATTTCCAAAGAGGAATGTAATTTAGGGACGGAGGGAGTATTAAGGAATAAACCTCTCGTAATCTCGTATGGTTGCCTGGTTGGTGTAATAGATTCATTGCGAGCGAGCAGCCAAAGGAGAATAGTCAACCTTTCTCAACCCAACATAAACGCAATTTTTAATTTTATTTTAATCCCAAACAATTAAGGGGGATTTTTTTTTTTTTTTTTCACAAAAAGAAAGCTATCTTGTCATTGTCAACCTGTGAACATCAATCCAGTGCTTAACTGCCGCGTGTAGAACAAATCTACGGCTCTAATTCCCTCTCTCTCCTCTTTTCCCAATTTTCCTTTTTTTTGGAAACAAACACGTCCCTTTCATTTCTCCCCTTCTTTTTATTTTTTTAATTTAGATTTTTTCGCAAAAGAAAATAAATTTAATAAGTTTGAGGGTCCCACACATGACTAACCCCTGTCTCCCACTAGTTCCAGTAAATGGCACTTTCGTAATATTGGAGAAACCTGAAGGGTGAAATTGTAAATTTCTGGCAAGATAATTAATGGGAACCGCTTGATTGGTACCCACGTCAGATGGGCCTATGCCGGTTCGGTCTTATCCCCACACGCTATGTTCCCTACGCGCTTCTATTTGTGTGAATTTTTTTTTTTTTTTTTTTTTTTTTTTTTTGGGAGAGAATATTACTTTAAAATTGTTAAATTAGCTTTAATCAACCCATAATACCTTGCTTACTCTTTAAAAGCTCCAATGCCACTGTGACCAATGCAATAGATCCATATCTTCCAAATTAGGTCAAGACTCAAAACGCTAAAGAGTATTGAGAATGATGCTTCTATTATAACATAAACATTGAGTTATGTGTACATCGTGTATAAGCCAGTGATGTATACTTGTAACATTTAATGGATTGTGTTATGTGTCAGTGCATGAGAGGTATTTATGAGCATTGTATGTGGTTTGAAAATTATAGAGAAATGTTCGTGAGGAAACTATAAGGTATTTGAAAGGATTAATTAAAGAGTTCAAGGTTGATCTATGGTCAATCGAGGTTGTACTTTCATTGTAAAATCCTATATTGTACTTATGATATACTAACTAAAGAAGATGAAAATTTTTATAAACCATGAATGCTTGAGGAGCTGCCCCTCTTGTTGTATGATGATTATTATAGTCTTATTTGAGCTTATAAGTCCACCAAACTCTTATACTCCTTGATAGCCGAAATTGTAAGGTAAAAGGGGCTAGTTGTAGGTAAAACTTTGATTGCTACCCAAAATAAAATAAGGTAAATGTGTGTGTATTAATTATGTAGGAAAAAAAAAACTCCTAAAATTGACATAAGGATACATTAAAAACAAATAGAGTTTTTTTAATCGCGTAACCATACATGATCTCCATAGTCCATACCACATGAGGATATTCTTAAAATGATTTCCAATATAACAGAGGTTGTAGTTGTAGGCTTGTAGCCCCCCCTTAATATATGCAGCTCAGCAAGTGTGTTATGGGTTAAGCATGATAGCGTTGCCCGAGTATTATTGATGTCGATGATGTGTGCACGGTGAGTAATGAACAAATAACCTAGTATTTAGGTGTATTGATTATATTATTCGTTGACCATAATAAAGTTGTTACGTGAGTATGGATATCAATTTGTGTGTTCATTCCCATGTAAGGCCATGTTTGATCATAAAAACTTATGGTGTTGGAAATTTAGAATAACTATAAAGAATGGCAATGCAAGGTATACACAATTATACAACATAAAGAATAATTATAGGGTGGCAAAAGTGCAAAATTTTGATACTAAAGGAGTAAATTTTAACTAGTTGGGATACATAAATAGTTGTACTTATAATCTAAGTGGAAACAATTTGAAAGTACTTATAGAAAGCTGTACTTATAAGCTCACGAACATGTTGGGGGCGTTGGATAAGCTAGCTTAGTATAAAGTAGATTTATTAAATTAAAATAAACATTAATTACACCGGTCGACGTGTGATATTGTCATGCTTTCACAAATTAATAATACTACCTCCGTCCCCGAAAGAACGACCCATTTGGCCTAATTTTAGTCCCAAAAAGAATAACCCGTTTGCATTAAAACACCCACCAATTTGTATCGATATTTGTGCAAAATTAGCTAGCCCATATAAAAAATTGATTTTTCATGTAATTTTATTACTTTTTCTCTCTATGTTTTTACAAACCCATGTAAAGTTATATTTTCAATATACTTTTACTTCTTCTTATTTAATTTTCTTAATACCCGCGTAATCAACCAAAATGGGTCGTTCTTTCGGGGACGGAGGAAGTACCATTTAAGGTAATATTTTTAATGCTTATCTAATACAAGTACTTCATGCGTTCTATTAGTATTGCAACAAGGAGGAAATTATGTATCCCAAAGCACATTTTATATGCTAAATATCTATAATAATGTAAGAGTAAAAATTATAAAAAGTTGATATCGTGAAAGCATTTTATGAGACGAATTCAACAAGATCTACATAAGTATATTTTTGCTTAATTTATAAATCATACTATATGGTCAAATAAGAGTGATGAATAGTGCAAAAAGTCCATTGTTGTAATATTAATAGAACAAAAGAAATACTGATTTACTAAATTGAGTTGAACTTAATTTAACTTAAGCCGAAGAGAACAGGCCCGAAATATATTTATTTATAGTAATTTTCACCCACATACATTAACAAATATGACAATAACCCTACAAAATCAATGTAAATCAAACTTTCACCATCGTGACTTTTATCAAAAAAAAAAAAAAAAAAAAAAAAGCCCTAACATATAAAAAAATCTCATACCTTTAATTGATTTGCAAATCAAGAAGACAAGCACAAAAATCTTAATTAAATCCAACCCTTTGTTCCCTTCCTTATAAAATACTCTAAACGATGTGATTGATGACACACCCTCACCAATTTAAAATTCAATCCAACCCAACTCCCTCACCCTCCCAAAACACTACACAACACGCGCCTAACAAAAGCGCGTAACACAAACCTAATCCAAGTTGCCTCCACCTATTACCTCGCAATTCCCCTTTACCCCACAATCACCCTTCCTCTTTGCCCTTCTATATATTCTCTCTCCTCCTTCCTTCTTCCTCTCACATTAAACCCTATCTCTTCTCTCTCCTCAAACTGTACAGTTATCTTCTTCTGTAATCTCCTCTGTTATTATTAAATTTTTCATCAAATTATTCATCAATTTAAGATTTTAATTCTCTAGATCCATCAAATATTCCCCAATTTCTTAAAAATCATTTCAAGATTTTACGATGGAAGTAGCAACCCTTCAGCCGTATGATTGCCTGAAAAGACACCATACCCACCGCCGTCAACTCATTTCGTCGCCGGTTAAACCTAACCCTAACCCTAGATCTAACCGTAGAAGACGCAACTCACCTCCTCCTAAACCCCAACAGGCCCGGCCCAAAAGCCCGCCCAGTTTAGGCCAGATCCGGATCTTGAAACGGGGTGAAGAAATCAGCCTTCCTATCCCTCAACCACCGAAGAAATACGAGCCGGAGCTCCGGTCTTTTTCCGGCCCGGTTCTTGATGGGTTCTACGCCGGTTCGGCTTTTGTGACGTCACCACCGCCGAGTGAGCTTCCTTTGCCGGCGTTCTTTACGAGGAGAAACTGCGGTGAAGCTCACAACCAAGAGATCGCGTGTGAGTTAAGGAGGGTTTTGAAGCTTCAATGTTGAAGAAGGAAAAAAATGGAGTAAAGGGTAAATCTGGTATTTCGCATGGTACAGAAGATATAAGGGCGTGTTTGGTTGAAGGAAAGAAAAAAAGTAAAGGTTGGAAGTTTAGGGAAGAAGTTAATAATAATGATAATCTTTAATTTGGAGTAAGTTTTAATTAATTAAAATGGGTTAAGGTTTAGAAGAGAGGTTAAGCTTTTTTGCAGAAATAATCCGAGAAATTCCTCGTATTTTTTCCAGTAGGAAAATCGGATTTATTTGGGTGCAAAGGTTTAGCTTGTTTTTTTAGTAGTAAATAATGGTTTTAGGGTCACTAGTTTTTTTTAATTTTATTATGTAATTTGGGTATTTAATCTTTAGCATAATCTTTTACATATAGTTTATATGTATAGGTTTTGGGGTCCAAGAATCATACAGAGTATGTGGGTAGTTTAATTTGTCTTTAATTTTTATGGGTTGTATTTGAATATTTTAGCTAAATCATGGTATATTTGTACCTTGATGATTAGCTCATGTAAGTTTGTTTTAATTTTCAATCAAGAAAAAGTACTAGTGATTCATAGTCAAGAAATTTGTGATTATTGTTCTTTTATATTTACTTTTGTTGTGCTATTGGACTCGAACTAATCTGGATTCAAGCCGGGTCGGCTAAAGGACACAAATTTGCAGTTTCTTGATGGAATAATAAGATTGAATATTATGATTAAGGTGGGTGGTGGTGGTGGTGGTTGTTTGTTGGGTTAATAATACGGAGTATTATATAAAAGTTGTGGCATAAATTTGACTTGATAACAGTTCATCTGATGTTGATTGTGATTTTATTCAACTTTTTGTTAAAAAAAAATTGTTCTTTGCTTTATTTCATTTTAGGTTTTCAATATCAATTGTTTCTCAGCTTTAATTACGAGTAAAAGAAAATCTTGAGGAGTGGAATACAACTTTTACTACGTAAAATAGAATAACATCATGATTTTTTGGCAAAAGGTTGAAACTTGTAGTTACTCCGTATTGTTTTTGTGATTATTTTGTAAAGCGTGTTGAATTAGTTCTAATTTTGAACTTTGTACCTTGTTCTTGTAATTTTATTAACGTGTAGAATTAAAACTCAAATTTGTCACCTTAAAATTGGCTTTCCTTTATAATCAAGGGACTAGTTTGGTATGGAGGACGAAAATCTCAACTTCTTGTAAATATTGAATATGTTCATCTTTTCGTCAGAGTAATCTTGATGTTTTGAGTATGTTTTTTCATACTATTCTTTGTGATTTTTTTTTTTTTTTTTTTTTTGGTGCGAATTCTTTGTGAATATTGGTCATACACATCTATCTTTTTGTGATAAACAAATAATCAATTTAAAAGTTTTGAGAGGTTGAATTTTGGAATTATCATATAAATCAAAACTGATCCCATCCTTTTAAGAATAAGACTTTAATTAATTTATTTATTTATTTTCCATTTTGTAAGAAAAAAATACAAGTAGCTTCATTTATTTTTAGATTAGAATTATTTACATTTTCGTATATGATTAAAATTAAAATTGAGAGGGAGTAAAAATCTAATCTTTAAAGCTGAGGTGTAATAAATATGAAAGGATAAGAATGTAGGTCATCAAACTCATAAATAAAAAATTCACAATTGTCAAAAACAAGAGATCTTTCCTTTGGAGGAAGGGCAAGGTAAGCCAAATTAATAGCCGTTGCATAAGTTTGTGACTATTTACATGTACCGTATCTAACAAGATATGGGAGAAGAGTTGTAGGGCGTGTTCGGCAAAATATAGCTGTAAAGGTAGCTGTAGCGGTGGAGGCAGCTGTTAGCTGTGTAGGTAGGTGTTAGCTGTCAACAAGCTGTTAGCTGTGAGGATAAATAATTTAGATATGAGTGTTCGGTAAAGTAGCGGTTGACTAGCTGTTACATATAAATATCAATATTTTATTTTTAAAACTATAGATTAAATTTTCAACAGCTACTTCAAAAGCTACCTCTAATTTCAAAAGCTAATTTTTCTAACTTTTCACAAAAGCTACCTCCACCACTAAAAGCTACCCTAACCACTACCTTACCAAACACTCACATTTTTTGTTAAGTGGTGGTTTGACCAAGTCAAACCACTAAAAGCTACCTAAAAGCTACTCAAAAGCTAGCGCCGAACACGCCCGTAATGTAGCAGCTGGTCAGAATTTAATGTTAAACTTGTGGATGCAAAGGAAATAACAAGGACTCAGTTCTTTCAGTGTTTGGTGGTTCCTTTGATCAAGATGCCCGTGGTATAACCGCATATATTGTATGCACACGATTGACGATACAACTAGTTTCGAAAACATACAAGTTTATCGACTTGATGTATCTAATGACTGGGCCCACTTTGTTAATATAATAACAAAAATATCATATGGACTGGATATTTTTATTGATTTATTTACGATGTTGCTGTTGGAAAAAATACCTGTTGATTCCATGAATAATAATAGACAAATCAAGAACTTCCCTTAGAACAAATTCGATCGCCATACTGGAAACATAGACCTGTCCTCCTTCTGTTGTGCCGTGGTTTGGAACCCACTGACTTAGAAGCGAAATACGCCACCACCGGTACAGGTTTTCCGATGACGCACGCCCCCCAAGTTTTACACAACGACCTTTGCAATTCGTGTACCCGAACCGAAGGTTGGAATTGCTCAAGAACTGTTCAGATCTCAAAGGGTGGGTTTGTGTTTCTGTGTTTAGGTTTTCCTTTTTTTTTTTTTTACCTTTGAAAAGAACGTACATGAAAAATAGTAGTAGTAGTAGTATATTTATAAGGTCTCCAAAAGAAACCTAATAAATATAAACTTCCTCTCTTGCTGCAGCCGTACACGGTCATGTAGGTGAGGGTACACGGCCGTGTAGTAAAACTTATCCACAGAAGTACACGGTCGTGTAGGAAAGAACACACGGCCGTGTAGACGGGTTAATATACAAGAGTTATCACACGGTCGTGTAGGAGAAAACACACGGCCGTGTAGCCAGGTTCATATGCAAGAGCTATCACACGATCGTGTACTATTAGACACACGACCATGTATCAATTGCTTATGGGAGTATACAACCAAATGAGAACAAATATCTCCGGTTGCATTACCAACTCCAACAGTTGCAAAACGATTTTTGGGGCTTCCTTGCTAGTTTAACATTATAAATTGCTAGCAAAATATTGACTCTTGCATTGTTATAAAGAAGGCGAGAAGGTAGCCATATGTAGATTGACCTGTTGCATACGAATCAAACATCAATGAAGCTTACACATTGTATACTACAATCGACACAAGCCAATATGGTCAAGACTTTGTGCCCGTTTGGCCTAGCTTATCGGCAAAGCATATAGGTCTAAGGAGACCTTAAAATTGTCTACGGATGTTAACGGGAGCTCTCAATGCCATGAAATGATGGTTTGACTCATAAAACAGAAAATGTTATGCCAGTTATGGACTTATGGTAGCAATAATGATGGAAATAAAGATTCATTATATGGAGTGGGCTATAGACATAAATAAAGACCTTTATGAAAGTTATGTCAAGCCCAACCACTCTCTTGAGGCACTCCATTAAGATGTTGTGGGCGCCCTTAAGCTAGTCCATAAACTGTGATCAATCAGCAACTAGTACTTGTATTAAGTTTTATTTTATCTTCTGAGAAAAAGAGACACCTTATCGTAGAGTAGAATGGTAAACCAAGTCAATTGGAATCAATTTTGCAAACTAAGGGTCTGTTCTCTTACGTTGGAATTTAGTTCAGTTCAGTTCAGCTCCTAATTTCCTTCTCTTATAAAATATTCATTTCAGTTCAGTTCAACTAAGTACAGTCAATGAGAACAAGCCCTAAGGACCTGTTCTCATTTAGTGAAGCAAATTGAACTGAGAGAAGAAAATTAGAAACTGAACTGAACTAAAATTAAGTTGAACCTAAAGTACCTTGAAAGTGGGAGAAATAGTTAAAGGAGTTCCTCCATTAGTAACCAAAACATTAAGGTCAAACAATGCGGTCCTTACCACTTAGGGCCTGTTCATATTTACTTAATTTCAGTTCAGTTCAGCTCCAATCAGTTCAGTTCAGTTCAGTTCTTAATTTCCTTCTCTCATAAAATATTCATTTCAGCTTAATTCAGTTCAGTTCAGTTCAGCTCCAATCACTTCAGTTCAGTTCAGCTCGGTTCAGTAAATGTGAACAGGCCCGTAGTAAGTACTCCGTTGTTTTTATCCATTACATTTGGCATAAACACTTATTAAGTATGTGATTGATGAAGGGGTAAAATAGGTAAATAGATGTTTGAATGTTAATTTATACAATGTGTTGCTGGTGTATTGGAAGGAATCAAACAAACTAATTGTAAGTTTTATTTATTTATTTAATATTCACATCCAGTAAATGTTTACACATATTGCAATGAATAATACAAGTAATGATTAATAAAAATAAAAATAAAAATAAAAAAAAAGGCTTTAAAGTTGAATTATACACATGTCAAATTATTTAATGGGCCATTGGGCCAAATTCAGGGCCTTTTATGAAACTATTCATTCCCAGGTACAAACTTTATCCAGCGCAGTCCAATAAGATAGTGTGGGCCATCAGTATAAAAATACCTATAAAGATAAACTTAGGTCCAAAAAATGTTGGGTTTATATTAGGCACCTTCTTTATAAAAAAAGACGGTCCACAGCAGCCACCATTTTGGAAGTATGTCATTGTCTTCTGGATTCTGTGAATTGAAGACGTAAAACATACCCCAAAAAAAGAAATAAAGCATTTTTTGAAATTGAATGATATTTTTGTGGGTGCTACTCCACTAATTTTTGCCTTTTTTCTTTACGTGTTGGTACTTACTTACAAGTTACAACCCTTGAACCACTTTTTATCACTTCTTCTGTGTTATGTTGGATCTAAAAACATAAAATAAATTCAATGTTTGAAGCTAGTTTGTAGGATATTTGGTAAAATTATTTTTGTAATGTTAATTTCTTTTGTTTAAACATATGATCTTAAGGTCGCTTTTATAGAGTGATACACTTGTATTAAATAATTTAGGGATGTACTGTGTATTTGTTTCCTTTTTATTGTCTACTTTTTTTTAAAAAAAAAAAAAAAAAAAAAACGGGATATACTAGGTTGTCTACTTAACTGCTAATACAAGTAAAACTTTAGTTGACCATGAATAAACTACTAATATATAAAGATAAAACTAGTTAAGTGAGATCTTTGTGAATTAATCTCAATATTAGATTCACAATATTAACCTTTTATGATTTCTAGTCATACACAACGAAGTAAAGTTATACATTTAAAGCTATGCATTGAAAAATAATGTTAAATAAAACAAACTAATTAAATTTTGGTTGTATTGGCAATGTCTTTATTACATACAAGGTTGTTAAGTTTGCAATGATATTAGTATGTTACTTGTTTTATTAATTTGAGAACATTTTGTAAGTCGCTATATTCTAGAAAGAAATATAGTACTCCCTCCGTTCCACAATGATGTTCTTGTTTTGACTTTTTGACTTTTTGAAGAAAGAGAGAATCTTCTAAATTTCTCTTAATCTATAAGAATAAATATAGTCATGTGAGATCTAGTTTGATTCGTCTTAGTGAGTAGATTATTAATATCTAACTTTTATAATTTTTGCTAGTGTGAGATTAAAGATATTTGCGGTCAAAGTTGGGTCAAAATTTGCATCGATTTACGAAACAGGAACATCATTATGAAACGAAGGGAGTATATATTCCTTTGAGCTATGTTTATTTACCAGTAATTAAAAGATTTGATTAGAGCTAGCTAATACTCCATTCGTCCCCTTTTGATAGTCTCTTATGAGCATCTTTCAGGGGAATTAATAAATATAAATAGTAAAATTACAATGAATAAGTAAATTGACAAGGGTATGTAAAATAGTGGAGGGAAAAAGTGATAAAAGCCCATGAGAAAACAAAATTTATATGAGAAATTTAAATTTGCACAGGTATTGTTGCAAATTGGAGGAAATTTTGATAAAAAATTAATATTAATTGTTGTTGGAAAAAGCAAATGGGGTGAATATTTTGGGACTAAAATTTGCCCAAAGGACTATCATGAGGGGACAGAGAAAGTAAATTGTGTTTAGGCCATTAAAATATGGATAAGCTTGACTCGTGTGGTATGAGTACGTCAAAACCCCTCCCCCTAAAAAAAAAAAAAGAAAAAGGAAAAGAAAATACTTGTTACGTATAACTCCCTCTGTCCCCTTTTGATAGTCCCGTATGGACATTTTTCACGGGAATAAATAAACACAAATAAGAATAGTTTAAGTACATTGAAAAAGTAAATTGACATTGGGTATGCAAAAAAGTATAGAGAGAAAGTAATAAAAGTACATGGAAAAACAAAATTTACATGGAAAATATAAGTTTATACAAGTATTGTAGCAAGTTGGAGAGAATTTTGGTAAAATAATTAATATTTATGATTGTTGAAAAAAGCAAATGGGGTGAACAAGTTGGGACTAAAATTTTCCCATAAGGGACTATCAAAAGGGGTATTACTCCCTCCGTCCTAGAAAGAATGACCTATTAGGGTTGATTTTGCGGGTATTAAGAAACTTAATTTGCAAGTACAAATGTATGGGAAAATACAAGTCAACAATAATTTGCAAGTACAAATATACGAGAAAACACAAGAAAAAATAATGGTGGCCGGAGAGAGAAAAAAAGTTTAGAAATTTAGAGAGGAGATGACACAAAAAACTGAAAAAATACAAGGGTAACATAGGGAGAAAGAGCTACATGACAAAAATATTTGAGGATATATTAGTAATTTTGTGATTTTAATAGATGTTGGGATAAACAAATGCATCATTCTTTTTGGGAATAAAATTAGGCCAAATGGGTCGTTCTTTCGAAAACGAAGGGAGTACCATATTAGCCATGTTGGTCAATAAATATTGGAGATATGTTTATACATTCATACATTGGAAATGCGAGATCTAAGAGATGTGGATAAATATACACTCAAGTTACGAAAAGTTTTTCAAAAAACATGCAGATCCTTCATTAATGGAGTTTCAATAATTATGAACCTTATCACAATTATCCGATCGAGCCATAATAAACTCCTAATCACAATAAAACCTCATTACTCAAAATCAAGTCCCATAATTTCCTACCAAAATGGAAGCATATAAAAGGAAGATTATATGGCAAAATTCAATTGAATGATCGAAATAGATGGCGGAGCTGAGGGAGGGAGAGCAAGGGAGGTAAGCTAAGCTGATTAGGAAAGAGAACACTTAGAAATGATTTTTCACTCCTTTTATTTATGTACGGAGTATTTTCCAATCGAAGTACGTAGGAAATATTAAATTAATTCAAACAATTAATTATATTAATCGATGCTACATGATGTACTCGTACTCTTGTATAAATGCATTCTTTTGCATAATTTGAAATGCATACTCGTATATTTGAGCTAGTGCTTGATCATATTATTTTCAACATAAATTGTACATTTGTACTTTCTATCTCGGAAATATCATGTTTACCCCTAGGTATGATTAATCAAACTACATTTATAAAAATTTGTTCAAATGATATTGTATTGATTATGATTATTATTATCATATTCTTTTGGTTGGCTAGTACATGAATTTGATTTGATAATAACTTTGGGCGGTCGTACCTTATATGTCTAATCTTTGCGTAAATGAATTTGATAAATGTGGAGCAGCGAATGCTTTATATTAAAATTGTGAATTGTGACCCTTATTTAAGACTTTTAAGTACTCGGGATAGGTGGAAGAGTGGTATAAGCTATGTTTAGTGACAATTATCAAGCAATGATCAAGTGATCAACGAACTATTACAAATCTAACGTGTCATTAACAAAATGATTTATAATAGTATATAATTTATGAGCTCAATTATTAAGTTTTAACACTTTAGGGTGATAACACAATTATCATGTACCTAATTAACATATAACTAAATAATTGATACATATCTTATATAATTTAATTTCAAATTAATTTTAACAAAACAAGTTTCAATAAAGGTCGAACAAAATAGGTTAGACTATATAATGTTTCCCAAAAAAAAGAAAAAAAAAAGGGTTAGACAATTTTCATAAATACACAAGGCTTAATTAAAAAAATAAATTAAGAAGCCAATATTGGTTCAATTTTTTTAAAAAAAATTTATATAACTTAGTTAAGATTAATTGAAATAAAATAAGTTGAATCAAACAGAGACTTAGCTATACAAACCACATTTTTCTCTTTGACCTCATAGATTTTATGTTCTTTTGCAACTTAAGTAACTACAAGTAACTTTTATTTTGTTGAGCCAAAAAATATCTCATGTCATTACATGCTAAATTGATACTTAGGACAGATATCTCCGATCCGGCTTGAAAGTTATTAGTAGTTGGCCACTTGAGCTTCAATTTTCTATACTCCATATTAGGGGCCTGTTCACATTTATTGAATTGAGCTGAACTAAAATGAATATTTTATGAGAGAAGGAAATTAGGAGCTAAACTGATTGGAGTTGAGCTAAACTGAACTGAAAATAAGTAAATGTGAACACACCCTAAATTATGCTTGGAACGTACTCCGTATATTTACTCAGAAATGCAAGTCCATTTGAGTTGTACTTGTTTTGCATTTACAACAAATCCAAGTCCATTTGCATGAATGTTACCGTATTAGTAGGTTGTTAGGTGCCTAGGTTCAAATCCAAGTACTGGAGTAGTTCATACAAACAAAAAGAAAATTCATTTATTTCAAATTATAAATTTCTATAAAATAAATGCCATTAATTATTTAATTTACTCTTTCAATCTCTTAAAGTCCCCAGCTATAACTCGAGTAAAGCACAAATACGGTCCCTAAACTTCCGTATTTGTGCACTTTTAGTCCCTCAACTTTCATTTGTGCACTTTTGGTCCCTCAACCACCACTCTTGGTGTTTATGACCAAAAAGTTTAGGAACCTAGCCTAGTCAGCAAAAGATTAGGGACCATGACTCATTTTTTTTTTCTTTTTATTGTAAGCTATTAATAAATTAATATTTATTATTAATACATACAAACTTTGATTAAAATAAGTTCATTAAAATGAGAGAGAACTTTTATTAGTAAACTAAACACCACCAACACCCTTGTAACCACTTTCTCACCACTACTTAGATCTGAAACGAACCCCACTAAAACCACCAAAAACCCACCCAACCAACTCGCACCACTAGCAACGAACACCACCCACCACCCTCTCACGATCTCACCACCGCCAAGATCTAAAACCCCACATCACTACCCCTAAGATCGAAACCCCACCTCACCAGCCACCACCAACAAACCGAAACCCCACCTCACCAGCCACCACCAACGAACCAAAACCCCATGTCACCAGCCACCACCAAGGAACCGAAACCCCATGTCACCAATCATCAGCCACCACCAACTAACCAAAACCCAAACTCACCACCAACAGTAAATTAAAACCCCACCTCACTACCACTTAGATTTGCAACCCACTTACCATCGCTAAAATCGTAAATGCACAAATAAAATCATCGAACCTTACCCAAATTGCGAGTTGAAAACTCTGAAAAGAAAAAAAGGAGGTGGCTACGAATTGAACAAACAAGGTGGAAGTGGCGGCGACTATGATAAAAACGGGCGACGAATCGATCGAGTAATTATGGTGGTGGTGTACGTAAAGGTTGTGAGAGAAGAGGGAGGCATTGTCGGAGCTTGGCCTAATTTTTTTTGGGTTGGGAGCCGCCATTGTCGAAGGAGATGAGGAGTTGTAAGCCATAGGACTATGGAAGAAGGGATGAGAGAGAAAATTGGAAGGAGGGTTAGGGAAGAGGGGGGGAGAGAGTGTGGAAGCCATGAAAAGATAAAGGTTACATTTTTATTTTATTTTTTCAATCAAAATAATAGGTGATTTTTTTTTTTGGTTTTATTTTTAATTACTTTAGATTTTTAATTAATGCTAATGAAAAAAATTACTACTGTCCAAAAATAAGAAAAATGATAATAATACAAAGATATTTTTTAAAAATAAATTCTGACAAAAATAAAAAAGAAAACTAAAAAAAAAAAAAAAATGAGTCATGGTCCCTAATCTTTTGCTGACTAGGATAGGTCCCTCAACTTTTTGGTCATAAACACCAAGAGTGGTGGTTGAGGGACCAAAAGTGCACAAATGAAAGTTGAGGGACTAAAAGTGCACAAATACGAAAGTTTAGGAACCGTATTTGTGCTTTACTCGCTATAACTCCGTATTATTGTATTTGCAGTTATAATACATCATCATGGACCGTATTATTTGACGCCCATTTGTTTCACGTTTAGCACGGAGTACACAACAAGTCATAGCTAAAGACTATTCAACTTTTAGTCAAGATTCTTCAAGATTAAAAAGGGTAAATATTTATCATAGAGCTATTAATAATTATTATTGTTATTAACTATAATAATAAAGAAAAAGATCATACCCAAAAAAAGAAAAATTCTAAAGAGAAAGAAGGTGATAAAAACTGATGCAAACACACTTTCTTTTGTTGCATTTAACTGCTCTTTTTGCTTTATAGCTTACTAAAGAATGAAAAAAGGAATGAGTATGGGTTTTACAGGGAAATATTAGACAAATCTGTTATTTGTACTTTATACTATTTGCTTCACTTGATTTAGATTTAAATTAGTGTAAGGTTAATTAGGATCCGATTTTTCAAAAGTTTTCATCCGGTTATTTGAGTATGTAGTTTTCCTTTTACCATGCAATCGATTTATCTTGTTTCATTTTAGGTTTTGACTCTTTTGAGACTTAGGATATTTTAAAACTAGTTAAATTTTTATTGGTTTGACCCCTTAGCAATCAAGCTAAGAATATTTTTTTCCCCCTTGTTTTAATGTGTTGTCATCCTTTTCAATCTTGGAGCGAAAAAATGAATGTTTATCAATAATTTTTAGATATGTTGTAATGAGATATAAAACTATGCGAGAGGAAAAGAGTTTCATCTTAAAATCATCGATTGGTAATAAATGAATTAGTCCATCAGACTTATAAGAGAACTTGAGATACACTATATTTTTTTTAAAAGATAATGTTAAGACCCCCATTTTTTTTTTTTTTTTTTAAATATGCTCATAAATGTGAATTAAATATCCATTGATTACTCATATTATAAAATTAATACTCCCTCCGTTTCATAATGTTAGTCCCATATACTATTTTGGGCGTTCCAAAAAGATCTACCCATATTGAATATATTTCATTTATAACTTGATTTTTTTTGGAATTCATTGATTGTGGATTAATGACATAACTCTAACTAAAGAAATTTTTACCTTAAATTATGCAATTGTGAATTGTGCTTTCTTAATAAAAAATCGAAAATGTTAAATAAGGTAAACTAATTATAATTTATGTTGTACTTTAATGTTAGATTCCATATATATTTGTTTTCTTATTTTATGTGATTGATTCCATATGGGACTAACATTATGAAACAGAGGGAGTATCATAATAGCAATATCTAAATCTTTTCAATCCAAAATAAATACTGAATCAGATATCTTAATTTATTTGATTCAATACATATTAGATTTCAGATTTTCAAATAATCTTACATATAAGATACGTAACACTGAACTGAAGTGAAATAAATTGTTTATGGGTGAAGAAAATTGAGACCTGAACTGAAATAAAATTAAGCTGTAGAGAACATGCCCTTAGGTTACTTTAATACTATTACTAGTTTGAATTATGTTATCCATGGTATAATTGGTATTAGGAGCAGTTGGCAAGTTTGGAAAGTTTAGAATTTAAACAAAGTACAGTGCATATAGTAATGACTAGTGAGTTTAAGTTTGAAATGTGAAATGGAACCATATTTTTTTTGATATGATTATCATTTCTCAACAGTTTTGACAGGTCAGCCTTTGATGATGAATGCATCCACCCCACGCCTAACATTTTCGCCTCCCTAATTGGGCCATTCCCACTGTACGGCTATACCCCCACTACCCATACCCGAATCCAATCAAATTACCCGAATACCCGAAACCAAACCCTAAAACATTAATAAAACCACTGAAAAAAAGTAAACGGGAGAAAAAAAATAGAAATTGAAGAGAAACCAAAAAAACCACTGGTTATAACTAATGTCACTTGCCACGTATATATCCTTATTGGACCCCACTTCTCATTGAACCCACATAAAGAGAGAGAAAGAGAGAGTCAGCCACTCTCAAACCTACTCACCCCCTTAACAAAATAAAATAAACATAAAATTATCTTCTAAAATAAGATAAGGATTGTATCTCACAACTTTAACCTTCACTCAGGCTCGGCTCGAGGCATTTTAGAGTGTCCAAATACCCTTACTAATCCACCCGACTCCAAAATTTTCTTCGCTCATTACTCGGGTTTTGTTGACTTGTGTAAGGTTTTGACACGATAGGGCACACTCTTCTTACCTACGATATACAAAGAAAAAAAAAAAAAAAAAAAAAAAGAATTTCCATAAATAAAAAAGAAAAGGAAAAACCCACGAATTTCCATAATATTCAGCCCTTCACCCAACACAAATACACAATACAATACAACACAACACAACACAACACAACACTCATCCCATCTTTCCATCCATTCCCCCTCATTTTCGCTCACCTCATTTTCGCTCACCTCATTTTCTCTCTCCTCAATTTCTTCTCTCTCTTAAATTTCTCCCCCCCCTTTCCCTTTCGCTTTCTCTCTCCGCCACCATGAAAGACGAGTGGTTAAGAGCAGCAATCATCGACGACACCATAGTAGCAGACCTTCTACTCCGCCTCAAAGAATCCCCAACCTCTTCATCCTCTCAACCATCTACCTTCATCCTCAAGCCTCTTCCGCCGTCGTGGGGCCTCCGTCAACGCCGCTCCAAACCGCCGTCCTCCTCTTCCTCCGCCGACAAAAAGCGAGAAACTCGCCGGAGTCCGACGACACCTCTTTCATGGACTTGCGCCGCATCTCCTAGTGAAGGCTGCGACGAGTCTCTCTCGTCGCATACTAACCACCTTCATCCTCAGCCGTCCGATCGCTTCAGATCCAAGGTTAGTCACTCACTAAATTTTCATTTTCCCATTTATTAATTTTTTTTTCTCTACTCCCCTTTTTCCACGCTGTCCTTCACTCTAATTCCGTTCTTTCCTAAAACATTCTTTTCAATTTTTCTCAACAGTTTTTCCTTCCTTTTTTGAGTGTATTTTTTTTCGAAAATATAAATTCCATATTTTTTTGTCCTTTTGAGGATGGATTTACCAAAATACCCTTGTCAGCATCCCGGATCTTCTCTCCGGCGACGTGTCAGCTCGAGAGGGGCCCGCCGGAGAGAAAGTAGTGTAAGGACTAGATTACCCTTTCCAGATTTAAGTAATTACATGTCACGTGAGTAGGAGCGTGTCTGTTTAATCTGAAGAAGAAGATGAAGGAGGAGAAATAAAGAGTGTTGTCACGTTTATTCAGTTTTCTCGTCGCCACCACTTTCCCGGTCAGCTGTCATTCTTGTTTTCCGCTACTTAAGTTTTTCTTTTTTCTTTTTTGGGAAAAATTGAAAAAGAAAAAAACTTGTTTTTTTTAACTTACCTTTTTTAATTATAATTTATTTATTTTAGGAGAAGTGGGTGGGGGTTGGATTTGTCGGAAGTACCCTTGTAAAAGGGTTTAAGAAGTTAGAAGGACAATATTGTCAGGAAAAAGAGACATTAGTCATTGGATGACTTACTTTTACTTGTGTTTAGGAAACTTCCACCCAACGCCTCCTCTTTCTCTCTCCTCAAATGACGTATTTACCCTCACTAACTAACCTAAATGGCATTCCACTGTTTTTACTTTAACAAGGGCATAATGGTCATTTAATTGGATTGGAGATATAGTTTGGGTGTGGGACCCAAGTAGATTAAACAATGGGAGAAAAAGAAAGAGGGGGGTTGTAAGTTGTTGGTGTGTGGCGTTAGGTCCGCGTTTGGTTTTTTTGGTTTTGAATGGTGTTTTTATTTTTACTGGATAGGTAGATGATGTGCTTACTATCTTGGTTTTTATTCTCTGTTGACGCGCTCTTCTCTATTCCCATGCGCCGCTCTTCTTTTTTTTTTTTTCGGGTTTTTCGCGAGTCAACATACCGTCTTATCATTATAAGACCACTTTTATGAGCGACCTAAGAGTAAATCTTATGGTTATAAGTGTACAAGTTCAAATGTGTTCGCCTTGGTGACACGCCCTAATTTTTGTAGCTTTTAAAAAAATTAATTTTTTTATTATTTTAACTTTTTTTTAATAAAAAAATAATAATGGGGTTCATGGAGTGTAGTAGTGTGCAAGGAACCACTAGTACAATCCCACGCGTTAAGGGAGTGGAGAGGAAGAAGTCACGTGAGGAAATTAATGTGGGGTCACGTGATAGTGTGCCACCGGTTGGAGTCGGTCACGTGGCTATAAGACAGCGGTTATGTTATGTTATGTTATCAGCTTTGTTGGGCTGGCGGTTAACGGTTGCCGGTGACTAGTAGCAGCCTTCCACGTGTCTGCTGACATTTTTGAAGGTGGATGATATACTTTTGTTTAAATCTAATGTGTGCCAGTTCTACTGATCTCACGGTGATCCTTAAATCTGAACCGTCCATGACTGGTGGGAAATTGTTAGTGGGATTTATGATGGTGATTGAGGGTTGGGATTATCTGGGGTCCCACTTTAAGAGGGTGTTAATATTTGGAAGATGGTGGTTTGAAGTTTCATGTGAGTGATGGATGGGTCATGGGTGGGAATTAGTTGCTTATCCAATAATCTAGGACCCACTCTTTTTTATACAAATCATTTTTATTTTTTATTTTCACAAAATGTTGTTAGGTAGGCCAAAGTTTGAATCTTTTTAATCTATCTTTAGATTTTGAAGTTAATTTGCGGGATTTTGAGTTGAACTTATGTTGTAAATTACAAACATTATTATGATTAGTTGTATGTAAATAAAAAAGTTATGAAATTTCCAAATTTGTGAACTTTAACATGTTTGATCTTTGAATGAACCTCCTTCCCTTTTAAATCTCTTTTTAAGTGGGGCCCTCATTCTAATGTCGGTTATTAATCATGTGGATCTAATGCTAAAACTAGCAATGCTGGTATAAGAGGTTGGAGTAATGACTAATGTTATATGTGGGCGTTTTTTTTTCTATATTTTGTATCAAATGACAGTTATAGCATTCTCAAGTTGGTCACCAAATCATTGTCTTAATTTCTTGCTTAAATTGTTGTATGAGTTGTTTTTGTTTCAAATCTGATTTTGGATTCTTCTACGTGTATGAAATCTGACTTCTTCTTCATGATTGGTTGTTACAGATTTCGGCTTCCACTGAAACCCCGACCACCACCACGACCAGCAAAAGACCTAGGAGGAAGAAGGTACTGCATCTCTTATGGCCATTTAATTATTTATGCGATGCACCCTCTGATGCGCTACACAATTGTTTTCATTTCCTTATTGAGATGATTATTCTGTTTCATATGGTGTGATGATCTAAAACGTGATTTTGTCAACTTTTGTTAGACATTTGCTGAACTTAAAGAGGAGGAAAGTTCACTGACGAAGGAGCGGACATATTTGAAAAAGGTTTGTTTTGTTGAACTTGGTCAGAGTCTTAGCTAGCTTGTTCTACTTTCTGGAAGTAATTTACTGATGATATTTCTTTCTCTTAACAGGAGTTGGCTTCATTACGCGTAACCTTGAAACAGGAGAGATCAATAAATGAGAATCTAAAGAGAATTAAGGTATGTTTTTATTTCGCCTGATGCGACCTCTTGTTTGTCTTTAACTTTAAAGTTAACCATGAGTCCTTTCCGGTGTGCTTTCTTCATTTTGTTTCTAGTCTTAACCCTGTACTCTATAAAAGTTTGCATAAAGATTGACACAAGCTGATATACTGGTTAGAAAAGTCACTTTCCGAACTTAGAGGTTGCCTCACTATTTTGAAACTTCACTGCCCCATAAATCTTTCTAATATGAAATGACCACTACTTGTTGAAATGGAGGTTTAGATACATTGGATTTTATTGTCAAATTCTGAAAGGATGTTTACTTGTGAACTGAGTGAAAATTGCTTCATCATGTTTTCGATTGTTTCTGTGTTGAACTTTCCATACGCTTGTGAATGCTGATGCATATGTAACTTAACTATGGGAATTGTTTCAAATGCTAAGAATTGTTCTTTTAGTCATTATTGAAGTCTTCATTTGGTGTATAAGGCATTAATTTAATTTTTTGACATGTTCTACAGCTTGACCTAAAAGTAGAATCCAGAATAAAATCAGAAGCAAATTCAGTTGATGAACGTAATAACACAAACAATGGAATATCAGAAGCAGCCTCTTCGAGTGTATCAAGACAAAATAAAATTGAGGATGCTTCAGAGCCTGATTCGTTATCACAGAAATGTGCAACATCGCATGATTCCCTATTTATGCTACCTGATCTAAATATGGTGCCAGACGATGCAGTCGTTGGAATGAGCTGATGAAACGAAGTTTCCATCACCTCATTTTCCAAAATTGAAGCTAACTGTTTCTAAGGTTTACTTCTGGTTGGCGCTTTGTTCAACTGTGCGATGATTGAAGAGCCCTCCATCAGACAGGTGTAATTACAGCAGGACTTAGGGGATTCACTTGGTTATTTACTGCCCAGATGCTAATACATATCTGGGCAATCTACGATAAGCTTAGTATTCATAGTTGTTAGATATCATACAGATACTCAAATGTTCGTTCTTTTTTCCTTTTCGGTCAGATTTTCTACCATCTTTGCTCCAAAAATTCGTTGGGGTAAGCTCTTTCACTTCTTTGCATCTGGAACAAAATACGTTTCTTAATGTATTCTGTGCCATTATATTCTTTTCTTAATTAGGTACTTATGACTTACGGGCAGTTGTACTATAGATGTTAGAATCTATCTAATTTCATGACATAATTTTATTTCTTTTTAACTTGAGAAAATATACAGCTTTCTGTTGCATGATATTATCAGCATCAGGAGCTGTCTGAGAACCCATTTTCGGATTCAATATATTCAGCTTTACAGACAATTACAGTGAGTACAATGAATTTTATATTATTAACAAGATAATATAGACAAAGTTTATGGTCTATTGGATTCTTTCCTTTGTTTTTTAGCTTATAAATTTGAATGCAAGATAAAATTTGGTTTGATTATAAGATAAATCAAGTAACTCATCAAGTTCCTTAGGCTGTATCTGTATGGAATTTGTTTGTACATGGATACAATCATACAGATAAAGATACGAAACATGATAACTTGTTAATTCCTGGATTGTACTGTACGTTTTTCATTGGATATGGGAAATACAATTATTGATACTCTGCCTTGGTGATGTGTTTGAGCTACTACGTACTTAGATTCGGACTCGAGCCATTTTTTAAAAAATATCGTACTCTATTGACGTACGAACAATTAGGCAACTAACAAAGGGTCAAGATGAATAACGCCCTTACAAAAGTTAGTTTAGCGTATTGGTAAATTTTGTGTGCCTAACTCGAGATTCCTTTCGGACTAAATTGTTTTATTTTCTATCCTGTACTAATTGTGGCTGGATAGTGTGTGAAGGGGAAGATAGTATTAGTCAAAAGAGTTTCTTAAAAATTCAAAGACCTACCTTTAAATTTTGTATCTATTTAGATAGGCATATTTGGTATGTTTATTGGTAACCATTCAACAAGAGATGCTGGTTGCACAAAGAAAAACATTTGAATCTCGTGAATAAAAAGTTGACCATTACTAATTTTCATTCATATTTCACATTTATATTAATAAAATTATAAAATGAAGAATATGTCAATATAACATTAAAAATAGTGTGGTCCAAATATGACTTTTGAAATGGTCTAGGTGGCGTGGAACAGCTGACCAATAGTCATGGTGTTCCCCACTTTGTGGAAGCTTTCATGCCATTAATTAGATTTGGGCCTTTCTCCAATTGGGCTTATTTTTGGGCCTCAAATTGGGCCTGTTATGTGTGTGTGAGCTGTATTCAACTATGGTAATAGTTGGAAAAGTTGAAATTAAAAATGGGTAATAAATCAGTTTTGACCCGTTTTTGAGTCCGACAGTTGAGCTACCACCGACTATTAAAAGTAGAAAGGAAAGGGTAAAGTAAACAAGACAACATGAAAACGTCCACAAACACTTGCATAAATCATTAAATAAAATTTAATAAATGTTTTATTTGTTGGTTGACTTGAAGTTTTACCCTTCATTTCCCAAAATTCATTTCTATGTTGGACCTCCCTTTTACATTCTAACTCTAAAAAATAATGCAAGATGTGGCTAATAGTTTTGTTTTTTTCCCCTAGTATCTCAATTTTTATATTATTTTTCATGTACTCATATTGACTTTCTATATCATCTTTTGGATCTTTCCATTGTTAATGATTATAAATAACAAAATAATTTAATTAAGATTTAATTTGACAAAAGCATATCCATACCCAAATAAATCTAAATAAAGATTTGAGTTGTGTTAATTTTTAATAAGTCAAGGGTAAAGAATATTTACTCAATTCCATCAAAATGTGACAAATAAAAATCACAATAAACTATTTTCTATTGCCTCTGTAACTTAATTCCAACATTTTAACAAAAAAAAAAAAAAACAACAAAACAAAAAAAAAAAAAACACAATATTTCTACCCTATAAGTAAGTAATTAAGAGACTAATATTTGGGACGGAGGAAGTAACCTCTTAACATTAGCTTTCACGGTAGAGAAAGTACAAACATTTACCAACTTAGATCCCCACAAAGAATAGCAGTATTAAAGATTATAGATCTGGAGTCAACTAGACATTGCTTGAGTCTAAAGTTTATAAAATGGAAACAAATCCACTCTCTAAGCATATTTTTGCAAGTAGGTATGTAATGGGCTGATAAAGATGTATTTTTTATATAAGGGGGGCGGGAATCATGATTGATTTTGTATATCATGTCAGGTAAGCTGCTCACCCTCTCGGAATCATGAATTTGTCTATAACCTATAGTTTTTATTTCCTGGAACAATAAAATAAACTTATCCCTCTTATACATGTACTCTCACAAAACCAAAGTAAAAAAAAAGACACAAATGTTTCAGAATTGTTCACAAGTCAACAGGACAGTGCTTAAGGCTAGAATCGAGCCCGGCTCTCGGTTCCAGCTTCCTTGCAGGATCTGAGAGGTTTACCTAAAATTCAAGATTCCTGGATTTGAATGGAAATAGAGGGTAGAAGATACAGAAAATGCAAACTTATAAGAGAATAGAATAAAGGCAAAAGATAAAGACCTTCAAATTTCAAAAATCAATTGTTTCACTCAGTATGTAAAGAATCAATGATGAGTAATGTTGATAGCTTTAACAACAGAGGTATCTTGAAGAGTTTAATAATCTAACCCCCAACTAATCCTGATGACAAGGGGAACAAAAGAACAATATTATATAAATGTAACGTAAACAGCCAAGATAAGGGGGGACATTCAAGTTTGATTCACCAACCATCATGACTGTCTGATGGTCTCTTCAACAAGTTGAATACAGTGGTACAAAACGAGCTCAAGAGGGTTTAATCCACACATTATGTCCATTGCAAGTTGCTTGTCACCATTTTTAATTTCTGCATTTATGCTCATCACCAAAGTTCTTAGAGGCAAGAGCCACTTGCTGTACACCTCCTCTAATTTGGTTTTAGACACGATTCCTGTGTAGTTCGTTTTCCCTGTATCAGCGGTCAATATTCTGGCATCAGAATTCTTGAAACAAAATCCATAGTCTCATACAGATACAAAAACAGATTATGCAAAAATATTTATGGGTCTGGAAATTTAAGGAATACTGAGATGTTAATATAGAAACTTTTTACTACTATGAAATGCCGTCACATGCTCATTTTTTTATAGGAAGAGTTTTATAATGCATTTGGATGAGGTTGGAGGAATGGGGAGTCAAAGATAGGGACCTATTATACTATTCTGGACACAGAATAGGGAAAAAAGAACAGAAAAGAGTAGGATGGATCCATTCTCCACTCATCAGACTTCCTCTTCTTTCCATCCCCTCCCCTTTTTCCACCATGAACGCTAACCAAAAACGTTATAAGTGATGCAGCAAGTCAAACTAAGCTTGGTGAGAGCAAAGTAATAATAGTGGCACCTGAGTGCTTTATAGGCTATGAAAAGCTGTACAGCAGGCTAACAAAGAAGTACATTGCTGCTGTTAGGAACTTAGCGCAAAGCATACTGGTGCATTGTTGGGTTCTGGCATCACACATGTCCTCGAATCACAGTGACAGGTCCCTGCATAAGTCATACCAAACTTATCGGCAGCCTGGCTCAATCAAAGGTTCAGAAAGGGATTCCATATCATATCCAGTTATTGCAGGTTTCTGTCCGGGCGAAAATAAGAATAAAACGCTTGATTGAGGTGATAACATCAATCCTGGGATCTAATACCTCTTAGCCCAGAATCACTTAAAAAACTATAGTTTCCATGGAATCTGCATGTAGCCTCCTAGTAACTGTCATTGCATTAACCGGTCATATGGGCTCTTGGCATCCAAGGTAGCCCTCAGAGACTATTCTAACATAGTAACATGTGGCAAGATCTGCATCCTTATGTGAGTAACCACACTAATGGACTACAGACCAGGTATACCCATGTTATCCTAAATTCTGACAATCTGACCAAAGCTCTTTAGAGAATGCAGGAACAAACTACTCAGATTCTCAAATTAAAGGAAAAAAAGGTCAAAATTCCATCCTACTTGATGATAAGATATCTTGCAAAAAGTACACCAAAAATTGACAACCAGGAGTAAAGGATAGCTTCCAGCCAAACAGAACTAAGGCCTGGTGACTGGTGAGTGGTGGGCCTGCAAATGATCCCTAAGCACTTAAGACCCTTTGGTTGACAGTATTTTTCCCTGAGTGGTGGGACTGCACTTCATACCCTATGCAAACCCGGCATGGGTACGAGCAAATGAACAAATGGCAGGGTTCTGGCACTTCTCAGGCACAAGCCAACGTTGTCCCTCATCCACAACTATGATTATAAGCGTTGTAGGTGTTGGTTTGTTGATGGGGTAGCATCCCAAACATGTAAAATATATATGGTTACATAGGCTGTTGAGGATACAGAAATTCTAGAGCTGAATAGATCACTTTCTCCACAAACTGACAGAATCCTAAAATGACACAGGAAAACTCTAGGATTGGTGAATCCAAGCAGAATCACTCAGAGACCCCGGAATCCACTGTGTCAAGCTTTCTCTCCTGTAATAAGAAAAGGCTCACTAGATTCTAGCTGGTAAATTCTCAATCCTGCAGTGTAGCAGACCAAGCGAATCAGAAGAATTATACTGTTGAGAGCATCTCAAGGCACATACATGTAGTCTTTGCCTCAATCATGGTAACAGAGTCTTGATCTCAAATAAAACATTGCAGCACAAACTCCTATGATTTGGAATTGACCCTCTGCTGTATTTACAGATACTTTGTCACTGTTATTTATGGATTTTCCTTAGTTCAGCAATGCCAATTGCTTCCCAGATCCAAAGACTATATTTTGGTCATTAAAATCTTGAAATCAAGGAAATTCTACTATCTTACTTGACTTTAATGGTTCTAAGACACTCCATGATCATGAGTTATACTCCAACAGTTGTCCAGCCTGTGTTGAGACCTGGGACAAAGTGGTTACAACACCTAATTAACCTTAAATTAGAATCTAATGACCCCCATTTCAGTGAATGTTACAGCCATGTAATATAAGGCAAAGCTCATCATACATGCAATTTTTTGTTAACATTACTGTAAGGGCCAGGGTGACCTATATATCTCAGATCTAAATATGCCAAAATTATCATATATAAGGTCACTTGACAACAGTGAGCCCGTGAGTTAGACAGTTTGGTTCAGTCATACTGCAGGTGAGAGATACTAGTAACACAGAAGAATGAAGTCAATTCATATGTATAGATACAAAGCAAGCCACCCATAGAGACAAATTGATTTAAGTATAAACAATATGCTCACCTGTTTTCTCTGCTATTAGAACATATCTGTACAGATTAAGAGCTGAAAGAACCTGCAATTTACGAATTACTTAATGAAAACAAAGTGGAATCAGAAAATATATCGGAACATGCAGTCTGTCCATTCATCCCAAGACATCATAAGAGGAACAGAATAAGAGTGCCAGGATCAGAAACAAAATTAAATAAGCAAGAAGCCATTACAAAATTCAAGGTGAGAAATTAATACCGCATCACTTTGCTCAGGGAGGGAAGGTGGTCCTCCATTGGGGGGTCTCAAAACAAATTCTACCAATTCAAGTATGCTAGCATTCCAGAAAGTGCAGCTAGAAGACACTTTCTCTTCTCGCATCTTAAGGTTATCATTACGAAGGTTCTCTCTAATGCAATCTAAAAGTATTGCCACCTGCAAAAGTACCAATTGGTAGGATGAGAGTGGTGCATAGTCCACTATGTCAATAGTGAGATTATAGATCAATGTAACTACAGAAAGAAGGGTTAAAGTCTAACCATGGATGAAGAGGTGCTAGATTTAATCAAGACATGCATCATGTCAAGTCTTAAAGAAGCTGGATTGTCAGCAAGCACCTGTTAATCAATCAGATCCCAGGAGGATAACAACATGATGAATATTATTAAATCTTGCCACAATAGAGCAGAGACGGATGATATACAACATAAGTCTAAGCACCATGATGTTTAAATATTTCACACGCAAAAAAATGAGATATGATCTATAAGAAGAAAGACACAATATATAATAATTTGAGACTTAAGCTTAAGGAAGGAGAAACATGGTATGCAGCAAACAAAGCAATAAGGTGCACCAAACTTAAGGAAGGAAAATAGCTCCCAAGAGTGGAAAATGTTTTCCCTTTGAATCGCATTTTCCTCTTTACTACTTGCATCTGTTACCTCTCTTCTCATCTATCTTCTCCTTTCCACTCCTATTTTCACCTTTATAATTTTTCGTGTAAGGAAACAAACCAAGGAAAATTAATTTAACAATTGTGTTTTCCCTTGAAAATTATTTTCCATGGAGAATGATTTTCCCAAAAAGCTGTTTTCCGATATAACAAACAGAACCTATTAGCCTTAATAGTTTGTTATACTTGATTATGAAAATTTTCAAAATTTGATTAAGGAATGAAAAAGCACACGGCTCCAGAGAGATCTCACCCTTTTTAAAGCAGCAAAGGCCATTTTTCTTAACTCAGCATCAGGAGCATACATGATGACTGACATAATAGCCTGAACATTTTCAAGCATCAGCAATAGATCAGAGGAAAAGACACATGAACTGTGTTGGGATATGGCAGGAGAATACCTGCAGGGTAGAAATAAGGCTGGGTGTAAAGAATGAGCATATCATGTCTTCATTCACATCTTGTTCACTGTTTTCTGTAATGAGGAGCAAGAAGTCTGTCGCATGTTTCTTTAAGACCCAAGGCAGCTCACCTAAAGAGAATATATATTTCATCATGCCTATAGCTAACCATCTTCTACTTTGGGAGGTCCTAAGGTCATTCTTGAGAAGACTGACATTCTGCCCAGCTGCCTGAGTGACTTCATCAGATAAATGCCCCCAAATCACTAGATCAAAGGACAAGTAAGAAGTGTGAAAATGAAACAGGACAGTATATGAGAAGATAGTATAATGGAATCATCATGGACAAATAATCACCTGAAAGCACTGCTCCGTGATTGACATAGCAAAAACAATCCATGTAATCATCCGTTTCATCTGGACATAATAGATGGGAAGAGAATTGTAATCACCACCCCAGATGCCAAAATAAATGGAAAATTGATAGGGGAGAGAGTACAATAAGTTGATAGCTCACCATCATGTATAAGATCAATAAGTAGATTAACTCCATGGCCACTTACAAGATCCGCATATGATAAGCCACAATATGGAAAGAAGCTTGATAATATTTGAACAAAGGAAAGACAAGATGAAAGTTCATCCCCCGTGCTGATTGAAACAACAGTCTGCAGGACACGTTATAAATAAGAACATTACATAACATGGTAAAGCCTGTGATAGTGAAGAAACAAAATTGAGATGAAAGCCATATATGTTAATTAACATTATTTAACAATGATGTTAAGGCTTTGAAGCAATGAGTTCTCAATTTTAGATAAGAGACAGAATTAATATCTTCTTAGAATTGAATAAATTACAGAAACATAAAATTAGGAGACAAGTAGTTACCATGATTTGCAAAACATATAAGCTGAGTAAGCCACGGAGTTGTCTGTTGGCTCCATCCTCCTGTTGGTCAAGAAATGAATCAAATTGATGAGCCAGAAGAAGATTAATTCACCGAGAACTACATGTCAAAGGTTGACATACCAACTTTTTACATGTTCCTAGTATAGAATTGGCAATGCTGATAGCTCCTTCAAACAATTCCTTGAATCCTATATCTCTATCATCCAAATCAAAAGACACAGCCTTCACAGCATTAAGGATAATGGGAAGCGCAACTTTAATTTGCTCAGCCTGACGTCTTTGTATGGAGATAAATGCTAAACAATATAAAAGTACCATCATTCTTCCAAACCAAAAAAGAATATTCAGACGTTCAAACTATCAACACTTGAAGATAGAAATGAACTGTAATTAAAGTCAAAATCTACAATTAGAAAAAAATTATTGCATCAAAGTAATAGGTACTTAAGGCATGCAGTAATAGGTACCTTTAGAGACCCCACATAGAAGAGCAGAAACATAACCAGGAGCATCAGTTGTTTTCCCATAGGAATCCAATGCCTGCTCCAATGATATCAAGTTGTCAGCAGAAATGTAAACTCAACACAAATTGACAAAACGGGTAGAATAATTAACACATCTATCATTAGCAAGATGTGGCCAACAGTCACTCTGTTTCACCTGCGCACATTTGCTAATAAAGCATGAGATAAATAGATGATTAAGCACACAAGTATTGTAATGCAATCTGAAGCAGACCATAGTCATGCCAATAACAGTTCTGAAAGCAACAGTACAGCATATGAAATTGAAAGTCAGTTTTTGAGGAAGAAAGTGCTACTCGAGCATACATCAGAATAATGGACTATTCTATAGCTATACAACTTAGAAATCAGAGCTAACGTGCTATGAACTACATGATTTCTATTGTTACTTAGGTAAGAATAAATAAATAATAGTGATTTGTACAATTGACAACATTGACAGTGAATTTACCAAGGAAAAAAGAAAAAAAAAAACTGACAGTGATGGATCCCTCAAGACATTTTCTTCATCATCAATAGACATACATGGGAAGCTGAGAGTCCTCCAGAGTATGGAAATCAATACAAGTAGTACACATGGGAGCTAATTCAATACTTATAAAAGTATTTTGAGACTTTAGCAATGCATGGGGACACTGACGCACTGTGTCCCTTTTTCATGAAGGAGGGAAAAAGGGGATAGGAAAAACTGAAAGATGGTTGAGTGAGGATATCAAATAATTTATTTAACCTTCTTCAATAAGCATAGTCCTAACCTTATGTTCATGTCCGGATGTCCCTAATAATCTTTTTTCAAACCAATTATGAATATTATGTTATAGTCACAAAAAAGGAGTTCAAATCTTACGCAGTAACACTGTGTGCCAGACTGCTAATTCACAAACACTTGCTTAATCAGTTAAGACAGGCCTTAAGGGATAGCTTATGAAATGAATCGTACGGGAATTGGGTGGGGTGGGGGGGAGGATATCAGTGCTTGTTTGTAGAAAAGTAAATACCAAAATTAGTACACGGGTCTGAATATATATACCTCAGAGAACACTGAAATCATGTCGCGTGGGCTACATTTTGCTGTGAAGTGATCAATAACACTTCCAACAATCTCACTGCACCTCTGTGACACTCCTGCAAACTTGGCAATAGCTTTGGGCAATTCAAATGAAAGTGCATCAACAATAGCCTGTTTAAAATCAATCGGTTAAGGTATCCTTACAAGATAGAGCCGGGCAAGCTACTTACATCCAACCCCCCTTACCCCACCTATGGCAATAGCTTGATTAAAGGCATAAGGATGATGTTGTTGATGTAGAATGGTAGATGATGCATAACCCAATAAACGCATTACAATGCTCTCAAACATGAATTTAAAAGGGTTGTTTAAACAATAATCAAACAACTCCATTAAACAACTCATAACACATCCAAAACATAAAAATTATTTCTTAAACAAAAACCCCAGCAATACACTCTTCCCAATTACTGCATAATAGGTTCGTCAACCTTCAATGTAACACATGCCCACAAAACCCTATTCACACAAATTCACAATCAACCCTCCAACCCCAAATTTAATAGGGAGCAAGAAAGACTAATACCTGATCAAGTGAAGGATTTGAAAGGAAAGAATGAATCTGCGTAAGAACAACGATAGAATTGTTTCGATTTTCTTCATCATCAGGATCTGAAATAGCAGCATCAGAAATTGACCTGAGAAACTCAACAATCCCAGAAATTACTTCTTCCGATTGACGAATATCACCATCTTCTACTGCCTACAACAAAAGATCAATAAAGGGTACATGTAAAAACAGTCAAATGGGTGTTTAAACTTTCTGATCAAATACTTAGTGCTGTAATTACTTGATCAAATGCGAAAAGGGATGAAAGTGAAAACCTTGGAGCAGGATTTAAGGGATTGTTGAAGGCGAATAATTAAGGATTGCGAAGAAGGAGAAGCTGTAGATGTTTCTTCTGATGGTGCTGACATTGTAGAAGCTTTGTGCTGAGTTTTAGCGGGATTCTATTGCTGCTCAATGTTGGGGTTTTGGAGTAAACTTTCCAGTGAATTCGCGGGAAGATGACATAGAAGTATAGAACCCGTTTTTTTTGTTTTTTTTTTTTTTTTTTTTTTTTTGTAAGCAGAAGCTGTCTTCACATTTACTGAACTAGACTGAATTGATTGGAATTGAACTGAACTGCACTAAACTAAATAGAGCTAAAATGAATATTTAGGAGAGAAGAAAATTGAGAACTAAACTAAATTAAAATTAAGCTAAAGTGAACAATCCCTAAGTATAAATGTCAAATGTCAATTAGGGTGTTTGAGTCGGGTTTAGTGAGGTTCGGTTGGGGTTCATTTAAAACTTGAGTTATGCTTGTAAGCTTGCTCATGTGAGTGGAAATCTAAATCGAATGTTTTCCAGGTTGAGTTATGTTTTGACAACTTATGCCATAAGGGTTAGTAAATGCTAATGTGTGCAAGATTATAAAAAATTTATGGGTTATTTTTTTATTGGGTTTGTGAGCAATTGCCTAAATATAACAAAATAATATTAATAACGACATTTGGGTTGACTTTGTTTTTTCACTGTAGGCTCAATTCCCGTGAGAGTTTTTTTGGGTCAAACGATGCAAAAAACAAGGGACAAAAGATGAATATAATAGGAACACAAATATTATTTTAAAGGCACATAGACAATTCCCTACCTTATAAAAAGTAGAAACATACTCTTATGAATAGTGTAATGCCAATTATACCCTTCAAAATGTGTATTTACATACATACCCTCATTAATATGTAGATGCTATTTTAATGAATAGTGTTTAGACAACTATACCCTCTAAAATATTTATGTACTTTTATGCTTTCATAAATGTTAGTTGTCTTGAACATTTATACCACCTAAATATAGTTGATTACATATTTTCTCTTATTGTTTTTTTGTTTTTTTTAAAGAAAAATTTCTCTTATTGTTAATTTAACTAATTTTGTGATTTAAAAGCCAAACTAAAAAAACCTTCAAGATATGGCTAGCTATGACGCGCGCATCGCGCGCGTTAGCTGCCCTAGTATATATAAACATTGTTATAAAACACACTTAAATATAAAAAAAATGGAAAATGCTAAAAAAGAAAAATTGATAATAACTAAGCATTAGTCACATTGTGATTTTATTATATAGTGTTAGCCATAGTAAATGTTTGTATGTAATCCGTTTTTCGTGATTATGATTATATTATGGAAAATTTGTCAAGAATAAGCCAACCTTTGTACGATTCGCTCAAAATAAGCCAACCTTTCAATTAACCCAAAATAATCCAACCTTTATAGGGTATCCACTTTAAATGAGTCAAGTGACCTGCAACCGGTTATTAACTGGTTATTAATGTAAATTGTGACACGTGTCAGAATGTGGTTCGTCATTTTTCTAATAATAATTAATTAGGAATTATTATATGATTAATTATTAAAAAATCTATTAAATATAAAAAAAAAAAACCAACCCAACCCCCCCCCACCCTCCCCTGCCAGCTCACCCCTTCCCCTGCCAAGCCGCCGGTGGCCGGCGACCACAAAATTCCCGGCGCCGACACCGACGACCTCTCCCCCCACCCAACTCCTTCCCCTTTCCCCATTCCTTTCCCCACCCCGACACGACACCACTCCCCTTCACCCCCTACCGGAAATGACCCCCCTCCCCCATCTCCCTGCCGAAGTCGACCCCTCCCTCCCCTTCCCCACCGTCAGTCCACCTCTCAAACCCTTAAACCCACCCTAACGAAATCCTAACAAAATCAGAATCGGGGTTCAAGTGTTTTGGGGTGTCGATTGACGGTGGGGAAGGGGAGGGAGGGGTCGACTCCGGCAGGGGGTCGGGGTGGGAAAGGGGAACGGGAAGAAGTGGGGGTTGGGGTGGGGGGCATCGTGGGCAGCGGTCTGGCAGGGGAGGGGGGTTGGGGTTTTTTTCCTTTTTTTTTTTTTTTGAAATTTGTAATTATTAGATTTTTTATAATTAATCATTTGATAATTCCTAATTAACTATTATTAGAAAAATGACGAATCACATTCTGACACGTGTCACAATTAACCTTAATAACCGGTTACAACAAGTTTTGGCTCATTTAAAGTGGGCACCCTATAAAGGTTGGATTATTCTGAGTTAATCGAAAGGTTGACTTATTTTAAGCGAACTGGACAAAGGTTGGCTTATTTTTGACAAATTTTCCTTATATTATATCATTTCATATAATTGTCAATTCGGATATCCGAATCGAATTTGATGAAGTCAGATTAAGTTAGGTTGTGTCTACAGTCTACTAAATTATTGTGCTCAAACATGTCGATACCAATTAAATAATTTCGAGTCGATTCGAATCGGGTCAGTCGGGTAAGTTGTTGACGGACTTGAGGAACTTGACCCCTCTAATTTTACTCGTTGAACCGTGTGTTACTTTCACCAATTGTGTTTTGCATTTTACTACCCCTTCAGCCTTCCTTCCCAACAATTCGACAACATTCATTTTGCAGAAAACATACCAAAAAACACTTAACCATTTCCGATCCACCTTCAAACACTTGATTCTCTCTCCTACAATCTCAATCTTCAACCCCAAAAATGGAACCAGATGTAAGCATTGAATCAATGTGCACGATCCGAATAGCAGTGCTTCCAATCGGCCAAATCTCACCATCCCTTTTCAGAGAATACGCTTCTCTGTTAACCCTTCACTCAAAAATCGATCTTTCATCAATCAGTTCATTCTACACTGAACACCAGAAATCCCCTTTTACCCATCAACCTTGGGATTCTGGGTGTCTTCGTTTTAAGTTCATTCTTGGTGGGTCACCTCCTAGCCCTTGGGAAGATTTTCAATCCAATCGTAAAATCCTTTCTGTAATTGGGATCTTTCATTGCCCTTCTTCCCCTGATCTTGATTCAGTCAATGATCAGTTTAACATTGTTTGTAAGGGGTATAATTCTTCTTTGTCTCAGAAGTGCTTTGGGTTTTGCCCTAGTGATGAGCAGGTATTTAATCTATTTAACATTCATTGTGATTCTTAATGGAACTATCATGTAGAGTGCTGCAAAGGTAGTGATGTAAACGGGATTTGATCCGAGGTCTCGAGTATTGCCTGAAAACATTTTAACCAATTAAGCTAGTTGACATTTACTGTCATTTGTGGGTGATTTGGAGAAATATGTCATATTGTGTGTGTGTGTGGGGGGGATGAGGAGTTGATAATGTGGTATACCTGTAATTATTATGTGATTTCTGCATTTGGGAAATTGTTGATTTTATGGTTACTTTGGATATGGATATGAACCTTATTTTAATGCAATCTCCTATTATGTATAAATCCAGGTAATATTACTATAATTGTTGATGTAATTGCCCATTTAGTTGTTGATTTTTATGGTAAGTTAGATTTTGGGCTCATGTTGGCAGATCTTATGTTTTATGAAATGCATCATTTCATCTAGTTGCCTTATATGTTAACCTTGGTTTATTTGTTATTTGATCAATACATTTGCTTGCTAGATTACGTGCAGTTTGTTGAGCTCGAGCATAGGCATGAATTGGGTTCAAATTGGACTTCTTTTTTCGTAATCCGGAATTTTTTGTTTTAAGCAATTCTAGCCTTAGTACTCTTAACAGGGTTGAGACTATGAGTTATTGAGCTGCAAGTCTGTAACATTGCTCTGTCTGTTTCAAAAATCCCAATGCTTTTAGTATTGATTGTCAGTATTACGATTGGACTTGGACAATTATTTGTTATTTAGTGTTCCAAATCTCTTACAAGTTTATCCATGATTTTTTGTATGAGGCAGGGTTTGATATGATTGAGAATTTGGACCCACACATACCAATTGTTTTTCTTAGTTCTCTAGAATGCTGTAGGAAATGTTAATGATGAACGGGGGATTGGGTGGGGGGGGGGGGGGGGGGATTGGCAATGCACCCTTTGCCACAACAAAATGCAGTGGCATTGGCCTGTGGGTAATAGGATGGTGCCATGGTGGGGGTTTCATTGTTAGTTTGTTACACATGTGGGATTGCGTTTGTTTCTTATAGCATTTTTGTCAAAAGCAAAGAAGCTATTCTTGTTAGACCCCAATTCTGAACTCTAAAGGCAGTTGATTTTTACCTGCTATTAGTTAACCTTTTTTTAGGAATAGGGATATTGATTCAGTGATTATAAGCTGAAACATTGTCTACCATAGTTGTAATATTGTCTACTGTGGTCTCTTTTAATTTTGTGGAAATGGGCAACATTTGGTTGTTTGTATATTATGTTACGGAGGACAGAGTTAGAGCCTTGCATTAGATAAAGATAACAGTGAGCTTGAATTTCTTATAAGATTGAATTTTGGTTTTTATATATGTTCATGAAAGGGATGGAAGAGGAAATTTTTTGTGGATGACTATACGGAATAATCACTTTTGGTTCATGTAGCCGACCCCACTTATGGGATTAAGCCTTTGATTGATTGATACCTGTTCATGTAGAGGCGGAATCCAGAATGTTACTAGTTTGATAGGTTCAGTTAGTTTATTTGCCATGTACTTATGTTTGACCCGCCTGCTTTTGTTGGTTCAATATTTAAGCTTTCTGGATTACATGGACATTTATAGTGTGGAGTCTGCTTGTGCCTTGAAGTTGTATTTGTTGTACAAGTAACTCACTGTTTCCCTGAACTCCAAATCACCAGATTTGAAGGTTTTACTGTGTTACAGTGGAATTTTCTATATTTAGTACATTTAGTAGCTCTGCACATTTTAAAGGTTTTACTGTGTTACAGCGGAATTTTCTGAATATCTTTTATGGAGACAAAAGGTCAAAAGCTATGAGGGGTTATACAATTATCAACTGGTCTTGCGACACGTTTAAAGTGTGGAACTAGCTGTCCAGTTGTCCTATTAAATTCCATGTGTCCTGCTTCCTTTGATCCTTTCTTTTTGTTCTCTTTACTTGTAGATGCTTGGTTTAATGGGACCTATATCTTCTCTTGCAGCTTAAAGATGGCAATAGAAGACAGGACAATTTGAACTTGTTTCCTCCTGCCGATAGACAGACTCTGGAGATGCATATGCACACAATGATGCAGGATATCGCTGCTTCATTGTTGATGGAATTCGAAAAATGGGTCCTCAAAGCGGAATCTGCTGGGACAATTGTCAAGACACCTTTGGATTCACAAGCCAGTCTCAGCTCAGAGGAGGTTTATGGTTTAGGTGTTTACATGGATTTAGATTTTAATTTTTCTTGCTCTGTAGCCTGGTTGCCCCTTCCCAGTGATTGTATCTGACATGTATGATGGAAGCAGGTGATCAAGGCAAAAAAGCGGAGACTTGGCCGTGCACAAAAAACCATAGGAGATTACTGTCTTTTAGCCGGCTCACCTGTTGATGCCAATGCCCACTACAATACTGCTTTAGAACTTGCCAGATTGACAGGGGACTTTTTCTGGTATGCGGGGGCGCTTGAAGGCAGTGTTTGTGCATTAATGGTAACCGTTGGGCCCACTAGCTGTCTCATTATTTGTCAATTATATTATATTATATGGAGTATTATTTTAGTTTATTTTGAGTATATCTGTTTAGCAAAAGTTAGTCTGTTCTAATGAGAATGGAATTGACTTGAAATCACTTAAATTGCACATGTTTATTATCAAGTAGATGGATTATCACTTTATCAGCCTGTAGTTTGTATTGTGAATCTTCATTTTCTATATAGGGAGTATCTTTTTTACTCCTACTTGATTTCTGTGCATAGTCTCTTCCCTTTCTGTTTGAAGAAAGGGATTATAGCCCTTCGTATATTGGTTACGTCTGCAACAAGGTTATCATTTAGTTTGTACAAATCTAAGCTGGTATACTCTATAATTAAACCGGTATAGTCCATTAGCCATCTTATTTTTCTGTGATCCAGCTTTTGATTGTTCGCTTTTTTTTTTTCCTTTTTTTTTTTTTGGTGAATAGATGGATCGTATAGGCCAGAGGGATCCAGTTTTGGAGGATGAAGTGAAGTACCGGTATAACAGTGTTATTGTACACTATAGGAAGTCATTTATACAGGACAATTCACAGAGGTACAGTCTACTCTATACTTGCTTTGTGTGTATGTTATGATTGTTATCTTTAAGGATAGTTGGAACATAATCACCCATAAGTGGGCTTTTAATGAGATGCTCATCATTTGCGGTAGAAATCAATCAAATTATATTAAATCACCCTTAACACTTAGTTTGCATACAGAGCATCACCTTGTCATTGTTTCTGCTGGTAAACATCAAATATGTGTGTGAAATTACGTTTATAATTTAAAGCCATTTCTCCAATTGCTCCTATATATTTCCCTAGCAAAGAAGCAATTAAAATGGGTTGAATTTGGTAAAAGGGGAAGAGGTAAATTAATCTAAAAAGATAATTGACAGATTTTCTTAAGATTTTAAATGTGAGCACAATTTTGGTACTCCCTCCGTCCCTTAATACAAAGCCTCTTTTGGTTTTTGCGTGGGAATTAAGAAAGTCATAAATTCTATAAAACTAATGATTAAAAGTACATAATATGTGCATGTGGGGTTAGAGAGAGATTGAGAGAGAGAAAAGGTAATTGGGAATAATTGAAGAGATAGAGAGAGAAAGTGTTGAAAATTGATGTTAAAAGTACAAAAAAGTAAATAAAAAAGATGACAACTCATAAAAAGAGGATAATAATGTCAAAAAATACAACCTTTAAATAGAAAGAGGCATTGTATTTTGGTTTACCCAAAATGGAAATGAGGCTTTGTATTAAGGGACGGAGGGAGTACTAAAGAGTGTGTTTTATGTAATATCTGCACTAATGAGGGCAATATTTTTATTCTCACTTTGGGTTAATAATTCTATCTTTAAGTCATTTAGAAAGTTGGCCACTTTGCAATAGATTTTGGATGTGAGCATGGGGGGCTATTGGGAGTTTTAGACAAATATCATTTTCATTAGTCAAAACTGGAGATCTAATCAGACTTGAACGAATAATTCAGCTGACAGAATTCATACCTTTATTTAAGGTGAAGAGAACATAGCCTCAGTTCACTTGAATTTTACTTATTTGGTATGATCAGAATTGGTCTTTTTGTGATCTATGATCTAATTTGAGTGTATTTTTTTTCTGATTGAAGATGATCCAAACTTATTACTTATTCTATGATCTAGTCATGTTAGATACTTAGATTAGATCAGACTAAAAATATTTGGATGTTTAGGATATATACATTGAAATGAATCTTACAAGATCTAACTTGATGATGCATTTCCTTAAATATTAGCGTAAAAAAATGGTCAAAGTCCAGTCAAACAGGACATGATCATACCAAACCATTAAAATCCAAAACATAGAGAACTAGACCTCCAAAACAATTTATTCTAGGTGAAGAGAACATATGCTAGTATGTGATGGAACAAATTATTAACTTTTATGCCAAATTTCAATTTAACTTTCTTAAGCAAAGGACTTAGTTTACAAAAGTCTGTGTCGCAAAGCACAAAGGGTCCTTGGAAGGTGTGCACATCCCTGCACCTATTGTAGCCTTTTAGGTTGCTGCACCTTGTTTTTCAAAGAAGCAATTAGGCCTGGAGCTCAGTGCCTCCTCAGGCACTTTGTATAAAGCTAAGAGTCTAAGACTGAGGGTGGGGGAAGTTGATAGTTCAACTTTCTTTTTATTTTTTTAATTTTTTTTTAATGGCTTTGGTTATAAGGAGAATGATGGAATGTTCATGGGCTCACAAGAATGAATCGATGGCAAAGTTTCCACAAGGGTTCATATTATTTATTAGAGTTCATAGTTTCAAAAAAATTGTTTGTACTATATTCTCGCACATTTCAGCCTTTGATGTATAACCTTTGAAAATGGAAAAAAAAACCCTTTGACGTGTTAGCCTGACCATACAGTCTCCTTGTTTTCTTGCAGAGTGTCACCTGTGAGCTTTGAACTTGAGGCTACTTTGAGGCTGGCCCGATTCCTTTGCAGGTGATTACATTATGGGATATTTTTTCCTAATTATCTTGCTTACTTTCTTGATATTATTTGTTTGTGAAAATTCCGAATGGTCTGAGGTTGAAAATTCTGATTAGTGAGTAAATATTCTCTGTTTTATTTGTTGTTGCATAATGGAATCTAGAAGTATGCAATAGTGCCAGTGATGTCGTTTGTTCCTTTTGATGGTTGTATTTAAAAAAAAATCTATCTCAGTAGTTGGAATGCTACCTGCAGTTTTTAGAGTAGTACTAGACAGACACAGTTGTTTATATCTTAAAGTTGATTTCAATTACTCTGCTCTAAATGTAGATTCTGCTATTATAGAGTATGTATAATTATAGTGTTTTTAGTATAGTTGCCATGGATGGCTACCCGCTACATCTTGGCCTTGTGATGCAAGTGGTATAGAAGTTAAATTTTACTCCGTAATGTATTTTGAGCCATCATGGGCTGTACCTGATAAGCTGATATGAAAAAAGCTGTTGGTCTAAATATTTTCTATTCTGAACAACTGGTTGATCTTTATACTTGCTTTTCCTTACCTGATGATGGTTTGGATTTTATAGTCTAAGATTGGAAGGTGTATTCTGCTTCTTCCCTCACGATTTTCTAATCTTGGTCCTTGCAAATTATTTCATTTTGTCAGGAGGGAACAAGCTAAAGACGTAGTAGAACTACTGACAAATGCAGCGGATGGCGCAAAATCATTGATTGATGCCACTGATCGATTAGTACTATATGTTGAGATAGCTCGACTTTATGCAAGGCTTGGGTATGAGAGAAAAGCTGCCTTCTTCTCAAGGCTGGTAGCACAGCTGTATCTGCAACAGGATAATAGATTTGCTGCTATAAGTGCCTTGCAAGTGTTGGCTATATCAACAAAAGCCTATCGTGTTGAAAGCAAAGCATCTAGGGCCAGAGATTCGCTTCCTGTGAGTAACTAATGGCATATATTAAAGTTTGATATTTGCAAAGCTTGTTCTGAAACTAGTATCTTGTATTGAAACTATTGTTTTGAAAACGAACAATAGTATCTCTTATTCAGTTTTTTGCACCTTCCTCTGTATGATCAAAATCTTGATCAACACTTCCAAATTGTCTTCTTGCTCTACTGTTATTGTGCATTCACAGTTAAGGAGTTCAAGAAGACAATTATGGAGTGCAGTTAAGCATGGCTTCATTTTTGTTGAAAGAGTTAATGAAGGAATAAACTGACTTCAGCTGCTGCTTATTTTCCAGTTCTTCTTTGGTGATTGGCTGATTGCTTTTAGTTTGAATGTAATATCTTAGTCTGATTGAGTCCTGTGACATCCCATGACAGAATGTATGTAATGAAAATTGTACTCCCTCCGTTTTTAAATACTTGCTCCATTTTTCCATGCGCGGAGTTTTAGGAGAAATTGGAGAAAGTAATAAAATATGGAGATAGTGGGGTAGTTGAGATGATAAAAAATTGTAAAAAGCAAAAGTAGTGGAAGAATAGGAGGAGATAGAGTATTATGTTGGGTCCACCAAGTGTGAGAATTAAATTAAATATTGTAAAAGCTTTCCAAAAAAGGAAATGGAGCAAGTATTTAAAAACGGCCGGAAAAGGAAAGTGGAGCAAGTATTTAAAAACGGAGGGAGTAGTTTACTTTTAGGCTAGAAGCTGCGGAACTTTGTTTAGTACTGTTCTTGTGACTTTGTTAAGAAAAATATCTTAATTTATTTGCTGCCTTATAACTCTTTTTTTTTTTTTCTTTTCTGTAAGAAGTTGAGATGTTAAAATTGTCCTTTTTACTTTCTTTCAACCGTCTATTTGTTGATGATAGGAAAATGGATCAAGTCCTGTGGATGGTGGAAAGATGAATCTCAATTCTATAGTTTCACTATTCGAGTCTCAGTGGAGCACTCTACAGATGGTTGTGCTTAGAGAAATTCTTCAATCTGCTGTGCGAGCTGGTGATCCTCTTGCTGCATGGAGTGCGGCTGCGCGACTGTTGAGAAGTTACTACCCTCTTATTACACCAGCTGGTCAAGATGGTCTTGCTACTGCTCTAACCAACTCAGCAGCTAGGCTTCCTTCAGGGACTCGCTCTGCTGACCCTGCTTTGCCTTTCATTAGGTAAATTCTGGCCCTAAGTATCTTTTTCATCTTGTTTATGCATGGCAGTTTTGGCATTTTCAGATTCCTGTGAAACTTGATAATTAGCCCAGCCTGCAGAAGTGGTGCTATATGTGTTCTTAATCTGCAAAGTGATTTCACTATCGATGCCATGCTCAAAAATTAAGAAAATAAGCCTTGACATTAATAGGGATGTTACAACAAGATTATTCATTGTATATGTATTCTGAATCAATCTGTGTGATACCGTGTCCGTGTAGTTTCTTGTTATTTTGTAAAATATTGAATTGCTTTTATAGAAAATAGTAACTACAAGTCTACAACCATGGCAATCTCAGAAACCTATCATGTTATTCTAAAATTTTTATGCTTATTTTTCTGTATTCTTTATTTGCTTCATGTTTTAGCTGTTGAAGGACTGTTAAATTTTAAGTCAACTTAAGTTTCTCTATAGCTTTTTATGCTATTGTTACATTTTATGCTTTCTTTATGTTTATCTCTATACTAATTTCCACAAAATTGTTCAAGTACTTTTGCATCACCTGCCCCCGTGTTTCAGTTGCAGAACCTTTATTGAACATATATCTAGTATCTTAAGTAGGAATAGGCTACATGTTTTAGCTTAAGTTGGACGTGTTGATAATTTGTTGTTCTCATTTATCTCGATGCTCTGAATCTGCCGTCTACCTGTAAGGTGGAGGTTAGTGAAGAACTATTGCTCCTAAATCCGGTGTAAAGTTGACGGGATCAATCAATGTAATGATAGTATTCTAAAAGCTATTTTGAATGCACTAGATAATCTTAAAATTTAAACCTTGCAGTGACAGCTTACGCTTTTGCTACCTATCATCAGGTATAAGTTTGGTTTATGTGTATGTGTTTGTTTAAATGCAGATTACATTCTTTTCCAATCAGTCCATCTCAGATGGATATTGTGAAGCGCACTTCTGGAAGAGAAGATTGGTGGGCGGGTGCTGCTCCTTCAGGACCTTTTATTTACACCCCATTTAGCAAAGGGGACACTAATATTAACAGTAAGCAAGAGCTGATTTGGGTTGTTGGTGAACCAGTTCAGGTGCTTGTTGAATTGGCCAACCCATGTGGTTTTGATTTGGTTGTCAATAGTATATATCTCTCAGTTCCTACTGGAAACTTTGATGCTTTTCCCATCAGTGTGACTCTTTCCTCTAATTCATCAAAAGTTATTGCATTATCTGGAATTCCTACATCTGTGGGACCCATAACAGTTCCTGGATGCATTGTTCACTGCTTTGGAGTTATCACTGAACATCTTTTTAGGGACGTTGATAACCTGCTGCTTGGTGCAGCACAAGGGCTTGTTTTGTCTGATCCTTTCCGTAGCAGTGGCTCCCCAACTTTGAGGAATGTATCAGTCCCAAATGTTTCTGTGGTTTCACCTCTGCCATTGCTTGTCTCGCATGTTGTAGGTGGTGATGGCGCTGTCATTCTATATGAAGGTGAAATTCGTGATGTGTGTATAAGCCTGGCCAATGCAGGAACAGTTCCAGTTGAGCAAGCACATATATCATTGTCTGGGAAAAACCAAGATGCTGTCATTTCAATTGCATATGAAAATTTAAAATCTGCCCTTCCACTTAAACCAGGTGCAGAGATCACTTTACCAGTGACGATCAGAGCCTGGCAACATACCACTGTGGACTTTGATACTGCTGCAGGGAGGTCTGGGGGTTTGGGACGACAGTCTAAAGATGGGACCAGTCCGATGTTGATGATTCATTATGCAGGTATGTAGTTAGTCATGAGACATTGAGATTGGCATGGTTTTTGTCAGCATTTCTATTCTAAACTCAAGACTAGTTTCAACCAAAAAAAAAAAAAAAATTCAAGTTTAGTTACTACTTGGCACTAAACTCTGTCAGTATAATCTTAATATGTTCTCGTATGTAATTCTGTTAAGAAACAGCTATGAATTCATAGGTCAACTATTGCTGTAAACATAAATAAGATAATATAAATGAGTTAATCTTCCCTTTCTCTCCTTTTGATCTCCTCTGCATCATTTTGCTCTCCTCTGCATCATTTTCAGATTTTGTTCTACCTTTTGGTCCAGAATAAAAAAAAATTCTTCACATTCATGATCAATAATTTATTTATTTTCATTTCCCTCTCTCCTAGAATAATATTGAATGTTTGTTTATAAACAATTTGCACAATATTCAATGTTGCTTGATCAATGATTAAACTTGCTCACCCTATTAACCAAGTTTGCTGTTGATTTTCTGATGAACTTCTGTTTAACTCCAGCAAATTCCCCTCCCCCTTTTTTTAAAAATTGTTTTAGCCAATTCTATCCTTCATGAATGACCTATGGTTCATGAAGATTGATACTTTAGCTTTTAGGTTCTTTTTATAATGGAGACAAAATTCTGCTCTGCTGCTCTGCATGCTTTCTATTGCTTTACTATTTCTGTGTGGTACTGAGTGGTCGTCTTGGTGTTCAAGGTGCTGCTCACGTCTGCATTGTACGAGTATGACTTAGTTGCTGCACATTTACATGCACTGTCATGATTCTCCTTTAAATTATCCATCTTAGTTTTTTCCAAATAATTCGAACACCAGCTGCAAGCTCTTATTTGTTCCCCCCACTCCCCCTCCAAACTCCTTTCGTGTTTATGTTATAAAGATTCGATAATTAATCTATTTTCAAATGGATTTCTTTGCCAGGGCCCTTAGGATGTGACATGGAGTCTGCAGCAGACAATTCCGTTGTACCTCCTGGAAGACGCTTAGTTGTGCCATTGAATGTCTGTGTTTCACAGGGATTATGTTTTGTGAAGGCTCGCATGTTGTCTATGGAGATTCCTGCTCATGTTGGCAAAAACCTTCCTAAACCATCTATAGCAGACAATGATACTGAGCTATCTTCAGGTTCTAACAGAATTGAAAGATTGGTGAAAAAGGATCCATATAGGGGTACTTGGGGATTGCGGTTCCTTGAACTTGAGCTGTCTAATCCTACTGATGTTGTATTTGATATTAGTGTTTCTGTTCTGCTTGAAAATTCTAGTAATGAGGATAGTTCTACTGACCAAGAACCTGCTGAGTTTGGCTATCCAAAAACCACCATTGACAGGGATTCCTCTGCTAGAGTGCTGATACCACTGGAACATTTTAAGTTACCAGTTCTTGATGCTTCCTTTTTTATAAAGGAGCGTTTGGTTGATAGAACTTCTGATGGTAGAAATTCAAGCTTTTCAGAGAAGAGTGCTAAAGCCGAGCTAAATGCTTGTATAAAGAACTTGATATCAAGGATTAAAGTCCGATGGGAATCCGGAAGGAACAACACTGGAGAACTGAATATCAAGGATGCAATGCGAGCTGCCCTTCAATCATCTGTTATGGATGTGCTGCTCCCTGATCCCTTGACTTTTGCCTTTCGGCTTGCTCGTGGTGGTTTAGGAGATGATCTACAGAGTTCTGCAACAGAGAGCTCGGTGTTAGCACATGACGACTCCTATGGAAGTTCTGGTTCGTAATAATACCAAGGAATTAATCAAGATGAATCTCAGCATTACATGCAGAGACGTAGCTGGAGAGAACTGTCTTGAGGGTCCCAACGCTACTGTATTGTGGGCTGGTAAGTATAACTTTGGAGCATTTCTTTTTGTGTGTGTGTGTGTGTGTGTGTGTGTGTGTGTGTATTATGGTGGTAATTTTGGAGAGCAAAGAAGTACTAGTACAATCTAATTCGGTGAATTTGTCATTAGCTGTTACGGAAAATAATTCATGCAAGTTTTCCTATTTCAACTTTACATCAAACCAGATGGTAGTTTGCTGGAAATGACGACTGTCAATTGTCTACTTAAAGATAGAAGCTCCTTGTATATGGTCTGGTGTAAGTTTGTAACATGCATTTCGTTCTAAATGAAATGCTAAACACAACTTAACCCCAAAAAAAAAAAAAAAAAAAGAAAGAAAGAAAGGCTAAACACAAGGGGTGAGCATGTGCCTGTTAGGCCGATTACTGATTCTTATCATATTGCTGCTTTTGTTTAGGTGTTCTCTCTGGAATTACTTTGGAAGTACCTCCACTTCAAGAAATTAAGCACCAATTTTCATTGTATTTCCTCGTACCTGGTGAATACACATTAGTTGCTGCCTCGGTAATCAATGATGCTAACGAGATCCTTAGGGCACGTGCAAGAAGCGATTCACCCACCGAACCAATCTTCTGTCGAGGACCTCCTGTTCACATCAATGTTTGTGGGGCGGCATGATGTGGTTTGCTGAAATTGATTGCCAATAATTAGGCAGAGATTAGCAGGTTACATTATCCATTGGAGTTGAATACAAATCCGGCTTTTTGCTCCATCTGTGTCCCGGCTGCAGAAATCATTTGAGTTTGTACCCCTTCTGCATAATTTTGCTGCTCTGGGGTCGTTGAGTTGGAACTTTTGGTGATCAGCATATGGACATATGGCTCGGTGTGAAAGCCTATTAGGTTGTATACATGTATCAGTATGAATTTTATGATTTGAATTCTGGGTTTTTTTTTTATGGGGTAGTTCCTTTTAGAATTCTCTGGGCAAGTCTGATTATTCATGGAGCGCTATCAAATTTCTGGAAAAATTGATTGAGCATTTTTTTAATCGAAATGTTTCATTGAACAATATTTGAAATAATTATCAAAATTCAGGTACTTTTTTTTTTTGACCAAAAAATGTACTTGTTACTCGAAGATGATAATTAATCATCATGATGCACAATATTAGTTTCATGGCAAATATAAGACCAACTAGTGTACAATCTGTGCATGATTTTCCGAATAGTTTGAGCCAATAATTTTTTTTTAAAAAAAAATTTCTTAATTTGGGCATTTGTAAAATAGCACTACTAAAAGAAAAAATGCGGTTGTCACAAAAACTTAACATATAAGTATTAGATTTAGCAGAATGTCGTAAAGGATAATAATACTCGTACCTATGTATTCAACACTTATTGTCATCACCATAGAATGTCTTATCAATTTAATATTAAATGACTTCAAACTTAGAGAAAACGCAAGAAATCGTATGAAAGCTTCTCTAATGTCATTCTCAGTTAGTTATTTGAAAATTGTCTAAAGTTCATGATGAATCTAAAAAGACCAAACTAATACTCAACAATGAATGCGTCGTTCACCAAAAAAATATAAGAATGAGTCAGTCGAACCGGGTGTCCAGGTCTAATGCTTGGAAGGCATTTATCCAAACCGTTGGACTACCGACGCAATTTCCTGTTGATTATTATATGATTTTCAATAAATTAATCAAAAAATAAAAAAATAAAAAATCAAGCCCAAATTCATGTATTGGGTCCCCTATTGGGCTAATAGGACAACAATTAGTTGTAATTTGCCCAATAGTAAGGCCCGATTTGAATTTTTGTAACATCAAATCAATAAACAATGAAATATTCTCCCATGCCATACAAAAGAGTCATCAACATCAACCAACAGGAAGTTAAGAAAAGAAAATAGGAACATATATTCATAGACTATGGTTTTTTACTTTAAATTTTATGTTTTAACAACTCTTTGATTCATAGTCCATTAATAAAAAGAGTGTGACATCACATAAAATGGCCAAATGAAACATATTATCATGTTATCTAATTTCATATAAAGCTCATTATCTCTTTCTCCTTTTTCTTGTTACCTTTCTTTTTATTTAATCTTTCATCATGTTTTCAACTTACCTTATCTTGTCAATTAGCCTACAATACAAGGATTTTCTTATGTGGGGTTAAGGTTCTATCCTTTCACTTCAATAGACATAACTTAGACCATATTCTTCCAAGTCTTAAGGATTGAATTTGACATTGATATATACCTATGCATTTAAAATTTCTGTTTTTTTCCCACCCTAAAATTCTATTACTTGTTAGATGAAATGAGTGTACGACACTTATCCAACGATGACCCACTTTAGTGATAGGCCCAGGTCTTGTAATTAATCACACCGTTTATATCTATATCTTTAGTAGACTTGACAACCTAACCAGACAGACTTAACTCAATATTACACGTTACCTCAACCAACATTGATTTTTCTTTCTAATAAACCCGAACTAACATATTAGCACGGATTCACTCTGGCTTGCTACACCATATTATAATAAAAATGTGCAACATTAAATTAGATAAAGAGGAATAATAAAAGGAAGGATTGGTTTGGTATTGGCCATAATGATCTCATGGGGCATCAATGATTTATGAGCTGGACTGTGTATGTGTGTGTGTGAGCAGGAAGCTCTTATTGAGACTGTTGAGATTTCAGGTTCTTGTAAAAGAGGAGAGAGAAAGTGGTAAAGTGGTCCATGAATAAAAAGGGCTTAAATTTAGAAGTGGTAAAGTGGTCCAAATTTTGGAAAGCAACCTAAGAGAAAACAAGGTGGCAAAGTAAGGAACATAAGGTGGGCAATTGGGTTTATGGATATTAATGCCCACCCATTCGAACAAATTTAAAGCTTCATTTTCATCAATTATAAACCTCATATACATGCTCCTTCCTATAAAAATCTAAAGTTGTCATGTTAATTTATCCCTTCGAGTAAATGCCAAATCTATCGTATTCCTTCGTTTAATCCGACCTTTCGCTTTTTCTGTATTACTGTTACCCCGTTTTTCTCGAGAAATAAAATGTTAGTACATAGATTAATTGAAGGCCGATTTACATTATTATATTAAGATTAAATGGTAATCTAAGCATATAATTAACAAATGAACAAAAATTAGAGGGAAAGTAGTAATAAATGAACCCATCTATTTAAAGGTAAGTATCTTATGTCAAATTATAATATAAAGGGAAAAAAACGTAATATACATATAGAAGTCACTCATCAAAAAAATTAGAAAATTGAAATTTATTATTCGTCTACACTTATTTTTCTTTATTGTGACGTAAATATATATAATCAACCAATAGCTACAATTGAATCTCGTCTAACCATTTGCCTAAAAATCCAATTAATCACATCTAATGGAAAAAAAAAGTAATTAGACAGAAAATGTTGATGAAAGAATCCGGAAAAACAACGCGAGAAACAATTGTAAAGTCAATGATCATAGGTGAAGGAGCATAAATTTGGGAGCCCACCTTATAGAAATTCCCTTGATGATTGAAACTCAAATAAAAAACCTTCTTTATTACGCGTATAAAGTACCGGTGCATTTTTTTTTTTTTTTTTTTTTGAAAAAAAAAAAAAAAAAAAAAAAAAAAAAAGTACCGGTGCATTTGCATACTGAATTACTGACGATATCACATGAAAAAATGAAATATTTTTGGCCTACTAATATTATCTACATTTTCTACTATTATGAAATTTGTAATGTATATATCTCAATGTCCAAGCATTTATAATTACAAAATAATGGCATTGATTGATAAGCATATGTAGATTATTATTAATGAAATATGATTACGTTTGAGTTCCAAACTGTTTTATGATACCAGTCTTACATTTTGTAGGGGTTGGTGACGCAAATCAGACTCTATATATATGAGTTTTACATTTGCTCACATTAGGAATTTTCCTCGTAAGTAGAGTTTTTTAATGTTTTCTTACCTTTAAAAAAATCAATGTATTTTCTACTTCTGAGTACAAGGTATCAAGGTTAAAGGGGTAAATGTACGTAGACCGGGTTGGATTATCAACTAGGTCATCCATATGAACATGCAAACTGATCTTTTAGGATGTTTAAAATTATAATCATTATTAGTTTGTCATTCTTCAACATTGATATCTTCAACTTTAACTTGATTTGCTACTAATAATATAATTATCCTTAATTAACATAACCGTTTCTGTAGTCGACATTGATGGCCTTATGCCAACCCGAACGACCTTAATTAGCCATTAACATACATGGTGCACCTGTAATCAAACAACTAGCATAATCTTGCAATACAAAGGCGATATCTTACCTATATAAGTTAAGATTTGATAACATTAAGTAGTGGTAGAGCTAGGTTCCCAAGCAACCTATCCAACCATATAATGCTTTGTAATTCTTGAAACCATTTCAACTTTAGAAATTTGATAAGGCTTTTTTTTTTTGGTTGAGTTGACATAAATTAAAGCAATTACCAACACATAATTTCTTAGTTACATTTGCTATACCTATATTGTAAAACAATTTACTACCTCCGTTATATGTTATTTGCAACGATGTGACATAAAGCAGAGAGAAAAAAGTCTAATCGTTGCAAATAATATGTAACAGAAGTAGTAATATAATTTGGTTCCGTACACTTTCATATCAACTAAACGATCACCCGATATTATCATTCATCTTAGTTCTTATAAATGGATAAGAGGATAGATCATGTCAAGGTGGGACAAACAAATTGTCACGCGTGATGAAAATTAATACTCAAAAAATACAATGAATTTATTCATTCGAACCAATAAAGCAATTTCCTTCTTGTATACGTTAGCATGAATGAGAAAAGGTCATTTTATTTTGGTCTATGTATTATACTTTATATTGTAGATTTGTAGCTACATTACTTAAATTATAAAGCTAGTCCCAAAAATGCCAAAATTGCCTTCAATCCATCAATTTTTTTGGAAACCAGCCCTCAAATTCTAAGTCAGAATTGACAGCCAATAATATCATGTATATAGTGAATTTGTGTGATTGAAATTATTTGTAATCCACATTGTATTTTTCTTTTTATTTATGTGATTATTGTTCATACCTAACTACTCATATATTCTTTCAAAAAAAAAAAAAAAAAAAAACCTACTCTTATATAGTACAAGTACTATCTAAAGAGCCATTCTATTCATCAAATGACTAATCATTACTCAAAAGCAATGTATCTGTTTTTATTTTATTTTATTTTATTTTATTTTATTTTTATTTTTTTTAATAATGTCCAATATAGAAAAATAAATAGAAGCAAAAACAACATGACAAAAAACTAAATAGTACAAAGCTATAAGTACTATTGTTACAAATTTTATGATAAAGGTTAAAAATGTAATAGTTCGTAATCTAGTTTACAGCATGTATGACTATTGATTAGCACGAAAAAATAGGGTATGATTTTTGAATGGTTTATTATGACAAGTATTCCGTACAAGATCCATTAAAATCAGATGAAAGCACAATTTTCCATTTTACTGTATTTTGTTTTATAATCAATATCACAATTATTTTACAATGAAAGGAAAACTCACTTATAACATGTGTTCAATTGAAGCCACCCTCCTTTTGATTTATACCTCATTGATTTTGCTACCTCAACCCTCCTTTATATCAGTCTTAGATAATAGGTATAAAGTATGAGTACATGACAAGGGAATAATCGCGTCGTCAAACGACTACACCTCAATCAAATATAATTTATACACCTAAACAAACCTAATACAAGTATAAGGCAAGTATAGGGGTCGAACCACAAGGAGACATGCATAAACACCACATTCACTACTCAATACTCAAGCTACCTCGGAACAAGAAATGTGAAAAGTTAAGAAATTAAACTAGAGATTAAGAATGATTAAAACCAATATAACTAAGCACCAAGGGAAGTAGGTAGATGTAGTAGCCAATTGATCATGCAATAACACGGAGGCAAGGCAATGGTAAACTAAGCATGTAAGAATATCGAATTAAAGCTTAATCTAACCGCCTTCCGGGGTCAATCAAATTCTCCTAACATAGCCTCTATGTTTCCACACTAGAACCATATATTAGAAGGTGCAATCAAAGAACTATCGATAGTAATGAATCTTAACTAAGTCAACTTCCGTTTCTTGTTAGCAAAGATTCACCTTTAATCAACTAACAATGTGCACTTGCAAGAAGATTAAAGAACATCAAACACACAAAGACTTTAATCACCATTAACAAAACCCCAACATCAATAGCATGAATCAATCAACAACCACACCATCCCCACACCCTTGGCTAGGGGACTACTCACAAATCATATTGAAGGCAATATCAATCATCAAATCAATAAGCATCAACATGATCAATAAGCAATGAAGGAAAACTAAAATAAGCAAATAAAACTAAATACAAAAGCAAAGAAAGAGAGTAAGAAATTGCTCATTAATTGAAGATGAAGATTTACAAAGGTTCAAGCAGGCTCCTTCTTCAATATCCAAGTTCATCAATGGAAATCCACACTTTCTCTCTCTACTAATGAAGTTTCTCTCACTAGATTAGGGCTAAAATGTTTCTAAGTAATGATAGATGATCCCCTAAACAACTCTACGGCCTATATATATAGGTCCCCCCAAAAGATACAAAATACGAAATAAAACAAACTGCAGTTCAGCGGTGCGCGCCCGCGCACATATACTGCGCGCCCGCGCAGAAGCTGGGTGTGCGCCTTCGCAGATCTTGCGCGCCCGCAGATCTGTGGGTACGGAGGATGAGACCCATGGATGCGCGCCTTCTCTCAGCAATACTGCGCGCCCGCTCTTGAGGGGTGTGCGCCCGCACACATGGCGCACGCAACACTCTGTTTTGGTTCTGCTTCTGATGCTGTGCTGTGCGCGGGTTCTCCCAGAGCTGCGCGCCCGCGCACATCAGTCGCGCGCCCGCACACTGAGCGCACACATGGCGCACAATTCTTCTGATTGTGTTCTGCCAAGGAGCCATCCTGCGCGGGTTCTCCCAGTGCTGCGCGCCCGCACACAGGGGAGATTGGGTGTGAATTGCTCTTCTTCCAATGCCTTGGTTCCTACAAAACAAAAACAAAGAAAACAAGGAGAAAGGCAAACAAGGAAAAGAGGAACAAAAGGAGAGAAAAGGGGGCAAACAAGCTACAAATGGGTGGGAAAAACCCGTAAAGAGTACATTAAATTGTGGCATAAATGCCACTCATCAGTACAAAATCAAATTTTTTTCCTTGGCTATTAATTTGGAAACCCTACTCTTAAGTGTATTCCCTAGGGAATCTAGAAAAGTACACTAGAAATAAAATCAAAATATCAATTGGAATTATCATGTACACCATAATTCCATAAATATCTTGCGTGTTCACCTATCTAATTATATAAGTGGAAATAAAAATTATATCAACCTCATGTATGTCCTTTTCCAAAGAGCAAAATAATTGGAGGTAATTAAAAAAATACAAAACCTTTTAAAGATAGAATTTAAGTAATAAAGGGCATCAAAAGTAAGTGGTAGAATAACATGAAAAAACTACCAAAAAAGAAGAAAGAAGTGGAGGATGAATTTTTTTTCTTACTTTCAACTTCGAAGCTTTAGGATATGTCATAATAATTGAAAATGTTTTTATCCATCTATTTATCATCACTCTATCAGTATGGTTGAAAGTGATGGCTCCCTTTTCAAGATTGATTCTATTTCAAGGAAATGGATGTTTGTTTGTTTGGGATAATCGATGTGTACCATTATTTAAGGATGTATGTAGATTCCTTGAATATTTTTTTCATTTGATTCTTTATTCTAGTCATCCAGCATATTGGGCAAATTATCCTCATGTTTTCAACCATTATTATTCTCCCACACTTTCATTACTAGCATGTTAAGACATTGAGTCGATTATAATTATAGTGTACTCGTATTTTCTAATTTCTATGTTCCCTTATACAGCTGTTTTGCATTTAAGATTATGTACAAGTTTTACAGTGAGATTGGTCCCTTTATAAATAGAAATAATATGATGTTATTAAACTTTAAACGCATGAATATATTCAAAATTTTCGAAAATGTATACTTGTGTTAGGTATGTACTCCATAAAACTTTACTCAAAATTCATCAAGCTAATATACTTCGTATTTGTTATATGCATGAGGATTAAACTTTAAAAAATAAAAGACACTGTATCTTGCTTAATTATATATAGCTGGCATAGCCATTAAATACCATTGAAAGAAAAGTTTGATTATACAAGAGAGCGAGTATGCGAAAGCGAAGATGATTTGAACATTCTTGGTCGGTGGTTGACTGACAGTAGAGAAGCAATGAATTTACTTGTAAGAAGTAATCGACAAATCAAGAAAAAGTTCAACATTATATTCATTAATCATGCATGCATTAAACTATATAATATAAAATATAATTAGTGATAAATAGTAAACCTTTGTTTTTTTGTGAGATGTGTAAGTAATGAAGTATACTACTCGTACCATAAAAAATCAAATAACTTCACGAAATAACGAATATGAAAGTATACAGTACAGTGTATGATAAAGATCCATATTCATACATATAGAGTTATTTCATAACAAGCTGTTTAACAAATTTGATCAACCACTGCAATATATCATTAATGTACTACCATGTCAAAGAAAACAAAAGGACTTATCGTTTTTAATATGGTGAATCAATTTGATTTTGATTATGACAAATAATGATAACTCTTATAACTAACTTTTGTACGAAAGTAGTTGTGTATGTATTTATTATATACTGTATATTGATGTGTGCCTATTAGTAGCATACGAATATAAAATTATTATTTATACTTTTATTCAACCAAATTACTAATTCCGTTTGTTTTTGTTTGTCTCAATTGATATTTACAGGATAAAAAAATAAAAAATAATTTAAAATAGACCATGCATGATGAATAAACTTATTGCTATATAAGTCTGATCAAATCATCATACGAAGTATATATATATATGCAGGATATATTGTTAGATTGATCTCAATGTGTATATATAGATTCATAATAATGTGAGTATTTGCTTTTTTTTTTTTTTAATATCTACATCTAAGGATCTGTTCACATTTACTTAATTTCAGTTTAGTTCAGCTCCAATCAGTTCAGCTCCAATCAGTTCAGTTCAGTTTAGCTCCTAATTTCCTTCTCTCATAAAATATTCATTTCAGCTCAATTCTCTTCAGTTCAGTTCAGTTCAGCTCCAATCAGTTCAGTTCAGTTCAGTTCAGCTGCAATCAGTTCAGTTCAGCTCCAATCAATTCAGTTCAGTTCAGTTCAGCTTAGTTCAGTAAATGTGAACAGGCGCTTAATTATATGTGAGGATGTATCCATTTCTGCATTAATGGAGAACCTACAAAAGGCAAACGGGAATAGCTAGACATATGCTTCGTATAAAAGAATGAGTGTAATACTATAAAGTCTATTTTCCACAATTTCTTTCTTACACTTGTTTGAAAGTATCCGTCTAAATTTCATGAATGTTTGGTAAAAATACACGTACTCTAATCATGTTTAATTTGATAAGAAAAAACTCCACTTTGCATTAACATCATGTTGAAAAACAAATAAATAAAAAAAAATCTAGCTAAACCTAAAAAAGTTCAATTAGTGCTCAAGTGTGATGTTAGCACTTAATCCTTTTTTAGTTAATAAAGGATTAAAACATTAAGATTTGCCCCAAAAAGAGGCACAAATGGAGACAAAGCCTCACATATACGACTTTTATCGTCCACAATCATGCATGATGTGAACTTTCTCCTCCATCAAAGCCTCATTTCTAGTATTTCCTTTTCTTTAATCCTAGTTCTTGATTTCTAGTATTAATGGGACCCATACAATATAATAATATAATTAATACAATAGTTTATCTTGACGTACCAAACCCTTTTTTTAAAATCAAATTAAATGTACTTTAACCTAACCAATTAATTATTTGTTTAATTTATTAGATACTATATGCTTAATTAATTATTGAATGATATGATGAAATTAGATGAAATTTAGCTTATGAATAGATGACAACATAATAAAGTTCTTATGTTGTTTGATATGGGGTGCAACCACATACGTGGAGGGGCCTATGTAATTCTGGATATATTCATATATACTTGGCAATTTTTTATTGGATCGACGGTGCCTTTCATAAACAGAATTTGTATACAAGGAAAAGGCTAGAAGGTGCTCTACGAAATCAACTAGCTCCTTGTATTGATAACTTATGTTTGTATGACTTTCTATTTCAATTAAAATTTATGTGTTTTAATTACAATCATATTACTGTTAATTATGTTGACATCGTGTCACCTTAACTGTCAGATAATATAAACTCCTTGATTAGAGTGATTTCCATTGATCAATATTTGATTAAATTAGAGTGATTTCCATTGATCAATATTTATAGGGTTACAATGAGAAACCTAATCATATTAGGTAACTATAAGATATGTACAGATATAAAGATAATCTTATACAAAATATATCCTAAACCTAAGATGAGAATATTCTATGGATATTCTCTATCACACCCCCGCAGTCAGAGCGGGAGAAAATCGGATGCTCAGACTGGATCTGAATCACGCATCGAGCGGTAAGGATAGTATGGTAACCCATGATCAAAAGAGAAGTAGTAGACATGTGCCGGTGATGACGATGAGAAGCAACAGCCACGACCTACATAGAGTAGAGATAAGCACTGCTAGGCCGGAGGAGAAGGAGAAGAGCCGCACACAGACTCGGGCTAAGTTGCAGATCCAGAGAAGAAGAAGCTAAGGGATCAAACCATCATCGGGGAGAAGACACTACACTACTACGTGAAATCACAGTTGAATAAAAACAAATAAAATAGCGCAAGAAAAGAATAAATTCCACCGCTTGAAATTAATCTCAAAAGAGAAACCTAGGTAGCAAGAATCAATACTCCACAAAGATTCTAAGTGCTGCAACAATAAGAGGAGCCAACTTGATAGCAAAAGAGATGTGCAAAAGTAGTTGACCTTATTCTCATATATGACCACCAAAACAAAATCTATGTGATTATGTGTAGAAAAACCAATGGGACAATGTAAGAATCATTGTTGGTCATGAGGAGGTGGAAATAGAGTGCGGCACATGGAGAAGGTTGGCGAATGTGGTTACTGCCAGTAGTGGGAGGCGGTGGTGTATGCGATTGCCACCAATGATGGAGGCGGCTTTCGCGGTTGCTACTGTCGGTGGGAGGCGCAAGGTTACATAAAGATTCTAAAAAAAACTTTGAGAAAAGGAAAAAAAATAATCTATATGCGTGTGTTTGCGGAAGCATAAAAAGTTTGTGTATATCCCACCGGTGGGTTTAATTTTCCAACCCACCGGCAGGGTGGGAATTTTTATATATGATCCCAAGATCTCACCTAAGCTGTGATACCATGTCGGAGAATATAAACTCCTTGATTAGAGTGATTTCCATTGATCAATATTTATAGGGTTACAATGAGAAACCTAATCATATAATTAGGTAACTATAAGATATGTACAGATATAAAGATAATCTTATACAAAATATATCCTAAACCTAAGATGAGAATATTCTATGGATATTCTCTATCATTAACGTTGTACTAAATTAAAAGATATTGAGTAGTCGGTCTTGGGTGTGACTAATCTGTGTCACTGCGTGTGAGACATGTATCATGCAAAAAGTCACTCTAAATACAAAGTACGAAGTATAATAATATCAGGCCATGTATTTTCACTTATTTCAGGAAAAATAAGTTTAGATAAGTTCAAATCAAGGTTAATAAGTTCAGATAAGTACAAGAAAATTAAGTTCAGATACGTTAGTTGTGTTAAAGGTTAATAAAGGCTACCAAGTTCATTTTATAACTAAAATAAGGGCATGTTCATATTTACTGAACTGAGTTGAACTAAACTGAACTGAACTGATTGAAGCTGAACTGAACTGATTGGAACTGAACTGAAACTAAATTGAGCTGAAATGAATATTTTATGTGAGAGGGAAATTAAGAGCTGAACTGAACTGAACTGAAATGAACTGATTGAAATTGAACTAAACTGATTGGAGCTAAACTGAACTGAAATTAAGTAAATGTGAACAGACCCTGAGTTCTAATAAGAGCTAATAAGTTTAGATAAGATCATACAAGTTCAGATAAGATCAGATAAATTATACAAATTTACGACGTAGCATTATTATAATCCACTTAAATTTTGGTGGTTTCAATTGAGACTTGCATATACAATAACATGATCTACAATACACATGAATATGTAATTCCTGTAACAAAGAATTTGTACATAATATAAATGGATGAGACTAATATAATTGGTACGGTATTATTTTTGTTGAACTGTCTATAGGAAAAGATGATTAAGTACTCGTATTAAAATTTGGGTGAATGCTTCTTAACTCCTTTTTCCCGTATTAATATACTTGGGTGTATAATACAAATTAAATCAATTACTATTATGAAGAAGTATTATTCTACCAATTCTAGTGATGGATGTGGAACTTTGACTCACTATCAATCAGATATTATAAGACTACAAGTTTCCCTTTTCTACAACCACAGTTGATTGATCACTCAATTATTTGTTAGTTAGCTTGCCAACTTTCAAACTTCAAGATGGATGCATGACTTTGTACGAACAGACACACTTCCAAATTGGGGCCTATTTTTTACATTTAAAAATATTTTTATCATATTAAATCCATCCAGAGGTAATTGAAATTTAGGAGAATATTGTATAAAAACTTAGGACTTATCAAATTTATAATCAACTTTATTTATATTTATCTAATTTATCAACTTTTGGTTAAAAAATCTAAGTATTGACAATCCTCATTAAAGACCATATTGTGATGAATGTTCTATTTCATTTAATTAACCATGTATTTGTTAAACAAAATACAATAAAAAGTTGCCTAAGAAAGGGTCATCTCCATGTGGCATTAAATTATATAAAAGGCAATATTGATATGAAGAATATAATACTGAAATACACTCATACGTCATACATGCATATATCATTTATTACATACCTTTACCTTACCATATACAGCTATACTGAGCGAGTCTGCGACATGTGTGATACACGCACATATGTATTGCGAAAGGGGCATTTGGCGAAGGGAATCAAACAAATGCCCCCCTTATAATTTCAAATCGTTGGATGGCACAGCACCTAATTAAGCATTGACGTGCACAAGAGGATGACAAAAAAGGGGAGGGAGTAGGGGACCTTAGATGAAGGGGGGGCCGAGGGGCTGTGCGTGACCACTGTAAGAATGTGGAAGATTGCCGTTGGCACAAGGGCACGCTGCGCTCCAATTAGGGTAGGGGACCATGTAATGCCATTACAATTCCCACGCCTTTTATTATTCTCTTACCATGTTTTCTTCTACTACTACTGGTATTATTCTTTACTGTGAAAATTTGAAAGCAATGGGGCTTTGTCAAACTCAGTTTTGTGTGTGACTATATTATGTAGCCAAAATTGACGACTCAATTGTATCTGTTTAATTTCATTTTTGATTTCTATGTTTTGTGCATATGTATTCTTGTACGAGTACCAAACTTAGTTGGTTTTTAGAGGATAATATGTATTCAATTCAAAAGTTTGTCTAGGTTTGGTTCTATTTCTAATCACGTCCAATGTTCATATTTTGAGATTAGCTAGTTTAACATTCAAGGCGATTTTTTTATTTATTTATTAAACTCATTTTAACTTTTCGAGTCATTTTAATGGGGGTCAGTGTTTTGATTTCTATCAAGTCGAACAAAGGATTATATCAGGTTGATTCGTTTGTTTGACTAGTATATGGGAAAATGTAGTAAATCCCTATAGTGAGTTGGTAATTGTTAATTATGATATTATCTTCATGGTTCGTCCCAGTAAAAATATTATTACGGTCTTATCATACAACGGTTCACTTGATCAATTTACATACTCTTACCTTAGATTATTACGGAGTACTATAACAGTTACGTACCATGCCAAAATTCTGAACTTTGCATGAAAAGATTGTACTCATCATCTATGACACTAAAAAAGATGATAACGCACATTACACAAAAATTAGAATAGTTACTATTAATCTGTCACTCAAAGCACAGTAAAGCAGTAAAAAAGCTTATTATATGGAGTATGATCCTCCAACAAAAATACAGATGAAGAAGATGTGGACCTAGCTAATAAGTAGGCAGAGGGCCTTAACTTTGGCCGGCGGCGGTCTCAGCAAAAGCCGGGCACCTCCTGTTTTCACACTCTCAGACTTACTCCTGCATAGCCTGACCTACGTACAGTTTTAAGCATGCTTCCTTCTATACTCCCTACTATAGTTTTACTCCTATGCATATGTTCAACTTTAACGTATCGTATTTTATCGTTTTTTTTTTAATTGCAACGTTTGAGGTTTTATAGTATACATCACCAAGGTTTAATAACGTTAATATACAAAAAAAACAATAATAGAAGCCTTAATTTTAAAGATGGGGTCGAGCTTACGAGCTGGTTGATTAATAGTACGTTGTCGATGCACAAATTATCTAATCGTTTCTTAAAAAAAAAAAAACAAATAATATTATCGTCTCTTAGCAATAGTGTAAAATTTCAATCAAACAATACAAGGTCGATTATTTCACTAGATTTTATTAAATAGTCAAGGTTATGCATACAGCTAATTTAATTTTAAACACTGTAATTACTTGTATAAAAGAATGGATATCATCATATCATCCATGCATATTGAAAAAGGGTACTTTACTTTTATTTGCTAACCACCGAATACTGCTAAAAGGGTTAGGGTGGTTCGTTGTCGATCTTCATCCAAAGTTATACAAATAGAGTAAAAAAGCTAACTATACTGTTTCATGTCAGTTGAAAATTTAGCATGTCAATTTTATGAATCTTGTTAACTGTTATATTCTTAAAAGATAGATTATGTTGCACAATAACTTTTGTACCCTTTTAATTAAAGAAACGTATTGTAAGAATAATGCTTATGTCTAGTTAAGTATAACATGCATGTATTAATTTGGATAATACTTAAGGTCATAGTTTCTATACCTGGTTTTTGATGAACATAAAATACTAACCAATATGAGGTAATTTTATTTACTTAAAAGTTGTATTTGAGTTAAGCTAAGTAAATGTTCATCTTTTGCTTGCCCTCAAAAAAAGTTGTATTTGAGTTAAGCTCCTTATGTACTCATGGATACTCTTGCTATTAATGGTTAATCTTTTGTCCCAAAAAAAAAGAGTAAATGTTCATCTTATAGATTTTCTACAATACATTCTATTAAGGGTCTGTTCTCATTAACTGAACTTAGATGGACTGAACTAAATTAAGCTGAGCTGAGCTGAACTGAAATGAATATTTTATAAGAGAAGAAAATTAGCAACTGAGCGAAACTGAACTGAACTGAATTTCAACGTATGTGAACATGCCCTAAGTAATGGCCTGTTCTAATTGACTGGACTGAGCTGAACTAAACTGAACTGAATATATTTTTAGAGAAAGAAATTAAGAACTGAACTAAATTTAACTTAGCTGAACTTATTGGAACTGAACTGAACTAAAAATAATCTGAAGAGAACAGACCCTAATTTATAAGAGTCACTTATCTAAAGTACATACAATGACTGTCTTAATTTGTACTCGTACATCATAAGAAAATATATATGATTAGGAATTTATTAGGATTCTCATGTACTTAATTACATAATGAGTATTTTGTAGGTAATCACACACAAAGAAAAATATAGAAACAATTGATGGATCTAACAAGAACAACCACACTCTCTAATCAAACTTAGAGTCATTTGTGATCTGAATACTAAATTAATTACAATACTTTTTAGCTTATTATTACAATGTTGGGACACCTTAAACTTTATCAGTTTCATCATATTATTTCGCCCAACGTACTAATTTAATTCAAAGGTATTAATTATTAACTCTATAGTCAATTCAAACGTACATAGTCTTTGATTAATTCTATATATAGGATTGAAAATAAGAAGCTCGCATTCTTTATTTATGAAATTCTAGATCTTCTCGAGTCTCTTAAGTCTTAACTCTTAGTCTCTTAAGCTATGTTGTAGACTACACAAAGTTCACGGTGTTTAGTGCACCTAAACCATACTTTAGAGCGTTGTGGATAATTTTACCTGAAATCAACTCCTTCAACTATTTCGTAATAAAACTTTGTGTTCATCGAAATGTTTCACTTATAATAAAATAGAAGAGTAGATAATTTAACGTATTATTTTAATGATGTTTAATCAGTTATTATGATGTGGAAAAAGTACTTCCTCCGTTAATGGTTATTTGCAACAAAGGAATATTTTATATCTCACAAATAATACCCCTTTGTTGCAAATAACCATTAACGGAGGAAGTAATTACTAAGAGTAACTATTAACACTAGTAATTCGAGTGGGGATAATATGCGTATGTAGATACAGCAGAGCTTCCAATTCATACAGTAGTACTGAGCTGACATGGCCGTGAATGAGAATCAAAAAAATATCATCAAGTGGTCCTCACACTAATATTTCTCCACGTGTACAACTTCAATTCGCAGAGACGGCGCGTGACAGTTTACGGGGCCCACTTGGGTGGTCCATTAGTTTTACAAGCGCCGCGTGTCCCCTTCTCATCAGCTTCCACGTCGTTGTTCCGCGAGTGGCGGAGAGTACCAACGAAAATTTGTGGCCCCTTAAAGTTTTTAATTTTTTTTTTTTACTCCTTCGTTTTTTAAAGTGCGATAAACGGATTGGAAAGGGTAGAATGAGAACTATGAGTGGAGATAGATATATTTAAAGGTAACTTTTACTATAAAAGAAGTGTAACACTTATTAAAACACGGCTAAATTTGATAAGTGTAACACTTATTAAAGCACGGAGGGAGTAGTCTGTAATTTACTTGGTTAAAATATTTCGTATTAGTATTTGCCTTTAATGGAGTAATGATACGGAGTATGTTTTATTCATCTGAATTTAATTTTATCCTTATTAATCTTGGAATGTTGATGATATATACGAGAGTTTGGAACAATATATCTAAACATTGTTTTTTGACAATTACATCCATCTTTGCAATATATCTAGCCTCTTCTAATTTATACGGAGTATTGTGTTTTTGGGAGAGAAAGGGAGCTAGTAGCTTTGTTGTCTTTAATTACAAAGAAATTAAGATTGTTTGTTACTCTCAAGGTAAACATTGAAACGACACCCAATTCTCGAAAAAATGATTTAAATTTGTAATAATGCAACAACAATAAATTACACCATCGATCTTATCACTTCAAATCTTAAACATTTGCTTGTAAAAAGGCTCTTGATGTGACTTCAAGTGGTTCAATCCATGCTAAACCTGCAAATACGAGGGCCCAAATGTCTTTATTGTGTGGTCATTTTTAAGGTTTAATATAAAATAAATCCAAAACTCCATTTTTAATTTAGTTTAACAAAATGCTTAATCATGCGACCCTCCTTTTACTTTCACTAGCAAACGCACTTGTATCAAATAGCTAAGTAGCTTTGCGGTATATGCGTTAGTTCCATTACTATACATCACAATGCATGCACAATTGTATCTCACAATTTCATTTCAATTATATTTTGCTAATGATGAAATTTCTTCTCGGGGTAATAACTTTAGATCAATAATCTTAGCTTGTGACTTAGGGTCTGTTCACATTTACTGAACTGAACTGAACTGATTGGAGCTGAACTAAACTGAACTGATTATAGCTGAACTGAACTGAACTGAAATTAAGTAAATGTGAACAGACTCTTATACTTATAAGGGTTCTTATGAATACAATACTCAAGAGCTATAACAATGATGTAGACATATAATGTAACGTAAACCGTGAAAGTGTTTGTAGATATTAGACAATGTATTTTGTCAAAAAACAATCACTGTGGCCGAAATTCACTTGTACGTAGTGAAAAAGTAAGACCTTAGCTTACTCGGTTAATTGATTGCAAACGTACAAGCTAGTTACCTGCACCACCAATCACACAAACAGGCCTTGAGGGTGTGTCAAAGGCTTGGCTCATGCCTAACTTAATTAGCTGGTCAGCAAAGAGTGACACAACCATGTCATCATTGCAATTCATTTATTAAGGTATTCTTGTTTTGATCCAAATTATTAAATATAAACCTCAACCAAGGTGATCGGGTTTAGTTAAAATTAAAATACTACCTCCGTTTCCAAATGATAGTCCCTTATGGGCAAAAATCACGGGAATTAAGAAATTTAAATAAAAGTAGTAAAATTACATTGGAAAGATAAATTTACATTGGGTATGTAAAATAGTAGAGAGAGAAAGTAATAAAAGTACATTGAAAAACAAAATTTATATAGGAAAGATAAATTGAGTTAAGTCTAAAATAGGTGACTCAATTCTTGCAAAATATAGGAAAAGGGGACTCAATTTATTTTAAAGAGGAAAAGGGGACTGGGCTAGAACGGGCTTGGGTTATCGGTGGGTTTTAATTAATTAAGGGGAAAGAATTGAGTCCCCTTGGTTAAACAATTGAGTCCCTTTGGTTAACCAATTAAAAAAAAGTATTTTTTTTTTGTTAATATTTTAATTTGTAAAGAATTGAGTCCCTAATTTTTTATTTTAATACAGTCCATAATTTATTTTTAATTTCAGGGCTCTGCAAGTATTTATTGAAACTACTGATGTGTGCTTCTGCTACAAAAGAAAGACAAATAAGCTATAACCATGAAGATGAAGAACATGCTTTGGTTTTTTTTTGTTAAGAAACTATTATTGAAAGAATTATTTTTTTGGATAACAAATTTTAAAAAAACAAAGCTTTTGTTGTTGCACTCTCTTAATTTCAAACGATTATATTTCAGATCATATAATGTTGCTGTCTCGGGTGGACATGGAGGTGTAAGAGCTGAGTGTGCACTGTGCAGCGAGGGGAGTGTTATCTCGTAATGGAAGAACTCTTACTGATCTAGTTCTTGAAGATATTGATGTTTGATATTTCAAAAAAAAAAAAAAAAAAAAAAAAAAAAAAAAAGATATTGATGTTTTGAATGGTGGCTTTAATGCCTTTTCTTGAAGAAAGGGGGGAATGTTGTTGCACACTTAGTTGCCAGGCTAGTTTCTATGGGTGGGGTTGAACAATTGTTTCTGAGTTCTTTTCCGCATAGTGTATCCACTATTACGGACCTGGATGTAATTTAACTCCTTGATTAATATTAAGCCTCACGTTTCTTTCAAAAAAAAAAAAAAAAAAAAAATGATTAATGAAGGTATTAAATTCATTTGGTTTAATCAAGACAATAATGAGAGACTTAATTCTTTACAAGGGACTTAATTCTTCTTGGGTTAAATGTGAGTTAAGTCACCTAAAAACACCCCTTTAACTGAAAATTTAACCTCAGTCCCCTTTTCCTCCATAAAATAAATTGAGTCCCCTTTCCCCATACTTTGCAACAATTGAGTCCCCTGTTTTATACTTAACTCAAGATAAATTTGCACAAATATTGTTGTAATTAGAGAGAATTTTGATAAAAATTGATAATAATGGTACTTGAAAAAAACAAATGGGACTATCATTTTGGGACTAAAAATAAGCCATAAGGGACTATCATTTGGGGACGGAGGGAGTAGTTGATACTCCGTATTAGACAATTTTATGGAGGGAAAGCGGTAGAGTAATTTGAAGTGAGAGGTTAATCTATTGTTTTCTTTCAAAAGATAATAAGTAAACATATATGGATGCATGATAAATTAAATGTTATGTATGATTTAATTAATTAGTTATATTAGTTCAACCTCTTAAGTTAAATATGACCAATATATTTAGGGGCAAAATGAGTAAAATACTCACACACAATTTATGAGTAGAGTTAGGATCAATGATCACTCCAATAGTAGTAGTATAAGATATTCTCCTCTAGGTCGTATTCACTAAAAAGTTGAATTATTCATCATTATCTAATTAGTAAAAGTATTGTCACTGCTTATGAATCTATGCTACACTTGATTTAGAAGTTTAAACGAAAGGAATAAGTAATAATCCTAGTATTTTGACGCACCATCTTCATTACTAACAACATAATGCATTCTACTATTTATCTTTTTCAAAGTAAACTACCACAGTTTTTTTTTTTAAAAAAAAAAATAAAAATTCTTGATAGGCAAGTACGTAGTGCATTTTATTTTTGGGTTTAATTAGTTTGCTTCTACTAATTAATGGTCACATCTATGTATTATGTAACTAATTTATCAATAACGGGAACACAATTAAAATATTCGAGAAAAAAATAATGTTACTCTCACATAGAGATGGTTATTGGATGGACAGGGTAGCTCATTGATAATAGGGTCAGGGCCAAGCTTATAGGGCTTTTAATGGACATGGCTATTAATGGACAAGATCCTTATTGGGTAGGGTCAATATAGGGCCAACATGTTTTTCCAATTTAGTTGATAAAGAAAATAAATAATGTAAAAATAATTATATACTACCTCCGTCCCCAAATGATAGTCTCTTATGGGCAAAAATCACGGGAATTAAGAAACTTAAATAAAAGTAGTAAAATTACATTGGAAATATAAATTTACATTGGGTATGTAAAATAGTAGAGAGAGAAAGTAATAAAAGTACATTGAAAAACAAAATTTACATTGAAAAGTTAAATTTGCACAAATATTGTTGCAATTGGAGAGAATTTTGATAAAAAAAATGATATTAATGGTACTTGAAAAAAGCAAATGGGACTATCAATTTGGGACTAAAAATAGGCCATAAGGGACTATCATTTGGGGACGGAGGGAGTAGATTAATTTGTATTCATATGTATATAATAATGGCTTTGTCCAATATTTATTTTAATTGATATTTTATAGGCCCGCTCATTATTGACCCGCGACCCGCGCATTGGCCCAACCCTATATTGACCCTATAAAATATGACCCTCTTTGACCTTGACCCGCAACCGACCCGCACCGACCCTGACCTGACCCGCCCAATAACCAGGTCTACTCTCACATAGTCATTAAGTCATATGAATAAGTATCAGTAACCAAATTTGACTAAGAAAATAAAATCTAAAAACATAGTTAAGTAATTTGAAATAAAGGGAAACTTACAAGGATGTGAAATGAATCTTAACTTCATATAAATTGATATTTTAGCAAATGTCAAATAATATTAAGTCACAATGGACAGTGACTTACTTACTAGATATAACTTGGGCATGGACAATGATGTTATAAATTTCCCATTACCACCATATAGTATGCCACAGCTATTGCCAATGCCATGCATGATTCCAAAGCAAGCAGATTTACCCCAGACACTAATTCGAGTTATTTAAAAAAAAACGCACTTTTCTTAAGTTGTTTATCTGGTACTCCGTAATAGTTTCTATATTACATACATTTATTAATCCAATCACTCAAGTGCAGTAATTATAAATAATCTTAACTATAGAATTTACGCCAAATGATTAGTTCGTACAAATTATTTACCGCACACGAACAATAGTTGAGATTATTTATAGACAATAGTCCAATATTATCCCCCAGGCCCCTACCATTGAAGTAGTAGTAGACTAGTAGTAGTCCTACTACTTGTAGTGCAATAAATAAAAAACCTGTGCCTAAAAAGAAAATTACAAAAATGTCAAATGCGACATGGAAACGACAATATATCCACGTTGTCTCTCATCTTACCTTTCGATCAAATTAAATAAAATCAACGACCCAGTATTTTCCAAATTAAATTGGTCCCCCCCAAATAATTAAATTAAATATTTCCTTTATAATTTAATTTCGGCGGCTTTCTTTTTCCTTTTTATAATTCCAAAAAAAAAAAAAAAAAAACTTCTCTCATTATTACGGAGTACCTTCTCTTCTCCCACCATTTTCCCGACCAATTTTCTCTCTCCTCTCTCTGAAACTCCCTCCTTCTTCCTCACCTTATATTATACGATTACTATAGTTTTTATATTACATACTCCTATTATTTTAATATATTAATGGACCGTCTCTTATAAATACAATCTTTCCCTCCATTTTTAATTTATATTTTCAATTTTACCTTTTCTGAAATTCAAAAAAATGGCGTATCATCATAACCACCACCTCTCTCAGTCGGAAATGGCGGCACAATTCGCCGGACAACAACAAAACATGTCGGCGCACCACCAACAACAACACCACCACCATCAACGACAACAACAACAGCAGCAACAACAACAACAGCAACAACTTCACCAACCAAACTGGCTAACCTCGGCAATCCTCGGCTCATCAGGCGGCGGCGGTTCCGGCGGCGGAGCAAGTAAATTCTTAAACCTCCACTCAGTAGATGACTCAGCAGGGATGTCGGCGATTCCGACACAACCAGGTGAGTTGACTCACAATGAGGAGACAGGGAAACCGGAGATCGGAGACGGCGAGGTTTCTGTCGGCGCCGGAAACAGCGGCGGTGGTGGTGGAGATAGAGGTGAGCAAGTGAATTGGCAAAATGCGAAGTTTAAGGCGGAGATATTAGGGCATCCGCTTTACGAACAGTTGTTAGCGGCGCATGTTGCGTGTTTGAGGATCGCAACTCCGGTGGACCAGATACCGAGGATTGGTGCGCAGCTTGATCAATCGCAGAACGTCGTGGCTAAGTATTCTGCTCTTGGAAGTGGTCATACTATGGTTGGGGATGATAAGGAATTGGACCAATTCATGGTATATAATTTTTAATTTCTTTTATATTATTATTATTATTATCAATTTGTTGTTGTTGCTTAATTTTTGGTTAATTGTGGTATGAATTGAATTTTTCTGGAGTTAGATTGAGGAGTAATTTATGTTAGATTACATTACATGATGATTTTAGGTAATATATGGAGTATAAATGTATAATATGATGTGTTGGAGTGGTGTTTGGTTGATTGTTAGGTTTTATTTGATAAATTAAAATGGGGTCATGCTTGACTTGATAGGTTATTGAATCTTTTAGTTTTGGGTTTTGTATGATTTCAAGTTTTCAACATGTTGAAATTCTTAAGAAAAAAGAAAAAAAAAAAAAAAAAAAGCTAGTTGTTTGATAGAATTAATTTTTTTTTTTCCTTAGTGGTGTTGATTTGAGTATGATAAGATTGCGTACATCTGGACCTTTGTAAGGAAGAGTGGTGACGGATTTTTGTTGGATGTGAATTTTTTCCTCTATGTGGGTCCAGGGAAGACATAAAGATGTGTTCAACATTCATAACCGAGGGGGATTCGAACTAGGGACCTAAACACGTAGTACTCGTTGAGTCGTAGTAAGTATGGCATTAGGACTTTAGGAGTCATAAAGACATTGTAGGATATATAGAAAGAGGAGTTTTTGGTTACATTTTTTGGGAGAAGGTGCCATGTTGATTGAATTGAAACAAGCTTGAATAAATTCAAAAAAGGTTTTGGGAGGGTTGGTTTATGGAATTCAATATTAGGAAAGAAGAAGGTGGGTTGCTTTTTGGCATTTAGCAATCTTAGCTATCGTTATGCATTTGTTTTTTACCTCATCCCAATGGAAATTCTGTTGTTTCAGCCTTTTAGAAGGAAGATAGATACAAAGATTCTTCTAATGTCAACTTTTCTATGGGGGGAATAAGCAATTTGGTTTTCTTATTTTTTATTTTAGTCCTCAAATTGCATGTATTACTCAAACTTGTACAGTTGTATGTTGGTTTTGCATTATTCTAATTTGTACTTTGTATGTCTTTGATCAGAAACTTCTAAATAGTTTATACTATCCAAAATTCCATGTCTCAAATCACATTGATTCTATTGTTTTTTTAATTTTTCAGAATCCCGGCAAAGTTTGTGGCATCTTATTAGTATGCAGTGATAAATTACCTTTTTTCTAGGGTAAAAAAGAACTTGTGTGTAAAGATGATTCTTCTCATGAAATATTTGAGCATTGCCAACCTTAGTGAAAGAGATGGAGGGGATAGTCCTAATTCTTAATAGCAATGGTCTAATGTGTACCAGTTGAGACGGATTGCCAATTCTCAATGTTAATGATTATTTTACTTGTTTATAACACTTTAAATATGACATATTGAAGTGTGTGAGTACTTAGTAGTATAATCATTTTATCAAGCTCAAGGTATGAATGTGACATTTTGTGGGGGGGTGTGGTTTATAAATCTTCAATCTTCATTATTATGTTGAGGGATAGTTTGAGTGAAATTTATTAAGGATGGATGCAATGCTACTACTGGTAATATGGACAAAATTTTCACTTAACTGTTTAATGAATAAGGCTTTGATCATGATGATGCTGAGGAAAAATGTGAAAGTGGTATACTACTTTTTATTTGGGTGGGAAACATGTTATGGTGGCATGGAACTTTTTTTCATGTCAGAATTCTTTGGTTAAACTAGTAAGTATAATAAACTGGTCAATATGGATGTTCATCATATGTGAGTTTGTGATTTGAAAAATACTGTAGTATTGTAACATTTCAATCACCCGCAAGATGTTACAGCATATTTACTTGGGGTTTTTATTACTCTCAATTTGGAAACGGCAAGATATGAATAGTATAGGAACTAATTGTGCTGGCGGTAACACATCGTTACACCAGTTATAGAATTGCTTTCTACTTAATGTAATTTCTTTCCTCAGTGGATCGGATCAATCTTGAGTTTCTTGACAGATTATAATTACACTTCTTACTGAGCTGTGATGGCACCTCCTAATGCTTTAGTACAGTTGAGATGCAGACACTCATCATGATAGAAAATCTAGTTTCTCATGGTGTGATTATTTTTGAACAGTATGTAATTTCCAACAACTTCTTGTGCTACCCTTATTTGAAGATTTCCCCACATGGTTTTCCTGGCTGTAATTACCGATTTTTGCAACTACTTCTTCCCCTTAACTATGAAAACACAACCTGAGATTGCTTTGGTGATGGAACAAGTTATGTAATTGAGGGAGGTTATTGATTATATCTTACGTTTATGTTGTTTCATCTTGGTTGACACTGTAGACACAGTATGTTCTGTTGCTGTGTTCCTTTAAAGAGCAACTACAACAACATGTTCGTGTCCATGCAATGGAAGCTGTGATGGCATGCTGGGAAATTGAGCAATCTCTTCAAAGCTTGACAGGTGCATATACCTTTCCCATTAACCTTAAAACCCCTCTGCATTGGTGTGAGCAAGTACTTGATTCTAGCTTGAAAATGATCACAGGACCACTTCCCACTGTCATGTTTGTATTAGTCTGGTCTGGTCTGGATCTCCGTTCTTGCAATTGCTGGACTTTGAAAGTAACCAAGTGAAATTGAAAATTGTTTTAAAAATGACATTCTGAAAGATGTTTTACCTTCTTCTTCACCATCTTCTGAGGGCATCTTAGGGTGAAGTTATTCTGTTACTGCCTTCGATGAAGGTGATGTATAGCAGAAAAATTAGGAACTTATCTTTTGGGTCATGAAATATATGCCTCAACTTTCTGTCCAAGTGATAGGAGGAAAAGGTATTGGTTCTGTTTGTTGAAGCCAGGATAGCATACTGATGTTGGTAATTTGTGCTCTCCTGTGTGCAGGAGTCTCTCCCGGTGAAGGCACAGGGGCTACTATGTCTGATGATGAAGATGATCCCATAGAAAGTGATAGTAACTTGTTCGATGGAGGTTTGGACGGTGCAGACACCATGGGGTTCGGACCCCTCATCCCAACTGAGAGTGAACGGTCACTGATGGAGCGTGTGAGGCAAGAGCTGAAGCATGAGCTAAAACAGGCAAGCCACATTGTTGCACATAAGGGCATAAACTAGGCTATTTCTTGTGCAAGTCACTAATATGTTTGTTCTTCTGTTATAAAAGGGCTACAAGGACAAGATTGTGGATATAAGAGAAGAAATCTTGCGCAAAAGAAGAGCAGGAAAACTTCCTGGTGACACCACCTCTGTCTTAAAGGCTTGGTGGCAATCACATTCTAAGTGGCCATACCCAACGGTAAGCTATTTGGGATCAAAAACGTTTTTATCATCATGGGAGCTGTAGTTTCTTGTATGCTATACTAGGCATTTGGACTTGATTAATATGTAATTAACTTTGGGAACTTTTAGAATCATGTCATGCATCACTTTTGCTTAATGGTAAAATCTCATTTCATTGATTAGTTTCGTTGTGGCTTGTGAGTAGAGAGATTTTACTAATGTAAATGTATATGTAGCTTATATACGCATATCTAGACAGTAAGAGTATAATCTCTATATATGTATACAGAAAGATGCTTTGTAATTGTGTTGCTGCAGTCTGCATGATATGCTGGGGTGTATTTGGCCACTGTTACAAAAATGCTGTTCTTCCATTCAACTTCTGTCATATAAGGAACGAAAATACTGATCTAAATAATATATGCAGGAGGAAGACAAGGCGAGGTTGGTACAGGAGACAGGTCTGCAGCTAAAGCAGATCAACAATTGGTTCATCAATCAAAGAAAGAGGAACTGGCATAGTAATCCTTCAAGCTCTAGTGCATTGAAGAGTAAACGCAAAAGGTATTTCATTTTATTTTCTAATCCCTCTGTACATTATAAATAACCTCTTTCTCAAGCTTTGGACCTAACAGGATAAATGTAATTAATATAGGTAAAACTGCGGCAATTGTTTCATATAGATGAAGAACAATGGTGGCAAGCATCTGTATTTTGTACCTCTTTAACATAATTCTACGACACTGGCATTGAACGTGGGATAGTTTTCTGTGATATGAGAGGAAGTGGAGAAACCCTGCTAATGAAAGTGGCAAAGAATCCTTCAATTTCGAGAGGTGCATATGAGCAGAAGATGAATGATCCTGTATACTGAATTATCCACAATGATATATCCTTATCAGTAGGAAGATTTGCTAAATTATAGGAAAATGTATATCTCAGATAAAATTGCAGAAGAGTCACCATTTCTGGCGATTCTATATTTTTGTAACCTTTATATAGTAATTTGAATCAAACGCTTGTGAAGTTGTGGATGTACAGATTAAGTAGTTTGTTTCCTATTTCACTCCATATAATGCAATTATGAAATCATTTTTAAAACTTTTTGAATGAAAGTTCCCAAGGAGGAACTCGAATATCATTACTTGACTGCGAATCGTTTAGCAAAAGATTACACACGTCAAGGCTGTCAATGCTTGAATAAGAAGTAATAAGAGGCTGAGATTTATAATTTATCTGAATGAATGAGAATCATATTACAAGTTACAACAGGGAAGAGATATTTATACTAAGCTCAATTCATTACAGAAAGCAATGCTTACATAACCAACTACTTCGTACAACGTATATAACAGCCTAAGTTACAACTAACAGAAGTTGATCCCTTGCTGATCTTGATCATAAGGAGGAGGAAGAGGATGGGGAGGCACAAAATCCTTTCACCCTGTTGGGTTTGCCAGCATCAACTTAACAAGTGGGCTGCTTCATTTAATTTAAATAATGTTTTAATTCTAAAATATTCTTTATTGGCTATGGTCCAAATGATTTGGGTAATCTTTGTTATCTTTCATTTTTTTTTTTTCCTATCATCTCAATGGCTCAGTGTGAAGAGATTGTTTTTTAGACATAGCAAAAGGAGCCTTACATAGATAATTTGTCCATCAAAATATATAGTGTTTGGGTCCAATTTAGCCTAATTGGGCCAGTCTATAAATGATTCAATTAAAGCCCAAGGTCAAAGGTCCAACTCTCCAATCCATGCCAAGTCTAGTCAAGGGTCCAGTCAACGTGGTCAGCCCACTTGGCTTCAAGGGCAAATTATAAGGTGCACCATGGTGTATATAGTTCTATGTGCACCACCCAATTAAAATATACTCTCCCTTCTCTTTCCTCCTCTACTTTCCTAATTTCTGATTTTTCTCTCTTTTATTTTCTCTCCCCTCTATTTTCTCTCTCCTCTATTTATCTCTCTATTTTATTTTTCATTCTCTTGAATTCGTTCATCATCCTTTTAATTGAATTCCTTCATATTGTTGATCTCCATGCAATGAATTCCTTCATTATAATAGATTAAATTCAAATTTTGTTTTCTCAACCTTCAATTTGAAGCTTTGTTAATGGAAATTTTACAATGAAGTAGTAAAGCTAAAAATGGCGTCGTCGTCGAGGAGAAGGTGGTTAAGCAAAGGTGTGATTATTTTTCGATGAGATTTCATTATCTAAATCACCATGCCTAGGTTTGAATTTTGGAATATGTAGCTTTCATATTCTTTTGATTTTTTTTAGTGATAATTGTGTATTTTGTTATGAACAGTTCTATATTTGATTATATTTTAGTATTTTTGAACATTTTAAGTTAAAAATATGAACGTATGATGTGTTTTCTGTAAATGCATAACATGTATTTTTGGAATTACGAACATCTTTATTATAATTCTGAACATGCGATACATTACTTATGAACTTATTTTTGTTTTAGATCTATGTATTTTTAATTTTATTAAAAATTTTGGCATTCTCTACTTCAGAGTTTATAAATTTGCACATTTGGCAATTTGAGCAGTGTCTTCAAGTGCAGAAGTTTTTGAAGGGTGTTCAGTGGTTTTTGGTTGGGGTTCAAAACTTTTTGTAGGGGGTTGAGAGGTTTTTTAGGGTGTTCAGTGGTTTGTGGTTGGGGTTCATAACTTTTTGTAAGGGGTTTAGAAGTTTCCGTAGGGTGTTCAATGGTTTATGATTGGGGTTCAGAGGTTTTTGTAAGGGTTCAAAAGTTTTTGAAGTGTGTTCAGTGGTTTGTGGTTGGACTTCAGAAGTTTTGTGGGGGGGTTTAGAGGTTTTTCTAGGGTGTTCAGTGGTTTGTGGTTGGGCTTCAGAAGTTTTGGGGGGTTCAGAGGTTTTTGAAGGGTGTTCAGTGGTTCGTGGTTGGGGTTCAGAAGTTTTAGCAGGGGGTTCAGAGGTTTTTGTAGGGTGTTCAGTGGTTTGTGGTTGTTGTTCAAAAGTTTTTGTAGGGGGTTCAGAGGTTTTTGTAGGGTGTTCAGTGGTTTGTGGTTGTGGTTCAGAATTTTTGGTAGAGGGTTTAGAGGTTTTTTAGGTTGTTCAGTAGTTTATGGTTGGGGTTTAGAGGTTTTTGTAAGGGTTCAGAAGTTTTTGAAGGGTGTTCAATGCTTTGTGGTTGGGGTTCAAAAGTTTTATAGGGGTTCATAGGTTTTTTTAAGGTGTTCAGTGCTTTGTAATTGGGGTTCAGAAGTTTTTAACAATTGATTTTTCTTAAATACATCATCTAATTTCTTCTTTTTTGGTGTTCAGACGCTGAACATTTGACTAATTGTACTGTTCAAAAAATTTAGGGTTCAAGATAGTATTCAATTCTAAAAATTAAAAATCAAATTGCAAATTTAAACAATAAATTACTTACACATCTTCATCCTCTTCAATATGAGCATATAATTTTGATTTTCTACAAATAAAAATAAGTCAAAAAGACATATATAGGAGAATATAGTTTCAGTTTTACAATTTGTTGAATTATATTAGCAAATTTAACATAAATGTAGGAATATCAAAGAAGTTTACATGATGTTTATCTTTTTGAAGGTGTTTTTGTGTGTTTTTTGTCTTTTGCCATGTTAGATTGCAGGTTTTTAAGAGAGCAAAATGGTGAGAGGAGAGAGAAAATACAAAAATATTAATTAAAGAAGGTTTTTAATTTATGAGAAAAGAGAAAATTTTTAAAATGAAATAAAAAAATAGATTTGACAGTTTTTTTTTTTTTTTTTTTTTTTTTTTTTTTTTTTTTTTGAACAAAATAAAAATAAAAATAACAAACTAAATTTTGTGGGCTTCTTTTATCTAGGCTTCCTCTGTTGGGCACATATTGGGCCAGGTGCACCTATTTCTAGGTGCACCATGGTGCACATAATACTAATTGTGGATTTCGAACTTGAGTCTGAATAATAGACACCCTTAACTCTATTTTATTATACTTGTAATTTAATTAATTATGAAAAGGAGACTTTAGGTGGACCAAGTTAGTGAGGTAAAAGCTGATGGAGTTAACTAGTTAAGTAGTGTCCCAAACCCAATTATTCGTATTTGGCATGGAAAAAATGAAGAAGGTGTGGATGGAATGGGAAAGGAAGGAAGGGGGTGTAGAAAATTTGTAAACCCTAATTCAACCACCACCACCGACAACCCTAAATTCCATTATTGCAAAGTCCACCCCGTCGCCGAAACCCCCCTAATTCATTGTCGAAACCACCATCCTTCACCCCACATTAACCCATATTTTATTAAAAAAAAAATCAACCTCCCTCGCCGAAGATAGATGGGTTAGTTTAGGAGTGATCGCTAGAAATTGTGAAGGTGTAGTGTTGTTCGCTACTATCCGCCGCTATGGAGCCTATTGGCCACCAATCATATAGCTGAGGGAAAGACTGTTGCTTGGGCTATTAGACTCGCTAATCACTTCAGCCTGACGAAGATCATAAATTCATAATCAAAGCTAACAATGAAATCCTCATCAAACGACTGTGCAAAGGAGTCACTTTCTTCTCTAATTTAGATACTAGTATAGATGATATTTTAGCCTAATTGGAGCCACATTAAACGGAGTGGGAAAGTTGTTGGCTTGTTGTCCACAATTTAGCCAATTTAACGCCTTTTGATACTAAACAGATTTGGGAGAACCATTACCCTTATAAGGTTTTTCTATATGTTTCGGGTAAAACAATGGGACCTTAGCAAGGTCCTTTCGAGGTGGCTGAAGACTGGGCTCGGTCCAAGTGATGTTGGGCCGAGGATTTTCTGCACAGCAAACACACGTAAACTAGCCTCGGGGGTGTGCCGAGGAAGGTCCCTCCAATGCCGAAGTAAGTGAGTGTAGAGAGAGAAAGTGCTATGCAAGAATATTAATTGCTTGAGGCTATTTGTGAATGAATGCAATGTAAGAAGAGTGAAGGCTTTTATACCTTAGCACAATGAGGAGAAATGGGCTTGAAGCCCAATTAGTATTATGTGCACCATGGTGCACCTAGAAATAGGTGCATCTGACCCAATATGAGCCCAACACAGGAAGCCCAAATGAAAGAAGACCTCAAAGTTCAGTTTTATTTTTTTAATTTTTTTTTTCCAAAAAAAAAAAACTGTCATATTTATTTTTTATTTCATTTAAAAAACTTTCTCTCTCCTCTCATAAATTAAAAACCTTCCTCCCGTCAAAAAAAAAAAAAAAAAAACTTCCTTAATTAATTCTTTTGTATTTTCTCTCTCCTCTCACCATTTTTTTCTCTTTGAAAACTGCAATCTATCATGCCAAAAGACAAAAAAACACATGAATACACCTTCAAAAAGATAAACATCACTTAAACTTCTTTGATTTTCTTACATTTATGTTAAATTTGCTAATATAATTCAACAAATTGTAAAATTGAAACTATATCAATTATATAATTGTCTTTTTGACTTTTTAAAATTAATTTTTTTTTTTTTTTTTGGTAGAAAATCAAAATTATCTACTCCTACTGAAGAGGATGAAGATGTTGGGGTTTGGTGAGTCCGACTCACCGCGGAAATAAACCCAAAACCAAGAACGCACTCGCAATAAATAAAACCATGAACATAATTAGATTAATCACAAGATTAAGTTAAGCTAATTACCTTTGACGCGTGCTTCGCTCCAAATGAGCTCTTACTTGAAAGCTTCAAGTCCCGCTCGCACGGAGACCTCCAACGAAGTCCACCCGCACCAACAAAACCGACTAGGTCCAATGTCTTGGAGTTAGCAAGACCCGACCAACAAAACCCGAGTAATAATATTGAGTTCAAAGGTTTTCACTAATTGTGATGTCTTTTTTAACTCTTACTCAAGCATCTTTCCCAATGCCCATACATGGGTATTTATAGGAAATGATGGGAGTATCATTTGCTCTCCCATCAATGTGGGATACTTTGATTTTTCCATTTTATTTTAAAGCTAAAATAAAATTAATAATCAAGCTAGTAATAAATCAACAAGTGGCAAGCTCATGTGAGTGGTTAGGTGAGGACCATTTGGAGAAGGGGGGGACCAAACTTGCTCCCCACTCCCTCTCCCATAGCCGGCCAACACACTCCCCACACACTCAAGGGCCACAAGCCACATGGCACCCACCCTTGGGCACCAAGGCAGCCAAGGTGGGCTGCCATGTGGTGCGGCAGCCACGCACAGCAAGCCCAGCAAGCATGCGGGCTGCTGCTGCTGCTGGCCAGCATGCCCCGCATGCTTGTGCGGGCTGCTGCTGCTGGCCTTGTGCCTCGGCCAGCACTGCTAGGCCAAGCAGCAGCGGGCTGGCGTGCCTAGCATGCTAGCATGGGTGCGCTAGCACGCACCAGCCAGCCTAGGCTCGGCTTGGTGCGCATGCTAGCCACCATGCTAGGCCATACGCCCTTAGCACTCGGTTTGCTAGGGCATTCCGATGCTAGGGGTATTTTGGTCTTTTGTTGATTTATTACTATTTCTCGTCTCGTCTTTCACTATTTTACGACTCGACTTCCGACGCTCGGTTTCGACGCTCTAAGCTCGAATTTCCGACGTCTAAATAAATATTACTCGGTTGACTCATTAATTCCTTCCGGATTAATTCGTCGATTCGGTTTGTTGAATGCTTGGGTGTGACCCGAAGGGTTCAGTCAAGATTAAGCTGTAACATTAATTATCCATTAATATTACTGATCGGAAGCGGCCTCCACCCAGGCATTCCGATCACTTGACCTTACTGAATGTATTAGCTTTCTAATAATTCTGAACCCGCTAACGGAATAGTACACTTGTTCGAAGGACACCATTCCTTTCAATCTCCCACTTGTCCTTCCGGACAAGTGCTCATTTTGTGTACGGCCCTTTCCTATGTCGCTTAATGTCTCTTCATGAACTATAAGGTAAGATTTATCTTGTCATCCTTATTACGTCCAGAAGTGTTTCCCGATTCCGAGTCCGACTGTCAATAAACAGATGATTTCTAAAATCCATCCGAGCACGGCCATGCATTTTACAGTCTCGCTCTACGAGAGGCCTTGTATACAACAAAGACATCTTCCCTATTTTACTAGGGGGACATTCCCAGTCTTGTAATGTAGCTCCTCTTACTGAGAGGACCTAGCCGCCCGAGTGTTGCCGTTATAATCCCCTATTACGGCAGACGTTTGACAACATCAAAGCAAACTAGTACTCAAACAAGAGAACTCCCACTACTCATGGTAGAGGAAATAGGTTCCGATAGCCATAATGAGAAGTATACTTATGACAAAAATTTTAAATTTCTTAAAGTATTCTCATAGGTCGATCCAGTATGGTTCTAAACCAATACCTGTGTAAATGATTTATGACAATCATGTCCTCGTAGCACATGAAACGGTGCTATAAATCAGACTACACACTAATCTCAAATGGTCATTAATCGTCCATCGTTTAAATGACCTTGATTAGGGATAATTTTCGATTATAATATTCAATGTTCACTTAATAGGTGTTTCCTTACCAAGACTGGTCTTGATACCCTATTTTGAATATTCTCAGAATCGAATGGACTCATTATTTAATCCTAAACCACAATTAAATAGCATAATGGAGTAATAAAATGTTGCATGAAATTTTATATTACTCCTAAACATGAATGGTTTTCCTTAGTGTCTTACATTAACTTTTCTCAAAATTAACTAAAAACACTAAACAAGGAAATCAAAGCCAGTCTCCAACATGCTTGATTCCCATTGCCTCAACGTGCTTGTTGTGCTTCAGTTGAGGCAAAGGTTTAGTAAGTGGATCGGCTACATTGTCATCCGTTCCAACTTTGCAAATTCTGATTTCACCCTCTGATTTCCATTCTCGAATCATGTGAAATCGCCGCTTGACATGTTTGACCTTCTGATGTTCTCTAGGTTCTCTGGCCTGAGCAATAGCTCCATTGTTGTCACAATAGAGGGCTATTGGACCCTTTATAGAGGGTACAACATCAAGTTCTCCAACGAACTTACGAATCCAAACAGCCTCCTTAGCCGCTTCAGCAGCTGCCAAGTATTCGGCTTCAGTTGTAGAATCTGCAGTTGTACTCTGCTTTGCGCTCTTCCAACTAAACGCCCCTCCATTTAGACAGAACACATATCCAGATTGCGATTTGAAATCGTCTCTGTCTGTCTGGAAGCTTGCGTCGGTATAACCTTCCACAACCAAATCCTTTGTGCCACCATACACCAGGAATTTATCCTTGTTCCTTTTCAGGTACTTTAGGATATTTTTGGCCGCAGTCCAATGCGCCTCTCCTGGGTCTGATTGGTAACGGCTCGTAGCACTCAAGGCATACGACACATCTGGCCTAGTACATATCATGGCATACATGATAGATCCAATAAGCGAAGCATATGGAATCTGATTCATTCTTACCCGCTCATCAGGTGTCTGTGGACACTGCTTCTTGCTTAGGGTTATGCCATGTGACATTGGCAGGTGACCTCTTTTGGCCTCCTCCATGCCAAATCGAGCAAGTACCTTATCAATATAAGTACTTTGACTCAATCCAATCATCCTTTTCGATCTATCCCTATAGATCTTGATGCCTAGTATGTACTGAGCCTCTCCCAAGTCTTTCATTGAGAAGCACTTTCCAAGCCAGGCCTTTACAGACTCTAACAACGGAATGCTGTTTCCAATGAGCAATATGTCATCGACATATAAGACTAGGAAGGCGATGTTACTCCCACTGACCTTCTTGTAAACACAAGATTCATCTGGATTCTTGATAAAACCAAACTTACTGATGGCTTCATCGAAACGCAGATTCCAACTTCTGCTTGCTTGCTTTAATCCATAAATGGACTTCTTAAGCTTACAAACTTTCCCAGCATTGTTTTGGTCGACAAAACCTTCAGGCTGTGTCATATACACAGTTTCTTCCAAATAACCATTAAGGAAGGCGGTTTTGACGTCCATCTGCCATATTTCATAGTCGTAATATGCAGCAATCGCTAGGAGGATCCGAACGGATTTAAGCATTGCAACTGGTGAAAAGGTTTCATCGTAATCAATACCATGAACTTGTCTGTAACCTTTTGCCACCAATCTAGCTTTGTAAATGAATACATTTCCATCTTTGTCGGTTTTCAACTTGAAAATCCACTTACATCCGATCGGTATATAACCTTCGGGTAAGTCAACCAAGTCCCAGACTTGATTTTCAAACATGGAATCCATTTTAGATCTCATGGCCTCTTGCCATTTAGCAGAGTCGGTGCTTGCCATCGCTTGCTTGTAGGTTGCCGGTTCATCTGCATCCATATCAGGATGTCCTGATTCTCGGTTAATACTAAACCAAGATATCTATCAGGTTGAGATCTCGGCCTCAGAGACCTACTTAGGGTAATGGATTGAGCATTTGCATTGTCGGTTCGACTTTGCACATTTTGATCATTTTGACCTGCGTCAACAGATGCTGTTTGAGCACTTTGACTGTCATTATGACTTTGTTGCTCATCCTCACGAACTTCGTCGAGTTCGATTTTCCTCCCACTTGTCATTTTGGAAAGGTGCTCCTTCTCCAAAAAGACACCATCGCGAGCAACAAACACTTTGTTCTCCGATTTGTTGTAGAAGTAATACCCTTTGGTTTCTTTTGGGTAGCCCACAAAGTAAACCTTGTCAGATTTGGGATGAAGTTTGTCAGAGATCAATTTCTTGACATATGCTTCGCATCCCCATATCTTTAGAAAAGATAACCTAGGAGGTTTCTTCGTCCATAATTCATATGGAGTCTTTTCTACAGCTTTTGATGGAGCACGGTTCAGTGTTAGTGCCGCAGTTAGAAGTGCGTGTCCCCAGAAAGAGATAGGAAGATCACTAAGACCCATTGTTGATCGTACCATGTCTAACAAGGTCCGATTCCTCCTTTCGGATACTCCGTTCCATTGTGGAGTTCCTGGAGGTGTCAATTCTGAAAGTATACCCTTTTCTTTCAGATGGTCATCGAATTCTTGGCTCAAGTATTCACCACCTCGATCCGATCGAAGGGCTTTGATTTTCTTGCCAAGCTGATTTTCAACTTCACTCTGAAATTCTTTGAACTTTTCAAATGATTCAGACTTGTGCGACATGAGGTAGACATAGCCATATCTACTATAGTCGTCTGTGAAAGTGATGAAATATCGATGTCCATTTCTTGTGGTTGAGCTCATTGGTCCACATACATCGGTGTGTATAAGACCCAATAAGTCACTTGCCCTTTCTCCCAACTTGGAGAATGGCTGTTTAATCATCTTGCCTAATAGACATCCTTCGCAATTCTCAAACGATTCTAAATCGAAAGAGTCAAGAACACCTTCTTGTAGAAGCTCTTATTTTCCTCCTATGTTAATGTGGCCAAGACGACAATGCCACAAGTAAGTCTGATTTGACTCCATGGTCTTAGCTCTTTTGGTATCATTATTCACATTATAAACTTGTTTGTCTAATGAAAGCACATAAAGACCATTTTCAGAATGTGCAATACCATATAAAACATTATCGAGATAAAATGAACATTCTTTGTCCTTTACTCGAAATTCAAAACCTTTGGCGTCCAACGCCGAAATTGAAATAATGTTTTTGGTAATGTTAGGAACATAATAAACATTATCGAGTTCCAAAACTAGCCCGGTGGGCAAAGACAAACTGAGAGTTCCTACGGATACGGCACCAATTCTGGCTCCATTGCCGACCCGGAGTTCAATCTCTCCCTTCTCTAGCCTTCTAGCGTTCCTTAGTCCCTGAGATTTGGAACAAAGGTGTGAGCCACATCCGGTATCTAATACCCATGATGTTAAGCTAGTGAAGTTAAAGTCTATAACGAATATACCTGATTCAGAAGCAACGGTTCCGTTCTTCTTATCCTCCTTGAACTTGAGGCAATCTCTCTTCCAATGTCCCTTCTTCTTACAGTAGAAACATTCGGAATCAGATTTAGAAGACGCTACCTTCTTATCCTTGGTAGCCTTAGACTTAGGCGGAAAAGTTTTCCTCTTACCTTTCCCCTTAAAGCCTTTCTTCTTCTTGCCCGAAAATTTGAACGGCTTGCCCTTTTTAATCATGAGCATATCATGCTTTCCCTCGTCCTTGAGCGTTTGCTCAGCTTGCTTCAACATACCATGAAGCTCGGTGAGGGTTTTCTCCATGCTGTGCATATTATAGTTCATCTTGAACTGATCATAGCCTTTGTGCAGCGAGTGGAGAATGATGTCAATTGCCATCTCGGTTGAATACCCCGCATCAAGCCTTCCCATGTTTTCAAACAATCCAATCATTTTGAGTACATGTGGGCTGACTGGCTCTCCTTTCTTGAGCTTGCTCTCAAGGATCTGCCTGTGGGTTTCAAACCTTTCAGTTCGGGCCTGCTCTTGGAACATATTCTGCAATTCAGAAATGATCTCAAAAGCCGTCTCCTTTTCAAAGAATGTCTTTTGAAGCTCAGGAGACATTGTGGCCAGCATAATACATTTGACATCTCGATTGGCACTTTGCCATCGATTTAGGGCAGCTTGAGTCACCTCCTCATTGGGAGTCTCGGGCATTTCCTCATCAAGGACATATTCCTTTTGCTCTTGCATGAGAACAATACGCAAATTCCTTTGCCAATCAAGAAAATTTGGCCCACTCAATTTCTCCTTGTCGAGAATTGAGCGTAAGTTGTTCGAGTTATTAGTTGAAGACATGATTCTACAATTGAAAGAATTTAAAATGAAAAACCATTCATTATACTTAAATAAGATTGAAATCATGCATTTTAATCAAACTTATTTAAAACGTCTTATTCACACATTAAAGATTGTCCCCAATTTTGGTGAGAATAAGTCGATTCCAAGATCCAAAGAAACAAAGAGTGGTTAAGCATGCTTTGGCTTGTCTTAACACTCAATCTCCTAAGGTAAGCAACGCTTTGCTAATGGCTCCAAGCCACTCTTGGTTGAATAAATCGTCGCATCCCATGCTCTCTAAACAATTTATTCACTTTGCCACGACATGTTAGGACTCCATCACTCATATCGTTGAGTATAACCAAAACCACTTGCATACCTAGTATGCCTTACGTTCCTTGGAGAAGTAGTGATGCCTCGCTTTGGCGTAGCCCACCACTACCCTCGTTCGGTTGGTAAGTGTGTTTTGGAATGGCAAGTTTTACTCAATTTTAAGGGACCTAGGGTTTCTATGTTGGTTGATTTAAGTGAACTTAATTAATCATCTCAACATTCGAAATCCTAACCATGCATCTAACATATAATTCATATATATATAAACATAAATATATATCGAAAACATAAATAGAGATGCATTTGGCAACTAGCATGACCCCTTGAGATCTTCAAGTCTTCAAAAGGTCTTCTTTTGCAACTTTATGTCTTCGTCTTCTAAGAACCCCGTCTTCAAGACTTGACCAAATAATATAATTGCTAGTGTCTACGATTAGGACTAATCTAAATATTAAGGTACAAAAATACTCAACGGTTCGCAGACCGTATTTAGATTTACAAAAATACATCACGGATCACAGTCCGTATTTTCTATCCTAATCGGGCCCCACTAGTTGCCATTTCATAAAACCTGTGAGAGAATTTTACATTCCATTCATCCATTCACTATCTGTGAATGGCCCATGCATTTTACAACGATCAAACAAGTAACAATGCATAAAACCGCGCGCGAACTAGTAATTAATCTAGGTGGTTAATTCAATTAACACGCCTAATTAAACTAGTCAAAGTTGTTTTATCCGGTTAAGGTAATGACTAAGATACGCTCCCACTAAATTCCGCATCCAAACTTAATTAATCCAATTAATTAAGTCGGTGAACCCAAATATTTGTCAAAATTAATTTTGCAAATGTCGCTCATAAACCCGAGGCCTAGCCTCCAAAATTTTAATTAAATAAACAAAATAATTAAAATAATTGAAACGACAAGTTAAGCAAAATTACGTATTCCATAATGTCTAAGTGCCTAGCACTAAGACTTGGAACCCAAAATTACCCTTATTTACTTATTAAGCAATGCTAAAATTAACCTTAAAAATCTCATCGACTTAATAACCCGGGGTTATTATGCTAATTATTGAATCGTACATACCGTACAACAAGCTCGTAGCATAACCATCGGCACCCCGCAACACCAAGCATGCCCATGGGCTGCTTGTGCTCGCACACGCCACGCCCAGCCAAGCCAAGCGTGGCAGCAAGCACAGCGCGCACAGCACTATGCTGCTGCTGCGCCATGCTGCTGCTCGTTGCTGGCTGGTGCGGGGTGTGGCTGGCAGCGAGCAGCAGCCCCACTCCCTTCCTCGCACACACAGCACCACGCACCTAAGCACGAGGCACCCAGCAGCCTCGGCAGCCACATATGGGTTGCGTGAGCAGCCCAGCTGGCCGAGAGCTAGCTCGGGGCTCTTAGGCCTCGTGTTGCGTGCTAATGCTTCGAAAAATATCGAATTTTGCGTGTGACATTATAAATCAATTCTAAATTAATTTTAGAATCAATTTTTGAGGAAAAATGAAAAATAACAAGTCCAACTTAAATAATTCATCCAAAGCAATTAACCAATTTTATTACCAAGAATCATTCTTTAATAAAATTGGTCTAACTTGGTGTAACAAAAATAATTAGGGCATTTCTCACTATTAATTTAATCACTTTAAATTAATCTTGAGATATTGACAAAATAAAAGGGAGTTGGAAAAATGAACATAAGTTCAATAAAGACTCCAACTTTAATACTTGTGACTTCATGAAAAATTATATCTTCCAATATGAAGATAAACTAATTTTTTATCACAAGTTTTAAACTTTATGATTCCAATCAACTAAAAAATGATTAAATCAACAAAGTTTAACCAAAATTCATGGAATTTAGTAACTCAAAGTTTCAATCACTTATCATAAGTAAAGATTGAATCTTTAATACTTGGAAGCATCAAAGAACAACTATTTCACACTCAATGCAATTAATTTGCAATTATGTGAAAAATAAAACCAAACTTTCAAGCACCAATTACTACCAAGTAATCATGCTTAAAGTGGTCTAAAAATGCATATAAAATTAGGAAAGAACCATTTACATAACCACCATAAATATGCAACCAATTTTCAAGGTTAGAAAGACTTAAAATTTTTCGTCAAAACGAAAAATCCCTCGAAAAATGCATTTCTGGTCGTTTTTTGGCTAAAAACCGAGCCCTACAAGGGTAAAACCATTTCCAGAACACCTTTTCCACCCAAAATTCACTATTTTTGGGTCGAAATCTGAGTTCGGGGCTGAAGATAGCTCAAATACGAGGTAAAAATTAGGAAAAACGAGTTACTAATATAATTAGCAACTCAAAACCAGAAAAATAAGCCATAATAACACCTTGAAAATATCATGATTTTAAAAATAAACGAGCGAGGCTCTGATACCACTGTTGGGGTTTGGTGAGTCCGACTCACCGCGGAAATAAACCCAAAACCAAGAACGCACTCGCAATAAATAAAACCATGAACATAATTAGATTAATCACAAGATTAAGTTAAGCTAATTACCTTTGACGCGTGCTTCGCTCCAAATGAGCTCTTACTTGAAAGCTTCAAGTCCCGCTCGCACGGAGACCTCCAACGAAGTCCACCCGCACCAACAAAACCGACTAGGTCCAATGTCTTGGAGTTAGCAAGACCCGACCAACAAAACCCGAGTAATAATATTGAGTTCAAAGGTTTTCACTAATTGTGATGTCTTTTTCAACTCTTACTCAAGCATCTTTCCCAATGCCCATACATGGGTATTTATAGGAAATGATGGGAGTATCATTTGCTCTCCCATCAATGTGGGATACTTTGATTTTTCCATTTTATTTTAAAGCTAAAATAAAATTAATAATCAAGCTAGTAATAAATCAACAAGTGGCAAGCTCATGTGAGTGGTTAGGTGAGGACCATTTGGAGAAGGGGGGGACCAAACTTGCTCCCCACTCCCTCTCCCATAGCCGGCCAACACACTCCCCACACACTCAAGGGCCACAAGCCACATGGCACCCACCCTTGGGCACCAAGGCAGCCAAGGTGGGCTGCCATGTGGTGCGGCAGCCACGCACAGCAAGCCCAGCAAGCATGCGGGCTGCTGCTGCTGCTGGCCAGCATGCCCCGCATGCTTGTGCGGGCTGCTGCTGCTGGCCTTGTGCCTCGGCCAGCACTGCTAGGCCAAGCAGCAGCGGGCTGGCGTGCCTAGCATGCTAGCATGGGTGCGCTAGCACGCACCAGCCAGCCTAGGCTCGGCTTGGTGCGCATGCTAGCCACCATGCTAGGCCATACGCCCTTAGCACTCGGTTTGCTAGGGTATTCCGATGCTAGGGGTATTTTGGTCTTTTGTTGATTTATTACTATTTCTCGTCTCGTCTTTCACTATTTTACGACTCGACTTCCGACGCTCGGTTTCGACGCTCTAAGCTCGAATTTCCGACGTCTAAATAAATATTACTCGGTTGACTCATTAATTCCTTCCGGATTAATTCGTCGATTCGGTTTGTTGAATGCTTGGGTGTGACCCGAAGGGTTCAGTCAAGATTAAGCTGTAACATTAATTATCCATTAATATTACTGATCGGAAGCGGCCTCCACCCAGGCATTCCGATCACTTGACCTTACTGAATGTATTAGCTTTCTAATAATTCTGAACCCGCTAACGGAATAGTACACTTGTTCGAAGGACACCATTCCTTTCAGAAGATACACAAGTAATTTATTTTTAAATTCGCAATTTGATTTTAAATTGTTAATTTTTAGAATTGAATACAAACTTGAACCCTAAATTTTTTGAATAGTATATTTAGTCAAATGTTCAACATCTAAACACCAAAAAAGAAGAAATTAGATGATGTATCTAAGAAAAAATCAATTGTTAAAAACTTTTAAACCCCAATTACAGACCATTGAACACCCTACAATAACCTCTGAACCTCCTACAAAACTTTTGAACCTCAACCACAAACCACTGAACACCCTTCAAAAGCTTCTTAACCCCTACAAAAATCTCTGAACCTCAACCGTAAATCACTGAACACCCTACAAAAACTTCTGAACCCCCGACAAAAAATTCTGAACCATAACCACAAACCACTACAAAAACCTCTGAACCTCCTACAAAACTTTTGAACCCCAACCACAAACCACTGAACACCCTTTAAAAGCTTCTTAACCCCTAAAAAAATCTCTGAACCTCAACCGTAAATCACTGAACACCCTACAAAAACTTCTGAACCCCCGACAAAAAATTCTGAACCATAACCACAAACCACTAAACACCTACAAAAACCTCTTACAAAAACATCTGAACCACAACCACAAACCACTAAACACCCTACAAAAACCTCTGAACCCCCTACAAAAACTTCTTAACCACAACCACAAACCATTAAACACCCTACAAAAACCTCTGAACCCCTCTACAAAAACTTATGAACCACAACCACAAACCACTGAACACCTTAAAGAAACCTCTGAACCCCTCTACTAAAACTTCTGAACCACAACTACAAACCACTGAACACCCTACAAAAACATCTGAACCCCCTACAAAAACTTTTGAACTCCAACCACAAACCTCCTAACCCCAAAAACTTCTAAACCCCAACCACAAACCACTAAACACCTTACAAAAACCTCTAAACCCCCTACAAAACTTCTGAACCCCAACCACAAACCACTGAACACCTTTCAAAAACTTTTGAACCCTTACAAAAACCTCTGAACCCCAATCATAAACCACTAAACACTCTACAAAAACTCTGAACCCTGTACAAAAACTTCTGAACCACAACCACAAACCACTAAACATCATACAAAAACCTCTGAACCCCTCTACAAAACTTCTAAACCACAACCACAAACCACTAAACACCCTACAAAAAATTCTGAACCCCAACCACAAACCTCTGAACCCCCAAAAATTTCTAAACCCCAACCACAAACCACTAAACACCCTACAAAAACCTCTGAACCTCTACAAAATTTCTAAACCCCAACCACAAACCACTGAACACCTTTCATAAACTTTTGAACCCTTACAAAAACCTCTGAACCCTAATCATAAACCACTGAACACTCTACAAAAACCTCTGAACCCCCTACAAAAGCTTCTAAAACCCGATCACAAACTACTGAACACCCTTCAAAAACCTTTAAACCCCCTACAAAAACTTCTGAATGCCAACCACAAACCACTGAACACCCTTCAAAAACTTCTGCACTTGAAGACACTGCTCAAAATGATAAATGTTCAAATTAATAAACTATAAAGTAGATAATGCCAAATTTTTTAATAAAATTAAAATACATAGATCTAAAACAAAAATAAGTGCATAAGTAATGTATTGCATGTTTAGAATTATAATATAGATAACCGTAATTCCAAAAATACATGTTATGTATTTAAAGAAAACGCATCATACGTTCATATTTTGAACTTAAAGTGTTCAAAATACTAAAATATAATCAAATACAGGACTGTTTATAACAAAAAAACACAATTATCACTAAAGAAAAATCAAAAGAATATGAAAGCTACATATTCCGAAACTCAAACCTAACCATGGTGATTTAGATAATGAAATCTCATCGGTAAATTATCACACCATCGTCTTAACCACCTTCTCCTCGACGCCGCCACCATTTTTAGCTTCACTTCCTCATTGACTCATTGTACGAACTCCATTAAAAAAGCTTCAAATCAAAGGTTGAAGAAAACAAAATTTGAATTTAATCTATTGTAATAAAGGAATTCACTCTATGGTGATCAACAATATGAAGGAATTTAATTAAAAAGATGAAGAACGAATTCAAGAAAATGAAAAATAAAATAGAAAGAAAAATAGAGGGGAGAGAAAAAAGAGGAGAGAGAAAATAGAGGAGAGAGAAAATAAAAGAGGGGGAAAAAAATCAGAAATTAGGAAAGTAGAGGAGGAAAGAGAAGAGATATTATATTTTAATTGGTGGTTCACATAGAACTATATGCACCATGGTGCATCTTATTATTTGCCCGAAATCCAATCCAAATAAGCTATTTGGATTGGACTTTTTTTTTTAAAGTTGGAATCCAATCCAAATGATGCTACATGTTCATTAATAATGTAGTTATTCATATTAATAGTTATGATCAAATATGTAATGATAAATAATCATTTATGATGATAGATATTGAGCATGTATGTCAATGTTTTATATTTGATCATTTTCTATTATATTAATGAACATTTTAAAAAAAATGTTCAAGGTGTTCCAATTATTGCAATAGATAATCAACTTCCTCCGAGTGATCTAAGAAAAGTCAAGTTTCTTCAAGTGTTCTAAGAATTGATCAAGTTTCTTTGAGTTTGCCAAGATATATTCAATGTCATCCAAGTGTTCCAAGCAATTTTCAAGTGTTTCAACGGGGTTTCAACATGGCAGTTAATAATAAAGTCATGTAAAAATGAGCATACAATCTATTATAAATGATTTTTTACTTTGCAATTACAGACATGTCTTTTTTAACAGGGCCGACCACTTGATATAATTATAGCTTTTAAAAGTTGAGAATCAACTACATGAGATTTAATTAGCTTAGGGCTCTTTTTGTATTGTCCACTCTTGATTATATAAGAATATAATCGTCATCTCTGTTCATACACAATGTTATTATTTTTTTTTTAAAATAATCAATTAACAATTACATAACTCCATAATGTAAATGACAATGCAAATCAAATAAACACTTTCAAATCAAGTAAATAACACTTACATGTCGTCATTTTTCGTTGTTGTTTTGTAGATTCTAGCGCAATTTCCTGATTCACACATTTTTCTTAATTATTGTACTCAATTTCGATCGTAAAAAATAAGCAAATAGATTTACGATTTTGATTTTGTTGGAGATTTTTCTTTCGCTAGTGCAATTGCATCTTGTAATTCACTCATTGTTGTTTATATTGTAACAAATTTACATATTTATTTTTCATGATTAAGAAATTTAAAAGCAAAAATGGAGAGAGAAAATGGCGGATGAAGAAGGAGAAGATGATGCTTTTTTTATGTATATATTTTTGTACAGGGGTAGACAGTGGCAATTACTCTCTACTACGGGGTCGTTTGGTTCACTAGGGAAGTGAAAACTCCCAAGAAATTACAATTTGTAGGAATTAAATTCCTTTAACAAAAATCATGGGAATTCATGAATTTTGTTTGGTTGAAAATGAAGGAAATAAATTCCTATAGGAATTGTAACTTACCGGGTTGGGTAAGTCAATTCCCATGTTTTGAGGGAAGTCAAAATTCCCATGAATTGGGCATTGCCCCCATTTTTACTTTTTTGCCCAAAATGAAATTCATGGAAATTTTGATTGCCCACAAGAAATTAAGCCAAGCAAACAACACCGAAGTATGTGGTTAATGGGTTTACGAGTTTATCTAAGGGTTATTATAGCATGGGGGGAGGGGGTGTAGGCATTGTTGCCTAGAGCGGGGAGTAGGCATAACTGCATAAGTGCATAACCCATTTAATGGCCAAGAGTACACTACACTTTACATCTACAAAACGGTACATTGCCCTTTTTGCTTTTTCCCCACAAAAGATTTAAAGGGCTCCATCAGATTTTGAAAGGCCGTTTGAAGTTAGCAACTTGAGCATCTTTTTTTCTGTTTACTAAACCACTCACATACTCAATTACATGGAGTACAAAGTAAGTAGTAGTAAACAGATTTAAATTAATTTAAGACATCTTAAAAAGAAAAGCGTGGCAATCAACATCTAATTTAAAATAATTAATCCTTAATTTTCACTAAATTATATTCAGAAATCATGAATTAAAGAGCAAAATCAACTGCATTTCCAGATAAAAGGCACAAATTGTAACTTCATATTCAAACTCTGCTAAATTTATAATAATATACTACTCGTAGTATGTACAATCCAGAACACATCTCAATTTACAACTAATAATGCTAATCTGATCATAAATCTGTAATATACATACACTAATCACAAGTGAATAAAGAAAAATAACTCTCAAAATCTACATTGATTTCGCCAATTTCGACAAAAATCAAACCCTAGAAAATAAAATTAATTTCATCAGTCAACTCCAGTTGACAGTGTTCGTAGAAACGACGGCATTTTTGTTCGCTTTAACAGGGGAAGGAGGAAGCCTAGAGCAGAAATCACGAAGAGGAAACTCATCGAGATGCGAATCATCATCTTCGAAATTAAGCGCGTAACTCAACGGATCATACCTGAACTCAGTCGAATTAGATCGGCGATTTTTCCCAGAAAACACATGAGAACAAACCTCTTTGATTACAGGAAGCTCAGATTTCAACCAAGAAGACAATGTACTCGGCTTCTTCTCGGAATGTTCTAGACTCTTCTGGACGGCGATGTCGTCTTCTTCGGCGTCGCAGCAGGTTGCGCAGACGAAGAGCTTGATCTTCTGCTTGAGTGAAAGCGAGTGCTTCTTGTCGAACTCCATTGAAATTGAGGAGAGAGAAAATGAAGTGAGATTGTATAATCAATGAGTTGAATGAAGAATGAAGGAAAATCTGGGTTTGTTTGAGATCTTGAGGAGAGAGAAATGGTGGGAAGCTGAAGAAGAGTGTGGAAGAAGAAGGGGAATATATAGAAATTTGGAGAGAGAAAATAAAGAAGGAGGAGGATAAGGTTTTGGGATTTAAGGTGGGGCCCATGTAAAGTAGAGTGTGTGTAAGGATGATGTGTAAAAGGTGTGTGTTGCGCGGATTTTGGTTGACGCATCGTGACTCCACATGGATGGCGACGATGCACCCATTGTTTTTATAGTTTGCTATTCTCGTAAAACATTTAGTTTATTCTCTGCCGTTTGTTTTTAGTTCAGCTCTAATAAGTTAAGTTCTCAATTTCCTATTCACGTCGGAGTAGTTTATTTTAGTTCAGTTCACCTCAGTTTAGTAAATCAGAACAGGCCGATTTGAATTGAAGTCGGGTTGAATTGAACCAACTCGACTATAAGGATATAAGAATAATATGAAAGTATAAGCTGGTTTTTAGTATAGATTATAAGTTAGTTTACAATAGGATTAGTGAATAATTGAATAAGATAACTTATACGAAGCACAAAATTGAATTGGGCTTGTAGATCATATTATTCCTCCGTTTTTTATTAAATGCATCACGTTTTATGTATGAAAGTTTCAATTTAGATGCATTACTTTTCCTTTTAATCAATAAACTCTCTATATATATCTCATATCATATGGACAACCTCTTTATGTTTTCTCTATATCTCTCTCTGCTCTAAAAATTACTTACAAACTTGTAGTTTCAAAAGTGATGCACCTTAGTTTCAAAAGTGATGCACCGTATAATAAACGGAGGAAGTATCAATAGTATTATTTAGGTGTTACTTAAGTCAAATCCTATCTTAGATTTGACCATGATAACTTGTTTATTTAGGTCCAATTTGTACCCTTAATTCTCCTTATGAAATACTATGCATTGTGATGTTGTATCATCTCTAAAAGGTTTGATATGTATTTAGGTTGTTTAGTATTTAATTATTGCTTTAAATTGCCAAAGAATAAAAGTTAGTACTCACCAAGTGACCAGTATTATTTTATCAACAGCTAATATTTAAGAATGGTTTTGTAAGTTAGGAGTTCAAAACACTCAAAGTAACCGCAAATTATTGACAAAAACACATTTAAAAAACAAAATCCAAGTCTTCATCCATAACGAACTTTATTACTACGTACTTTGTTTGCATTTGACGGCAGTAAAACATCCATCCTCCATTGCTACCTTACTTTTTTATAATAGAATGGTAGGTCAAATTCAAAGTAGTGATATTATTTAATTAACTAAATTTAGGTTAATTGAATTTCTAATTCCAAATTGCATCGAGATCTACCATCACCTACTACATCACCTCTACCACGGTCAAATTAAAGCATCAATCAAAATTCTCGAAAACACAATTAAGAGACAAATTAATATTTATTTATTAGGGCAATTCTGGCAAAAAAGTAGATTATATGGTTGTTAGTGACTTAGTGTTACACCTAATAACGGTTTAACAATATTTTAAGGCTCTATAGAACATGGTAGGGAGTTCCAAAGCATGCACTTAGGAAGTACATTAGGAGTTATTCTAGTTAATTATAGTATTATCTAAATTATAGCTTAATTATTTGGAGCTTCCACATGATTCCTTGCATTGATTCAAATTTTAAGGTGTACACAAAACACACAATCACCTTTAATTGAGAAGATTGTGGCATCTCGGTTGATGGATTGTAGTCTTAATTAGTAACAATTTTCTTGGATGACAATTTAACTTACTAAAACTGCCTAATTTGGTTTTGTTGTCACATGATGTTAACAACCTCCGTGAATGATTACATTAAGCCATTGATAGATGTATGGATAGAAAAAAGCATGCAATTATCAAGGCTCAAAAGTTAATCAAGAAATCAAGTAAAGTACATATTTATTAATTATTATGCATAGTCTAGAGACAAGAAAAGAAAAACTCGGAGTGGTATTTGATTAACGTATCTAATGAGGACCTTTGTCATAAAATTAACTAACTAACGAAACATACAATGCTTCATTTTCATAGGGGTGATAATGACCACAATCGGTTTGTGAGCTATTTGAGAAGGGTCAAGCTATGATCAATTGATGAATAGACACACATATCACATATCACATATAAGTTGACCTGAAAAAGTGTATTATGCGCCTTTAATTTTGAACAATTTTTCACTTATTTTGACCCGGAAATACAAATTGACGAGATGCTTATCATGAATCCTAATACACTCTGGGAGTCTATTTGGCTGGTACATACAACCATCCAATATGCCTTTTAAAGGTCAATTTACCCGTTTGCTACTTATACCAATTTCATTAACTCAAGCCTACCACAAACATTTATGATAACATATAATGATCACATATGGTTCCAAACGCCGTTATATAACCCTCGAGAAGTATCCCCTAATATCTCAAGACTTTTTGACACTTTCCCGGATTCCTCCAAAATTCCTCAAAAAACATGGATATTAGCCTTCAAGTTTATTTTATTTTTTATTTTTTTTTATTTTTTTTTTTAACTTTTTTTCGTCCGAAAATAAAAATTGCCGAGATGTTTACCATGGTCCCTAAGACCTTCTGGGAGTCCAATTGGGTGGGTGAAACCATCCAATTTGCCTTTAAACGGCCAATTTACCGGTTTACAACTTGCACCAATTTCAGTAACTTAAGCCTACCACGAACGTTTTATGACAATATATTATGATCATATATGGTTCCAAACGGCATTATATGACCCTGAGATGTATCCCTTATAATCTCAAAACTTTTCGACACCGGGCCCCGAAACCTCCAAATTTCTCAAAAAGTGTGGATATTAGCCTTCAATTTTGGAATTTTTTGACTTTTTTTTGCCCGGAAATAAAAATTGCCGAAATATTTACCATGATCCTTAACACCCTCTGGGAGTCCAATTGAGTGGGTGAAACCATCCAATTTGCCTTTAAACGACCAATTTACCGATTTACAATTTGCACCGATTTCATTAACTCAAGCCTACCACGAACGTTTATGACAATATATAACGACCATATATGGTTCTAAACGACATTATATGACCACGAGATGCGTCCCCTAGAATCTCAAGACTTTTCGACACCAGGCCACGAAACCTCTAAATTTCTCAAAAAACATTCAATTTTGGAATTTTTTTTGACTTTTTCACGCTCGAAAATAAAAATTGCCGAGATGTTTACCATGGTCCCTAAGATCCTCCGGGAGTCCAATTGGGTGGTGACCATCCAATTTGCCTTTAAACGACCAATTTATCGGTTTACAACTTGCACCGATTTCATACCACAAACGTTTATGATAATATATAATGATCATATATGGTTCCAAACGACATTATATGACCCTAAGGTGTGTCCTCTAGATTGTCAAGAATTTTCGACACCGGGCCCCGAAACCTCCAAATTTCTCAAAAAGCGTGGATATTAGCCTTCAACTTTGGAATTTTTGACTTTTTTTTTGTCCGGAAAAAAAAATTGCCGAGATGTTTACCATGGTCCCTAAGACCCTCCGGGAGTCTAATTGGGTGGGTAAAACCATCCAATTTGCCTTTAAATGGCCAATTTACCGGTTTACAACTTGCAACGATTTCATTAACTCAAGCCTACCTCGAACGTTTATGACAATATCTAATGATCATATATGGTTCCAAACGGCATTATATGACACCGAGATGTATCACATAGAATTTCAAGACTTTTCGACATCGGGCCCTGAAACCTCCAAATTTCTCAAAAAGCGTGAATATTAGCCTCTGGGAATGTAATTGGGTTGTTGGAACCCTCAAATTTACCGGTTTTTGTAGACGCCTCTTATATTGGCTATAAGCTTTCACAGGGCCTTTACGTGCGTATGACAAAACATACAAAGGTAAGAGTACATCTGTACATGCATATACTTAAATTTGCAAAATGCTTATATATATGTACTTCCTGAACACCTTCTTGTAGTGAGTAGTTCGAGATGTTCCTTTTTTAATGAACAAATTGCCTAACCAACACAAGTCTTTTTAGCTCAATTCGATCAAATATTATAAAGTGTTTTCGTCTAAACATGCTTAACGGTGCTACGATGTATCATCATGAAAATATAAGCCTATAAGGCTCATGCCATGCCTCATGCATGTTTCTTTCTTCCTTTCTGGGGGAGACATGAAAACCAAATTAGTGATGTCCTATGTCGACTAGAAAAATTAGATTAGATGACGATTTTATTTGAAATGAGTAAAAGCAAAGTAGAATAGTTAAACTTGCATAAGCACAAGTCATGGAACTTTAGACGTCGGCTCCAAATCAAATCAATGAGAGTCAAAGTGATTCTACAGCTATATGTAGCCCTATATCATCGTCATCAAATTAAAGCAAATCAAAATTGGTCCAATATTACTTTATATTACAGCTATTATATTTGTGTTACATAAATTATAGTATAAGATAAGGTCATCTTTACTACTTTACACGACATATATTTCATGAAGAAAGTTAAAGGCCACAATTAGCTAGCTGAAGTTGACTTGATTGGTGGAATTATCCATATTTCGTGTAAAGTTGATGAACCACACATTCATCATCAAATGTAAATGTGAACCTATTTTGCACATATGGTGCATATACATGAAAAGGGAGGTTTTGTGTCACTTTTGGAAATGTAACTTGATTTTGACTAGAGTCTTACTCTAAATAATATCTATATGAGATAATTTTAATTAGAATATCATGAATTAAATATCATAACATGGAGTATGACATGAGATTATATGACATATACTTGTATGATATATGAAAATGAAGTATTTTGTGAGAGTAATGGTGGCTAATAGGGCCAAGTTAGGCCAAGCTCATTCAGTAGCTTGCTAGAGCTGTATAAGGACACACAGTTTATGTTTCAAAAGAAAATTGATATTTCTAGATTGATAAATGGAAAAACTAGCTCTTTCAAATGAGGCAAATTTGTAAAAAAAAAACCTCTTAAAAGCACCATTTTGCAAAAGAAAACCTTTTAAAAGCCATTGAGCGGTGCCTTTTTGTCACATAAGCAAAATTAGTGAATAAGGTTTGAGATTTTAAATCCAAGCATCACGTAAAATAAATAAACAATAAAAGATAACAATGGTGTTAAAATTAAAAAAATTATCTTATGATATTAAGAATTTTATCCATAAATCTAATGAATGATCTTCATAAATATACAAAATTTTAAATTAAATTAAAATGATTTACTAGAATCATGCATCGCACGGGCTTACATCTAGTTATTATCAATGAGAAGGCTATTAAGTCTTATATGTGGCTAGCCACACCGTGTGGCAGGGGTTACTTTATTAGTGTAATAGGAGTTACTTGATCAGTGTTAAAGGGGTTACTTCGTCAGTGCTATAGGGTTACTCAGTTAGTGTTATAGGGGTTACTCAATTAGTATTACAGGGGTTACTTGGTCATTTTTATATTGGTTACTTTGTTATTTTATAAGTGGTCACACGGTGTGGCTAGCCACACACAAGACGGGCTGATTCTAATTATTATACTGTCCTCGTATCAAAAGATATCGTAGTATCTTAGGAAATTAACTAAAATATAGAAGATAAATATATGGAAATATTCTATCAAGTCTTCCTAATATACGATAATATCTCAATAAATTCCTTTAATAATACTACGTACTTTGTAAAATATTTATTGGTGGGTCGAGCTTGCTCCTCATTTGGGAGCTCCCTGGAATAGAAATAAGGCTTTCTATACAAAGATATACACTGCCATTAACCCCATAGATGGGAAGTTCATTCGACTCCACAATTTCATATTTGGGATCATAACAAATAAGACTAGAATGTCCAACTATACTAACATGGTTACCATGTTTTGTATCGACACATTTGTTGTTGTAGAAGATTAAAACCCCCGATGATCTTCTTCTCGAATAAGCAATAGGATTAAACCATGTCATTCTATTAGATACTTTTGAAACGCGCAACACTTTTGTCCATGATTCTTTGATCCCATATTCCTTCATGCTCCATACTTCAGTATAACCATCCTTAGTTTTAAGACATATACAAAAACGTCCATCTATAAATGTTGAATTAGCATATTTGGTAGGAAGATTAGTATTTGGAAAACTCAAGTCATACTCCCAATCTTCTGAAGAGAGATTAAAACGTTTGATTCGAAAAGATACTTGAGAGTTTTCGTTTTCCCATTGGAAAATACAATGTAGCATACCATTTCCATATACAATATTATGTTCAATATGTTGACATGTTACATGGTTTCTTTTTTGGATAGGTTGTTCATGTTTAGAAGGAATTATCTTCCATGAATCCGACTTCAAACTATAAATCAGAAATCTATAAGTGAGCATGTCTCTCTTCCCTCCTAGAATTATCACGACAATCTTATAATCATCACGCTTAATATCATAGCCAAACCCATAACGTATATAACGGAAATTATTGTCTATCTCCTTGCTAGGATATTTGATTGGTTTGGAAGTATGTCGAGTTGATGGGTTACATACCATGAAACCATCAAAAGCCTCATTATTGTAGTTAAACATGTCGGGACTTATTTTTTGGCAAAATAAGCCACGGCAAGAACCTACACCATCTATGTACGAGTCCTCATCTATCATATAATTGTCGAAAATATTTAATTTCACGAGTTGAGAGTGGGAATCGATATCATCACCAACATATAGGCAATTGTTGTGAATAAATACGAAGGGACTATTATGGTGATAGGAATTGGAATTGGTTTCACTAGATTTGTTAAGATGATCTTGGATGAAAGGTGAGCTATTGATGAGGTTGTACCAATCTTTGCATACACACTTGAATCGTAACAATGATTTTACGGGTAGCCTGGTTTAAGGGTGATGAATTGACGGCCATGGTTGATTTTTTTTTTTTTTAGAAGTGGTTATATTAATAGGGATGTATAATCTATTAGTCGACGCGATCAACAAATCAATAATTACTCAATTAGGGTTATAATATTACTAGTCTTGATCTTATTAGGAAATTTAATATGATAAGGAAACCACTCAACAAAATATCTTTATTCCTAAATCTATCACAAAAATATACAGTACTTCATATGGTTTGAAAATTACATAATTATTACGAGTATTTGAAAATTCAAATATACATGATTGATTTTTGGAAACATTAACTAGCCTTTGAAATCAGATTTGGCAACACGTTTTCATATGGTACAAGTCGTTCATTTTTCCTTTTTATTTTATTTTATTTTATTTTTTTGTTGAAAGCACGAGTCGTTCATTGTTACCACATCAATGTATGTCATATTGTCATCTCAAGTTCTCAACTAAACATGGGCACGGGCCGTGCCTGGCCGTGCCGGGGTGGTGACCGTGCCGTGCCGTGCCGTGCCGGTTCTACGGCGGGCCGTGCCGTGCCGTGCCGGCAATTGGCACACCCCGGCCCACGGCACGGCACGGCCCACGTGCCTAACGGGCCGTGCCGTGCCGTGGGCCAAACCGTGCCTCTTGATATTTTTTTTTTTTTTTTTTTTAAAAAAAAATGTTAAAAAAAAACGAATTAAAAATAAAAATGCATATAAAAAAAAAAAAAATACGAGTGCGATAATCCGAAAACATAAAAAATTGAAGAATAACTTATTTTATTATATGACGGTAGCCGGTACGAATGTACGATAATTCAATAATACAAAATTACAAAATAAGTAATGATAATTAAAAATCGTACAATAGTGTATGAATATTGAATAACTTCATTTATTATACGGAATACGAAGTTCGATAATACAAAAAGAATACAATATTGTATAATGTAAATATGTAATCATGTAATTATTATTGGTCGTCTTCGTCTTCGCCTTCGTCTTCATCTTCGTCTTCGTCTCCTAGAGGTTCAAGGTCATCCGCCAATTGAGTGGATTGAGAAGTATGAGAACTAAAAGAAGTCGACGTTCCTTCATCGTCGTCGTTTTGTGCATAAGTACGATCTTGAGAACGTGTTTCGGCATCCAACCAATCCTTGAAGCAAACACACATTTCAAGTGTTTCGGGTTTTAGTCTTGTTCTTCTATCGTCTAGAACTCTTCCCGACGCACTAAAAGCTCTTTCGGAAGCAACGGAGGAGACTTGGATAGCAAAAATATCACGAGCCATTGCCGACAAAATTGGATGTTTCACGGCTTGTGATTTCCACCAATCGAGGATGTCGAGGCCAAACTTCTCTTCGTCGTCCATGCCTTTCATGAAGTCGTAACTTAAGTACATTTGCAACTCCGAAACATCGCTTTGTGTTCTCCTAGATGATGATGATTCTGTACCTGAATACTTAGACATCAAGTTAGCAGCTTGTGCAAATAAACCTTTGGCCCGTTTACTTACATTTTTGGATGTTTGAGAAGGGGAAAATCGAGACACGGTTCCATATTTACTTTCATAAACATTATATAAATTAAAAAACTCATCCGTCACCTTATTTTTAAAAGTTTCAACATCATCTTCAAAATTCATGTTACTATAATAAATATCAATTAATAAAAAGGTGCCATCATATTTTTGTCTAGGATCTAAAATAGAAGCAAAAATATAAATCTTAGGAATATCGGTGTAATATTTACGCCATTTATCCTCCATGGATGGAAGATATCCACGATAAACGTGTTGTGATCGGTGTTCCGCAAAAAGTTGTGCAAGTAAACATGCATTGCTAAGAAAAGAATGAGCACAAGGATTATATACAGAAGAAAAACAATGTGTCATACCATATAGTAATTGTAAAAACTGCATATATTTTTCACAATTAGCCCAATCATCTTCAAGTAAAGCATTTTGTGGATATTTCATATTATAAAAAAGTGTTAAATGAACCTTGTACTCGATTGCCCGACTCAACATTTCATAGGTGGAGTTCCACCTAGTTGGACAATCCGGTGCTATTTTTATGGTTTTTATCCGTTGTTGCCTGCAAAAACCTTTCCATTCTTGATATCTCATGTTAGAGCTATTAATAGTGCAAATAGCATTCCTTATTTTGTGATAAAATGGACCAATTGCTTGTGTTCCATCCTTCACACACAAGTTAAGAACATGACAAATGCATCTAACATGAAGTGCTTCTCCATCTAATACTAAATCGGTTAATTGGGGTTTAACCAAATTCGCACTATATGTCATAGAAGTTGCGTTATCGAAAGTCATAGACATGATTTTATCCCTAAGACTATATGCATCAATAGCTTCCATTAAATGATGTGAAATGTTAAGACCGGTATGAGGGTATTCAAGCATTTTGAAATGAATGATGCGTTTTTGTAACATCCACTCATTATCTAACCAATGACAAGTAACACATAAATAGTGAAGTCCGTACCCACCATCCCATGCATCGGCGGTTAAAGAAACTCTACAAGGAAGATTAGCTAATTCATTTACTAATTTCAATTTGTACTCTAGATAAGTCTTCATGGCAGCAGATCGAACGGTTTTTCGGGACATTTTTTTGTGTTTTGGTTGTAGTGCTCGGTTAATATAGTTGTTGAAGGCATCATTTTCGGCGAAAAGAAAAGGTTGTTCTGCATGTACAAGCATTCTCCCAAGTTCATCCCTATCTCTCTCGTAATTGTAAATGAAACCTTGTGGATGGAATTGAGAAATTTTAGGTTGGGTTGGATCACTAGATGGTCCACCACATTTTTTTGTATGCCTAGTAAGGTGTCCCGTCCCTCCCTTGGTATCGGCCGAGAAAATTTTACCACAAGTCCGACACTTGCATTTTTTTCCATCTTTACTTAATTGATAATGTACCCAACATCCACTCTTTCTTTTGGTTTGAGCAAAATCCTCTTCGGTACACCACTCTAATATGTTAGGATTATGGGTGGATGGTTCACTCGACCCGGAAGCTTGTGTTTGGCTACCTTGGGAAGGAGGAGGAGGAGGAAAAGGAAATTCATATTGTTGAAATTGGGTTTGTTGAAATTGGGTCCAAGGAGCCATATCATCCATTTGTTCTTGCCCTCCCGTGTTTTGGGGATGAAAGAAAGGGGTGGAAGTGTTTGGAAAGGGCATGTTAGGAGAGGGAAAGGGCATGTTAGGGGGGGGCATAGACATTGAAGTGTTTGGGTTTGGTGATTCCCTACGTGTTGACTTGGCTTTTCTAGAGGAGGAGGAAACGTTCGGGTTTGATGCCATGATTAATTAATAATAATAACACAACTAACAATAACAAAGTAACAATTAACAACAATGAGATCAATGAGAATTAATTAGTAAGTAGTTTTTATATAAATTAAATTTTCAAAAATAATTATAATAATAGTAGATTACTTGGATCAATGAGATCCCAGGTAGGAGAGGTTAGGAGCGACGTTGTCCAGAGCCCAAATCCCGCCTTAGACAGATTTCAACAATCCAAATAACCCACAATTAAAATAGAAAGTAGTTTTTATATAATTAAGTAGTTCCAATAATAATAATAATAATAATAATAATAATAATAATAATAATAATAATAATAATAATAATAATAATAATAATAATAATAATAATAATAATAATAATAATAATAATAATAATAATAATGATAATAAATTAATAATAATAACAATAATAGTAACAATAACAATAACAATAACAATAACAAATTAAAATAAAGTTGAGTTAGATCTTACAATGACGCTTCAATGCTTTCCCAAATTTATAATTTCCCGAATTTTTAATTTCCCGAATGTAAATATAACAATTTTTTTTTTTTTTTTTTTTTTTTTTTTGGTAGTAGACTAGTACAAGTAATAATAGTAAAAATGTAAAATTTATAAGAGAGTAGGAATTTTTTTTTTTCTTTTCACAAAAGAGAGGAAGATTGTATGTTTTTTAGGAATTTGAGAATTGAGAATTTGGGAGTAAGAAAATTAGAGAATAAGAGAGAAGAGATGAGTTGATGAATTGTGAAAATTTTGGAGGAAAATATGAGGTATTTATAGGGGATTTGGGTGGGAAATGGGGTGGAAAATATGGCCGTTTATAGCTGTTGGAAAACGGCCATAAACGGCCATATTCCAACGGCTAGTGGCACGGGCCGTGCCGTGCCGTGCCGTGCCAGGCCGTGCCACGTGCCGTGCCGGCGGGTCGTGCCGGCGTGCCGGCCCACGTGCCGGCCACCGTGCCACGGGCCGTGCCCGTGCCGGTCCCAAAAAAGTTGTTCACGGCACGGCCCACGGCACGCCGGCGTGCCGCCGTGCCGTGCCGTGCCGGCCACCGTGCCGGTGCCGGGCCGTGCCGGAGTCGTGCCGGGCCCGTGCCGCCCGCGTGCCGGCACGACCCGTGCCCATCTTTATTCTCAACTCAATTACTCAAGTGACTTTTCATAAAATATGCACATAAACGCTCAAGTTAGTTTGTTACCTATATAAGTGTACATTATTAATCCGATTGAATACGAACATCCAGAAATTTTCAGATCGAAAAAATATATACGTGTACCCTAATTTATTTGAATATCTAAAATCTAATCTTTTAATATCATTCGCAGTGTTAAGATGCTATCGATTCATCACCTAATTAGAACATATATATTCTCTTTACTTACAAAAAAGTTTTAATTTTAGAAGTTCAAATAATTTTCAATCAAGTCCAATACTTGTAACCAGGTCTAATAAGTATCAATAAGTTGTCTCATAAGTTTCTGACAATAAGTAATTAGCTTCAACGCCCAACAAACAACGAAGTATTTTACTTGACTTAAGGGCCACAGTTAGCTAGCTAAAGCTGACTCGATTGGTAGAATTATCCATATATACGTGTAAAATTGATGAACCACACAGGCACACATACATCAACAAAATGTGAAGTGAAAAGAGTGAGGGATAGCTCAAGTGGTTAGACCTCCCCTCCCGTTTCTAGGTGATGATGAGATCGACTCTCATCACTTGCCATTGTGGCTCTTCAAACACCAAAAAAATAAAAATAAATAAATAAATAAATATATGTGAAGTGAATCTATTTTGCACATATGGTGCATATACAATTATACATGAAAAGGGAGGTTTTGTGTCACTTTTGGAAATGTAACTTGATTTTGACTAGAGTCTTAGAGCCTGTTCACATTTACTAAATTGAGCTAAACTGAACTGATTGGAGCTGAACTGAACTGAACTGAATTGAGCTGAAATGAATATTTTATGAGAGAAGGAAATTAAGAGCTGAACTGATTTGAACTGAACTGATTGGAGTTGAACTGAATTGAACTGAAATTAAGTCAATGTGAACATGCCCTTACTCTAATTAATATCTCAAGGGATAAGTTTAATTAGAATATCATGAATAAAATATCATAACATGGAGTATGACATGGGATTATATGAATATACAAATGAAGTTTTTTGTGAGAGTAATGGTGGCTAATTGGGTCAGGCCAAGCTCATTGAATCGGGCTACTTATATAGCTAATCAAAGTTGTATGTAGATATCAGTATTACAAAAGAAAATTGATATTTCTAGCTTGAAATATGGAATTAAAATAGACCCTTTAAGGAGTGAGATTTGTTAATTACAAAGAATTTTTCATAAATTTTTTATGGAAAATGCTATACATAGCCTTAGGGCTACATTTAAGCATTAAATTTAGCCTTGAAAATCGTTAAATGTTAAGAAATCAAGAAAATATAAACAATAATTACACTGATTTACGCGTATTTTTGTCATGAATTTCTAAATTTATACCATTTCTAAAAGTATATTTAATGTTTATATATAGCCCTTAGGGCTACATATAGCATTACCCATTTTTTATTACTTGAGACAAAGAAGCATGCGGCTAGTGGTGGTAAAGAAGATGAACCCTAAATGAAGATGCAAAAGATTGTATGGTGGTCAGGTGTTGAAGGTGTTCGTGGTCTGGCGCGATGGTTCTTATGGTGGTCGTTGATGACAGTGGTATGATATGCTGGTGGTGGTAGGTTTTTTTTTTTCTTTTTTTTTTTGTTTTTGAGGGCAATGCTGGTGCTGGCAGTTGTACGAGGGGAGAGAAGGAGTTTTTTTTTGTTTTTTTTGAAACCAAGTTAAGGGAAACAAATTCATTACATCCTCTAGTATCCCATCTAGCAATGTGATGGGCTAGAGTATTACCCGCACGCTTAATGTGAGAAAACAAAAAATAATTGGAACCAGAAGCCAAACTATTGATATCATCATAAATCAAGCTATTGATATCATCATAAATCTAATTAGTTTAAATTAGTAACTAAGGGCTTGTTTGGCATTGTTTTTTGTTTTCAGTTTTCTGTTTTTTAGAAAACTAAAAACCAAAAACAGGAAACAAGAAAAACGTGTTTCCACTTTTCTGTTGTCAGTTTTCAAAATTACCATAATTTTGATAAGTTTGACTAATTTTTGAATCATTATACGACATATATTATATGATTTTGAAAAACAAAAAAACAAAAAACAGAAAACCACAGTGATGCCAAACGAACCCTAAAATAATGTTATTAGTTTTTAATTAGGGGTATTATAGTTATTTTATTTTAAAAAACTTACCAGAAAAGAAAAGGTTTTTTTTTTGAAATAAAATTGATTTAGGGTCTGTTTTATTTTAAAACTGAGCTGAACTGAACTTCAACGTAAGAGAACAGGCCCTAAGTCTTACGACATCGACATCTACAAAGAGATTTAGATCTACAAAAACATTCATATAAATACATATCCAAATCAAGCTAAATAGAAAGATAGAATTATCAAATACTTCGTATATAAATATCACATATTTATAACTTGACTAAATTCCAACAAATTTTTCTCAAAAAAAAAAAAAAAAAAAAAAAAAATCGCAAAAGGAAAAAGGCAGTAGCCTAAACTTAATAATAAGCCATGAGTCTTCAAAATTCCACCAAGGCATGCAATCCCTTATTTAAAATATTCATCGTTGGCTTTGGGAGCTCCATGGAATAGAAATTAGGCTTTCTACACAAAGATATACACCATCAATACATCCTGATGAGATGGCAAGTTCATTCGACGACGACTCCACAATTTCATATTTTGGATCATACCAAATAAGACTAGAATGACGACGTTTATTGTTGTAAAAGATTATAACTCCTTGAGATCTTCTCGAATAAGCAATAGGATAAATAAACGATGTCGTTGCATCATTAGACACATAAAAATTTGGAACTCGCAACACTTTTGTCCATGATTCTTTCACCCCATATTCCTTCATGCTCCATACTTCAATATAATGATCCTTAATTGTATGACATATACAAAAATGCCCATCTATAAATGTTGAACGAACCGTGTAAGTAGGAAGATTAGTCTTTGGAAAACTCAAGTCATCCTCCCATTCCTCTGAAGAAAGATTAAAACGTCTGATTTTAAATAATATACCAGACTTTTTGTTAAACCATTGTAACGTACAATGTAGCATACCGTTTCCATATACAACATTATTTTGGCATCTTACATGACGAATATTTTTTCTGATACGTTGTTTATGTTTTGAAGGACTCATCTTCCATGAATCCGCCTTCAAACTATAAATCAGAAAACTATAAGTTAGCATGTCTTTCTTTTCTCCTAGCATCATCACAACAATCTTATAATCATCATGTTGAATATCGTAACCAAATCCATATTTTACACCCCTATTACTACTCATACCTATCTCCTGGCGAGGATACATGATTGTTTTGGAGGTATGCCGAGTTGATGGGTTACATATCACGAAACAAGCCTTATAGTTGTTGTATTTAATAGGACCAATTCTAACACAAAACAAGCCACGGCAACAACCTACCTCATATAATTTTATGTACGGATCCTCCATCATATAATCGTCGAAAATATTTAATTTAACGAGTTGAGAGTGGGAATCGATATCATCACCAACATATAGGCAATTGTTGTGAATAAATACGAAGGGACGATTATGGTGATAGGAATTGGAATTGGAATTGGTTTCACTAGATTTGTTAAGATGATCTTGGATGAAAGGTGAGCTATTGATGAGGTTGTACCAATCTTTGCATACACACTTGAATCGTAACAATGATTTTACGGGTAGCCATACTAGTATTTCATACATCAAATCTTGAGGTATTGGGTTTAAGGGCGATGAATTGACGGCCATGCTTGATTTTGTTTTTTCACACAAGTTGTTTATATATATAGGCAGAGGTACAGTGTAAAACCGATCTATAAAATGTTAATTAGGGTTATAATGTTACTTTCTTTTTTTTTTTTTTTTTGGGTTATAATGTTACTAGTCTCTCTCTCTTTTTTTTTTTTTCGCGCAAATGTTACATAACCTTTTTCCACGATTTATGACCTCCAATCAAATGAGGAATAAATAAATAAACAGCCTTATGTTAAGGATTTTATATATTTTTGATTTATTCATGGGCTAAGTGCCGTAACTGGGCTTTTGTTTAGAAGTCATTTTTCATAATTGGGCTTTGTTAAGAAATCATTATTTGCTATTGGGCCATTTAATTTCTTATGGCATAAATAATACAGTACGATATCTACTTCATTACTAACGGTATGCAAATAATGTGTATTGGAATATTTGGAACTTTGCAGAGTTCAGACTTCAGAGTAGGCTTTGCAAATTTATTGTGATTTGAGGATTAATCATCAGTAATAATATACAATTTAGGCTATGTAGCATACCATTTCCATATACAAAATTATATTGACATGTTACGTACTTACATGGTTTGAGAGTGAGGGATAGCTCAAGTGGTTAGAGCTCCCTCCCGATTTCAGGAGATATTGGGATCGATTCTCACCCCGCCCTTGTGGCTCTCTAACACCAAAAAAAAAAAAAAAAAAAAAAAAAAAAAAAAAACATGCTTACATAAATTTGCCTTCAAACTATAAGTCAGCATGTCTCTCTTCCCTCCTAGAATTATCACGACAATCTTATAATCATTACGCTGAATATCATAGCCAAATTTATTACACCGATTTACTCGTAAATTGTCGATAGATTTTCAAATTAATACGAGTACTAAATAAGAAAGTTTGGACTACATATATGATAAAGTATATCATTACATCCTTCAAAAAAAAAAAAAAAAGAGTACTGTATATCATTACATATATTATAAATGGTCTATTAATTGAACTTAAGTAACATTATTCAATGCCTAAAAAAATACTTCCTTTGTTCTTTATTACTTGACCTGTTTCTTTTATCACTCTTGCCAATGCAAAACTTTAACGATTAATAACTTTAATTTTACATAAGTAAAAAAAATAGTAAAAGTTATATATTATGAATTTATGATAGTAGGTATTGAGACGAATTCAAAAAGATCCAACATGAATATTTTTTCTTACTGTACATATTATTCACAAAACACGGTCAAAGGAGGGATGGTGAACAGTGTAAAAGTCAAAGCGGATCAAGTAAAAAAGAACGGAGGATGAAATATTGAATGCACATATACTTGTAATTAGTACAACTCCGTAATAGAAACGAAGTTTGGAAAGAAAGAGTCATCGTCATTCGTCAACCTCTCTTCTCTCTCCTCTCTCCTCTTCCCCAAATTCACAAATCACAGTCATCATTTTCAGAGTGACCAACTCAGAAGAAGAAAAGAATAACGATAATGGGTTTTGGGGCATTCTTCAAAACCCTACTAATTACATTTTCAGCAGCTCTAATCACCTACAATGTCATAATCTCTGCAAATGCACCCTTAAAGCTTGATTTCCCAGGACCCAATAACCCATCTTCACTTGACCCGGTTATCAAACTTCCTATTGATCGCAAATTAAAACTGGGTTCATCTCAAAAAAGGCTCTTTCATACTGCTGTTACTGCCTCGGATTCTGTGTACAATACTTGGCAATGTAGAGTTATGTATTATTGGTTCAAGAAGTTTCAGAATCAACCCAATTCTGAGATGGGTGGGTTTACCCGGATTTTGCATTCGGGTCACCGGGATGAGTATATGGATGAGATCCCTACTTTTGTTGCTCAGCCTCTTCCATCTGGGGTGGATCAGGTGATTGATTTTTATTTGTTGAGTTTTGATCAATTTTAGGAATTAATCTTGTTTTTGTTAGGTAAATTTTGAAGTTAATGGTTGATTTTTGATGGATTTTGTTTTGAGTTAGAAATGTTGTTGGTTTCATTTTACTGATTTGATGTTGAATTCATAAATTCCATATTAGGTAAATCAAAGTACCATATTTGAAATGTTAAATATACTACGAAATAATGTTGATTTAGCTCATTTTAAGGTGAATTTTGATTCTGTTTTGACAAATTGACGATTGCTTGATCCTTGGTGGGTAGCAAATGTGTATTGGAACTTTGCACAGTTAGGAGAAGGGGGGTTTTTTTTTTTAATAGAACCTATGTAAGTTTCTGATTGCAGAGTGGAGTTTGTGATTTAGGTTGCTGAGTTTGAAGTTTGTGGAGTTAATTGGCTACAAGTTTGTGGAGTTAACTGGCTACAAGTGAAAGCAATTTTGATCTTGAATAGTTGAAAAGATAGAAAATTTGGACATAAGAAAGTCTATTGGTGGTTGGGGAAGTTGGCAGAAGATGGAATGGTTGTGGTCCTTTTGAGAATTGATGATTGTATGATTTCAATGTACTATATTCTTGCTTTCATTTTGTTGAATCATGGATGCGGTGCCTAAACTTTTGGAAGTTAGAACAATATGATAGATTAGTTAGGCTTATCACCTGAGCATAGTAAACGTCTGTTTGATTTTTAAATAAACAATAGATGTGATTGGTAAAAACATTGTTATAGAATTCCATCAGGGATATATTAACTTGCAAGTTCAAATCTGTAGGATAATGAAGGGCCTTCACCATTATGCATGTACTGAAACTGTTGATCAGTGTGAGAGTCTGAAGTTATTGAAGTTGAGTCTGTGTAGAAATCGGTATAGTCTACTTGGATGGCTGTGTAGATAGTTGTTCGCCTATTTTTCTGAAGGTTTTTTAGGAAGTTAAAACCTAAGTTGATACTGGTTTAGGCAGTTCATGTCTGTATAAGACGCTGCTTTGTATGTGAAAATACTGGAAGATGTGCAATTGTGCATGTAGCTGTATCCCAGTAAATTGTGACTGTAGGCTTGAATAATTATGGTGATGCTATCTAAATGCAGGTGCAGTGAATGCTTCTTATGTTCAATTCAATAAGCTGGTTTGATGTTAATTTGGAATATGAAAGCACATGCATTCAAGTAACTAGGTACTGGTTGCCTGTGAGAAGTTTGAGCTGAGGAGCCCCATTATTGACATGTAATCGAAGTGAATGATAAAAAGAGGAAGTCATTCTTCTTTATGTGGTGTAAAAGCCCATGTACACCTGCTAAGACTTTTTTTTTTATTTTTTTTGCACTTAATTTGTTTGTCGATGTTGTGTGATGTGTAATACTGTTCATATTGTACTTGAAATTCTGGCTTTGGCAGTCCTACCAATCTCATTTGTCCTTGTTTATGTCCTTTTGAACTTGTAGGGCTACATTGTTCTTAACAGACCTTGGGCATTTGTACAATGGCTTGAACAAGCAGACATCAAAGAAGAGTATGAAATCTATAAATTCCTTGGTCCTTTCACATCCCTTACCCCATCCCCCCCCCCCCCCCCCCCCCCAACTCTTCCCCTCCCAATGGAGAACTAAAAAGTTTTGGGGAGGGGGGGATTCTGTTATCATTTCTTTCTATAATTAATTAGCAGTTTCTCACTGTAATGCAGTTACATACTAATGGCAGAGCCAGATCACATTATTGTGAAGCCTATACCTAATTTATCTCGTGATGGATATGGAGCTGCTTTTCCATTCTTTTATATTGAACCTAAGAAGTACGAGGCTGCACTCCGGAAGTTTTTTCCTGAGAACAAGGGACCAATAACACAGATTGATCCCATTGGAAATTCTCCTGTAATTATTGCAAAGGTAACTAGTTCTTTTCATTTTTTTTACAATAAATATGCATCTATATGATTGTGAACAGTATCATCCTTTTCTTTTGGCTCTTGCTATTTTTTACAGGAATCTCTAAAGAAGATAGCTCCCACATGGATGAATGTTTCATTGGGAATGAAGAAGGATCCTGAAACCGACAAAGCATTTGGTTGGGTTCTTGAGATGTAAGCTTCTTCAAAGTAGGTTGAGAAATTTGTTTACTATAAATCTATAATAAAGCATGTCTTGTAGCCTCACTCTGTGAATCTGCAGGTATGCCTATGCTGTCGCGTCTGCCCTGCATGGTGTAAAGAACATCTTGTATAAGGATTTCATGATTCAGGTTTAGTCTATTGCCTTAACCTTTATATCTTTTATTTTAATGTTGTATAGCTTTTATCTAATTCTTGTCCATCTTTCCCCATGTTTTGCTCGCTTACAACACTACTTGCTTGAGAGATACTAATACATGTTTACATGTTATAATATACTAAATTTTTTGGTTAGATTATCGCATAATATCTCAATGAAGCTAGAGTGTTTCATTGAATATATTTAAACACCATTCATCAGTATGCATCCTATCACTTGCAAGGGTTGTCGGATTCTACATTACTTCCAGACCCTAACTTACAATAAATGTATGAAGCATAATGCTTCTTGGTCAGACCATAGAGTTTCTGATTTTACATTGACTGTTTGCTTCTGAAGTTACATTTTTCATTTGATGATGGGCCCTATCAACCTATAATTCAAGGTTTATATAAAACCTTTGATTAAATTAGAGTCCATCATTGCAGTTCATTTTTTATGTAGCTGACATATTCACTACTTTGGGCATTGGATTATAACGGGTTTACTTCAAATTAGTGATTTGCTCATTAGAACTAATTAAGCTTCTTATTTAACGTGTAAGCAGAATTTTGAGGTTTTGGTTCAAATCTTCAAATTACTGATTTGTACATATCTATTCTTGTCTATATTTTGACAAGAAAAAAGCTTGCTGGCAACGAGCATGCTCTCATTTGGGATGATGAAGTTGATTATGTATTCTGATCAAATCATTATGGTTTTTCCTTTATGAGAAAAAATCTATTGAAATCATTACACTTATTATTTTCTGTTATGATGTAAACCAGCCTCCATGGGACACAGAAGTGGGAGAAAAGTATATCATACATTACACTTACGGGTGTGACTATGATATGAAGGTATATACCCCTACCCCTTCCTCCCCTAAGCTGTCTGCTTCCCACTATTTGCATGTCTTCGCTTGTGTGCATGCCTTTTTTCGTATCTCAAAAGCATTCTTGAATTGCCTTTGAAATTTTTAGATCCTAAAATGCAGGGCAAGCTAACATATGGAAAGATTGGAGAATGGCGATTTGACAAGAGATCCTATGACAAGGTTAAACCTCCAAGAAACTTGACACTGCCACCACCTGGTGTTCCTGAAAGTGTGGTATGTTTTTCTCAATTTGTAGCATTGCAATTGTTTTCATTTGGCTGCACCCTTATGGCTGTCTTCCTTTTGCAAGCCACTCTTCTTTGAACTAACACATTCGTGCATTGGAGCCATGTATTTGTCTCTTGAGGCTTTGGTAAAATTGGTTTTAGTTTATCAAATTTCGTGTCCTTGTCTTATAAATTAGATACTTGGCAAGGACATGAGACTATGTTTGGAGCTATGAAAGGTCATATATATAAGTACAAAGATTATGATTGTTTTTCAAGATGAAGGAGCATTGTTTTGTCATAACAGAGGAAAACCTTAACTGGACTAATAATAGGAAGCTAGTGCTAGAATTAGATTATAAAGATAAGGCGCAGTGGAGAACATGAGGTACACTTATTACCAGACGGACGTTATTAAGTGGATTTTTACGCGGAAAGTTAAAGAGGTTAAACTTCATGAAATTTCTGTATGTCATCATTGCGATTCATATCAAATTAGCCATTCCTTTTGATGTTTATGTTGTGAGTCTTGTGACTAGGAATATTATATGTGATGAATGAGTATATCTACTGTGTATAAAGAAAAACTTACCCAGTAGAGAGCAGAGACTTCACCTTCTATCTTGATAGTAACCTGCTAGAAAGTTTTTAATTTACATTAATGACAAGTTGATAAGACTTATAACTAGCATGTACTCGTGTAATGTCCAAGCCGTATGCTGCTAACTGCATAAACCATTGCAGGGTTGTTAAAAACTCCATTCAGATCTTCAACTGCACAGTAGACTTGAAATGATCTGCCTCTTAGCAGTTTAAATCTACCTGTGATATTCTTAGTGTTTTGTTTTTTCTATTACAGGTGACGCTTGTTAAAATGGTGAACGAGGCAACATCAAACATACCTAACTGGTAGTCATAATGATACGTGATGGATTACAATACTGTGATACTCGTAATGTTGTCTTGCTTTCGGTAATGTGGCTTTGTTGATGCAAGATAGATCCAACTATACAAAATCATAGATCATCCTTTGATATTTGAGGTTTCTTTTTTTCCATTCCTTTCAATCACTGCCACCCCATATTTTGTATTACCGAAGTACAAAAAGATTTTGCACCTTAGGTAATAGTGCATAGGTGAGTTGTAAAAAGCTGAAATTCCTCAGAAAAGTTTGTTAATATAGTTAATTTCTTGTGCAAGTTACGGTAAATCAATACAATTGTTTTTTCTTCAACCACCATCTTTAAATGTTACTATCTGAACTTCAATTTTGACTAGACGAATGGTCTATCCGTGTATGTACTGATCTACCACTGCTAGCGAAAGTACATTGTCCCAAGTGCATGGAAGGCTACGCCTGACATTTCACAAATTATGAATCATCATTTTGAAATTCAGTATCTAACTTCAAACTGTATTTGGTTGTAATACATATATGATAGTCCTTATCTAAACTTGATGAACTTTGTGAACAAAGTTTGAAAACATTTAAATTTTTTCTAATTTTGTTATATTTTATTTTTATGTGGTACATCTAACTCCTACAATGAAGTACTCGTATAAGCAAATTAAATGTTAACTCTTGTGCACTAATTCTCCTTGACTTGTGTTGTCAAAAAAAAATAAATAAATAAATAAATAAAAATAATAATAATAATAATAATAAAAATTCTTATTTAAGTTGAATAAAACTCCTTTGAATGCACTAGAGTTCTCTTTTCTTCTAGCATTGCAGCCAAACAGTGATCATAGCTTAGTTACGATTTCTCGGAGCATGAAAAATGAAATAAGATCCTAGTAAGTCTTCAATTATAGTAATTCTGTTGAAAATCCCATCTCAGCATGACCTATGTGAAAAATTATCAACCATTGCTAGAAGTTTTGGCTCCAAAACAGCGGAAATAGGATCGAGAATCCACAGGTACAATAAACAACTAAGAGAAAGGCCAGATTGCACCAGGCCATGCCGGCAGCTCACAGAACATGACTTAGATTCAGGACCTTCTGGTTCAACTGATCAATAAACTGACCAATGCATGGGTAGACCTATCCAAGCAATATAGATCAGATCTACAATCTAGTTCTTCCTGGATTGATTTGTTTCAGGACTTTGACTTATCAATTCCTTGGATGTTATCAAGTATGTCAAATTCTCGTTAGAACACTGTCCCAACTCAGATGTCAGATTGGCGATAACATTAACTAGTACATCACGAAAATTTACAATCATATTAACACAAGGTGTCATCACCCTTATAATTACATCAAGATTTTGACATTGCAATTCATACGACAGACAAGATTTTGATAACTGGAAAAATACATTGTTGCCCATTGAATTTACGGCTTTGTCTAGTTCAAATAACGCCTGCAGTTTTTCGAATTGCAAAAGCAGGGAATTTTCTTACCTTCATCCTCACGATTGAAATGATAATCGTAAGTGATTTCCTCCCCAGGATAAATATCTCTTTGAGCCAAAAACACAACCTGTAAGTGCAAATATAAAGCATCTCAGAATAACTGCATTTTTTTAACTTAGCTAGACGATTAACAGGGTCATCCTCCAAATGGAAAGGGATGTTACTGACTGAATTGCCATTTCAATAACTTGTGAAGAGAGAAATCTCTGATTATCTTATAATGTAACAAATAAAAAGAATGGTTTCTCAAATCCATTATGCTGACTTGTTATCATTCATCCTCATCGCTGCAGATTCAGCATGTATATATTTCGGCAAACGCATAACTATTTAAATCAAGTAAGCAATCTCATGAACATAAGCAAAGCAACATAGCATAAAGAATAAATCTGTTCCATTACCTTCTTTTCACCCCTGACAGTCAACACTTTGGCAACACAGTTTGGCTGGTCACAGAAAATGACATGAACAAAAGCAGTCAGCACAAAAGTGCATATATATATGGAATGATAAGGAGTTTAAAAAGATCAGTAGATCACTGAGCAGAAACAACATCACCACCCCAAAAAAAGAAAGCATGTACAAAAGAAACTTTCTATTTTTTCTTTCCATGGGGAGGAACATTTAGGCAAGCAATAGTATCCAAAACAGCATATTACCTGGCATGAATGGTTGACAAACCGAGCTATTCCACCTTTGCAGGTAGCATCAATAATCTGTTCCTTGTCTATTCTGAAAAAGTAACAAGCACTCTTATACTGAAGCTTTCTTCCTGACAGATATTCAGTCTCTCGTTTATCAGCAACACGGTGCCCCACTATCTCACCAACATATTCAACAACCTAAGAGATGCAGATGTAAAAAGAGTCACATACCAGTAAAAGAAGCCAACAAGTCTAAAATCTGTAATAGAGTAAAACCGTAAAACATAGAGTTCAGCAGATATAGCTGCTCAATATATGAAAAGTGAACTCGGCCATTTTCAGCAGATACAAAAGTCAATCAATTATTAATAACCAGACCATAGTACAAAAGTCATGTCTTATCCTGCAATTAGATTCACATCAAGAATATATAATAATATATATATATATATATATATATATATATATATATATATATATATATATATATATGTGTGTGTGTGTGTGTGTGTGTGTGTGTGTGTCAAGGATGAAGGACCCTACCATAGCACCACGCTGAAAAAACTGAGACGTGTACAGACCAAGAGCATGGATACCAGATTTATACACTACCAAATGTTTCCAGCCCTTTGCTTGTTTGTATCGAGCATATTCTTTCTGCAAAGATGTTATGCATGTATTAGTTGATTTTCATCACTTAAATGCAATGACAATCCAACCCGTTGAGGAAGGAATTAAAGACATATACAAAGACAATTGTGATAATCACTTAAGCATTTGTGTCAGTTGTTGAATTCCCCAAAATTAATTGCTAGAAAAAGCAATAATCACTTGAGCATTTCTGTGTCAGTTGTTGAATTCCCCAAGTTTAATTGCTACTTTGCTAGAGGAAAAATGATATTGTGAAATATGTTTGATATCCATCCCGCATTTACAAAGAAAGAGATTATGTTTAACTCTTTACATACCCGATAATCATGGTCTATATCTGAAACTGAAGGTTTAGGCAGCTTATTCCTGCTCAGCTTGTGTCTATTGATGTAAAACCAAGCGTCTACTTGCACCTGAGTGACAAGGCACCCACCTTTACCCCTATGCTGATAAGAAGAATAATGCCCTCCATCTCCCTGGATTTTCCCTTTATATCCCTGGTTGAGAGGCAATTACATCATAAGCTTTCTAAAATATTCTGCACCATAAAGTGGCAAGAATTAACAACACTTGTACCTCTGTTCTGGCGCAAGTTGGCTCTTCTTCTTGACCACTTTCAGAATTTTCCTTGTTAGTATCAATATCATTCTCTAAATGACAAGTTCTGGAATCTGCATGAAACAAGCATCTTCCGTAAAAACCAATCTGATCCCTGTCAACTCCTTCTACCTCACTTTGCACAGTAGACCCTGCAAGCAACAAGGTAAGATACTTTGAGATTCCATCAATGATTATCATCAGAAACTTTCTTTCCAATATTAATTTTTTTTTTCTTTTTCTTTTTCTTTTTTTTTTTTTTTTCCCCTTTTTTCTTTTCAGTGAGCAAGAAGGAACAAATTATCAATGATATGAAAGTAGCATCCAAACCACATCTGGCCTCCATCTCATGCCTGAGAACTTCTATATCACCAATATAATAATGATAGGTTGATGATCATGCAGAGTTGGTTTTGGTTCTTTAAGCAGATTATTTTCTGTAAAAACTGCATCACCTTCCTCACCTCAAGAAAACAATCCTTGAATCAAGTGGCAATCACTAATAGCCATAAAAGACAATTTCGCAGATGATCACCTTGACTAGTTCTTTATCCTTCCCATATTATTTTATTCTTAAAGCAGAAATTGAATGATGACAAGCTTTGTATTAAATAAAATTTCTTAAAGCCAAAACCAGCAAGAATTGAAACTGAAAGGTAGAAAATTATATTTAATGTAATAATAGTTTCATCAATGAACTCTAATCCCTTAGAAATTATAAAATTGAATTGTTAAAATTCTAGCTAACTTACTCATATTTCCATGTCATAACTCATAGGCGAGGAAAATGTGAATGCCCACAAGGTAGTCAAGCTTCATTCTATATTAAAGAGAGGGAAATGTGGATGCCCCATATAAGAGGATCCTATTGGGGTGATTGATGTTGTAAACGAAGACATTAACTTTGATTGAAGTCTGTTTGATTTTACAACTATTATCCATAAAGAAAAGGGTTCATCAATTGACTTATCTGGGATCACCATATAAGCATAGGATTACCTTCTGATGAGCACACCATGGATGAAAGTAAGTACAGCATGTCTCAACATAACATCGTATGCACGACCCACCAACGCGCTTGCATATATAGCATACCTGGAACAAGGAAATTAACATATTAATATATGGGAAGAATGAAGAAGGGGAGGGGGAAAAGTCACATTTTGCATAGATTGTTCCGTCATATGTTTGAGACTTAAAATTTTGATCATGAAAAAAGCAGAGATGAAGCAAAGTAATGTTCCATCTGCAGTGCTTACCATGTATTCTTTAAGGTTGGAAACACCTGAAACATCAAAGGCACTCATGGTATCCACATTAGGACATCTTGTTCCTGGAGTCCATAATCCACACACCATATGGACCCACTGCTTGACAGTTGGATCAAACAATCCTGATATTATGCTGTTATGCACTACTGGTTTTATGGAAGGACAGGGATGACAAGTTGCACTTTCCAAATTTTTCAGGCACTCCATTTTTGCTGGAACTGTGAAATTATTACTAAAATTAATACTCAACACAGTGCATACAATACAGGTTTTTAGTAAACATTGTTATAATGGTACTAAAGGGAACTGACATACCATACAAGGCTTCAGTTGAACCCACACTCATAATATGAGGTTCTGTTCTAATATCCCATGCTTTCAACAGACTTTTCACCACATTGCGGCTGCCAAAGGCACGAGTCATGGCCCCATCACCATAACCACATAGAACACAAGCCTAAAGTAGACAAATCATCAATATAAGTTGTTTAAAACCAATACAGATATAAACCAGAAAGAATAAGTACACACACACAAACTCCCCTTGGGGAGAACCCCCCCCCCCCCCCCCCCATTATAAAAAAAAAAAAAGTATAAATAAAATAAAAAAATAAAAAAAAAACTTAAAACTGAAAGAAGAAAAAATTTCATGCAGCACCTCCATTTCAGTAATGCTTAACCCTTCTTATACTAAACCAAGCAAAAGCCCATGCAAGTGATGCAAGGTATAGGACTCCTACTGCTTCTAAAAGGGTTGGAAATCGACACCTCTACATCAACCAATTTAAGAAGTACACATAAGTATTTGCAATGAAGACTTAAATTATTGAATACCACACCACTAACAGGAACTTTATACAAGATCAAATAATTCAAGTTTGATCATCCACCAAATTCACAAACAATTCATATACCTCCATTCTTTCTAATAAATATAAGCAATGTATTTCTTTTTGGAAAGTTGCAATACTACTTTATTTGAAAATAAAAATGATTTTCTCTATATCGATCCTCATTACATGGATCCTTTTTTGTCTCTCTATCTCTCTCTAAAATACTCTCTCTATCTCTCTACATATCTACCACATCTGATAGTTGACTTAGGCTGTTAGGCATCCGGGGGGGGGGGGGGGGGGGTTTCCTTGGTTAACCCCCCGAGGGTAGTTGACATTCACAAATCCTGGAAAGGCACAAGCATCCAGAGCACAAGGTCCCCTAGGTTTCAGACCCGAAACAATTAGTATATAGGGACATAAGGGGTATAACATTCTTCTCATAGATTACATAAGTAGATGTACTGGCACAATGGTATATGGTTCACAATCAAAATAATCTAATTTTCAATACAGACTGTTATAGTAGTCTCCCAATCGCCCTGTCATATATTATGCAGTCCGCAGTCTCTGCACAAGTCTTCTTCCTACCAAACATATAACTTTCCATTGTCTGGCTCAGTTTATTAGGCAGGTCCTTTCCATTTTTGAATAGTCAATGTGTTTATTAAAAGGGATATCAATTAAAGAATAAGTAATACAAGTGACAATAATAGCTGAACAATCTCGGTAAGCAGTGACAGCAGACGGATGAGAGAGGAAAAGGGATAGGACCAATATGCATCTGCAATTAGTCCTATCAGTGTTCTACATAGACTGAGTCCTACCATCTCTTCTCCCTGATTATTTGACATACTATCTCCTTGTTCGCTAGCATGGTCTTAACGAAATACATTTATTTGCATCTGCTTAATGTACCCTAAACTAATCTATATATCACCTTCCACAATTATATTTATACAAATATCCCACATGTTATTGATACTGAAAGTCAAATCTAGCTTTGTCAAAAGAATTTTATTCTAAATAATTTGTATCCCTGAAAGATAGCATTCCTCTGGCCCGTAAAGTAATGAATCAGATAAATGTAAGTTGTATGTGAAATTTGGAGCTGATTGATCCAGCTAGTGTGATCACTAATCTATAATGTGTAGGGTCTTTTTTAGAATCATACCAAAAACTAAAGCAAAAAACCAGAAATCTGAAATTGAAAATAGAAGCTTACAACATCCTTAGAGCTAGTTTTGCATGGTCTGCAATACCAATCCCCTTTAGGCACTCTTGAAATCCCATAGCAAGCTTGATGGATCTGTAAATTTATGAGAGATAAATTTTACAGTATATTTAAGAGGCTAAAAAAGAACTAGCTGAGATTCCAATCACTACTGCATACTTGGATTGAGCAATGTCCACACTCCAACAAACAGTTAGCATTGTCTTTGTTTGAGATTCCACATACACAGCATAATTTATTCACTTCTGAAATCAGAGAACTATTATGCAGTTTTCTACAGGATCTGAATCAAAAAGCAAAAACCAATCAGATAAGAAAAACCATAGCAGGACTGAATCTGCATTTATACTGGAAAACATTGCTTCAGCATATTATTCAGGAGAATCAAATACTCTATGATCTCCTGGTTCTCCTCACCTTCTTCCAGTATCTCTTCTTTTACCACCATCACATCTTTCAGCATCTTTCAGTGTGATCATTTGCAATCCACATACTGTTGGTTGTGCACTCATTACATTCTGGGAACGACTGATATCTGCAGCTATGAGTTTGTTACCTATAGCAAAACCCAATTATTGCTCTGCTAATGCATTATAACAAATAATACATTATCAAAACTAGAGTACATGTGAGAATATGCATCAAACACTTAAGAGAAGATCCCTATATCTAACCAGAACAGGTCAAGGAGGGAACAGGCAGAAAACAAAAGAGGGTATTGCTGCAGAGCATTTAACTCAAAATCCTAAAAGGCTAAGTTATATGATAAACATTTAGCAAGTAATGTACCATACAAAAGCAATACACTAAGATATCTGCCAGCTAGCACCTCTCTCGCACCTTATGTCTACCTAGGCACAGCACAACTCTCATCCGTTGTATTTCATTAGACACTATGTATTCATCTCTAGGGAAAGGAGCAGGATCATAATTCACAAGTTCATTACAGAGATGTTATCAGAATCTTAGAGAGTTTTTACATATAAAGGCACTCTCTTAGCTAATCAAGTAGACAGTGAGAAAGAACAAAGAAAATCTAATTGTCATACAAGCTCAAATTAGTTTTGTTCTTATATCTGGCACCCACAAGAAATTATAAGGTCACTACAAGATTGCACATGTAAAAGCAGATGCCAGAGTGAGGAACATTGATCCAAGATGCAAGTAAGCCTTAAATTTTAATATGATACCTCTCATAGATAACTCATAGAGGCTGCGCATACGGAGTTCCTTGGTCTTTGATGCAGAAGCTGGGTGAGATGTTGAAGTATTTAGATTAATTTCACCTCCTTCCGATGCATCAGCATTGTCAGGTTGCATAATTTTCAGGTGCATTTTCTGAGTCTCCTGATTAGAAGCATCTGACCAAACCTTATTGTTTCTGCTATCTTGGCCTTGATAGGAACTAGATGGTACGTCATGGCGTTCTCTACCAACATAGCAACAGATGTTCTTCTTCTTCTTCTTCTTTATTGAAGGCACCACCGGTTCTTTCTCAAACTTAGCAAGTCTTTTGGAAGCTTTTAGAACCTGGCTCAGAGGAACAATCTTTGGTGGCTTTAATTGGTCAATATCTAGTTCCTGATCACATATAATACCATACTTTCCACAAGCAACAGGCTTCATCTTTTGGCAGTCCTTCGCACTGTTCTTCCAAGTTCTATCAGAAATTGGTTTGTGCAAAGCATATCTTTTTACAGCTTCAGTAAACTTGGAAACTTCAGGAGGCTTGACTTGTTTTACCTTTTTGACAAGAGCATTTTCTGGCATTTCAACGGAGTCGTCATTGCTCTTCAATGGTTCCTGATCACTAGGCTCACCCTCCACAACGTTATATATCCCATTACAATCTCTTTTACGAGAAAGCATTTTGGCTGCAAACAAGGCAGACCTTCCCTGCTTGAGACAATTATAGCTTGAACTAACATTAAGCATTGTAGATGTATTTTGATTAGACTGATTTGAGAAGGTGAATGTTGTTCCTAGCATCTTCCATTTATTGGTACGCTTTCTTTTTTTACACTTAAATACATTCTCATTTTGAGTCTTATTCGGATTTTCATCAGAATTACCTCCAGACACTGAAAAACTTTGCAATTCATCTGAATTTGAATACCTAAATTCATAAATTTCTTTGTGATGAGCTACATTTTCCAACGCTGACAAAGATTTTTCTTCAGTAGATCTAGTGTTACCATCAGAAACTTGTAAATTTCTAACACTTTCAATTGCTTCATCAGATGAACTTACGGAAACAGCAGATGATCCTTGATCTGCTATTTGGACATTGTCACATACTTTATGACCGCCATCAACAGTACCAGAATCAATCCTGTCGACCTCATTAGATGCTTGAGTAACAACTGGTGCAGAACAATCAGAAGAAATGTCTGATAATTCTTTCCCTTTCAACGCAGCTGCCTGGTTCGATTTGAAAATACCTTTAGTGGCAAGTTCTTTCAAGTAAGTTTCAGATTCTTTCCTAGAGTCCGACATATGCGCTGTTGCATCTGGAAATCTCATTTTTGAATTTGCATTTGCATTGGGAGGAACATCTGTCCACTGAGAATTTCCACAATCTAGTTTGACATTATGTTCCTTTTCCTTATGATTGCACTCTATTCGGAATGCTTTTTCAATAGAGACGCAGTCATCAGAAATTTTTGGATTACTATATGTAGGGGTTTCAACAATTGCAACGCTTTCTTGCTTCTTTAAACCATACATAGAGCCACTACCTTTGGATTCCTGCTTTCTCTTTGAACATGCTTTCTGAACATTGTAATAGCACCTGGATGATATATGAGAAGATGATTCTCGAGTACATCCTTGCACCATGTTACATCCACATTCCATGTTTTCTTGTCTTCCAACACTGCCAAAGAAAATGCATCAATTAAGGAAGTATCAAAACTCAAGATTAAAATTTAATGAACTCTAGGACACATATGGCTAGGCCATTCAAGAAGGGTTCAGATTACTTAACATTGAAACCGAACAGGGGCAGCACTCATATTTCCATGTGTCCCCACAAAAAAATATCTCACAGATGCTAAACTAAAGACTGGTTTGACACTTCCACTGTTGTTAGCTTGTAGCTGCTTTTGTCTTTCAGGATTCATTTTAAAACTTATTGCAGTAACTTCCAGAATTCACTTAAGGGTTTACAAGTATTGTTTAAATAGTTTCACTGAAGCTCTTTTAAAATTTAAAGCTTTGCACAGTTAGAAGCTCTTTAACAAGAACCAGTTAATAACATCAGCAGAGGCTCTGCGCAGAAAAAATTCTAGTTAACTACTCAATATATTATAACTACTACAACTTGCATGAAATAAAAGCTAACCTCAGTTCAGACTGTTGTGTTGGCTGTTGATTACTAGTATTTTCATTATACTTGCCAGTTAACTTAGAAAATATTGTCATCTCTTCAGAATTAGCACCCAAATTTGTACCTGTAAAGGCAAAACACTAGTTGAAGTGCCCTAAATACATAACAATCTATTTTATGTTCTTATTGGATAAAATAAAAGATATGTCTTGCATGTTGCATACTCCCTTTTCTAATATTCTCACCTTTCTTATGACCGACATCAGGCAGGAGGGGTGGTGAGGTAATATGTCCAACAGAAGATTGACGCCCATGTCTTTGTGCTTCATACGACCCTTGATCAAAAAATGAACCCTGTGCTCTCAAATCAGGAATGCCACAGTTCTCAATTTGTAGGATGTGGTTGGAATGGATCTTTGGTTGCTGATCAAGTGCAAGGGAAGCATCCAGTGGCCTTTCCTTAGATGATTTGTCTATATTCCCCAAAGCATGAAGCTTCAAGCTCTCAATTCTTGTATGTGAGTTTACAGCTTCAACATCTTTACTAAAAGAAGAAGAACCATGACCTGCAGCCACTGCGGACAGTGGAGTGAAATCAGTAGAAGTTGCCTGCAAGGTTGAACTTGCTCTAGAATTCAAAGATGGATTTCTCAATTTATTGGAGAATTGATCTCGGTCAAGATTGCTTGCCAGGTTACACGCATTCCTTACATAGTTTGAAGCTCCAGAGACATCTGACGACATATTCGCCATCCCATATATGCTAAACTTCGCAGCAGGCAATACATTACTATTAGGATTACAAGGTTTCCCATTTCTAGCAAAACCAGAGCTTGATCCACTCCCAACATTGGATCCTTCATTCCCACATGTAGCATCCATGGCTTTGCTCATCTTATTTGGTAAAGCTGTTTTACTGATGTCTAAAGGCCTGATTGGTGGATCTCCATTACATGAAAAGTCTATCAGTACAGACCTGTCTACGTGAGGTTGGCCATGAACTGTCCAAGGACTGAGAGGATGGCTGTCTTTAATCCTTCTATTGATTTTCTTAGGATACAAATTCCCTCGAGCTGTAGAATTAGAAGAGGGGACTTTCACTGAATGTGTACAATTATTATGCAGCCCATCTTTTAAATGTTCCGCATGAGCAGCACCATTTGTAGAAATCAGTGCACTATTAAGAGGGCCTGCCAGGAATGAAGTTAGAGCATTATTCAGAGGACCTGACACAAATGTTTTTTTTTCTCTGCAGGAATCAGGGGCAGAATGGTGAAAAGTGTGCTGCTGATTTTTCTCAGAGACCTTTGCATTTGTCACTGCATGAAAAGGCATTAAACACGTAAAAAATAAAAACCAATAAAAATAGTAGAATAATTTGCATAGATAATAGACTTGGAGAGTTCTCTTAACGCACAGTTTTGATTCAGCATATCCTGGGCAGTAGTTATCTGGACTCCACTAGTGTGATGTCTCATAGCTGGTAGAGAAACAGTTCCAGAACCCCAACTCAGCTGAGATGGCTGCCCAAGCTTCAACTCAACACTGGAAGAAATAGGACCTCTCTGCCGAACAACTTCATCCTTTGAATTATTGTTGGTTTTATTGTTGGCTTTGGAGCCAATGCTCTGCAAGTTTAGTAAAGCAGAACTAGACGAATTCTCACAAGAGGAGGTAAAGTGGAAGGACCTTGAGAGACAACCATCCCCTGGTCCATCTTTATCACTCAGCAATGTCGGCCCTAAATTTCTTGAAGTGCAAGCTATTTGGGCATTTTTAATTATTTGATTAGGAAAATCCTGGATTGATCGAGGCCTACTAGGGGACACATTATTCCGAGGCTGCATAGAAGACTCTGCAGATGGATTAAACAGACTAGACATGTCAAAAACCTTCCTCTTGTCAGCAACAGCCATGCTGCTATTTGTCAAGCCAGAAGTTGCTAACAATCCTTCCGGCCAGTCCCATCCTCTATGATCCCCTGGAGCCCTAATCTAAATCATTATAAAAATATCACCCCTCATCTCCGTGATTAAAATACATGCCAATAAGAATTAAAGAGTTAATGCAAAACAAGCAAGCAATAATGCGCTACAGTCTATGTGATAGCATAGCCAACTATACTACAGTAAATAATGCTGTAGAAGTCAGGTCATGTCCAACTCCTAGCAAAGCATTAGAATACCAAGGTTCTAGGAATTTATTTGAAATGAAATATATAAACAGCCAAATACAATGACCTGCAAGAGCTCAAGTGTGCAGACAGGTATATAGTCATAGGTAGCAGATATTATTATGTTAGATTGATTGGATACAAGTTAGAAGGTAAACATCAATTTACTGCAGCAAAAGTAAGAATGATGGGGCCAAGAGAACAGTAAACAAACCCATAAGAGTTCATAATGAGTTTAGCCGTGATGCATCATGAGAGTAAGTTTCTTGCATAAATTGATGTATTTTGCAGAGTAAACTTACAGTGGTGCAATTCCAACACCATGATATTCCTATTACCATTAAACCAAAATAACATATGGAAAATGGACAATGCCAGAAGGGTGACAGAATTGTGTCTAACTAGAATAATCATAAAATGCTGAATTTTCTAGTGACAGTAATTTCATAATTTGCTATACAGATAAGCATGAACGGCACATGTTGGCACAGACTCACTATATAACTGGTTGCAAAGAAAAGAAGACATATGGGGCATAATTATGTCTATGATAAGTGGCAAAAAAATAGTGTGAGCAAAGAAAAACTAAACAAATATTCTACAGATTATAGAAGTCACCTATAAGAATACATTCCAAATGAATTTAATTTACATCATACCCCAAACTTCTGAAGGTACATTTTACGCCATTGAGCAATGCTATCACCGCTATCCATGCGAACAGCATACCCAGGATTAACATCAGATAAACCTGAATGCTGCATTACAACGAAGCAGAATGTGCTTTCAGAAGTCTGCAAATAGATATAACGTAGACAAGACAGCAGAAAGCCACATGGAAGCTACACAGATAGCAACTTTTGATTACAATTACCTCGCAAAATTTAGACACTGACATTCGCATACCATGGCATGAGCATAAAACTCCAAAAAGACCTGTGTTGCTGAGAAGTAGATCTCCACCTTTTTAACCAATCATGCAGGCAAATCAGATTTTCAACCAAAACACTGGTTAATATGAGGATAGTGAAAGGAATAAATAAACTCACATGCACCCATGCAGAAGACACGAGGATACCCACTCACAGCTGAATTCTGTTTCTTATGGACAGAAGTTGAAGCTTGTAAAGATGCATCTGGAAAATTACTGCTGCCTAAAGGAGCACAAGCTACCCCCGTTTGCAAAATATTAATCCCATTTTCAGTCTGAGAGCCAGGATGAGTGATGGATGCCCTCAGAGTACTAAGGTCGTCACTTAGGCCATGACTACTACCATTATTTGCATTCATAATAGACCTCAAGGGAAAAACAGGGTGTATATCTACTACAGCTCTTGCATTGTAGTTTGCGCTATTCTGCAACAATTGCCAAGTTTTCATTGTACCAATATTTCCCTGAGCGGGAGTATCTAGAATGCACCCTCCACTGGAAGAATGCACATTCAACTGTTGTTGTAAATCATATTGCAAGAGAGAAGGTGGGGCTGATAACAAAGAGCAAAATGAACTTCCGGTTTCAAGCTGGGTTGGCTTGCATGAACCAAAATTCAATATATTGGAAGTGGGTGCCTGTTTCATTTGAGAAGACCGTGGTCCTTGTTCTCGCATATCATGGGGAAGAATACAGTGGCTCATGTTTGTATTCAACTGCAGACCAGGTAATTCAAATCATCATAGTTGTTGGATTTCAGCAGCTACAGTTGTGTTAAACATGCAAAGATTGCATGCAACATGAACCAGTAGAAAAATGGAAAGACAAAATAAGTGAGCACCATATTTCTAGATAAGATTCACATTATTAAAATACGCATAAGATTTACATGTCAGGTCCTATGCTCCAACATAAGATGGACACAACATTTGAAGCTTTGAACCCCAACATTTACCATGTGCCTCGCTTTGATCCAATGAAAAGAACAAAAATGTAACCATGATGCCACACTACATTGAGGGTGACAAAAGGTTTTGGTTTGAGTAGCATTACTTTTATCATTATTTGCCATACATAGTCCTACATAGAATGAAATAGTGGTCATTGCCTATTGCAGTCTCATAGAGAAATGTTTCTCAAATTATCAAACGAAGGAAGTAGAATTTCTCAAAATAGATTGTTTCCTATGTTGTCTACCAAAAATTATTAGTACCTTTTAAGTCTTCTTTCCGGAATTGGTTTCTATGCTCAATTATATCAACAAATTTTAGCTGCATGTGGATTTTGAATAGTTGTTTCCCCATCAACCTTAAACAATCCATACACTATACATTTTGATCAGTCCATTTTATGTTATGCTCTTCTATAGGTGTCCTAGATTTCGAAATCACTGGGCTCAAAAAGGGTCGACAAAGACAAGAATGTCAACCATGTCATTGACAAAGCACAACTCAATACAACAGCACTCCCTCTACTGCTCTACACATGACATGTCTCATACATAGCGATGCATTTATACATGTTCATAAGTTCACTGTATATCAAATATAAATTTAATGACTGAGAATTTGGCCAACCAACATCGATAATGTACACTTAATTAGACACATTACAATGTACATAAAATGTATTAATTAATGAATCAATACAAAAACACAATAAGTTCTTGCCAATTATCAGCTCAATGTCATCCATGATATACTTCCAACTTACTTCACATGCAAGACCAAAATATTCACGAATTGCAAATCACACATCGTAATTAAAATTTACAGTTACCTGATTCCTAGCTTCCTGGTGGAGCTGAATTTGCTCCGAGGAAGAAGCAACCCTCAAACTCGAACCCGAACTTGGTGATTGCATACCGCATTTCATCTTCCAACCATTTTCCATAGCTCAAACCACCACCGCCTTCGCCGCCTTCACCGCCACCAACTTACACACACACACCCCCCCCCCCCAAAAAAAAAAAAAAAAAAAAAAAAAAAAAAAAAAAAAAAATTACTGATCAATTATTCAATATCCACCATTAAATTCCAGAATACAAATTAAACTGACATAGAATTATCCTGAAAATGCAAAGAAGCACATAAAAATTAGAATATTTACAATCAAAACATACATTAACAGACTAAAGGTTATCAAATTAAACTAATAAATTGAACTTTCTGGCAATTTGTAACTCTCAAGACTAATTATTCCAATAAACAAATTAAAAAGCTGAGTATAAATTAAAGCTTAGTGAATAAAAAACAAGAGCAGGAGAAAAAGAATAATAAAGAAGAAGAATACGAGTACCTTTAATTTTTGTGGATATTGCAATTGTTCTTGTCATCAATAATGCTTCTCAGCAAGAGTGAGAGTGAGGAAACACAGAGGAGAGAGAAAAAAGGAACATGGGAGTGAACACAAGGAAGAGGAATTCGAGGTGTTTTTTTTTTTTTTTTTTCTTTTCTACTCCTATTATTCCAACACACTATTTTTTTTTTTTTCTTTTCTACTCCTATTATTCCAACACACTATTTTTTTTTTTTGGGAAAGATATTCCAACACACTATTATTATTCTTTTTCTTTTCTTTTTTTTTTATTAGTGTTGTTAAATTAAATAGGGTCCTTTCCTTCTAATGAATAGTTACAACACACATTTTTTATGTTATTTATGAAAAGTGGAGTTTACTTGATGTAACATTGTAATACGCTTTTAAATGGGATAAGAGGTTTTTTGGAGTATGATTTAATGGGTCATATGTTTTTTTTCTTTTTTAGTGGATAGTGGGTCATATGTTTTAAATAAGAAAATAGTACAACTTTTTCCCAAAGAACAGAGGAAATATGTTTCGGAGTTCTCATTTAAAAAATTTCCAAAAACAAAATTGATAATACAAAATAAAATATAATTATATTTAGTAACACATAATAGTACCGAGCCCGCCCCAGTTAATATGCCATATTAACATATTTCGTTAATATGATGACATTGATTTCTTTTCCTTGTTGGTTTGGTGTGGTTGATAGATCTCTTTTCATGAATTGTTTTTGTACTCTACCAAACCAACAAGGAAAAGAAACCAATGTCGTACTTATTAGAGTTTCTTGAGCTAAGACTTAAGAGTATGTGCCTGTTCATATTTACTGAACTGAGCTGAACTGAGCTGAACTGAAATGATTGGAGCTGAACTGAATTGAACTGAACTGAATTGAGCTGAAATGAATATTTTATGTGAGAGGGAAATTAAGAGCTGAACTGAACTGAACTGATTGGAACTGAACTGAACTGAACTGATTGGAGCTGAACTGAACTGAACTGAACTGAAATTAAGTAAATGTGAACAGGCCCTACTTCGCTCCTTATTGTGATGTGTAATTTGTGTTTTTTTTTTCTTACCGTGTTTGACATTATCACACCTTTATATAGGAAACAAAATTTTCTTAAAAAAATTTTTCTTAAAAAAATTAAGAGACAAAACTTAGAGGCAGACTTTTTAACAGCCCAACCCCACCTTTATGGGCTTTATCCAAAAGTGCAAGTCCAACCTATCTGTTTTATAACAATCAAAATCATTTTTTTTGGGTGCAAATAACAATCATAATCATCAATACATGCTTAAACAAATTCAATTTACAATGCTTCAATAATATTTCCCGACTAACGGTTCCTTAAAAAAAAAATCAATTTACAATAGCTTGCATTATTCATCCATAGAAATTTGAAGTAAAACCTCAATCGTATATACGACCATTATTGTTGTCCTTAAGTGAGCCCAACCATGCAGGCGGAACCATTCCAGTTTGTTCTTGAACTGTCTTGAATAAAGGTGGCAAAGTCCGATAAATATTTGCAACCTCTGCCATTGCCGTGCCACCACTCGAACCCTCGCCAACATTACCTCCATTTGTCCACACACTAATCTTAGGCTGCAAGCCCTTGATACCCTCAGCATTAATTTTAGCAATGTCTTGAAACATGCCATTGTTAATCATCATATAGTCCCTTAGAGCTGCGTAATTGCCCCCAAGTGCCTCTAATAAGGTACGTAAATAGGTGCCTTGTGCTTGTGCAAGTGCTAGAATTCCTTCTGCCTCCTTTTGCTTTGCATAAAGTTCGGCATCAGCCGCTTGTTGACGGGAGTAAAATGTTGCTTCGGCAAGTTTTTTTTGGGCTTCAGCCTCCTTTTCTTTCTTGAATAGAGTTGCTTCTGCTCCTTTTTGTTGTTGGTATAACTCCCAGTTTGCTTCTTGTACCTTTTTTGTTTTGCACATTTATCATTTTGTTTCAGTTTGCTTTTACAATATTTTTGTAGTATACTAGTATACATTTGTGAAATAGTAAGTTCGATTTTCTTGTACAATATTATACATACATATTAGTGATTGAGATTAAATGAGTGTGTTGGATATCAATATGTAATCTTTGTTAAAATAGGTTATTGTCTATATATTTGTTAAAAACTTCATAAATGTCAAAATTAGATGACCAATTATGACTATATTTGCAAGTTATAATTAAGATAAGTTGTATGAAGTAGTACTAACTAACCTTTGTTTCATACTCAACACTAGCTTTACTCAAAAATTCAGCTTTCAATTTTTCAGTTTGAGTCAAAGCATTCATCCTCTCAACCTCTGTTTGCAACTCAGCTTCTCTAAGTTTGACTGCTTTATCAGCTTCCACCTCAGCAACCTGTGTTTCTTTAGTCCAACTAGCCTTTTTTGTTGCCAACTCAGCATTTGCTTCTGCCACCTCAGCCAATCTTTCAAATTCATATATTTGCACCTCTGCCTTCACCTTTATCTCTTCTTTCTTTGCTCCTCCACTTCTTTGCACTGATATTATCTTCGTTTCCGCATCGATTTTCGACGCATTTTGCAGAGTTTCTCCGTCTCTCAGCTTTGATCCTATCTCCCCCTTCTTCCTTGCTTCTGCAACGTCGATCTTGGCCTAGTGTTAAAACATGTTACAAAATAAATTGTTAGTACTACTTAAATATGTTACAAATGTTTCCTAGTAGAGAATACAAATTTTTATTTTGTGTCAAAAAAAAAAAAAAAAAGATTTGGCACAAATATATTAACGCGTCTATTAAGTCATGTTACATCTTAATATGATTATATGAAAGGTTTGAACAACACAATAACACGAAGACCAGCTTATAGACATGTACTAGTGACACAATCGAGCTAATAATAAATTTATAAAAAAAAAATCTGCAAACCTGATTAGCAGCCTCCATTTGGGTCTTTTGGCCCAAATAAGAAAAGTATTCATGGCCAGGAATATCTACCAATTGTTTGATATTTGCATTATAAATTAGCAGTCCAAATTGATTAAGCTCAAGCTGCACCTTTTCAAAGACTTCCTCCTTAAACTTCTTAGCACCACTAAAAACCTCCTCCATGGTCATGGAGGCGACAAGTACTCGTGTCTCACCCTCGATCACACCTTGGACAAGCTCCTCCACATGGTGGGAGCGCTTGTCATGAGGAGCAATAAGCTTGGCATACTTGATAAGGCTAACATCATCGTCGACCCTAGGCCCTATGGTAAACACTGCAGGAAGGATAAAAGGCAGCTTTTCCGAACTCATGGCTTGTACCTCGAAGGTGTAGTTGACCGGTGAGATGTCGAATTTGGTGCATGACTGCCCTGGTAATATCCAAGCCTTCTTGGCTAGCTTTATATCCGTGATTCCAACCCCGGTTACTACTAAGTATTCTGATGCACCCGCTATTTTGAACCTCATCTTATTCTAACTCAAAGATACTTGATATATAATTAAAGAGGTCTCAATAAGGTAGAAAAAATGGTAGAAAATTTTTGTAAAGATCAACAATGAGGTGCAACAAGTTGGACTAATTCGAGCAAATTTGATCGATCTGATGTACAAAAGTCGAATGAGAACCAACCTATTGTACATCCTTAGAAGATCAAGGCGGGTGATTTATATCAAGGAATATGCTTGTAAAAATTCATACTTTTTCAATATTATTAAATTTGCAAGTAGAAATTACAAAACAATTTACTTTGGAGTTTCAAATTCATTTAATCATTTGTGGTATGGTAGACTTTGACTAAGCTTAACTATTCAAGCAACCACCATACTTTGGTTGTGCATTTGTTTGATTATTTCATTCGTTAGAAAATGATAATCATATCTTTGTTAGGAATTATATATACAAGGATACTAAATCTTCATTGAAGCTCATATTCAAACGTCGAACGTCGTGGGCGATTGTATGAATTCGATTGTTATCTGTAGCATATACATACAATTTGAAATATTCTATATGCATATGGAGTTATTTTTTAATATGATCTCCTGTAAGAACTAACAAGTCTTCGCTAATCAGTTGACGTAATGCGCAAGCTAAGAACTTGGAATAATATCAATCGAATTATATACTTTGACAAATAGTATTATGTCTATATAAATAGTGGGGTTAAATAGATCATCGCAAAAGTATGGTAGTGATGGCCTAAGTGCCTAACGTTAATTAATTTCATTATTTTAAAACCAAAATATATTTAAATGAAAAGAAAAAGAAGATAAGTAACTCAGGAAATTAATTACTCCTAACAAATGTTTATTACTCGGTATCTAATAATTCCTACTATGCTATGTGTTTGCCTCCAATAATAATCCCAGCTAGGAGAGATGTATTTACTCATACTTCCCGTAATTTATATCAAGGACTTAAAACTTTAAGGCATCACACATTCACACATAGTTCTAGATGTTACAAAATGTGGTTGACCAAGTAAAAGAGTAATTACGTGATTAGTCTCTCTTTTCTCATTAGGCCACTATTATACTTTGGCGATGATCAATCTAAATAATAACCCACTTATTATATATTCTAGTATTCGTCAAAGTATTCGTTTCGATTAACATTCCAAGTTCTTGCGCATAACATCAACTTTGTAAACATTTCTCACGTTCAACGAACGTTTATTAGAAAATAAAGAAGATTCGATATTTAATAATGTACTTCCTCCGTTTTCTTTTAGATGCAACACACACTTTTTCACGGTATTTAAGAAATGTGGGGTTTACATGATATAATACACTTTAAAATAGGATGAGTGGTTGTTAGGAATGTAATTTAGTGGGCCATGTGCTTTAAATAAGGGATATAGTATAGTTTTTCCCTAAAGTAACTTTCCTTTTATAGTGTGTTGCAAGTATTGTGACATTTCCTTTTTAAGGAAGTGTTGCAAGTAAAAGAAAACGGAGGAAGTACAAAATTGCTAAGTACTTCGTATATTATATGCAAGTATTGTCTGCTACATAGAAATTACCTTTCGTCTTCTAACGAAATGATCAAATAGGCGATGCACAAACAATGTAATTGCCGGTGGATTATTTTAATAATTTCATTTAGTCAAAGTCTATAGCTATGATTATACAATAATTTCATATTATTCAGTCAAAGTCTACAATATATGTTTAATCGAAATTTGTTTCTCTAAAGAAAATTCTTTTAATTTTCTACTTGCAAATAACAAGTTTTGATAAATTCAATTCCTTGTTCCATACATGTTATCAATCATAAATCATCCTGCATTTGTAAAGTCGTACAACAATTTGGTCATGATTCGTGTATCATGTAACTAATCTCAAATTAGTCCAACTTGTTACACCTTGATGATCAGCATTAAAAATTTTTGCCATTATACATCAAGAATTTAATCTGTGTGAATAAAAACACAAAATGTTTTTCTATATAGCGAGTGCATCAGAATATTTAGTAGTAACCGGGGCAGGAATTTCGGATATAAAGCTAGCCAAGAAGGCATGGGTTCTACCAGGGCAATCATGCACCAAATTCGACATTTCACCGGTCAACTACACCTTCGAGGTGCAAGCCATGAGCTCAGAGAAGCTGCCATTCATCCTGCCAGCAGTGTTTACCATAGGGCCTAGAGCCGACAATGATAATTCCCTCATGAAGTATGCCAAACTCATTGCTCCTCATGACAAACACTCCCACCATGTGGAGGAGCTTGTCCAAGGTGTGATCGAGGGTGAGACACGAGTACTTGCTGCTTCCATGACCATGGAGGAGGTTTTTAGTGGGGCTAAGAAGTTTAAGCAGGAGGTCTTTGAAAAGGTGCAGCTTGAACTTAATCAATTTGGATTGCTCATTTATAATGCAAATATCAAGCAATTGGTGGATATTCCTGGCCATGAGTACTTTTCTTATTTGGGCCAAAAGACTCAAATGGAGGCTGCCAATCAGGTTTCAACATTTTTTTGTTTTTTTTTTAAATCCAATCATTGTATTATGTTGTTCAATTTAAACCTCTCATAATCAAGTACATACTTCGTATACAGTACAATATGATTTTACAAATAGACGCTTTCATATTTAACACTTGTAACATCATTAAGTACTAACTTTTAATGAATCTTTTGACATGTACACTAGGCCAAGATCGATGTTGCAGAAGCAAGAAAGAAGGGTGAGATAGGATCGAAGTTGAGGGATGGAGAAACGTTGCAGTACGCGTCAAAGATTGATGCAGAAACGAGGATAATATCAGTGCAAAGGAAAGGAGGAGCACAGAAGGAGGAGATAAAAGTGAAGGCAGAGGTGCAAATATATGAGAATGAAAGGTTGGCTGAGGTGGCAGAAGCGAATGCTGAGTTGGCAACAAAGCAGGCTAGTTGGACTAAAGAAACACAGGTTGCTGAGGTGGAAGCTGATAAAGCAGTCAAACTTAGAGAAGCTGAGTTGCAAAGAGAAGTTGAGAGGATGAATGCTTTGACTCAAACTGAAAAATTGAAGGCTGAGTTTTTGAGTAAAGCTAGTGTTGAGTATGAAACAAAGGTTAGTATAATAGTATCACAACTTTACAAATACAATTACTAATTATACGTAGTACAACTTATCTTAATTATAATTAGACAATAAGGAGAAATTAATTCAAATACAGTCAAAATTGGTCATTTATCTTTGATATTCATTAACTTTTAAAGTATGACAATAACCTAGTTTATCTAAGATTGCAATATAGATATCCAAGATAGATGTTTGTGTAGCTATGTAATCAATGTGTCATCAATAGTTTACATTGCACAAGAAAGTATTCTATTGCACAAATGCATATAGTTATAGCAATCTAATACAAATAGCCTTTGAGTATTGAGACGAATATACAAAATATTACACTTGAATACCGCTCCTTATAACTTTACAATGTTTCCTCTATCTCACATTCTTATTACAATGCAGAATTTTTGACATGACTTGTATACCTGTAATGACCCCTTTGGTCCACCAACACAAACTAAAACTATTGTCAAAATGTGAAAATAGGTACAAGAAGCAAATTGGGAGTTATACCAACAGCAAAAAGCAGCGGAAGCAACACTATTCAAGAAAGAAAAGGAGGCAGAAGCACAAAAGGCACTTGCTCAGGCAGCATTTTACTCTCGTCAACAAGCAGCTGATGCTGACCTTTATGCAAAGCAAAAGGAGGCAGAAGGAATTCTAGCACTTGCACAAGCACAAGGCACCTATTTACGTACCTTATTAGAGGCACTTGGGGGGAATTACGCAGCTCTAAGGGACTATATGATGATTAACAATGGCGTGTTTCAAGACATTGCTAAAATTAATGCTGAGGGTATCAAGGGCTTGCAGCCTAAGATTAGTGTGTGGACAAATGGTGACGGATCGAATGATAAGACAGCCGGAGGTACGGCAATGGCAGAGGTCGCTAATATCTATCGGACTTTGCCGCCACTGTTCAAGACAGTTCAAGAACAAACTGGGATGGTTCCACCTGCATGGTTGGGCTCACTCAAGGACACTAGTCAATACATATGAATGATATGATTGAGATGATTTTATTCCATATTGCCATGTATTTATGCTATTCTAGATTTATTTGCTACTCGTAAAGTTTGTGACTAGAAGTTTTGGTGTTGAGTGGTTTAGACTTAAGCGTTTTATTGTATCATTTCAATGATTTTTTGTCACCAAAATTATGCAATCAGCATATGCATCTAAATTGAAAAATAAAATTCAGGGAACTAAAAACATGGCATTCCGTGTTTGAGTAGATTGAGGTTTACATTTAACCAGAAATGTGGTTCAGATCCTGTTTTTGACTTATTTTTGATTTGATAGGAGCCATAGGATGAATAGAATTAAGATACCATAGATTTACCGCTGCTTATTCGAATCACAAGATTACAACCCAAAGATATATCGTCTCAAAATGTAACTGAACCAAAATTGGATAAGGTGGGAATGTTGCATCAACCAACAGCTACCAGACACAAGTAGAATATCCATACAACTTATACCAGCTAAAGATCTATCGGCTAGAATTTTAGCATGGAATCAATTGAAATTGAAGTACGATGAGAAAGCTCAAGCAAAAAAGGGTGCCAATAATTTATAAACGATGTAAAAACAAATTAGCCGACAAAATCAGATTTAAGGAACTGAGTTGATAAAAACATACTCTAAAATCAATCATAGAAACACTTCTACGAGCATAAGATAATACATGAAAAAGGTTTCTTCTGACTGCTTTCTCAACTTCTAAAGAGTAGAATGTGATCAAAATTTGGTTTACAGACCAGTAAAAGCCTTCTTGCCACCAGTAGCAGCACCAGCGGGGATGACCTTCAAGACATTGAATCTCACTGTCTTTGAGATAGGCCTGCAAGGTAGACCAGTACAAGGGATACATTCAATACAAACCCATGTAATCAAATAAGAGCAACACATCTAATGATTCAGACCACAAGCAAAATTTGACACGGTTCAGAGAAAAAAGTATTAACAGACCTGCATTGGCCAATGATCACATGGTCACCTTCCCTCACACGAAAACAAGGTGAAACATGGGCAGGGATGTTGGAGTGCCTCTTCTCATATCTAAGGATAATAAAGCTTAATCAGTGAAAATTTGAACAAGAAAATTCAAAGATAAAGAAGCTAACTATGACCAACCTTTGGTACTTCTTGATATAATGAAGATAGTTGCGACGAACAATTATGGTTCTCTGCATCTTGGCACTGTGGCAGGTACCAGCAAGGATACGACCTCTGATAGAAACGTTGCCTGTAAATGGGCATTTCTTGTCGATGTATGTTCCTACACAAAGGTAAAGTACGTGAGCTGCATTGCACACAGTGTTCCATAAAATAGTATGGAGTCGATACTTGACTCGACTTGACTCTACAAAAGCATTATGCCTTTAGAAACAGCGTTTTAACAAAACTTGACTCGACTCTACAAAAGCATTATGCCTTTGGAAACAGCATATTAAGGGGGGGAAAAAAGAATGAGCATTGGCCTTAAATATAGTTCGTTATATGACTTGGAAATTTAACGTACTCATTTTATAATTTTACATTTACCAAGCTCAACATTCACTTAAAGACAGAGATATCAAATCAACAGGACATGGATCAAATGAAATGTATTTTTTAAGGCGCATAGTCTACTATTTAGACTCAGAAAATATCTAGATAGTGATCAATCAAGCAATACAAATAACTATAAACAGAAATAAGAATCAGCATTTTATAAATGCTTGGTATTTTCCTATTAGAAACTGAAACTCTTTCAAGTAAAACACAGATACGAATGAGGAATGACATGACACGATTTATCACAATATAAGACTATCATAAACACTAATGACGCCGAACATAGACACGAGTTGGAAAAGAACACTCTTTAAAGCAGGCAGTGCATGTAAATTAAGCCACTAAGAATTCCTATAACTTAAATCAGACACGCACATATTCAATCAATCAAAGCCTTAATCCACCTTAATCAGATACCATAGCACATAGTATCATCCAAAATTGAATCAAAATAACAAAAGATTTGAATTCCACAAATCAACTAGAACAAGCACAAACAACATTGAATCAAACACAAACGATCCCAAACTTGAAAGATCAAACTATTGATTCAATCTCCTCGAAATTTAATTCAGAATCTCACACTAAACCGAAATACAGCAAACTAAAGCATGCCTTACATCAACAGTTATCCAGTACTCTAAAACATAAACACTAATTTAAGTCATTTAACAAGAAATAATTGTTCATCAATTCATACATTTTGTAGCATTAATCAATAGAACTATACAAATACACATAACTAGCTTATTTCAACAAAATTCATCAAAAAATCAGAGATTATACCTTCAATGGCATCACGAGGAGTCTTGAATCCCAAACCAATGCTCTTCCAGAACCTGTTACCTCCCTTTCCAGGTCTCTTTCCTTTACCAGACTTGTTCGACCTACAGATTTCCACAAATCACCATTTTCAATCAAATTCAACCTCAATAAAATCAAATTCAAACAAATCACAGCTCAAATTCAACAGAAAATTACAGAAAAATCGATGATCACTTACGAAAGGAACACCTTAGGCTGCTTCAAAAAAGCCTTCTCCGTCTACCAAAAAAAAATAAAAATATTTAATAATCCATTGAATTCAAGGTTTTTAACACAGCATTATGAAGAAATAGATAGAGGAGAGAGAAAAACCTGTTCCGCCATTGTTAGGGTTTTGCAGAAGCTTTCCGAGGAGAGAGAAAATCGTTACGGCACACTCACAGAAACCCTAATACTAATACAGCTTGAAAGCAGTGGAAATGAAAGAAATTTTAGTTATATAGTAAGCCGACTGAAGATGCCCTAATTGTTTTTAATTACTGAAATATCCTTAGTTCTATTTTGGGTTTATTATTTGGGCTCTTGAATGTAAAGCCCAGATATTTGTTTGGGCTTTTAGATTTAAAGCCCGGTTATTTTTTGGGCTAATGGCCTGAATCTTGTTGTGTTGTTTCTTGCTAAATGTAAAAGGATTTTGATTGGAGTCAACAAAGACAAAAAATCATGATTTTCTTGAAGGTTGAGCCCTATAAAAAGCTTGTCTTATTGGTTTTTCAACTTTTTGGACCCCACAATTCTTCTGAGGTCCAGTTTTCAATTTTTTTGGCTACAAATTTGTAACTTTCCATCACCATTGCTCTCCAAAATGCCCTTGTTTTTAATTAATTGGATTGTGAATAATGCATTTATCAAGGTGTTAATTTATTGAATAAAATGCATGTATCAAGATTCAAAGTGTTATTTTATTGAATGGAATGCATGTATCAAGAACATAACCAATTGTGAATAAACCCATTAGTTTAGTTTTTTTGTTTTTACATAGTCGAATGTAAAAGGGACTGAAGGGTTAGTATAAACGAAATTTGTTATCACTTCCCAAAATCAATTATGAAGAATAGATTTACAAGTGTATATCTATATGAATATTATTGTATTAATTGTGCGACTTTGAATATAATACACCTAATTATTTATAGCCCTTGAGAAATATGTTCAATACATGAATACTTTTCAATAGGTTTATACCCATTATTTTTGCCCTAAAACTTATTAATTTGCAAGTGAAAAACTAATCAGCAAAACATTCATGTAAATAACTAGTGCCCCCAACTTGTGAGCTTCAAAAACACACACACACACATATATTACATAGTTAATAGTTTAAAATGGTGGTTAAACAATTCTAGTTTCATCATATTTTAATCGCCTAAAAATCATCAACAAATTATTAGATGAACGCAAGAAAATTTTCAATTTTTTAAGATAACGCGAACTTTATTTAGTTATACAATTAAACTTACCAAAACGTATTTTGTTTTATACTTATCTAACTTAATTTTATTTTTTGTAAAATACGTAATAAAATGAGTAGAACACGCCCTAAAAAACCACTTCGATAGCACAAATAAAATCGAAAAAGGGCATTTGAGTAAAACCAAAAATTCTTTCTTGGTGGTGGGGTAGATGTTTCCTCAATCCTCACCCTCTAGTCCTAACCTTGACACTATCTAGTCACTATCACTCCACACTTCACACTTCACTCTTCACTGCTCTACAATCCCTTTCCTCCAATCCCCATTGTTTCTCCTCTCACCATTTCTCTGCTCAAAAAACACTCATAATGCTAAACCACTGCACAAGTAGAAGTAGTAATAGTAGTAAAGTAGTCCCTTCAATTCATCTCCTACCTACATTACTATACTTGTTCACTTTAACACTTGTAGTTGTAGTTGCTACTCCCGCTTCACTCCCTCCTTCTCCAGGTACCATCTCGTAAATTCTTGTATTAGACGGTCTCACAATCCAACCACGTACAATAATATCCTTTTCGTCGTGTGTCTAATACATGGTTGGTCAGACCGTCTTATACAAGAATTATTATAATTAGTTATCGTTTTTACCATTTTACCCCTTACATTAACATTTTGTTGTTTGAATTTTCAGGGTGGGAAAGTGAAGGAAATAATACAAATAATAATGGGGGTGAAAGGGGAATTTCGGAGGGGCCAAGTATTGGTGGAGGAGTGGGAGAAGGGTACGGTGGTTATGGTGGTTACGGCGGTTACGGAGGAGAAAGTTCGTTGATGACATTGGCACCAAGAAGAACTCATAGAAAGGATCCTTTAGATGGTTTTAAGTATTACAATGGTGGTTGGAATATTTCTGACCGCCATTACTGGGCTGTAAGTTCTTACTTCTTATCTTCTTTTTCTTGTTTTATCCATTTTATTATTCATGTGTTTATTTTAGAGGGTAAAAGAAACACTTGGTTAGCATGAATTAGGATTTAGGAATGATAACTTGGTTAGCATGAAGGTAAAATAAAGAAAAGTCAAGGATATGTTTGTCCTTTGAGTTTTTATTTTATTAGGTGACTCAATTAGCTAGTTACATATTCGAAACTACGTGTGAAAGTATGTTAAACAGGGTTTCTTTACTGATTAATGATTGTGAGATGGAAATGAACGACAAGTTGATTAACTCGTGAATAACATTTACGGAGTACTTCATACGGAGTAGTAGAAAAGGTTTCTTTGCATAAAGAGTTAGGCATTCAACAATGTAACATTAGGCAAAGATGTACCAATTGAGTACTAATAACTAAATAGTAAATTTTGGGCATATAATATTCTTACATTAGTCAAAATACCAATATGCCCTTAATGAACCAACTTATCCTTAAGGCTAGAGGAAGCAAGGTTAGGCTATGATTAAATTGTCAAATGTTACTTTTTCATCTTTTATTAGTTGTCTAACTGTTAAACAATAACTCCATATCCGCAAAATCTAAGAACTTGAGCAACAAATGCATTTGATGCCTAATGGTCCCTTTTACCAGGAGAGAATAAAACTAGGGGTGATGACATCACAAATATTGCAAGGTTTATGAGGTAGTGCTACACGTCTACAATAGTACCTAAGCTGCTAACATGGTCTCAAAATGTGTACATACATTGCTAGTCCTATTTCCTAGTGGCCAAATTATGATTATAAATTAGTAATGCACTTATTACTTTGAACTTTATGATCGAAATGGGTCTCTATCTTTATGGATTTGGGCCCAATGCTGCATACTTTAGGTATTGTGCATAACTCCTAAAAACATCTTCATAATTTCCAGCTAAACATTAATTTAATCACCCCATCTTCATTAATCATATTTTAATTTAGTGAAGATAATACTCCACATAATACAATACATTGATTAGGGACTAGGGAGAGGAAAAGAGGGAAAAAGGATTAATGGTGGGACCAGAAATTTGACTGAAACTACTGGTTGAATACAACCTGTCACAAAATTTGTGGCATACTTTAGGGAAATTGGAGAGTTTTTGAACAGATCCTAAAATTAGTACACTGATCATTTGAAGAACTTTGTCACCAAGTTCATGTCATGTTTGATTCGTTAAAGTACCCTCCAAAGGCCCGGGCCCTATAGCGCAAATGAATTTCTAGTTGTAACGTTGATGATGGAATTTGAAAAATTTACGGCCTGTTCACTTACGTTGAAATTCAATTCAGTTCAGCTCAGTTCAGTTCAGCTCCTAATTTCCTTCTCTTATAAAATATTCATTTCGGTTCAGTTCAGCTGAGTTCAGTTCAGTTCAGCTGAGTTTAGTCAATGAGAACAGGCCCTTAATGTGAAAACTAATTTCGAATAATGTACGTGCATGATTTTAGCATTGTACTATGCAATAAGGCTACTCTCTTTAGTCTTTAGCATCACATTTTGTGTTCTTTACAAATTTTGTGCAAAAGAGTGCACTATATGGTGATTTTAATTTTTAACAAACCAACCTTATTTTACAAACTGACAACACTTATTCCCTTATATTTGCATTCTAAGGTAATTTTGTAGTTTGTACATTAGTACTTCACAAATCACAACAAGCTAATGAGATAGGAGATGAGGTTGGATTGGGATGAGTATGCTGCTTCCAAGAGTGTCAAATCGACCAATGTCATGATTTAACTTATTTAATTCAATGAAAAGTCGGGTTTTGAGCTGTGAATCTGTGATCAACCTCATGAGAATATAAGACATGCTAAGAGAAAGGCATAGCAAAAATATCAGCAGCATTGTCTTTTAGAGACTTGATTGTAGCTTAATATATGGCTATATGCCAAAATTTTGGCTGCTAATTATGTTGCATCTTTGTTTCTGATTATTACTTATTTTGAAGCTCGAACCTCATAACATTCTCCTTATTTTGTTGTATTTCAGTCTGTTGGATACTCTGCTGCTCCGTTGTTCATCATCTCCTTAGTCTGGTTCTTTGTCTTTGGGCTGTGTTTGTTGATCATTTCTATCTGTCACTGCTGTCGAAGGGAGCAGCGCATTGGCTATTCACGTATAGCTTACATTCTTTCACTCGTACTTCTTATACTCTTCACACTTGCTGCAGTGTATGCTCTCCCCTTTCTCTCTAACAGTAGTACCATTAGAACATCTAAGTACAATATATATTCTTAATCCGTCAATAATATTTTGTTTCAGTGTTGGATGTCTTGTTTTATATAACGGACAAGCAAAGTTTCATCATAGTACTGTATCGACTTTGGAATATCTTGTGAGTCAAGCTGATATAACCGAATGGAAGCTCAACAATGTGTCCAGTTATCTTTCCTCGGCAAAGCAAATAGGAATTCAAAATGTTTTCTTGCCTTCTAATGTGCAAACTGACATTGACGACATTGACATGAAGATCACTGCTGCTTCTAGCTTCCTGGATCACCAGTCGACTAATACTGCTGATGACATACGAGAAGTATTAGATTCTGTGTAAGTTCTAGAACCTACAACAACTAAATAACCATCAAGATTACAGCTAGAATTGATTATGTTTGTGTTTCTGCAGGAGGCTCGCCCTCATCATAGTTGCTGCCATCATGCTTTTCCTAGCATTTCTCGGATTCTGTAAATCACTTTGGCTATTAGCTTTCTATGATGTCGAATTTTCTTCTTTGTCTTTCGTTAACATGCTGATTGTATTGTGCGCTTCTCTTGTTTCAGTGTTCTCAATGTTCGGTATGCAAGTTCTTGTGTACACGTAAGTGACTAGCAGAGATTACAATTAACTAAACTTAGCTTCTGCAACTATCATTACATTCATATGACACTTAAGATGAGTATTGGAAATCCTGCAGGCTTGTGGTTTTTGGATGGATTATATTGACTGGGACTCTTATCTTGTGCGGCGTATTCCTTCTGTTCCACAAGTAAGTATTTGGTTGTAACTCGAATGTTATTTCAAAAATTCTAAGTGCTTATATTATCACATCTCATACTGTTTGACCTTAGTGTATCTGTCTTGCTTACCAAATTCGTCGTATTGACTTGTTTGACTCTCACCAGTGTGGCCACGGATACATGTTTGGCAATGCACCAGTGGTCTTTGAACCCAACGGCTCATACAGCATTAGATGAAGTACTTCCTTGTGTCGACCCTGCTACTTCACAGGAAACCTTAAAGCGAAGCAAGGAGGTTACATCTCAGCTTGTGGACATGGTTAACTCAGTTATATCCAATGTCTCTAACATCAATTTTGGTGTGCAATTCAAACCCTTTTACTATAATCAATCTGGCCCTCTACTGCCTTTTCTTTGCAACCCATTCACACATGATTTAATGGACCGTCAATGCTCTCGTGGTGAAGTTGATTTGAACAATGCTACTCAGGTAACAGATCAATCAATCCTTTTTCGACTATTTGTGCCTTCCATAGTCTGATATTCATACTGTCAAGACTCAAGAGTGTCTAATTAAGTTTCTTATGCCCCTTTTGACTAAAGTTAAGCTTCTAATTATATACCTGTAACGGGGTACAGTCGTAGAGATGAAATAATTGAAAACAGCAGGGTAGAAATTGTCCTGCAGTCCTGCTAACAACTGATTTTTCGTCATCCTGCAGGCTTTGGGTAACTATGTATGCCAGGTTGATCCTACTGGAATATGCACTACTACAGGCCGTTTAACACCGGCCATGTACAACCAAATGATTGCCGCGGTGAATGTGAGCTATGGCTTGCACAACTATGGTCCTGACCTTGTTGCATTACAGGACTGCTCTTTTGTCAGGGAAACCTTCACAAGCATATACACCGATCATTGCCCTGGTCTTCGACGATATAGCAGATGGGTGTATGCAGGATTGGTTTTGGTCTCATTTGCAGTGATGCTGTCCCTCATTTTCTGGGTAATTTATGGTAGAGAACGTAAGCACAGGTTGTATACCAAAAAGCGCTTAAGTGAAGGTAATTACAAGAAATCTTAATGTGTAAATTGATTTCTAATTCTTGCTGTAATTCTGATACCATTGCTATTAATGAATTTTAGAATTTTAGCTTTGTCATCATTTAGAGGTTTTGCGTAGATTTGCTTTACCCTACAAGTATCAATAATCAAAAGCTTGTTAGAGGATTAACCTAACTAAAAGTTTAAATTAATGTTTAAAGTCCACAATCGGTTATATATTCTATCAGTTATAAATTGTGTTAGGAAACCTAATGTTGGCACGATACTAGTTGTTACTCTATATAATATACGAAGATAATAATAATCGCGTGTATACAAGCAAAAAATAGAAATATCTTCTACTTCTACTATAAGCATGTGTACTGCTCCTCAATAGGAGGACAAACATAGTCATAAACTACATAATCGTGTAAGAGGAGGCATTTGGATATGATATTTACTCAAAATGTACCCAAATGATTGAGCTCTAATGTCAGGAAATAATTAATGAGATTATTAGTCACTTCTTTGTGTTTAAAGTCCTTATAATATGGACTGTATTGCCAAGGAGTTAACAGATGGACATGTGCATATGCAATTATAAAAAGAATTTCTTGGGATTTGAATCAATTAGTATGTTGATCTGATCTAAATTTGATTTGATTAAATTTAAATAAGTGAAAATTTTGTATTAAAATAAGTTTAGATAACTTAATAAAATACGGACATATGATAAGACACGATTACTTTTTCTTTACTTGGACATATGATAGGACACGATTACTTTTTCTTTACTTGGACATATGATTAATCTTTGTAAACTTCCCGTCAAAAAAAATCTTTGCAAACTTATTAACTTAACCATTTAACTACACATACTCATTATCAAAATATGCGTCTTTTTTGTTTCAAAAAAAAAAAATGTGTTTTTTAATACAAACAGAATAAGTATGCACAATAATTTTACTCCCTAATGTGGAATTTTAAAAAAGAAAGTTGAGAGGAAAGTTATTTAATTACTCAAATCTGAAGCATATTTTTTTTCTGATTCATATGAGCCACAAGGGCGGATACAACGGGGGGCGGGGGAAATTCAAGGATCGATCCCGTAACCTCGAGGTTACAAGATAGGAGTGCTACCATCAAGCCAACTCCACATCCTTAAATCTGAAGCATATGAATTACGTAGTATAGCTGTATAATTGTATAAAGTACGTAGTACGATTATAATTGTACAAAACAATTAATCACATGAAGGTCATTAAGCTATGTAGGCCTTTACTTATCGTACATGGAGTATAATTATTCCTAGGTTAAAAGAATATTACATTAATCAAGTGAGAAAAGGCATTGTGGGCTTGTGGCAATGACTAATGAATAATTTCAAGGCCTCCATTAATTATTCTTTTAAGATGACTTTTCCTTGTTTTATTGGAATCTAGAATTTTATTGGAGTTAGTAAACTCTATTTCAATTTATACTTTAATAAAGAAGTCTTGTAGGTTAAGGGTCTGTTCTCATTGACTGAACTCAGCTGAACTGAACTGAACTGAGCTGAACTGAACTATAATGAATATTTTATAAGAGAACGAATTGAAATTAGGAGCTGAATTGAACTTAACTGAACTGAATTGAATTTCAACGTATGAGAACAGGCCCTTAGCCTCTATACTGATCTACTCCCTACTACAGTATTCAATTTGATCAAAGCATTTTTTCACCATAAGAAAACAATTATATCAAAAATAAAAATAATTTTGATATCAAATTTCGTGTCCTGTTTAATTCACCAAAAAAATAAAAACAAAAGGTTTTGTGTGAGACCGGACTCACGTGAGACCGGGCTCAATAACAAAAGTCCAATAAAAAGGCGCGGGCTAACTAAACCCGATCGCGAGGCCCGCAACACCAAAAACATGATAGTGGACTCACGTGAGTCCGTCTCACCCAAAACTTTACCAAAAAAAAAATATTCAGGAAAAATAATCATTTCAGTAAAAGTAATTTTAGTTCAACTAAAATTATTTTAACTCGGTATATAAAAAATAATAATAATTTTAGCTCGATAATAATTTCAGTTTAGTAAAATTCAGCATTTTTAAAATTTTAAGTTCAGCAAAAATAATTTATGTTCAGTAAAAATAAATTCAGTTCAACAAAAATAAGGTGAATTGAGCGGAGTCTTATTTGTGAATTTCTCGGAAAAAGAAAATCACTTCAATGAAATTACATGAGCCACTGATCGTGGTTTAGACAAGTTCAACATAAATTTCTTCCTCAGATTTCTGACAAGTTCAAAATTTATAGTCCTAACCACCTAGATATTTAAGGTGTCCAAATTTTTAATTGATTTAATAGTACTAGTTAGATCTTGTAAGAAAAGTCAATTTTATATTCGTCGTGTCAACATGGAGCATGAGTTTGATTGTTTGAACTTTGAACACCTCAAGTTAACATTTCCACAGCTGTATTTGTGCATTTCCTTACTTTGACATTAATCAATTGTTCACGGTTTACTACTCAACAAATCACGGGGTATTACATTATAAGAGTAGCTCTTAATTCTTCAACCGGTTTTAATAATGAGTTATTGACACCTTAGGGTTGCATATACGCATTTAATTAAGTTGGGAATTTATCGACAATTTACAAGTAAATCGGTGTAATAAATGTTTATTATTTATTGTCAATTCTTTTCATTTTTAGCTTCTTATATGCAGCCCTAAAGGTTATAAATATATTTTTCCTTCATTATTTGTACTCGTATAGTCTTATTGCAAATTAAAACTGATTTTTTTTACTATTTCACTAGAGTATAAATTTTTGTATTTGTGTTAGTTAATATTTGATGTGGAATGGTTCAAGTAGATGTGTATATATACATAGGTTCTTGGCTTTTTGCACTATTTTGTATGTGAAAGTTGATGGTGCATGCGGAGTAACTTTTTTGTCAAAACTTATTGAGTATATTTTGAATATAAAACAAATTTTACAACTCTTACTAATACTTTGTGTATTTTAATTCGTCATCCCAAATCGCATAATAATAAACACTACGAGTATTTTAAATTGACTTTTATAAATAGACCCAATATTCACGCATAGTACGATGTATAACCGTATTCACTCCTCGGAATACCTCTTGCAAATTAAAATGTATCAAGGTGACTTGAAACGTTGGGCAACTCAAATTGAAGGAAAGTCTTGTGCGTAGCATATGTTCAACTTCCCCTTTAAGTGCATTGGCTCAAGTCACATTCATAGACATAATTCAAGCCAATAGACATGTTCACATCCATCATCACGTTATTGGTATGAAATGGTGAAACTCGTCTGTCAATCCACTCTTCGATCTACACTTTGTCATTAACTCATATGTGATAGTCATGTATAACCGACGCTTTTTATTCCTATTTAAAGTTTAACTATTTCGTGAAGAACAACTAGCTACTTCTTGCTTCTTAATCAAAAGTTCCTTAGCATCCCAACCAAAAAATTACAGTAAGAAAAAGAAATTTCTAGTTTAAACTAATTAAGTTTGATCCAAATAATTAAGAACTCGAATTACAAACACTCTACCAATTTGAAGTTATCCCCATGGAATCGTTGACAAGTCCACGTCACATTTTTTGACATCTAGATTTGTGATTGTTTGTTAAAATCGGTAGTTTTAATCTAAAGACCTAAATTGGCAAAATATGATCCAAAACTATCAAAAATGAATGCTCATCATATTCATTACGCATCTTGTTTAAAAATTTCCACATCAATGGTTTATAACTACATGTTAACTCTATCAATTCAGGTAAACACGTAAAGATGCTTAAAATGAAAGTACAGCAAAACAAGATTTCCAAATGGATATACTTCGTACAAAGGTAGAACTGATGAAAAAAGAACTTTGTACTCTTTATTACAAAGCACTTCCCCTATTCCAATATACTTACCATGCAATCTTATAAAATATACAAATCTAACTTGCTTTTCTTTCAACCATCAACTTAAGTTTAAGTTGAGTTGTTCCTTTAACATGATATATATTAAGAGTCAGCATAACACAAGGAGGTTCAAATCTCATACACTCCTTCTTAAATACTTTCATGTAAAATATTTCGCATTGAGTATGAAGGGATCCATGTCGCATCCACACTTCAAGCCCTTTAAACTCTTATTTGAGAAAGCGTGATAAAGTATACTACCTCCGTTTCTTTTTAGTTTACACGTATTCCATTTTAAGAAGTTTCTTTTTTAGTTGACACGTTTCCTTTTTGGGTAAATTTTTTACCTTGCATTTACAAGCTACCCCACTTGTTTTTTCATTTTCTATCACTCTCTCTCCTCTCCTTAATATATGTGCCTAAATCAAACGCGTCAACTAAATAGAAACGGAGGAAGTATATAAATCGATCATGAATTTCAATTATCATTAATACAGAGCAACATCAAACATCGCCAGCGATCGGTCATTCGGTCAATCATACAAATTTATCATAAATTCTTAATTTTATACGGAATACCACATACAGCTATACAAATACAGAAATACGGAGTACGAGTATATTATACTGAAATACGTAACATAGAATAGTGTATTTTGTAAACAAGATCCCTAAAAATAAATTAATAAGAGACGTGTCGACCAATATAGCAGGCCACGAGAACCCGTTGAAAAAACGCCATTAATCCCGTACTCTTCACATTAACACCCACTTCAATCATAGCCGTTAGATCTCCACTGCCTCACCCGCACTTCCTTCTTTGTCCACCTCCTAATTACTAATCTATCCCTAATAAACCCTCAAATTTCCTAATCATACCCTTACCCCAACTTTCTATATAATCAACCCTTTCATCTCTTATTACGCAGTTTGCCAAACCATCTCCCCACCTCGGGGCCCTAAAATTCCCAAAATACCCTTCCCTCCATTTTTCTCTCTCTCCCTCTTTTTTCTTCAAGCTTTCATCAATGGCGGCTTCTTCAAAATCACGCAACAATGCTCCAGTTCTTCCTGTAACTTTCCCTTCCTTTCAACGTTCACTTTCACCTCCTCGTAGATTTTCTCACTCTTCTTCAAATTCATCTTTGCCGTCATCTCAACCGTCCGATCCGTTTTCCTTTTCATCTCTACCGTCGAATTTCGCGTCATCGTCGTCTTCCTCACCTCTGTCATCGTCGTTGTTCCACCGGTCGTCGTCTCCGACGAGAGTTAATCTCTCTCCGACGAGTACTGCGCCGTTTCGTATCTCACTCAGCCACCGCTCTCACTCACCGAACTCGCGCGTTTCGGTACGTGATCAAATCGTTTCGAAACCTGCGAGTATAAAGAGGACGTGTATGTGCTCCCCTACGAATCATCCTGGTTCGTTTCGGTGTTCTATGCATCGAAACGCTGCTCGAAACGGCGGCGATTCTCACTCGGTTTCGTGCTCGCCAAGTCGACTGAATCTTCGGCGATCTGCGATGACGAACTCGCTTGTGAGAATCGGCACCGTTGAAGGTGATTGGGTGAAACGTGCTTTAACGGCTCTGATTCGTCCGTCGTCTCATCAACAGAAAAGGAGATTCGATTTCCAGCGTCGTCCTAGTCGTCTTCGTTTCATGTCGAAATCTGGTAATGGTGATTATGATGTTCGTTGATTTGGTTTCAAAAGGTTGGTTGAAATTTGAAATTGAATTTTTCCGCCATTTTTGCCGAGTTTCTGCTCAAATTTGCAAAGATCTGATGGTGATCATGGAGGAAGATATCGATTCTGGACAAAATCTGGAGATTTTTGGTTTGAATGTTTGAACAATTTGGACATTGTAGCTTGTACATAATCAGTGGACCTACAAAAAAAGAAAAAAAATTCTATAGATATTTTAAATCTAATTAATCGATTTTAAGCATTAATTAGATTTAATACAAGTAGAATTTCTATGTTCTGGACCAATTTTGAGGAGTTTGATTTCTGTTTTTTTTTTTTTTGGTGATTGAATTTGAATCGATCTTTCCGTTTTTGTTTTTGTTGATCGGCGCGTATTGAGTGTGCGTGTGTTTTGTGTGCAGTCGTTGAGATTGGACGTAACCGTTACGTTCGCCGTTAAAAATTGGAGGCAAATTCCGTTTTGTCGACGTATATTCCGTTCAGTATGTTCGTTTTGCACGTCGTCGCCGTTGATTTGGTCTCGCCGTCATATTTATACGTTGCCTCCATTTTCAGGTACTTTTTTTTTGCCTTTTTTTTTTTTTTTTTTTTGCCTTTTTTTGTTTTACTGTATTATTTGACCGCATTTTTACTGCTTACATTAATTTCATAATTACCTCTTTTGGTTACATGTGGCAGACTTCCAGAGTTCCAGGTGAAATTTGGATCCTGTAGCAGTGATAACAGTTCCTAAATGTTGTTCCCATTTTGACTTAAATTCGATTTCTCTACTTTGACTTTCGAATCACGGACTAGTAAATTTTAAAGTTTAATTGAAAACCGTAAAAGTCAAAGTTTGGATTAATGAAAAACGACATGAATAATTTGAATAAATAATTGAAATGGTTAATTGACGTTTTTTATAAATTAATGAAAAGACACTTTTAAAATTTATGGTGAAGTGGTATACTAAGAATGGTTCTAGAATGTGTAGGGTAAAAAGAGAATGGACAAATTGAACACAATTGAGACAAGTGCGGAGAATACCTTTGCGTGGAAGATGGAGGTAGAGAAAAACGGAGTATATGCTAACTTTACCAAAAAATAAACGAAGATTATGCGTTAAGGAAGAGTAAACGAAGGAACCATTACACAAATATCATGACCTTTTAATGAGGGATTTGATTCTTGTTATTTGAATGGACTAGTAGTGGAGAAAGATTGAGTACTCTTAAACTTGTGGACTTGCTTAATTTGGCTCACTTATTTAATTTGAATTTTTTTTTTTTTTGAATAGCTATTTAATTTGAAATTAAACCATGATAAATTAATAACTAATTGAAGATCGTCCACAAGAGGACCTACAAATAAACGCTTTAGCACTATATTGTTGCTAATTATGGAATAAATCTTAGTTATTATATAATGATATTCAATAGGACGAACATTATATGTTGTTAAATAATTAGAGTATGTGTCTAGTGTAAATTGCTTGAATGAAAACTGTTAACATTAAATTTCACAATCGTACCTTTACATGATCTAATTGACCCAATTTACTAAAGTGAGTTTTATTTATAGGTTTTCTCTAAGGGCTTATTCTCTTCATTAGATATCTTTTAAATTTAATTTAATAATTTACCTAATTTAAATCAAATATTATAGAATTAAATTAAATTTTGTTCTGGACTTGAATAACTTTAATTGGTTCTCTATATATATATATTTGTTCTTTGACATTGTTGATGGTTTAAATTGATTAAAATTTGTTTTTGTTGAATGTAACTTGTTTATAACCATACTTCATTCGTATCACAAAGTATTTGTTAAAGGTAAAGAGAAAAAAGGTCTAATAGTACATACATGAAATTTTACTATTGTGATAAAAAAAAAAAAAAAAAAAGGTGGAATATATTCATATACTAGCTTAGGCCCCGTGCCATGCATCCAATTTTTATAAAAAATGTAATTAAATATAACAAATAAAATTTGATAAAAACATACCCATCAAATATATATATAGAAATTTTATTGCCATAAACTACACTAAAAGGCAAAGCAAAAGATTAATGCTAATATCATGTTTTGAATAAAAAAATTTATTACAAGTTTTACTCGGTCGGTATTATAAAGGTTACTTTATTTTTTGACAAGCGGTGTCATATGGTATGGCTAGGCGCAAACAAAATACGTTTAAAGATTTAAGTAATGTTAGTTTTAAAGTTATTTCGTTAATCTTAATTAAATAAAATCAATTTTATTATATACCTTTTTGGCAAAATCTAATAATAATCTGGTTAAAGTAATTTTGTTAATATCAATTATACGAATCAATTAAAAAGAATTGGATTAAGATTTTAGGTAAATGTATACGGAAGAATTAAGAACACCAAATAAAAAGGAAAATATTTATTACAAAGATATTATAAAGATTTGAAATAATATTATTATTGTTGTATTATACATATATTCTAAGGAAAAAAAAGGAAGGGGAATTTTGTAGGGAAAATTTGCACCAGGATGTGACACGTGTCACCCCTAGTGTCTGTTTTAGTATCAAGTTATTGATTGATTGATTGATGTATGACATCTTATAATAATAACATGGTATTTTATTAATTGATTGATTTGTAGACTGTAGTGGATGCAACAATAATGAAACTATGAATCTATGATGTGATCATCTGGTTGGATTAAGTTAACACTTTAAGCAGATTATTATAAAGCTATTTACAGTAGTTGAGAAAACGATGCAGCAAGTAATGAAAAATAATTGTTCATATATTCCTCCTATCTGGCTTTAACTTTGCTTAAGAATTTAAGATATAGGAAGGTTTTGTTCAACAAGGATATTAATTGTGAACTCATAAAACAGTGAGTTAGGTCATATTTTAGTAAAAAAGATAGACTATACCCAATTCACACATCAGTTCATACAAGTCAATATTTTGTGTCAAATTGATTTTTTTGAATCTATTTAGAACTGGTTAATCTTTAAAACACGTCCTTAGGGCCTGTTCACATTTACTGAACTGAACTGAATAGAGCTGAAATATTTTATAAGAGAAGGAAATCAGGAACCAAACTGAATTGAACTAATTGGAGCTGAACTGAACTCAAAGTAAGCTGAAGTAAACAGGCTCTTAGTTGTTCAAACTTAAATTATATTGACGATCAGTCGACCAACTTTAATTTTTATCACAACCCAACATAAAAAATGAGGGTATAGAATTAGTCTACAAGCTGAAGGGGCATGGAAGAAGATGGGTAATTGAGTGAGGTTTTAAGGATGGAGTGGTCCTTGGAAGGTTAGAGCCATTTAGGGGGGTGCATTTACAGCATATTGGCAAGGCTTACTCAACATCATTGGAAGAGGCATTAACATGTACAAATTTGCAAGTCTACATGCAATTTGCAATGAAATGATTCTTTTGTCAAGAAATTGGCCCTATTTAATTTCCATCAATACAAATTTTGGACTATTAGCAATACTCTCCAAGTCCAAGTGAAGTTCTACAGTACTCTTTTCTTTATTTAATCACATATGCTCAATTACAAGCTTGAGCATTGAGCATATGTGACCATGAGCAAAGTTGTAAACGATGATGATAACTTCGCTTCCATATATGTCATTATTGTTTACATGATAGCTCATCTTTATTTTTTAAGTTTTTCGAACATCAAATAAAAACACCTCCCTAACTATAACACAACCGCCCATCCTAAGAGCCAGCTTCTTTTATTTCTTTAATATTAATACCACCTACACCGAGGTCACTAACATATATACACATCCTCATAGTCTAAGGCCTCACATCAAATACCATCACCACCATAGCTAGAGAGAACTCCATTAATCATATTATAGCTCTATGTTAACATATTAGCCACTTATTATAATATATATTTTTTTTGAAACAAAGCTACTTATAATATAATTATATAAATCCTCTTAAATTTGTTTTATGCATACAAATTTTTGTCTCTTGTTTTTACCAAGAGCTTAAAATCAAAGCAATGATCGATCAATGGAGGAGTCATTTGAATAAATGTGGGGCCAAAGGGATGCAATTCCAAAGTCCAAAACTCCAAACAATATGACCACACTATTATTTGCTAAAGTCAGCAAGTCAATATATAAGAGCACTCTCACTCATGGGCATTTTTTTTGCCCATGAGGAGATTTTAATGAAAACAATGACATTTTAGCTTCCCACTCATGAGCATTAGAAAAAATGCCCATGGGGAAATCCTCAAATGCCCATAGCAATGGCAAAAAATAATTGCTACAGTAGTGTGGGCCATGGTACCAAATCAACAAAAAAATAAAAGAAACTAAATAAATAATGTGATGATAGTTATACTTTAAGAGAGAGAAAAAATAGGAGAGAGAGTGGTGTGGGTTTTTTTTTTTTGCCCATGAATGTGTGAGAAGTTGTAGAAAAAAAATGCCCATAAGAAAAAGTGGAAAAGAGGAGTGATAAAGTGGGTAGAGAGATAATAGCATTTTTTTTATTTGCCCATGAATGAGAGTGGTCTAATACGCTTCCCCCACGGATTTGACTTTTTTTTTTTTAATCTAATGAAATGTATTATGAAACTCATGCTTTTATTATACGTTAGTCTTTGAAGTATATGTTAAAATAATTAAAGAAGATTCTAAAGCTAATAAGGTTGGTGTATCAACCTTTGTAATGGAGTTCAAAATTTGTAACTAAATATAAATTAAACATCGATCTTGCTTTATTTTGATCATTTGAATTTTAAAATCCAAATGTTTTTAAGAAGAACAAAAAAAAAAAAAAAAAGAATGACTTTAAAAGATTCAATATATTTTTTGAAATATGACCTTGATATATACTTGAAGTAGTTAATTAATAACTTATGTACATGTGGGCTAAACTTTAGAGTGGTGGCTAATTAATTGGCCATTCAAGCCTACGAAGGCAAAGGGTGCTATCAAAAAGAAAAGAAAAAGGCAAATTAAAGGGTGCTAATTTCTCGTCAAATGCAAGAAATGTTCAACTAAAAAGGTGATTATATATTTAAGGAAAATTTGTTGGAAACAACCTTTTAAAGTGTTCACTTTACTTAAAACAACCTTTTAAATATTTTTTTACAAATTCAGACCACATTATAATTTTTTTTTATCAAAGACAACCTAATGCTAGTTTTTGGCGTTGACTCTATTTTTCCGATGTTGACAACGAGTGTATAAGGTATGTGACCTCATATATTGCTAATTACACCCTTTTCCCTCTAATTCACTCGTACTAAATCCCCTCCTCTCTCAAAGTAATTTGTCACTTTGAAGGGTTTTAATAGGAATTAATTAGAGGGGAAAGGAGTATAATTAGCAATATATCAAGTCACGTGCCTCACACACTCGTGGTCAACATCGGAAAAATAGAGTCAACGCCAAAAACTAGCATTAGGTTGTCTTTGGTAAAAAAAATTTATAATGTGGTCTGAAGTTGCAAAAAAAAATTTAAAAGGTTGTTTTTAATAAAATAGACAATTTAAAAGGTTGTTTTTGACAAATTTTATATTTAATAACAAATTTTGTATGAGAAAGTTTTAATTAATACTTTAATGTGAAACTAAGCTAAGGAATACTATGAGCAATTCTTTACTACTCTAAATATAAATTATAATTTATCACAATAAATAAGTTATTGTTTATTAATTCAACTCACCAAAAATCAAAATTGTTGTTCAACACACAGATTGCAATTTATGAAATCCTGTATGGGATGATATCTGGCATGTCCGACATCTTATGAAAACACGACCAGGTTTTAGTAAAAAAAAAAAAAAAAGAAAAAAAAAGACAAAAGACAAAAAAAAAAAAAAAAGAAAAAAAAAAGAAGAGAAAAAAAAAAAGAAAAAAAAATAAAAGAAAAAAGAAAAAAGGAAAAAAAAAAAAGAAAAGAAAGAAAAAAAAAAAAAAGAAAAAAAAAGAAAAAAAAAAAGAGAAAGAAAAAAAAAAGAAGATAAGTAAGAGAGAGAAAAAGTAGAGAGAGATTAGAGAGATAGAGAGTGTAATTAATGCCCTCATTAATGAGGTCTTACCTACTATTTATAATAGTTTACCCTGACAGGTGGCTCTCATCCATGCAGAGCCTTTTGTGCCAAGTGTTGAGCTTCTGTTGCCACGTGAGCTAATAAAACTGGCGAAGAACACGGCGCTACAAAAACTAGCCTCACATCAAAAGTGACATAATTAAAAACATGTGAACTTCTCAGCAAAAGAACATAGAGCTTAAAAATATGTAAATACGTAGAAGCTAATTTGAAGAATACGGGACAAGCGATTATGACAACAACAAGATCAGTAATGAAACTTTATTAGTAAGCAGTACTTGACAGAATACAAGAAACGTTGTTACAATAAAATTTTCAAGTTAAAGAAAAATCTGAAGAATGAGATGTGGAACCCAAAGTTTGTTTTGTTAAGTTCAGCTTGTTGCTCACGCTAACTGAGCACGATGATGAATGATCATACGTCTTCACTTGGGGGGCTAATTGTATGGGATGATATCTGGCATGACCGACATCTTATGAAAACACGACCAGGTTTTAGTAATTTTAGAGAAGATACTGATATGTTACAGAATGAAGGCATGTCGGCCTGCCGAAATCCAACACGTGGCAACAGAAGCTCAACACTTGGCACAAAAGGCTCTGCATGGATGAGAGCCACCTATCAAGGTAAACTATTATAAATAGTAGGTAAGACCTCATTAATGAGGGCATTAATTACACTCTCTATCGCTCTAATCTCTCTCTACTTTTTCTCTCTCTTACTTATCTTCTTTTCTTAAACACCTTTTTGACTTTATCATCGGAGTGGTTATCCCCGGATCACCCCGGGGTTAGCTAACTTCTTCTCATTGTGTAGGTTCTCAGCTTGCCGATAGGGGTATCAGGATCTCAAGTCTGAGTTCTCTGTGGAGTCAGGATCAGACAGAAACAAATCCCCTTACCCAACCCTTGATTTTTGCATTGACATGAAAGTTATGATGTCCTAGGCATCATGTATGGAGCAGGAGCGAGGGTCATTAACGTGTTGTGTGCTAACTCAAAAAGAAGAAAGAGCAAAAAAAGAAAAATAAAAAAACCACTTGCATTAAAGGAGTTAAAGCTACGTGACTACGTGATACTTTGGGAGTTGGGTATTTTATGTTGCCGTTATACGCGATGAGGAAGAGTTATGGTGGTTGAGAAGTCAATGTTTGATTGTATGTTCATGGTGAAAACAGCCACTACTTTCAATTCCTTCATATAAGAATGTTTTTTTTTTTTTTTTTTTTTTTTTTTTTGGTGTTCTACTCGGTTCACCCTTTGGGCTAATCCGAATTCGGGATCAGTTCCGGGTGGTTAGGTTCCAGTCCTCTCCCAATTGTTGTTGCGGGGGATCGAACACTGCACGGATCTTTCTTATCAAGTGTAGTCCCAATCACCACTACACCAACAGCCAATTGGTAATGAGGTAAGAATGTAAGGCAATACAATTCCTTTAATTTGCGATTTGGGCTTCAAAGGTCGTCGACTTAAGACTTGTAATCCTCAGCTTGCCGATCATATATGTGGTTGCTATGATTATGGATTTCTTTTGTTCTCTATACACTATCTATTGCTACAAGAAATACACTAGTGGCTAGTTGGCTACCGATTATGCCTAAGATCATATAATCAGTCTTAGATATCTAGGTTTTTTTTTTTTTTTTTTTTTTTTTTTTTTTTTTTTTTTTTTTTTTTGGGTACCACCTTTTGATTTGAGCGTGTAGTAAATTATTTATTACTTTCTAAATTACTTGTCGTAAGTATGTAATGGAGATAATTTTAATGTGTATAAGAAGACTTGGAGTTGATGTAATAATGTAAGGAAGTTGATGATTTGATGTGTTTGCTTTAGATTATCTTTACCATGGTCGTGGTGTCTCCTTCATGGTAACCCCATCAAACAAACATCATCTTTAATGATGAAATATTAATTGACATGTATGTGATAGATGGCGACTTATTGGCATAGCCAAGCTTATCATTAGAAGCTATGAACAACTCACTTAAAAATCTATATGATCAAACTTACATATTTTCTCCGTTTTCTTTTACTTGCAACACAGCCTTGTGGCACGTGTTTTGAGGTCGAGTTTATGTAATGTAAACGGACAAATTTTTCATTATAATTTTTACAAGTAATACTTAACCCTATTCTAATTTTCGTGTAAAAATTATATTGATAAAATCGCTCGTTTACTCTCACTAATCATCTCCTAAAATTGCGTGCTTAAAAGGTGTGTTGCAAGTAAAAGAAAACGGAGGAAGTACAAAGTAAGAACTAAGAAATAAAGGAATTGTGAACTAATCTATTGATACACACAAATCACTGAATCTTTATTTAGATTGAACTCAGCATGCCCCAAATTTTACATGTATAATTGATTACGAGTGATATTATTTAATAAGATGTATAAATAGTTGGCCATAACAAGATATTTTAAATAAATTATTCATTTAAATGTCTAACCCAAAGATCACTAGTTTTACCCTATATAGAAGTTCATTTAAAAGCATGAATTGTAAAAAGAATATATTTCCTCTGCTTCTTTTCAATTAATTGCATCACTTTCGTGAAACAGACATTTTGAATTAGTTGTATCGCTTTCGTTATTTATATTAAAAAAACGGAGAAAGTATAACGTTTATTCTATTTATCTGATTTTCACTTATTGAACATATTCCAGATTAGGAAAACACAAAAAACGATCCTATGATGTTCTAAAACCTAGAAGATGATCTAACTGAGCAATCCTTTTTTTTTTTACAAGAAGAAAAAGAATTTCATTAATAAAAGATAGCTAAACAACACTAACAAACAATTCTTGGGAAATCTAAAATTCCAACAGATGTACAAATCAGCTTACAACTAGTTACCTCACAAATGAAGGGCCTGTCATTTGCTTAATTTCAGTTCAGTTCAGCTTCAATCAGTTTAGTTCAGTTCAGCTTCAATCAGTTTAGTTCAGTTCAGCTCCAATCAGTTTAGTTCAGTTCAGTAATGAACAAACCCTTAATAAAAAAAAACTCCATCCGAAACAATATAATTTGTGAGTTAACACTAATAGAAAGAAGATCTAACCAGCTAACTAGCTAAGCCATCCTCATCCTCTGATCCAAGCAAAAATACAAGTATTCGTAGTCACGGAGTACTATTTTTATTTTGACCGGGTATACCATGAACCATTACACCTACCTCGCAAGACGCGAGTCGCAAGTGGTTTTTGGCTCACAGAATCACAGTTGCAATTTTTATAAAATCTGTGGTCTAATAGTCAACCTCTCAATAAATATACTCTCACCCAGAAAACTCCAACCAATTTCATCAATTCATCTTCAACTTCCTCTGAATCAACAACCTCCAACCGATCAATCGCCATTATCACAACCTTCATCAAACCTCAACAATGTCTTCCTCTTCAATTCTACGAACATCAAAATCATCAATTCACCTTCTATCTTACGCTCAACGCCTCCCTGTTCGCCACCTCTCTTCCGCCGCAGCAAGTGGCGCAATCAAGGGGGACCCACAATCATCTTCCTCCCAAACCAACAACAAATCATGGGTTTTGAAATTGGTTTCTGGAATTGCAGTTGGATCAAGTTTAGGGGCTTTGTTTTACCCAATTTCGCCTAATCATAATGATGTTGATGTTAATGATACTAATAAAAATGTTAATTCTTCATTTCCATCATCTTTTTTTGATTATTTTAAAGGAAAATCAATGTTAGTTTTTGCTGATTGGTCATCTGCTCCCACAGAAGCTACTTCCATTTCTTCTTTGGAATCTGTTCCTCGTTCTCTCTCCTTGAAGAATTCCAGATTTCTTTTTCCGGGTATTTTTTTTCCCCTTTTTGATTTTGAGGTTATGATTTATGAATTGTGATGCATAAATTGCTTAATGTTTTATTTGGGAATGTTTATATAGTTTAGGTGAAAAATTCTAGGTTATTTTTTGTTGTTGTTGTTGTATAGGGAGTCGCAAAAGGCAATGATGTAGATTGGATTCAACCCCGAGGTTTTGAATACCACCTTCGAGATTTTAACCAACTAAGGTAGTTGGTATCCACGTCGAATATTAGGTTATTGTTTTGTTTTGTAGAATTTGGCTTGATGCTAGGTGAAATTGGGCTTGTTATGTTTGATATGTTGATGGGAAAGTTATATTGCAATATGGATTTTATATATGTGTCATTTGTGATTGGATTGCGTTGATCATGAATTCATGGTATTTTATTGAAGTTTCGAAATGCAATATGCTTAATTGAATATGATTTTGCGGTTGAACTTTGTTTGAATGCAAAATTGTTACTTTTGATTGCAATGTGGTATGCAAATTGCTGATGATAGTTGATCTTAGGAAACTATATTTGTGGTTTCAAGAACATTGCGAAATATGTGTAAAAAAATTGAACTTAAGAATTTGCAATGTCTTGACAATTAGGAGGTGTATTAATTGGAACAGCTGATCTATGTAACAGAGTTATAATGGATTTTGTTTTTGTTTCCGGCTTTCCACTCTTTTATTGGCTTATCAATCTGCGGCTTTGTTGGCCTCGCGATTGGTTTAAGGTGTGCTCTAACCAATTAGTCAATTCTTAGTAACTCACTGTGTGCATTACTTCACCACAATGCACATCCTCAGTATTATACATGTCAATGGGGGCATTGGCATTTGCTATTTAGCTCTACTAGAGTCCTTTGATAGTCTAGAACCCAAGCAATATACAAATCCTTGCAAGGGCCTTAAGTTCGGCACGAGTGCAGTACAAGACCCAAATTTGGCTATGGAAACAGATTTTTAAGTATTTAACAACCCATCTTGATCATTAATTATACCTCCACCTTCAGCAGCTCGTAGACTCCAAATTGCAGACCCATCAGTATTTAGTGCCACCCACCATTTTTTAATGGCTTTTGGTAATTGTGGTAAATACGTGTACTTGTTGGCTAACTCAATGTTATTATCTTCTTGTATCCCACCTCTTGCAATTTCTGCCCCTTTATGTAGATTACTCATGGTGAAGTACTGAAATATTTGCACACCATTTTCCTGCTCCACTTTCTTGTATGATTTCTGAAACTAGTTTCAGTTCTTGTTTATGGAAAATCATAGCTGTTTAATTTTGCTGAGTAATTATAGTAAAACTTGCATTCGATATGCTACCCTCGAAATGAACATGGGAAAGATTGTTCTAATTGGTTAATGGGTAGTACTTTTTTTTCCTGCTTGTGTAGCAAAGTTACTGTTTGGGAATGGGTTGATTGGAGAACTCTTGCTTCTTGTACTTCAATGCTCTTTTTTATTTTGTGTCTGCAAAAGTAATTCACTGGACCTGCTTCTTAGAATGAGTAGCTTAAGATGCAGATCAATTGTAGACAAAGGATCAAATTGCAAACCTAACTGCTTCATTGGAATTTTTTATTTTATTTTTTATATTTTTCCAGACCTGAACCAGAACAACTTGCACCTCCATTATTAATTTGGATAATTCTTTTTCTATATCAATTAAGCAATGTTATTTTTTGGTTGCCTGCCTTACTACTTTGTAGTTTGTATATACCATGACTACAAGTACAACAACAGCCTTTTACAACCTCCTCAAAGTGGCTTTCGAACTTTATCCAACTACGGAATACACTCTCTTTATGTGCATTTATTTTTTCGTGGGTGTTTCAGATATACTACCTTTGTAAAATTGCAAACACATGCTTTAAGCCTTAGCCTTACACTTGGAACTGCAAAGAGTTTTCCATTATTGTATTACTGCCACTTTCTTCTCTTCTTTAAGTTAAGCTTGGCAATTTAATAGAATGTGTATTTGATAGTTGATACTAGAAATTCTAGGCCTTCTTACCTCATCAATAACAACACTATCTCAATGCCCATAAAGTGGTTCTTGTCTTGTGGGTCAATTATGAGTGTGTTAGGTACTCAGGTGTATGCAATCTCATTCCTGTAGAGAATCTGTCTCCTTTCAAACTATGATCTACTTGTAGTATCAATGTATGTGAGATACTTTGTCCACTTGAAATTTTGACACTGGACTGTTATGCCTTTTCGTTAGCCTTGTGTTATTTCACCTAATGTATAATGATAATTGTATGGTGTCGCGAGTTGCGTAAAGCTCAAGTAATATTTTTTAAGTACTTAAAAAAAGGCAGTATAATAGAAATATGCACAAGTTACATTGTGGTCTTTGTCATTGATCAGCACACTTATGCACATCTATAGTTTTTTCTGACTAGTTATGCAAATATTGTCTTTTTCATCCTCTTAGAATTGTTGCTGTGTTTTTTATTTTTTATTTTTATTTTATTTCTATATAAATTTCAATATGTTTAGTACCTTTGATGGTCATTAAGCTCCCGGTATATGTTTTTGTTTCTGGCAGATGCTTTTAGGAGGAAGGTCTTTTTCAAATATGAAAAACGTATAAGAATGCGAAGTCCTCCAGAGAAGGTATCGATATAAGCTCACGTTGTTCCATTTATTATAATTACATTTTTTGTAAGTTAGCTCTAATTTTATGCTCTTACTTAGCGCGTTGGACTCAAGAAGAAAGACAAACTTCCAAATTTCGTTAATTTCCTATTATAGACCACAGTGAATTGCTTGGTAAAAATTGACAGACCCTTACTGGAAGCGTTCACTGCTGATTAGTGACTTTGGTGTTAGGAGATAGAAATGTGGTTTAAAATCTTTTAAGCAGCTACTGGGGGTCTTTTGTGGTAAGCTATAATGTATGCATGGGTGGCTTCTGTTGCTCCTAAGTTAAATCTATTGTTGTTTATGCCTTCACAACGGATTTAATCATTGACCTTGGCTGTTTCTTAATTTGCTATTGACATTATAATATATCCTGTACTAAGAGTTAGTGAGGCCTCTAGCCCATAACAGGAACACTAATAATTGGTTGATTATAATTTTGAAGCTTTGACGAGACTAGCCGATGTCACTATCTAGCGTGTTCTGCACTTTAATAAATTCATTTTTCTTTGTGAAGGTATTTGAGTATTTTGCATCAGTTCAGAGTCCTGAAGGAGAAATACTGATGACACCGGCGGATTTGATGCGAGCTGTTGTCCCTGTATTTCCCCCATCTGAATCAGGTCTAGTCCGAGATGGGTCTCTTTCAGGGGAGAGGTGTCCTGGCGAGCTAAGATGTCCTACTTCTGAGTTTTTTATGCTCTTTGACGTGAACAATGATGGACTAATTTCTTTTAAAGAGTGAGTTGCTTGGTATTAGTCAATGTGTATGAAACTATGAATTCTCGGTATGTTTTGTTTATATGTATCAATGTATGTCAGAGAAGTTAGTTCTCAGTCCATGTAGTCTTTTTCCTGCCAATTCTTTAATCTAAGATGTGTACGAAGTGATCCGAGATGTCTTTGTTTCAGGTACATATTTTTTGTCACCCTACTCAGCATCCCGGAATCAAGCTTTTCCGTGGCTTTCAAGATGTTTGATATTGATAAAAATGGGTGTGTATACGCCATTATTTTGCAGGAAAATTTGTCAGGGACAACCTTTTATAAAACGTTTTTTGTCTGGGACAACCTTATAAATTTTTTTTGGCAAAGTCAGACCACTTTAAAAAAAAAAATTGTAAAGGGAGACCAAACCCCACTTTCAGGGGGTTGACCATCGGATTCTGGCGTTGACTCCCACGTGACTTGCGCGTGCTCCCTATTCTTCTAATTACACCCCTTTTCCCTCCAATTTTCGCACATAAAACCCCTTATCATTCGTTCTCCCTCATGGGAAAAGGGGTTTTATATGCGAAAATGGAGGGAAAAGGGGTGTAATTAGAAGAATATGGGAGCACGTGCAAGTCACGTGGGAGTCAACGCCGGAATCCGGTGGTCAATGGCCTGAAAGTGGGAGTTGGTCTCTCTTTACAAAAATTTTTTTAAAAGTGGTCTGACTTTGCCAAAAAAAATTTATAAGGTTGTCCCAGACAAAAAATGTTTTATAAAAGGTTGTCCCTGACAAATTTTCCTTATTTTGCATGTTCTCTTTTATCATTTTAATATCTGTGCTATCATGGCCTTCACACATTTCTGTTGACATAATCATAGTAGTTCCAATTTTAAAATTGCCCAGATCTCTTACAGTCTTATACATTTTTTTTTTTAATAATTAAACTTTGGAATTTAGAATATTTACTGTGTACATGTTTTGTTGTAGAGAGATTGACAGGGATGAATTCAAAAAAGTTATGGCTCTGATGAGAAATCAAAACAGGCAAGGATCTAGTCATTGTGATGGACTTAGACCTGGTTTTAAACTTGGAGGTTCTGTAGAAAATGGAGGCTTACTTGAGTATTTCTTTGGTGAGAATGGTGAAATGCCATTACAATATGACAACTTTGTCCGATTCTTAAGAAAATTACATGACGAAGTAAGCTCATTGTCTATGAATCTGTGTATCTCCATTATGTTTATCTTTTATTTTGAGTAATGAAATGGACCAATCATTATTTTTGCAGATTGTGAGATTAGAGTTTTCCCACTATGATTATAGATCACAAGGGACTATATCAGCCAAGGATTTTGCTCTCTCTATGGTTGCTTCTGCTGACATAAGGCATGTTAATAAGTTGCTTGAACGGGTTGATGAATTAGACAATGACCCACAACTTATGAGTACACGCATTTCAGAAGACGAATTCCGCAAATTTGCAGAGCTGCGTACAAAGCTAGAGCCTTTTGCTTTGGCCTTATTGGCTTATGGCAAAGTAAATGGTTTATTGACAAGAAAGGACTTTCAGCGAGCTGCATCTCAGGTATTAAATTCCTGAATATTGTTATTATTGTTATAAAGTTACATTATTCTTAAAGTATTCTTTGTTGGTTTTTGTGAACACAAATACAAATCATAAAAATTAGAAAATGTTCAATTAGTTGGAGCACAATGCACAAGATATGCCACAATATACATGTCCTGCCTGCAGTCTTATTACGCTATAATCATTACTAGTATTGCTTGAGAAAGATCAGTTGCTAAGCTATCTTTATTTGGGAATTGTTTGCCTTATACTGAGGACTTTTGGGCCTCCTGCATCTTTGGTAATGTTTGCCTTATACTGAGGACTTTTGGGCCTCCTGCATCTTTGGTAATGTTGTGTTATGTTTGACACATTTTTTCGGTGTAATGTAGCATACCAGCATTAGATTACTTTTCGGTGTACTGACTCTTGACTTAGATGAGGAATTTGTGAGTTAGGAGTCGTGGAATTGAAGTTATCCTACTTTTAGTAGTATTGACTATTGCCAGTGTTCAAATACAACCCCCTAGAGACCCTATTCATTGGCATGGATGCCAAACCCTTGTCTTCTAAACTACGATGACATAACAAAGAACAAATAGGACTACTATCTTGACTACTTCTACCAAGGCATGACAAACTTGATTCATTGTCTTGATGCCCAAAGTGACATAATTGAGTATGTATGTAACCTATATTCCTTTTCCAGCTTTTGATGAATTTTTTTGGGTCTGGGATTCCAGGTGTGTGGTGTTTATCTCAATGACAATGTGGTGGAAATAATATTTCACGTTTTTGATGCAAACCGTGATGGGAACTTGTGTGCTGAAGAATTCCTGAGAGTTATGCATAGACGGGAGAGAGACATTGCCCAACCAACTGAGACAGGAATTTTTGGCTTTTTGTCATGCTGCCGGAACTGTGCAAAGAGTTGTTCCTTCTCTCGGCTATTTTCCTGATCGGAAACTTAATTTTCGGGAAACTCAACTTTCGGGAAACTCATAATGATGGTTTAGTTCCGTGATATAGGAACCTGATGTAGCAAATTTGGAAGTCTGAAACTTTGAAGCTAGCTTCATTGACCTGTCTGACTGTTGAAAGAAAGTGGCAATAGTTAGTCGATGGGTACTGTAAAGCCGGAGAAGGTGGTCACCCCATCCTGTCTTCAACTACGGATCTAGTTATAGATAAATAGATTATATGGAGTTGTGAACTTGTAATCTGATAAAGTAACCATAGCTCCTGACGATACTAGATATACCATCATAACTCAGGTGGTTGTAAATTTTGTTCATAGGAATACTAGTAATGTTTAGTTACTTCGTATATCTTGTTTCACGTAGTACCCTTGCAATTGGGTTTTAAGTACCAACTGTTTTATATTTGAGCCATTTAAGTTGATGGTTTTTTATATGTACCAAGTATATAGACTATATACTATTGTATTGTTTGACATTTGTTAATTGTTATATTTTTGGGTTTTTATGGTTCTAAAATTTTCCTTTATTCTCAAATACTCTCTTTGTCACTAAAAGTTTTTAGTGAGTTCCTTTTTTGTTTAGACAATCATCTTTCGAACAAGAACTTTAGATACACAGATATAAGTAAAATTATCATGAAGATGAAGTCTTCCCTGTCAAAGTCCTTGTCTTTGTCTTTCTTAATGTTTAGTGGTCAACTTTCTCATTTAGTTGACCTTGTCCTAGTGTGCCATATAAAAATGACGACTTGGCCAATGGTAAATTGGGTTTGTTCATTGTGACTAAATTATGTTATCTTAATATTTCGAACAAAAAAAATTTCAAATAAGATAAATTTAGATAAAATACTTTAGAATTATTTTTGCAAATTCATATAAAATAAGTCAAAATAATTGAAAATAACTCACTTACGGAATATGTTTATTTTATTAATTACGCACTTATATTGTTGATTTTAGCCAAGTGGAATTAATGAGAAAGCTATGAAACTTGTCATAGTACTTAGCAATAAAATGAAGTAGGCCAAGTCAAATGTTCAAAACTCAATAAGATGCTAGTAAACCTAATACTCTTGATAAATCCTTGGAAAACTTAATTAATAAGAAAAAAACAGGATCTTTCCAACATAAAGTGAGAATGACAGCATAAAATAAAATAATTAGGAAATGGGAAAAACTTGAACAGGTAATCACGCAAAGGCTCACTGATAGAGACAGCTTGGTGTTTGGGTATCCTACTTTTTTGCCAAAAATTCTTCATATCCTTTGTGGTGGAGCTATGAGTTGGGCTATACCACTCACCAAATATGTCATAATAAAAGTTTAGGAAAATCAAACTAACCATATATTAACTTCTTATGTCATAGGACGGTGGGATTTCATTAATTTTTTATCCTCTCTTTCGTTAATTGACTGTTACATTTGCGAATGCATAAGCGGATTGTTTATAACTTTAACCATCTATTAAAAAAAAAGGTTAATATTGCAAAACTATACCTTATGCATTATCCAATATCATTTAGCCTCATTTAATTTCTCTTATGGTCATTATGAAGTAATGAAAAAGTTTAGTCAATATTAGTAAATTTCTTTATGTGTTCATGTAAATTATAAACGAGGGTTTTAATCAAGTTTGTATAACCCTTATTGTGAAAAGACAAAAGATAAATTACCTTAAAGAAAAACTGAGGTATAATATTAATTATAATCCCTCCTTTTTATTAAGGGTCATTAGTGATTTATAATGTCGGTACTAGTGGACCAAAAAAAATGAGGTTTAGCTGAAATTTGGATTTCAAACCCACACCAAACCCAAATACAAAAAAAGTATTTTTAACAAATGTGGGGAAATTGTGTTGTAGTATTAGGCTGTAAGTTGCTTCCAATACTCTGGCTTCATCATTCATGGTTGTTTGCATGATTGGCGCGTGACACTTCTTCTTACTTATTATAGCCAATGTTGTTTATTAAGCTGTCATTTAAGATGCCAGTATATGCCTCATAAAATTCTAAACAATGACAGTTAAAAACATTAGGAAATTTACAATGTATTTTGGAGTCCATCATCATTATAATCGGGTTCGTTTTAGTAACAGACTTTTAAAGTTGAGGTTATTCACATAATATACCTAAAAGATTTTTACTTAAGGATTAGAGAGAATATAGGGAATTATACGCTATGCATGCATAACATAGTGGTGGATGTAACATACATTTACTTAAGAATTAGAGAGAATTTAGGGAATTATGCGCTTTGCATGCATAACATAATGGTGAATTTGACATCAGATAACAGAGGATCGGGGATTCAGAAGTGGTAACAGAAATTACTCGTAACTACAGTTATTCAATGGTGTATAAAAAACGGTAAAAGACATAAAGCTTGACTAGCTTGTGATGTTGATGAAATTCAATTTAACCATGTTCGATAAACAAAGAGATGAAGTTTCTCACGCATTAACAGTTCGCGTGGGTCCAACTGTTAAGTTTCGTTGACATTTCTTGTTGAAGGAAGAAAGAACCCTAAAACAGTGGCTTCAAGTTTTGGTCTTTTATTGCTCAAATAAATAAAATTCCCATTTCTTTATACTTTCTTCCTACCACCCAGATAGCAAAAATCTCATTTTTATTTGTTGTCTTAAACAAAAAAACTGTTTATTTTATTCACTTCATTGAATTCTTCTACTTCTCCTACCTTCTGCAAAACCGGTGGTGGCTGCTCCTCTGTTATCTCACTTGTAATTCTCTCTCCTCTTTTCCCTCCAAAAATCCCCTGTTTAATTACTTCTATTAATCTGTTAATATAGCTTTGAGCTTCTGTTTATAGTTTCTATTGTTCTAAACTTCTAATTGTTCATGTTTATTTAGCTCAAGCTTTAATTTGTTGTTCTTATTGTTCAGTTTCTGCTATTTTTGGCAGTTTTAGATTCTGGGGTTTTGGGTTTTTTACCCAAAACTTGAAATTTCTGGGTTTTTGTGCATATTTTGGTTGATTTTGGGATTTGGGTTTTGGTTGAATCTTGATTAGGGTATTGGGTATTGCTTTAATTGTTGAATAGTTTGTTTAGTGATGGGGAAGCCTATTGGTAAGAAGAAACCTGAAACCCCTAAGCAAGGGGGCTCGGCGGCGAAGCCGAGCAAGGGTTCTGATAGAAGCTCAAAGGCATTTGATGAAGATACAGCAATCTTCATTAATATGTCACAAGAGTTTAAGGAAGAGGGTAGCAAGTTGTATCAGAAACAAGATTATGAAGGGGCTATGTTGAAGTTTGAAAAGGCCCTTAAATTGCTTCCTAGTAATCATATAGATGTAGCTAATTTGAGGACAAATATGGCTGGTTGTTATATGCAAATGGGTTTAGGTGAATATCCGAGAGCGATTAATGAGTGTAATTTGGCATTAGAGGTTGCCCCTAAGTATACCAAAGCTTTTTTAAGGAGGGCCAAGTGTTTTGAGGGTTTCAATAGGCTGGATTTAGCTTGGAGGGATGTGTGTATTGTGTTGAGTATGGAGCCTAATAACCAGACCGCGTTGGAGCTTAGTGATAGCCTCAAGAAGACCATGGAAGAGAGGGGTATTAAGCTGGATGAGAAGGAAGTTGCTATTGCTATTGAACACACACTTTCCCCTAGTAGTACACCTTCTCGCAAGATTGCGAAAGAGAAGAAGTTGACCAAAGAGAAGTCGTCGAAGAAGAAGAGGAGGAGTATGAGAGGTGAGGATGCTAAAGATGAGCATGTTGAGGTGAAGAAGGCAGAGGATGAGCCTAAACCTGAACAAGTTGTGGAGAAGAAGGTGCGGCATATGTCAATTGGTAAACAATTTAAGGAGAAGAAGGTGCATGCTCGGTCAAAACGTGAACATGTTGAGGAGGATGTGCCAAAGTCTGAGGATAAGGAAGTTGTTCAAGAGAAAGTTATGGTTAAGGAAGCAAAAGCTATTTCAAGGTCTGTCAAGTTAGTTTATGGTGATGATATAAGATATGCTCAATTACCTATCAACTGTAATGTGTTTTTGATGAGGGATGTTGTCCGTGACCGATTTCCGAATTTGGAGGGTTCTCTTGTGAAATATAGGGATTCGGAAGGTGATTTGGTCACTATTACTACTACAGAAGAATTGAGGAAAGCTGAAGGGTCTGGGGATTCACAAGGCTCTCTCAGGCTATACATTTCAGAAGTTAGCCCTGACCAAGAACCTACTTATGATGGTGAGGAAGTTTCTAAGGTTAAGGGGAATGTTGTAAAGAGTGAGCAATCAGAAATTTGTGACAGCGAGAAGGATACAACTTCTATTGACAGTTGGATCATCCAATTTGCTCAGCTCTTCAAAAACCATGCTGGGTTCGATTCGGATCCATACTTGGACCAGCATGAGATTGGAATGAAGATATATTCAGAGGCAATAGAAGACACTATTTCAAGTGAAGACGCACAAGAACTTTTTGACATCGCTTCTGATAAATTTCAAGAAATGGCAGCTTTGGCCTTGTTCAATATGGGCAATGTTCATATGTCCAAGGCAAGGAAGCAGGTATCTTTTTCAGAGGATCCTTCTGGTGAATCAATGCTGTTACAGATTAAATCAGCCTTTGAGTGGGCAAAGAAGGAGTACACAAAGGCCTGCTCGAAATACGAAGAAGCTCTTAAGATAAAACCCGATTTCTACGAAGGTCACCTTGCTCTTGGGCAGCAGCAGTTTGAACTAGCTAAGCTTTGCTGGCATTATGCACAAAGAGACTTGGTTGATCTTGAGTCCGGTGCAACTCAGGAGATTCTTCTTCTCTATAATAAAGCTGAGGACAGCATGGAAGCAGGCATGCAGATATGGGAGGAAATGGAGGAGCGGCGTTTAAATGGACTTTCCAAGGAAGAAAAGTATAAGGCTAAGCTGCAGAAATTGGGATTGGATGGTTTGCTGAGAGATTTGTCTGCTGATGAAGCTAAAGAACAGGCTTCAATATTAAGATCACAAATATACATTCTGTGGGGCACATTGCTGTATGAGCGCTCTATTGTGGAGTTCAAGTTGGGTTTACCGTCTTGGGAGGAATGCTTAGAGGTTGCAGTTGAGAAGTTTGAACTTGCTGGCGCTTCTCATACAGATATAACTGTTATGATAAAGAACCATTGCTCGAACCACGCTGCACCAGCAGGTATATACTTCTTGAATATATTTCCTCCTTGATTAAATGCATCTTATTTTACTTTATTTCTATGATTTGCAATAACAATAGCTTTTATTTTAAACATGAAGACGTAAGCTATAATTATATTCTTGCTATGACTCTAGGTCTGGAGTTCAAAATTGATGAAATTGTTCAGGCATGGAACGAGATGTATGATGCAAAACGGTGGCAGCTTGGAGTTCCATCTAACAGATTGGAGCCATTGTTTCGCCGGCGAGTTCCTAAAATCCATCACATCTTGGAGCATCTTTGAGTGTGTTGGTAAAAGTCTGCCATGTTTGGACATGGCAAAGTAGGTCAGCATGGCATTCCATTGCTGGCTGTTGTTGCTTAGTAGAATAGGTAACAACTCAACTTTTTTTTTTCCTCCCCTTATTGAACTTCCCCTGTTCCCATTTTCAACTTGCCATGTTGACTCACTTTCGTTCACCAAGGATGTTAAACTATTTTTTTGTTTTTAAAATGAAAATTTAAGAAATTGTATGATGTTGTAAGTTTGATGGTGCTTTTGATATCAAATCATAACACTTTTACGTGTAGTTGATTCTACTACATTAGGACTATCCAATTCCTAATTTCTTATGGAACTAGGGAGGTGAAGTAATAGATATTTTCATTTGAAATGCTCTTTTCTGCATGACTTCCGGACTGACTATATGTGCTTTACCAATGTTCAATTTGGTTTTGTTCAATATTCTCATACGACTGCCATGGCAGATTTTTATTCTGAAGGAGCGGGACAATAATGTTCATGTCCATGGCTTTTTGGCTTATTAGCATATGCAAGCGTCTGTCATAGCATTGGTGTTGTAATTGAAGTGTGGTCGAGCTGCGGTGCCAGTTCATTTTCTTCAAAAGCTTGCTGTTTCCCCACAGGACTACAGATTACAGAAGAGTGCCACAGAATTTTTTTTTTTTTTTTGCTTTATAGATTATTTGTTGCCATGTTTGCATACTACCAAGATTGTAATTTGTAAAGTTGTTCATGAAAGATTTGCATATAGGATATTGACAGTGGTTTTGGTGTTATTATTCTTTGTCATTCATTGTCATATTGCTGGTTTTACATAGCAATTACAGGTGATCCGTTAATTGTATTGCAACAATGTATAAGTGAAAGGGTTCCACTTAATGTTATGCTATTTATTTGATCTTCCTGTTACCATTATCCATTGATTTTGATCAGAAAAAAGAGGTGCAAACATGATTGCTTCAATTAGATTAGGCTCGGATTAAGATTCTTACTCGATTCAATTTTAGGTGGATAGGTCTCATGAGGTCTAGTTCCGACGTTCCGCCCATTCCAGGATCAACTTTAACCCTAGGAACCTTCATTTATCAAGAAAAGGGAAGGAAAATAAAATTGCTTTGGGCTAATTGTGATATAAGCTATAAATAATTAATAGTACTCCATTGATAGCATTAATCTCCAAGACAAGGAGTGTCATTTTGCCATTTGTTCTTTCTTTTTTGTCATTTTGCCACATCACTTTAAATTTTTGCCACATCACTTTTGCTATTGTAGTTAAATATGCTTGATTTAATATACACCTTAAAATAATGATCAATTGAATTATTGATTACAACTTTAAAGATAGGGAAGATGTTACTTGCAAACCAATAAACTAGCCATTATTAGTAATTAGTTTTGTCATAATTGAAAAGTTGAATACTTGAATTATTAAAATGTTCTTAAATTGCTTTGACCCATTTAATTTGTAAAATATGTATTCAATATATTTATCCCTATATATTAACTATCCAAGGAAATGATACACTAAACATTCTAAACATATTGGAGAAACATTTTATTACTGGCCTATATATGATTTTCTTTATATATAATTCACTCAATAGTTAGTACGTGTAAAATTCTTCATTATTCACTATTTATGCTCGGGGGTTGAATATTGGTTTGATGATTCATTTGTGCATTCAATTTGAAAATGATATTACATCTTTTTTTTTTAAAAAAAAAAATAAATAATATAGTGCATGTAATTATTTGTCATGTAATTGAAATATGAAGAAGAGAAACAAGCGCGGGGCATTGCCCGGGTCACCAACTAGTTGGTATGTGAATATGTCATAATAGCTTCCTAGCGCTTAAAAATAGTCATGATAGAATTGACTCAAATCATTTAACATATTCATAATTGTCAACTAAGTAAACTTTAATAGATTTTAGATGTTGATATTAATGGTGTTGGCATGTTGCTATCCCACGGCTCATCCCGCCCGAGTCGTTTTCTTTAAATTTTGTTTTTCTAATAACTTTTGACTTTTGTTTTATTCGGCTTTTCTTGTTTTCCTAGATTGTATTATCTCGATTTTCAAATTTACTCTATTTCATTTAATAAAAGGTAACCTATTGAATGATTTTTTTCTTTTTTTTTCACATTTTTTTTTACTAATCTTAAGGTTGCATAGTTGCATATACAGAAATACGAAGTACGTACGTATTTAAGTTATTCAAAAAAAAAAAAAAAAAAAAAAAGGGTGCGTATTTAAGCATTTTGGTTGTACAAAAAATACGAAGTAAAATAAAAGGTTAAAAGGACGAAAAAGCAAAAATGTTCTTGTAATTGAGTAGAATAATCGTTATTGGTATAGAGGAATTGGTATTAAAATCAATCAAAAAGCCAAACAGAAGAATCTGTAATCTTCACTACTTATTATTCCTCTCTAAATCCGATTCATCTCTAAATTTTCTCTCTCCTTCTGAATTTGGCAATGGAGATAGCAAGAAGAGCTTCTCACGCTGGTTCTTGGTACACCAACAATCGTATGTTTCTTCCTTCTTTATTTTCTTCAATTCTTCTTCATATTTTGGTCTTTGATTCTTTAATTGTTTTGGGTTATTTATAATTTTCTATAATATCCCTTCTTTACTTTAATGCTAAAACTGTAGTAAAGGTAAAAACCTTGATTTTGACTAAATATTTAATCTTTGATGCTTCTTGTTTCTGGGTGTTTTGCTTATGGAATCTTGAGCTTGGTTTTATGTGATTAGAAGTATGGTATGAATTTGAGTTCAATTGAATTATAAAGACAATTAAATATAATCAAGGGTATCGAAAACTGATTATAAGTATCAAATGAGAAATTAGGTAAAAGTGGGATGATTTGATAATAAATATTAAGATTAGTAGCTGATTGTTTATTAGTTATGATGCTTATACTGTCAAACTTTGTTCTGAAATTGCTGAATTAGGATTGTTTGCATTGATGTTTCAGGGTTTTGAATGTGTTTGATTGTTGTGGATTTGCAGGACATATTTAATGCTTAAAATGTTTGTAATAAACATTTGTTTTCTAAACCTAGCTAAGCATGTAAAGAAATTTTAGTGCAATTGAGCTGTTTTGTGTGGTGAGTTAAAGTGAAATTTCCGATTCTAGTCCACTGAGTTAGTTTTAATTGCTTGTTGCATGCATATATAGAGTTATAGGCTTTGTGTACTACCGCGAACTGCTTTTACTGATTTCTATAATTTCCTCAATATTGCTTGATTTCTATGATTTAAGATATGTTTTGGAGCAAATAACTTCAATTTAACATAACGGTGGCTATAGAAAGTACTACATTACATCTATGGATATTTGAGGAGATATGCTTAAATAAAAGTGTTTCAATTTGATGTGTGCCTGGTGGTATAACTCTAGGTGTTTGGAGTAATTAGTGAGATTTGCTTATGAGTCTAAACTCGATTAAACTTAGCTATTTATCTTTTTTTAGCGGGAGGTTCAAGTTTAGTTATACTAGGGGTGATATTTTACCTTTCTGTTCTAGTGTTGTAAGTCTTGTAACTTGGATACACCATTTTGCATGAGGAGTATGAATGACATAGGTTGCTTTCATCGTAGAATTGTTGTTTTTGTCATTATTAAGCTTGTGCTATTTCCTAGAAAATCATTAGGGCAGTGGTTTTAAGAATGAAATAAAAATTTATACAGTTTGGAATTTTTTGGATCTATAATCTTGCCTTGCATTTTAGAAGTTTTTTATATCTTTTTGACTTTGTCTTTAAAGTGATCGTCTTTTCTAAGCAGATTTTATATTTCTTATTCAGCTAGCAAATTAGCTCAAGAACTTGAAGGCTGGCTTAATGAAGCTGACCTTAGCAAATCTTCTGATGTACGAGGTGTTATCGCTCCGTAAGTCTTTTTCTTGTTTCACCCTCATTTAAATGACATTAAATACTATGATGGACACAATCCTCACTTTAGGAAATGCTTCCACATGACTAGGCATGCAGGATATTCATATTCGGGTCGTGCTGCAGCTTATGCATTTGGCAACATAGACCCCAATAGCATGTGAGTTTTTACTTCATAACTCAATTGTTATGTATCATTACCCAACATAGACCCCACTAGCATGTGAGTTTTTACTTCATAACTCAATTGTTATGTATCATTACCTCTTTTTTTAGTGCTATATACCTATATTATACTTTCAAATTAATGAAAACCTAGTATCATTATCATGCATTAGATGCATTTTTTATTTTTTTTTATTTTTTATTTTTTATTTTTTTTTTTGGTGGTGGTAATGAGGGGGCTTACCATTTAATGTGCTGCTTTTTAACTTTAAAAAAAATGTTTGTTAATCCAGTTCGCGGGTGTTCCTTTTGGGTCCCTCGCATCACTACTATACTCCAAAATGTGCTCTTTCTGGAGCCACTGTCTACAAGACTCCAATTGGAGATCTGCCCATTGATTTGGAAGGTATGTTCAAGCATTTCCAATAGTTTTTTTCTTTTCTAATTCTATTGTCTCTTTTAGTGTGATTGAACTGGTTTCAGTAAATGTCTTCTTGAAATGTGATGAAAATTGGTATCATCCATGGCGTCTTTTTTCATTAAAGTGTTGGGTGATTTTCTCGACTTTTTCAGGATCATATAGATAAATTAATTATTATTTTCTCTCATGGGAAAATCCTTTGGTAATGGAAGTATTTCATCAAATATATGCTATCTTCTGTAATCTCCTAGGAAACTTATTGTAAACCTGTGGGGTGGGTGGGGGGGGGGGATAATTTGTAGATTCTTTTAGAAACAGAATTTTGCTTTCATGCGCTAATGGAAGAAGAATGGTAACTGTGTTGGTTTAAACTTCCCTCACATGTATTTTAAGAATCTTATGAAAGGTGTGTGTGTGTGGAGGTGGGGGGGGGGGGGTGAGGGGGTGAAGTAGAACTGTTAGAGATTCTTAATGAGGAAAGCTCGGTGACACCATCTTTTTAGTATACTATGGTACATTAATTTGTTGGGATGGTTCCAAGGAACGACGTGTATTTATTTCCCACTTCTACAAATTTCCTTGCTTTTGTGAAGAGAATTCCCTTTTATTCTTTTTTTTTTTTTTTTTTAATTTATTCAATCAGTCATTGAGGAGCTTAAGGCAACTGGGGAGTTTGAAATGATGGATATTCGGGTTGATGAGGCTGAGCACAGCATGGAGATGCACTTGCCTTATCTTGCTAAAGTATTTGAAGGGTAACTAATATCTTTATACCAGTCTCTATGGACCACACCATGAGTCTCACCATCTGATAATAATATTGCAGACATTCAGTAAAAGTTGTTCCAATTTTAGTTGGCGCTGTTAGTGCTGAAAGTGAAGCCATGTATGGCCGATTGCTAGCTAAATACGTGGATGATACTAGCAATTTTTTCTCAGTATCCTCGGACTTCTGTCACTGGGGATCTCGGTATGTCCATTCACACAGTTCTTACTTCTCTTTGGCTGATATGATGTCAGAATTTTTTAAGTATATTCTTAGATCTGTTCCTAAATACTAAAAGCCCCTACTATTTCTTCCTTGCTTTAGCTTCAACTACACTTACTATGATAAGAAACATGGAGCCATCCACAAATCTATTGAAGCATTGGATCGTATGGGGATGGAAATTATAGAAACAGGAGATCCGGATGCATTCAAGCAGTATTTAGTCAAATATGAAAACACCATCTGTGGTCGTCATCCAATTAGTGTTTTTCTCCATGTAAGTACTGTTATGGAGTACTCTACTAAATTTAACTAAGAACCAATCCACGTGTTTACTTTCTTCTTCAATCACTTCAGCTTGGTGGCAATTATTTTTCTTCTGTCTTATAATTACAGCTAAGTTGGCAGTCTTAATGCTTGAGGTACTGCTTAACTGTTTACTTTCTCATATATTTTCAGATGTTGACGAACTCTGCCACGAAGATAAAGATTAAATTTTTGCGGTATGAACAGTCAAGCCAATGCAAGAGCATGAGAGACAGTAGTGTAAGCTATGCTTCAGCAGCAGCCAAGGTAGAACCTTGAAACTTCAAGGACTATCTATTTCCTGCTAAGCTGCTATGCATTCTAGTTATCTTGGAGGGATGTGTATACTTGATTTCTGATTTTCATCCTTCAAAGCCAAAACTTGGTTTTCCATTTGTAACGTATCTCAATAAGTCTATTGATAATGAAACTTTTTCCAGAAATAGTTGTCCTGAAGGCAATTTGTTCAGATGGGTTCATAAATTGATTGCCAATTCTTCTGATTTTCACCTATTTGCAGTGTATCTATATATTTCTGTTTATTTATCTCCGGATTTTAGTTTTACCGTTGACTAATTGCTGACGGAAGTAGAGGTAATCTATCTAGTTCAGCCAAGGTAGAAGCTCACAACCTTGAGGAAATAATCTAGATTTACCATTAATTGATAGCCAACTATGTGCCAATACATCCAAAATTTTCAATACTACTGATAATGATGCATGAATTTTAGAAGCAGTGGTGCTTCAAGGCAAGAGAAGTCTAATAAACACTGAAACTCTGAACCCTTTTGCAAATTAACAATTACTGTAATTCTGCAACCACTAAGCATCTAAGTGTAAGAATTTTAGGTATTATATCTAATTACAAAAAGACCTACACTGATGTAGTATATTACAAGATTACAATATCCAAATTTTTACAGGCGAAGAGGAAAATTTTGTTTGTCTTATATGTAGATTGAACTCTTCTAGGCTGTGGGCTTTAAGTCGTTAACCCTGATACCATCATCATCATCGTCTTTACTCGTAAATTATTTCAACGAATCCCCAGATCATTAAGGTTATTGAATTTCAAGATTCTAAGGTGATTTTTTTGTGTTGCTGTTAGGCATTGTAGCTACAAGTTTATGTTAGAAGTACGCTGTTACAGTGGTATCAGACAGTAAAAGAACTAGTAGCTGTACACCTATTTCTGTATATGTGCAAGATAAAATTTCTATGACCCTGTGCTCTTAATTTCTATAATCTCTTTCAATAAAAATTGAGATTCTATGTTACACCAATATTTTGTAGCAAGCTGAAACTTTCATCTGCACTCGAATCTGCAAAGTACAGGTGCAAGGGTACAATATGTGAAATTACAAAATTTGCTTTATTCAAGTCATAACAATATTGATGAAGAAATAACTCTGAAATAGGAAGATTGTATCTGCTATTATATTTTCAGATGTTTGGCCTTTTGATTTACATAGTGAGGCGGATAGCAGGGTTCTCTAGGCGTTGGTTACGCTTAGATTTGACCATTTGGCTTAGTGCCTTAACATACCGCTTGACAAATTTTTTGAGTTTCACTCCTTGACGGCCATCATCAGGCTGTTTTACTACCAGTTGAAGTTGCTTCTCATCAGCGAAATACTGGCCAAGTATAGCCCTACCTTTATCTTTTCCATCAGTTGTGTCGTCTGCTTTGCCATCAACACTAATGAGCTGCTTGAGTTTTACATGGTCATTCTTCTGCTCTTCACTGATCTGAGTTTTATCATTTTCATTCTTCTGATCAGGACCTCTTGGAAAATTTGGAGCAGCAACATTTTCTTCGACTGTAGACAGATACAATGTCGCTCTTCTGGTTCTCTTTGACTTGCTGATATCATACAAGTGTTTTCTGGAACTGTATTCACTGCCCATTTTGTGGTATAACAGTTCAAGGAAATAAGAAAAACAAAAATAATAACAAGATTAAGAAAATGAATAAGGAAGTGCAAGAAACAAATCAAAGATAATTGGTTAGTTTAAGAGAGTTTTAAGCAAAGCCTTCTGTAGGTATTACTTAATTAAACAGCAAATGAAATCAAGTAATTAGCCTTTGTGAAAGGTAACCCATCAATTTTGTAGGCTTCCTGTCTTATATAACCATAGAGAAACCTAGAGTTTATATGATTACCTTATAAAACTAAAAACAAAACCTTCTACCAAATACAGATTTGGATGCCTTCTGATTAGTCGCCTTTCATCATGTAATGGTGTTACTAACTATCATTATCTGAGACTAGCTGCCTTTCTCATCAGCTATAAATTAGGTATTATGCACCTTTCCAAGTTTTGATACCTCTAATGCAGTCGTTTTCTCACCTTTTTCGGCTTTTTTTTGGGAGGGGGGTTCTGTAAGATGGATTTGCTCTATTTTACAAAAAAACAGCCAGAGAAATGGATACAACACAGTTCATAATATCAGTGTATGCAAAGCATTAATAGTACAGTTTCAGAGCTCTGATCAAGCATGAGTGTTCATCAACCATTGCATCTTCTCAAAACTGCATGTATGCGCCAGATTTAATTAAGGTATCTTCTACAAGAAACATCCACGACGAGTAAGACAGCAAACAGGCAGCTCCTCTTCTGCCAATGTTTTCTAATCCCTTCCCCCTTTTTGCAGACAATCATACATATACATCACTGTGTCACTATCCACCTTCATGAGTTGGCACTTTAAGTAGGATGTCAAAGATCTTACCACTGAAGTTCTCATTGAACATTCTAGTGAAAGATTGAGATATCTTAATGAAATCTATTTTATTGCATTGCACGACATATCCTCAATCTAGTCTCCGATTGGATCTTGCACTCAATCCCATTAGTCATCATACATCCGCGGCTGAGTAAGCACAAAGAATTGTATGTGTTAAACACACTTGCACAGAAATAAGCAAAAATGAAAGGCACAACTCTTATTGAGCCAAGTGAAGTGTTCATAGTTTATGCTTAAAAATAAAATATCCAAGATCATAGGAAGCGTATTCCCTGTTTTCCTACATTTCTTGTTAAACTTCCTTTACATTATTCAAAAGCAATCCAGCAAGAAGTAGTTCTCACTTTTCCGGTAGTTACTCAGGGCAGTTTCCTCAGCATTACACTAAATTTCTTGAATTGGCCTCTTCAATGTTAGGAACAGACGATTATAAGCTTGGAGTATCATCACAGTTTCATTGGTTAAAAGCTTTTTAAGGCCTTCATCAAAATAAACCGAACTTTGATATACATTTGGCTTTAGGATATATCCGCTTCTATGAATGTTAAAAAACAGTCAAAATGCGCGTCTATATACTACTATGATAACACAATCAAGGGGTTATAAACCTTTAATCCCTGCCCTTACTCTGCACCCTGAATCGGTATCTAATAAGCAATGCAGAACCTTTCTGAAGTCTGCACCCTCAAAGTATGACTAATATGGTGCCACAAACCAAATAGAGATGATTACTACCAGTCATATTAGGTATGAGAACAATAATGCAGTGATTAGGTATGAGAACAATAATGCAGTGATTAAAACCCTTAACAAGTCACCCGCTACAGTAATTGTAGTACATTAAATCAATCAGTTTTACTTTCAATTTCATGATTAACACCTAATAACTAGTCATGAAACAACTATTTCCCAAATTAGCAACTATACACAAAAGATTGTCACAATGTAACATTAATCAATAAAATCTAATGGTTCTATTGATTTTCGATACAACTCGAACCTTTAAGAGTTTTATTTAAGCTGGCCAAAAAGGGCAATAATTTAAGTAAATAAACCATTGAACTACAAGATTAGTACCTATAAAATTCTGATTACTGCATTTAGACAGCAAATTGAAGCAAAACCCAAATCATAATTCTAGGCAAACAAAAACAAGTACAGAAAATTAATGCAAAAAATTTCATTCAAAACTCCCAACTAATCATACACCAATTTAGGAGAGAAACTTATTAATATTTGAGAGGAATTGATTAATTTGTCAGCCAATTACAAAAATTGAATTTATACTTTGATAACTATTTTTTGCATAAAAGTTGGTAGATTATAGTTGTTTGAATACATTTTGATTTAATATAAAACTAATAGTGGAAAAAAGTAGTCCAAAGTCTTATTTGTATTTCTTGAAGTTTGTTTTGTTATGTGCTCGATTAAACTTTAAATCCTGTATCATTGATTTATTGTCTCATTTGTAGGTGTGGGAAGATTTGTGTTTGTTATGACCAATTATAACATTAGTTTTTTTTTTTTTTTTTTTTTTTTTTTTTTTTGGGTGCAGAATTATAACATTAGTTGAAAGTAGTTGAACATTAAAAAAATCTAGATAGTTGAAAGGTGAGAGTAGATCGCAAATTAAAGCCAAATTGCGAGTAGCTAGATGAGGTGCATTTTAGTCTTGAATGAACATTCTGTTTAAAATAAAAAGAATGTAAAGTGCATAGCTTAAATTAAAAGAACCTGATCAAATGTTAGGTTGTTATCGTTATGAGAGTTTGACTTATTATACAAACTTATATGTAAGAGGAATCATTCTATAACCAATTAAAGGAATAAGCTTTCAAGGTTACAAGTGATGATTATCCATGGATAGCTTACATTTGAGATTAAACAAAATAACAACCTAAAAAAAAAAAAAGCTCATATGTTATATAGATTTTAAAAAAGTTAATTTAGGACTTAGAAGTTTATGAAATAATAAATACTCAAGTTAAAACTATTACTAAAATAATTTCACTAAATCTCAAATAAGTAAAAATTAAACAAAAAGAACATATGTTTGATAAAAAGATAGATTTAATAGAATCTTTTCAAGTTAGAACTCTCTATAGTCTATAGGACTCACCAACTATTTAACCCATAGTGTACTTTGTTTTTATGAGCATAAGTGAGATTAACACCTAAACTACACAAATTACAAGTAATTAATACTTGGCCTAGTGGTAAGAATTGTATTTCATAATCTAAGAAAATTAGATCGATATCTGCAATTCTACGTGGTGGGAATTCTCTCGTCCTTCTTCACATCTTTCAAAGAGGCAAGGAGCCTTATCCACTAATTTGAAACTAGTCGAGGTTTCAATTCGATCGACATCCTCACAAACCTACCCAAAAAGTACTCCATCTATTCCACAATAATTATTAAATTTGACCTTTTTTTTAAACATAGAATCATCGTATATTAATTTAACCTTTGTTTTAGTAACTTATTAAAAACAAATTTTATCATAAAATATATACTACTCCGTATATAACATTTGTCCATGTTATTTATTTATTATGAAATGAAGGCAGTAAGTAATGAGAGGAACGGTGTGCTCCATATTATAATCTCATTACCGTTACGGAGTACTCCGTAGTAGAGTAGTAAGAGTACCGTTGCATAAATGTGGTTTGAGACAAATATTAGAAAGACAAAATAAAAAATAAGAACAAATGTAGGTGGGCCCCAGTTGACATGTGACTCTTCCTAAGAATTCTCTAACATGTCACACGCTCACATTTCTCCCTACTGTTAATTTATTACTTCACCATCATTTTATCACATTCAATCCTAGCCGTTGAAATCTATCCCACGGCCTTAATTCACTTGTCATCCCTAATTCCTTCACTTTCTCTGTTATTCTAGCACTTAAAACAATGTTTTTGTCAGCAACTTCTAGAGGCATTTTTTTTAAGGTTTAATAAACTAAATACTACGTACGAGTACAATAAAGAAAATAGATGACCTATGAAAAATCTAATACAATACAAACTTTACAACAAATTACAATGAAAACTTCTTGTATCACACATATATTTATTTTCCGATATTATCTCTAACACAACCTTTTTTCAAATATATTATAGCTTAATCGATGAAAATCATTAGAACCTTGCAGCCTTCGAATAAGATTTGACGAGATAACAATTGACGAGTTCTTTATATAGCTTACACTTCAGAGATAAATCTTAATTCAATTCATTGACAACAAGATTTTTGTTATACTCATAACTTAACTTTTATTAAGCTTATATGTGTTTTTATTTTAATTGTGTATTATTTTACTCAATATTATGTTATTCTGAATTACTATGTAGAGTGACACATTAACTTCTTTTTAAAAAAAGAAATGTAGAGTATGTTTTACTTTGCAATCTTGATACAAAGTACTATTTTACTCTATTTTACTTCTTAGTTCTTACACAACTCTTTTGCTCCAACAATCACAAATATATCTTTCGTTCTTATTTATTGCAAAATTAACAAGTACAATAAAATAATACGAGTACGAAATCATACGTAATAAAATACTCGTATTTCAAAATAAACGAAATAAAATAAATATTGTAATAAAGTACTTGTACTACTACAAGTAAAGAGTAACTAATCACTTGAGGAGTAAAGAAATAAGTCAAAGTCAACTAAAATAATTAACACTCGTACAAGTAACTTAAATACAGCATTAGATTAGATAAAAAGTTAAATTAAAAAAAAAAAAAAAAAAAAAAATCTGAAAAACCCTAAATTTAACCCCTATTTTTGTTTCTCCTTCATATGATTCCGCTATTTTTAGGGTTCTACAAATTAAATTAAGAAAGAATCAATTCTTCTCAACTTTCTTCTTTCTCTCTCTTTCTCCATCACTTTCTCTCTCTTCTTTCAATTTTCCATTTTCTTAGGAATTTTGCAATGGAGTTGATGGCGAGCTCAAACGATGTCGTTTTGCGAAGTTTTGTGCTTGAGACTGTTGCTACTGTTGCTGCTCAGTCTCTTTCCTTTGCCCTTGCTATGGTATATATTTTCTTTCTCTCTCCTCATTTCTTATGACTTCGCTTTTAGCTTAATTTAGAAATTTAATTGTTTTTATTGCTAATTTTGGGTGTAATTAAGCGCAAAATTTAGTACTTTTTTCCTTAATTTAGTAAAGTTTCTGGCTCCTGCTTACTTCAATTGAATTTTCTGATTTTTTTTTTTCATTTTTTAGTGTAATTTCTTTAATTATTGTTTGTGTATATAGTTAGAAACTTAGAATTGGAATTATTTTGTTTTATTAATTTTTGATGTTCCTTTTTTTAAGTTTAAATTCCTTTTAATTAATTTTAAAGAAAATTTGGGTATTTTTATTGTAATATTTGGGTGTAGATCTGAGTTGAAGAATTGTAACTTACAAGTGAAAAAATTTCAAACTTTGGGGAATATATTATTTTTGTGGATATTATGTAACATTTTTGAGGTTTTTGTTTGGGTTAATTAATTAAAGTTTGTTATATTGGATGGAAGATGGAATTGATTCATGAGCAGATAGTGGTAATTTAAGCATTTTGTTCCTGTGATTGACCCTAATATTTCTGGCAATGTTGGCCTGTATTCAGGATTTGTTGAGGGTTGGAAGGAGAATGTTAATAAAAAAAAAAGGTGCTTTCTTGGGTCATTAAGAATTGCTTCTTGATTTGGGGCTTCAGATTAGTTTATGTTGCAGTACAGTTGATTTTTGTGGAGTTGTGATTGATCATTGGTGTCTGAAAGCTTAGCGGCTTTGCGGTTTGTTGTAGACTATAGGTTGTTTGACCCACTATGGCACTATATTGTTATTAGACTTGTAGCAGAAGGGAAATAACTGAAATAGGTCTCTTTATATGCTAAGTTAAGAAAGTAGAGGATATCTTAAAGTGAGCTAGTAAGGTGGAAGTTTCCGGTATATACTGACGAACTCAAGGTAATTGGTGGTGGTTTAGCTTGGTACTCTGGATTATGCAGTAGTAACATTGTGAAAGGTCATTATTGTTTTTCAGTGGTATCATCAAGCAGGGTAGAAGTAGAAACTGTGTTTATGGCTTTTGTTTATGACTTTATGAGAGTAAAATCAAGTTGATTTGAGCTGAGTTGTGTCTTTGAGGATTATCAATAAGGCTTTAGGGGCTGAGTAATTATGGGCTGAGACTCATCATGGGTTCATATTTGAAAGGTCATTGCCTTTGATGTTGTGATTTTGTTAGTTCTGTATATTCTGTAGTGTTTCACTGTACAAAGAGGAATACTTATATTGGGTGTTTGGACACACTTTGGCTCAGAGTATCTACAAATATTAGGTATTGTTTCCTTATGTTAGGTACACAAACAGAATTCATGCTGTGTTATGTTTAGTAGGAGTGTGAAGATTTAAGTTCTATGTTATGGTTCTTCAAAAATTGCCTGTCATGTTTCTATATATATTCTATTCATTGCATTTATATTATGACTTCATGTTGGTGATGAAATATTTTGAGCTCAAATTCAAAGCTAATAAATAAAATGTGGTTTGTAGTAGATGGATTTGACAATTTTTGTTTTTGCTATACTAATGAAAGACCTTGTTGCCTTATGATATCTGCTGTATCTGAGGCTGACTGTCTCTCAAAGATGGCCTAAAGCCCACTTTAAATATTTCAAGGATGAAAGTGGAAGATTTGTGGTTTCCCATGAGTCAGCTAGCAGTGATGAGGGTTTTAGTTTAGGACTTTGGTCAATTTTTTCTGTTCATATCATTTATGTTCTTGATTGCTTGACAGAAAATTCATGCAGGATTGCCAACAATGAGTAATGTGTGGAAGTAGAACTGCCTACCTGGGTGCATATCTAGTCAAAATGTAGGTGGTTTGCTCTGCTTAGATAAGTGACAATTTCATTGAAGTTGTAAAACCAATATGCAAGCATAAAGGTAAACATGGACACATGGTCACTGTGCAATACTAGTTCAGGCCAGCTTTTGCTGGGAGCAGTCATTGTTGTCTTTGGGTAAGGATTTGACTTGTCAGCTCATCTGAGCATTTGCATCTTTTCCCCCCTTTTCCCATTGATTTCTTCTGCTACGCACTTCCTTGTTGTTCCTTTTGAATAAACCTGCGGTCTCCATAATCCAATGTGGTTTGCCTTCCTTCCATAGTGTGTGGGTTCCCTTGTCTAATGTGCTGGCTGCCGAACCCAAATTTGACTTGGACACTGGAAGGAGTGTACTGTTTATGTCAAAATGATTCTATAGGAATGGAGCTTGACCCCTAGCTTATATCGTACTAAGAGGTTTATGTATGCAAGTGTTTCTTAGTTGTGTGGGTTTTTGTTGAGCTTAAAGAACACTCCTATCTTCATTCTATTAGATGTCTTTTCAGTTTGGTTGTCTGGCATTATCAGTCATCATAGCTTCGTAAATACTACCCATAAATTAGTGGAGTATCTGGCATGTATAAGGAGATTTGCAGTGGAATAAGGCTTATGGGTGATTATGTGGAAGAGTGGAACATATAAATTGATGATTTCCCCACTGAATGTTCCAAGATGTACTTTTGTCAAGCCCATTAGAGTTAAAATGATACTTGTATATGGATGAGAAGATTTTGTGATCCCTGGTTACAGCAGTTGGATGGTACTGTCACTGCTTGTTTATCATTTGTTGTGATGTGAATTTGAACTGGCATGACATCCCTTGGTTTTGTGATTGTATTACGAGTAATATCAATAAAGGGCTTTTTCTTTGACTTCTTGTGAAAATTGATTGATCAAGAGATTGATTTTTGGGATATGATATCTATGTAATCATGCTAAATGGAGTTAAAGCTAAGATACTTACGCTTCCAATAGCATCCTCAATTAAGGGCTTTCTCATATCTTTTTATTTGGGATTAAATGTGGAGTTCAGATCCACGCTAGGCTTTTCCATAGAACTAGTTTATGGCAATCAATAGTGAAGCCAATCCAGACCAAGGGATAAAATCATAGTGCCAGGTGACGCTAGTTGCTTATGTAATTGAACTGCTGGATTTTGCATTGATTGACTGGCAAATCCAGGCAATTCAATCATGAAATGTTCTCAATCGGATAACCTAGGATACATTGGCCCAGATGTCTTATAACTGTGACAAGTGTGAATATTTGATATCAAAAGAGAATTTGCCTGAGTATATCTGCTGAAATGTTAGTTGGTTGCCAAACAGAGCCATAGGCTAGCAGATCTAATCTACCCAATTTGGTTGGTTCCTGCTTGAATTTGTGGTACTTGTAATTTAATTTCTTCAAATCCGAGTCTTCTTTTTGTCGTCTGATTATTCTTGTCTATCTTTGAGAGTTATTATCATGTTTTAACATTTCTTAACTGACATACATCCTTGGAAACTTGGTTGGTTTCAGCTAGGATCTTTGCCACGAGGTGATATTGTGCTGCCACAGGAGCCTGCTTTGTTCAATTGGTCAGTAAGCCTTTAGGGATTAAAAACTATTGTCGTGCTGAGGCTGCAAGTTTGTATAACTGGAATATTAATGTATTTGCAGGCTTCCATCATCCGAGTTCCACCATACTAAAAAACCTGATTCAGAGAATAAAGATGCAGACGAAGAGGATGATGACGACGACGATGATGATGCTGAAGGTGATGAGAAGGCTGGTGGTGAAGAAGGTGGTGAGGACGAAGGTGAGGAGGTGAATGACGAGGAAGGTGATGCTGAGGAAGAGCCAGAGGCCAATGGAGAAGGAGTTGAAGGGGAGGAAGAGGATGATGATGACGATGAGGAGGAAGATGATGATGATGACGATGACGACGATGATGACGAGGATGGTGGAGATGAAGAGGAGGAAGAAGAGGAGGAAGAAGAAGATGAAGAAGAGGGAGAGGAGCCACCATCTAAGAAGAGGAAAGGAGCTTAATAGAGAAACCCCTTTTTAACACTTTTTTTTTATTCCTTTTCAATTTTCTTTTCAAGGGGTGAGGATTCTGAAAACTGTTGGGTAGTCTTTGTTCAAATGCGAGGATTAAGCTTGTTACGAATGTAGAAAAAAAATTATTGAAGTGTTGATGTATTAACCCATGTGATGTTACCAATTTTAGAAAAATAATTACTTTTTTTTAGTGTACCACTTCACGTTATTAGCAATAATACTCTTCCCCGTTTCTTCATCATTCTTGTTTTATCAATATATACGGAGTAATGGAGTATGTCTTGTTTGGTGTATAAAAGCGATACAAATGAAATTTGATCCTAGAAATTGGGTATTATAAACGGGATTTGTTCCTAGCAATTTAGTATCATCTTCATTCGATTTTTACTCTTAAGATGTACATTGACAAATGTGAATAATCAATATATATAAAGCGAAAAAAAAAAAAAAGGTATTGAAATATATAATTATCCATGTTTTCATAATTTCATCTAGCACGTATCTAGATCCCTTCCCTTAATCACGGATTTTCAAAACATTTTTTAGAAATTTCTCATTCTAAAACCATATGATTTATTAGAAGCGATGATTGAATTGGCAATGAAAATAAATAAGTACTAATACCTCGGGGAAAAGAGTTCACACAACATATACTCTTGAAGTCTCAAATGAGTACGTGACAATAAAAACATACATATCGATCGATCAAGTTGTTGTAAAAGACTACAAACACTAGATTTATTCCATTGAAGCTAGCAAATTAGCACATTTACTAGCAAATAACAACCGCATGATCTGGTACCCAAACAACAGGAGTATCCCAAGCATAAGAGAAGTTGACATGTTGACCTGGCTTCAAAATATTATTGTCAATAAGAACGCATTTATCTCCATCTTTAGAGAAAATAGTTGGATCAACTGGTTCAACAGTTAGCCAATTGTTGCAGTTTCTAAATGTTATGTTACTCATTGAGCAATTTGGGCAGGTTTGTAGCATTGTCACGTTCCATTCTTGTTTCCCTAGTATTACTCTTTCACTTCTTTCTACTTCATATTGGATGTTGTTCAAATCACACGTGAATCCTTGTCAATTTTGTAAACAAACATGTTATCAATAATACATACAAGTCGCGTTAATGGTACAAAAAATAGATTTTTTGAACTATCATGCATGCATTTCTCTCATCGGAGTAGGAAGAGTGAATAAACGAATGTGATGGGTCATATATAGGACGAGGGCAACTCAATACATGGCTGGTATAGTGTTATAGGTGTATAGTCGTCTAGGGATGAGGGCTACTCAATATATCTGATTGATATAGAACCATAGACAAGAAAGTATATCATGCATAGGTTTTTTTTTTTTTTTTTTTTTTTTTTTTTTTTTTTTTTGAAGAATCATGCATAGGTATTTTGGTAAATTCACGTACGAAATTTTATGAGTATTAAAAATCATAAAATGCTTCTAGTACTTCAATTAAAAATTAATTTTTACTCTACATAATATTATATCATCAAATCAATTACATTATCAACATAATTATTAAATTCAGACAATTACACGATTATTGAAAATTTGGTTCATCCTAAAATTCCATGACCAAAAGCCCAAAACTCCCAAAAGAAAAGGTATATATAAAAAAAAAAGCATTACAAAAACCAAAAAGAAGCAGAGTTTGTACCTGAATATAGGAGACCCAAAATGAGAATTGCGAAAAACCAAAAATTACCACCTTTTGCCATTTAAAATTTAAGGAGTTCGATCTTCTCGTTCTTACAGAATTTATAGGTTAAGAACTACGTAGTAATTTACAAATAAAGCGAATTTTGGTTTATATTTTATAATGTAACGTTGAAAAATCAAAGGGCCAAACTCATTAAGGTTGTATTCCCATTTTAAGAAGATCCTTTGGGCCGGGTTACCTTAATAAATAAATTAGATTAAATACTCAACCAATGAAATAATTAGGATATTTAAATTTTATATAAATAAAAATTAGGATTTGCTTAAATAAAGTATTAAATTCCTAGTGGATTAGTCAATACTCACTAGTGGTTACTTATACCATATTTGCATAGTCTTTAAAAAGATGTTTTATTATATAAACCAAATGATATGTAGCACTGAAACAAACTATATCAAAGAAGGCAAATTTCTATGATTTAAATTTTCTATCTTTGTTAGGGGAGTTCGAATTACAATTTTGTTAGATTTTCTTGATTTTCAATCTCAAGATATCAACGTGTATTTTGTATTTTAATAAATGTTACACTTTGATCGAAACATAGTTTTAGGTATTTGACTTAAATAAATTAAGAGATAAATAGATAGTTGGAGTATTAAAAAATTGTACAAGAAATATAATGGAGTTAATTAATATTTTTTTGAAAAGTTATGAATGTGAGAGTTATAAATATTAAAAAAAAAAAAAAAAAAAAAAACTACTACTGACATGTAAGGCAAGTTGTGCACTTGTGCACGTAAAATTTGATTTTCACCAATCTCATATCAAAATTTTCTACAAACATCTACATTCTAGCTAGTATACATACCTTTATTAATTTCTAAATTTCCATTGCTAAAAGAACTTTTTTTTTTTTTTTTTTTTTTTTTTTTGGGTATGGGTAGGAAAGCTCATACTATTTTTGACCCAAAGAAGCCACAAGGACATTATCATTAACCAAACGTGGACCGGGATCAGATTTGAATATGTGACATATCATACGCGAGTCTTCAAGCCCCTCATAAGGAAAATAAAACCAATTCAAAGGTTTGATTAGCACTTCAAAAGCTCATCATCCTACCATCATCTCTTTCAAACAACATATTGGTGATGTAAATAGAAATAGAATTCAATTGAAACAATTCATCATTCTCTTTTACCAAAATAGGAATCCTTCTCTTTGCCTTTCTATTATCTTTACAAGTTAAAGTCGAAATCGTGGCCGAACTTGCCCTATTATTAGCTTCAAAATAATCCTTAGATTGTAAGGCTTTAATCCCTCCTTCTAAATCCACAATGACATCCAAATATTGCTCCAAAAATAGCTTCAAAACCCGAATAGTACGCGGGTCGGTATGTGGATTATCTCTTAGGAGATTTTCTATCCTAGATTTTGTAGCAATGGCTTTTGATATGCCCAAATTTAAGGAAATAAAACCTAGTTGCTCAATTGTGATTGTTGCTTTGGAGCTCCGTATGTTTGACCCGAGTGCCCGTAAGCAAAAATCATACCTTACATCCGGATCATCCTTTGAAATTTGTTTGCAAGTATCCGGGATTATGCTTGTAGCATTTGTTGAAGAATGTAGTAACAAGAAAAAAAATATAACAAAAGAGATGAACATGTTTTTGAGGGAACAAAAGAGATTAACATTATTGATGATAATTTGCAAGAATAATGTTTCATTTTTTTGTAGAGTAAAACTAAATTAGGCTTTCAATTTTGATGGATAATAGTCTTAATTGTAAATTTTCCTTGTATATGTTGAATGGTTAAAATTAAATCCAACCTGTCACGCAAGGAAATTGAAAATTGTTATGGTTCTATTTTTGTTTGCTTATTATTATGATTTCCTTTGGAACACTAATTTATTTCCTTGTCACCAAAAGCAAAATTCAGTAAAATTACGTATGAATTTAAAGCAAATATCTCAATATATTCTTTGGAACATGAAATTTGGACTTATATAATACGAGTAGATTTTCTTCCCCCCCAAAAAAAAAAAAAAAAAAAAAAAAAACAGTGTTACATTTAATTTGGGCTATTTTGAGCGAATTGTGTATTAGATAGCCTATTTAGTAACATTATAACTAACTAATCTTTTTTTTTTTTTTTTTTTTTTTCTTGAAAGCACAACCAACTAATCTAATTGATACTCCGTAATAATTACAAAACAAAAAAGGTTATCATGTTATATATAGTATCATATATACATTCATACCATACATGTACTAGGTGGTAATACATGTATCAATGTATGATAGAATCATAGAATAATATCAGAGATTTTAATATAATTTCAAAGTCGTGGCTTAGAGGATATAATTGAATAAGTTAAGTATGTTACAAATATTAATCATAATATTCAATAAATATATTTGGAATCTGACATCAAAGTACAACATAATTCTTAATTAGTTTACCTTATTTAACTTTTTTGATTTTTTATTAGGAAAACACAAGTCATAATTGCATAATTTAAGGTAAAATTGTCTTACTTAGAGTCATGTCATCAATCCACAATCAATTAATTCCAAATAATCAAGTTATAAATGAAATATATTCTATATGGGTATATATTTTTGAAACGCCCAAAATAGTATATGGGACTAACATTATGAAACGGAGGCAGTAATATATTTATCTCCTTCAATAAATAGATAAATATGACATCATTTATTGCCATAATTTCAGTATCTTCAATATTCTAAAAATAAAATTTTAACAGAGATTTATTAAATTTATAAAGGAAGTGTTTAAAAAAAAAAAGTAAAGGAAATTATATATGTCGACATGTCGTACGGTATTCTAGGCAATTTAGTTTAAATAATATACTCCCTATCAATTTAAATTTGTGTTTTAGAAATCTAGATTATATTTTTCACACAAAAAAAAGAAAGAAATCTAGATTCTAGAAATATCCTGTTTAAAAAAGGAAAGAAGACAACACGACATCAACACGGAGTCTTATTGAACAAGTAAAATGATAAAACATAAGTACTTATCTTTTATAGCCTCTACTCTATATATATATGTTTCATGTATATCCAATGAAAATTCCCACAATATAATTGACCTCTTATATCTTTTTAACTCCTAATTTGCGCAGGAAAAAAAACACACACTATAATAAACATGTCCTCAAGTTTACTCTCACAAACAAAGCTCATAAATCTAAGGCTGTTTCAATGGATTGACGTCGCTACTGAAAAGCACAAATCTGTTAGGCATGATGAAGGTTTGTTTGCCTTCAACTTCACCGCGAATCACACAGAGAAATCATCAATGTACCATGAACTTCATCCTATAATCATTGAGTTTAAGCTTTGTTATCTTTTTAACAATAATTTACTTAATTTAGCTAAGCAAATAATTAGCAAAGCTTATGTCTTTGACCCTAAGACAACCAAATTACTGGCTCGAAAAATTGCCGATTATATGATGAGTTCGTATAAATTTCGCCCTTTGTTGACTAATCATGATCGTCCTAGACTTTTTTTTGTCGCGGATCTTGACATTGATTACGTTGATGGTGACGAGCAACTCAAAGAGAAAGCTATTAAAAATCATAAGGAGGTTGTTCTTAATGATATTTATCGTTCGGTTGAACCTTTTATACAAGTTGAACAAAATAGGAATACTAATCATGGTTGGCTTTTACAAGACATTTCGGTTGAAGAGGCACAACAAGATGAAGTGATTAGTCCTCTAGAGTTGGAAAGCTTGGTTGACAGCCCAACTCAACTTCATCCATACCTTCCGTTATTTGGGCCGTTAGTTGCACTACCCCGGCTGTTAATACAACCTACTACTAGTGATGTTGTTCGGCCTCAACCCGTGAATATAGATATTAATTATACCTTTATTGAAGAACAGGGTGATGGTAACATAAAGTGCACATGTTTGGATTTAGAGGAGGTTAATGATAGAAATTTAGAAGAATTCAATCATGTTGTTGATATTTTAAAGTTGTGGATTGGAATGGAAGACGCAAATAGTTCTTCAAATGAAGATGGGAGACGAGCATCCAAACGCGCTAAGAAGGTTGTGCAAGATCATACACCATTATTACAGAGTTTATCAAAGATCAAACCAACACTAGAAAGATTATTAGCAAAAGAAAAAAAGAAATTAAGTGAAGATAGTATGTGTTCAATTTGCTTTGAGAAAATGACAAGTGAAGAGGAAATCATATTGATGACTTGTTGTAAACATGTATTTCATAGAGAATGTTTGTTTAATTGGCTTCCGAAGAAACATTCTTGTCCTTGTTGTCGATCGAGTAGCTTAGTAGATGTTTGTTATTGATTAATTAGGTGATAGTTTATTATAAGTTTATTTATATGTATTTCCAATTTCCTAGTATACATTACGTTTCAATAATAATTAGTATATAGCAATAATAATTTTAATTTTGGTGGACACTTACGAGTATGTTAAATTTATTATTCATAACGTCATTAAACATGTGTATAAGTGAGTTTTATTGCATTGCTCTCGAACCATAATCATTCGTATTGCCTATTATGTTAATATAGGGCATAGCATATATATTTCTTTAATTACCCTTCTTGTTAAATTGAGAACACAATAAATAAAAAAAATAAGGGATTTTATCACTGGTACCCTCAAAGATTTGACTTTTATCAATGGTGCACCTCATTAAGTTTTCATTATCACCGGTGCCCCTTATATTTTCACCTAATTGCTACAGTGATCATATGTTATTAAAACGTTTAGTAAATGTTAACTTGGGGTTTTTGACTGATTAAATGGGTTAGAAAGGTGTAAATACTGAAATGCCCCTACCCTAAAAACTCCCACCAAAAATCAGCTCTCCTTTTCCCTTCCTTTTTTCGATTTTCCCTCTTTCCTCTGTCTCCTATTTATTCTCTCTATTTCTTTAGAATTCCCCTCTTCTCTTCTCTTCATTCCTCTTCTGTTTATTCTATTGTACTCAAGAGTCAGCTTCCTTGATAACTTCATCAACATCCTTCCGTACATCAAGCCGGTATAATGAGGAAAACTACAAAGGGAGACCCAACTATTGCTAATCTCCATTGCAATGCAAATGCGCTGCCACATAGCTTGAGATGAATAGGATGCGTTCCTCAAAAAATTTGGTACCTGATTCTTAGCAGAGGTAGCATTGGGGTGCAAAACTTGAGTTAGCTATATAAAACTCTAAAAGTTATCATGTATAATAGAAATGGACTTGCATAATCATGGATGATGAGTTTACACACAGTTTAATTACCATTTTTACAATTTATGACTGCTTACCGAATAAATGGGCCGAGAGACTAAGAGTGAGCCTAATGAGAATCGAACAATAATAACCACTAGCGTGAATTAAACACAGGAATTCCTTTGAATTTCACACAATAGCTAGCCAGAGGGCAGTAAGGAAAATTAAAAAAAGCAATTATAACAAGGTATACCTTTTCACTAATTACATCTTGGATGACAAGGCTATCATTGGTAACACTGATGATTACACCAGAAGTACTACTAACATGCAAATCAAAGTAAGGAAAACTACAAAGAGAAGAGGGGAATTCTAAAGAAGCAGAGAGAATAAATAGGAGACAGAGGAAAGAGGGAAAAATCGAAAAAAAAAGGGGAGGGAAAAGGAGAACTGATATTTTGAGGGAGTTGTTAGGGTAGGGGCATTTCAGTAGTTACACCTTCCTAACCCATTTAACCAGCCAAAAACCCCAAGTTAACGTTTAATTAACGTTTTAATAACATATGATCACTGTAGCAATTAGGTGAAAATATTAGGGGCACCGCTGATAATGAAAACTTAATGAGGTGCACCATTGATAAAAGTCAAATCTTTGAGGGTACCAGTGATAAAATCCCAAAAAAAAATCTTTATTACCATTGATGATTTATTCAAATCATGCAAATGTACGTTTTACATTTTCAAGTGTACATACATGATATATAAACTTGATCTTTCTAAGAACAGGCAATTTGAGCACTCTTCAAAGTGAAATCAAAAGATTTGTCCCAAGCATAATTGAAACTTAGGGCACTATTTGGAGTGATAGGATTTCCACCATTGATGGTACAATCTCCACCATCTTGTTTCAAAATCGATGGATCGATTGGTTCTTGAGTTTGAAATCCGTCACAAGCTAATATTATACTCGAAAATACACATTCACAAGTGTTTGTTAGAGTAAATTTAAACTCAGGCTTCCCTCCTACATTTCCTCCGGTTGCCGCTTGATCAAGTTTCAAATCTGCATTTGTGCACTCGCTACTTCCTATACGAAAAAATTACGTTATAACAAAAGGGTACTCGTATTATTTGTGAAATATAAAATATTTATGTTGCATACAAAATAATAATAGTATAAAAAAGCAGAGGTAGTATATAATAAATTAATGATACTTTTCAATCAATCTCCGGCCGCTCAAATCCGGTGATTTGGGGGGAAATGGGTTAGTGACTATAATGATCCTATAATAAAAATTTTGCAACAAAAAAAAAATTGTAACGCTTACCTCCCTGAATTAGACATACGAAAAAGAGAATTGCAACAAGGAAATTGACATATGAAGCCATTGGGAAGAATATAAACGAGAATTTAAAAAATATAGATGTTTTGTAAATTGTGTTTTTTCTTAGAAAGGGTTTTATGGTTTTTGCTAATGGTGCATATGTCCTATTTATAGTGAAGCATGCATTGTAATTAATGAGATTTTTTTAGAAAATGTTTTTGATTCAATATTTCATTACAATTTCCTTAATAGTATTGATATTTATCCTAAACATAATATCCTATCTATATTATCCAGTAATTATGATGGAAAAGGATAGGGAGGTTTAATTCAGAAAGTGTATCAATATGGAGTAATATCAATATGATTTCTTTTGATCTGTTGGAATCAAACTAAAGAAATATTTCTCCATTTGCTCATAAAATCAAATTAAAAAAATCAAATCAAATCAAATCAAATCAAATCAAATAGATAGTATTATCTAGTATGTATCTCATATGATATTATTTCATACATATACCTCCTATTTTAGCTATGGTATATATATACAATTAATTTCCTTCTTTAATTTTACCCCATCTCAAAGATAAATTATATACACGTAATACACCCAAATATATACACAACGTAATTACTCAAATTAAGTATTTCATTCAAATTAAGTATTTCTTTGGATGCATCTACCATGCGGATGTGTATAAAAAAATAATTCTACCCTTCTCTACTCCTATTTATAGTAAAATAACATTATTGCATAGTGCATAGCTGCATACCATCCAAGTGAATGAGTGATCCAACCATCAGTGTCTAAATTTAATTGGATTGATTGATTGAAAAAAAAAAAACTTGAGATTATCCTCCTTTAAAATTTTGATTTGAAAGACTAGCTCTTTTACTATGAACTAGCTAGAAATTTTGATGAAAAAAATGTTTACTGAGTTTATGATTCAATAGATATCCTTATTTGGTTGGTAATAATTTGAATATTTAAAATTTTATAAAATTATAACAATTTACTTCGTATTAGCTTTCCTTATTCATAAATTCATAATCAAGATTTAAATTACTCTGTAATTAAATCTTAGGGCCTGTTCATATTTACTGAATTGAGCTGAACTGAACTGAACTGATTGGAGCTGAACTGAACTGAACTGAACTGATTGGAACTGAACTGAATTGAGCTGAAATGAATATTTTATGTGAGAGGGAAATTAAGAGCTGAATTGAACTGAACTGAACTGATTGGAACGGAACTGAACTGAACTGAACTGATTGGAGCTGAACTGAACTGAACTGAAATTAAGTAAATGTGAACAGGCCCTTAAAAGCAATCAAGTACTCCGTAATGTCTATAATGTTTAAATCGTTTAAAGTAAAACAAATATAACCATTTAGTCATTTAGCCGATTTAGAGAAACAATGGATCCTTGAAATTATCCTAATATTTTCTAGGAATATTTGAAAGACCTTTTTATTTTTTATGAGCTAGAAGTGCAAGACGACATTTGATCACAAATTGTCAAATTAATATTATATAGGTTTAGGGCTTGTTCTCTTACGTTGAGATTCAATTCAATTCAGTTCAGCTCTTAATTTCCTTCTCTTATAAAATATTTTTTTCAGTTTAGTTCAGTTCAGCTCAGCTCAGCACAGTTCAGTTCAGTCAATGAGAACAGACCCCTAATATCACCTTTTTTTTAATGCTTCTCAAGATATAACTTTATTAGAGTGTTTATTGCATGTGATGGCGGAATTTATAAACACATAGTCAAAACAGGCAACACAATGCCATAACCTTTTTTTTTTTTTTTTTTTTTTTTTTTTTTTTGAGTTTGCCCCATCCGGTTCACCGGAGCTTAGCTCCGACTACATCCGGATCCGACCCGGGTTGCACACCTAGCTTATGGTGGGTGAGTCTCCCAACAAGAGTTTTCTGCATTCGGTGAGGCTCGAACTCGAGACCTCCCTTAAGCGACATCAAGCTGCTTACCACTTGAGCCAACTCTTGTTGGTTACACAATGCCATAACCAATCAAGTAAAATAGTCGACAATTAACCGCCAATAACCGATTGCCAACAACACTCACTCCAAATTCAACCTAAGTTTCCAAAAGAAGAACAGTAAATTCCAATAATTTTTGAAATGCTCTAGATTCATCCATTGTCCTTGATTTTTGGCAATTAGTCGTCTATGAGTACATAGTAGAGCTGCTTTCATAATTAAAATCTATCCTCCTTTTTCTTTTGGGAATCAAGGATCAATAGACAAGTTTTCCTGTAAAAACATTTGAAATAAAGCATAAGTCTTTGGAGGTCCACTTATTGTTTGTTTCAATAAATTCTCATTAATTTTTTGTCCATCTATGTTACTATATAATTCAAAGTTATAGTTTCCATTGATCATAAACAAAGGAAAACAAAAATATGGAAGCAAAAATCAATTTTCTCTTCATTGTTATAATTTCCAGTTTGTTGGTCCAAGGTATGTATATATAATTAATGGAATTTATGCACATTTTTAATTGCACAATGCATTTATATTTATGTTGCAATTGTTATGTAAACTTGTACGTTCATACATTTTCAATTAAGTTGCTTAAAAAATTAATGGTATGTAAATTGTACAACGAGTACAAGCTAATTAAGTCCGTATTATATTATGAGTGTTTGGTAGTGGATATCAACTAATTTTAGTACATTTTAAATGGGTAGTAATGCAGGCGTGAGATCAAATCTTGTACGACATTGCTTGTTATAACTCGTTAGAATTAACATTATTGGTTATTTGGTTTTACAGGTATGGGACAGTGCTCATTGAAGGATATGAGCTTAAACCAAACCAAGGTGATGAATAAGTTTGTGAAGAATAATAAGAGTAATAGGCCAGTATGGAAAGTGACAATTACCAATAATTGTTACTGCTCTCAATCAAACATCAAAATTGCTTGTACCGGGATTCGAACCGTGAAAGAAGCTGTTGATCCCCCAATTTTGAAGATGGAAAAGGGTAAAGGAGTGGTGAAAAATGGGGAGCCAATTTATCCATATACTTCTGTGAAGTTTACCTATGCTTCTAGCTCACCACTTCAATTCAAGCTACTTTCTTCTCAAGTTGCATGTTCTTAATTATTATGGTCATATGGTAGGTGTTAAGCTATATATGTATGTTGTTTTCGAGAAAATAGAAGGCTAGTGCAGTTGGCTAGCTCACCGACTACCATGCGTGACTCGTAAGGTTAGGGATCTCACCAAGCTTGTCTTTCTTGGATCCTTTCTTCCGATGATAGGCCTTCTCATTACCTCCCAATAGAATGTATGTTTAGGCTTAGGTTTCTCTTCCTTGTTGTATTAAATGTTTGATACTTGTTTGTGAGTTTCAATTTTATTCGTGTTTGTACTTTGTTGTAGGTGATGTAAATGTTCAACAATGAATGTACTTTCCCTTTGCTTTTCTTTAATTTGATTTAGTGAATGTGAACTTTGTTGCTTATGGATATTAATTATTTTTTTTTAAAATATTAATTAGTTGATTATTTGGTTAAAAAGCTTGCACTTAAAGAAAAGCAAATGTATTTTCCATCTAGTCACATTAGTTAAAATTCCAAATAATTAGTTGATATTGAAATACTACATCACTGCCCACATGTTACCTAGCACTACATGTTACTGTATTAGTTAGATTGAGATAAGTTTATTACTCCGTGTGTAACAAGTCTAATATACGAAGTAGCAATTGAGCTTGATGGGCCGGAGTCCTAGTTAGGGGGTATATTTGGGAACATCTACATCTTTTCATAGTTTCTTATAACTCTCTAAATGAGCAAAACAATTCAAATAAAAATACGAGTACTAGCATTTGAGTAGACTTAACTCTAGACTATTATACTGGGCATATATGGCAAGGTCTCATCGCAAATTAGATGAACCCAACAAGCAAGACTGCAAGATACATCAATAAAGTACTCCGTATTAGCTCAATTGATAAAGTTCTTATCTTAAACTTTAGAGGTCTAGGGTTCGAATCCTATCAAATGATAATACATGGAAGAAAGAATTTCCTTATATTTCCCTCAATCCCCAACTTCTAAATGTTTGACCCGTAATTATTGAATCACATCAAAAAACGGGTGAAAGTTGAGGTGTGGTCTAGGCGTCTAGCCGTCTAGGTCCTCCTTCCTTCCCAATTAGAAAAAAAAAAAAAAAAAAAGGTTTTGAAACAAGCATATTTCTTTCTTGATAAACGAAGTATGCAAATCAATTTAATGGTTGTTAGCGGTAAGCAGCCAAGTAACTTTGCTGTAATTTAATTTTCTCTCTCCTTTGACTCTTTGTGTCTTTGACTTTACCAAAGTAATTGCGCTTAACTACCTATCTACTACCAGAAAGTACAGAACTCGTTAGAAACCCACTCATTTTTGGAAATAACGCCCGCCATTGAAGCAAACCTTCAAAGAAAACTTCTTCAATTTTCTCTCTCCTCAATTTAGAGAGAGAAAATGAGCGTAAACTGGGATGATTGGGTTGAAGCAGCTCTTTCCAAGTTAGAATCTTTGAAATTGTTACGTTCCCTTAGACCCATCAATGTCTCCAACAATTCGTCCTTTTTTGATGGGCATGCATACCAAGTGTTCGACGATTTGCGTCAATGGGATCGTTCCTCTGTAGAAGTCATGATTTCTGAGTCTACTTTTCGCAATTGGCTCAATGATAATCCTAGTTGTGGTATTTTCTCTCTTCCCTTTTGATTGTTCTTGGATTTTGTAGCTTATTTGCTGTTCTAATTTTTGTGGGTATTTCATGTTTTGGTTTTCTTTTTTTTTTTTAATCGTTCAAATCGAATGAGCAATTTGGTAATTGAAATTGAACACATTGTACATTGTGTATATTGGAGTGGATGAATAACATGAATTGCAAAATTTGCGTTTCTTCGGAAGTTGATTTCAATGTGTGTCTAAGATTAATGTGATTTTAAAATTGATTAGAGAATGATTGCATTAATGGGTGTTTGAACTTGAATTCAGTGAGCTTAAGTGTCGAAGGATTGAGAATTGCATTATTTGAGGGAGCTATTTTTCTTTCAAAAGATTTTGTAGTTCTGAAAAGGAGGTATCTTGGAAATATCTGTATATATCAATTGAGGAAGGGGTCTCTAGGGGATTCAAACATGGGATATGAAAAATGAAAACTTCGGTGTTACGGGTTAACAGCTAGACTAAGACCTTACTGACTTGTATTATTGTTGCTGACTTGCTTAGGATCAATTGAAGTGCCTAAAGGTGAAGAGGCCAATGAAGGAGAGTTATGTTCTCGCAGTGGCAGGAAGCTACTGCTGTTCTCTGGAAATGATTACTTGGGCTTGAGTGCACATCCCACAATTAGAATGGCTGCTGCTAAGGTGATTTTTGGTTGTTACCTAGTCATGTGTAGTTCTTTTTAAGAAAGTACTGTGCTAAAATCTTGACATTAGAGGTGATTTGGACTGCTTGTGCTAGGTAGCCCAAGAGCACGGGATGGGTCCAAGAGGCTCTGCATTGATATGTGGTTATACAGATTATCATGGGCATTTGGAGGCAAGTTTAGCAAAGTTGAAGAAGAAAGAGGTTTGTTTTGTTCATAAACCTCTATTAGTGCTCTTGTCTAGTCAATTATCTTAGTTGTTTTATAATAGACTTAATACCAAACCCTTAAGGATGCTAGGTTTATTAATTCAGTTGCTTATAGTTGACCCTCGAACATGAACTAAGGTGTTAGGGTAGATAATCAGACCACTTTAGGCACAATGGGTTTGCTATATGTATGATAAAAGATATTTGAGACAGAGAGGGTAGAGACTAATAATCTTCATGATATCTATATGATGCAGGATTGTCTTCTTTGCCCTACTGGATTTGCTGCGAATATGGCCTTCATGGTTGCAGCAGGAAGCATTGCCTCTCTCTTGGCTTCTGGCAGCAAACCTCATAGAACTGAAAAAGTTGCTGTCTTCTCTGATGCCCTTAATCATGCATCAATCATTGATGGTCTCCGCCTTGGTGAACGACTAAATTGTGTAGAGACTTTTGTCTACCGACATTGTGACATGTCCCATCTTGATGCACTTCTGTATGTCCTTTTCAACTCTATATATGTCTAAGAAGTAGGCTTGCAACTACAAATGCGTGTGTGATTCTTATGATTTGACTTCCTGAATATTTTCTCTCAGATTAAATTGTACAATTTCTAAGAAGGTGGTTGTGACAGATAGGTCAGTCCTACATGTTATTCCCTATTTTCTTTGTTCTTTAGTACTTACATAAACTTGTCATAATTGGTTATGTTGTAATGGCAGCTTATTTAGTATGGATGGAGACTTTGCACCCATGACTGAGCTTGCAAAACTTCGGAAGAAGCATAGTTTTTTGTTGGTGATTGATGATGTAAGTGCTACCTTTTTGTTCATGCAATAGCGTCCAGCAAATACATATATACAATGAATTATGCCTAAAATTTCTTCATCACTCTGTTGTAATTATGTAAATTCAGGCTCATGGAACATTTACTTGTGGTAAAGGTGGTGGGGGAGTGGCTCAAGAGTTTGATTGTGAAAGTGATGTTGATATATGTATTGGCACATTAAGTAAGGCCGCAGGTTGCACCGGAGGTTTCATAGCATGCAGGTATCAACTTTAAACGAAGGATTTGTTTTGCTACTTTTTTGGTCACAGTGTTGCAAGTCAAGTGAGTGAATATGTCTGTTCACTTCTAGATATGCACTACAACCACCATCCAGTGTGTTATGCAGTTAACATATAAGGGAGGTCTATAATTTGATTTGTGCCATTTCCTTGCCAAAAACCATACGTTGCTGCTACTACTTTTCGAAGTATTAAGACTAATTACAAGTATCCAAGTATTCCGATAGATTTGCGTAATTTTTTTTTTTCTTATTGTATTTCACGGATACATCAAATATCCTTATCCATTAGAATTGTTGGGTGGGTGTATTGCCTCTAGTATAGCAAGATAATTGAAGGTCTTGAGAAACAAAGTAACTTGTTTAGCCCAGTAGGAGACTATTGCTTGATATGCCATGTTAGAAAAATGGAAAATCTGCTGATTCTGAAGGAACTTTTTTCATTTTTCTGCAAGTTGATGCTTTTCATTGTCAGACGAAAGATACTCATAGAAGTCAGCTTCGTATAATATTATGTACCACTTGACATCTTCTAAGTAGTCATACTGTTATCTACTCTCTTTTTTATTCTCCTGTTCATTATCCATTGCGTCTTTAGAAATTACTGACACATTTCATCAAATTTTAATGGCAGTAAAAGGTGGAAACAACTTATTATGTCCAGGGGTCGTTCTTTCATATTTTCCACTGCTATGCCGATTCCAATGGCAGCTGCTGCCCATGGTAAAGTGACTTTAATCTTATCTATCCAGCCAACTTGTTGTATGAAGCATTTCCTAGTCAAAAAAGAAGTTTATAGTATGAGTTTAATTAGAGCGGGGAGGGGGGGGGGGGGGGGGTGTGGTATACTTCCTCCGCGGCTCTGCTCCAGTGCTCCTTAAACAACTTGTACGTTTTGCATGGACATAAGGAGAGTAAAAAAAATAGAGAAAAAGTAGGTGAGTGGATCTTGTATGCAGGGGTCCAACTCAAAGAAAATGTAGAGAGGTTAAACTTATTTTTTTTGGCGGATATTGACTTTTTAACTTGGAACATGGTACCTTGTTGGTAGGATAGGAGAGTAATTTCAAGGGTTTGCAATGTGTGTACATATATTCGGTGTATGCTGTATATATATAAATGCATAGCATTCTCTCTACAGTGACAAGCATTCTAATGACATTACATACCAGCTGCTACTTTTGTTGCTGAGAAAGAAGCCTGGCGTAGAAAAGCAATCCAAGAACGGGTGCAAGACTTCCGAGACCTCACTGGAATCCCCATTACAAGTCACATTGTCTCAATTATAGTGGGAAGTGAAGAGAATTCCTTGCTAGCCAGTCGGTAAGTACTCCTTTACCATTATATTTTCCATAGTTACAAGCATTCTCGACTTTTGTTAAGCCTTGTCATCCTGCAGGTATATGCTGAAATCTGGATTTCATGTTACTGCAATTAGACCACCAACAGTCCCTCCTAATTCTTGCAGGTTTTTCAGTTTTCTCTTCCGCCCTTAGTTTCTTCCTGCCATTCGATATACAGATATGCTGGGGTCATTGTTCCTGTTTAAGTTGGCTTACCCATATGTTGTGTTCTTTATTTGTAGACTGAGAATAACTTTGAGTGCTGCACATACAAGGAAGGATGTAAAGAAGCTTGCTGTTGCATTGTCCCACTGCATAAACTTCCAAGATGTACATGTTGAGACTCCTGAATTACTGGCAAAGCTCTAGAATTCAAATTTTGTTATATATATAAGCTAGTATCTTTTGGGTTTTCTTAATTACAGTATACTATTTATATTAGTACTTAGGTCAGGCTAGATTTGGTCCTTGATATTTTTTGACAGACAACATTATTTTGCAATTAATTTAAGGGAGTAGTGAGACATGGTTCATAACTATTTACTACCTTGGTCTGTAAAACTATGAATGTATCAAGGTATGCTATATAATCTGATATTCCACAAATCCAGTGTTTGACACTTTGATCCCCCTACAGTCCGATGGATTTTGACATCTCGTCTCAAACACACTCTGGTACAGATAGGTAGTTATCTGTACACCCGAGTCTGGTACAGATAGGTAGTTTTCTGTACATGAGTACATCGAAGGTGGCATTTCACGATGTAGGCCATATATAGTAAATTACAGACTCGCTCTTCTTTGGATCTCAGTTTCAACTGTGTTTATTTCAAATGGTATTTGAAGTTTGCATGATCTTAATCATAGGAATTCACTCGGCACTCAAGGCAACTCTTTTGCATCACAATGCAAGGAAATTTTGCATGAACCTTGTCATAGAATCATAGCCTCACAGATATTCCCTCAGTTACCGAAGGCAACTCTTCTGTAGCACATTGTGAGGGATGAGTGAAGGTCCTCAAGGAGACAAGATGAAGAGAGGGCGAGAGGACGGAAGAGGGAAGAGAGGAAATTGGATCCCTCGCTCATATCCCTTTGCCCATTTCATAATTCATATGCAAACAAGAGAAATAGACTCTTGACTCTTTCTCTCCTTTCCCCTCCAAATATACCGCGCCAAATACGGAAATCTATCCATTTCACATAAGTCTTCTTCAATCATAAGAGTAAATAGCCATTGATCTTACTCGTATTCATAAGAATGGGAATAGAAAAATATGTACTACGTATATACCTTCAGTTGTAAAATAGATGCTTTTTACAAAAGTTTTGTAAGAGTATCATTCTTGAATTAAGAGATACAAGTACTGTTCTAGCAAAAATGCAAAATAGTACTCCATATTAGATTCCCATGAGAGTACTTACTGTATTATTTTAATAACAGGAAATCTTGTAATAAAAATTGGGAGTAACACTTTTTATGTAAATCATGTTAAATAATACAAGTATAATATTAATTAAACACACTTATATTACAAGTAATGTCAATATGTCCGAGTGGTTAAGGAGACAGACTTGAAATCTGTTGGACTTCGCCCGCGCAGGTTCGAACCCTGCTGTTGACGTTTTTTTACATCATGACCAACCATGCGTCCATGCCCTCTTTTTTTTTATTAAATTGGGATAAGCTTGTTCTGTTCGATTAAAATTGCCAGCTTAATAATTAAAAAATTGACATTGTCTAAATTTTTTTTAGTGTAAGAAATAGACTGCTCGTAATAAGTTTGGAAAAAAAGTTAATAAGTTTAAATTAAATAAGATAATGATTAATCCCTCAAAAAATTAAAAATAAAGATAATGATTAATAAGTTTCTCTGAGACCTAATTACCTTGTAAAATTTGTTATATACATCCGGGTGTACCGTACACCCTAGTGTATTTTGCTCATTTGACAAAATTTTTTGCTCATTTTAAATCTAAAATTAGCAAAATTATATTAAATGAGCAAAAAAATACCTTTGGGTGCACCTAGATGTATATAAAAGGTTCTCGTTACCTTGATAACATAAATCCAATAAGATAAACCAATTGTTTTAGAAGTCGGCATGTTTTATAATCCAAAACTAGGAGACATGATTCCAAATCCAAGGATGGCTCGTGCTGTTGGTGTACCCATGTGAGTCCAAGTAAAGAAGTAACGAAGTCCCACATCGACCATTTAGTGAAAAAACATCATGTATATAATCACAAGTCAGTAGATTATTTAGCACGACCTTACTTGAACAGGATCTGTTCTATAGGATCGTACCTCTGTATCCTTGAGTTCTAAGGAGACAGAAAACCAAATCTGGTGGATGAATTATGACCCTGTGGTCAGAGCGTGATTAACAGCTACCTTTGGTTCTCGGACCACTGGTGCCGTAGATGATCGTTCCCCGGCTCCACTGTGAACTTGGGATGATCACACGGTTGTCTGACAGACTCCCTCCTTTTTTTTTTAAAAGCCACAAATAGGATATTTGATACATGAGTATTATAGTACCTACAGAGTCTGCTAGGACTGCTACGCCGCTTCTGACCATTTTAACATTGTGGCGTTCACTATAACTGTAAAATGGTGTAATGTGACGAAAAGATCTGAAATGTAATACTAGATGTTCTTTGGCTCAGAAACTTGAGGGTGTAACGCGATGAACAACTATTTAACTATGTCTATGGATTTCACGGATATGTACATCTTGTAAATTCTACATCAGAGTTCAAATTCTTAATCTTGCAAAAATATTATTCACTAGTCATTACGTCTAGTACAGTTCTATTCAAAACTCAATTTTGTGTGATGGTTTGACTAGCTACTAATCTACTGTGTATTTGTTATTGATCTTCTATACTTAGTATAAATAATTAATGTCTTAAACAGATTCCAGATTAGTCAATATGTCCGAGTGGTTAAGGAGACAGACTTGAAATCTGTTGGGCTTCGCCCGCGCAGGTTCGAACCCTGCTGTTGACGATTTTGGTTTTTATTTAATATATGTTTTTTTATATTTAATTACCCTTTTACATTTTTTGGACGTGATCGACACTTTTGATAGTTGAATATGAGAGAGCTCTCAAAGAAGACAAGACTCCACAAATTAGTCTTCAGAAACCAAAGTTTAAGGCATGGATTTATCAAATTTCTTAGAAAGCAAATATTAAAAAAACTGTATTATTGTCAATGGACTTTCTTTATTTGGATATTCGATATATATTTTGGACCATTGCATGAAGGTTACTTCATTATATTATTCACTAAAAACAAAGGTTATAGATGAGCTTCTAGTACCATTATTCTTGCTTGTATTATTTGAATAATTAGTTATGGGAGGATTAAAACAAATGAAGCCGAAAAAGTTTCATTTAAAACGAATTGAAGCATAATTTACATTAATGGATCTTTTGTTAAATTGAGTTACGGATACACCCTAACAAACAAAATTCAAAATATTAAAGTTTTAATGAATCTCATATAAGCGTCATTACTCTTTGTAGACGGCGTTACTTCTAACCTAGTAGTCTTTAGTGTCTAGATACGGTTAAATTTTGTAATTCAAAGTTACAAAATTTACAATTTGTGAATGATGCTTGGGATCAATTCGTTTCATGTCGTTTTTGACCAGTTGAATTGGCACATTTGAAAAATCACCTATAATTTGTGCCCCATTGGACGGTTATAGCCGTCAGCATACGTACACCAATCAGCAAACAAGTTGGTGTCTTAGTTCTTAACTAGTCATGGAATCATCAAAACTAGCTTAACAAGTGGACTTCTAAAGTTTTCCACCTTATTTTAACTATACATTATTCTCTTTGTACAGTAACAATACAATGCATTAATACAAGTATTTAACAAAAGCATATCTTATAATTTAATATTCATGTTTACATCCATATTAAAATGTGCTTAATCTTAATGCCCAACTTGCAACTTTATTTGTATTGTAGGCAAGGGAACCTTTATAGGATGTTACTTTGCCTAATTGCCTTATATTCTTGGCTCTTGATAGACACCAACAAAAATATCGATTTTAACTCATGCAACTTATGTAGAGCTTATTAATTTTTGACCCGAAGCTTAACCCTAACTCTCGAGACTAAAATAATCTAATTTTCGGCCCGAATTCTAGCACAACCCATGATCAGCTCTCTATAACTTTATATACATCTACTTCAAAAATTATTCCAAGACTTCCTAAAAAAAAAAATAAAGAGAGAGAAAAGTATTTCTTACCAACCAAAGTGGGTCCTCAATCCTAAACCTTGTTCATGTAATTTGTATACCCACCCTTCACCGGTTCACCCTAAACCCATACAAGACATACAGTACTAATAGAAAAATCTAAAGTAGGAAAAAGAGAAGAAGGATCAACTGTTCAATTAATTAGACCAAATTGTCAATTCTTCTATTTTCTTTCCACTTATGAAAAGTATACTCTCTTTCATTATTCTCATGTCAACTTTCTTTTCACTTTTTTTCCACCATCATATCATGTATTCAAATCCACCATTACATAAAAATCATAACACCCATCAAAATTTTATTTCATAATTCCATCATTTATTCTATATATCACATACTATATAATATACACCAATTAATACATAAAATATCACACTATGTTTTATACATATACAATAACATACATATAAAGTTACAAGAATAATATGAAAATTAACTAAGACATGAAAATAAGAGGTGGGTTATGGTGTAAAATGGTGTTTTCAATCATCGCTCTTCTGGGGTTGGCTTGCATCTTGTATTTCATCTTAAACCATTCAGTCGAATCACCAAAGCATCAGACGGTGGATGTTTACTTTAATTCGACAGCTGAGATTGCTCGGACCGATGATGATTATATCTGCGCCACACTGGATTGGTGGCCTTCTGATAAGTGTGACTATGATTCTTGTAGTTGGGGTGAAACCTCTCTTCTCAATCTGGTATTCTTTTTAACCTTTTTTCTTCATCTAGTTTTATTGTTATGATTATGTTGTGGTGAATGAATGCATGAAGTATAGTATTTTTGTATACTTCTATTCTGTTTAAACAACTTTTGCATTCATGTATTCATAAATAACCCGATACTGAACTTACCTGGTTTATAATAGCCTCTTCGTCTTCAAATAATAGTCTCATTTGCCTTTGGTTGATTAACTCATCATCTAGATATGACTGAAATAGAATTCTTCCCTCTAAATTAATATGCTAAAGGTAGAAGAAGAAAGCACTTAAAAACTAGAATAGCTGAAAACAGAATCAAAATTGATTACAAAAAAACTTAAAAACAAAAAGGAAAATTTGTCAGGGACAACCTTTTATAAAAGGTTTTTTGTCTGGGACAACCTTATAAATTTTTTTTTGGCAAAGTCAGACCACTTTAAAAAATTTTTTTGTAAAGGGAGACCAACCCCCACTTTTAGGTCATTGACCACCGGATTCCGGCGTTGACTCCCACGTGACTTGCACGTGCTACCATATTCTTCTAATTACACCCCTTTTCCCTCCAATTTTCGCACATAAAGCCCCTTTTCCCATGAGAGAGAAAATGAATGGGGTTTTATGTGCGAAAATTGGAGGGAAAAGGGGTGTAATTAGAAGAATATGGGAGCACGTGCAAGTCACGTGGGAGTCAACGCCGGAATCCGATGGTCAATGGCTTGAAAGTGGGGTTTGGTCTCCCTTTACAAATTTTTTTTTTAAAGTGGTCTGACTTTGCCAAAAAAATTTTACAAGGTTGTCCTAGACAAAAAACGTTTTATAAAAGGTTGTCCCTGACAAATTTTCCAAACAAAAATTAAAATTCAATAAATAAAGTACTCCTTATATGGCTAAAGCGATACATAAGGATGATTGGATAAGAGAATAGTAGTACAACACTATTAGTCATTTATATTTTTTGAAAAAAATTAGTCATTTATATTAGTCAACAATTAGTATTTGTTTTAACAAAAAAAGCATCAAGGAATAATTTTGCACTACAGTATTATTGGCTTTATTTTCCATTTGAAGTTCACATTGGTTGGTCCATTAAATGAGCCCATTAATCCGAACGTGGAAAATGACTTCCATCCATTGAGGGCACAAACACAAAAGTGTTCAAAGATTATGTCAAAAATACTCATTTGAGAAAAAATAATTCTTCTTTCTTGTTAGGAATGAACAACCCATTTGAAAAATTCCACTAGTAATGTACATCCATGATTACACTTTACCATTAATAGAACGGTACTCCCAAATTAGCAAATGAAGGACATAGGCCTCACGTAATCGATCGAAACATACTAACAGGAGCACCATTTTCAATACTTATTGGGTGCATGAAATACTTTGCTTTTGTATTGTAAATGATACATAATCATTTCTATAAAAATGGGAAATCATGACCACTTGAGTTTGCTATGTGCTGTGTATATGGCCTATATATATGCAATGACTATGATGAAGCACGCTGATTATTACTACTTGTGACAAAAGTAATACGCAATTATATTACTGTCAATGATAATCAAATGACTAGGAAAATTGGATTAAAAGTTACAAGTAAATGATTTCAGTTTTTCCATTATTCCTTAATTGCATTTATGCACTAAATTTTTATAAATATGATCGAGCTAATGGCTAAGTCTTTTAAATATGTTCATGCATTGACAAAAGAATAGGCCCACATATACTAGCCCAACCCAATTTATTTACTAAGCCTAGGCCCAAACCAATTTACTGGCCTACCTCTGAAGTCTGAACTGGGCCAAGCCCACCTCTACTGATAGTAGTTAGTCAATTAATATCTTAAACATGGTGCCTAAAACTACAGATCACTCCTCTATATCTTAAACTAGAATGCATATGCACATGTACTTTCATCTGAGATTTCACTGATTTCTTCTCATATGTCTGCTAACAACTGTAGGATCTGAACAACACAATTTTGTCGAATGCTGTAAAGGGTAAGCTCGGTGCTCTACGCTGTACCAGTTTCCAGCATATGGGTATATGTAATAATGTTTCCATAAGATTTATGTGATCGTCGTGATATTGCAGCATTTTCACCCCTGAAAATCAGAATGGGAGGAACATTACAGGATAGGCTAATCTACCAAACAAACGAGCAACAACCTTGTAATCCATTTGTCAAAGACACCTCTCAATTTCTTGGATTCTCACAAGGCTGTTTGCCCATGGCGCGATGGGATGACCTCAACAGATTCTTCAAAGAGACGGGGTATGTACACTACTAGTTTATTAACAAATTTCCTTGCTAATGAGCATATGCTGTACATATCTAAACAAATGTATCTTTCAAGTCTTCTACAAAAATGTAAACAGAAACCAAGTAAAAAATTTTGGAACTCTTAAAAGGTTATATGGCATTTATATGACTAGGGCTGTGGTCACTTTCGGGTTGAATGCACTAACGGGAAGAACCATAAACCCAGATGGGTCAGCAAAAGGAGCTTGGGATCCCAGCAATGCTGAATTACTTTTAAGATACACAGTAAACAAGGGATACAGTATCTATGGATGGGAACTTGGTAAGATGCTCTTAAGTATGAATTGCTCACAAGATTTCAAGCGAATCAAAGTACTCAGTTACAAAATTATGACATATTGTCAATGTTCTGAACTATTGATAGGAAATGAACTCAGTGGAAGGGGAATAGGTGCAAGAGTAACAGCTCACCAGTATGCTTCAGATGTGAACACCCTGCAAAATCTGATTGAAAAGGTGTATGTAGGCTCTGAGACAAAGCCTCTTATACTTGGCCCTGGAGGATTCTTTGATGCTACGTGGTTCGCAGAGTTTATTGGCAAAACAACCAAGTCTCTCCAAGCAATCACCCACCACGTCTATAACCTTGGTGCAGGTAAAGCAGCACGACCTTCTAGAAAGTCTCCCTATCAGATTATATTGACAAAAGATTAGATGACTATAATAAGACATTAGGGCTGTGTACATCTGTACCAGTAGGACTAACAGGAAAATAAATTATCAAGTACTCGGGAAGTAGTACTTATTTGATAATTCAACAGCAAATATAAAACTCAAAGAGAGACTTGAATTTAACCTTTCACTTGAACCCTTTTTCTGATTTGCAGGTGACTACAATGGCCTTGTAGGTAATATATTAAATCCATCCCACCTTAACGGGGAAGAAAGAGTGTTCAAAAAACTCCAACAGGAAATAACGAATTCAGGGACCTCAGCTGTTGCTTGGGTTGGTGAAGCAGGTGGTGCTTTTAACAGTGGTCGAAATCATGTTACAAATACTTTTGTGATGAGCTTCTGGTAAACATTCCACTCAATTAGCCACTATAACTCAGCTAAATTTTCGATGAACATTGGCTTAAGCTTACAGGCTTTTAATAAACAAAAACAGGTACTTAGATCAGCTTGGAATGGCAGCAACATATAATACCAAAACTTATTGCAGACAAACTTTGATAGGTGGAAATTATGGGCTTCTCGATAGATCTAATTTTGTGCCAAACCCTGATTATTACAGGTACTCTAAAAATAAGTTTTATAGCTATAATTGTTATGCAAGCAGAGCATATATTCTAAATTGCAGCAAATTTGTTTTATTACTGACTTGATAATATTTTTAGCTCATGTCATGGGATGTGACGAAGTTTTATACTGGCTGTGACGAAGTTTTGGATCGTAAGGGATGGAGGAGAAAGATTTATGTTCATGACTACACGGAATAATCAAATTTGGTTCATGTTAGCCGACCCCACTTTTGGGATTAAGGCTTTGATTGATTGATTGATTGATTGATTGATAATATTTTTAGCGCCCTTCTTTGGCATCGTTTGATGGGAAAACAAGTTCTCTCTACAAGCGTTTCTGAGACGAGTAATTTACGAGCATACACTCATTGCTCGAAGCAATCTGTGAGTACTAACAATTTCCATATCAAGTTCTTATCTTATTACATATGGCTTTGAAATTTTTTACACACAATATTTCAGCCACTTCAGTCAAAACAATAAGAAGCATTTCCTAAAACAATAATATGTCTTCTTGAACAAGGAAAAAAAAAAATTGTCACACCTACTTTAAGAAGTATATGCTAACTAAAGACATCCAAAATCGAAACATTTAGTTTGAAATGGAAGGTTTAACTATACAGTTTAAACTAGATCAAGTATATCATGCCATACTTGCTCATTTTAAGGTTTTTTATGAATAAATTCCATTGAAACTTTGAAAGGTGAAAATTCAGTAGAGGAAAGACAGGAAGTTGTATTTGACAAGGCTAAACTTGATCTGACATACCGTATTTATCCATTCAGCAAGGGATCACATTGCTCTTAATCAACCTTGACGCTGAGGCGACCCTTAGAGTCAACATATCTACAGAAACAGGCACCATTTCAGCAGAAAACAGCGGACCATTTGCTAAGAAGTCCAAATTTGGCAAAATGCCAATATTTACTCAGAATATAAGAGAAGAGTACCACCTGACAGCCCCAGATAGGGACTTGAGCAGCAAAAAAATGCTCCTAAATGGGAGAGTTTTGAGTGTTGATTCCTCCGGAGGCATCCCAATACTGAAACCTGCAATTGTACATATAAATGATCCGATAACTATTGCCCCATTTTCAATTGCATTTGTCCATATACCAAGCATTGTTTCAAACGTTTGTAAATAAAAACAGATACAAATCATTATACTATCTCCATTACATATTATTTGCAACGATTTATTTGAAATAAATCGTTGCAAATAATATGTAACGGAGGTAGTAGATTACATATACTAGGGAAACACAGCATAAATGTACCAAATTCAAATCAAATATCAAAGCAAAGCTTTATAGTCCTGAAACAGTCTCGTCTCAACTGTATTTGTTACAATCCAAATCCGACTTCCACGCTGAAAAGCAAGGCAAGGGGTCAACAAAGTACTGAGGCAAGAAATCATATAGTAAATTGGAAACAATATGGTGAGTCATTCGAACTTAATAAACATAAGAAGAGCACTCGTAAGCTAATAAACACAAAATGTTTCCAGTAATAGTATTAGACTATTAAGCCGCATATCTTATGCTCATCCTCAAGTTTTTTCACTAGAAAACTCAATATAATCTACAGAAATTTTCAAAATTATAAATAATGTCTCCTTGACTTTGAATTTCTGATATGGTATAAAAACAATCATGTTACATTGACTCAGCTAGCCATTGTTGGCTGTTGTTGTAGTGCACTGGGAACCACAGGTCTCCAGGTCGTTCCTTCTGGGCTGTCCATCAGAGTAATTCCCACTGCAGCCAATTCTTTCCTTATTGCATCTGACTTCTCATATTCTTTGTTCTTCCTTGATGTGTCTCTCTCTTCAATCTTTTGCTGAACTTCAGCTTCTGAGAGATTGGCACGTTTCAAAGCCTTCTCTTTGAGCTGATGTAAAGCCTGCACTACCACATGTCGACATTAGTTAACGTTTTTCCTGGTTTTTTTTGGCTGCATTGGATCTAAAAACATCTACAAAGTTTACCTCTGGGTAATTTGATGGCATCAACCCAAGAGCAGCCAGGACATTTCTGATTGCCTTCTCTAAGGCTACAAGTGATTCAATTCGCAGCTCACGCTTTTTTCCCTGTAGTGCCAAATGTTAAAAATTTATCATAAAGCTGAAATAATCCCTTTATGATACCAAACTAGAAAGGCATTTCTTCCTGTAATAGAATTATAATGGAGATCAGATAGTAAAAAAGAATTGAGTAAAAGAATGGCCACTCAAAAGAGCATCCAAAGCAAACCACAAAGCAACCAAATTCACAGATCACAACTTTCTGATTATCATCAATTCATCACCCAGGATTATCCAAGTATTTCCCATTTAAAATTTCCCTTTATTTATTCATGACTATCATCTTTTACAATTCAGAGAAGCAGATATCCATCTCTTTCAAGTAAAACCGTCATTCATATATCAAACCCAGCAGATAGGTTAACAAAGCTTCAGTAAGTAGACTTAATTAACCAATATAGCAAAACGTTATTTTTTTTCTTCCATGACTTGTTATTGACCACCCATAAAAGAACAAAATGACTTAAAGCAGACACGACTTCATACTCACATCAGATGCTACACGCCTACACACCTTTTGAAATAAGGAAGAGGAGGGAAAAGGAGGGAAGGTAGAAACAAGAATGATAATTTCTGAACATTATATACAGTACTATTCTTTTATTAATTTGGGAAAATCCGATCTGGGACATAGTCAAATAATAGTTCAGCCCAATCTACTAACATAATAGCCTCTTATTTAACTTACGTAAAGGAAAATTGGGATTAGTCATAATTACATACCTTACGAGTATGAAGAAGATCATTCATGGTCTTCAACGGATCAGACAGTCCAGCAAGAACAACTGGAGTAAGGAGATCATCTGACATGGAATTCACAAAACTAATTTGGAAATCATTGATGCAGCTTGCAATATCCTGGGGAATTGAATTTTTTAAACTAGCCTTGTCATGCTCGCCCAGAAGAACTTGACTATCATATAATGTCTGCATACAGATCGCACTAGATATTAAAAACAAAGCCAGTAGGAGCAACAGAACCACCTAAGTTTTGCCCATATCATAAGCAAAAACTACATCACAAGAGCATAGAAAGGAACAAAAAAAGAGAAGCAGTAAGTTAAAGGGCATAAGAATTCATGCCATAATTTCAACATTCCTAATCATGCAAGGAGGACAGGCTATTTCCATTAACTTCATATTAAAGAAGTGAAGGGCCCCAAGTTTATGTTAAGAGGGCATTATAAATTACCATATATAGAACAATTTGAATGTGCCTAAAGATTAAAACAACATTTTCAATAACAGAAATTATTGCTAGACATACCTGGTATATGTAGAAAATACGTTCTGATGCATACTCTAATAAGGCATCAGAATAATTTATTGGAGAGCGATAGTGGGTTCCCATGAGGAAGAGTCTCAAGGCAAGTGGGTGATAAAGCTCTATAACCTGGAAAGACCAAAAGCTTACTAGATTCAGTACAACAGCCAGAAATGGAAAGGTTGTGAACATGAGGTGAATAAAGATCACAATTCACAATAATTAGAACTGAAAATCTTATAGCTAAATCTTTTTACCTGCCGGATAGTGAAGAAGTTACCAAGAGATTTGGACATTTTTTCCGAATTAATAGTGACAAATCCATTATGGACCCAGTAGCTTATATTACTTTCACGACATGCAGCACAGCTCTGAACGATTTCGTTTTCATGGTGAGGAAACATAAGGTCCATCCCACCACCATGTATGTCAAAAGAGTAGCCAAGATATACAGCACTCATAGCACTGCATTCAATATGCCAACCAGGTCTTCCAGGACCCCATGGACTCTCCCAAAAGGGCTCTCCTTCTTTGGCAGACTGTAAAATTAGCATAGTTTTGTAAAAGGTCATATATCAAAAGTAGCCAAACAGCACAGCAAAGTAAAACTAAATGTTACGACCTTCATCAACAACAAAAAGTCAAAAACCACCTTGCTGCAGGCATTTTTTTAAAGGGGAGGTAAATGTACAATTTAAATCTTTTGCATTCTTTTAGATGTGAACAGTGAGAAGACAAGCAATAAAAAAAATAATAAATAAATAAAAAAAATAAATAAAAACATTGATGCAACAAGGCTCAGATCAAAAGAATCACATATAACACTATGGCTGGATATCCTCAAAAGTCTAAGCATGGTATACTTTGAAGTGTACAAGTATCATGTTATATCCAATATTGAGGTGTTAATATATTACATCAATTAATTCCCAATAGGAATTAGAATTGAAATAGAACATATGAGAGAGCAAACCACAACACAAGGAACACGGCACGTAAGCTATTACAGAGTACAGACTCAGTTCACTCTCCAATTCTATCTGATACAACTAAATGGTTACACTTCCCTTTTATTAAAACCAAGGAAATGATTGGAATCTTACAGAGAGAAATGGAAAAAGGTGGAATCTTGTAAGAGAAATAAAAAAGTTTTTAAGAAAATAGTGGGTCCAAAAGAATAAATACATCAATACATGTATAAAAAGGGGAAGGAAATGATTTTTTTTAGAAATTGTAGAACACATCTCAAAATGGAAAAACGCAGAATGTAAGTGTAACCATTATCTAATATAGAAAAGCATAATCATTGATATGAATTGGGGGGAGTAGTAACAACCTAGATAAAACCAAAGATGAATTCTGCTCCAATGATTTCCAGAAAAATATGGAAGGATAATAAAGATCTTTCCAAAAAAAGTTAGAAAATCCTTACTTTCCATAATGCAAAATCAGCTGGATGTCTCTTTCTCGAGTCAATAGCTACTCGCTCACCAGCTCGATTGTCTTCCAATCTTCGTCCAGACAATTGTCCATAATCAGGGACCTTTGCCACCGAGAAGTAGACATCCCCATCCACACTATAGGCAAAGCCATTATCAACAATCTGCCAAGAGAAAGAGAGAGAGAGTATATAACAAAAAAAAAACAAAAAAACAAAAAAAAAGAAGTCAAATGAATAACTTATTTTACAAAAATTGCAAGTCATCCAGAAAGTCCTTCCTGAATTTATGCAATATAGTCCTCAACATAAAACAATTTTATGTAAAAAGAATCTTTTCAGCCAACAAACTATATATGGAATCACAAAATGACCTTATATATGAGCATATCCTGATAAATTAATTCGAAAAAATACCTGCTTAATCATGTCTATAATTTGTGGAATGTGATCGGAAACACGAGGTTCTACTGATGGAGGCAAACAATGCAGATAGGCCATGTCTTGGAGAAATTCGTCACAAAAACGTTTGCTAAGAGATATTGGATTCTCCCCCAGTTCGTTAGCTCTGGCAATTATCTACAGAATTCGAAAATTCCATACTCAGGTATCCTGTCAGACAAGTATAAGACAGTCGGTACATGACATTCATATTAACTCAAAGCTAATATTACATTGAAGCACAAATATGTTGATTGCCTTGACGTGACAAAACTTTTAGCTTTAAGACAAATTGATCACAAACATATAAAGTTAAGAGAAAGTTTAGGATAGTTAAAAAGATCCATTTTATAATTATAACAGCCAGAGGAGGGTATTCATTAGCACATGACGTTATAGCTTGTTAACTAACCTTGTCATCAACATCAGTAAAGTTGCGAACGTAACAGACTTCATAACCTATATGCTTGAGATGCCTGCCAAACCATCAAATTAAACAGAAACAGCACTAATCAGCTGACACGGTGATGATTAAAAATACACATAACCAGTTCAAATGTTCAGTTAATCTAATACTTTCGTATCTATTAGTAGTCATCCTGCCAACCTTCGATCTTCCTAGACCATAGAGACAGTTTTTCAGTTTCATCACAAGTAAATTAAGTTCCCTATTCCATTAAAAGAGATATAAGTCAAACAATTACATTAAAGCCTGATTACCACTCTAATTACAGCACATACCATCAAATTATGTAACCTTATCCCTTCAACAAATCCAATCTTTTTTTGGGTGAACTACAACAAAGCTTTTAACTTTCCATCATCAAACCAACAACTAAACAAAAATTTCTCCATAATACATTATAAACAATTAACAATTGATAACATCCATCTAAACAAAACAAATTTACAAACAGGCATTTATATATCAACAAACCATATATTTAAACAAAAAAAACAGAAACTTCACAGCAATAAAACCAAATTCACAACACTAATGTGCAGGACAACTAGCTCAATTGGTTAGGGTACTCAAAACCCGGATCAAATCCCGTCTACATCATTGCCCTTCGCGACTCTCTCTACACCCAAACAAAGATTACAACATAACAAAGATCAAGAAAGAGGGAGAAAGAGTGAACCTGTAAAGAATATCAAAGGTAACATAAGCTCTAGCATGACCAATATGGCTGAAATCATAAGCAGTAACCCCACAAACATACATTCCCACTTTGCCATCAATTTTAGGCTTAAACAACTCTTTTTGCCTACTCATTGTGTTATAAAGCCATAATTCTTTCTTGATTTCACCCTCTAATTTCTGGTTATTTGAATCAATAATCGAATTATTAATGGTATTTTTACCATTAATTGAAGGGGTAGAACATAAGGAACGAACCCTTTTGTTAATTGCATAGTTTGTGGGGTGATTGGAGAATTGCAAACGGAATTGAAGTGGGGTTTTGGAGAGAGAAAGAGGGGTTAGATATGGCGGGAGGAAGGGTTTGCAGCACCTTGCTAATGCTACCATTTTCGGCTATTTTGGAGATAATCTTGATGTGGTTTTGTCAATTTGGGTTTATGTACCACCACTAACTAACGATGGTTGATTTTGCAACGGGAGATTTAACAATTAGTTCGACACTCGGTTTAACACTTTATTAACCCATTAAAATCCGGTTGTTCCATACTTCTTTTGGTTCATATACTCGTAGAATCGTTGTACTTTAATTATTTCGACTTTTGTGATTACTTATGTGTTATTCGATTTCACATATGTATAACACAACACAAGTTATTATGCAAACGGTGTATGAGTAATATTTATGCTAAGTATCATAATTGTGTATGTTACACAATCTCATAGTGTGTAGACACTAAGACACATACGTATTACAAATACAATGTGTGCATGTTCGTGTTACAAATACCATGTGTGCAGGTTAACTTGTTTGTTTTTGTATGTATTCGTGCATCTTTACACAACAAATAGAATGATGAGATGAATTATAACCACAAGGTCCACAACTAATCATATGCAAGATCGATAATTGTAACCCTAACCTCAATAATATATACGACAAATTCTTAGGTTATGTTAAATGTCACTAGTTTTTTGTCACAAATTCTATTATTTCCTTTGTTAATTCTAGTTGCAATTGTTTGACTAAAACTATTCAGTATTACTCTTTTAGGAAGACTATTCACAAAGAAGAGTGAATGGAGGAAGTACAAGACGATTTAATAGGAAGTACAAGACGATTTAATAGTCAAATTGTCAATTAAAATAGGCTCAATTCAACTTATTAAACAACATATTGTTTTTTTTTTCGCATTTACTCATCATTAATTCTTTACCTCCGAAATTTAAAAATTTTGATAATTTCATAATTGAAAATTGAGATATACAGCTTTATATCTTAAGATAACATATTTAAAAAAAATTCAAATCACATCTATAACACGTTGTTACTCAAAACTCATCTCCTCACATTTCAAATGCTCTCTACACCTTTACTTGTAAACTTGTAATCGGTTTATATGGTAACTTTTAATGTCTCACAACACGAGTCTCGAGTCTATCTCATGACTCATCTTATAATAGAGTAAGTTAAATACAAAACGGTGAATAACAGATAGTCCTTAGCTTGAGTCCTTGTGCACCGTAGTTGACAAAATTCGTAAAGTCATAGGAGCCCCTTAAAATTCCCCGCCCTCCATCTTCTGACCGACTGCAACTGCTGCTGCTTTCATTCCACCCTCTTCCAATCTCTATCTCTCTCTCCTCTTCTCTGGCGATTTCAATTCCGAGGTATCTTCTAACCCTAATTTCATCAATCTCATTCATTTTCTCCTTGCAATTTCAATTTCAATTTCTTCAGTAGGTTTATTGTTTCCAATTCACGTTTTCCTTTCAATTTCTTCTTTCCACCTTAACAAGTATGAATATTCGGATTTTTCTTTAGCAGTTAATTGAAGATTTTTTTGATTTATTTCAGCTTAAAGATATTGTAAATTTGTTATGATCATGTGAATCGATGTTTCGAGTTGTTTTGCGAATTAGTTTTGGAGTAATTGATTTCAGTGTTTAGTGATGATGATGATCTTATGCACTAATTTATTGTGTATCTTAGTTAATCTTGTGAGTAAGTAATGCAAATGTGCATAATTCAAATAATTAGTAGTTTGTGCTGATAATCGTATCATGCTCCCTTTGTTTAGATGCATCGGTTTGATTTTTTTCACTACTAACTTTGATCTCGTTTATTTACTAAACTACAATTGATGTGTTAAGATACATGTCATCTTACGAATTGTTATTGTGATAGTCTCAATGTATATTTCTGAATGTTATTTTTTTATAATTTTTTCTAGTAAATGATTAGAGATTTTTAAGTTAAGGTACAAACAGTACCTTATATTAGAGATGTATCTATCGAGTTCCTGACAAATTACATGTTTAGAAGTTTGTATGAACCATGTATCCGATGTCCCTCCCGACTCTTGTTCTTATTATCCCTAGAAGCAAATCTAAAATTGGTTAATCTAATGAGTTAGTTTGGTTTGGCGATTGTTTCAGGCATGTTGATGACTGCTAAGAAACTGGAGGTTTTGGGATTGCAGAAGAACAAGGATTTGCTTTCTCAATTATCTTCTTTTCAGACCCTGCTGGATGATGTTTATGCATCTACCTGTCCCAGCATTGACGACTATGCCAATAGAAGAGATTTGATTCGTATTTTTAATGATATCGCTAGGGAAATGTATGGTAAGCTTTCTGTTATGTAAACGAGGAACTATATCACCATATCCTAGTGGGTGTCCTCTTATACTTTTCATGCTAAACTTGGATCAATAGAAGAGGAGAAATAGTCTATTGTTATTTTGGTATTGGTACTGCTCGCAGTGTTGTTAGATATTCTGGTGTTAAATAGTTTATCTTGGGAAAGTCTTGCAATTTCTAAATGGTGCTTCTTAAATGTTTGAAAGGTTAAGTTTGACACATTGCTCATTGTGAAGTGCATATTTTTGTCTTTTTTGTTGATGTAACATTGACTATGTTAAGCTACATAACTTTTACTACCTATTGCACAAAACATATTGCCTGTGAGTGAATGTATAAATTCTTCATTTTAAAACTGTAATTCTGGTTTTATGCACATGTTCCTTGACAAGCTTTGCTTAGTTATCCATTGAAATTTTTTTTTAATTTTTTTTTTTATTTTTTATTTTTTTTTTTATGCAGAGATGCCTAATAAATAAGCTAGTCTGAATCATTTTCTTTGCCCTTGAACATGAAGAAGTTTTTCAAATGTCTGAATTTTGCACAAGTAGTCTTGGTACAAGACCTTATATTAGACAGTTATATCTTAACCTGTTGTAGATCTTGCTGAGCAGTAGCTGCTGCACCAGAGCTGATTGCATCGTCAATGCAAGGGCACATATACTGAATGAAACTAAATTATCACTCATGACACACATAATAAACTACAATAATTAAGAAATGTAGAATGATTAGCTCTTATGTTACCTTTTTTATAGCCATTCACTAAGTAGTGGCATACTGCCGGAGTGCCGCTTACCTTATCTGATAAAATTGTGATTTTATGGATCCAAAAGATTGAATCGGAATATACTTTGTGCCTTTGCGGAATGTACTTTAAGAACTTTCAGAAGTACAATCTGCAATATAGTATTGGGAAGATAATCTTGTTTTGTTGATTGTATATTGTATAGAAAAGTACACTGCTGAGCAAGAGCAAGTGATAGAGTGCAGACTGCAAAGTTTTTATTATTTTATTCTTTTTAGCAATTTAGTCTATTACTTTATGAATATACAAATGAGAAATATTTGTATGGTGATCATGAAACCACAAAGCATCCCCTATGCATACTATAGTCTGCTGATGATAGCATTTATGATACGGTCTTATATTTAGATACTAGAGTATTTGGGCTACTTTTCATGTTTCTTGCTTTTAACTTCTTTAGGTTGACTAAAAATAGTAGTGAAAACCTTTAAAGAATTTAGCTCGGCTTGCTGGAGGTTTTATTACCTAAAAAGAATATTTTGCGGCCTTTCGGTATAGTTGTTTAGGCCCCTAGGTTTTTTTTTCCCCTTCTTTTCTGGTTGAGAGGGGGGGGGGGGGTGATTTTATCTGGATTTTTGTTTTTTGTAATGAGATTCAGGAGGTGCCCATTAAAAAAATCATAACCGGAAGCTAAAGCACAAAATTTAAAAAACAAAAAAAAACCTGTTAACTTATTTATTAGAAGAAATCATTCTTACACTTTCCACCATTTACTTTAAGCATTTGTTTTTTTGTTTGGGGAGGGGGGGGGGGGGTGGTCAATCTTACCTTTTTCCCCTTGTCTTTATATTCAGGAAAATGCCTGGAAGAATACCGGTTTCACTTACAACTAGTTTGAGGCCCGGGCGATGCCCCGTGTCATTTTTTTTTATATATAAAAAGCTATAGTAAATTGTTATAAAAAATAACTTTAATAAATTAAAGGGAAATCTATTGATGGTTTTATAATTTTTTTTATTTTTTTTTTAAAAACCATTTTTTTTTATAAATTGTATTGAACATTAACAAAATTCATTGTGAAATATGTAGTAACACAACTTTTATACTTCATATTAGTTTGTTATATCTGTTAAATGAATTTTTATACACCATTATAAATTTCTTCAAAGTATAGATGAGCAAACAAAAGAATGAGCATTAAAAAATTAGCATTTATGAACATTAATTTTTTGTGAGGGAAAATTGATGATTAGTTTTAATATGACATGAATCACATGACCCCACATCATTTATTAATTCATGACGACACGTGGCAAAAGTGATGACACGTGGCATGATTACAATTCTTGCCTTGGGTTTTAATATATATATATATATATATATATATATATAGATATATAGATTTAAATTTAAATTTACCTTGATTGTTAAAAATTAATTTAAAGTTTGGAGGTTATATTCACAAAAGAGTATGATCTGCTATTTATCTTGTTCTATTGTCTGTTGTATATAGGAAGACTCGTACTCTGAAATAGTTTGAAAAGGTACCCACAAGACCTCAGCTTAATCCTATATTACCAAAATTCCAAAAAATGTGATTAATTAAAAAGGACGAGTGAAATTAGGGATTATTACTGTCAATTGTGACCCCTTCACCCCTTTTTTCTTTGAAAACAAAGCCATTTATGTCATCATTTTTTTTTAATGGTCATGTTATACATTTATTATATTTATGTATCTATGAGGGAAAAATTAAAACCTCTCTAATAAATCCATTCTTATAAATCTCAGGAAATGAAGAATGCCCTGTAGTGGAGGATTTTGGATCATTCTTGATGAATATGTTCAATGCTAAAAGTGACCTTGATTTATCAATTAATTTTAGTAATCAACTGTTTGAAGCTGATCGCATTGCAAAAATCAAGACCCTCCGCAAGTTTGCAAAGAAATTCTATGCCCTTCGAAGTAAGTAACCTACAAATTTCTCCTCACTTAACGTTTGTTAAGTTATGGCTCTCTTTTGATACTTCTTTTACTTAATCTTATAGAAGCTACTCCTCTGCTGAAATATCTAATGTATTGCACTTATTAATAGTTTCCTCGGTGCTGAAATCTGCTTCAAAATTATTGGTTTTGCGGCGGATAATCATTGTTTGTGTAAGATTATTTTATAGCTATGTATAATATATAAAGTAGCATCCTTCATTTATGGTATCAAGTAGATAAACTAACTGATTTTTTTTGTTAACTTATTCAATTGAATTACTCAACCGATATATAAATGCTTAGGCACTTTCTTAAGTGCTAATTTTCTTAGAGGTAAGTATGCATGCAAATATTGTCTTTGACTGAAGCATTGTGTATTTGAATTTTGAAATGATGCTTTAACATGCGTAAAGGAAATATATAAGGCTTTAATCAAAGAAGTTACTCCCTCATTCCCATGTATAGTGAGAATGAGGAATAATGCTTAGATTAACATGCATTAATCAAAGGAAAAGGATGATAAATTGGACATAATAATATGCATATGGGAATTTTATACTTTGAGATTATGAGAATATTATAATTTGATATTACAGTGATTATTGCCTTATAAGCTTATTTGTGATGTAGAAACTTTGTCTTGACTCTTGGTATAGTACTTAAATTACGTGGGCACACTGTTCGTAGGAATAATGCAGTTTTTTTTTTTTTTTTTTTTTTTTTTTTTTTTTTTTTTTTTTTTTTTGGGATTAGTTGCAATTTTAGCGTGTCATAGGTTTTTGTGAAACTTAGCAAAGTGGAGTTTGAATATAAATTCCACTTTGCTGCATTATGTGGCAGAGCAGAATAGGCTGTCTCTATAAACACTAAGTCAATAACTGGTGTATCTGAACAAGAGGTAGTTCAATATCTCCCTGTCTGGCCTTTATCTTGTTTAAAATGTTACTTTTCAGTTTGCTCCATTGATAAAGTTTCCAAGTTTTGTGGCTGTCAGTCACTATTATAGAGCTGGATCCTTTCTTCCTTGCTCCAAGCTCGGTTGACCCTTTTATATATTTGCAGAGAAAGGACATGTTACAACTGTGGAGCTGATCATGTCGGCTAGGGTGCCTGTATTAAAAGTTACTGATTCTGGATCTGGAATTGAATGTGATTTTTCGGTTGGAAATAGAGATGGTATTGCTAAATCCCACATTGTTTTCTTGATTTCAGCTATCGATGAAAGGTTTCAAAAGCTAAGTTTTATGGTAAGTAAAAGGAGAATCAAAAGCCAATCAGCTGTAGTTGGTAATAGCTTGCAAGGACTTGATTGAACATATGTTAGTTTTCCCTTTCATTTGCTCCGCATTAAGAGATGGATGAAGGTCTTTCAATAAGATGGGTGAAAGATGTAATTGTTTCACTTTCTTGGGGGAAGTCACGACTTATAAGATTGTGGATGATACCAACTTATAGAAGCTAGTCACTCACATCACATAGGACACATATACTCACTATTCTATACTCTTTTTGTTCTTTTATATTCTACCGTATATAATATTAAAAAAGATGATTGGATGTTATATAAAGTAGGGGGAGAAAAAGTAAAAAAGGTTGGTGGGTGTAAGGATAAGGTGTATGAAGTAAGAGAGTGGAAAGTTGTAATTGTTGTGGGATAAAAGGGGTAAGCTTGTAAAGGGGGTATGCCTAAGATAGAATGAGCAAATTGAGTAGAACAAAAAAGGTCAAATTTGGAAAGTGAGTAGAACAAAAAAGAACGAAGGGTGTATTGCGTATTTTATTTGGCGCTTTGCCTTTGTTTAAGTGTGCTAATTTTTTTGGGGTTGGGCAACAGCGACTTTCAATGATATAAAGGCTGGATTATGATACGAAAATTAATATACAGAAGGGGAAAAATTGTTGTGGATTTTATTTGCTGCAACTAAGGCCTGTAATTGAGAAAACATGATTTGATTTTTGAATTAATTGACTGTATGAAAATATGATTGGGGCTTGTAGTTCAATGAGAACTCCATTTGCTATTTGGGTTGTGTTTTATACTGAGTGCTGACTTTGTCACTGTATTAAATACCCAAAATAAAAAGGAACTGAACTATTGATCTGTAGAAACATATTTGTGTTAACCTTTTCATTTGCAACCGATCTTGCAGTTGAAAGCATGGGCTAAGGCACAAGATATCAACAGCTCTAAAGATGGTACACTGAATTCTCTATCACTGATATTACTGGCGGCATTTCATTTGCAGGTATGTTACTTGGATCAACCTATTATCTTTATTTTTTGTTGTTTTCTTGTATCTTAGAATTTTACCAATGTCCTAAATTATAAAGATGATCAAGATTATAGAAAAAGATGTTAATCAGAGTGACTATGCACTGCAGTTTTATAGTGTATGGTTGGGAATATTGCCATGTAATTTGTGCACATTAATGCGCGAACAAATGTTTTATCAGCATTTTTTACCATTGATTTTTCTCCAAGGGCCATCTGAATAGTCATTTTGTTGGCTGATGCTTGTTGCAAGTTCCCTGCCTCAATTCTGGTGATCAGACTTGCATTGATACTTGCTGCTGAATTTGTGCTAATTGCATGACCATTGAACTGTTCCAGATTTTTTAATGTGTATTTATTTCCAGATTTTAGATAATCTTTCTTTCCAGAAGGTTGAAATATCATCTTTGCACCATAAAATGACTGTTAGTCTATATTGAATGCTTCTTGGCAGAGTTTTGTACAAGTGTTGAAGACTTGAAGTATATAATCATCTTGATTTTATAATTGTGTTTATTATCCTAAAAAGTAAAAACATAAAGTCTGTCTTCTATTTATCATATTGGCATTTGGCAATGACATAGGTTATTAATGATTGGGGTTCATAAATAAAGTTGGGATATTTCTTTATCATTGACTTGACTTTTCTTCAATGATTTCTGGTGACTCTATGTTGATTGATGCAGACTCGGGACATCCCAATATTACCTCCATTTTCTGACATATTGAAAGGTACCTTTTTTTTTTTTTGTTTTTTCCTGATCATGAGTATAAATATAAAATATTAGATGGATCCTCTTTTTTCTTTTTTCTTTTTAGTTGTTGTTTGCTTCTGCCTAGAGAGAAGTCTCAACTCTCAAGACTTGATATGGGTTGCAATACTTGCGAACCTCTGTTTTTTTCTGTAGACAAAATGATACTCTGGGGTGATTTGTGTACACGTCATTTCTGAATTTGCCATTGGTTTTACTGAATATTATGCTGGGAATGGTCATATAGAGATGAGATCTCGAATTTTCAGCATTTTTGTTTTGACTACTGTTTTTACGTCACGCACTCCAGATGGAACAGACCCGGAGGCTGTGAAGAAAATAATTCCTAGATTTTTGAAATATGGAAAGCGAAATAAAGAAACTCTTGCTGAGCTCTTTGTATCTCTGTTGGCTAAGGTAATCATTTTGATTATTATGATATTATCTCGGTTTCAAGTTATGGGGTAGGTTTATGGAGTATGTATGTTTTTAATTATTTCTCATATATTACGGTTGCTCTAAATTTCCATTATGCCATTTTATGCAGTTCTTAAGAAGCACATGACATAATAGTCAATTAATTTACTCTTTTAAATTTAAATGCTTACTGTTTTATGTGCTACGTCTTAAAAAAACACATTTAAGTTTTGTATCAAAAAAGGGAGTTACATGATATGGTTGGTTTAGGACCTGTTTTTATCTATGTCAGTAGTTTTGTACAATTCCCACTGGTTTTGATATCTTCCATTGATTTTTCTTGCCATTATAGATTGAATCAGTGGAATCATTGTGGTCGAAGGGAATTTGTGTTAGCACTTTTGAGGGAGCATGGATATATAAAAACTGGAAAGCAACAGGTTTGATAAGAGTAAGCTACCTGACTTTATTAACTGAAGTGTACGCCTGTAAATTTTAATTCAAATTATTTTTTTGATCATATTGGTCCTATAGCTTCCTACCTGACAATCTTGCAGATCGAGGATTTTACTGACAGGTCCCAGAATACTGCAAGAGCAGTGAGGTCTGCTAAAATTACCAAGATTTATTCATGTATCCGGCGCTCTGTGGAACAGATTCAGCTCTTTACCAAGGGAATGATTAGCGCTGACAATTTGAAGAGTCTTTTATTTGGTAAAGTTCCACCTCAGACCAAGAAGATAATTGCAAATGCCTATGATTCAAAACTATCAAAGTCCGTCCCACAAAAAAGAAAGAAGAAGTGCCTGACAAAGGGGGCTCCTGCTGAGGAGCAAAGACCTGGAAAACAAGGTAAGCATTGTCATAGTCCTTCCAGCACGAAAGTCCCAACACCCTCTAGAACAGGCAGGGTAAAAAAGAAGTCCAGAAAAAAGAGGAAATCTGTCCAAGGCTCTGGAGTAATTATACCTCCGCATATTCTGGATGGCCAACCGCCTCCCTATTCTAACCCTTATGTTCAAGGTTCTGCAGGATTTATAGCCGATAGAACTCATGTTGAGACTTTGATAGATGCTTCACCAAACTATCCTCTACGCCAACCTATTTCCTTTTCAGGTTATGGAGGATTTAGACCAGAGAGAAATCATGAAATGATGAAATATGCTGATTCCAATTTTCCACAGCACCAACTGCCCTCTCATTCTAATCATCTACAAATCCAAGGTCATAGTGGGGTTAGATCAAAGAGAACTCATGCTCACAATTTAGTTCATGCTCCAAATTTCCCGGCAGGTCCATTTTCTGTTTTTAATCCACCAGTCCAAGGTTTTGGAAGATATATGCATGATAGAATGCATGTTGATACACCGATCTACTCCGGCTCAATGAGCCGACCACATCCCCCTGCTAATCTTGCTGCAGGATTTGGTCCTGAGGCCCATGTTGAAACTATATACCATCCCGCTAATAGTTTTCAAACATCTCTTCCGTATACTTCTTCCTATAGACCAAGTAGTAGTGCAGTGCCTTCCCATCAGCCTTACATTCCTACTGCTCCTTATACAGATCCTGCTGGATTGCAAAGACAGCATGATACTCGCCAATCTTTCCAACATGTACCTTACTACCCTTATTAGCTGTGAAATTCTGTGGTGGACTTTATCAATAGTCTAGGGACATGGTATAATGCTAGCACAGTAGATGTGCAGGCGATAGTTGTTACATTATTACACAAAACACTTTTGTCATTCATAATAGTAATCATCAACTTCCATTTTCTTTTCAAAACAGCCTCGAGTAAAATTTGAAATTTGAATCTTCAATTTATTGATGGACGAATCACAAATGTTATCGATTCAAGATTTGTTAGGTTAATAACAATTATAAGTTCACAAATAGAATAAAGCCAAGTAAAACCTTGTGAATCAGAAATTATGGAGAAACTGGACTGAAAATGAAGTAGATGAGACATGATGTGATATAATGGTTAGCATTCAGCTCAATATATCGGACTCAAAACTTTTGGCATTCACGAGCTTAATATAACTTGTGTGAACAAGGCCTGTATTGTAATCAATAATAATGGATGTACTGATAATATTTTTCTTGTTAAGGCTTATGGAGGCCTCGCGTTTTTTCTATACAGCTCCTACATCAAGCCCCCATCCCCGAATGCTCCTCCTGATTCCTCTCTTTGCCTACACCCGGATCATGCCACAGAGCACACTTTGTCTGCAGGAAAATAGAATAAATATTATATTTGAGTTTTTGGCAAAAAATATGATCGTCTAAAAATACAATAATACCTTGTCGATTGGTACTACAACAAAGTCGGTTATCATCTATGTAAGTGGCTTGCAATCCCATCATCCATGAACCAACTGATGTATCATCATGTGCATACGTCTTTAAAGATACACTAGAGGAAAAAACAATTAAAGTATTAGGAGCTAGAAAATCCTAAAATGCTTGGCCAATTCAAAATATGAGCATAGTTAAAACAACCTGCCTCGATATTCAAAATTTATAATAGCTAATACACATTTTAGTGAGAAGACACTTCTACAAATCAACTTAGCAACCTTAAAAGCCAAATTCAAAATACAAGCATGGTTAAAAACAACCTGCCTCCCAACTCTCAAGCCCCAACTATTAGGCTGAAAGTTTGATTCTGTAAAAAAACAACTTGCTAGTGCAGTTCTGTTTTTATCACGATAAGTATTGGCTTGTCTCAGCATTGTGCACAATTTCCCTTAATAACAAGGGGGATTCAGATATTCTTATTGGTTGCAAATCAGTATTTTAGCTTATTCTATCATTGCCATTTCCAGCCCAAAGTTTAAAGGACTGCAACCACCCCAATAGTTCAATTTGATTACATAATCGAGTTATCTGGACAAAAACAGTAAGGCAAAAACTACCTGTTCACAAAAATGTACTCTGATAAACTTTTGGACAGTATTACAAGTGAACTGGCAGCATGTCGGAAGTACCTGATGCAAACAATGGAAAAAAAAAAGGCGTCAATAGCTGACATATAACAAGTCCATTTTCTGCCATTGAAGACAGTATGTTGTGGATAAAGCATATTATGAGTGCAAAGATTGAGTACACCATAAATTAGCTAGTTATTGCATTACAATCAGCAAATCAGCCTCACAAAAGCCTTACTTTTCCCCCACCCCTCCTCTTTTTTAAGCAATCCTTATCTATGGCAGAAGCAACAAATAAAATCAACAGATAGCAAAAGATTGAATCTGTAAAAGATTTAACTTACGATTTCTGATCACCGAACTTCCACCACTCAGGCTCATACCATTGTTTTCCCCTGGACAATAATGAACATCATGAAATTCCAGACATTGTATTCAATTTGTTATATGATATAAAAGATAAGCTACAATAAGAGATCAAAGCTTACACACACACACACACACACACACACACACACACACACACACATACAAGCTAAATCTAGTAAAAAGACATAAGATTTACTCTTCTGCTATCACGTCTCCAGACTTCATACATCCAATATATGCACTCTGCTGACCACGACGGCTCTCGAGAAGTCCAATCAACCCATCTGATAAATAAAAGAAAAGCAAATGGTGAGCTGAAAACATTAGAAGACAATTAAGTCGTGTATAAATCAGATACATATAAATAAGGGTTGACTTTCACGGATTTACCGAGGTCAAGATCAATACTATCATCAACTTTTACATAGAATTCAGCATCCCAATTTTGTACAGCAGTACTGAAGAAGAATTTCGCTTTCTTTGGCAATTCTTCTTGAGCCTCCTCATGCCCTTCCTAACAATTAGTCAAAGAAAATGCATGCATTACATGAGTAAAGCCGACCAGATTTAGGCAAGTTACAAGCAGATCCTTTAGACATAATCTGCCGTATTAGCACTTCACAGAACCAAATAAATAGCATATACCTAATAACTAGATACAAAGGAGAAACCTAATACTTAGTTAAGGGAAAATAAATATTTTGTTTACCCCTTCACTTAGCACATAGCCATGTATAATGATTAAAGCTGAAATCAGAAATATACAAACATCTGTGAATATTTATATCTCTAAGCTATTGGCGAGGAAGGTATTCAAGATGAAAAATATGATATGAATCAAGATACAAGAATGAAAATCATTCAAATTGCAAGGAGCAGTAAATGATTACGGGAAACATTTAATTGTTTATTTGAGTGCAGTCTCTCACGAACACGGTCAAGTACGCACTTAGCCATAGCAACATCGGCAAAAAGTCAATCAATCAAAGCCTTAAATCCATAAGTAAGAAAAGGAAATTTTGCAAAAAAACCACCTTTTAAATCTTGTTTTTTGCATTTAACCACCTTTTAAAAAAAATGTTGCAAAAAACCACCAATTTTAAAAATTTTGTTGCAACTTACCACCAATACAATGTAAAACAATTGATAAATTTGGCTAAAAAAGTGGTAATTTGCAACAAAATTTTTGAAATTGGTGGTCTTTTGCAACATTTTTTTTTAAAGGTGGTTATTTGCAAAAAAACAAGATTTAAAAGGTGGTTTTTTGCAAAATTTCCGTAAAAAAATTAAAAAAATAAATAAAAAAAATTCAAAACCAAAACCAAAAAAAACAATCAAGGTCTTTCATTGAGCTAACAGTCTTTGACTCACAAGAATTAAAAAATCTTTAGTTTGGCGGTTTTCCTCATCAATGCCACGATCCAAGCTATCACCTCGATTTGGACTGCATTTCAGAAAGTCAACGAATAAGTAACGTCCAAGAAAAATCAAGATAGTAATAATAGGAAAGCAAAGAATGATAGCAATGTTCAACATCTTGCAAAATGGGAAGTACAAAGACCAGAAAAGGTGTTGAGCAGAAGAAAAGACCTCCGACCAATAACAAATCGTATGACAATTCCTTTCTCCTCCAGTTTTTTCAAGTTATCACCTGAAACAGTAATCATGGAACTTGTGATACACATGCTAAGTTGCAGCTACAGAATTTTAATAAGCTTGTAATAATCAACAAAACCAGACACATCGGCAACCTATAGAAATATCAAAGGAATTGCAAACCAAGCAGGCAGCAAAAGATTAGTGGAACATATTTTGCTGAAGGTGCATGATAATCCCACATTAAAAGAAATTAAGGCCAAAGGATTTCTCCAAAGGATAAGTCCGACATCTCTAGTAAATCAATAATGATTTATTACAAGCCCATCACTCAGGCCTCATCAATTGATAAAAATACTAGTACAACAGCAAGCAATGCCAAATAAACAACCTAGACTCTTAGAGACCATTCATAAATTGCACATGATAAGCCATGCAAGTTATGGCATACCAGAGAGCCAAATGTAGACATTGCAATAGGGATATGGTCATACAAATTAAGAACAACGTTCAATTCAATGGAGGATATGAGAGAAGGAAGAGGGAGGGAAAATGGAGATGAGAAAACAGACACAAGATCATTGATTACAAAGTAAAAGAGATCCCCAACCAACTTTTACTTTTTTTTTTTGACACAACCCAGCCAATTTTTACTTGTATGAGAATAAATTAAAAAAAGAAAGGGAGGATATCATAAGATTATGTAAAGCAAAAGGCTAGATACATAGTACTCTAGTAACTAGTAATAAAGGGTAGGTAGATATCATGATATTCATGAAATTATGTCAGTGATCCAAATTTCTATGAGAGACATTAGCATAAGGTAGTTTAAATGGGCGACAATTGTAGATGCTAAGATTGCTAGCATGACACTAAATAGAAAGATTGGACATTAACCTCTAGGCATCCATGAGCCTCGAAAAGTATTGCGCTTTAAACGACTTCCAAATCCAGTGTAAACTCCAATAACAGCAAGAAGCTTCCTATCAGCAGAACCATCTTGTTTTCGCTGATTTCTTAGAAATCCTTGACTCTTAGCCAATGTCAAGTCCATCTCTGCCTCGGCAATTCTTTTCTCCAGATCTCTTAAACAACCAACATTGTAAATATCAGTAAAAATGACCAATGCAACACAAAAGCATCCACAAGCTGTAAGCATTTGGACTTGAGAAGGTACAGATACAAATAAAAGAATGGGAGCAGTACTTGCATCCTAGCACCATAAGCTTATCGTCTACAGTAAGAACCTTTGGTCTCTGCAAAGAGAAAAAGGAAACAAAATAGGACATGAAAATTATAATCAACCAAAGTCCAGAACTGAAGAGACCAAATTCACTAATGTTTTCAGTCATTGCTAACTAAACAGCATGGAAAGACATATACAATCTTATATTGTCCTTCCTGCACCAACTCTTTTGTGTAAAGAGGATATAAATCCAAATATCAAATCCAGTTATAACACAACAAACCTGGTCTGAGTTTTTTTGGAGAAGATTGACCAATAAAGTTCGGTTCTCAGCATCCTGCCACAACCTGATTATATGACACGGAAGTTAAAGACAGGAAGAGCAGACAGTAATAAAAACACACAAGTTATGAGCAATTGAGCATATATTTCTTCTCAGAATCATTATTAGACACTAAAGTGCAGGTACAACCATAAGGAGCTAACATCCGACACGACACATAAATGAATTCGATCTGGAACCTACAAAAATTTCACTCAGAAATGCCAAATCCAAACCTATGTACGTTTAATTAAATTGAAGGACAAAGGACTGTAATAACTTAACACATTTCCAGATTGATTGGCTACTGATTAATGATGAAAACAAATTACAAACCAATGAAATCAAATCAGTAAGTTCAAGTAGTAAGATAAAATCAGATGATCAATCATCAAAATGATCATAAATTCGTAATAAATGAAAAGATGTAAGCAATCCGATCTGAAAACACCAGAAATTGATCTAATTACAGCCTTTAACATCAATCAAATGAGCAGCCTAATTCTTCAATTAGGTCAAAATAATCTTAAAACAATCAAAAATTGAGAATTCACACTAATTTCTCACATAATAAATGCGCTGAATTCTACATAAATTACAGCCAAAATTCTCCCAAAATCATTCAGTTTCTCCAAATTGATCGAAAAATCAACAAATTATGACAAAATTGAAACGAAACAAAAGTAAGAGAGAGAATGATTGACCTGCCGGCGACGTAGAGACAAGCGACGCAAGAAAGGAAGGCTAAGAGAAGAGAAGGTTTAGCGGAAGAAGAAGACGACGAAGAATTGTACGCAGATGATCTTCCGACGCCTCTTCTCTCTCCTCCGCCTTTCGCCGCCGTCGTCAATGGCAGTGAACCCTCCATTTTCGCCGAACAGAGAGCACTTCAAGGTTGGGAGCTTCAACTTAAAAGTTAAGTGAAAAGCAGTAATTAAAAAGGGTATTCAATCAAAATAGAACGTTGTCGTTTAAGTACAAGGGTGTTTTTTTAGCTGTAACTCGATCAAGCGAGATGTCCAAGTCGAGTTCGGTGAGATCGGATTGGGTTGAGATCAATTTTAAAATTTGATTCACACTAAATTGGATAATATTTAAGTCGGTTTTCGAATCAAGTGAATCGGGTCAGGTTTTGAGACCTACCTGATACGGTGGAGATTGTGTAAAAGTTAAAAGTGTGTATTTTGTATTTTTATTTTTAATTTTTTGTACAAAATAATAACACAAATTCTGGAATAAGACGGAGGTTACGCCTGACGGACTATCATTAAATTATTGCAAAACGAGTTAAAGTTACCCTAATTTAAAATTCTCATTTTTATAACAAAATTTTTTAAGGTTATCGTTACTCTTAAATTATTATCTTATAATAAAATTAACGTAAACCTACCTTACGGAAAACTTGAAGTAAAAATCACAAACTTTTTAATTAAGGTTTTATCAATGCTATTAGTATTAATTTATATTTCAATAACACATAATTGAAAAACACATGAGTGCTAAAATGGTGCTTACAAGACTACTATTTCATGGTTAACCACGAGAACAAAGATAAACCATAATACTAATCTTGCAATTAAGAAACAAAAGAAAGTCAGTACAAAAACAAGCAAAATCTAAAAGTTGGGCATAAACCATATAGGAGCAAAGTATTCAGAAATTGTATCACCACCATCATAGAATGATGTAATATTTCCGGATGTCATGTCAAACATACCCATATCATGTCCACGGACGTCAGTTCCCATTGAAATACCCCAATAGATTCTTTCTTCATCGTCAATATAGTATATAGCGTTCTTTTGGCAATTTGGAGCCTTAGATATGTGAAGAGCACTAGCATAGTTATCACCAACAAATAACAAATAATCACCCAAATCCTCAACATTTTCCCACGACCAAGATTTTGTGTCACGAACAAGCTTATAGACCTTGAAATTAATGGTACGATAGCAATGTTTATTGTCCCAACGGTATATATACTCACCTTGAGCATCTTGATATTCATCCGCAATACCAGACTCTCTTTGGCGTAAGACTAAAAGTAAATTACCAGCTAACTCCACCATATACATCTCTCCGTCATTCGCTATTTCTTGGATTGTTGTTTCTCGTGTATTTCCATACAAATTGTAGGGAAAGGTAGTATAACCTTTAGCCATAACAGGACTAGAAGAATTAGCCGCAATACTAGCTATATCACAATACGCAATCCCTCCATTACCAGTGTCATCAATATCGCTAGACAAGATGACTACTTTTCCATCCCAAACCATGGCATGATGAATAAAAGGGCGGTGTGGATTTCGTGGCCATGGTTCGATTACTTCGGTCCATGCTTTGTCTCCAGGACGAGCAAAAGATATACTATCAATTGGGTAATGGATCGCAAACACAACTAGCTCGTCAGTGTTGTTGCTTCCAGGAATCTTTAATACAATGAATTCTCGCACCAAAATTTTCATAGCCCAGGGATAACTCTCCATCATCTCATCTGATGATGATCTGTCTTCATCGTCTGCTAATCTTCTGTTTTCTTCGTATGTGTAAGTGATTGAGTAAGCTGGCAAATCATACAACGAAGGGAGGCTTAATTCAGCTTTAGTAATCGGATTAAATAACTTAACATTCTTGTTTAAGTGTTGCAACACAATCCACCCACAAGACGAACCCCAACATCTTTTGATTCTTTTCTCGGATATCTGAGGAAGCATCATTTCGTAGCACTTGTTTTTGCTTAAGTTGAAAAATTTCCTACAATTCGAGTTGAAGTCGTTGCTTGGCTCCAACTCCAGCTCCGGCTTCAGCTCTGCTAGCAGCAACCAAGGCGGAGTTGGTTTATTTGCACGACTCCACTCGGGTATAACCGTGGAGTAGGAAACATGATTCCATGAATGACAAACAGCGGAGAAACGAATAACTTCCTCAACGGAATCCAATTTCAAACCAATTCCAGCAACAATATCAGAGGGCAATAACGACCAATCACACATCTACGACATTATCACATAAATAATTAAGAGTCTTAAAATCAAATCAATTCATAACAAAGAAATAGATAAAATCCTCAATGGTATTCAATTTCAATGAACAATACACACACTTTAAATTAGAGGTTAGAGATATAATCAATATGCGAAAAATTTGGGAAGCTAAAACCAATTTGACACAACTCAATTATGGCAAATCAAATCAGTACACTACATTAGTATTCTTATAAACTTATTCAATTGCACCCAAAAAAAAAAAAAAAATCTTATTGAGTAATTTTTTTTTTTTTTTTGAGGGAATCTTATTGAGTAATTGGAAAACAGCAATTACAGCAATTACACCAATTGAGTAATTAATCTCAACATCAAAGACCAAAATTGAACGAAACAGAGTAAAGTAACAAAACCTTACCTTAGTATAATTTTCTGTGTAATTAAGTTCCCCAACGAAAAAACTCTTTTTTTTTTTTTTTTTTTTTTGTGTTATTTTTTGAAGACGAGAAAAACTCTTTATTTACCGAAGCTGGAAACTTGAATTTATAGGAAACAAAAATCTACCCAAATACGAGCAAAAAGATGATTTTTTTCCTAGTAATAGTAGTTCTAATTACTTCCGACTTTCCTAATAACTTTCCGTATTTTTCATAAATTCAATAACATATACGGTAATATTTTATTTTTTAAAATAAAAACAAAAGAAAGTTTTTATATTTTTACAAATTTTTGTATACGGCTAGCCACATGGTGCGGCAAGGGTTACTTGTATGGTGTTATTTGTAGGTGTTACTTGTATTTTGGGGTTACTTGTATGAGTGTTACTGATTTTGTCAGGGGTTACTTGTAGGTGTTACTTGTGTATTCTGGGGTTACTTATATGAGTGTTACTGGTTTTGGTCAGGGGTTACTTGTATTATAAGGTTACTTGTATGAGTGTTACTGGTTTTGGTCAGTGGTTACTTGTAGGGTGTTATTGGTTTGGTACGAGATTTTGTTCTGGGGTTACTTGAAGGTGTTACTCAATCCATTCAAGTAATCCATACAAGTAACCCCAGAATACAAGTAACCTCAAAATACAAGTAACTCCAGAAACAAATAACTCATACTACAAGTAACTCTGCCGCACCATGTGACTTGCCGCACTGAAAAAGCTCTGATATATTTTTCATAACATTGAAGCGTGCTCCAAATTCTCCATTAAAGCAACTTCCGAGCTTTCTCTACTCCATTAAAGCAATTTCTTAGGTAATATATTCTTTCCTTTTTCTATTTAATCTTCAATTATCAATTTCACAATCTAGGGTTTATCGTAATTTAGGGTTCTTCTGAAGTAATTTATTGAACTATAGTTTATAATCAACGAACTTATGAAAGATTATACTGAGTAATTTTGTCAATTTCTATAAGCGAGAAGAAATTTATGTGATTTTTGGAGCTTAATTTGATAAAAGAAGTCAAAAATGCAGAATATTGTTTTTAAACCTTTCAATGGCGGCCTTGACATGGGAGCCCATGATCCCATCATTCGGAACTGCTTCTTCGTCTTCAATTGGAACTCGCAAAACCCAAATTACGCCTGAAATCAGCTCACTGTATAAACCCAAATCAGATCTTATTGATGGTTTGTTTGTTCCTCCGAATAACCCTAAACAACTCAATCAACTACGCCGGAAACAACTCAAAGATACCGCTGGCGCAGATTGGTATTGATTTTGCTGTCAAATTGTTTGAATTTTGAAATTTGTTCAATTTTTTGGGAAATTTGTGTAAATTTTGATGTGGGTTTTGGAATGTATTTTAGGTTTGATATGCCTGCCCCGGTTGTTACGCCCGAGTTGAAACAGGATCTCCAGCTACTAAAGGTATTGCATTTTTTATTTTCTGCATTGGTTTAATTTTGGAAGTTTGTGTTCTTAGGAATTAAATTTATGATAATTTGAATCAAAATTTAGTTCAATACTTGTTGATTGAAGCTCGAGTCTTGAGGGAAATCGGGTAAAGTTTTGGACGATCATTGAATTTATAGTAATATCCCTTGTTTAATATTTTATCAACTGGGCTATTGTTATGGTCATTTAGGTTAGACTTTAAAGAGCATTGGCATTTGATGAGAATTACAGTGAAGTTGGGTTGTGGGATCAAGATTAGGTGTGTAGATTGTAGAATTTTTGTCTCTACTCTTATGACTTCTTGATATAAAATGGTCACAAATTGGGAATTGTTTTTTCAATCAGTGAGTTAATGTTTTTTGTCCAACAATCTGTATGATTACACCAAAGCGTTATTCCCATTTAGTTGAAGATAAAGTTTGCATTCAGAATAGATAAAAACAAGATCATGCTAGTAGCAATAGATATAAGTGATTGGAGGAAGACAAGATTTCAACTTTTGTTTCACTTTCTCCAATTTAGCATGAACTCCAGCTTTAGTCTCATTCTTCTATACAAGTATACAATATTATCCACATACAATTAACACAAAGGCATCTCATTTTGGATTCACCTTGTTAATTTGTCCATATTAAGAGGAATGAACATGGTGGACATCATTGGTGTAAAGTACTGTAAACCAATTGCCATATGATTGTTACTTTTCCATGCATTTTTTTAATATTTCTGTACAGATAACTAACTAGGTCGATGTATTTACTTGGCATTCCCTATTAGCTTCTTTACCTATTCTATCGATTAAAACCCGTTTACCCAATTGAAACCTTAATATTAGCACCCTTTAACCTTCACTATTAGCTCTTTTATTTATTTGAGTCTAATCATTTTCAGACTTGATTTGATACATTAAGGGTTAGGAGTCTATGCACTATCGGCTTAATATCAAGACAGTTATCTTTATCCGTCCCCCTTGCCAAAAGTTCGTCAATTTGTGTTGGTATCTTTATTTTAAACTGTCGCCAAATGGATATTACGCTTCTTAAACCAAGTCTTAGCCAAGATCTTGTAGATTTTTCTTATGTGAATAGAAGGAACCCAAAGGCTGTGATGCTACATGTGGAAAGCCGTAGTATATCATACCATCATCTAAATGCCTTCTTCTAACATGGGGAGGTTAAAATTAATAATCATTATATTAATAGTGCAAGGCTGCTTAGAAAGGTACTAAAAGCTACAATTCTATACTTTTTATGTTGCAATTGATAATTTTTCATATGCTTTTCAGAAAAACATGAGTAAAAATGATGGTCTTATAATGATTACAGAAGTGTTTATAAGATTGCTGTATTGCTTTTTATTCAAAGGCTTCGTTATTATTTTAAAACTATATCCTGCCATAATTATCTAATATTGTGCTGAACATTGAACTTGTAACAAGGAACAGATTCTGTTAAATCTCATAATACTCTGTTTCTGTTGCATTGTATGTCAGGTGTAACTTTTGTGCACTTTCTCTTTCTGTAAACACATTGGATCTCCAATGAACTTTAATGAAGAAACTGTTTTCTGCTAAAATATTGCAATTTAAATATGAATAAGTGATAAGCCTATCAACTCCCTTAACAGAACCTTCACCTTTGGCTTTAAATATAAAGGTGTTTTGGATTGGGCAGGAAGGTCTACCATGATGTTAGAAGTAGTAAATCAATAGTTTATTCCATTGCTATGATTCTTCCCTTATTTGTTTCCAAGACACTAATCTCAATTTCTAAATACAAATTGGCTATAGCATGTCTCCATTTTTCTATATTAGCTGCAGGTCAACACTTCTCTCTCACGTTTATAGTGTTTTAACCCATTTGGATGTCTCAAACTCACAGTTATCTCACATTGATGGTAATTTCATAATCTTTGCAGTTAAGGAATGTCATTGATCCAAAAAGACATTATAAGAAGGGTGATACAAAGTTGAAGGCATTACCCAAATATTTTCAGGTAAATTTCGCATCCCCTGAATTGATGCCATTGAGCCTGATTTCCTTAATATAAAAAAATTGTAGTCTTTACCTTAGCTGATGCTGTTGATATATTATTTTAACCATGTTAATAATGTAGGTGGGTACCGTAGTGGAGTCAGCGTCAGATTATTACTCTGCTAGGCTCACTAAAAAGGAGAGGAAAAATAGAATTGCTGATGAGCTACTTGCTGACAGTTCCCTTGCACAGTACCGGTAAGTCGAAAAATGTTGCTCTGTATTTGTTTGAACGTCACAAAATTAGAGATCTTTCTTTGTTTGCTGATACACACACATGCTTATTTTCCCCAGGAAGCGCAAGGTTAGAGAAATTGAAGAGCATCAGCGTCCTGGTGGGAACGAGAAATGGAAGATAAAGGGCAAGTCTACTCTAAAGCGAGCCAAGGAAAAGAGGCATTTGTCAGAACAGAGGCATGCATCTTCTGGAAATAATAATAATAAGCGCTTTAAAAGACTTTAGATGTCTAATTTGAGACATGGAACACTTAGACCAAATAGCCTCTACACCTGGGCAACTAGTATGGCCGCTGAACCAAATTTACCAATAGGTGCAGAACCTCATGAAGCAGCGGTGGGCAGTGACTGTATATCTTGTAGGTAGTCATAGGAGCTTATTTTGCGTTGAAGCTGGACTAATGCCAGTCATAGTAGTTTGTTTTGGTATTATTAACAATTTTGTATCACTTAAAATAGTTTACGTAGATTGTGACATAGGAAATGGTATGATGCCATATTTGTTGGTGCAAAATTTGTGTCCTGAGTGAATTGTATTGATTCTTTGATATGGTATTTGATACATTGTATTAGTATTCTATTTTCTTATGTCCTTCCAAGTTCCAACCTCAATCTTTCAAGCAACAAGCTGGGAATGGAGTCAAAATAAATCAATCAAACTTCAAGCAGACACAAGGTACCCAACTTTTGTAAGGATCTGTTTACCAATAAAGAGTTCAACTTATAGAAGTCAGGCCTACAACAAAATCAGTAAGTACCTTCATTAGGTTTGTATTCTTATTAATCAAGATTCTTGATTAATTCAGACTAACATCTGTCGAAGAATTCACATATGCATATGATTAGAAATATTATCATTATGATGGTGGATGCGTGTGCATGTAGTGTTATTGTGTATCCATTCATTGAACATCAAGCCTAAAACCAAAGAATATGAAACTGACTCTTTTGTTTATGCTCATTGCCTCATTGGAGTTTATGCTCTTCTGTTTTATTTTTCATGTTCTATGGCTTCATGCTTGATATTCATCGAATGTATAGTGTTCATTTTGCATATGCCTCACAATTCAATTATTAGTGCTACTGCAACATTTCATTTCATGTGATACATAGATTACTAGTGCATTAATGACCCTTTTACTCGCATATAACGAAATTAAATTACTTGCAAATTGAAACTACAATTCTCTAACTTTCACTCGGCGCATTACTTTGACCATTAATATCTTAATTTATATACTAATAAAATCATGAAATGTTGATGTTTTAACATTGTTGCAATTTAAAGGAAACATAAGATGAAATATTCTCATCCCGTGCAATCAATTTTTAGCACAATCCTTGAATTGAGTGGCAAAGCATGACTAGATACAAATCAGAAATGGGCGAAGTATAATGTCTCCAATACTAACGAGTATCATTAATCTACATACATGAAACTATCAAATCATAACAAGAAAAAGATCATAGAGACACAATAAGGATATTCACTCTCCTCATTTGGAGCTTATGGAAAAATACAATGCAATTAAACCCCAAAAGATTTGCGTTTTGTGAGAAGAAATCAGATAAATCCAAATAAGTTAAGTTTAGTTTAGATAAACTAGTTAAATTCAGATATGTAAAAATCAGATAAATAAAACACTTCCTAACCCTCGTTGACCATAAACTTTTTTTTTTGTTTTTTTTTTTAAAAAAAAGTAAGTGTGTAAATCCATATTCTAAGTACTTTGTATAGTACTCCAAGTTAAACTATAATTTTTAATCAATTAAAATAATTGACATGAAATGATCAAGTACGTACATAGAATATAGACATATACTCCGTAGTAATTAAAATAGTTAAACCGCAAATTACAACTTGTTCCCAACTCCCAACACAACCTACCCCATTGCCACTTAATTGCATTTTAGTAGTTTGGTCTGTAATCTCATCTTCACTAAACTAGTTTAGATCTGAATATCTCTCTCTTAAACTTTACCACTAAAAATTCCTTGTCAACCCTTAAAAACCCACCTATTTTTACCATAATTTCCGTAATTATTTTCTTGACTAATTCTTATAGTGCTATTTAAAGTTCTAATTTTCTTACCACCATCAAATAAATTTAGTCTATGCTTTTTCAGAGAAAAGATTGGACTCACCAAATTAAATAATATAAAAACCTCTGTTTCTCTCTCCAGCCCTCTCTCTCCAAATAACCTCCGTTTTCTTTTTTTCTCCGGCGATGAGGCTCGCCGGCGGCCGTGTGGCTTACCGCCCACGCCAACTCGTCGGCGAGCCTCCGATCTATTCCCTTAGGTTGTTTTTTTCCTTTTCCGTTTTGCTTTTTTGTCTTTTCAGCCTTACAACTTGCGCCGCTCCTTTTCGTCCGCCGCCTCCGTTCATCACCGGCCGTGAGGCCGGCTTGCCGCCGTACTTCTTCTCCGCTTCCCCGCTGCGCCTATGCTCCACCTCTTTGGCTGTTGTAGCGACGTTGAGTTCGAGAACGGGGAGGGTGAGTTATCGCCCTCTGAGTCCCTCGTGTAGGGTCGTCGGTGCCGCGGCTCGGGGGTGTGTGGGGTCTGGGCTTCTCGGGCGGGTTTCAGCGGTCCGTGCTTGTATATCAGGCGGTTTGTGGGTTAGGTTGGTGAACCTCGGAGCGTTGGTGGTGTGGCTCGGTTTGGCGGCGGGGTGGGTTGTTAGGGTTTCGTTCGTTGTCTTAGTTTTTAAGTTTTTTCCTGTTTTTTCTTTTAGGTGCCTTTGTGTGTTTTTTAGTTTTGTTATTTTTTCTGTTTGTGTGGTGTGTTTGGGTGATTTGGGGCTTGCAGATCGGTTTACCGATCTTCTGGTGCAGGATTTAAGCCGGGTTTGGCTATGGGGCTTCGGTTTGATCATCTGGTTGTTTGGGCTAAAGGGGTATGCTTCCATGCCGATATTCGTGTTTGAATCGGAGATTGTCTTGTCTATGGTGAAGTGTACGACACCAATTTTGATTTCAGGTCGAGGAGTACGAGATTCTGAGCCAATAAAGGTTCACGTCAGAAACTACAACATATTGCCAGACCCCCCTGCAAGAGGCTGCATAGGACAGCGTTATATGAGCCAAGGGTACTTAAGAATGTCATTTTGCGCGTGCAATTGTAGTTTCCTTTATTTCGAACTTGTAATTGGTTCTGTTGTCTTTGTATTGTTCGATTACGATCTCTTATGTAAGTGCCGTATGGCTTATTATTAATGAATTTTAATCTCCCCCCTTCAAAAAAAAAAAAAAAAAGTCTATGCTTTTTCAGTAATATATCTTTCAACTTTTTTCTTCTTTTTTTTAAACAATATATCTTTCAACTTTATTATAATTATTTTAGATTGCTTTACTACCTCCATAAAATAAAGTTTTATTTTACCACCAAATAAAAAATTTATCACCAATCACCAATTCATAGCCAACTAACGAATTTTCCATTAATTTGTTAGTGAGGCCTACCATGTCCACGTGTCACTATATTATTGGTTTTGTTTTTTATTTTTGTTTTTTTATTTATTTTTTTAAAAAAATTACGGAATTTATATAGTGACACGTGAACTTAGTAGACCCCACTAACGGATTTATGGACGGAATCCGTTAGTCGCGGTGATTGGTGGTAAAAGCCAACTTTCCATTTTTGTTTTAGGTGGTGGTAAAATATTTTTTTTTTAATGGAGGTGGTAAAAGCAAATTTTTCATTTTTTGCAGGTGGTAAAAGTCAAAATAACCTTAAGTCAAATAAATCAAGAAAAGCCTAAAAGGCTTGTTAACCCTAAAGGCCTAAACCCAAGTAAACCAAGTAGAGCAGTTAAATTACTTAAATTAGGTTTACAAGTTGTCAAGTTGATATCAGGTTAGGTTATATGGTACTCCGTAACATAGGTTGGTTTATTCATACATATCACTTACGGAGTAGCATTTTATCCGATCAACCTTAAGATTGATCAAATCAATTTGACTGCATCTCTCATTACAAAAATATAAAGGCCACTTGTTTGCAAAAAAGCAACTGAGGAAGGGGGGAGGGAATTATTGGTTACGCAATAGGGAACCTAACATACATGGATTGGTGCAATTAATGTTAAAATTATTGAACCTAAGAAAAATTACATATACAGCAAAAAAAATCTGAATGAAATCTAAATATTGTATAAATTTAGCATCTTAAAACAATGACTTTAGAGTTAATTAAAAGTTTAGACCACTTTATGCTAGTATCGTCAAATATGTAAGATTGAGCCCACAAGTCTAAACCTTGGCACGTCAGTTTCTTGGAGCAGCAGCACCACCACCTAACAAGCTTGCCAATGGTCCACCTTGACTCCTCATTTGCTCTTGAGCTTGTCTCATTTCCTCAGGATCTGTCAGGGATACAACATACATTATATACTGAAAGAGGCTCCATAAAGCAAAAGCCAAACTGAAAGTAGAGTCAAAGTATATGATAAGTTCAAATATATACTGTAAAGAAGATGCATTTACACATTTATACAGGTTGCTCAGAAGAAAATATTTGTAAGTTGGTTAGGAAGTAGTTTTCTGGCTATATAGCAAATGGTGGCATGGATTCTCCTTGACAATCCTCTCCAGGATACTTTTAGGTATTTGCTTTTGTTATTTCTTGGATACACAATATTAGCAGGTGGTGCAGTCACAATTCATAAATAGATGCAATTCTATGTAAGCAAGAAGAAAGTTAACTAATTTAAGAGTTCAGAGCAGTTACCCATGTTTTCCATTAGTTTGGGCATCACGAAAACAACAAGAAGCATAAAGCCAACCATAAGACCCATAGGGCTCTTCACTAGAGACAGGGGTGAGAAAGGTTCCCTTTTCTGTGGTTAGCAAAGCATGAAACAATTGTGTGAAAACTGTTGGATAGAATGATACTCTGTGATGAACAAGACAAGTTCATGGCTTACCTCATAATAGTATTCCTCCCTCAAAGGCTCCAAAGACAACTCAGATAACCCTCTTCTGGTTTCCGTCAATGCAGCCTGGACTTTTCCAGGGTTTCTAGAACTAACATCAACACGAACCTACACAAATAACATGGAAAATACTAAACAGTAATTACCTGACCTCCCAAAAAAAAAAAAAAAAAAAAAAAAAACCCATAAAATAGACATACCGGTGAAAAGAAATAACCAGTTGCAGCCACTTCAATTAGATGTGTGCCAGCTGGAACGTTATGGCTTTAAGCATAGTCAAGGAATAACTTATAGAGCAAGAGACAATCAAGAAGTAAATGATATTTATTCTTCATCCATTAGCATATGTATGAATCACAATTCATGCAAGACATTGACGATTGGCAAAAGGTTGTCAAATTAAGACCATCCAAAAGGAATGGCCCTATCCCTACAGATTTATATGAAGTCTTTAATGAAATAAACTGTATTCAAAATAAACAAATAAATATAAAATTTAAAATTATAGAATCTACATGGTAGGATACAATGAAAAATATCCATCAGGCCTCAAAAATGTAACCCTTTGACCGCCATTGAGTATCACCTTGATATTTGAAGTCTTTGCAGGCAAACCAAAATCTCTAGTCCCAAAATCTGCAAGGAAAGATATAGTTCAGTTTGTTGGATTTTTTCGTCAACATGAACCATAACATTATGCAAAGAAAGCATCATCGGCACAGCAAAAAGTAATAGGATATGGGGATGTGATCCTAGTGTATAAAGTTGAAAGCAATAATTTTAGTTGTTGACATAACTATGTAGTTATGTATACTATAACATAGCTTTCACATACAAGCAACAATGTGTGTCATGTCACTCACCCATTTTAAATCAGGAAATCTCAATCACTCTGTCCTATTAAAAATGAAAATGACAGAATAATGACCAATAACTTCCCACATTTGATAAATATGATGCCATGTAGCTTCTCCTTATATCCAATTCTTAGTTAGTTTCACACTTTCGCATATACATTTGATAAATACTTTCGCATCAAACCTCTAAAGCTGAGCTCTTCATCACTTTTAAGCAAAATCCTATATAGGATTGAACAATCACTTTGTTCCCTTAGTATTAGCACCGATTAAAACATCTTTCATAGTTCATACATATTCCACATTACATTCCTTTACCATATCATGCATACTTTTTTAATACCTATTACCAAGTACAAATTTTTCCAAAGAAAGCTACTAACGGGAATCATTCTTGAATCTCAAAAATAAGAGAGCTTTGACTTCTCAACCTCTCTTCACAATATGTATCAATATTGCCACAAATACCATAGCTAGTTTGGTTATCATTTCACTAGATTTCATCAAAAGACGAGAGTCACCAGCCTTATACATCAACCCAATGCTAACAGTCTAACACCCATCAACAAGACATCGACCTACCGCGAGATACGAGATGTCAAATTAATCCAAAGACACTAACTCCAACCAAATAAGCTACCCAGTTAGCCCACCAGCCCACGGCCACACTACACAATACATGGAGAAATTCGAATGATGTTGAATGGATCAGTAAAACATATAGACAAAATTATCTCATCTTACAATATTCAAAAGCTTCAAGTAATTCAAAAATCAACAACAATGTCTTCAATTATAATTCATATAGGTCAACCTATAGTCTGTTGTGCTATGATTGTTTCCATAATCAGATTCAACCCACATCAAAACCTTTCTTTCAATTTAAGAAATTAGCAAACTGTACATTAAATCATTAATTATTGACATAAATTATCAATTAAAATTATTCAGAACAATATCTAACAACTAAATAGAACAAAAAAGGGTCAGAAAAATCGTACTTGGGATTTTTACTCGACCATTGATAGTGAAACCATCATTCAGCCTGAAAAATCAAAGTAATCATCAAATTCCCAGAAATTAAATTGATGTAGATCTCAATAATTTGCCAATTTAGTTCAAAAAAATAACTACTCCGTATCAAATAATAAAATTGGAAGGATAATTAGACCTACCCAGATGAGAAAGCGAGAGTTGTTGGCAGAAGAACGCAGAAACAAAGCTTTAGAGAAAGAGAAAGAAGAAGATTGGATCTGCTAATCGTCGCCATAGCAGAAGAGTTCGAAGCAGTCAATCCGCTTTTAAATTAAGTCGATATGCTCATTTTACTTTAAAACCTTTGGTGAACACTGAATAGGCAAAGGGCTGTATTCAGTAATTGGCACTTAGGTGTCATTAATTTTAAATAATCACTCAATTTTATTTTTTTTACAACGGGGGTTGGGGGAAATTCCAGCATATGTTGGGGGCAAGTATCGATCCCGTAACCTCGAGGTTAGGAGATGGGAGTGCTACCATCAGGCCAACTCCACATCCTTTAAATCACTCTCAATTAAATGGAAATTTTGTGTAGAACTACCCTAAAGATAGGGTCATTTGTGAACAACTATCCATTTTTTTTATTTGTTTAGAACTACCCATAAGTTCGAAAACGTTTGAGTAGCACTACCCATGAACATTTTCCGTACAATTAAGACGTTATCGGAGCCCACTTTTTTCACTTTTTCTACCCAATTAACTCTCCGAGTTTGTTTAAAGGTTTCAATTCACCTTAATTAAGCTAACTAGGGTTTTTATTAGAACTAATTTTAGGGTTCATGAGTGTAAAATTATTTGGGGATTTTGATTTCTGAGGTTTGGGGGTTTAATTGAATTGGGATTTTTGCTTATTTTAGCATTAATTGGCCATTGTAATTGATAAACGTGAAAAATTGGGCCAACACAACATTTTAATTGGACGGATAACGTTAGTGGGTAGTGCTACCCAAACGTTTTCAAACTTACGGGTAGTTCTAAACAAATAAAAAAAAATGGTTGTTGTTCACAAATGACTCTATCTTTAGGGTAGTTTTACACAAATTTTCCCAATTAAATTGATGTAATTAGATTAATCGCAACATTTTACTTTCACATTACACAACTTTGGTCATTTGGTTACACGAGTAACAACTTTTAGTAAATTGAATATACATAGTAATATTTCAAAAATATACACTACAAATGATAATTCAACAATGTTTTATTAAATTTCGATTAATATTTTGTTGTAGACATGATAAGTAGTGTAATAGTCAACATGTTGTGATTAATCAGAAACATAGAAAGTCTCGTGCGTCCTCTACTCCACTGTTGCCCAGAAATTACAACATTTTATTTAGTACAATTGTCAATGCATATATTTAATAATATACTCCGTATTTGATTTTACATTACTCTCTATTAAAACTTAGGTAGAAATGAAAGAATACTTTGACAGACTATTGAAGATTTTGAGATATAGAGTAAGTTTATAGGAAAGTGATATATATAACCTAACGACTTTTAATACTACCTCCGTTACATATTATTTGCAACGATTTGACATAAAGTAGAGAGGAAAAATGTCTAATCGTTACAAATAATATGTAACGGAGGTAGTAAGAAACTAGAAAAGGGTATTATAAACATAGTCAAGGATTACTAATACTATTTCCAAACCGCATTCCATATCACAATAGGAAGTGCATTAAAAACTTTTGTACAAGGTTTTTTTATTTTTATTTTTTATTTTTTATTTTTTATTTTTTTGGAACCAACTTTTGTACAAGGTTTGTACATTTCATTACCCTATTTTCTAAAGTTGGTTAAAAAAGAAAAAAAAAAAAAAGAAAAAAAAAAAAGAAAAAAAGGCCTTTTGATGTTGTGAATCTTGTGAGTTGTGATGGTGATCACGCTTCTTTAGGGTTTACTCTTACTGCTAAGATAATTAGGGACTAATAGGAAGGGGTCTTTTTGGCCCATATATCATTATATTGTGCTTGGGATGCCAAATTTGGACCCTGAAACTCTGAAAGTGGGAGGTGAAAATCAAACTTCACAGTGACTTTGAAACAAAATTGACTTAAATTTTTATTTCAGATCAATACAATATCAAAGTATATATACACAGAGGGTGCAACTGCAACACCCATACAAAAACTGTTTTTTTTTCTTTCTTTTTTTTTTTTTCTTTCTTTCTTGTTGATAACTAACCTTCTGACTATCATTATTCATATTTCACCAAGACATGATTTAGATTACATTATTTTGCTCTTTTATATTCTGTGCAAATGTCGTTTACCCCTTGGGAGTTCACGCTCCTTTTTTTATGACAGTTCTCGCCCAAAGAGCAAAGCTGATGACGAGAAAATAGAATATGATACTCAGTTAAGTGTAGTTCCGGCAAGGTTATAAACCCAGCTTCTTTGAGCACCAATCTGAAAGATTAGCAATTACAAATCCGCCAAATACCTGAAATGTTGAGTGTTACCATGAACATGTTAAAGCAATATTGATTGAAAATTGTAAACCCTCAAAACAATGCATGCCTACAAATGTTCTTAACAGGAGATTTGGAATCCCAACATGAAAGAGAAAGAAGTATGAGTATTTGAAGAACACCAAATCATCTAAGCCTAGGCATTTACGGTTTGATTTGGTACACATTGATGATTAGCAGCATGACAATAAAAATATGTTCTGGCACAAATTATCCTACATAAATGTCCATGATAAAGGATCTCCATTTGTAATTTTTTTTTTTTTTTTTTTTTTTTTTTTTTTTTTTTTTTTTTTTTTTGCCAAAGAAGCTCGTATTTTGACTTTTGAGGTAGTAGGAACTCTAGTAAGAAATGAAGGAAAACTGCATCTATGTAAGCGGAGATGCATAAACTGGGCATTCAGATGAGGCAATTATGTCAAATTAACACCAAAAGGGCTGTCAGTGGAAATAATTATCAGAACATCGGCCAGATTTTAGTAAGGGTATCATCCAAAAGTATACTACTATACTCTTAATTAGTAGTACCACAAACAAGACCATTAGAAAAACGAGGAAGACATTAAGAAACACAACCACCATTTCAGTCGAGAATAAGAAGTGTGAGACTCAACTCATAAGGACTTTATGCACAACTAATGTATTTATTAAGCTCATTTAATAAGTTGGAAAACTCAATAAGCAAGCAGAAACAACTCTCTTTGTCAGTAATTGGATATGAAAATTATCTTGTCAATCATATTTCTTACTATGTACAATAAATTAGATTTGAATCTAAATTGATGAAGTTACCTGGATAGAGCCAAGAACATAGACTATGGAATAATGCCGACCATGTATAATCATATCAGCCAACATTGCAAGAGGGATCGTAAGCGACATACCCAAAGTTGCAACCAGAGGAGTTGTCCATACAACAGATAATGCCCTTATAAGAAATAGGTGAAATAGTATGTTAAGAGTTAACTGAAAAAATGAACCATTTATTAGAAGGATTTGGAAAAGGACTTCATACCAAAAGTAATCAGATAGAACGCTTCCAATCAGTCCATTTGCAAGAACAACCTCGTCTGTTTTAGCAGAGTGAGGAATAGTGAACTTTGGTTCAATCCCTAAAATCGTCAATGGCCACACTGAAAGACAAATAGCAGAATAGCTGTCATTCAACCAAACAGGGAAATAAAATATAGCTCCTCACAAGGCACATGGAAGAAAATCACATACTTCAGCAAGCAAAGAGAATCAGAAACAGTTAATCAGCACTGCACTAGCATTTTTATCACAATTTTTACCCTTTGTTCCAGAATCACTTGAAAAATCAAAGAAAAATCACTTACCAAGCCACCAAAGGGCTATTAGAGTAAAGAAACCAATGTATCCAAAAAGTTTCTGAACATCCACTTTTCCTTCTTCCTCACCGGCAAACTTTTTCAGTAGCACTGCAAAATTAATAGGATTCTAAGCATTGCAGGGGGCGTCGCCGCAGGGTGCTAACAATAACAAATTGAAGTTTTCAATGTAGTATCTTACCAGTGAAAAGCCCATATGACATAGCTGAGAGAAGCCCAAAAAGATCCCCCACAAGTGAACGTTGACCATCGCTGGAAAAAATTTTTAAATTTTGAATTGTCAAACAGTAACCTAAATCACAAACATTGAGAAGAACACCAAGAAGCAGCATGAGGTATCCTAGTAGATGCCAGAATGTGAATAGCATACTTTGGGCTTCAGCTAAAGAGATATTACATCATAACCTATGCAAATGCCTGCTTGTTGCTATGCCAAACTAGCATCTAAACTAGAAATTCTATATAAGGCTATGCTTGGAGTGAGAGGAATGAAATATGGCCATATGGGGTTACAAGAATCAATTAGGCGGCTTCTAAAGGTGGTGATGGAGGTTGTTAAAACTTGGTGGAGGAACCAAATGCCCACATAAAGGAGTATACGCCACTCCAATTTGTCAGGTGACATAATTACCTCCCTAACTAACTTACATGATAGCTTACGCTCCACACCAGCTTGAGATTTAATTCTTAAATTGATTCTCCACATTTCTATGGCCTAAATGTGATAGCATTAATCGCACAGTTTACTATATAGCCACAGTGATTAAGAAAAAGCTTATGGGGAAACAATGGCAAGTCAACTATTGACAAAGTAAAATGGTCCATAAACAATAGAGGAACAATTAGTCTTAAACTAAAGTATACTACTTTTAGAATTACATTCTAAACTGATGAATGGAAATGAACATACAAGATAATAACTTGTGTAAACAGTTGCTAATTGATATAAATTGCAACCAAAAAATTTCATATTGTGCAACCAAAATAATACTAACTTGACATAATGGATTTTTCAAAGATAAGTAATCTTTTATTGTGCTCCTGTACACCAGACAAATGGGGATGGAGCTGAAACAGAAGTAAAGTGGATCATCCTGTAGCATACCACCTGACACATTACCGGTGTACTTAACAGAAATGACAAAATCACAGACACTTCAGAAGATTTACCTTGAACTACTAAGTTCCGACTCATCTGAGGCCCAAGTTTTCCCCAAAGTAGTCATGACGACACCGGCCATGCTAACAAATACAGCAACAACCTTGGCCATGTTCAATGAATCCTCTCCAAGGAGCACTCCAATGAAAAGAGTAAAAAGTCCAGAGGTTGAGGATAAGACTGTCGTACTTGCAACACTGGTACGTGCCAAGGCAGCATTTGAGAGATACTACAGGAAATTAAATTTTCGTGTCATAAATTTTGCTGTACAAAGCAGATCAAGAGAACAGATGAGATGTATTAGCAAACAGGATTCCCTTCCACAGTGCAACCTCAAACTGCTGAGTTTCAAGCTTACAACGGCAAATTCAAATCTACCAGAACTTTTGATATAGGTCTTGTCCAAAGAAAATCATCTGTAACCTAAATCAAGACTTTTTAAAAGAAATTCCTTCTCTACATAAAACATTATTCCTGAACCATTTAGCCATTAAACCACCACTTCTTCATACTCCACATACAATCACACTAAATAATTTGTTAAGCATACTTTTGGAACACCAATTACTTGTAAGTTGTAACCAATTGTGGAACGTGAACATAAATATCATGAAAAATTGTCAAGGTTTGGATCCTTAATCTAAAACTCATTATATTAAAGCATAACCAGTTAACCAAAATCAGCAGAATATATATGATTGAATGTAAAACACAAACAGAATTCAAAGCAACTCAAGAAAAGAAATACTCGAAGAAGCACAGATAACAGAGAAAAAGCAAAAGATTTAACTGTTCAAGCAACAAACTTATAACAATTAAATGGATCAACAAAAAAGTAGACAAGAATAGATTATCCGAACAGAAAAGAAATATTAATAGACAAAAATCTGAAGTTTAGTTACCTCAACTGCAAACCAAAGAGGGGCAAGGTATAATCCATATTTAACAATTTCCCATTTGCTGAGCTCCCTCTCAGGCTTCCTCAAACCGTCATTAAGAAGAGGTTTTTCTTCTCCCACAGAAAGGTTCAAGTCACAGTTTTTTTTAATGGGAGTCCCTTCCAGTTCCATTGCACAGATTTTCTGCTCAACGTATTTAAGAGGAGAATCAAGTATGTCCACAGAATCTTTCACAGTTTCAGCAAGTTTCCCATTCCTTGATGAGCAATTCTTCATTTTCCGATAAATCCAATCTTTAATATAGGATATGGGAAGGTAAACCACCATTAGAGATGCCCCAAGATATGTCACTGCAAATGGCTGTCTATATGCATTATATATGTCCTGCATGGAAGATATTTGTCAGGCGTTAGACAAGGTATGGAAGACTATGGACAAACATATGCCTCAATCATGTTGGCACACAATCAAGAAAAAAATTATTTTGAAGCAAAAAAACAGATACAATTATGCAAAGCTGAAAAATAGTCATAGATGTAAGCTGTATCTTCACATGTAAAACTCCAATTCAGAGCATAGCTTAAATACATGACTTGCATACACTCTCAGGGCAAGGAATATGAATTAGTTGAGGCTGCTGAGATAGTTGATCGCAATATAACAAACTGAACAGAGTACACCCCACAATAAGGTGTCTCTGTAATTTTCTTTAGTCTTGAAACAGTCTATTAAGCACCAAGGTTTTTCTACTGTCATTCTATTATCTACCTTCATTTTAAGGCATTGCACCAGCCCCTCTCTCTCCCCAAGGCCCCAACAACCCTGCAGTTTCCAATAGTGATGCTCTCTTCATCTTTATCAGAAATTTCACAATAAAGGGGATCGGTAACGCTCAAGATGAAAACCAAAACTAAATCATTGAACTTGTGTGGTCACAAACTCTCATTTCCAACACCCAGTAAACATCGTTTAATGATCATATAAATAAAGTATATAACTTTGTTGCTACTTGCTAATTGTTTCCCTATTCTTAAGCAGTCCACAGAAGGGGAGCCTTGGCGCACTGGTTAAGGTGTCGCTGCGTGACTTTTGAGGTCACGGGTTCAAGTCCTAGGAGCGGCCTCTTGTCAAAATGACAAGGGAAGGCTTGCCCCTTATACACCCTTGTGGTGGGACCCTTCCCCGGACCCTCGCCTAGCGGGGACGCCAATGTGGCTGCCCTTTTTTTCTTAAGCAGTCCTCAGATAGTTCACAAATGATATACATTAATCACAATGTCACCCAAATTTGCAAAAAAACTATCTCAGATACCAGAATGAAATCATAAAGCTATTTCATCTCCAGATCCATCTAAGTGGGGTTTATGCTGACTCTTTTACCCAATAACTGATCTTACACCCACCCTATACGAAAGTCATGTGTTTTCACCACTGGAATACTATTCAATACATGCAAGTTTCTACTTCATTGACTAGATTACTCCATCTAAGTGACAAATGCTCATAAAATATACACCCTGGTCTAGGAAGAATTACATACTATGCCACCTCCCATGGTAAACAATATAACATGTTCGTACTTAAACACCCATTATAATACTTTCATACTCTCACATTCTCTTTTTTGTTCCCTTTAAGCTAAGGAGTAAAGGAATCTTCTGAATACCATATTCACAAAACTATTATTCGAAAGAGGAGAGTGTTTTCCTGACATCCCAAAATAGCACGTGATTATTATTTCTACACCGAGTGACTATATGCAAATGGACAAATAAGTAGAACAATCCTCTTTGGCTTGGCTGAAGGATTATATCCACTTCCACAGTTCCACATGACCATGGCTATACAGTCTAATTGGATGGAAGACATAATATATTTCAGGTAAGTTGTAATTGTATTGGAGTTCGAAAGAGTTCATCAGACCCCAATACGGACTCGAACAATTGACTGAAATCAACCTGATCCTCTCTAAATTCAACAGTCAATCTTTGGTCAATCACCATCCCTTATTGGCTTATTGTATACTTAGAACTCCATATTAATAAAGTCATCATCTAGTCAATCATATTTTATGTTACACATCTATTTAAATGAAGCATTTGGGTGAGTCATTACTGCACAAATGCAAAATTTTCCCTAATCTTCTATTATAAACCCATTTCCAGTAAATAACAATTATAACAAATGTACCATTTGCAAATCATAACAACAAAAATTTTTCCAAATATCAACTCCAATTCTCAATTTTTCAACAGAATTTCTACTAAAATTAACACACACGCATCTAAAAAAAATGCAACAGTAGCTTCCAACTTTGAACTATTAGATACAGAATTACAGACCCACATCAAAATTTGAACCAAATATCATTAACCAGTAAAACCAATTACAAATTATCAAAATAAAAACAACCCATGATTATTTTTAGCAATTCAGCCCAAAATTTGTAATAAAATCCTAAAAAAAGCAAATTATTCAATTGAACAAATTAAATACTAACCTGGGTAACTTCTGCAGAAGACACCCAAATGATAACAACAGTTCCAATGAGAAACAAACCAGCATTATACTTGATATTCATCTCAAAAAATCAATGGAAACCCCCCAAAATCACTAAAACTTAATCAATAAGAAAAAACCCAAAGAGATCTATTTGAGCTGGGATTTTTTGAGAAAATTTATGGGGCAAACTTGGTTGCTGAAATTCACAGAAAAGGGTATGAGATCTGAGAATTTGATTAATCTATTATTGTTGAGGATGAGTTGGGTTGCTTCAAGCAGAATTGTGGGGAATTTTTTTTTTCCTTTGTAGGAAAAAGGAAGAATAAAAGAGATTGAAGAGGAGGGAAACACTAAAAAAAATAATTTTTGGTTGTTACTAGTTAGTTTTCGCTCTTGTTATGTGTAAGATTTTTTTGACTTAGTTGACTATAATCCATTTTGATAGGGGGTAATTTGACAGTAATAAATAAAAATTTTATTTTCTTTTTTTTTTTGAAACCAAGATTTTATTTTCTTTGTTTCTTACTCGTAATATTTTTGGGAAACGTTTAGTTTTACTTACTCCTAATTCTATCACATGGTTTCTATGTACCTACTCCATGTTTAAAAATGTTACTCCATTCGTCCCTAAATTACATTCCTCCTTTCTATTTTTAGTAAGTTTTTTTTTTAAGTAAATCAACTCGCCAAATTACAATGAATATGATTGGTTAAAATTTTTTAATTAGGAGCATGCGATTGGTTTTTTTTTTTTTTTTTTTTTTTTTGCAAAGAATTGATGACTTATCATGAGTAATAACTAATCTATCTTTGTACTTCCCATTGCATTATTTAATTATTGTTATTTGTCTTATTCTTCCTTCCTTAATTCCCGTGTAAATTTCCAAAAAGGAATGTAATTTAGGGACGGAGGGAGTAACATCTTATTGGAGCTTATTAAAAAATGGAGCTTAAATTATACAAGTATTAAATATTATTCATCTCATTACCAATGTATTTTATAATGAGGATTATCAATTACTAATATTCATATCATTATATACTTGTATAGAAAAATACTTTACAGTTCAATCTATTAAAAAAAAAAAAGTATTAAATCTATTTATTAGTATTTCATTATTCATTTTTTCGATTCACATCTTTCAAAGTGCTGCTTGTTGGTAAGGGTTTAGGAGAGTCATTAATCACACTTCCATAGTGAGTTACCTCTCCTACATACTAAACTCTACTTGATACTCCCTCCATTCTAATATTTTGGCCCATTTAACATTTCACAGTTATCTTGACGTATATTAAAACGAGTTTATCTTTATTTTATACGTGTAAAAACTGTAAACACTAAATATTAATAAAATATACCAGAAGAATATGACAAAACTTGCACATGTACTATACTATATTGCTTGTACGTCTCTTATGGATAGATTAGAGTATTTTATGTTAGAGATAGATCATATATTTTCCGTATAGATTATGAGAATAATATATTTAGTATTATGTTATGTTAAGATATTATTTTGAGAATATACCTTTAGGGTTTATAATTAGGCTAGTATATTTTTTAGGAAGATTATTTCCTATCTTATATTCCTAGGTTTTGTATAAATACTCTGCCAATTGATGAATAATGATCAAGCTATTCTATTCACTCTTCTCTATTAATTTGTCATTTTATGGTCAAATATATCAAAGTTTGATCGACCCATATGTTTGCAACAAGGCAAAAAAAAAAAAAAAAAAAAAAATGTATAATTGTATAGAAGAAGTAGCAATTCGTATTGGATAGAAATTCACTGGCAAATATATTGTTTAACATTAATCGTGAAAAACAGTTAATTTAGGTTGGTGCGTTGGGTGTGGAGATATTAATAAATTGTTCTATATTGCATAACAAAATAAATGAACCGACAGATTGGCAATGGCATTCTTCATAATTTCGCTGGCTAATGTCTGATGAATGATGATAGTGTGTAATTATGCCACTGCTAATAAAAAATTTATCTGCTTATTAACAATTGAAAATGATATCAACATCACCAGATCGACCACATGCGTTCATCTTTTGGGGTTATTTTAATTTAAACCAAACTATTTTTGTTAGGAATATAGGAAATAAAATATTTTAATGTGATATATTTTCTAAAAAAAATAAATATCATTACTCCCTCCGTTCCACAATGATGTTCCTGTTTTGAATCTTCGATTTTTTAAGAAAGAGGGAATCTTCTAAATTTCTCTTAATCTATAAGAATAAATATAGTCATGTGGGATCTAGTTTGATTCGTCTTGACGAGTAGATTATTAATATCTAACTTTTATAATTTTTGCAAGTGTGAGATTAAAGATATTTGCGGTCAAAGTTGGGTAAAAATTTACATCGATTTACGAAACATGAACATCATTATGGAACGGAGGGATATTTTTTTTTGATAGACTTATGATATTATTTACGAGTATAATAATAATAATAATATATTATAGACAAATATACACGGAAAATGTTTAAAAAGGAAAAAAGTACTAATGAGATTTTTTTTTTTTTTTTTTTTTTTTTTTTTAAAAAAAAAAGATAACAGACTGATGTTAATACAAACTAGTTCCAACTTCCAAATTAACCGTGTTGTTTGATTAATTACGGCTGCTGACTTCCTCTCCTATTTAAACAAGGATTGAATAAAATTTCCATAAAATTATAACTTTCCTATTTTTTCATCCATCTTTATTATATACTTCGTATTTCAGAAAAACCCATCAATCTCCATATCTTCTCTTTCAACAAAACAATGAAGAACTACTCAACCATTCGTTCAGTCGAGCGAAAACGGCAACACCGAAAGCAAGTTGAGAAGGAGAACAACTCCGAACCTCGAAAGCAAGTTGAGAAGGAGAACAAGTCCTATGATTTCACCATTCAACTCGATAGTAAGCAAAGATCATTAAGGGAAAAAACACTAACATCATTAGTTCACTTCTTATCTTCAAACGCTCGTCACGAGTTTGTTGATAAAAATTACGTTACACTGATTCACCGTTGCCTGCATCGCCTTACTTTTAAGAAAATTGGGTCTAGTAAGTGTTCTAAGACTGAGATTTGCCTCGCTGTTCGTATCATATCTCTCGTTGTTATAAATCTTGTTAACGAGGATAAATCTTCTGACGTGTTTCATCAGTGTTTTCCTAAACTTGCTAGCGCTTTGGTTAGTTTGGAGTATGAAGGTGACGTGGTTATAGAGTTGATAGCGTGTTTAGGAATGGTTGGGTTCTTTGGTTCGAGGAGTTCGATGGAAGTAGAGAAGGTGATGCGGGTGGTTTGGGATTATGTTCATAAGTCTAGTTCTCTTGGATCGGTTTTGGCGAGTACGATTTCTACTTGGTCGTTTTTGATAACCGTGGTGAATGGCGATTATTTGAGTAATAAGTATTGGAAAGAATGTATTTCTCAGTTATCAAGTTTGTTGAAAAGAGAAGATTTCGAAGATAATGATTGTGAGTCTGTTTATTTGGCTGTTACGGATGCCTTGACTTTAATGTTTGATAATGATATGTTTAACAAGTTTTCGAGGAAATTGGAGACAGAGGAAGAATGTGTTTTATTGAAAGAAAAGATTGCTGGAAATTTTGAGGGAAGTTTGGATGATTTTAGGGAGATTATACAAGTAAGGAGTATGAAGAAATTTCTAGGAAAAGAGGGTTTTGCGAGTCATTTGAAAACGAATGAAAATTTTCGTGAATGGTACGAGTCTACAACGTGTGATGAGGCTAATGATGGCGACGATGATAATGAGTACACACCTGAAAGAGAGGAGGTTGTGCTGAAATTTTATCGGCCTGAAGTTGAGAGGCAGAAGGAAGACAATGATATATTATTGCCTTATGTTAGTGCAGCAGAGAAGAATGTTCAAAAGAGAATGGTAAAGTCGCCGTGTTCTCCCCTGAACAAGGCTAGGACACGGCTCCTCACCAAGCAGAGGAAATTTGTGAACTATCTTCCAGTTGAAAGTGATCTGTGGGTTTAATTAAATTGATTAGAATTTTCAGTTTTTGTTACAATTTGTTAAATTCTACTACTAGCATATTAGGTTGTTTGGATTTGGCAAAGAATTGAAATTTTGTTTCTTATTATCTGAATTCGTATTAGGTTGTTTTACATATAGTAATGATAACTACTTATGCTATGAGCCATGTTACTTGGTTATTGTTAACCAATTTTGTGCTCATCAATAGCTGCAATAATAGACGTCAGAATAATTGAAATTTCTAAACAATCAATCTATGGTAATTGCTCAAATTTAATTTCTTCTAGGGAGTTATAATTCTGCTTTTCTGTAATAAGAACTTAGATTCTCATCTTAATTAACGGCTCAAGAGCCCAACATAAAACTTTAAGAGCACTTTGTTATTTGTTCATTGATACAGAAATTTAAAATTGAACCCCATTACAGTGTTCATACAATGGTAGTATTACCTAATTTACAAGAAGAACTATCTGATCTCTAACTAGCTTGAGCTGTTCATTATAACTCTTTATCATCATCAACCTGATGCATATATTTTCTGATAACGAGACTGTACGTAAATTTGCCAACATACTGAAGTAGAAGCTAGGTACTACTTTTATAAACAAGCCATAGACAAAGAACAAGATCAGACTATGTATTTTATAATTACAAGACCCTTACTGTATGTTATTTCGCTCGCAAACTTTAGTAGATGTACATGCTGTACTAGCTTAGGTACTACAACTATAAACAAGACATGACTGACAGTAAGATGCTAATATAGATGCATACTTCAAAATAATACGATAACTTGCAAAACATAGATTATCGTCATAGCATTGTTACAACAACATCGGACTTCTTAATTACATAGGTTATAGTAGAAATGTAAATTTAGTAATTCTTCCATCAAAGCTATCAAGGATGAGAACCCCATAAAACTTCAGCAATAACAGTAGCAGCTTCTGCCTCAGAAACACAGGCTGCCCTGACTCTCCTCAGTATCATCATCTTAATTTCCTTCCTTTCACTCTTCTCCATCCCTTCTCCTACCTCCACTTGCACGACCAACCTAGCAATGCACCCGGAAAATGGATTACTCGACGAAGATTCACCCTCTTCACTTCCCAAATCACCATCACCTACACATAATTCAATGTCTTTTCCTTCCTCCATCTGAACCACTACTTCACTTAAATCACTCCTAAACTCTTCTCTTTGTAACAACACCAGCTTCTCAACCAATCCAGCATTAATCATATACTCGAGTACTTTCTTTGTGCTGTAATACGCCATTTCGATGAGGCAGTGCATTGCCATTAGTCTTCTTTGTAAATTTTTTGAGCTTAATAACCAAATAATGTTTGAAATTGTGTCATTAAACAACTTCTCATTAACCAAATGCAATTCTAAATCAAACCCAGTTGAGATTCGACCAATAAATTGATCAAGAGCTCTCAATTTCTCCTCATCATCACTTGGTTCTTGGAGTATTTTTATCAGGTTTCTGACATTTTCTTTGTCAACACAGAGCTGAATCTCCTTCTGAATTATTAAACCAGTGCTATAGATTTGGTACGAAATCATGCGGCGTTGAATGAAGGATCGAGGAGTGTAACTTTGACATGATCTGAGATTATTAGTGAGGGTTTTGAGGTGATTAAGGTTGGAGTAGATTGAATCTCGAGGAGAAAAAAGGGTGGATGCTCTGTTTTCAAGCTCCAAAAGAGAGATGATTTGGGGTGAATTGATGTCTATTACACCTAAATATATAAGGGATTTGGTTTGAAGAAGCTCTAATTCTGTGTTTAGTTCTTGTAAAAACGATACAATTTGCTTAGTGTTGTAATTATCCATGATTAAAGAGAGGATGGAGATGAATGTTAGTTTAGGCCATTTTAGGGTTCGTTGGTTGATTGCTTTGCATGATGTATATTGTATAGTGTCTCAACTAACAGTCCAATTACACGGGACCAACCATTCAATTCATTCTTTCATTCAAGTCTTACCTTTAAAAGGTTAAAAAAAAAAAATGGTCTTTATTAAGTTTTCACGTGTATTCTCTCTAACTTAATTTTATTACTCTTATCATCAATCAATAACTATATACTAAAAGACACACCAGCAATGACACGTGTCATCTCCTGGTGTATCTTTAGGATTTTTTTTTTTTTTTTTAATTTAGAAAATTTTATTTAAAGAAGTTATTTAAAAGAAAAGTTTTTTTTTTGTTAACCAAATAAACAAACAATAATATATTTACCTTTCTTATGTTATTTCCCAATTAAGTATGGATTAAGAAGGAAATAAATAATCTTTTTACAGAATTGTAATTATGGTGGAATATAATTTATTATACAAAATACTACTATTAACTTTTTATTTTGTATGTCATAAATGCATAAATTAATTTATAAAAAGAAAATATGGAGTAATTAAAATAACCGTGCATGGCACGGGACCTAATCTAGTAAGCTCTATATGAAGTAGTTTAGCAAATAAAAAGTACAATTTAACTTAATTTCATTACTTTTATGGTCTCTTTTTATTTACACTGGTTGTTTCACAAAGACTTAACACAAACATAATAAACCATTAATCTTCTTATAACTAATTTGAAAGCATTTGTCCCATTTCAAATAGGATTCGATTATACTCATTTTAGGTAATCATATTGACATATTGTGAATATGTAAGACCAAATATCATTTTATTATTTCGCATCATTATAACAAACGTGAAACAGTCGAACAACTAACGCCTCGTACAATCATACTTATCAAACAAGTTTGGTAGAACTGGTGGGAACTCAAAATCATAAGTTCGAGTCCCACTAGTCCACTACCTGTAGGAAATAATCCCTTGGTATTCTCATTAGCCTCAAAGAGTATATATACATAGAATACAAAATGCTAAACTAGGTTTACAATAAATGTCCTAATTATATACATAATATAATAATAATCTAATACACCCCCGTAGTCGAAGCGGGAGGTTTGAGGACGCTAAGACTATTGCGAAAGTCATCAAAGAGAAGTTGAGGAAGACCTTTGGTGAATATATCAGCTATTTGGTAGCGAGAAGGGACATGGAGTACACGAACTTGACCAAGAGCAACTTTCTCGCGCACAAAGTGAATGTCCATTTCGATATGCTTGGTTCGTTGGTGTTGAACCGGGTTGCCGGAGAGATACACTGCACTAACGTTGTCACAATAAACGACGGTGGCTTTCTTGATGGGACAATGAAGCTCTAGAAGTAAGTTGCGCAACCAACATGACTCCGCAACAACATTAGCCACCCCCCTATATTCAGCCTCGGCGCTGCTCTTGGAGAGAGTAGGCTGCCGTTTGGCAGACCACGAAATCAGGTTGTCGCCGAGGAAGACACAGTACCCCGAGGTGGACCGACGCGTGTCGGGGCAGCCCCCCCAATCCGCGTCTGAGTAAGCAATGAGGCCCGAGGTTGAGGAAGGATAGAGATGAAGACCGAGAGAGATAGTGCCCTGAAGATACCTCAAAATTCGACGGATGGCAGCCATGTGCTCTTGGCGAGGATCGTGCATATACAGGCACACTTGCTGTACAGCGTACGAAATATCCGGCCGAGTAAAAGTCAGGTATTGAAGAGCCCCGGCTAAGCTACGGTAAAGAGTGGGATCATCCACGGAAGGGCCGGAAGAGGAGCTCAATTTTGCCTTGGTATCGACAGGAGTGGCCGAAGGTTTACAAGATGACATATTAGCACGAGCAATGATATCGGCCGCATAAGATTTTTGAGAAAGGAACATACCCCCCGAATGTCGAGTGACTGAGATGCCAAGAAATGAGCTAAGTGGGCCGAGATCAGTCATTGCAAATTCGGCACTTAGCCGAGCCATGATAGATAACCGAAGATCATTAGATGAAGAGGTGAGGACAATGTCATCGACATAAAGAAGAATATAGGCCAAGTCTTTCCCATTAGAGTACACAAACAATGAGTTATCCGATTTGCTATGAGTGAAACCAATAGTAGATACAAAAGATGCAAACCGATGATACCACGCCCGAGGAGCTTGCTTGAGGCCGTAGAGAGCCTTTTTGAGAAGGCAAACATGACCCGGGTTGTCCTTGTCACGAAGACCGGGTGGTTGATGCATATAGACAGTTTCGGCAATATCCCCATTCAAGAATGTGTTTTTGACATCCATTTGATGAATGCCCCAAGACTTGGAGATAGCAATGCTAAGAACGGCCCGAATAGTTGCCGGTTTGACCACCGGACTAAATGTCTCATCACAATCAATGCCAACCTGTTGATTCCTGCCATTAACCACAAGACGAGCTTTGTGTCTCTCAAAGACACCATTAGCATTCTTTTTATGTTTATAAAGCCAAATGCAAGGAATAACATTGACATTAGGGGGACGAGGAACTAACTCCCACGTCTTATTTTTAATAAGAGCATTAAACTCCTCCATCATGGCAGTATTCCAATTCGGGTCGGAAAGAGCATCTTTTGGATTACGGAGTAGGGGAGATGGGGAAATTTGACAGTTAAGATCAAAGAGTCGTTTGGGCTTAAAGATCCCATGAGAGCTCCTAGTGGCAATAGACAAGGGAGGAGGAGGTTGTCTGCGAGTGGGCTGGCCCAAAATAGGAGGAGGGAGTATAGGAGAGTGAGTCTGGGCTTCATTTGAGGGAGGTTGAGTGTGATTGGGCCCAGCTGATGGGCGGCCCACAGAAGGAGAGGGGGGAGCGTGAATTGGTGATATAGGGGGAGTAGGAGTTTGAGTTTGGGCCTGCAAAGGTTGGGCCGTGGAGGAGGGAGGAGTAGATGGGGTATGGGCCTCATGAGGTGGGCTGGGCATATTTTGGATGTGATGAACTAAGGCAGGAGGTAAGCCTTCAACCAAGAAATCGTAATCAGTGTGTTTGGGAGTGTTTATTTTTGCAAATGGAAATTGAGTTTCATCAAACACTACATGACGCGAGATTATGATTTTTCGGGTGGAGATATCATAGCACTTGTACCCACGATGGTTGGGTGGATACCCCAAGAACACACATGGTGTGGAACGAGATTGAAGTTTATTAATTGAGGTGGAGGGAAGAAGGGGATAGCAAAGGCAACCGAACACACGTAAGTGAGAGTAAGAGGGATCTTTTTGGTAGAGAATTTTTGTGGGTGAGGCATAGGAAAGAAGTTTGGTAGGGAGAATATTGTGGAGATAAGTAGCCATGTGGAGAGCATGGTGCCAAAAGGAGGGGGGCATAGAGGCATGAGCAAGGAGGGTACGTATCATATTATTGATAGTACGGATTTTCCTCTCGGCTTTTCCATTTTGGGAAGATGTGTGAGGACAAGAGAAGCGGAAGACCATTCCATTAGACACACAAATTGCGAAAAGAATCATTGTCATATTCACCCCCATTATCACATTGAAAACATTTCACATGACGATCAAATTGAGTACGAGCAATAGCATTCAATTGCAAAAATAAGGGATACACATGAGATTTTCGAGCAATAGGAAAAGTCCAAAGAAAATTTGTGTAGTCATCCAAAAATAACACATAATAATGATGGCCTGCACTACTTAATTTAGGAGAGGTCCAAATGTCACTATGCAAAATGTCAAATGGTAAAGTAGTACAAGTAGTAGAAGAGTAGAATGGAAGTTTCACATGTTTCCCAAAAATACAAGAGGAACAAACAGTAGAATTCAAACTCCTATTACATTGGATAAAATTGTTCTTCTTGAGGGAGCTCAAAATGGAAGATCCGGGATGGCCTAGGCGATCATGCCACAAAGAGGAGGATAAGGCAGCAAGGGCGGTGGGTGGAGAAGGTGGTGTGGCGGTGGAAGTGAATGGGTAAAGCTCCCCCGAGCTATCACATCTCATACGAATTGTCCCCGTCCGTAGGTCCTTCACAGAAAAACCAAACGGATCAAACTCTATGGAAACCAAATTATCACTAGTAAATTTGCGGACAGAAATCAGATTTTTAATGAGATTAGGGGCATGAAGAACATTATTCAAAGTGAAGGGAGGGAGGGAAGCATGACCATGACCACGAATCGGAATGCCACTACCATTTCCAACAATAATATTGTGAGGAGTGCTCAAATTAAAATAAGAAGAGAGAGTACCTTGATGAGAAGTCATGTGAGATGAAGCGCCGGTGTCCATGTACCAATTGTCATCAGGTTGGTGCAAAGAGAGAGTGTGCAAGGCAGCTTCGACATCGGTGGGAGCATAGCCCACGGAGGAAGGAGCTTGGGCAGTGAAGGCATGTTGTTGCTGCTGAGGTCTAGGGCCTAAGATGCCCCCTTGAGAAGTCCGTGGCCCAGTAGGAGGACGAGACCAAGATGTAGGGTATGGGCAGGGTGGTGCGGCCCAAGGAGGGGAGGCCCAAGCAGCCCATGGAGGGTATTGCCACCCCGGAGAAGCGTTCCACTGCCAAGAAGAGTATATATACAGAGAATACAAAATGCTAAACTAGGTTTACAATAAATGTCCTAATTATATACATAATATAATAATAATCTAATACTACCATCTATATTTGCTTGGAAATAAGGGATCCTTTACATCCTCAACTCTCAAGCGTTAACCTATGAAGGTGGGCTAACTTAACATATGAGAGGGGTATCGTTTCAACTTTCAATAGGATTTTTCATTTTACCTGGAAAAAAAAAAAAAAAAAAAAAAAAAAAAAAAAAAAAAAAAAACTTATTTTGACTTATTTTTACAATAGTCAACGACGTCAAACTCGAGTTTATTTATGCAGAGGAATGGAAGATGCTTGTTCCTTTTCCCGCACTTACCAGGCTACCTACCTACCTACTGATAACTTCCTGCTAACAGTCTTCACTTTTCTGTGTTTTCACCTCAAACATTCTGATTGTTCTTTGTTCCATTTCCGATTTGACCATACTTTCTCGAAAATTCCCGAAATTCAATTATTTGTTCTTGATTTAATTTCCAGGTAACTGTTTGATCTTCAAAACCCTTTATGTTTTGGATCAAATTTCGATTAATTTTGTTGCTGTAATATTATCATATGCTGTAATTTGATTTCAGTTGTCAAATTGAACTGGGTATTGTCAATTCGTTCCAGATTTGGGTGTTTAATTTCATAATTTGAAAATTGTATGTTGTTTTCTTGATGCTATGCATAATAATAGAAAGTTGTGTGCTTGATTATTAATTTTGGTGAGGAATGTAGATGCAAATTGATCATCTATGTTAAATGTTAGGGTTTCTTAATTTTTCTTTTTTTTTTTTTTTTTTTTTTTTGTTGGATTTTGTGTAAAATGTGATACAGTAAAAACTACTCTTGCAAAAATCAGCTATTGTTGGTATGTAATGATAATGTCTTATTGTAAATAGAGTGTTAGGGTTGCCACAGAAGTCGAGCAGTTAAAACACATAACTTTTTTAATTCTACGGTGTTAAAAGACAATGGAAATAGCCAAGGAGTATTGGACAATATTGGAGTAATATTAGTAAAACATTGATTATGCTCAATTTTCTTCTTGTGAACCAAAATAAGTGAAGTATAGAGTAACTTTAGCTATAAGAATGTATATTTGTAAGGAAGATTCATTTTTCGCATAATTGTATTTGTAGTTTTTTTGGTATGTATTTGTTGATTAGTGTTGGTTTGTGAGATGGAAGCTGTGATAGGAGCTTATAATGGTTATTTTCATCACTAGTTACTGTAATCTGTATGATAAAGCCTTGAGTTAGTTCCTTAGAGAAGGATTTGCACAGAGAAGCACCCCGGTTCTAATGGAAGGGGGTCCTATTTTCTAGTAAGCGGAACATATGACCTGCCCTTAACTAGTTTTATGGCTTCCACAACTGCCAAAGCCAAATGTCTCAAGAGTATCAATTTCTTTGAAAGACTTGAGAGCTGGCAACCACTAGGGAATGAAAAGGGCTTAGTGCTGAGAGAAAACTTCCTTCATTTCTTCCTTCTTAGTAGTCCCTTCTTTATCAAATTTCAATTTAACTAGAAGCACCTTGGGGGTCTGGCCTGTGTAGAATCAGAAAAACATCCCTTCTGACGACTGATATTGGTTGGAGTGGTTATAATATTAGAGAGATTTATACAGAATTTCCTCTTATTTGGGGTAAAAAGAGGAGAAAAGGGATTATTTATTGCCTTTGTTTCCTATCCATTCCTATCAAAGCTAATCTACAAGGCATTTTCTTTGTTATTCCATTGGTTTATTTTTGTTGGTGTGCAATGGGACTAGAGTGGGTTTTGGGATTATTTGTTATGAGAAGCCCATCATTGATTCATTTTTTTTCCATGCATTTATCATTAATCAACTTTACAAATACATCTATTTCACACTTTATGGTTTCAAATGCGCATAGCTTGTTCTGACAATCTGGGAACAATGAGACAAAATCCTCGAGATAGAGAGGGGTCCATCAGAGAATTTTGATTGTAAGTACTTCAGCTCACTTGTACTGTTATTCTTTTTATAAAGCTGTTCAATTTGGAAGAACAAAGGTCCGTATGAAGGATAGGGATTTAGAGTTGATAGCAGTATAAAGTGTATCCTTGTCTCCAAATGTGTGTATTATGTGCTACTAAAAGGAAGATATGAATCATCTTCTCTTTCTACTATTTGATGTTGCTGGTCCTTATGGTGTATGCCTTTTGTGTTAGATAAAACCAGAAGGTGCTTTACATCTTTGATGGGCTGGTATTTGGGTTAGTAAAAATCTGATGTTTCTGGTGATACTATGGGTGTTATTGTAAGAGCAAAATGAACGTGTCTTTGTAATAGAAGTAAAGTGGGTGAATTGTGGGATTGTAGGGTGTTTGCAACCTCTATTTGTTGGGTGTAATTTTTCTTAATTGCTTTCTGATGTACACAGTGTGCCATGGTTTCTTGCCATTCTTTTTCTGTTTTATAAAGGCATGTTCTCCTGTGGCTGCATATTGCATATTTTCTTAATTTTTCTATTTGGACCGTCAATTTTGAAGGAGGAAGAATTGCTTTGTGAGGATCAATGCTCGTAGCTTTCAGGACCAAGCGATTACGCATTCATTTTTTATTGTTGTTTTCTACGATATTGAGTTCTTTGAGCAGTGGGCATGCTGGGATAACTAGCGCCTATATACGATCAGAATGGCCCTCTGTTGACATCCCTCTTGATAATGAAGTTTTTGCAGTTCCAGAGGGTTTCAATATTCCTCAGCAGGTTTGTAGCTTGTTCAATAACATTCAAAACTTTCTCATATTTCATAAATTATACAACGCGTATGCTTGAGCTGCATAATATATACGTACCCTTTCAAAATCTAACATGAATCATTATTTAAGATGATTTATGTGCTACATTTATCTTCAATACTACAGTAAATAGAAATATTGAATATTTCCTCAAAAAAAAAAAGAAATATTGAATATGGTAGAGAAGCTGGCATTGCGTGCATCTTCAAATTGTCCTCAAGGGTATTATATTCACGATTTTGGTGCTAAAATGTAAAAGGACTGTGAAAGAAGATTTCTGTTACCATTCTGAAAGGGCCTATCAATCCCCACTTTCGTTATGTACTTTCTCTCACTGAAAGAGAAACAAGGATGAACAAGTGATCATTAGTTTTGTGCTGATTTGTATACTTATAACATTTTTGCTAGTAGTGCTTGACATGCATACACATTCCTTAATTTTCAAATTAAAGTGAAACTTCGTGCTAATATCTATTTGCAAAAATTCTATGACAAACAGGTTCATATAACCCAAGGAGATTATGATGGGAAGGCTGTCATGATTTCATGGGTTACACTTGATGAACCAGGCCCTCGTAAACTACAATATGGAAAATCCAAGGAGTACAACTTTAGTGTTGAAAGCACTGTGACTAACTACACTTTCTATAAATATAATTCTGGTTACATTCATTATTGTCTTCTTGATGGTCTTGAGGTATGTACTTTTACTGGCGAATGGCTATTTGATATGCGTATGATATAATGATTCAGATAGCGCCTTTAAATTAATATATTTAGACATTGTTTTATACTGTTATTGCATCTCTCTAACTTCCATATTAGACAACTCAAGCTGAACACTTTAAGTTATTGTTTAAAATTCAAGTCTTCCTCAATTACTCTTACAAGTGCATCATAGGAGTAGCTATGTTTGTCAAACTACATTTGTTAGATTTTTGATATTTTTTATGCTTTGGGTGATCAGTGAACTTTGTCTCTAGACACCCTGATAATCTCTATACATTGGAAAAGAATGAAGTAAAGCTCCCCAACTCAATAGTTTCTATAGTTGTCTAGTTTTCTCGGCACTCTCATCTGACATAGCCGCACTTTTAAAAATTATAGCATGTTATAGGCATTAGATATGTTCAGATACTAGGCTGTCTTAGAGTTTTAGATCATGTTAATTACTTTTTGATGGTATACTAAGTTTTTTCAGTCGGTATTCAATGTTTTGCCAGCTACTATTTTTCTCATCTCATTACAGATGATATCATGATAAAACTACATCATACTTAATTAATCTGGATATTTCTGATGTTAAAGTAATATAATTAATCAAATATTAATATGCTATCATCTAATATTCTTTTCTACCCTTTTAAGATCTTACAATCTTACTTCTTTTCATACCCTTACATTACAGTATAGTACAAAATACTATTACAAGATTGGATCAAGTGACTTGTCTCGAGAATTTTGGTTTCAAACACCTCCAAGGATCCATCCCGATTCTCCTTATACTTTTGGAATTATTGGTAAGTATTGTAATGAAAGTCGTGGGATGAATATTTTATCCTTAGGCAGAGGCTGATTAGTCAGAATCTACTGTGAATTTATACATAGGAAGCTTCATCTGCGGTTGTGTTCAGTACTTCAGTTTACTCGATTTTTTTTTTTTTTTTTTTACTTTATCTTGTTCCTTACGATTCCCTTATGAAAGTGTCATCTGAAAATTAAGTTTAATAATGCATGGTTAGGTTTTGTTGGCAGTTGTCATGCTTTCAGATTCAAATATTGCAATTGTGGTTGTTTCAGATCCATATATCTTTCAGCCTTGAACATGTTGTGTTAGCATATGAGATCATGCATCTGCTCTGTATGAGCACTATGAGGCTGAGAAATACTATACAAGTTAATAATTCATACAATATTGATTGAGTGCAGAGGCTATATTCTTGCTGAGTATCAATAGTGTGGTTATTAATTAGTGTGGTGAATGTATGATGTTTCCTACACATGTGATGGGTTGTTCATCCACAACTGAAAATAAAGTATGTAGCATAGAGCCTAATAGACATCTTGGTGAAAGTAAATATAAGTCTATTGCGTATTCTAAGGTATCTTACATTCTTACGTGATGAAAATGCTAGATTTATGGCCGATTCAAGCACATTTGGAAGTTTGGAACACTATAACATCGATTTCAATTGCATACGTTTTCTCACACATTTCCATTACCAGAAACTCAGCGTAGTATCCCTGACAATTCTGAGTGTTACTGGTAGACTGGCAATTAGAACTTTGATATTAGTTGGTGACATAAATTCACCTTTTTGTGCATATGTGGTTGCGATAGCTGATGTATTGTGCAACATCCATTCCGTCTTGGTGCTTTTTTTCTTTTCCTGTTGATGCACTTTTTTCTGAGCTCTATATAGCTGGATTATTCAGCAATTCATACCTACTCATTTTCCTGCATTAGGTGACTTAGGTCAAACATACAATTCTCTTTCTACTCTCCAGCATTACAAGCAAACTGGAGCACAAACTGTACTATTCGTGGGTGATCTTTCTTACGCAGATCAATATAAGTACAATGATATTGGGGTTAGGTGGGATTCTTGGGGCCGCTTCATTGAGCCAATTGCCGCATACCAACCATGGATTTGGACGGCTGGCAATCATGAGATAGAGTATATGCCAGATTTGGTAAGATTATGGTTGCAGATGCCTCAACATTTTATCAGGTGTCTAATTTATTCTATTTTATTTTTGTGTTGGGGGAGAGAGGGGGGGGGGGGTATGCAAGAGATTTTGTATTTCTCTTCTGAAATTATATTACATACCAGTAGTTTTTTAAATATACCAAAGAAGACTATGGAGCCAAGGGGAGGGACCACTTTCCTAGAAGAGTTAATAGAATATTTCTATCGGTTGCCCATCTCCAACATCCCATATCTGGGATTTGTAAATTTCTATGAATGCCTTTGGTGCTTAAATGAGTGATATACAGTCTGTCAACTGAAGTGTGTCTTACATTAAAATGGTGTTGATGTAGAATTGGCGTTGTAGCTGCACATATTTTGTGGTTGTGTCCTTTTTTAGTGTCTTTGAGGTTGGTTGGTAATCTTGGTACTGCTGTACACTTCCTCCAATTTCTTTAATTTGCACCATTTGGTTTGGCGACAAGATTTAGGATACGGAGTAAAGTGTCTTGTTATCTTTGTAATTTTCAAGAGGTACATGCTAGCTGATATTATGCTTCCGTTTGGTGTTGCTTTATAAGATTTAACTGCCATATTTTCTGTAATTTATATTATGCTATATTTTTTCAGGGGGAACTAACTATGTTCAAAAATTACCTACATAGATATCCTACTCCCTATGTCGCCTCCAAAAGCAGTAGCCCTCTCTGGTATTCTGTTCGCCGTGCATCTTCTCATATTATTGTGCTATCCAGTTATTCTCCATTTGGTGATTTCTTCTTCCTTGTATTCTTTTCATGCAGATCTGTTTATTATGAATTGTTTTGATCTGATTCTTGCATTTGATTATATAGTGGTATTCCGTTATCCATGAAGAATTCATATATTGCTTTCAAGATTGTGTTGAGCTAGCATCTCACCCCCCCCCCCCCCCCCCCACCCTTCCGAAAAGAAAGAAAGAAAAAAAAAACAACTTGAAAAAAGTGAAAATGCAAAGATGAATAGAACATTAGGTGGTTTGTTTTAGTCTTTGATCTAGGTCTTTAGATTACTCTTGAAGCATTAAAGCTTTGTAATGGGTTGGAGTCAGTGTTAATATTTTCATTCTATATCAGAAATAATAGGTGAAATTTTAATCAATATTATAAATATTATGTTAAGTGATACAATTTTCTAATGATGAAATATCATATATGTTCCATGTTTTAAACCCAGCCGTTTGTGATTCTGATGATTATATTCATATTATTGTTTTATCTTTTGTTTTCATATAGTCTTAAATGCTTTGTTTGTTTAATTACTTTTTAAACTTCTCATGGAAAGAATAAATTATTTTAAAGGCGTACCTGTTTTTTCTGACCGGAAAATAGGTATTGCAACATTTTGTAGAGCTATATTCCTACTAGGTTTACTGTTTCAATTTGCTGTTCATTAAATACTTCAATGGACTATTCCTTGGGTGATGCTTGGATTTTGTCAGACTCCAAACTCTGCACATGCTGATGACTTTGTCTTCATATTGAACAGTTAAATATACTCCACAATGGATGTGGCTCAGAGAAGAACTCCGAAGGGTGAATAGAGAAAAAACACCTTGGCTTATTGTTCTGATGCATGCCCCTCTTTACAGCAGTAATGTAGCCCATTATATGGAGGGTGAAAGTATGCGTTCTGTGTTTGAGAGCTGGTTTGTTCAGTACAGAGTTGATTTTGTCTTTGCTGGCCATGTCCATGCTTATGAAAGATCAGTATGTGTATTCTTTTCCTTTATTCCTGGGATTTCATAAAGTGCTCATGTCCTACTTGCTTATATTGTTCTATGTTAAGATTGAACTTTAAACTTTCCTTGCTATGTAAAGAATATAAAGCATACAATTCTTTAATTATAAGCATACAGACCTGAGATACCTATAAATTATAGCCATAATAAAACTTGGGAATGGGTTGGTCAAACATCTGATCAGACATGCTCTGACGTTCCAATATGGTTTGAAGTTGCTATGAATAAACTGAAACTGTTGAAGTTGGGAGGTTCATACAGCTCAACTTACATGGCTTGACTTTAGGCATTGGAAACTTTTGTTTTGGGTTTAGGATTGAAGTGGGATAAGATAGATCAGATAAAATTTATCATTTACAGTCCGTTAATGAAAGACGTTTGGTTTGCTGGCTATGCACCTGCCTTTTTTCAACTTCGATGGCCCATGGTTCAATTCCATGAGAGCCACTACTGTGCTTGATGCCCAGTAGGCATTTGCCTGGAATTTGTTGATGGGTCAGCATGGGGCAGGGGTGAGGGGAACCCTATGTGTAGGTCAGTCAATTTTTGGCCTGGGCTTGCTAATTTTGGACATGCTAAACATTATTAACTCCAATGGGAGTTTTCCCATTTAATTGTCACAATCAGTTAGAATCTATTCCCTCAAGGTAAAATAAGAAAATGTATGGGATACTGTTGTAAGGCGGAAATAATAATACCACAAGTGATAACTTTGTGAGGCTTCCCAAAATTGCTGACAACTACTTGGGGAAGCAGGGAAAACTGTTATGCAGCTCTGCACCTTGTTTCTGTCAATCTGTCTGTTAAGCATGGTTTGTTATCTTTATAGGCTATCCGATGGTGTTAAAAATACACTAAGGTAGTAACCTAGCCATATTTAATCTTTTTATTATTAGTTTAAGATGATTTGGCTATGTAAATCAGAGACCAAGTGAGGCTCTAGTAAGAGGCTTGAAGAGTGGCAAAGTGATGGGTTGTGAGGGGCAGGGGAAGACCTAAGAAAACTTGGAAGAGGGAGATTGAGAGTGATATGAGTGCTTTTGGGATTGAGAAAACATGGTGTTGGGTAGGGTGGATTGGAGGGAGAAGATGCATGTCAAGGATGTATCGTGATTTTATATACTATATATACTTTGTTGTTTATTTTAATATTTACTGAACTCGTGTTTTTGTAAACTCTACTTATTTCCCCTGCTAAGGTTTTCTCAAACCTTTGGGTGTTTTTCCCACAAGTTTTTCCTCTCTTTTCTATCCCCTAACACATAAGCTTTTTCTTTTATTGTTGATTTCAGTATCGAATGTCTAACATACACTTCAATGTAACAAATGGCGATCCGTATCCTGTACCTGATAAAGCAGCTCCAGTTTACATAACCGTTGGAGACGGTGGAAATCGAGAAGGTTTAGCTGCCAAGTAAGTATGATAAATTGTGCTTGAGATTCCTTTAATTAATGCTTTCTGCTTTTCACAATGGTGGTTGCTTCTGGGGACTCTTTTGTAGTTCATGTTAAAGTTCTGTTACTCGAAAATATCCTGTACTGAACAGGTTTTGCTTTTATTTTACAAAAAAAAAACCTGGAAATGGCAACTTACCATAGCCCTGAACAACCCCCTCTGACTATTCAGAAAAAGAAAAAAAAAAAAAAAAAAAAAAAAAAGAGAGAGAGAGAGTTGTGTAGGCTAATTCCATTATTTCTTAATGCAAACTGACTGAGCTTCCCACCACTTTTTTTTTTTTTTTTTTTTTTTTTTTTTTTTTTAATAAAGTCAGGACATATAGAATGACACTAGTCCTGATCATGGTTATTTTTGCGTCTTGGATTTCTTCCCTTATGATCATTCTGTATATCTGAGGGTTATTCAATTTACAGGTTCTGGGATCCACAACCTGACTATTCTGCGTTCCGAGAAGCCAGTTATGGGCATTCCACACTGGAAATACAAAACAGAACCCATGCAATTTACCATTGGAATCGCAATGACGACGGGAAAAGTATACCAACAGATTTTGCAGTATTCCATAATCAATACTGGTATGTGTTGCTGCTCACCTCTAGTCTTTCATTCTGTAGTCAACTTTCATACTTTGAGAAAAGGGTGAGCGTGTCTGTGTAGGTAAAAAACAAAGGGATAATAGAGTATGAAAACTCATGCTTTTAATCTTTTTTATAGTTTGTTGAATCTAGTGTGTTTCAATTTGCTGCATAGGCTTTGGATACCCAGTATGTAAAAATTCGGTACTTGATACCTGAATTCAGCAAGTATCAACCTGCATTTGACACTCGCATGTCAGGAATCGATACCCAAATTATTAAAAGTTGAAATAATTTGTGTTAGTTGAACCATGATCGGTTTAATACTTTAAAATTAATGTATGAAACAAATTAGGAATTTTCAATGCAATCATTTTACAATATTGGGAGTTAGTTAACTAAAAAAATGTATCTTTTGATGCAAGCAATTATTAGTAAATGTCTATGGACTCTTGCTTACATCTCCAATGCAGTGGTTAAAAAAGTCTTGTTGTAGTTAGGAGGGAATTTGGGGAGGGATACATTATCTTTTCTAATGAACATAAGTACAAAATTCTCTTATATTACAAAAGTATGTTCAAGTTTGCATTATGATGATTTCATAGCTTGTAGCATTTTTCATGTGAAAGTTCTGATTGTATATTACTAAAATTAGTATTGCATTTTATATCGAATTAGGTTTGTTACACGAATCGTTGGACTTGGTACTCCGTCCGAAATCAATTGTCTATTCTGATGTACTCATGGACCTATTTTTTTTGGATTGGACTTTTGGGTTTTCTGATTGTTTTTGCACAATTTTACGAAGTATTAGAGTAGTAACATTTCACAAGGTAGTGAAATAATGAAGTATTTTACCTGCTGCCCTTACATGTGGTGGTCTAATCTTCAAAAACATACTTGTCTATCGTATTCTAGGGCTAGCAACATGCGCCGCAGGAGACGAGGAGGCTGAAATAGGGATGTATCAATTTTGGTACTGATGTCAACTGTCACATTCCTGTTAAACCTTGAAACAATGAGGGATGCACATGAATATATAGAAGGCAGTTTCAAATTTTTGAGGAGGGCAGCAGTATTTATATGCTTCAGGAATCTTACCTACTACATCGGACCTGGACGGACGGATGATCTAGGTTGTCGTGTAATTTGCAACATGGGTTGTAAAGCTGGCCAAGTACTCCGTATATTGATATGATGTGTAAGCCCTTATTATTTTAGTGATTCAATTCTTTGTTTTGTGTATAGTTCAAAGTACTCTCCATTTTTTTATTAAAAAATTATGAAAAAAGACGACGTAGGATGGTAGGACCGTAGGAATAATAATATTCAATAATTGTATTATGGTAAAAATTTAAGTAATAAAAAAGATCAGAGTATTTTTTTTTTTTTTTAAAAAATATTTTTTATTTGAATAAGGAGGATAATATTCCCAAAAAAAAAAAAAAAAAAAAAAAAAAAAATCGAGCCTGCAAAACAAAACATTATAAGTTAGGGTTTCCTTATCCAGTCCATGTAGAAGTCTTTGCATAGATATTCTTGTTTCGGCATCTCCTAGACTCCTACTTCCTCCGTTTCTATTTAGTTGACGCGTTTGATTTAGGCACATATATTAAGGAGAGGAGAGAGTGATAGAGAATGAAAAAGCAAGTGGGGTAGCTTGTAAATGCAAGGTAAAAAATTTACCCAAAAAGGAAACGTGTCAACTAAAAAGAAACTTCCTAAAAAGGAATACGTGTCAACTAAAAAGAAACTTCCTAAAAAGGGAACGTGTCAACTAAAAAGAAACTTCCTAAAAAGGAATACGTGTCAACTAAAAAAAAACGGAGGTAGGATATAAATAGGTGACAACAGGAAACAAGGGTAAAATCTAATAAATTCACAAATTCACAGTAAGCGTAAACATTGTGTTAGACAATTGATATAACTATATGCTTTTTGTGTTTAATGTTATAATCTGAGATGGGTGATTGGTCAACGTTGCCTTGTGATATCCCCGGAGAAATAGCTCTGAAATTGAATTCATTTGATAACTTTGTTAGTTTTTCTGCGGTACAATTCATGGAAACATGTTTCGTCGATGGTGAAAGCAGACTGGGTTGAAAATAAGTTAACCACACCTTGGTTGTTGTTAGCCGAGCCTAGTGAAAGCGAAGACAAAAGGAAAACCCGCAACTCTTTGGGAAACGATGCTGGGGTTCTAAATATGGCTGGATCGCTACGTTTGGCGTAGACCGTGAATTTATGTTGGTTAATCCTATTACTAAAGCTAAGTTGAGCCTCCCATCCCTACTCACCTTGCCATATTACCCTCAATATGAAGGTGATAATAAGTTAAAATCTTATCGTATGCTTCAAAGAGGTGGAAAAGAGCGTGTTAAAGATTGGACGCTGAAAATTTTGGTGGAAAAGGCTGTAGTATTCAACATAGATGATGACTTATTTGTGATGTTGATACATAAGCCGTTTCACAATCTAGCGTTGGCTCGGCCCGGAGACCAGGAATGGCCTCCGGTGCTAACAGAATGTAGCACAAAGTGCCAGGTTAAGGACGTCACGGATTGGGATGGGAAAATTGTCATCACGTATATGGATGGATCACTTGCATATTGTGATATTGGTAAACATCCCATTAAGCCAAACACTTTTACGTCCTTATTTTTCCTCGATATTTTGCAATTCGAAGCAGTTGGAAGATTGTACATTGTGGAATTGGATGGCGATTTGCTTGTTGTCTTACGCCATAGGAAGAGTGGTCTAAAATATGATGAGCGGCGTCTACGTACTAGGATTACCAAGCGTTGGTCCAACGGAGATTGCTATCGTACCTATGATTTCCAAGTTTATAAATATGTTGGTAACACAACTAAGTCATGGAAGCAGGTTACGGATCTGGGTGAACATTTGTTATTTCTTGGTGATAATATTGCCATTGCTCTTCATATATCAAAGGCTCCTAATTGCCACCAAAATACTATCTACTTCATTGATGATGAAACTTATCATTGGAAAATGTCGTTCGAAACAGAAGTCCGTGGCCACGATATGGGTATGTTTGACATGGCGACCGAAAAAATTCAACCATTTTATCATAAAAGCACTGGTATAATAAAAACTGATATAATTTCTCAGTATTCTTCTCCTGTATGGTTTATGCCCAAGTTTTAGATTTAACATGTTTTCTTATTTTATTATAGGCCAAGTATAAAGATCCTTCAAGGCTTCAACGATTTCCAATGTTAAGACTTATTTTAGTATAAATATGAATGCCGTCTTCCAATGTAAATCATCAAACACTCAATAATAATATTGTTTTAAAGTTATGTATGTGTTTATTAATTCTTAGCAATTTTAAATCCTTTCTAAAATTTGCCCAAAAAATTATTATATAGATCAAAATCGTAGTATATTGGATGTTGTTAGATTTGTCAAAATTTCAAAATTTTAAAATTATTTTAATTTATATACATAGTCAAAGATTTGTATTAGAGATCGTGAAAGTCAAAAGAGATGAGGGGGATTGGGAAGGGGATGGTGATTCGGGGGAAAGTGGGAGGGGTGATGACAAGGGTGGTGGGACTTGGGAGGGCCAACAAAAGGGGGCTGAATTTGGCGCCGGCGGCGGGGTGGTGGGGGAAGGGTATTTTTTTATTAATGCATGAAAAGCACATTGTATGACTAATGCTTTATATTCATATGATCGAATTTTATACATGACGTGGAAATCAGATCACCTTCGCAGAAAAATAATTGAACAAAAACTCTAAAAATCCTATGTACATAATCTACTGTGTTTGGATTTGAACTTTTGATATCTCTGGTCATTACATCTATAACAGTAAATATCATTTACCACAAAGAATGACCTGAATCATGCAGAAATTGAATCACTTGGTCTCACCATAACATATATTCCACGGAAGTTGAACTGAGCTTGGACTTTTTGTTAGTCATATGCTCAAATGAGGGAGGAAAGTCGAGGAAACGTTTTGATATTTATGTACCTTTCGAGCACTCCTTTCACAGCGTCATGCTTTTCCTACTTAAACATCCCTCATTATTGGCTGAGGAGTCCACTTCAGATGCAAGGCTAGCCTTCCGGATGTTGTTCCATCTAGATCAAAGATGTCGTAGAGATCCCCTTCCAGCAGTACTCTAGTAAGTGTCATGATGCATCTTCCCATATAATTCTGCAATATTAGATAGAGATAAATTATTTGAATTTTCCAGAGAGTGATCTGACTATTTAACATCATATGAAACAACAATTTGACAACAACATTGGATACACGAAATAAGTTTTTTGGTGTTGTACAATACAGAAGTATACACACTTTAAGTCTTTAACCGATGCAAACTAGAAATATCCTCTTTGCAACTGTGTGGTAATGCTGAAAAAACCTCTTGTAATTATACAAAGGATATGTGTAACACACCCCCCCCCCCCCCCCCCCCTGATATAAAATTTTTTTTTGAAAAAAAACCCCAAAAATAATAAATACTCTGTAATTTGGAAACAGTGTGAATAAGGTACTTGAGACTTGATAGCAACTGGGCAACAAAGCATTGCATTGATGTCCTGATGATAAATGTAATTAACTACTTGTGGACTAGTAGAAGAAACGGTCAAATTCAGGCTAATGAACTTACCTTTCCGATTGTGTCATGATCATAAACCTCAAAAATAAGTAGTTCGTGCAAAGCATCCTCCACAACAAAGTCAAAGGTTTGGTTCCAAACAGGATTTAGAGTTTCATTTAGAACCTGCAATTGAATAGAGAAATTGGTTAAGCATGCAGCAATTTCTGAAGAAAAGTCCAACTGCAAGCCATAAATTAAGGCAGTAAGGCACAATAATGCAAACACTGATCAATAATGAATACATACTCTAGTTTTCATTTTTGTTCCTGCCTTCTTCAGTGACACAGTCACATAAGGATCAGACTTTCCAGTCAGATCCATAACGGGCAAATTTTCTGCAGATACTACTGTTACAGAAAGCACCCCTCGAAGGATGACCTCATGCTTCTTTTCACTGGTTTTTCTTTCGATATCACTGACATCATCCTCAGTTGTGTCTTTCAAGACTCTTTCCACATCCGTCAGCGGCACAATAGAGGAAAAAGGATTTAGAATCTGATTTTCAGTGCCAAATGGACAATATAAGAGCTCCAGATGCACCTGCATTCCGAAAGAAGCCAAGTGAAAATTAAGTCTCCTCTTTCTCAAGCTTCTCTCTTATTAGCCTCACCACGAGGTTTATAATAGAAGGCAAGAAACTAAGAATTGAGAGGATTGAACCAAAAATAGGAAACATTTGTATTTCAATCTTGTATACTATCACCAATATACTTCTAACAGATGATTTCAATATCTCTACTCTTAAGTAGTTCAATCATTCTCATTCATTATACTTTTATATCCTGCTACCTTATTTTTTTTAAAAAAAATCTAAGTATCAGATAAGAAAATGAAACTAAATTTCACTGACTTGCACCTCCGAAAATAATAGATAATATATGAGCAGGATAAACCAATAATTTAAAAATAAATAAATAAGTTCACAAGCTATTGGGTTGCTGAACACAATGTCAAAAAATGTGGAGAAGCAATTTGATACAACATTGAAAAAATTTAGCAAACACTCTCTTCTGTTTTCACCTCCTACTTACAGGAAACAATTTAATTTCATTTCCATTAGTTTTCTGACTTTTTACGTTGTTCATTTACAAAAACCTAATAGAAAGGAAATCAGTAAAGATTTGTGAGACAGGTTCCTTACCTGACCTCTATTTTTTTTATCCCTCTGAACCTTCAGGTCCTTGACAAGATTCAACCATTCAATTTTCACTTTACCAGGCTCAAGCACATTAATTGGTATTTGTGCACAGCCAATAAGTTGAGGAGGCTGAAGACCTTCATCATCATAGACTCTAACAGTCAAATGTTGCGTGGCTGGATCCTCAACTACGAAGTCAAAACTCTCATTCCATATTGGATTTAGTTGATTGCTCTGAAGAAATGCTACAAAGTCATCAAAGATAAAATAAAACATTTGAAACTAGAGTAGAGAATAGAACACAAACTTACAATAGTTTTACTTTTTTTGGTTCTGTTACGTAATGGGCGTATGAATAAGGAAGCAAAAGGATCAGACTTCCCAATGAGATCTTTATTTGACAGATCTTTAGCTTGCACCAGTTTCACCTCTAATATTCCATGAGGCTTCAATTCCAAGTCACTGCACGAGAAAAAGTTCACACACAAAACTATCATCAAACTCAGCTTTCAATAAAGCAAATTCCCCTCCAAAGATTCAATTTATGTTTGAAAAAAATAAACATTCCAAAGCCTTTTTTTTTTCAATCGGTCATCATCTCAATATGGTTACATTTTTTGGCTGTCCATAGCCAATTTTATATGCAGCGCCTTAGTTAAGGTCTCTTGAACTTTACTATTGACACTAGATAAACGATTGATGGGTTCATTTGAACAATTTTACGGACATAAGCTCTATTCTTTAACCTATTTATTTTTAAGAAAAAGGAAATAAGGATGAAGCCTTCAAAAGAGAACATTAAGAGCAAACAGCACTTGCCTGTAATCTCCAGGTATAATTGGTATTATCTTACGAACTGGCCACGTTATAGAGTCTTCTATAGCATCTCTTATCATTTCCTGCAAATTTATAGCCAGATTTTCAGGTTGTACGGCTCAGTAGCTTAGAAGTAAATGTGTAAGGCTTTACATACATGATACATCCTATACAATAATTTAAAACAATCAAATTAAGAAACTTTTAGGGAACAGAAAAACAATGAGTTTAAAAATGTTTTCAACAAAGAAAGAATTATGATCAGCCTAATGAGTTTTTATATTTTTTTTTTTTGTTTATTTTTTTTACCTTCTAATCACAAGGATTGAACAGAATATCTTACTGAAATTTCTAGACATAGTTAAAGGTACATGCATGCTATGTGAATATGTGATTGTAGTCAAGCTCTAATGAAAACAACTCTAAGCCAATATCATTGTCCCACAAAAAAAAAAAAAAGGAAAATGAGAAGTATTTTTTTATTTTTAAAAAAGCTATGAAATAGTTTAACTGTTCATGCCTAATACTAAAAATCTTAAGCCATTTTCACAGTGCTGCTTGTGCTTCAAGGCTTGAGTGTTTGACTGTCTGATCCACGCGGGAGGCATGGGATAATGAAATGGTAAAGTCAGGATTATGGTGACAGGATAGGATCTAAACACGACAGTGGAAATAGCAAGAATAACGCGCAAGCGTAGCCCTTGTAATTGGAATGATCTGGGAAGGCTGTCCTATACAAAAGCTTATACCCATGACATAGAAAAAATGATTCCCAAGGACCCCTAGTGGCCCTATGGAAAACATCTGTGTGAAATATAGCTATCATTTTATAAAAAAAGACTACTGATGGCAAGTTAAATAAGTGGTAAACAAAATCGTAGCTAATGTAGCTTGACTCGAACACACAAAAAAGGGTAGTTAAAGAAGTGACAAACAAAAGGGTAACAACTGTACTTTGCTATTGGTACTAATACTACAGAGTACTAAACAGGAAACAAGTAGGGCAAAAAAACTCTCTTTCTCTCAATGATCCTCTATTGTATTAAGTTATAATGCAGGTAGTGCATTACACAATTTATGAAGACAGGATTCCAAGAAACTGTAACCCTAAACCCCAAGCCGTATGTACCCCCCACTACCTCACAGTTCAATAAAATTGCTGATGAATTGACAGCGATTTTCTCTTAATTTTGCTCTACCAAAAGAATAGGCTTCCCATAAATACACTTTAAACACGCCAAAAACCATAATAATGCATGACTAAGAGATTCAGTTGAGCAAAAACCATAACAAAGAACATTGAAGCTACACAATTTTCAAAAGATAGCAGGATCTATTCAACAGATCTGCAACAAACCAACAAGAAGCATAATTTACAGAAAAAATAATTTCTTACATCAATGGAATCAGAAAGTCCTGGAACCATGGACATGTCACCACCAATAACTTTAAGTTTAAAATCCAAGTCTTTCTGCGTTGAATCAAACAGATGGGTCAATTGACAGAAAATCAACGAACCTAATAAAATGCTCAACTTTGAGTCAACTTTTTTGAAATGCTAATATCCATTTCTCATTTGTAAATTTTCTGATAAAGATGCCAATATATCATCTCCCATTTATAATGGAAGGCATATAAGGATAAAGGTCCTCGCAGAAAAGACAAAATAATAGAGATAATATATATAGATATCCAAAACAAAAACCCCTACCTTTTCTCTTAGTGAATAAGATACAGCGCCAAAACAAGGAAACTCGTTCACGAGAGGCTTGAAAATTATCCTGAAGAGCCCAGTAAAACCTATATTTTTAATCTAAATAAGCACATCAAGAATAAAAACATCAATGAGCAAGTGAGAAACCATTCAAAACAATAAAAAATCCAAACTATGAAGATATGAATTATTTAGAAAAAAAGATATGCAGAAGATTTCAATAAACAGTAATTAACCTGTGAAAATAAGGTCACAATGACTGGATCAAAACTTTCTAAATCGTGCTATCCTATGTTCCTAACTCTTCTTTGATATAAATTTGAGGTTTTGAAGGAGAAACAATTGAGGATGTAAGCTCATACATGAGCATTTCGGTGTATAAAAAACTTGTGCTCGTACAATTATATAGTGTACTTCAGTATATAACGCATCATATTATCATCGTAAAGGCTACTCCTACAGCAAAGAACTGAAAAGGTTACAAATGTACCTGTATAGGTAGTGCAATACCAACATGAGTTTTCACATCAAGCACAATGTTTGGATTACCATCCCACTGCATCTCTATTTCCATGACTATCTCCCCAGGTTCACTATCAAGAATGCAAATTCCTGAAAACCCAATTCATCACGCATTGAGAAAAAAAAAATTAAAAAAAAAAAAAAAAAAAAATTAAAAATTAAAAATTAAAAAAAAATCAGCATTAAATACTTAACTATAAGAGTAGTAACATATCATATTACCTAGTAACAACCTAAAATAATGACACTAAAAGGATCTGAAGTTCAACCATTAAACTGAGCTCACACATAGCCTAAAATATAGGCAACTGTGCAACAGAGCTTGCATTATACTGCTTAGGCACTCTAATTAAGAGTGCTGCCAAGACATCACCATTCAACACCCAACCATGAAAAACATTGATCATGATCAGGACCACAATGAGGGCCAAGAGAAGCTAAACAGCATCTACTTTATTGGACATGATAATAAATCAAAGAAGCATATAATGGTTCATGAATTATATCTTGAATGTCAAAACACTGTTGATTTGTTCTAATATTTCCGATATCAAGAGCTTCCAGCATTTAAGAGCTTACAGGCAATTGCTAATCATCATTCTCATAGCTGACATAACCTCTGGTGGGTAGAACACTAGAGAAAGTAATATAATGATCATTTAAAGAAGAAACAAATCTCATATATCCTTGAATAAAGTTGAAAATGGTTCAATTTCAGCTAATTGCTAAATTTTCCAAAGTGTCAAATCAACTACTTCGCAATAAACACCACATCAAGTGATAGAAAATATAACTACCTCCTAAATAAACGTGTACAATATAAACAAAATCAATTACATTCTCCAATTTATGCCACAAAAACTTTCATTAAGAGATAAAATACTTTGTATACCAATTTCTATTCAGCACCCGATGTTTCAGAAACTCACAATCAGCACACTGACCTGTAAACTGAGGGGCCACAGTTCCAAGAGTCAGCTTCTTAAATGTCATGGAGGCTAATATGACAGGTCTATATTGCTCAAGAATCGGTTCCACCGTGCTCCTAATCAGCTCTGATGCTGCCTAATTAAACAGCCAAAACTCACACAATTATTTCCAAATCAATCACAATACATAGTTATGAGTCTTTTATGGCTAATTTCAATGATTGCAAGATGAAATAACTTACTTCATTAATATAAGGCCATAGTTTCTCTAATTGAGTATTAAGCCATTTTAGCTGCAATTTAACAGAACCCAATATTATTCCATTTGTCACCATTTTAAGCATGTTCAATTCTCCAAAACAAGAAGATTGCAACAATCTAAACCACCTTTTCCATTTGAGGAAAGATAACCCATGGTGGGTATTGCTCAGGTGTGAATATCTTCCTAGCATCCTCCACTGTCATCCTAGAGAAAGCAGCCACTGTTGCAGCCTTGAGCAAAAAATCAAAATTTTAATGCACAGCAACATAAACCCATCAAACAGCAACAGCAAAAATTTGATCTTTGGCAACAAAAACACATTATAAATTGAATTTGATTGCATTAAGATAGGTAGGAGGGAGAAAGAGACCAAATCGGTGCGGCGTTTGGCGCGTATGTTCTCATAATACACCATAGCCATGATCAATCCTATACCAGAAGCAATACCAAGAACAATTCCTAAAACAAAACCCATTATTTACGATTTTAGCTGAAATCAAATGGGTTTTGATCAGTTTGGTAAAATATGCTGAGAATTTGATGGGGTTCAATTTTAATGATGTGTTCGTTCATTGAGACATTTTATCGAACAGGTGGTGAGCATTTAGGAGAGAGAAAAGGGAAGAATCCAAAAGAAGGTGTGAAGAAGCGAGAATGTACGAACGTGATTATGTGAATTAATTTAGGATTTTAAAAAAAAAAAGATTCGTTGATTATTATAAAAAAACATCTGCTTTTGGGTTTGTGTTGTTAGTTAATTTAGAGGGTGTATTCCAGTTTTAGAAAAGGTAGTTTTTATTGTTGGAGAAGTTACTCCATTGCCACCTCTTTTTGTTTTGCTTGATTCTTTAACTTTCCCTTTTTATACCAAACAAGGTGTTTTTGTTTGTTGTATGTTGTCTACTTGTCCAAGAGATTAGTTTTCACAAGTCACTGCTTTGAAAACATTACTCCCTCCGTCCCTAAATTACATTGCTCTTTGGTAATTTATACGGGAATTAAGAAGGAAGGAGTAAGACAAATAACAATGATTACATAATGCTATGGGAAGTACAAAGATAGAATAATTATTACTCATGACATGTCATTAATCCTTTGCAAAAAAAAAAGGACCAATCACATGCTCCTAATTGAAAATTTTTAACCAATCATATTCATTGTAATTTGGCAAAAGGATTATGAGTGAGATTAGGTAAGGATGAGTGAGATTAGGTAAGGATGAGTGAGAAAACATTAAATATAAAACAGAAAAAGAGAGTTGATTTACTAAAATAAACTTACTAAAGATAGAAAGGAGGAATGTAATTTTGGAATACCAAAAATAGAAAGGACGAAATGTAATTTAGGGACGGAGGGAGTAGTTGGTTTTGATGGTACATAATATACTAGACTGTGTCAATGACTCAATGTACTAAACTACTAAGCGGATAATTTTTTACTCCGTATGGCACTATAATAAGCGCAATTTTTTTAACCAATCAAAGTTTTTTTTTTCTTATAAAATGCTAGAAGAAATACACTTAGGGGTGGACCTTTATTTAACCAATCAAAGTATTTTTAAATTGTTCATTATAAGTAATTTGATGTCTATTTGTTGCATATAGAAAGTTGTGGCATAGTGGTTAAGTATTGTTATTTTTGAACAAAAGGCTAGGGGATCAAACCTTGCACCACCTAATTTTTTAGCGAGGATCCGCCTTTGATTCTTAGCACAATATTTATGTTACTCGTCTTAATCGTCTATCTTAATAAGGTTGTCAAATTATATATCATAACACAGGAGTTGTTAATATTAAAAAGGTGGAAAATAATGTGTTTTTTCATTATGATTTTTTTTTAAATGAGAAATAAGTTAAAAATTTAGGGAGAGGGAGGGTGAATGTTGAAACTAAAGCTGTCAAAAGTTGACCCGACTCGAGAACCCGACTTGAACCGGCAATGATTTGAACCCAACCTGTACCCAGACAATGAGGTGAAACTAGTGACCTGTAACCTGACCTGAACCTGACCTGATGTTAACCGACAACCGATTTGATCAAATACTTTTTGACCTGAACCCGAACATGTACCCGACCTGAGAGTAACCGTCAACCGATTTAATCCGACCCAACAACAATCTGAACCCGAACTAGTACCCAACCCAATAGAACCTGTACCCGAGTCATGGAAGGTTTAATAAAATTTATATGCCATTTGTTCAACTTATATACTGGTACAAATCTGTAAACCCACAATCCGATTCAGCTTGTATACCTTTTGTTCTCTATTACTCATATATAGGTTTAATAAAATCGTGATAATGCGTATCAAATTATGGAAGGCGTAATTATATAGGTTCAACTTTAGCACATCAATATTTATTGGAATTGAACTTGAACCAAAACCCAACTCAGCACTGACTCGAACCCGAATGTACAATCTATTATTAACCCACTCAAACCTGACACATACACACAACCCGAACCTGAGATTGAATCCGATCTGAATTTGGCTCAAATTGAACCCGAGGACCCGACCTTAACCGACAATGATTTGAATTTAACCTGTACTCGAACAATGTGGTGAATTATAGACTTCAATTTTTCTACTTTACGTCACCGGGCCCCAAAACCTAAAAATTTCCTTAAATAGCGTGCATTATAGCCTTTAATTTTGTAATTTATTGACCTTTTTTCACCCGAAAATAAAAATCGCTGGGTTGATTACCATGGTCCCTAATACCTCCAAAACTCCAATTGGGTCGGTGGAACCATCCAATATGCCCTTGAACGGTCATTTTACCCGTTCGCAACTTGCATCGATTTTGTAAACTCAAGCCTACCACGGACGATTATGACAACATATAATGATCATATATGGTTTCAAACGGCATTATATGACCCCGAGATGTATCCCTTAGGGTTCAAAGGCTTTTCGCAATCGGGCCCCGAAATTTCTTCAAAAAAGGTGGATTATAGCCTTCAATTTTGTAATTTTTTTTAACCTTTTTTCGCCCGGAAAAAAAAATCTGAGATTGTAGGGAATATTTCAAGCATTATGATAACCCCAAACTTGAACCCCACTGTGATCATGCACTAAAGTACGGTGGCGTTCCAAAGGGAAAGACAAAGAGCAAAAAAGAGTCGCCAACAAGTTTTAAGGAACTTGTACCCAAAAGACAATCCAAAGGACCGTCAACTACTCCATAAGGTCTTGAACCAAACAGGGTCCGGGGATGAGGGTACGAATCCAATCTACAAAAGAAAGGACCCGCCCTATAAAATAGGCCTCTACTTTGTTCTGCTCGTATTCATGTGCGCTTTTCGAATAACATGCAAACATCATATTAATCCTACCCTGTTTATCTATGTTGGTTGAAATTAATGCACAAATAAAACTATTATTGGCGATCACTTGAGTTAAAATCACATTAGCCTAAACCAAATTATTAATTATCTTATTAAGCGTGATTTCAAGTACAAATTCCCTTTAACCTGCATAAAAGGCGTGATCAAGCAATAACAAAATATAATCAAGCAACATAAATAATAAACAATAATAACAATGATAATAGCATGATAAGGCATAATAAAGCTTAATAATAATAGCAAGATCCTAGGCATGATACTAATAAGATTAATAACCAATCCTAGCATGTCACTAAACAATAAAGATCAAAGCTTTAAACCTAACATGGTACTAACATGATAACATGATATTAGAAATAAGTAAAGGCACCCTAAACATGACACTAGAAAGCATAAAATAACATCCTAACATGATACTAGGAATTAAACATTAATAAACATGTTTTCTACACTGAAAGAGAGTAATAAGATTACATACTTTGAAGCCTCGTACCTCTTTCTAATAACAAAATACACAAGTTAGTAAACTTCAATGAAAATAAATAAAGAACAATTAAAGAATTAAATTGAAATCAAATTAAATAAAGTTTTGACTAGTTTTGGACCAAACCCTCAGAAAATATCAAACCTTGCACGTCTAGGGCGAAGACAACTTCGAACTTGGCTAGATGACTCTAAGTCTAATGTATGCGGAATATTGTAAAACTAGAAAAGAGAGAAAGAAAGCATAAAGTGCTCAAGAGAGAAAAGAGAATTGTAATTAATGGGAATTGATATCCTGAAAACAGGAATTCGGACGCTATTTATAATGAAAATAATCCGGAAAAACACGGAATTTGATAAGGAATAAAACTCCACGCTGTCGCCAGGACTGGACTCTGTCGCGACGCGACAATGTCTGTCGCGAGGCGACAGGGTTTGTCGCGCGGCGACAGAGTCTGTCGCGCGGCGACAGAGTCTGTCGCGCGGCGACAGAGTCTGTCGCGCGGCGACAGACTTGTCGTCTGGCGACAGCCTGTATAAGCGCGTTTTTATCTTTATACAGAATCCGATCTTTAATCAACTTGATCTACGGAATCCGTACAGAAGATGAAATACGTTTTTAAGATAACAAAATAATATTTTATTCCAAATAAAAATCCTTTAAAGATAATTAACTATTAATCCTATCAATATTAGAACTAAGAAAAACCTTCTAGAAACCTCTAGAAGACTATAATTAATCCTAATAGCTTTAGGAATAACAATTAACATTGGGCCCTCCTCTAGATCATTGGGCCGCATTAAAATAGAACTCCGGGCCCAGTTTAGTATTTTGGCCATAACTTCCTCAATATTCACCGGAATTGGGCTTATAATATATCGTTGGAAAGGTCTTTCCAAGCCCCATCCAACTACACTATTATTGGACCCTAATCATGGACCAAAATAAACTGAATTGGACGTTTTTTATAAAATAGAGATGGTTTTCGAAAACAGAAAGAAAAGAAATTAATTAAAACTAAAACGCGACATTTGACTTTCGAGTCACTTTCACCTAATTCGATTATGTTTCGACGTACAAGGCATTCATCACTGGGTTTGGTTTTGGGGAGACACAAATGGGTGTCTACAGAGATGTTCACCATGGTCCCTAATATCCTCCGAGAGTCCAATTAGGTCGGTGAAACCACCTAATATGCCCTTAAACGGTCATTTTACTTGTTCACAACTTGTAGTGATTTCGTAAACTCAAGCCTACCACGGACGTTTATGACAACATATAATGATCATATATGGCTTCAAACGGCATTATATGACCCTAAGATGTAACCCTTAGGGTCTCAAAGGCTTTTCGTCACCAGGCCCCAAAATCTCAAATTTCCTCAAATAGCGTGGATAAGCTTTCGATTTTGTAATTTTTTGACCTTTTTTCGCCCGGAAATAAAATTATTGAGATGTTTACCATGGTCCCTAATACCCTCCAGGAGTCCAATTGGGTCGGTGAACCATGCAATATGCCTTTAAACGGTCATTTTATCCGTTCACAACTTACAGTGATTTCGTAAACTCAAGTCTACCACGAACGTTTATAGCAACATATAATGATCATATATGGTTTTAAACGGCATTACATGACACCGAGATATATCCTATAGGGTCTCAACACTTTTTCAACACCGTGCCCCGAAACCTCAAAATTTCCACAAAATGCGTGGATTATAGCCTTTAATTTTAAAATTTTTCAACCTTTTTTCGCTCGAAAATAAAAATTGTCGAGATGTTTACTATAGTCCCTAATACCCTCTGGGAGTCCAATTGGGTCGGTGGAACCATCCAATATGTCTGAAAATGGTCATTTTACCTATTCGCAACTTGCACTGATTTCGTAAACTCAAGCCTACCACGGATGTTTATGACAACATATAATGATCATATATGGTTTCAAACAGTATTATATGACTCTGCTTTATATCCATTAGGTTCTTAAGGCTTTTGGCAATCGGGCCCCAATGCCTCAAAATTTCCTCAAAAAACATGGATTATATATAGCCTTCAATTTTATAATTTTTTGACCTTTTTTCGCTAAGAAATAAAAATTTTCGAGATGTTTACCATGGTCCCTAAAACCCTCCAGGAGTCCAATTGGGTCGGTGAAACCACGGCCACCCAATATGTCATTAAACGTTCATTTTACCCATTCACAACTTATAGTGATTTCGTAAACTCAAGCCTACCACGAACATTTATGACAACATATAATGATCATATATGGTTTCAAACGGCATTATATGACACCGAGATATATCCTATAGGGTCTCTACATTTTTCGCCACAAGGCCCCGAAACCTCAAAATTTACTCAAAACACGTGGATTATAGTCTTCAATTTTGTTATTTTTTTAACTTTTTTCGCCCGCAAATAAAAATTGCCGAGATGTTTACCATGGTCCCTAATACCCTATGGGAGTCCAATTGGGTCGGTGAAACCAACCAATATGCATTTAAACGGTCATTTTACCCGTTCACAACTTACAGTGATTTCGTAAACTCTAGCCTACCACGGACGTTTATGACAGCATATAATGATCATATATGGTTTCAAACGACATATATGACACCGAGATATATCTTATAGGGTCTCAACACTTTTCGCCACCGGGCTCCGAAACCTCAAAATTTCCTCAAAAAGCGTGGATTATAGCCTTCAATTTTGTAATTTTTTGACCTGTTTTTGCCCGTAAATAAAAATTGCTAAGATGTTTAGCATGGTCCCTAATACCCTCCAGGAGTCCAATTAGGTCGGTGGAACCATCTAATATGCCCTTAAACAATCATTTTACTTGTTTACAACTTGTAGTGATTTCGTAAACTCAAGCCTACCACGGACGTTTATGACAACATATAATGATCATATATGGTTTCAAACGGCATTATATGACACCGAGATATATCCTATAGTGTCTCAACAGTTTTCGCAAACGGACCCCGAAACCTCATAATTTCCTCAAAATGCGTGGATTATAGCCTTCAATTTTGTTATTTTTCAACCTTTTTTCGCTCGGAAATAAAAATTTCCGAGATGTTTACCATAGTCCCTAATATCCTCCGGGAGTCCAATTGGGTCGGTGGAACCATCCAATATGCCCTTAAACGGTCATTTTACCCATTCGCAACTTACACTGATTTCGTAAACTCAAGCCTACCACGAAGTCAATATATAATGATTATATATGGTTTCAAACGGCATAATATGACTCCGAGATGTATCCATTAAGGTCCCAAGGCATTTCGCCATCGGGCCCCAAAGCCTCAAAATTTCCTCAAAAAACGTGGATTATAGCCTTCAATTTTGTAATTTTTTGACCTTTTTTCGTTCGATAATAAAAATTCCCGAGATTTTACCATGGTCCCTAATACCCTTCGGGAGTATAATTGGGTATGTGGAACCACCCAATATGCCCTTAAATGGTCATTTTACCCGTTCACAGCTTGTAGTGATTTCGTAAACTCAAGTCTACCACGGACGTTTATGACAACATATAATGATCATATATGGTTTCAAACGGCATTATATGACCTTGAGATTTAACCCTTAGGGTTTCAAGGCTTTTCGTCACTTGGCCCCAAAAACTCAAAATTTCCTCAAAAAGCGTGGATTATAGCCTTCAATTTTGTAATTTTTGACCTTTTTCGCCCAAAAATAAAAATTGTCGAGATGTTTACCATGGTTCCTAATACCCTTTGGCAGTCCAATTGGGTCGGTGGAACTATCCAATATGCCCTTAAACGGTCATTTTATCTGTCACAACTAGGGATGGCAATGGATCTGGACCCGACCCGGATCCGTGGATCCAGATCCGTGAAATTTTGGACCTGGGTCTTTAAATTTTGGACCCGACGGATCCGGGTCGGATCCGGGTCCTGCTGACAAAAACGGATCTGGATCCGGGTCTGGCCCCAGACCCGGATCCAGATCCGTTTACCCGTTTTTTTATTTTACATATTTTTAAAAAAAAAAATTTGTTTGTTTCTTTATTTAAAATGCTCATATTGAATATATCATCGTATATGTAGTATGGTACTTTTTTCCGTTGTTTATAATTTTTTATTACAAAAAATAAGTGTATAAGTTAGTTACTTTGTGTTTTTAGATTAGGTGTATAACATTAATTAAGGTTGAAATTAATAACCCCCCAACGAAAGTTTAAAATAAATTTTTTGACCCAAACATTACATTTATTGCAAAAAATTAGGCAAAATATATTGGACCCGTTTTGGACCCGGATCCGGACCCGGATCCGTGGACCCGTCGGATCTGGATCCGGGTCTTCATTTTCCAGACCCGACGGATTCGGGTTCCAGACCCGACGGATCCGGGTCGGATCTGGATCCTAGATACAAAAACGGATCTGGATCCGGGTCCATCCGGACCCGATCCAGATCCGACCCGTTGTCATCCCTAGTAACAACTTACAGTGATTTTGTAAACTCAAGCCTACCAGCCAATCAAATCAGCCGATAACTAACAGCCAACAGCTAATTGTCAAACAAGGTCATCATCAATATGGTTTTAAGCTCTAATGTTCACTTTCATTTATTAACAAATGATAATAATTTCTTAAAAGATTTTTGAAATTAAAATCTTTCAAATTTAATATCCAGTTATAAACAAGCCCTAGTGAACTTACATTCATGTGTTTCCGAAAAAACAAGTTAATAAAGAAAATTAAGATATTAAAACAAACGTAGATCACTTTACATGGAGACAAAGCAAAGTAAAAAGAATATCGTACCATCTTAGGATTATGTAGTGTGTGGGAAAGAATTGGATACTTTGTTTTTTCTTGTCAATCTAAATTCATTCTTCTTGGAAGGAAAAAAAAAATACTGGATTAGTATGAGAGTGGCCATTTTCCAGAGACTAACCCACGTTTGTTGCCACATGGAAGGTGGAACCTTACACGCGGCAACCCTTTGTAATATACTCCCTCCGTTTTTAAATACTTGCTCCATTTCTCTTACACACGCATGTCATGCTAATATTTGATCACTAATATCTTTAATTATCAATAAGTATAAATTCTAACAATTGAAAATTAATAATCAATTCATTGAGATGATTCCAACAAATACCCACAAGATTATATTGTTTTTTATGTATAAATCACAAACATTAATCAAAGTAGGACAAATGAATAGTGCAAAAAATAGAAATGGAGCAAGTATTTAAAAACGGAGGAGTAATATGTAATCACTCAACAGGTGATGTGTTCATTTTATATATATATTTATCCCCGTCCCTTGGTCGTAATTAGTAGTGTTTTTGGCTCCTACGAGCCACTTTTATTACTAATTTGTGTTTTCCAGTGCTTTGGTAGTTTTGCTCGAGTTTTGTAGGAATTTGCGTACTTGGAGCATTTTACCGGATTTTTTGAGGAGCATCTACAAGTGTTGGAAGACCGCGACCCATTTCGATAGCCCAAGACCGATTGGAGGTATCAAATCGGTGACTAAGGGCTCAGTTCGATAGCATTTGGGCCAAGTTTGGAGGCCCAAAGGTAGAAGCCCGAGGCTAAAAAGCCTCGCCCAGACCACTAAAGGGTCGCCCGAAGTCGCGCCCGGCCGAGCGGGGCGAAGCAACGTTTGAGGAAGCCCGCGCCCGTCCAAGGTGCCTCGAGAAGAAAAGGCGGGCCCGGTCGAGCGAGCCACTGCCCGACCGGGCACGTGTAGTTTTTAGGAGTTTTGTTTTCCGTTTAGTTTTGTTTAGCGGAGATTCTCTTGCTTAGTATTAATGTGTTATTATTAGGCAAGATTAGACACTTCTTCATTACTCTCTTATTCTAGCTTTTATTCTCCTTATCTCTATTTAGACTTTCTCTCTCTAGACTTTTATTCTCTCTTGTTCCTTAACTCAATTGTAATTCCGCCGTCTTGGTACGATTTCTCTCTCAATTAATCTCAGTATTTTATTCATTCAATTTCTTCATGTCTTGTTTAATTATTATGTTTTGCTTAGTTTTAATTATGTCTGAGTAGTTTTCCTTCTAGGGTTTATGGGGATCTAATAAATAATATGAAGGGGTAATTTTATGATTGTTGATCATTAATACATAATTGATTTCCTATTGATTGTTTAAATGCTATGCAATTAGATTTGGCCAGGTTTAATTGTATGAGTTTAGCAATATTGATTCGAGATTCGAGAGATGAGAATTGATGTTTAGGCTTAGTTTCAATAGGCAGGTTAATTTATAAATGGTTAGGTCGAGATTCGAGAGATGAGATTTAATACCGGTAAATTAATTCTGTGATTGTAATACGTAGCGAAAGCCCGGCCCTTTATGATCTGATTAATTAATGCATTGATGATTGATTATTGTGCTTGCCCTGGAATATTGTTTATTAGTGAACCTATGCCCTAGGTCTTTTTATTATTGATTTTCTCCCTGAACTTAATCTCCGTAGTATAATTTCATATCACAAACAACAAATTGGTTACCTTAATAATTTAGATTATAATTAATTAATTAGGAATAGAAAGACCAGTTTCCTTGTGGATTCGACCCTACTTCCCTATCTACTTTAGTTAGAGAACTTAGGTAATTACTTTTGATTAGGTGATACGACTTTAGCCTGTCAACAGGTAAATAGACACTTTTTTTGTTTGTTTGTTTCAATTTTGGTCTTTTTGTTTTCCTTTAATCTAAAAAAAAAAAGTTAGGAAAATCACTCTAATTGAATATCAACCCTTATGATTTTTTGGGTCCAGTATTTACGAATCAAACACTTTGAAAGTGAGGGAGAAGTATTAGGATCCTCACTCTCAAAGTGTCTCTAGTGGGGATTGAACCCTTAACCTCAAGGCTGAAAGGTACATCCTTACCACTAGACCAAGTTTAGCTTGGTGGAGATACCTCAAGTAGTTAAGTGTGAGTGTGTGACTACTTACGTGTATTTAATAAGTAGTTCATATGAAAGGGTTTGTTATGATTTACGCAACGAGACATTTGTATTATTATTTTTTGCTAATTTCAAGCTTGATTTGATTCTTTAAGATCTTAAATGAACACTTAAATTTAATGAAACATTTTTCAGCACACAAATCAAGGAACGAAATTTAATGGCTAACTACGGACACAACTAACTTAAACTTAAACCTTTAAGTGATATTCGTGGAGTAGCATAATTTTATTTTTTTTGAAACAATTTTTTTTGTTTTTATGTTAGTAAAATAAAATAAAATTTTAAATAAGTCAAAATGGTGCGTTTTTTTTTTTTTAGAAAAGTCAAAGTGGCGCATTTTAGTTAAAGTAAAAGTCAAAAAAGCTTTTTTTTTTTTTTTTTTTTTATAATTTTTTTTTTAAAACTACTGATAAATATCGTAATGATGTCAAAATCTTCCCATTAGCAGAAGTACAGAACGACTGTAAAAAAAAAAAAAAAAAAAAAAAGGTACAAAACTACATAGAAGAGGAATAAATTGGAATCTAACCATTGTTTGCTGTTCAGTTTAACAAGTCAGGTTTGTGTTAGTTCTGTCTAATCTTTCGAAAATTCAATCTTGTTAATAAACATCGATCTCCTTTTCTAATTTTTAAGTTTATCCTTTAGATCTTTTCAAAGTATTGGTTAATGTTTCGTTTTTTTTTTTTCTCAATTCATTTTTTTTCGCTTTTTTCTTCAATTCATATACATAAAGAGCAATTGGATCTTCAAATATTTTGTTTAAATTATAATATTGGTGCGTTTTTGCAGGCTTGTTGCCTGTTTATCTTTCAATTCAATTGAGTCAGAGGATAAAGAGTTCCCCGTTCAAAGCAGGGGAACTCGGTACACAGAAAAATAAGGTACTTTCAATTTGCTTGTTTATGGTTTTTTTTTATAAAAAATTTGTTTTGTTCAGATTCGGTCTTTGATTTTGAGATTAGTTAAATTAATCGGTGTAATTGTTGTTTTTCAAGCTCAATATTTTTATTTTAATTATTATTATATCCTTAATTAGTCAAATAAGAATATTAATCTCTAAGTCGATACTTATTGTTGCAAATAATAGGAAACGGATGTAGTATTTATCGATTCTAATACTTTCTTGTTTGTTATACACGAAGTATATATTTTTTACTCACTTCTTAAAGTTGTCACTTTTAATTTCTTGTCAAATGGAGTATGTCAATTATATGGTGTAAGATTGCTACGGATTATATTTTTGACAAGTTTGGGGGAACGGAAGTTATAAAGAGTAATAATTTGACTAGTTTTTTGGTATCAATTCTATCAAACCTAAGATAGCATAATATGGAAACAGTCTTTATAAAAGATAAATTTATACTACTATTTACTTTTTTTTTTTACCCAAAATTATACATACTTCTTATTAAGCAACCTATATAATAAATATAACTTTTTTTTTTTTTGAGGAAAATAATTATACATAATTCTTATTAAGCAACCTATATAATATATTATATATACATATTATTCTCCCCTTTTAATAACCTAAATTATCAATTTATTAGGAACAAATGCAGTACGAAAAATTGAAAAGGGGGTTTATGTGGTCTTTTGGGCTAATTGTTATGCTAATTCTAGTCCGTGTAGAAGAACTATAGGTATAGGTAATGGAAAGTCTTGTGTGTCAAGAATTGATTGGTTTATTCTTATCTTTACATTTACAATTATCTATAAATATTGTAATGATGACAAATCTAATACACTATTAGAGAGAAAAAAAAAAGTAAGTACGAAGTAAGAGCTTAAGAGATACAATCAGCGGCGCCCTTAGTACATAGAGTTTCCAGTTTAACAAGTCAGGTTTGTCATGGTTTTTGTTAATCATACATTAATTTGATTTTGATTTTCTTAATTTGTTTAGATCTATTCAAAGTAGCTGTTTAATAGTTGCTGTTCTGTTGCATACCGATTGTTTGTTTTATTAATTATTCAGGAATAACAATTGAAGCTTTGATTTTGTTCTATACAGATTATAGAATTAAACAAAATCAAACTTGTTGTTTTATTCTACTTTTGATTTTGAGGCTCTTAATTCATTGATTTATTCTGTAGATGGCTGATTGGTCTGAGCTGCCCTCTGATATCCTTGGTGGAATAGCACTGAAATTGGATTTTATTGAGGATTTTATTTATCTATCTGCGGTTTGTCATTCATGGAACCATGCTTCCTCCATGGTTAAAACCGAGTGGAGTCGTCGCGCTCATAAACCAACAGCACCTTGGTTGCTGCTAGCCGAGCCTGAGCCGGGTAATAACGACACTAGTCAAGAGAAGTCCAGTTGTAGGAAAATATTCAATATTAACAAAAATAGGTGTTATGAAATTACGCTTCCTCAGAAACGATGTTGGGGTTCGTCTTACGGTTGGATTGTTATGTTTGGTGTTGATCAACAAATTCAGTTATTTAATCCTATTACCAAAGCTCATCTAAGTCTCCCATCCTTAAGTATCTTGCCAGATCACCCACTAAATGATGATGATGATGATGATGATGATGATGATGATAATCATGATAGTTGGGTTCTGAAATACTTTGTAACTAACATTTTTGTATTGAACCTGTCTCGAAACGACAATGTTGATGACTTTGTCATAATGGTAATTCATCAACCGTGTGATCACTTATCGTTTGCTCGGCCTGGAGACCGTGCATGGACACGAGTACTAACATCAGCAACAACGATGAAACAGGTTCATCAAGTAATGTGTTGGAAGGGAATAGTGCTGCTTTTGTATATAGACGGAGCATTTGCATACTTTGATATAGATTCGACTCTAACTGCTACTCCTGTTAAGGCTAAGGATTATTATAGCTTGCTTCCGGTGAGATTTGTTGATAGAAGTCAAGGCGGGTTGAGTAGTGGGGGTGTGTATATGGTGGAGTTAAACGGTGATTTGCTTGCAGTCGTCCGTTGTAGAGTGCATGGTCCGCGACAACCGGGCGAGTATGGAGGTTACGGATTGCCTTTGGAGTGCGGAAATTGGTATCGTACCATTAAGTTTGAGGTTTATAAAGAGGATGATGGCTTGTGGAAGAAAGTTGAGGATGTGGGCGATTTTGTGTTATTTGTAGGTTATAACTATGCTTCTTCTGTTCATATATCAATGGCTCCTAATTGCCAGCGGAATGCTATCTACTTTGTTGACGATGAATTGTATTACTATGGCATCCAAGGACGTCAAGTAGCTCGTGGCCATGATATGGGTATGTTTGACATGTCATCCGGAGAAATTACACCATTTTATAAAGACGGTGATACAATTTCTGAATTTTTTGCTCCTATATGGTTTACCCCCAATATTTAACTTTGTTTTGTTCTTGATGGTAGTTTAATTTCTAGTTAACTATTTAATGATTTATTCTTTAAAACCCTTATGGGTCGTTTGGTTGGGGATAATCAGGAAAGGAAATGCGAATTAACTGGCTCGATTTCCTTTGTTGATGTTTGTTTAGCACTTTTGTTCATTCCCTTTACCCTAATCATTACCCCAAATTTTTCCAGCTCCATTCCCCACCCCCACTAGACTTTCCCATTCCCTTTCCCTACCCACCTTCACACCACCACATCACCACTTTCACACCTACAAACGCCACCGGAAAACCAGCCCAGACCACTGCCGCCCCTACCCCGACCACCGCCGAGCCTCCCCCGACCACAGCTGCACCTCCCCCGACCACCATCGCACCCCCTCCCCCGCAAAAACCACCCCTAGCCTCGCAAAACCCTAGCCCCGATCTCCCTCTCCCTCGAAACCTTCATCCCCACCCCAAACCACCCCCAAAATATCGACCCCCCTGCTCGGAAATTGGTGGTTGAGGGGTATAGCCGGCGAAGGGGGGGGGGGGGGTTTGGTGGGTGAGAAAGATTAAATGTGTGGTTTTCTTTCTCTTTCTTTTCCATTCCGATTCTCTCGTGCGATTAGATAAAACAATTTCTTATTCATTCATAGACTCAAATACATAGAGTAGCATTATTATTACAACTACTCCTTAATTGACAACTTTTTTAATTACCAAAACACCAACACACGCTACTAATGCAATTAAAACCCACACGTAATTCACACTTGAACCTTACAGAAACCCTTCCAATTTTCTTTTAGCATCAAATACTTGCATCTTCCTTGCATTCTCCTTTGCTACATTCATCTTCACCTTTGAGGTGCTCAACATCAACACTTATCTTTTTATCTTCTAATAACCCTAATATCACATCTATCTTCCAGTCAGTATGTCTTGAAGAACAACCTGAATCATGCAGTAGTCTTTATTCACTCGAGCCTTTCACTTGGTTTGACCATAACATATATTCCATAAAAGTTGAACTGAACATGCGCTTTCTATTCGAGTCATATAATGCATGATAAACATGCTAAAATAGAGATGGCAATGGTCGTATTTCATTTTGGTCTCGTGTTATTCACAATATCTATTAAAAAATATACTCCCTCCGTGTTTTTTTAAGTGACACACTTTCCATTTCCGGCAGTGTTTTTTTAAGTGACACACTTTCTCTTTTAGAAATTCCTTACATTTTAATAATATATCTTTACCCCACTATCTTTTACTTTATCATTTCTCACTCCCTCATGGTCCTCACTTCCTCTCACATTCTTTTACTTTATCATTTCTCACTCCCTCATGGTCCTCACTTCCTCTCACATTCTTTTACTTTATCATTTCTCACTCCCTCATGGTCCTCACTTCCTCTCACATTCTTTTACTTTATCATTTCTCACTCCTCCAACCTACCCCCACTAACATCTTATTTTATTAAAGTCAATAAAATCTCCTATAACTCTATGTCGGTCAAACTGTGTCACTTAAAAAAACACGGAGGGAGTATAAAAGGTAGAATAGTTGCATAATTTGACTAGTTTATTACTCCGTAAAACGATTCATTTTTATTTTTCTTTTGTTCTCAGTTTTATTTTTAATACGAAGTATGAGACATCTTACATATGCGCAACATGAATTAAAAAAAAAAAAACTATTAAACATCATAAGCTTTTGACAATCGAGACGAATACCAGCAGAACAAAAATGGAATCAAAACAAAAGATTCGAGATATATGGACCGTAAAATAGAAGTTATGGTGATATATATGGGACCAAATTATTTGAACCAACCATTTCATTTCTGTTATAGGTCACACAGCATATTGTATTGTTTGTATCATGATATAGGCTAATGGCCAAAATCAAGTGATGGACAGATACCTCAAATTATTGTGTATAAGTTTAACTAATTCATTGATTATTACCTTAATCTATAGAATATTCACATCGCATCTTCAAAGTTGTGATAAACTAACTATTTTATTAGAAGATGTTGATGGGACATGGGAATATGATTATATGAGACAATATGAATATGTCATTGTGTTATTGTCTTTAACCTACCAAGATATTTTCTCTTTCATTACATACTTCACTATATGTTTTTTTTCTTTTCTTTTTTTTTTTTTTGGGTGGGAGATTAAACTTACGTACAATACTCTACCTAACGTAAGCTAACTTGGAAAGATTATGAAAATCCAGCTAAATTCTAAAAGTACTCATTTTTGGAAATTCTCTACTAAAAAGGAATAACATCTTTGGAGCTATGGATGTACTCTCTAATGAAATTAGTGGTTACATTACTTACATATGTCAATGTATGGTGATTTTAAATTAAGAAAGGTTTTTCTCGAATGTAAATATCTAACAAATGACCAAAGCAGCTAACAACTAAAAGCTAATTGTCAAACAGGACTATTATATTACATTATCAAGGGAATTGAAGTATCAGAATCGAGGTCTAGATGAGGCAAAGTTTTAGAGATAGAAAGCATAAGCTACTTTAGTTTTACAAGAAATATGAGCATGGTTTGACAGAACATCTTTATATATTTATTATGACGAATTATTCTGTTACATGTAGCTCCATAATGTTGAAAATACTCCTCAAGATTTGGGAACTACTTTCTGGTGCACCAAAAAGACAAGCAGCTAATCAATGTACTTGGTATATATCATTGTTTTTCAAAAAAAATACTTGGTATATATTAAAACAAAGGAACATTCCTGATTATGTCCGTTTTCAATTATGTCATTATTTTAAGCCAAGATAACTGAAATAGGAATATGAATACAGTACTTTTTATCAACTCAGCATATTAATTAGTCTTGGTAGTTCACGAAGAATTTAAATACGTAAAAGTTACTAAATTGTGATGAAATCTAAGATTAATTATGAACAATTTGTTTATGCCACTATATGTAGTCTACAACTCTACATACGAAGTATATAGTTAGCATCAATTGTATATCAATCATTGTACATTAATATTATATGTACTTTTCACTGTCTCTTGTATGTTATATATGTTGGATACGATCATACGACCCACTACCACCAAAATAGGTCAATCTAATTTCTTAGGGAATGATTTAAAGGGGTTATAAACTAATGATTAATTTTAATTTTATGTGGTTTGATAAATTTTTTGTCACGAATAATTTTGACTACTCCTATGTTTAGTGTTGCCAATGCCAAAAAGTGGTTTGCCATTTGAAATAGAGGGTGGAAAATAAGATCAAGGAAACGAGCCATTATGTGAAAACAAAATAAGAAATTCATTTCATTTTTGTGCTAAGCTAACTCAAACACCAAAGTAAATATCCGAACATATGAAAACGAGCCATTATGTGAAAAACAAAATAAGAAATTCATATTTCATTTTTGTGCTAAGCTAACTCAAACACCAAAGTAAATATCCGAATATATGAAAATATCTCTTTGTTTTATTGATTTAAATTATTGTCTATCCTTTCATTTTTTATCCAAAATAATAATGTACTTAGTCAAATTCCAAAAACCTAATCTAAAATTCTCTCCACATATATTAAAATCCTTTAATAGGGGAACATGAACCCAATCCGTAAGATATGGAGTAGTAATATTCCCCATCTTTTATTTTTTTTAAAATTTATTTTAGTTTTAAAAAGTAATATTCTCCATCACATACCTAAAACAATAAGCCAAATAAAGTTATCGAAAACCAATTTACAATAAATTCTAAATCAGCCCCTTAGCAAGAGGGAAAAGGGAAGTCACAAAAATAACGAGAGCAAAAAAGCCATTATTTATAACTTTGTTTTTAAGAAAATGACATAGTATATAGAAAAGGACATGCATGCCGACTTGCTTTGCTATATTGTCTATCTATAACAGAAAGGTAAAACAAAATTTGATTGAGCGTCGCTACGCTCACTAGCTCGTTTTAGGTCAAGTTTGACTAACACATTTGTCAATTGTTATTGATTATTACAATAATATATACTATGCAAATATGATATCTTAGAAATTTTCATTGATGTTATTCTGAAAGCATCTTACTTTGTAGTTTGTCCATACTACATGCATATACTTATAATATTTTAATTTATGATTAAGTAAATCATGATTAAAGTGAGACATGTGAATTGTGCAAAAGTCAAATTGTTGCCTCTAATAATCAATCTAAAGCAAAGGAATTAATCAATTTATACAAGTAATATTTACTAAAAACTTATGAAATATAATCTAACATTGTTAGAAATTATTTTATGTAGGCCTTTTAATAATTATCAAGTATAGAGGAATAACAACTTTTGGAGAATTTTAAGGTGTCTTTATTCAAGTTAAAATATTACTTAATTTATGTAATAGTGTCTTTTACTCAATCATCTCGGTGAGGTTCGAACTAATTTAGTAGCCTCAAAGTTACAAGACGAGTTATCCATCAATTTTATATAAAACTCATAAGAAGTCTAAAATCAATTAATTTTACCCAACACGCCAATAAAACACCAATACGATCAAATGTTAAATGTATGATTATTAATTTATTATTATTATTATTTTTTTTTTAAAATTTGATTTAACAAAATCACTATTTTTTCTTCACATTATTTAAGTAAGAGCTGTAAGACCGTTCCAGAAAGGGAATATTTGTAATTTTTTTTCATCCCACTTTCTCTCTCCTACCCTACAATTCGCCACCTGTAGTTACGCCCTCATAACTGTCAATCCTCTCTTTCTCCTTTCTCTCTCTCCTACGCCATTTATTCATCCTCCTTCTTCTTCTTCTTCCAGAAAATTACAGACTTAAATTCAATTCAATTTCACAGAATTTTGATCTGAAATTGGAAAAAAATGGCGGGAAATGACTGGATTAACAGTTATCTAGAAGCCATTTTAGATGTTGGAGGTCAAGGTATCGACGCTTCTAATGGCAAAATGTCGTCGTCTTCACCATCTTCGTTGCTTCTTCGTGAACGGGGGCATTTTAGTCCTTCTCGATATTTTGTCGAAGAAGTTATTTCTGGGTTTGATGAAACCGATCTTCATCGCTCTTGGGTTCGCGTAATGTTTCTTTCTCTCTCCTCTTTTTTCTGATAATTCTCGTCGTTTTTATTCATTTATGTTTTCTTGACTTTGATTTTAGTTAGTTTTGTTTGATGAATCTCATATATTAAATTATTTGATTTTTATTTTTCTTTTCTAATTGCGTAATTGTGGAGTTATGTGGTTGGTTTGTAAATTGTAAGTTTATTGGAGTATTTTATTTATTTGATTTACGTGTTGTTGTATGATTAGCTATGATTGAGTGGTTTATTGATTTTTTTGAATTAATTATTTTAATGGGAATTGGAGTTTATTGAATTCAGTGAAAAAAGGTTGTTATTTTTCTACTCAGTATTTGTTTATATGAAAATTTACTTGGAGGACTTGGAACAAATTTTTAATTAGAGTGTTAACAAGTCAAGTCAAGATAGGGGTGTAAACGAGTCGAACCAAGTAGGGGTGTAAACGAGTCGAGCCCAATATTGGGCTGATAGTGAAATGTTAATGTAATATTATTTATGATTGGACTTAATTGGAGCTCATTTTGGATGAGCTCTTACTTTTTTTGAAACTTTGTTTGAGTTTAATTAATTTACTACTGAGTGAGCTGAAGGTTGTTTAAATGAGATCCCAAAATGGTCTTATTTTGAAGTTAATTATGCAAAGTAGCTTACACAATGATATAAATGTACAAGATCCTACCTGATAATTTATTTCTTGTTGGTATGAGTGTATGACTCACAATTACGGTTAAATTTCTTATTTTAACCAAAATTAGTAGTGGGTAGTAAAAAAAACGGAGGTAGTAATTGATACACAATTAAGCATCGAACCTAAAATTTGAACAAGTTTTACTAGAACTGTGTGGACTAGAATTGCTGATTGCAATGAAATGATGGATGTAACATGTAATTATAGTCATCGATGTACAATTAACATACAAAAATGGAGGTAGTATTAGTTATTGATACACAATTACGCATGGAAAATAAAATTTGAATAAGCTGTTGCCAAAATTGTGTGGACTAGACTTGCTTTGTGCATTAAAATGAGGCACTGAAATCGTAGTAAAATAAAAAATTTTCTGAGTAAAATTTTAGTTTGCTTGGCAACGAGACCAAATTTAATGTGGATCACTATTTTGGGACGAGATAAGCTAATCACAGAAATGAAAAAGCCAGAGTATTTCCAATATAGCATAGCAAGTTATTATAGAAGTATGAATGGTCATTGACAGAGATGACTGATGGCATTAGCTGAAAAATGGAACAAGTATTGAGGCATGAACGTAATAACTGTAATATAGATTTGATCTTAAATCAGGAATACTAACGAGCAGGGTTATACTTGGATGAGGTTTGGAAATGTTCTGCTGTTTTCACTGGCTTTATGTTACTGTTGGTTGTCAGAAATCAAGAATTTTGTTTTCCCCTTCTTCTTTTAAACATTGGTTTGTAGTATGACTTTTTTCATAGAAATAATCTGTGTTGTTTTTTTATGTAATTATTTGCTTCTCCTCCTCCCTCTTAAAATTATGTCGATGCGTATTGATTTTTTTTAGTCTTGACTTGTGGAGTTGTGGTAGTATATTGTAGGATAAACTTTTATTTTCCTTTATCTTGGATTTGAATGTTTGTGTTTACTAGTTTGGCATTCTGAAGATTTCAGTGTTTCCCTGTTTGTATAGGCTGCATCAACTCGCAGCCCTCAAGAGAGGAATACACGGTTGGAGAATCTGTGTTGGAGAATATGGAACTTGGCGCGCAAAAAGAAACAGGTACTATTAATTTGCACTATTGTGTTAGTTACCAAGTATTAGAATAGAGGGCCTTAGGGATATGCAGGTAAATGTTCTTCACAAATGAATTTTTATTGGCATATATATTAATTTTGCTTTGCTACATGTGCAATTGATGTCAGTTCCGGATGGCTTTTTCTGCTGCCGTTATCTTTCTGCTTCTCATATGCAATTTGTATGTAGATCGAGGGAGAGGAAGCTCAGCGTGTGGCTAAACGCCACGTGGAACGTGAAAAAGGTCGCAGGGAAGCTACTGCTGATATGTCTGAAGACTTGTCAGAAGGAGAGAAGGGAGACACTGTTGCTGATATGTCATTTGCTAGTGATAGCACTAAAGGAAGAATGCGTAGAATAAGTTCGGTGGAAATGATGGACAATTGGGCTAGTACCTTTAAAGAGAAAAAACTCTACGTTGTGTTAATAAGGCAAGAATAGAGATACATGGTTGTTTAGCTATGTTTTATTCATATCTATTTTGATAGATTTTCTCTAGAACATATTTCTTTCAGGGCTGAGTTAGATTGAAATACTTGTGATTCTTGTTAGTTTATTATTTTTAACAATCAATGTTGTTGCAGCCTTCATGGGTTGATACGTGGGGAAAATATGGAACTTGGTCGCGATTCTGATACAGGTGGTCAGGTAGCTTTTGCGTTTTATTCTAGCATTTTTTTTCATTTTGACCTGTTGTCTGCATATAATAATGTTGACTGGAAGATTTATATGTGGTCTGACATGATATGTCATCATGATTGGTACTCAGGTAAAGTATGTAGTAGAACTTGCAAGGGCACTTGGGTCAATGCCTGGAGTTTACCGCGTTGATCTACTGACAAGACAGGTTTCAGCTCCAGGGGTAGATTGGAGTTATGGTGAACCAACTGAGATGTTGTCTCCAAGAGAGATTTCAACAGAGCAGCTTGGAGAGAGTAGTGGTGCTTATATTATCCGCATACCATTTGGGCCAAAGGACAAATATATAGCAAAAGAGTTACTTTGGCCATACATTCCAGAGTTTGTCGATGGTGCACTAAGTCACATAAAACAGATGTCCAAGGTTCTTGGTGAGCAAATTGGTGGTGGATTGCCTGTTTGGCCAGCTTCAATCCATGGGCATTATGCTGATGCTGGAGATTCTGCTGCCCTTCTATCTGGTGCTTTAAATGTGCCAATGGTTTTTACTGGTCATTCTCTTGGACGAGATAAGCTTGAACAGCTGTTGAAACAGGGGAGACATTCTAGGGAAGAAATTAATGCTACTTACAAAATAATGCGACGCATAGAGGCTGAGGAGTTGTGCATTGATGCCTCTGAAATAATTATCACCAGTACTAGACAGGAAATTGAAGAGCAGTGGCAGCTCTATGATGGATTTGATCTAGTTCTAGAACGCAAACTAAGAGCTAGGATGAGACGTGGTGTGAGCTGTCATGGCAGATTTATGCCCCGTATGGCTGTGAGTGTTCATTACCTTTTTCTTTTTATGACTTTCTTTCTGGAATGATCTATAAGACTATCTACATAGACATGCAGTTATCTGTTGTTTTTTTTAACCCTCTACGTGGCTTCTTTTTTTTGTGCTTATTTATCATAATTATAATGGAGGTTTTGTAATCATTCAGAGAATTCCTCCTGGCATGGAATTTCACCATATCGCTCCAAATGACGTTGATATGGAAGCTGACCTTGATGGACATAAAGATAGCAATGCCAATCCAGATCCACCCATATGGTCTGAGGTCAGTGGAGTGTTTCTGTGTAATAACTCACTAAGAGATTTATGTCTTAGCTTTTTCTTCTTTTTAAGTTGGCTAGTGTTTTGTTTTTAGTAACTTGCTATGCAGTTTGGGTGGCTTTGACACATGGATAATCTGCATCCTTCTGACCCTATCTCTTGGCAGATTATGCGTTTTTTTACAAATGGGCGCAAACCAATGATACTTGCTCTAGCCAGGCCAGATCCAAAAAAGAACCTTACAACATTAGTCAAGGCTTTCGGTGAGTGCCGTCCATTGAGGGAACTCGCAAACCTGGTATGCCTATCTGATCTTATTGTCTCTTTGTGTGTATCATAGGGCATCTGACTTCATAAGTTCTTTAAAAGAATTGCTTGTTACATTAGGCTAAGTAGGCTAATAGATTATTATGTCCACCTCAGAAAGAGTGTTGTGTAATTCTCTCTTTTCTTCTTACTCTTTCAGACTTTGATTATGGGAAATCGTGATGATATCGATGAAATGTCTGCTACAAATGCATCTGTCCTGATATCTATCCTCAAATTGATTGACAAGTATGATTTGTATGGTCAAGTGGCATATCCTAAGCACCACAAGCAGTCTGCTGTTCCTGATATATATCGTCTGGCTGCCAAAACAAAGGTACTAGAATTTTCAGGTGAAGAGAGTATGTACCATATTTTAAGTTTTAGTGAAAGACATCAGAACCACAATGTCTGTTTATTTAGCTCTTAAGTAGCTGGCATTTGTTGCCAATGGGCTTGGTGTTGGTTTTAGTCTTGTTCTTAACCTTTTAGACATGCTTCCATGGGTTATCAATTTAATGAAGAGTAACTGATTATAAGTAACAAGGAAGCTTTCAATGAATATTTAATTTGATATTTCTTTCATCAGTTGTCCCTTTTTCCAGACAGTAACTGTAACATTATACAGCGCAAAATGATTGTTTACCTTTTGAAAATGATCTGGCCATAGCATTATGCTTAAGTTTCTTCCATAGTATTTACTTTTTTAGGAAATAGTCGTCACATTCTTCCTATCTCTCATGCTTAAGGATATATTTATATTTAATATAATTGAGCCATTCCCTTTTGTTTTCATCACTTGGTATATGCATCTTGGAAAGTCCAATCATAAACTACTACAAATATGTTCTCTCTATTTAAATTAGCATGATGGATGATTATTTTCAACAAAGGGAGTATCATTTGGATTGAGTCATGGTTACATGGATGGTAGGGCCTTATATATGCTGAAGCATTTTGAGTCTAGATTCTATGTCTAACAAGGCTACTTTCATGGCATACTGAAGCTAAGTAATTCATGCTGGTCATTCTTACAGTCATAATGATTTTATCCCACTTTTTGGTGTTTTGTAGGGTGTGTTCATCAATCCAGCGTTTATTGAACCATTTGGACTGACTCTAATTGAGGTGCTGTTTTAATCATTTTTTGAAAATTTACAGCCATAACTTTATTCTATTAGCAGTTGATTTCTTAATTTTTTTTTTCCATTGTGTAGGCTGCTGCCTATGGTTTGCCAATTGTCGCAACAAAGAATGGAGGCCCTGTTGACATTATTGGGGTCAGTTAATTTATAACGCTTAATGTGGTTATATGAATACTGGATGTTGATAGCTGTTTTTCACTAACTACTTGTGGATTGATTTCAGGTTCTGGACAATGGGCTTCTCATTGATCCTCATGATCAGCAATCTATTGCTGATGCTCTCTTGAAGCTTGTAGCAGAAAAACACCTATGGATGAAGTGTAGACAGAATGGGTTGAAAAATATTCACCTCTTTTCATGGCCAGAGCACTGTAAGAATTATTTGTCCCGCATAGCCAGCTGCAGACCTAGGCAACCAAATTGGCGAAGAATCGATGAAGGATCTGAAAATTCAGATACAGATTCACCCGGTGATTCTCTGAAAGACATTCATGATATATCTTTGAACTTAAAGCTTTCACTGGATGCTGAGAGGACTGAAGGAGGCAACAGTTTTGATGATTCACTAGATTCCGAAGAAGCTGCAGGAAATGCAAAGAGAAGAATAGAGAATGCAGTCTCAAAATTGTCAAAGTCAATGGATAAAGCACAGGTTGATGTTGGTAATCTAAAGTTTCCAGCTATTAGGAGGAGAAAGTGTATATTTGTCATCGCTCTGGATTGTGATGTGACTTCAGATCTGCTTCAAATTATAAAGAATATTATTTCTATTGCTGGAGAGCAAAGAGTGACAGGATTTATTGGAATTGTACTGTCAACATCTATGACCTTATCTGAGGTTAATTCTCTTTTGGCTTCAGGAGGCTTGAAGCCTACAGATTTTGATGCCTTCATTTGTAACAGTGGCAGTGAACTTTATTATCCATCTATGGGCTCTGAGGATAGCTCATCAGAGTCTCCGTTTGTATTAGATCAAGACTACTATTCACATATTGACTATCGCTGGGGAGGAGAAGGTTTGTGGAAGACTTTGGTGAAGTGGGCTGCTTCAGTCAATGAGAAAAAAGGAGAGAATGCTCCAAATATTGTTACCGCGGATGAATTTAGCTCTACAACTCATTGCTATACATTTAAAGTGAATGATTTCACTTTGGTAATTTCTCTAACTCATACTATAAAGAATATATATACACTGCTTTTGCTTGATACTATGAAGAATATACATTGCCTTTACTCTTTTTTCTTTCTTTACATACGTGTCTTTTGGGGCATTGCTTAGGAAAATTGTATAATGCACTTGAACAGTAATGCTTTTAGATGTTCTGTGGAGCTATGTTTACGCAGAGCTTGGACTGCAGTATATACCTCTATCAAACATGAAGCTTGAGATATTCTTGTTATGAAATTATTGTTCAAGTTCAGAGTTCCTGCCTTCTGTTCATCTGTTTAAGTAGTTCCTACTTTGACCATGGTGAAATTTCATGCAGATTTGGTCGAGTAGAAGGCAGTTAAAGTCTTTCTTATATTTTGATGTTTTCTGCTAGTTTTTATATATCCCAATTCTTATCAGAAACTGAAGTGAAGTGTTTGGCTGCTTCAGTTCTTATTTCACTGTTCAAGCGTACATGGCCATTGTCCTTTACATTATTTCATGTTGTATAATAAAAATCTTTGACCTGTCTCAATTTGCAGGCACCCTCTGCTAAGGAGATTAGGAAAATGATGAGGATCCAGGCTCTTCGATGCCATGCGATATATTGCCAAAATGGTACCAGATTGAATGTGATTCCTGTATTGGCCTCCAGATCCCAAGCACTAAGGTATGCAGATAAAGATCTCTCTCTCTCTCTCTCTTTTTTTTTTTTTACTCAGAGTCTAATGCCTCCAGATCCCAAGCTCTAAGGTATGCAATTAAGGCAATAGGCATATTATAAGCATTTTGTAGATACAGAGTTCATCTCTGCTAGCTTGATCTACTGGAAGAGAGACTTGACTTGTTAGTTGTTAGACTTTAGTTTCGAAAAATTGTACATTCTTCCCTAGATTGAATAGCATATTTTTCTAGGCCTTGTTTTTTTGTCCAAATTTGTTTTTTTTATCACACCTGCATTACTTGCAACAACTTAAATTTCTCATTCACTCACTAAAAAGTTCTCTATGATATATGAGCAGATACCTCTATATGCGTTGGGGAGCAGAGTTGTCCAATTTTGTGGTTTTTGTTGGTGAATCGGGAGATACAGATTATGAAGGCTTGTTGGGTGGAGTCCATAAGACAGTTGTATTCAAAGGCATTTGCAGTAGCGCTAGTAAACTTCATGCCATCAGAACTTATCCTTTGGAGCATGTTATGCCTGTTGACAGCCCCAACATTATCCATACTGGAGGTTGTAACCTCGACGACATAAGAGAGGCTCTAATCAAGCTTGGTGGTTTAAAAGCATAGGAGATAGTCTTCAAGACATAACTATACTGATTTTGAGACACCACATTTTACAAATCTTCCTCAGTTTCCATATTAATACTTTGCTGATTATATTTCTGCTGCATATATTGCTGGGAATCAGTCGGTTGAATGTTTTCCTCAACTTGTATATCTTATTCATTTTGTTGCATCAATTTTTTTTTTTCCTTTCTAGTTTAGATAGGGCTGGAAGCTATCATAAGGGCAGTAAGAAGAGACTGTCAAGTTTCTGTAAGCTGTACTGTACAATCTGAAATACAATTTTCAACATGTTCTCATATGGTCTAATTCTTATATACGCGTATGTTACATTAGTTCTATGTTCAGTTTTTCATGAAAATAATCAGGGACCAAACACGGAGTTGCAGCAGAACTTAGAAAGAGGATAGAAAAATGCTTGTTTAGAATTGCAAAATTGTCACTTCTGAGTTTTGACAATAGTGGCATTTCCTTGTAAGTACACTCTTCGTGTGTTGATTCTCAATAACTCCGTACTCCACAATTATACGGAGTATTTGTTAATTGTACTGCCTTGATACATGTCCAGTAACTCTAGCTATTTTTACGAAGTATGTAACGGGGTGTAAATGTAATACAGAGTACTCCGTACAAAAATATGCCCTTAGTATTAGTATGGTTGCATGGAATGTTATTTGAGTAACGTTGATACATAATTCTGCATATTTCATACTTCATACAAGCACTTTTAAGAAGTTCTGTACAATTGTTTGCATAAAAAAAAAAAACAAGTTCTACAATTGCTACTTTTAAGCCGTTACTACTACTACTTACACCACATTTAATGAACTGATCTGAATATTTTATGAGAGAAGGAAATTAGGAGCTGAGCTGAACTGAACTGAAATTAAGCTGAAGTGAACAGGCTCATAATTCTTTTGTTTTCTTATAGTTGCACAATAAACTATTTTTTTTCTTCTTAATTTTTGGGTTTTCCCTCTTAATTTTCATTATCCCTTATTTGATTTCTGCGACCAGAGTTGAATATTGAAGGGAATATTGGGCGAGCTTTTTAATTTTTTAATAATTTATTTTTTTGGATATGAATACAGTTAGGTTTAGTACATAAGGGGGAGTGGTGGGGTTCAAAATTTATTTTTTTTAAAAAAAAATTGGGTCAAAGTTCTCTTATTTATCTCGTCAAAAAAAAAAAATGTTCTCTTATTTACGCAATAATTATCGTTTTTACCTATTAAAATAAATAAAATACTATCGGTTTCTCTTGATAATTATCAAAAAGATTGGGTTTAAAAAAATAATAGAGTAACTAACACAATCGCATCACAAGGACTAACAGCTCATCATATAGAACCCTACGAGTACTAATAAATATTCTATCACTCCAAAAGCCCAAATATCCTCTCAAAATAATCATATTATCAAAAAAACAAAGTATATACGTATACATCTACTTTTCGTCACTCCTTTTTCTCTCATAACCTAATTATTCATCTCTTTTACCATATGATCATACTTAATTTATCATAATTAAGCCATTAATATGGCTAAGTGCACCACAACTATGTCTTTCACGTACATAATTTACATCTTTTTCTTAATCATCTCCTTCTCTTTTTCTACCAATCTCAATTTCTCACATGCTTCTCCGGTAAGTTTAAAGCTTCTCTATTCCTTTGCTTTTTCTAGTTATTTTTTTATTTATTTCGGATTCGGGATTGGTATTCTATGTATTATCAACGTTACAAGTTTTAGTTATCACGTTACAAAATCATGAATTACATTATCAATGTGACTATTTATTTCAAATTCATGGAGTAATCCATGAAAAATAGGTTGAAGGGAATTGAATATGCTTGTGGCAAGCATGTTATAATTTTTGCACCAAAATATGTATTTTTTTTTTTTTAAAATTTTTCAATTTGACCTAATTGTTTTTTGCTTTGTCTATTTATGGTAAAGGTTGATATTAATGAGTTGGAAAAAATTGAAGAAGGATTAGCAAGGGCAAGGGCAGCAATTCGAGAGGCGGCTCGAACTCGAAACTATACATCATACATTGAAGGGAGCTTCCTCCCTACAGGAGTGGTTTACAAGAACCCTTATGCACTTTATCAGTTAAGATCTTTCCTTTCAAAAATATCATGATCACAATATATTATGATAATTAAATTATATTCGTTTAAATTCTTATTGATTAATTATTAATTTGGAAAATTAGTAGTAAGTGGAGAGGTAATTAATTCTTCATTAAATTAATTATGAGATGATTAGATTTATTAAATAGTTTGATTATCAATAAATTGATGATAATGCGTGATTTGGTATTAGAGTTTAGTAGAAACTAAAGCATAGTACTAAGTCAACTCCTAGTGAATCACTGAATATATTGTTGAACAAAGATTTTCAGAATTTTTAGCTAATTTCATCCGTTTACCCATTCTAATTATTTTTTATGATTTAAAATCAACCTAATTTTCATACGATTCTTTAGGAATCCATTAAAATAGCAAGCCAAGATATAGTGTCAATTGTTATTTTTATAGGAATAATATCATTCTTCTTGTTTTGGAGGGGGGTGTTGAAGAATGAAGGGTATAAAACTTGAAACACTTAACGTGTGTTTCTCACCTAATTAACATGCTAGGTAGCTAACACTTTTTGAATCAACATAAATATCTTTTATACAACTAAGTAAAGATTGATGTATACTTATTAAATGAGCTACATACTACTACGAGAGAAACTCTACTTAGTTAAAACTTGATAATGATGGAGAGTGTATCGATCTCACCTCCAAAAATTCCATAAAAGACGTCTCCCATACCTTTTTTCCACTCCCCTCTGAGAAAAAAATTCCATATTAGGTAAAACAATTATAGAAAAGTATTATCAAAATTGATAGGCCGAAGAAAGTGTGACATATAGAGTATAATTTTAATTCCAAACTCGGTTACTAAATTTGAATCCTTGCTTCCCGAACGTCTCTACTAGGCCTACTACATGTCAACATTTATCCTACAATATATTTCTAGCCTATTTTTATGTATAAATTTTTAATTTGATGTAATTAATATCCTAGCTAGGATGCCTAGGAAATATATATGGGGGCACATATTATGGGCAGTCGAGTACCATAATAAACAAGCTAGGTCAACAATTCTATACTTTCGTTGCTATATACAGTAAATGTAGATGCCAAAGTAGTGTTGGTTACCAATTTACCATAGTTACGCTTTTATAGGCTTTATTTCACTTATTTTCCAATTTAAGTAACTACCACTATCCCACGACCCCCCACTAAAGCCATAATACTTGACTTTGCAACAATTACAAGGGTTTGTTGATTACTATGATTAATGATTCGAGTTTGAGTTTGGGTTTGGTCGACTTGACTCTATCAGCGCTTTTACATATGTTAGCCATAGAGTTAATTTTAAAACAATCGGGATTCAGGAGTAAATTTTTTTATTTGTGATTATTTTTACGGCGGTCCATATAAACTTGTCTATGTTCAATTCGGATGGATAGTGAGGAAATGATGAGCCTGCTTAATATTATATAAATTTGTTGATTAATATCCCTAGCTTTAGGATAATGTGCATATTAAATTATGTAAAAATTAATTAAATTGAACCCATATTTTATTTGAACGACCTATGCTCTATTTGACTCGTGACAATTTTGAACAAAAAACTCTTGTAGTTAGCTATCATGCTAGACTCATTATCACCTCTGTATGTGCCTAATTTATTCCACATGTCGTATAACAAACCAATTGATCATACATTTATGACATACTTCTAATATTTGCATGAACATGAAATACAGGAGCCACAAAGAAATGGAGAAAAGATTTAAAATTTTCACGTACAAGGAAGGTGAACCACCACTCTTTCACCGCGGTCCTATGAATAACATATACTCCATTGAAGGACAAATGATCGAAGAGCTAAATTCAGCCGATGATAAAAGCCGGTTCATAACTCACAATCCTAATGAAGCCCTAGCTTTTTTTGTTCCAGTGAGCATCACATCCATCATTCGATACGTGTACAGGCCATATACGAGCTACTCTAGGGACCGAATGCAAAATGTCGTGGCAGACTACATTCGAGTTATATCAGAGCGTTATCCTTATTGGAATAGAAGCAATGGTGCCGATCATTTTCTCATTTCTTGTCATGATTGGGTATGGTTTTTTTTTTTCCCCTTAAATTGACAACTTTACAAGAATTGCAGGGTATGTTTGTCCATAATTTTTTCTATTTCTATTAATAGTAGTGAATCATTAGACCTAATGTGCCTAGAAAGTATTTCCATCACTAATTATGATACACGTCTTAAATGAGTTCAATATAAGCTAATTTTTTTGGACTCATTATGTTATTTCCATTGACTATACTTGTAAAAATGTTACTGTCAAAGTAGAAATAACATTTAGTGACAGAAGCGTACATAGTTTCTTTGGAACTTAATGATTATGTTTTTTTTTATTTGGAATTTTTTGTTTCAGGCACCAGATGTTTCAGCAGCACATCCGAATCTCTTCAAGCACTTCACACGAGTCCTATGCAATGCCAATGTATCAGAAGGCTTCCGCCCTTCACGTGATGTCTCACTCCCTGAACTCCTCATCCCTTGGGGTACTCTTGGCCCTCCTATGATCAACCTAACACCTCGTAAACGTCGAGTTCTAGCCTTCTTTGCTGGCGGTCCTCACGGTAATGTTCGTAAGAGTCTCTTTGACCATTGGAAGGACAAGGACAATTCTATCCAAGTCTTTGGGTACCTTCCTAAGGGTCAAAATTACACCGTCCTAATGGGACAAAGTAAGTATTGTCTTTGCCCTAGTGGGTGGGAGGTGGCTAGCCCAAGGCTAGTTGAGTCAATCTACACGGGTTGTGTACCGGTCATTGTGTCCGACAATTATACGTTGCCTTTTAGTGATGTGTTGGACTGGAGTAAGTTTTCAATTCATATTCCGGTGGCAAAGATCCCGGAGATCAAGAAGATTCTAGAAGGTATTTCAACGAAGAAGTATTTGATGTTACACAAGAGAGTGTTACAAGTAAGGCCACATTTTGTAATTAATAGGCCAGCTAAGCCTTTTGATGCTATTCATATGATTCTTCATTCAATTTGGCTTAGAAGGCTTAATGTTAAGCTAGGTCATGCTGTGATGTAAAATTCTATCCATTGTGTTGACAATCCTGTACAAAGACGCAAGTCACTTAACACGTAATTAGTCTTTTTTTTTAAAAAAAAACATGACACGTAATTAGTCTAATTACATATCATCATGAGTTATGAAGTTTGAATATATATAGTTATGTCATTTTGGTACTAACAATCTAAGGACTTTTTATCTATAAAAATTTAATACTGTCCAAAAAAAATTGCACGTTTGTTGTTGTTTTTTTTTTTTTTTTTTTTTTTCACTACATATACTACATGTTAATTTTGATCAAGATATATTATATAATATGATTATAAATTGTAATTAATATAAGTAAACAAAATTGAAAATAAAAATCTCACCTTTAACACCAATCTATGAGACAATGATTAGTGTCGATTGAGAAAACAAAATTAAGTACAGTTTTTAAAACATGAAGATAAACACAAATTTGGAATAAGTGAAATGTACCCAGTTCAATATGACAATAATTAACATACCAACATCAGATTAAAGATTACACTGTAATAATAATTAGTACGGAGTACTGAAATTACAAAATCAATCGAAAGTTGATCCAAAACATTAAGGGTTTTTAAGATCAAATAGTTACCTGGCCTAGAAATTAAACTAGTATCAAGAACTAACAAAATTAAAAATTGGGGGAAAACCATATAGGAGCAAAAAACTCAGAAATTGTATCACCACCTTTATAAAATGGTGTAATTACTTTGGATGATATGTCAAACATACCGATATCATGGCCACGAGCTTCTTGACGTCCTTGGACGCAATAGTTATACAATTCATCGTCAACAAAGTAGATAGCATTCCGCTGGCAATTAGGAGCCATTGATATGTGAACAGCAAAAGCATAGTTATGACCTACAAATAACACAAAATCGCCCACATCCCCAACACACTTCCACCGCCGCTTATCAACCACATTATAAACCTTGAACTTAATGGTACGATACCAATTTCCGCATTCCAAAGGCATTCCGTAACCACCATACTCGCCCGGTTGTTGTGGACCTTGCTCTCTATGACGGATGACTGCAAGTAAATCACCGTTTAACTGCACCATATACAAAGTCCCATCACGCAACCCGTAATCAAATAAACCAGCAATAATTCTCACCGAAGGCAAGCTATAATAATTAATAAGCCTTAGCCTCAACAGAAGTAGCAGTTAGAGTCGAATCTATATCAAAGTACGCAAATCTTCCGTCGTTATACAAAAGCAGCACTATTCCCTTCCAACACATTACTTGATGAACCTGTTTCATCGTTGTTGCTGATGTTAGTACTCGTGTCCACGCACGGTCTCCAGGCCGAGCAAACGATAAGTGATCACACGGTTGATGAATTACCATTACGACAAAGTCATCAACGTTGTCGTTTCGAGACAGGTTCAATACAAAGATGTTAGTTACAAAGTATTTCAGAATCCAACCATCATGATTATCATCACCATCATCATCATCATCATCATCATCATCATTTAGTGGGTGATCTGGCAAGATACTTAAGGATGGGAGACTTAGATGAGCTTTGGTAATAGGATTAAATAACTGAATTTGTTGATCAACACCAAACATAACAATCCAACCGTATGATGAACCCCAACATCGTTTCTGAGGAAGCGTAATTGCATAACACCTATTTTTGTTAATATTGAATATTTTCCTACAACTGGACTTCTCATGACTAGTGTCGTTATTACCCGGCTCAGGCTCGGCTAGCAGCAACCAAGGTGCTGTTGGTTTACGAGCACGACGACTCCACTCGGTTTTAACCATGGAAGAAGCATGGTTCCATGAATGACAAACCGCAGATAAATAAATAAAATCCTCAATGAAATCCAATTTCAGTGCTATTTCACCAAGGATATCAGAGGGCAGAGCAGACCAATCAGCCATCTACAGAATTAATCAATGAATTAAGAGCCTCAAAATCAAAATTAGAATAAAACAACAAATTTGATTTTGTTTAATTCTATATTTTTTAAAGAACAAAATCAAAACTCCAATTGCTATGCAATCGGTATCTAACAAACATAACAGTATCTATTAAGATAAAATCATAAAATAAACTAATTACTTTGAACATATCTGAATAAAATTAAGCAAACCATAATCAAACTAATGTATCATCAATCATCATTATAATATTTATCGGTGGAGTTCTTGTGAGATTTGAGAACCCCTCTGATAACCGTTAGATCTAACAACATCTGATGGTTGAGATCTCACTTAGTAATGGCAATTATGTAAATATGACCATCTTCTTCCTTTTTGACAAAATTAGTAAAAAACGTTTAAAAAAAAGCTATTTTCTCTCTCCTCTGATCCTCTCCTCAACCTATTTCCTATTCTCCTGAATAGGTTCAAACCATTTTGTCGAAACATGGTTAAGACCAAGATCAAGTTCATAAGCATATTAGCACTATACATTTTCAATTTAGGGAAATGATTGTATAATCATATCAATCAAGTTCATTTAGTGTTGTTCATAGAAACAGAATCATAGCCTAAGATAACGCAGCAAGGGCAAGCATACACAACAAAAATCGATCGAAAAAATCAGCAAAAAACGAAGAAACAATCATATAAATTTTTAAACCATTCTGAATTTCAACTATTAAAGTTTAGCGCATCACACAAATTGGTACTTCGTAAGTGATTAATCAACAGTGTCGTTATTACACAACTTCTCTTGACTAGTGTCGTTATTACCCGACTCGGGCTCGGCTAGTAGCAACCAAGGTGGTGTTGGTTTATGTGGGCGACGACTCCACTGAGGTTTAACCATAGAGTAAACATGGTTCCATGAATGACAAACCGAAGAGAAATAGATAAAATCTTCAATGGTGTTCAATTTCAATGCAATTACACCAAGAATATCAGAGGACAGCAGACCAATCAACCATCTATATTCTATCGAATGAATGAATTAAGAGGCTCAAATCAAAATTAAAGTATAACAACAACAAAATCAAAACTCCAATCGCTATTCTTAAATATTAAATAAAATAAAGCAATCGGTATCCAACAGAACAGCAACTATTATTCCAACAAAACTCTAAGAAACCAAAATCAAATTAATGTATGATCACACATTCACACCAACCCTAGGATGATACAGGAATTCAATAAAATAAAAATAAAAATTAGGGTTTTCAAAAGCGATTATCTTCATCTGGGTGATCAGCAATTCACGGTTATTTTGAGAATTGATGTCGATTTGGAGGTTATCTTGTTGAGAATTAGAATTTTAAAGATAAATAACTTCTATAATTAACGATAATTCCACAGAAGTTTGACTAACAGACAATTCAGTTAGCGAAAAACCAAAAATTGTAAAATTGACATTCGATGATGATATAATTATTAGCATACCTCATAAGCTGCTTCAATGGAAAAGTGTAAGAAGACACTTCAACAGAGAATTGTAGGGATGGAAGGGTATTTCCATTACCTATACTATAGTCCTATACGCACTAACAATCACCCCATAACCCCAAATACAAAAGCACAAGAGCCCACTTAAATCCGCCTTTTTCATAATCCCAATATTTCTAAATAATTGACACATAACTTATAAACAACAATCTTAGAGCTTGGCATTGTTTTTTGTTTTCAGTTCAGTTTTTTTTTTTTTTTAAACCAAAAACAGAAAACAAGAAAAAAGTGTTTCCATTTTTCTGTTGTCAGTTTTTAAAATTATCATGATTTTAATAAATGTGACTAACTTGTTATTCATAATATGACACCGGACCCCAAAACCTCAAAATTTCCTTAAAAAGCGTGGATTATAACCTTCAATTTTGTTAATTTTTTGACCTTTTTTCACCCGGAAATAAAATTGACGAGATATTTATCATGGTCCCTAATACCCTCCAAAAGTCTAATTGGGTCGACGGAACCATCCAATATACCCTTAAGTAGGGGTGTTCAAAAAAACCCGACCCGATTGTCCCGACCCGATTTCCCGATGACCCGATAAATACCCGATGGGAAATTTGGGGGAAAAAACTGTTTTTCCGGGACGGGTACCCGACCCGGGAAAATTTAATGTTATCCGGGTCGGGACATGGGCCACATTCTTTAATATGCGGGTACCCGAATTCCCGAAATTAAATTTATATATAAAAAAAAAACGCTACTAAGCCCAGCCCACAATCCCCACATGCCCCTTAGGGTTCCTTCCTCACAAGTCACAACTCACAATCGCCGCTCTCTCTCTCTCTCTTCCTCTTTGAGTTCCTGCCTCTCTCTGTCTTCCTTCCTTCTTCCTCCTTGAGTTCCTTCTTTGTTCTTACTTGCATCATGGGTCCAATTTACCCTTGAATTTGTGGCTCGTGGTTCTTACTCGCATCACGGGTCCAGTTTTGTTCGAATTATGAAAGAGGTGGGTGGTTCAATTTTGTGAGGGGTTCTTATTTTTTCTGGGTTATAATCGAAGAAACGTGGTGGTTGATTTTGGGTCTTCAATTTCTGGGTTAGAATCGTGGTGTTGTTGAAGGTAGATTTTCGTCGGATTTGAGTAAGAACGGTGGAAATTGAAAGGTGAAAGCAAGACTTATGTGAATGATGGTTGGTGTTGATAATGATGGTTGATGTTGGTGATGATTGAAGCTGTTAGCTACGAATTTGGGCTTCTCTTTTCTTTTTTTTTTTATATAATGTTCAATACAGTAAGATCTATTTTTACTTGTAATTGTATGTAATTTTAGTTGTACTTACCTTTTCTAATTATGTAAAGTTTGGGTAAATAAATTCTAGATTGTTTATAATTTCACATTTTGGGCAAATTACTGTCATATCAAATTCGGGTACCCTATGACCCGACCCGAGAAAATCGGGTACCCGAAATCCGGGTACCCGGTCTTCTCGGGTCAGGTCACGGGTCGAGTTTCAAACTACCCGAAGATTCGGGTACCCGCTGTTTCGGGTACCCGAAAACCCGGGTACCCGGATTTGAACACCCCTACCCTTAAGCGGTCATTTTACCCGTTCACAACTTGAAATGATTTCATAAAATCAAGCCTAGCTACCACAGACGTATATGATAACATATAACGATCATAGGTGGTTTCAAACGGAATTATATGACCCCGATATGTATTCCTAAGGGTTTCAAGGTTTTTCGCCACCGGGCCCTAAACATCAAATATTACTCAAAAAGCGTATATTTTGTAGTTTTTACCTTTTTCCGCCCGGAACTAAAAATTGTCAAGATGTTTACCATGATCCCTAATACCCACCGGAGTACAATTGGGTCGGTGGAACCATCCAATACGCCCTTAAACAGTCATTTTACCCGTTCAAACTTTTAGTGATTTCGTAAACTCAAGCCTACCACGAACTTTTATGGCAACATATAATGATCATTTATGGTTTCAATCGACATTATATGACCCCGAGATATATCCCTTATGGTTTCAAAGCTTTTCGCCACACCGTGCCTCGAAACATCAAAATTTCCTCAAAAAGCGAGAATTATAGCCTTCAATTTTGTAATTTTTTGACCTTTTTTCGCCCGTAAATAAAAATTGTCGAGATGTTAACCATGGTCCCTAATACCCTCCAAGAGAATTGGGTCGGTGAAACCATCCAATATGCCCTTAAACGGTTATTTTACCCGTTCACAACTTGAAGTGACTTCTTAAACACAAGCCTACCACGGACGTTTATGACAACATATAATGATCATATGTGGTTTCAAACGAATTATATGACCCTGAGATGTATCTCTAAGGGGCTCATGGCTTTTCGCCACCGGATCCCGAAACCTCAAAATTCCTCAAAAAGCGTGGATTATATAGCTTTCAATTTTGTAATTTTGTGACCTTTTTTCGTCCAAAAATAAAAATTGCCGAAATTTTTATCATGGTCCCTATATCCTCCGGGAGTAAAATTGGGTTGGTAGAATCATCTAACATGCCCTTAAACAATCATTTTACTTGTTCACAATTTGCAGTGATTTCGAAAACTCAACCCTACCACGGACGTTTATGACAACATATAATGATCATATGTGGTTTCAAAGGACATTATATAACCCGAGATATATCCCTTAGGGTTTCATGGCTTTTCGCCACCGGGCCCTGAAACCTCAAAATTCCTCAAAAAGCGTGGATTATAGCCTTCAATTTTGTAACTTTTTTTACCTTTTTTCGCCCATAAATAAAAATTAACAAAATGTTTAACACGGTCTCTAATACCCTTCGAAAGTCCAATTGGGTCGGTGGAACCATCCAATATGTCCTTAAATGGTCATTTTACCTGTTCACAACTAATAGTGATTTCATTAACTCAAGCCTACCACGTACGTTTATGACTTCATATAATGATCATATATGGTTTCAAACGGCATTATATGACCCCGAGATGTATCCCTTAAGGTCTCAAGGTTTTATGCCACCATGCCCCGAAACCTCAAAATTTCTTAAAAAACGTGGATTGTAGCCTTTAATTTTGAAATTTTTTGACCTTTTTTCGACCGAAAATAAAAATTGCCGATATGTCTACCATGGTCCCTAATATCCTCCGAGAGTCCAATTGGGTCGGTGGAACCGTCCAATATGCCCTTAAAAAGTCATTTTTACCCATTCACAACTTGCACCGATTTTGTAAACTCAAGCTTACCACGGACGTTTATGACAACATATGATGATCATATATGGTTTCAAACGATATTAATTAAGTGACCCCGAGTTGTACCCTTAGGGGTCTCAAGGCTTTTCGCCATCAGACCCCGAAACCTCAAAATTTTATCAAAAAGCATGGATTATATAGCCTTCAATTTTGTAATTTTTTGACCTTTTTTCGTCCGGAAATAAAAATTGCCGAGATGTCATGATCCCTAATACCCTCCGGGAGTCCAATTGGGTCGCTAGAACCATCCAATATGCCCTTAAACGGTCATTTTACTCGTTTACAACTTGTAGTGATTTCGTAAACTCGAGCCAACCACGGGCGTTTATGACAACATATAACGATTTTTCAAACGGTATTATATGACGACACCAAGATATATTCCCTAGGGTTTCAACACTTTTCGCAACTAGGCCCTGAAACCTCAAAATTTCCTCTAAAAGCGTGGATTATAGCCTTCATTTTTTTAAAAAAAAATTTTTGACCTTTTTTCACCCGAAAATAAAAATTGACAAGATGTTTACCATGGTTCCTAATACCCTTCGGAAGTCCAATTGGGCGGTGGAACCATCCAATATGTTCTGAAACGGTCATTTTACCCGTTCGCAACTTGCACCAATTTTGTAAACTCAAGCCTACCACGGACGTTTGTGACAACATATAATGATCATATATGGTTTCAAACGACATTATATGACCCCGGGATGTATCCATTAGGGTCTCAAGGCTTTTCGCTATTGGGTCCCTAAATCTCAAAATTTCCTCAAAAAGTTTGGATTGTAGCCTTCAATTTTTAACTTTTTGACCTTTTTTTGCCCGGAAATAAAAATTGCCAAGATGTTTACCATGGTCTCTAATATCCTCCAGATGTCCAATTGGGTCGGTGGAACCATCCAATATGCTCTAAAACGGGAATTTTACAATTCACACATTGCATTGATTTCGTAAACTCAAGCCTACCACGTACATTTATGATAATATATAATGATTATATATGGTTTCAAATGGCATTATACAACCTTGAGATATATCCCTTAGGGTCTCAACACTTTTTGCCACCAGGCCCCAAAACCATAAAATTTCCTCAAATAGTGTGGATTATAGCTAGAGCTGTCAAAAACTAACCCGACTTGAGAACCTGACCTTAGTGGACTAAGATCTGAACCCAGCCTGTACTCGAGCAATGGGGTGAAACTAGTGATCTGTAACCTGACTTGAACCTAACCTGATCTTAACCGAAAACCCATTTGATCCAATACTTTATGACTTGAACCCGACCTGATGGTAACCATCAACCGATTTATTCCGACCCGAAAATAGTTCGAACCAGAACTAGTACTCGACCCAATTAAAACATGAACCCGCGTCATGGAAGTTTAATAAAATTTTCTATACCTTTTATTCAGCTTATATACTAGTATAATTCTGTAAATCCTCAATCCGATTTAATAAAATCTTTTGTGTAGCTTATATAACTTTTGTTCTCTATTACTCGTATATAGGTTAAATAAAATCTTGATTATGCTTGATCAAATTATGAAAGGCGCAATTATATAATTTAACTTGGCCACATCGATATTTATTAGAATTGAACTTGAACTAAAGCCCGACTCAACACTAACCCGAACCCGAACGTACCATCTGGTTAACCCATCCAAACCTGACTCAACACAACCCGAACCTGAAATTGAACCCGATCTAATTTTAACTCGAATTGAACCAGGCCTATATCCGAAAAGGTGAACGACCCGTTATCACTTGAACTGAAATTGACCCAACCTGAACCTGATCTGAAGCTAGATTGACCCGACACAACCTGATCTTGATTTAACCCGAAACCTAATTTGACCCGACCGAAACCCGACTTGAATACCCGAATTGACAGCTCTACGTACAATGATTAGTTAAAACTTCATTGACCTTACTTTAATAAATACATCAAATAATAAATATTATAATTTCCTTCCCCTCATGCATCTTTATACGTACAAGTATTATACTCTAGAAAAGATATCATTGTATAATAATCTAATGCATAGTAAAGGAAATAACTCAAGATAACCATTGTTTGAAGCAAAAGCAAAGCATAGTATAGAGTGTTATTTAATTAAATAAGATACTCAAAATGCATGAGTTATATTATCATCATCATTTTTGTTTTGCATGTATGCAATTACACTAGGCCAAGGTCGGACTTATTAAACTCTAGGTTATGACTTATGAGTATGTACAAAGAAATGAATCGGATGGAATAGGTCGTGCCTCTTTGAGAGTGTTGAATGTATTAATCAATTACCTAACTCTTACACGCATTCATCTTAAAACCCAATACAAATCTATCAAAATTGTAGATGGTATTTTGTTAGAGATAATATCGGAAAATAAATATATGTGTGATATATTTTCCGTATGGATCTTATTAGGAGAATAATATATTTAGGATATTTATGTTAAGATATTGTTTAGAGAATATATCTTTAGGGTTTATGATTATGGTAGTATATATCTTTTAGGAATATTGTTTCCTATCTGTTCGTAGGTTTTGTATAAATACTCTACCTATTAATGAATAATAATCAAGGTAAGCTATTCTCTCATAATTAATTTGTCATATTTTCTTAAAAAATATATTAATTCCCTTTAAAATCATTATTCATATTTGTTAAATATCTCACTTAGCTTATTAGCTAGATACTCGTATTCTATAATGCAATTTTGGAATTTGGAAATAAGCAAGAACTTCTTGAAATAATGCATGATTATTGGATTGGTATCTTCTAAGGTGACATAAATGGCTGGAGCAATAAGTTCTAAATTCTCAAATACCATAACACTACATACTAATTAAGCATTTAGGCCTTTAGGGTTTTCTTTAAACTTTACGAGATGTAGCATTAGAGATTTAGAGGTTGCCTTGCTCTTATCTGGATTATTACATTTGCCTTTGATATTAAATCAAACTAAAATCAATTTAACTACTTCTTCTTCAAACGTAACATACTCGAATTACATTAAATTGAAATACCAAAGTTATCGGTATATTCTCATCAATCTAGTATCCATAATTCATTATAAAAAAAATTACTCGTACTCCAAATTTATTTATTACGGAGTATTTTTTTCAAAAGGAAAATATAATACGAGGACTAGAGGTAGAGAGGTTACAAATACACTTTAATTAAAAATCACCTAACATGAAAAAAGGAAAATAAAGAAAAAAGGAAAATAAATAAAAGCAAATATACCTCTTCACTCTCAAGTTCTTAATTGGAGTAAGAAATACTCCAATTCGTTTCTTCACCTGTTTATAAATGTTAAATTTCATCTCCCTCTCTCTTTCCTCATTCAAACCCATTTCTCTCACTAAAATTTTAGAGAGAGAAAGCTTAGTAAACCTCATCAATGGAGAAATGGCAGAAATTGTGGCTTTCTCTCACTTCAACTAACACTATTACATTGATCATCTCCTTCTTCGTCATCGCTTTCGTCGTCTTTGGCAGCCATGGCAGAAATTATTCTTCGACGAGCTTCGACGACGCTTCTAATGGCGGCGCTCCGAAGCTTCGTCAGCTCTCTTTCTCCGCCGTTCAACTTCAAAGCGTCGCTACTTCATCCGATTCTCCGCCTCTTTTCTCCTTCAATTCCTCCGTTCATCGCCGCGATACTCCGGTACTTCGCTCTGTCCTACTGATTTTGATTGTAGTATGAATTTGAGGAAATTGATTGTTTGTTAGAATTTGATGCTCTGTTTTAAGAATTCCGAAATCGCTCTGTTTTTTGAACTGTATTTATATTTTGAATTATAACTCTGCTACGATTACTAAAATTTCAATGTCAATTTTTTATTGAGGATCTTTAATTTTAATTTTTATTCTATTTCATTGAGAATCTTGAATTTATTGTGTTTAAATGTTAGAACGGTTGAAACTTTTAATTTACAGCTGTAATGAGACTGTATATTTGTTTATCAGAGAGTATATAATTTTGAAGTTAGCTTCAAATTTACGAAAAAAATGCTTATATTGATGTAATTATCTTTTAAAAAATCCTCAATTTGTTACAAAAATTCTCAAACAAAATTCTGCATACCAAATTTTGGCGCGCACAAATTTTGACAAAATGTTGAGTTAAGCTGTTCAACTCTAACCGCCGTACATTTTCTCTCTCTAGTTTGTTGCAGTCGATTTTTGTGTATGCGGTCCAAAGGGCTAAGTATAAATATATTTATTTAACCGGCATTAGTTTATATGAATTCATAACAAAATCACGTGTCGAATTTGATTTTTTTCACTTTTAATTATCGTAAGGTCCCTGATTAAATGTGTATCAATTTTCTAATATCGGAAAATTGTGAATTTTTTCAGAGGAAAAAGAAGGGAGGAGTAGAGGAAGGATTAGCAAGAGCACGAGCCGCGATTCGAAGAGAAAAGGCAGCTTGGAATAGACGAAATCGATCGATAACTTTGAATACTCCTTCCACTTTCATCTATCGTAACCCCCGCGCTTTTCATCAGTAACGCTCTTTCTGTTCCTCTTTCACTTATTATTGAATTGCTTCTTTATTATCTATCTGTTACAATAATTATTAATTGGTAGTTTTTGCTAGGCACAGATTATTATAACAAAAATTTGAGTAGAAATTAAAGTAGAATTGGTGGTTCATGAAATTATGATGGAGTTATGAAATTCTGAAATTATTGATCGGTTCACGTAATCACATTATTACTAGTGCACGTTATGATGCGATGAGTAATTATAACTCCTAATCGTAGATTTAATTTGATTAATTCTTAACCCTTAAAAAGTTATTCTTCGTATTATATTATATCATGAAGAGTCCAAATCAATAATATAAGGGCTTCAACATTTATTTATTTATTTTTAAAGAAGCTTCAACATTTATTTGTTATGGTGTGTTCTACATTGTGATTTTTTTTTTTTTTAATTTTTTTTTTTTTTGATACAGGATAAAAAATTTTGGATTGGAATTACATTAAATAATCAAATTATTAGCAAAATTGATAAAAATAGAATATATGTATAATTTTCTCACATAGAAGAAAAAAATCACCTAAAACGACTTTGTCGTGTCCATGTCACAAGACTAGGTATGCCTAGGTTATATGCCATCCCTAGCCGGATATTTGGCTTGAACTAGCCCTGCACAACCCAACAATGCCGTTTCGTGCTAGTGTATCTGTGTATGGCCACTGGCATATCTGTACTGTCCAATGCCGTCTTTTGATCAAATGTACTCATTATCAGTCACATGTACCCTAAATTTCTCTTTCATGGAGCACATCACATGTTTGTTGAAATTTGAAAATGTATATCAAGGACTATTAACACTATGCATAGTGCATGTTTATTTTATGACTTTGTGCTACATTAGACCATACCGATTACTAAATTTGGAGAAACTTATGATATGCTAGCTTTCACAGGTGCCCTTATTCTTATGGAAACAAAACAAACGAAAAGCTTAACTAAACAAAACCTTTTATAACTAGTGCTTTGCTTAGAAGTCACCAAATAAAGGCCTGTTATCATCTTTTTACCTTTTAAAATGATTTTGCATAGGAGTCTTCTGTTTAACGCATGGGGATTATGGCACGGTACTCATACCTCCAAATGTGCACCCATTTCAGGCCTACACTCGATTGATTTTTATTTAACGAAAGTGAAAACTTATGTTAACTCCTTCTCAAACACGTTTTGGGATTTTGCACATATATCGCCTTTGTGGCTCTTTATGAACATACAAGGGAAATTATAGCTAGAATATTGGTTCAGAGATTCGGATATTTAGCCAACTAATAATAGAGCTTCTCCTGTTGTACATCTGTTAAACCAAGATTAGAAGAACACAGTGAAACGAAGTCATTACAGAGTATTAGATTTTGTCTTTAACAATATTAGATGGCAAAAATAGTAGAATTATGCTATGAAAAATTGATTATGCTTCAAGATTATTTTTACTCATTAGTTGCAAATGTTCATCATAGTAGTATTATACACAATTTGTTGCGGTCTATCTCACCATATTTGGTCTATCTCATCATATTTGTCTTTTATAATATTGTCTTCCATAATCCTCTATTAAAAGCCCTGGCATCTTTTCAGCAAGAAACATCCTAATGCACATTTTTTTTTCCTTGGGGAGGGGGGTTATTGACAGACTTTCCTGTTAATAAACCATTTCGAGCTAATAACGTCAAATATGTAAGGTTTTGTTACCTAAAAGTTGTGCATATATGGACTCTCCACATTATGAATACTTCTCATTACTACTATATATGGTATATAATTGCTATAGCTACAGCTATAGAACAATCATTATCAAGTTCGTCACTATTGAAGTAGTTTGCTTGCTATTACGGAGTACAATCATTATCAAGGTCTTTTGTTACACCTGTAAATAGAATAGTAATAGTTGGTCCAGTCTGTAGATTAAGTTTATGTTAATAATTTGGATATGTGATCCTAAGTTATTTTTAACATCATCACTAACATCTCTAGGCAAGGAAATATAAATGAAAATCGTAAGTACTAACCACTGTAAACTTCTTAGTGCTCCACATTCGCTGCACTTACATTAAAATTTAAAGGATCATGTTTAATTTTTTGGTTAAAGTTACACGCTTGGTAAAAGTGCTATGTTACACTCAGGTAATTAGTTAATTACTGATAATACAAGTTAAGTGCCTGAAATTAAGCTCAAGTGTGACATGGATGTGTATAAGTGTATTGTGTTGAGTGTGCCTGAATAATCTCTACAACTAATTACAAGAAATTAAGTGCATTGTAATCTTGATGATGTGTCATCGATTAATGCATATGATTGCCATACACTCATACACAACTATCCCTGGTGGAAAAGTAACTAATTTACCTTTTATATATGCAATTGAAACCCATTCAGGAGTTATCTAGAAATGGAAAGGAGAATGAAAGTGTACGTATACGATGAGGGTGATCTACCTATCGTACATGACGGACCATGTAAGGACATTTACACTATTGAAGGGAGGTTTATCCATGAGATTGAGCATGGAGCTACGCGATTCAGAACAAGAGACCCCAAACATGCCCACATTCACTTCATGCCTTTTAGTGTTACATGGATGGTGAAGTACCTTTACAAGCCAAAGTCCTACGATGTCACCCCTCTCAATCAATTTGTCTCGGACTATGTCAATGTGATATCCACCAAGCACCCCTTCTGGAATCGGACACAAGGAGCTGATCACTTTATGCTGGCTTGTCATGATTGGGTACCTCCCGTCTTCTTTAAACTTTCGCAGTATCATGATATGAGAAATTGGCTAATCTGACTCCTGATCATACATTATGCTTGAACCTTAGTTTAATTATATGAGAAAATCGTTCTGAAAGGTCCAGATTGATCAAATATCTGTCTTTGATGCAGGGACCTCATGCCTCAAGGGGAAACCGAGACCTTTACAACAGATCCATCAGGGTATTATGCAATGCAAACTCCTCTGAAGGCTTCAACCCACAAAAGGATGTGAGCTTACCAGAAATCTATCTATATGATGGCAACATTTCTCCGAAACTCCTCTCCATTCCTCGAAAAACTGCCCCTCGTCCATACCTTGCCTTCTTTGCAGGTGGTCTTCATGGCCCAATAAGGCCTATTCTCCTTGAGCAATGGAAGGGACAGGACCCTGACCTGCAAGTCCATGAATACCTCCCAAAGGACTTAGATTACTACACTATGATGCTTCAGTCTAAGTTCTGCCTTTGTCCTAGTGGTCATGAAGTTGCTAGCCCAAGAATAGTTGAAGCCATATACGCTGAATGTGTGCCAGTTATACTGTCAAAGAACTATGTTTTGCCCTTCAGTGATGTTTTGAGATGGGAGGCGTTTTCGATAGAGGTGGATGTCAAAGACATTCCAAGATTGAAAGAGATTTTGAGAGCGGTACCAGAAGAAAAGTACAGAAGGCTAATTGAAGGGATCAGAGCTGTTAGACAGCATTTTGTTCTTAACTCGCCTGCAAAAAGGTTTGATGTTTTTCATATGATATTGCACTCTGTATGGCTCAGGAGATTAAACTTGAAACTTAGGTAACAATAATTGTAACATATAGAAATCATTATAGGATTTTATTTTTTTTAATTTCACATTCATATCAATCTAATCAACAGACAACAAGATATACATACCAACGTATATTCATTATTGTAGAGATCACACTGAGGAGAAAAAATTTTGTTCTGCTCAGTCTGTAAATATAAGGTTCTTCTGAAACGGAAAATTTTCTCTTCTATTATTTTGAACACTCGGTTTTGTATGTCATTATTATAGGCTTATAGCTCGACCCTTGTAGCCAAGATTTTGCTAAGAAAGTTCATTATCCTTAGGTGATCTCGTCTCCCTGTCATAAAGTATAAAGACGTAAAAATAGATTGAATGAGCAAAATAGTGTGTACGAACATACCAACATCTTGTTTGCATAGAACTAGGGTCCTTGCCTCAGGTAGTTAGACTGGTGACTAATCTATCAGCTGCCTGTACTTATTTACCATAAACTATGATTACATTTGCATTAAAAAAATGTCATTACATGCATATATATTATTTCTTCTGATTTTTTTTTTTTTTTTTTTAATGCCCCTAAGAATAAAGTTTGCTATGCACTTATGATCCTAACAATTAATAAATAAATAAATTAATTGAATAAAAAGGTGTATATATGGCTTTGATGCCCATCTACAAAAGAAGAATAGCATGTATTAACTAGCTTCATAGTTAGGGGATGAACAAAGCAATAGGGTGAAATAGGGAGCTACCAAAACTTTTGAAGCTTTTCTTAATAAACCTTTTGAGGCAAAAAGGATGAACGAAATAATGCAGGCATTTCCAACTACCAGTTCACAGAGACTCAACCCCTCTCTAGCAAATACAAAAACTTATACCCACACATCGCCATCCTCATATACCCTTATATATGTATCCCTAAGATCTTTCCAAAATGCCAGTAGTTACGCCAAAGATGAGGCATAATCACTATCGACCCCCAAAAAAATAAATAAACCCAACCACCCCCCCCCCCCCTTTTTTTTCCTAGAACCACCAAATAAAACCTCCGAGTGAGTGGCCAGCGAGAAAACTGGGCAATCACCACTTTCTCAGCTATTTTAAGAATGCTTGAACCAAGGTCCTACTGCGCCATTTACGTGGCCATTGCCATGGATCCCAGCACCGTTTGTGATGAGATTAGGGGGTAAATTACCGGCCATTGATGAAGGAGGTGGTGCAGCATGTGGCAACACATTTGAGTATGATACATGAGAATGTGGAAGTGCATTTGGGCTAATAAGAGGACTACCAGCAGGAGAGCCCTTGCGCTGTTGTTGAAGGGCATGGATTTGCCGTAACCCTGCTTCGTGAATTCCAGACAAGGTCTCAAGCTCCTTCATTGAAAGAGCTTCCAAGCCAGCGCCATAAAGAGGAGCATGTCGTGACATTTCTTCCTGAAGTGAAACCTCAAGCGTACGGATGTATTGCTGCATGAAAAATGATAGAATTAATACCAAAACAGTTGTTTCTGCCAGTAAAACCTATAGATGCAATTTAAATGCAATGGCTACCTTTTCTGATTACTTTGAAACACTCCCCCAATTTCTATATATACATGCAACATTTTGATATTTCCACTATTCATATACTTGTATTTATTGGGTTAGTTTCAATGTACATATACAACATATTAAGATTTTAGAATTCTAACTAATTGATTTAAAAATGTTATTGGTCAATATTGTTTCATGTGTTCAGGAGCAGAAGTAACAATGAGGGGAAAAACTAGAAATTGCAGAAGATCACCAGAGTTTTGAGCACTGATGCTGGTGGCACACTGCTCCACTCATCACATAATATGTTAAAGAATTGTTACATACCAACCCCTCATAATCAAGGATATGACAGTTTCACTAACATAATCTATCCACAAAATTTTGGTAAGAGAATTTTGGAAATGCAAATCGCAAACCATTACACCCTAAAATAGTAAACTATTTCCAGCAGCAGCAAAAATAAAACATATGAAGTATCTTACTTTAAAGCCATACAAATTGCACAAGGAAATTGCATTTACACCATAGGAATCACTGAACTAGGATGATATATTTTGAATATAGTTGCTGTAAGATCTAACAAAAGTTTAGACAAATACCTGGTAAACCTGCAATTTTGACTCCATTCCGTCAATGTATTCTTCACAACGAGCAACTTGCTCCTCCTTCTCTCGCTTCTCCCCTTCAGTTTGCCCAACTGTTTGTGTTAGTCTACGCACTTCATCCTCCAATGATTTCCTAATCTCCTCTCTAGTCACATTTTCAGTAGCATATCGTTTCAACTCCTCATCAAATCTTTTCCTGGCAGCTTCAGCGTTTTTCAAGCGTTCAGTAAGAGCACTTTTCTCTTTCACTATTCTCTGTAATATTCACCACAGATGTCAGAAAACTTAAGCAAGCACACCAATTGAGAACGACAGAGAGATAGCTCTTAAGCAGCCATGGATTGTGATGTCAACACATTACAAACCTTTTACCAGTTATCCGCATACAGAACCAATAAACAAATTCCTTTCAAATCGCAGTAACAGCCACAATCATGGAACAAAATTTTTTAGAAGTCTCAAATAAAAAGGTCTAAGTAAACTATTCAATGTCAAAGCAATGTAGAATAAGTTTCATACTTTTAGGCCATAATGACCTGTATAAGCAAATTCATCAGCTGAATTAACTCTATTAGCTGATGCAGAATGGTCCTCCAAAACTAAGAAATATTGGTTCTGCAAACTAAAACAAATAACTCTGAAGAGCTAATACATTACATGTAGGCCAAAATTTAAGCCATGATCACATCATAACACCCACCACCACCTCCGAAGTCCAAACAAGTAGAAATGAGATAGTAAAAGACTAAAAGTACTTGATTTCATGCATTACGTATTCCCAGAGCTGACTACCAATCTACCATTATTATTTCTGTCATCCAATATCTATCTTAGCACTAATCACACACTATTATTTCTGCCATCCAATAACTATCTTAGCACTATTCACACACTATTATTTCTGCCATCCAATGTCTCCGTTTCTTTTAGTTGACACGCTTTAACTTTAGCACTATTCACACACTCCTCTTTGATCGCGTTTTGTGGTTTATACATAATGAAAAATATAGTCATGTGAGATCTTGTTAGATTCATCATGATATATAATTTCAAAATATTAAATTTTCATAATTTTTGCATATCAATAATTAAAAATATGAATGGTTGAAGTTGTACATTAGCAAACGAGACTAAAGAAACGTGTCAACCAAAAAGAAACGGAAGAAGTATTACGTAATTAATAGCAACTATAGGAAAAGGTAGGTTCTTTCAGCCTAAGGACAGATAGTCACCTTTAGCTCATCGCGCTTCCTGGACTTCAATTGAGCTAATTGCACCTCTGCATCATGAAGACGATCATGCAGTGTTCTCTTCTCAGCAGCTAGCTTTGTGATCTCCTCATCTCGCTCAGCACGATGCCAATCAAGTTGACTTTCAACATCCTGCATTTGTTCTGAAAGTTCTTTCTTTTCCCGAGCAAAACGGTCCAATTCAGCCTTCATTTCAGACTGGCATTTAATGAATAAATCAGCTACCAAATTATGCAAAGAATTTTTAAATTGATTGAAATTAGCTCATAAAGTACCTTGAGACGACTGTTTGCCGCTTCAGAATCATTTAGCTTCTGTGATATAATGGCTTTTTCATTAACCAAATTAGCCTTTTCTGATTTCCATTCTTCACGAAGTCTGACAATTTCGTCTTCACTAGAGCATAGTTGATGCCAAAGTGCTGCACGATCAACATTAGCAAGTTCGGCAACCTCCCGCATCATGCTAAGAACTGGTCGTATGATTTCTTGCTCCTCACAGACAAGAAGTACCAGGACTTCCATATCTAAATCTAATTCTCTAATAGTATCCGCACTACAGGTTGCACGTTCAACCAATCTCTTCAGCATCCTCCCACGATAGGAATCATCAGCATACCATTTAAATAAGATAGTATAAAGCAACTTCACAAACCCTTTTACACGAGAATCAGCGGATAGTGCCAAAGTCTCTGCCAGACCAAGAAGTATAGTAAAATCATCTTGGGTGGCTACGAGCTGCTCATCGACCTCTCCTTCTACAACTGCATCTGTGTGCTGCAATGCTTCGGCAAGATATCTTGCATTATACCCAGATCTTTGAGAATGACGTCTCTCTAAGACCATTGCTACAGATGGAGCCATTATGGCCCCTCGAACAACAGCTTTCTCAAAGGTCTGAGAAGCATCAACAGCAAGGCAAGGTATGGATAACATTTCAATCAGGAGGTAGATATCAGAAAAATGATGACTACCACAGAATGAACGCTCATTCATCACACTCAAGATTTCCGAAGGAGGGCCATTTTCACCAAAAAAGAACACCCCATTGGGCAATGAAGAACAATTTACACCACAATCATCATCGGAATCAATATCTCTAAGTATAGCTTCCGAAACATCAACCCAACTATGTACAGTCCTAGTCAGAAAGTCGAGTACACAAGGAGAAACATCTGGTCCCAGTTGTTTTAACCTTACACGGAGAGACCTAACCTAAAGTGAGGAATAATAGACAGCATTAAATATATAAATTAAAGCAAGTACATTGCCACAAGGAAATTACTACAAAGTTATTAAAAAATAATAATAATAAATAAAATAAAAAAAATAAAAAAAAAAGGTTACTCACAGCTTCTGGAAGATGCTGGCAATGAGTTGCAGCCTTCAATATGAAATTTATTGTGGCTGCCAGAGGTTCATCATTTGACTCTGCCAGAAGAGCAAAAGACTGAAACAAAACTTGTTCCCAGACCTCACTGCTGCACTCCAATTGACTTAAAGCACCAAAGACCTAATGATAATTTCAAAAACATCAATGAAAGTCGCAGATTATGTCACAAAAATTCTTTCAGGCAAACACGAGAAACAAAAAGGTTAGGAATCTGACGGTTACTATAGACAACTTCAACAGGATTAAGATAAATTTAACCATACAAGAATGAGATAGAGCACTTAAGAAGATTGTCTTACAGGTAACCTCAACTCCGGTCCCACATCAGGCTTCTGAAGCCTTTCAAGAAGAGCAGAAGCTGCAAGAGGGTGCTCGGAAGGCTCAACCAATTTGGGCACTAAAGCGACAAGGTCTGGTTGCAAATGCTTAGGAGCTTTATCCAAAACAAGAGCTATCTTTTGAGCAGACTGAGGTCTTCGTCTTGGCTCGGGACAGCCTTGAGGAACAGCTCCATCCAGTGCTCTCAAGGAATTTACAATGAGTCCTAACAGCTCTTCAGATTGCTCAGGCCACTTAGTCTGAAGAGAAGTACAACAAGAAATCAAAAACAAACTCATCCAACTCTCAGTAAATCAGTATAATATCTTTTTAAGAGAAAGAAAAATTACCTTTGAGCGGAGAGAAGCTGTTTCAGATGGTCCTTGAGCAGAAGTTTCTGGTGGACATGTAGGCTGCCCAGGAATAAACTTTTCATGCACATCAATTTCAGTTGTGCCCATACCTGTGCTTGTCCTTGTACTTTGAACAGCAGCAGAATTTACACTTCCACTGGCTACTGAATCTAATCTTTCAAACAAAGGGTGCTCCATTTGCTCTGTTGCTCCATTTTCCCTTTCCAAATGTAGAGGGGATATGGCCCCATTATCGCCTGGAGAAGCCTTCGAGTTTGCATCACATACATCATTGTTACAGCCTTCTTCTGAAGGCTGGCAACATTCAACCATTATATCCAGGAGTAAATCAATAATTGCCTGCTGCAATACTTTTACTCCCATCAACAAATTCATTAAACTCGGGGATGATTCCTCAGACTTGGAGCCCTTCTTTCCATCATTAGAACCAGAAAACTTGGTAGGGAGAAGTAAGCGCTTCACTTTGACAGGATCATCAAGATACACACGAAGTCCAGTTAAAAAACCAGCTATAGCACCAGCATCCATCAAAAGTTTCTCTCTTAAAGTGACTTGCGGTTGTGAAGGATTGTCCCCATATGTAAGATGAAACCCAGCTCTAGATAGAAGCTTTCTAAATATGTCCTCTTCATCACCGCTTAATCCTTCACTATCTTCAGAGTCTATCAGTTCATCAGGGTCAGTTGTCAGAGCGTCCTGGTCATCCTCAGAGGCAAGAACCTGATAAAGAGCAGATATTTGCCACACGTTAACCATGGATAACTCTGAGAAGCATGCAAGGAATAATTCATAGCAAGTAAAACCAAGAAAATTTTGATCCTCAGCAATCTCCCCCTGCCCCAGCAAAAGATAAATTCCTCAGAGAAAACCTACAATTGCTACAATTTTATAGCATGCATCTAAATCACTCTTTTTTCTCCAGATTGATACCCCCATAAGATAAGATAAATGGAAGCAATAGTATGACAAGAGAGACACTACATGACATGAGAGATTAACTGAATGAAAAAACAAACACAACTAATTATGTCAAAAGGACACATGCAATCATCCCCTTTTTGCCAGAGAATAGTAGAACTGCACCCAAAAACCCTTCAAAACATAGCTATCCAGCCACAAAAAAATCCTCAGTAATCTACAGACCATCACAGAACCTTTTAGAATACATAAAATGGTCTCTTATCACTCTGCCACACTATGTTTTGAAAGCTTTGGTTCGAAGATGTTAGATAGGTTAATTTTCACCTTTGAAGTTTCAAGCCTATGTCCCTTTGATTCTCAAACTTTATACCCGTTGCAACTTCAAAGTAGTCAAATGACAGTAATATACTTTATTTTATTTAATTGGTATAAACCACCTTATTTGTCCAACTTTTTTGAAAAAACCACCTTTTATGTTTTTTTTTTTTTTAACTAAACCACCTTTTAAGTACATAAGTTTTTAATGGCACCACCCGTATTTCAAATTTAACGAAAATACTAACGGCGCCGTTAGAGGGGCCCACCAAATCCCACGTGTAGTTAGAAAGGCTTAAATACTCCTTTTATCAACTCAACTAATTCATCTCTCTCCTCTGTCCTTCACTCTTCTTTGTCACTCATCCAATTTAATGCTGACAAATTTTTGCCATTGATGCCATTTTAAGCTCCTTTTCCTTTAATTATTAGATACTTTATTGTTGGCAAAAGTAAATCATTGGAGAAAATGGACAGTAACAAGGGTAAAGGCAAGGAATTGCAAAAGATTTTTGGGACCTCCATGGCTGATTGGTAAGAACTCGACATCTACCAAACAAACAAAAAAGGAATTAATAACTTCAGACGAAAATAGAAAAAAAAAAAAAAAAAAGAAAAAAGAAAAACTGAAATGGGGATGTTCAATTACCTCAGGGCTTCAGATCTAATAATAACTTCAGATTTTTTTAGAGCTTTACTCTACAGATTCAAGCATTTATATACAGGGGAAGGGTTGAATGTTTTGGGAGGGAAAAATACATGATTTAGGAGGGAAAACAAAAGGTCGTGGGCCCCTTTGACGTCGCAGTTAACTTTTTCGTCAAATATTGAATACGGGTGGTGCCAATAAAAACTTGGGTACTTAAAAGGTGGTTTAATTAAAAAAAAAAAAAAAAAAAAAAAAAAAAAAAAAAAAAAAAAAACATAAAAGGTGGTTTGTTCAAAAAAGTTGGACAAAAAAGGTGGTTTATACCAATTTTACCTTTATTTTTTGACGAGTGATAGTAATAATACTTTGTGATACATAAGAAGGCTATCAATTTTATTAAATTCCAGAGTTTTGGGGAATCATTGGGAAGTTACCAAAAATATGCCCTTCCACAATGCTCAAAATATCTATTTCCTGCTTTCAAAACCTAAATAATTTCTGCTCAAAATGCATTCTTCAGTTGTGTTAACCTTTATTTTAAAAAGCCATAAAAATAATTGAACAGAGTTATGAAAGATGGGAAGCAACATCACATATAACTAAATTCTGGGCGCTCCACATATCACAGTATCAGACACCAAAAAAGATCTCCCTCCCCTCCCTTTTGCTTGTTTGTTCGGAGCTTTGCCCCTCTAAAGGCCTTGTTCTTTTCATCTCAAAGATTTATTTCAGACTTTTAGGTTATAAAGGTTTCGATAAGGATCTACAAGTTTCAAAAGTTTGAATAAGGGCTAAAGTTGTAATACATGACATCACAAGACATACAGAATTCTAAGATGCTCGGTCAAATCAAACAGCTTGTATGTATCCTTACTCAAATTAAATACTAGCTTTGGTTTAGGCATCCTCCTTGGTGTGGTGACAAAAAGAGAACAGGTAAAAAAAAAATTTAAGAACAGGTAAAAGATAAGATATACTCCCTCCGTCCCTTAATTACATTCCTCCTTTCTATTTTTGGTATTCTAAAATTACATTCCTCCTTTCTAATTTTGGTAAGTTTTTTTTTTAGTAAATCAACTCTCTTTTTCTGTTTTATATTTAATGCTTTCTCACTCATCCTAACCTAATCTCACTCATAATCCTTGTGCCAAATTACAATGAATATGATTGGTTAAAAATTTTCAATTAGGAGCATGTGATTGGTCCTTTTTTTTTTTACAAAGGATTGATGACATGTCATGAGTAATAACTAATCTATCTTTGTACTTCCCATTGCATTATCTAATTATTGTTATTTGTCTTATTCTACCCTCCTTAATTCCCGTGTAAATTTCCAAACGGGAATGTAATTTAGGGACGGAGGGAGTAGCAGTTTCCTTATAAGCATATACACATACACCTAGGAATTCTGGAAATCTAAAAGATTACTAACTAAGCCATACTAAAACGGGAAAAGATAGGAGCTAAAGACATTTACAAAACAAAGAGTTACATGCCAAAATGAGTAATTTTGCCATTATATGACTAATATCATGTACACCATCAGAATACTTCATCAATTAAAGAAATAAAGTATTATAGTTTTCATAAAATTGTGCTAAGGCTTGGTTCTATTCACATTATTTTAACTTATATCATAAGTTCAGGAAAACTGATAAGGGTACTCAAGTTCAAATTACAGCTAAAATAATTTATAACAAGGTCAATAAGTTCAGATAGGTAAGCTATCAGTGAAAATGAATAGAACACACCCTATGTATTACTACCTCCGTTTCAAAATAGTTGAACCATTTTGACTTTGACACTATTCATGTAATAACTTCCACCACATGTTTTTTTAATACATAAAACGAGGAGTGGTTATATAGGATTAGCCTCACATGTATTCGATCAAAAACTTCTTAATTAAAAGAAAAAGAAAATCTAGAGAAATTAATGATCAAAATCATGCACCGGTAAACGTGAAAGTCAAAGTAGAATAACTATTAGATAATGGGCTAAATGGAAGTGGTGTTTTGTTAGGGAACCCCAGCAACTATCTAATAATTTTATAGTATAGTTTCTTGGGTTTTTTTACAAAAATATTAAAAAACTATTAGCCACGCATCAGCACCATTAGACATACAGAACACTACCCCCACTACCAGTAGCATGATCTACACAGGTTCTAGAAGTATAATGCCAAGGAATCAAGTTCTGTCTAGCTTAGGATTCAATGGTGAATAAAACTAGATTGAGGATTCAATTACAAAAGTGTTTCATGTAGAAGTGATGTTTAATTGGGTTTTATTGAATTATTCCTTATTAACAAATTAGTGTTTTATACGTAGTACAAATCAATGAATTTCACTAAATTCTTGTTGATTTAACCCAAGCAGACTTGAATCAGCCTTCATAAGATCTTGAAAACTATAATCAAGCCCATTTGAGAAATCAACCACAATATTTCAACCAATGTCAGATATAATTAAGAATTCTCTTTTCCGTTTGTTAAGGCAATGGTAAGAAATTTGAAAACTTTGAACCATAGTTACCACAAATAGCATAACACATCGCCAGATGGAACTGAATTCTGAAACAATCTGTATTCTCTTTAATTCCTTTACATTGTTGTCTTCTTTCCATTAATTCCACAGATAGGAAAACATTTAATGTAAGCATCCACCAAATACAGTCCATACAACAGCATTAACACAACAAAATATAAAACCATTAATTAGCACAGGGGGAAGAAATCAGATTGTCCATTTACCTCCAAGTCAGAGAACTCAAACCAAGGACAGCAATCCAAGATTTCACAGACAAAAACCACACTATCTCGCAAAAGAAACCCAGCATCTGGTTCTAGCATGTCAGAAACCTTCATGAACTGGAGAACAGAATTGTTCCAAGTCTTTGTACAGATAGAGGACTCCTTCCAAACAGTCTTGGCAGAGTTCTTCTGATTTACCACGGCCATCCTGTATCTAACCCAAAAATTCTTATCAGGATCACTTCCAGCTGATTGATCACTCTCTAGATATATGCATATGGTGTCGAAGGACTCATAAACACCTGCGCCATAAAGTTTAAGCTATCAACTAATGACCATCAACCAAACAACAAAGAGCATGGAGCGGGAAACATTTTCATAAGATTATAGACTTACCAATACGTAGCTCACATCCACCAGCCTGAAAGAATTTGCTGAAGATTTTACGGGTTTCCATTATTTCTTTGAAGGACATGAAGTTTTCAACTTTCCAGGTAAAAGAACTTTTCTTCGCATTGCTATCATTCTCAGAAGCGTTCTCAGAGAATTCCTCCGTGATGGAGGTTTCCTTCAATATAAGAACCTCTGCTGAAAAAATAACGCTATCCTGCACAAGGAACCCTGAGTCTTGATCAAACAGGCTAGTAAGTGTAACAAATTCACGCCAGCCCCAATCCTTGGCAGCTTTGGAGTAGCGATTTTGAGATTCTTTTGTCACAGATTTTTCCTCCATCTTCTGGTTCACAACTGATAGTCTATGACTAACAAAGCAACTCCAATCATTGGAGGTATTTCGTGAATCCGTAACCTCAAGAAATACAGAAAGGTGACACGGAGGCTGAGACTGCCCTGATAGCACAAGAATGTAAGATTTTACAGGAATTGGGAAGAATATACCATCACAAATATCAGCACTTAATTATTTGAGGAATGAAACTTGAAATACCTACAAGGCCAGCAATATACACTTGCACCCCAGCCCCCTCCAAATAATGCAAAAGAACATGAATTGGGGGAATGGCACTTCAAATCACAGGTTCATAAGGTTGGGTCCATGACACTTTCCACTAAAAGTTTCGAATGTAAAACGAGTCATTAAATAACCATTTTCTCCTTACAATAGTCAATAAAATAAATTACTGATTGGGGAAATAAATAAAGCTTGCATCTTTTTGGCATAAGCTTAAGAGTAACAAACATAAACAAACTTTGAAGAATACTTGACATGAACTGGAATTAGAATACAGGAAAGGTTGAAAATCATGATCTGCCTACTAAATTCAAATACAACTTTAAGGCATAAGGTTTCCAACAAGACAAAGAGTGTCTTCATATGCATCATGAGCATAAATAACAGAAGATGTAGCTTGAGAAAAAATCAGTTGTGCAGATTAAAGATTCACATACCTCGGGGATATACAATAAGGCGACAGTCTCGATTGCCAATCTGAAACCTCCTGCTCTTAATGCAGAGCCCAGTTATCTTTCTTTTCTTCAGAAGGTCCTTCAATCTGGTAAAATTGTCAATCCTCCAAGTGAACTTCCCACTATGGCTATCAGACTTCCTCGAGCCGCCACCTCCTGCCCTCACTCCTAGAGCGGCCCCATTCTTAGAAAAACTACTAAACTCCTTAATAACGTGGAACGAAGTGCTGAAAACCGCGGTATCATCTACCAAAAACCCTGCATCCGGGCCAACAAAATCCAACATCTTCATATAATCATTCCATCCCAAGCTTGTATTATCCCCACTCTTATTGTCTGCTGCAAACCTCCCATACGAGTCCCTCTGCATATGATTCAACCCCTGCTTCTGATTCAACACCGACATCCTAAACAAACACCAACAACTCCTCTCCGACAGCAACACCGTCGTGCCACTACTCTTCTCCGTATCCTTACTCTCCAAACACATGGACAAATGCTCCACCCCATTGACCGAGCTCTGGTACACACTAATCCTCAAATTACACTCCCCAGCAGGAAACACCGGGCTCATAATCTTCTGCGTCTTAATCATCTCCTTAAACAAACTAAAATTATGAACTTTCCAAGTAAACTTTCCACTCAACACATCAGACGAAGACGGCCCGACATTCCCCAACCCGGAAATCCCCCCTCCTCCGCCACCACCCCCACATTGCACCTCATTATTATTACTACTACTATTACTACTATTAGTATTATCCCTAGTAAAATTAACACTCTCATTAAGTATCAAAATATCCGCCATTATCAAAATAGAATCCCCATTAAACACAAACCCTCCTTTAGAATCAAGTATACAATTCGACGGGGTAAAATCACACCAACCATGCGATTTCTTCTTACTACTAAACCTATGCCAAGAATCCCTATGTATAGTTTTGGAATCATCCAACAAATTAACAACGGATAATCTATAACTAGTAAAACATTCCCATCTCGAAGAATTTGAAGGGGATTTAGTAGGGTCAACAATTTGCAGATAAATCGAAATATAACCAGGTAAAGCTTGAGAATCACCTTTAGGATAAACAAGGAGACGACAATCAAAACCTCCGACCTCAAAATACTTGCTCCAAAGTGCCCTAGCTTTGATTTTAGGGAAATTAGCGACGGTCCAACGACAAATTGCGGAGAAATCACCACGACGTTCAACGACGATCGATTCTTGGCCGCCGGTGGCGGTTGACGGCGCCGATAAATCTTCCGACGAAGACATCGCCGACGGAGGATCGGCGGTGGTCGGAGGAAGAGAGGAGAGAGAAACAGCTTCCGATGATGACGACATAGATGAAGAAGATGAGGTTTGTTGTTGTTGTTGGAGGTTTTGCAGCTGCTTCATTGCTATGGAATTTTTATTTCTTTCCTTTTTTAAAAATGAAAATAAATTTTGGGTGTTCTTGTTTCCTTTATTAGGTTTAGGTTTTAATTTGTCACCTTTTTTTATGTTCTTTTTTCTATATTTTTTTTGTAGATTTTTTTTAATGATTTTGGTTTTTGGGTGTGAGTGTTTATTAAATTTGAGGGATTTTTTTATTGGGGAAAAAGGTTCATGTGAGAGAGGGGTGGGGTGCATGATAATCTAATGGGCATATGATTTTTTTATCTTTAAATTATAATAATATTAATAATAATAATAATAATTATTATTATTATTATTATTATTATTATTATTATTATTATTATTATTATGGTTTAAATGGTGAATAGGAGATGAATTATAATTATGCTCATTATCCTCGGCCATTAGGTGCTTGCTTGCTAGTTGTTCCCACTTTGGTTGTAGTAAATGAGTCTGTACTCGCAAAATTTTAATAAGAATCGATTAGGTAAGAATATGGTCATCAATTCAATTATGTTAAGATTAAAAGGGTATATTTCACATACGGGTTTTCGATTTTATATTAATTCAAGTATATTGTGTTCGGTCAAGCCAATTCCGATCAATATAGAATTTTAGTTTTTAAACGTATAAACAACAAACATGTTTTTCCTAAATCGAAGTTGTATTATAAAAGTAAACATGAAGCAAAACAATTTATGACAACATCAACATAATATCTTCAAGCCAACATGCCAAAACAAGACTTAATGCAAAACTATTCCATAGGCAACAAGTACATTGAAATGAGTTGACTATTGAAAAAACTTCCAACTTCGTTTATGCACTTGTGCACGCAATAACTCGACTGTGCTTCATTTACTTTGATCGAATTCATACAAAACTCATTCAATAATACTACGTTTACTTAATGGTAGTGATGTAAATAAAGTTAGCTATTTGAATGAGTTTTGTATAAATTACAGCAAACTATATTACAATCTATTTTAAATTCTATTCTATTCACATTAATAAAATGAAAAAGAATTTTAATTCATTAAAAATAAGTTTTAATCATAAAAATAATACTTATAAGGTGAATAGAATAGGTTTTAATAGATCCATTTGAGATTTTTAGTCTTTAAAAAATGATAGTAAGTGGAACTAATATTTATATTTTTTTCAAATAAAAAAAAGAAATTTATATTTTATTTATCTTAAAAGTGAAGCATAACGTTGAGATGGCCGAGTTGGTCTAAGGCGCCAGATTAAGGTTCTGGTCCGAAAGGGCGTGGGTTCAAATCCCACTCTCAACAATTTCTTTCTTTCTTTTTTTTTTTCATTACAAAACATGCAAGGCCAGCATTTGTAACATCTTCTTCAAATCATTAGCAACCCAACCCACAAAGCCCAATTACCATGACAACTTTGATGCACGTTTCTTTTGACAAATAAACCACCACTAATTTAGACTTCTCATGTCAAAAAAAAAAAAAAAAAAAAGAAAGGACTTCATATTTTGTACTTATGTTTCTTTTGACAAATAAACCACCACTAATTTAGACTTATTTCGTCAGAAAAAAAAAATAGACCGCATATTTCGTGCTCGTATATTTCATAATCATACCAAACATATAAGTATATAACTCATAGCATATGAATGTATGAATCTATCTTCTTCTAAGCTATATGAGTACTTGATTTGTTGGTAAAAAATTGTGCGGGGTTACAAAAAGTATTTAAAATTTTCAAATATGTTCAAAGCTACTCTTTGATCGGTGTCATTAATAAACAAGCGTGCGAATGTAGTGCCAAAATACTAGAGTCATGAGACATGTGTTCTATAAACATGACAAAATTACTCTTTGATCGATGTAACTAATGTTTAATGCAATTCTAACGGGGGAATATTATTTTCCATAAATAGTATAATGTATGGTTTATATGTACCACAGTAACAGTGTTTTGTATACATGTGCAAATCTGCAATATGCAACAATAATATTTGGTAAATTTTGAAAACAATCGTAACACTACAGGTCTACAAGTTAATACGAGCCTATTAGTGTGATATTATTATCCCTAAGCCTTATCCCGTAAGGATTTACTTTGTTGTAGGACAAAAGTCCAACCTAGGGCTGATAATGGATCGAAGGTGGATCGGGTGGAGCTTAATCCACCTCCATTCGCCAACGATCCATTCGTCATCCATCCTATCCATCACCATTTAATTCTTCATCCACATCCAATCTATCCATCATCCGCGGATGAATCGGGTGGATCGGGTGAAATAAAATACACCATCCTTTAGTCATAATACTAATATATATAAACTAATAATTTACTAAATAGTTGACAAAATCTTTAAATTTTCCAACATTCACACTATTATACGAAGTTTAACTTATATTACTAGTATACATGAAGTATATACTTATGTAGCATTATAAATAGGTAACAAAATATTTGAAATTTAGTAAAAAATATAAGTGGATGGATGGATGGGTCGGGTGATGGATGGATGAAGCTCCACCCGAATCCGACCCGATCAATCACCCGACCCATCCATCATCCATGTAAAATTCGTGTTTTTTCGGGGCTTCATCCATTATTTGATCGGATCAGGTGGTTTGATTATCCATGAGTTCGGGTGAAATTGCCAGCCCTAATCCTACCCAAAAAACCTTTACTAGGTTGAGATGTTGCGGTATTACCCATATAAGCTAAGGAAAGTTTTGTTCTACTCAACTTTTAATGTGGAAGCATTATAAAGGTACAATAGGACACCCATTTAAATGGGCCCCAACTATGATACCATATGACAATAGCTATTGTTTTGGCAAAAAATGAGCTAACTGGGCCTTGGAGGGCTCCTTGTGGACCTCAAATTTGGACCTTGAAAGGACTTGCAAAATGAACACCAAGCCCCGGGGGAGGACCCCGAGGTGAAGCTTCCGACGCCTAAGTTAATAGCCAAACAATGCATATTTTGAGGAGTTTAGGGGAGAGAGAGTGGAGGAGTATGGTCATCTTAGTGTAAGAGTGAGATCCTTTACCTATGGTCCCTTGAGGGATATTTATAGTAGTACATGAGTGTGTTTTGTGAGCCTTAGTAGTACATATGAAGGCTGTTATAAAGCCATATTAATGCATTTGACTAATTTGGGGCCTTTTATACCTTTTTATGTCCTTTGGACTTATATGGGTAGAATTACCCTAGACTAAAATGGGTATGACCATTTTAGTACTAAAACAACTATTAACTCGCATATTCATCATGTTTCATGTATACATGTTGGTGTTTAAAAATAGTACTAGTAAGTAGTAATTTATAACTAACAACAACAATAATACATCTTTAATTTTACACTTAGCTCGTATGTGCAGAACATCAAAATTATATAAACACTCCGTAACGTGATTTGCCTGGAGTACTTCTTGTTGCTTATAATTTGTACTTGGCATATATACTTTCCTAATTGAGACAATTTTATTGAGTATAATTCCAAGATTGTTGGACAATTGTAGCATCTTCAATTTAAGTACATTTAGCATAAGTATGTGTTTTTTGAGCATATATTCAATTTTCATATGCTTTTCGTAACAAAGGACAATGACATAATTTAAGAAAAGTATAGGTAGATAAATTTTAGCATATAATATAACTATATAAGGTACTGTAACATATATTCTTCTTGCATCAACTCTTGCTTAATAACTTCTCTAATATTGTTTGCGTTTTTCCTTCGTTCTTTTGAATTTTTGCGGTCTATGACCATGGCCGTTGATGAGCTACAAACAAAACTATACCGCGCCCTCTGCAACAATCACAACGACGAGGTCTTTGACCTTTGCAAAAAAACACCTGATCATTCGTTACATTATTGCACCATAAACAATTCCACGGTGCTACACTTAGCATGTTACTCTAAGAAGTTTGAGTTAGCTAATAAACTTTTAGATGGTTTGCCTAAGAATTCTCTCAATGTACTTATTGAACGAACAAATGCTTGGGGAGACACCATACTTCATGACGCGTCCACATCTAACCAAGGACTTGGGTTGGTTAGGAAGATGTTGCACAAAGTTCCTGACTTGATACAAGCGCGTAACAAATGTGGTGAGTCTTGTATCTTCCGAGCTACTCGCTATGGAAGGAGGAAAATCTTTGAGTACCTTGCTGAGGAGGTAAATAAATTTTGTGAATTGAACAAAGAATTTAAACATCTATACTTCTTCCAAAGAGACGATGGCACTACCATTCTTCACATGGCTATCCTCACAAGAAACTTTGGTGAGTTTATTAAATAACTTTTTCCGGCTTTATCAATAAATAATAACCATCTCTAATAAATTAAATATGTGGTTTACAGATCTATCATCTATGTTAGCATTGTAGATGTTGCATGACTAATTATTAATGTAACGAACAGATATGGCGCTTATGATAGCAAGAAAATATCCTTATCTTTGTGGTATACGAGCTCAAAATATGACTGCTCTTCAAATTCTTGCTTGTACTCCAGCAGCATTCAAAAGTGGAACAGAATTTGGGCTCATAAAGGAACTTCTTTACTCTAGTATGTATTTAATTTTGAGCTCTTTTTTCTGTACATATGGATTTATATTACAATTAGTTGAGATTTTTGGAACATTAATAGCTTTTAAAACTTATAAATTTTGGTTTGTAGAAGGTAATAATGAAATATACTTTTTTCTTTTTTTTTAGGTGTCTCAATTGATGAACAAGGCACAATCGAAGAAGCAAACATAATCCTAAAAACCTTTGGATACACATTAAGCATCGGTTAGTAAGATATGACTGATAATATAGTACAAAGTATTTATTACTTCTGTCAATTTTTAGTAGTAACAAAGTGATATTAATTATTCGTGAGATATAAAAAAAAATTTATTGCAATTTGCAATAAAAAATTAACGAAGGTAATAGCTTGTTATATTGATTGAGTCATTTGTACTATTTGACTATATATGTAGGTAAATCATGCTGGATATTACCTATGATAGAAGAAATCAAAGAGGTGAAAAGAGGGCACAAGGATGCGCTAGATCTTGCCAAGATTTTGATTCAACACGACACATCTTGGAAGGACACGCACGAGCCACGAGCTGAGGTTACTCCCGTTATCATGGGTGTCATTCCTATAATTGATGACGACTCTAGAGAAGACGACCAACAACAACATGATCAGTACTTTGACATAGAAAGAGGGGAAACAATTTATAGAGGCGGTGTTTCGGACAGTGATGAAGCTCCATTGCTTTTGGCAGCTAGGAAAGGGTGTATTGAGATCGTCGCAGAGATACTAGACATGTATCCACAGGCAGTGAACTATATAAATCATAATCAAGAAAATGTGTTACATGTAGCTGTTAAAAGTCGAAACATGTCAATTTTTAAGCTAGTTGAACAACAATTTGCACCTCATAGAGGCTTACTTGGAGCTGTTGATAACAAAAACAACTCCATCTTACACATGGTTGGATGCCCCCGGGATGTTCTTCCGGGTACCAAGATGAAAAGTCCCGTGCTACAATTGTCGGATGACTTGCTGTTGCTAGAGGTACAATATTATTATATGCAACATCATCACCTACCTAGCTTTCATACTTCGTATTTTTTTTTATATAACACTAAAATACTTCAATTATTCCAGTCAATAACGTTTGTAGTACTAGTCATTTGCAACTTTTTAATGCCCTAAACAATTTGATACAAGCTAAGTGCAATGACTAGTCCTACAAACGTTGTTGATTGAAGTACTTGAAGTTAGCTGAAAAGGAGCTGAAATTGATAAGTTAACTGAACTGACTAGTCACGTGTCTCACTTATTATTGTTTTAATTTACTGTGACATTATTATATGCAACTTTGAAAAGGAGCCAAAACTAATAAAATAACTGAACTGACTAGTTACGTGTCTCATGTTTTGTTGTGACATTATATGCAGTACTTAGAAAATACTTGTCCAAGCTACCTAGTGAACCACCGCAACGATCAAATGATGACCGCAGATGAACTATTTGCCCTGAACAACGAAAAACTTCGTATCGAGGCCAAGGACTGGCTAAAACGTACAGCAGAGCACAACACCGTGGTCATCATCCTAATCGCCACAGTCGCCTTTGCTGCAGCTTACACAATACCCGGCGGTCCAAATCAAACTACAGGCTACCCTCTACTCATAGGGCTCCCATTCTTCCTAGTCTTTACCGTGACTGATGTACTCTCCCTTGGTTTCGCCTTGACAGCAGTCATCGTATTTCTGGCTATACTGACGTCGTCTTATCAGTTAAAAGACTTTCGACGATCACTCCCGCAGAAATTGCTGCTGGGTTTTACTCTACTGTTTTTATCAGTGACAATGATGATGGTAGCATTCGCAGCAACAATTCTTCTAATGGTAAATACAAAAGAACGATGGACTAAAACTGCACTTTATATTGTTGCTTTTTTTCCTATTTTTATCTTTATGTTATCTTATATTCCTCTTTACATAAATCTTGTTAAGACTCTTAATTACTGGGTTAAGAAGATTGGTAAGTCTCTTCCTAGATTCGCCTGCGTTTCGAGGCCTGCTCGGCATACTTCTTTTAGGAGGGTGTGATTTTCATCTTCTGTAAGCAATCTATATAGAGTTATTGTATATTTGTATGTAATGCTCTTGTGTTTTTTTTTACTAATATTGCATTTATCATATTGTATTAAATGTTTAACAAAGAGTTGCAATGTGTTGTCAAGTTATGCGATCTACTTGCATTCCTTTGATCAACATATATAGTGTTTTTTGTGCAAAAAAAAAAAAAAAAAAAAAAAAAAAAAAAAAAAAAAAACATACATTGTGTGTTTTTTACATGATTCTTCTCCGATTTTTAATTTTAATCGAGCTCTTGAAATTGTAATTAAAATTCTTGGAACATTAATTTTCTACTTTTTTTTTTTAATTATCATATGTCTCACTTGTTACACGCTTTATTCTACTGTTATTATTGATTTACGTTGTCACAATAATTGCAACCAAATTAAAGGAATAACTTCATCAAAATCAAAGAAACATAGGGAATATGTAATTTTGGTGGCCAAAACAAAGGATCTTAGTGTCATCTCAATCATCCAGCTATTAAGTTCAACTTTATTTTGAGAGTAATACACACAAAGTCTTCTAGGAGAGTCTTGTGGAATAAAAAAGACAGTCCAATAATAGAATGCTTTTTCAGAGCAAGTCTAATTTTTACCAATTTCTAGCAAAAGTCAATTGGTATTTTAATTTTGATTTGTCATTTCTTTTAGTCACTTTCACTATTCTTATACATAGTCATCTGTTCTTTTGCGTACATAATCTTACAGGCTTAGAATAATCTATGATATAAAGAATAATTAGGGTAAAATTGAAACTTAATTCGTGCTCTTATTAGTACTTATGAAAGGCCTTTTATCTATTAGTCTATTACCATTTACTGACCATTTGAATTGACACCTAAACTTGGACTGATTTAAAAAAAAATATTACTCTCTTAATTTCATAATAATCACATTACTTTGATTGTCACATACGTCAAGACACAACTTTAACCATTAATATTTGTAACTATATGTTATTAAAAAGTAGTAAATTAATTTAATTTTGGTGTATAAAAAGTTACAAGGACAAATGATATATTAGTAGATTGGATTTGATTTTAGGTTGCATCACCACCCTAAAAACTTTAACCAACTAAGCTAATTGATCATACAAAAATCGCTAATAGAATATTGGCCAAGTTGCTCAATCCCTTCGAGAGTAATGCATTTTGATGAATATATGGGAGATTATTAGAGATACTTTTTTAAGAGAAAAAAAAAATGCTCCAATCCGTAGAAATATAAAGCACAAGCATGAATACTAATATCACACGTAAACGAAAAGTGTTAAAATAAAAAGGAAATTTTGTCGAGAACTACCAATTAAAGCGCGTGTTTTGAAAACAACTACCTATTAAATTTTTTTTTTAAAAGAACTACCACAAAGTTGTAAAAAAGTTTAAGTAGCACTACTACTCTAATAATTCCAAGTAGAATATTTGGCATGTAGGTTCCACTTTTTACCTTTACATCATAAAATCATCATCTAAATTGACTAAATTACCCTTTATAAAGGTAAAAAGTAATAAAAAATGAGACTCAAATACCAGATATTCTAGTCAAAATTGTTAGAGTGGTAGTACTACTTAAACTTTTTATAACTTTATGATAGTTCTTTTAAAAAACTTTTTTTAATAGGTAGTTGTTTTCAAAACACGTGATTTAATTGGTAGTTATTGACAAAATTTCCAAATAAAAACAACACAGACCATTGGATGCGTCCACCCGTATTCAACTGTGAAGGATATAAGTTTCTTAAAAAGCTTAATGTAATTTAATGTGTAATTAAGATATACAAGTTTATATTAAGACATTAAGTAGTTTAGTTGATTAATTATATATTGGGGATGATACTAGAGAACCAAAGTCAATTCTCATTATCTATATGTGTGTCTTTTGTGATTCCCTCCATGTTAATGTAGAAAATAAAGTTAATAGAAAAAATCGTGTAACACATTTACTCTTCAATTATACTCTTCTTAAGATGTCTGGCCTATGAATTATGATTGTTATGGCTTATGTTGGAAGATGTCACAACGAGAATTTCTCCCTTTATCAAAAGATGAGGCCTTAAAGGAATCTATTCCAAGACCAATCATATATATACAATATACTTATGTTATTTCAAATTTATTCACAAATTTTGTGTTAGTGATTTTATTCATTGTCCAATATATATAATGCGCTAAGATCTTAATAGAGCATATACTTTGTACTATTTTCTTGGCAATTAATCTTGAAGCATAAGGTAATAAACTAATACGGAGTAATGTCCTAATAAAGCTGTCAAGTTGTGATTCTATATCTACTATCTTGTAGGAGCATCTCTTTTAGTCCAACATAATAAAAAATGGGAATTTGCTTTTGATCGATCAATGGATAAGTGACTGGGGTACACTTTTATACTTCTTTCATTTATTCTTTGTATGTTTGTCAATATATAACTTATACGAAGTATATTAGATAACGTCAACTACTATTTTAAAAAAAAGGAAAAATTCAAGTTTATCAATTTGATAAACAAAATTTGTTTATCAAATGACACAATTGTAAATAAATCAACTATTAATTATTTATTATTAATTATCAAATATTATATATTATTATTATTTAATATTAATTATTATTAAATATTTATTATTTATTATTATTATTAAATATTAATCATTATTATTATTATTATTAAATATTAATTATTATAATTAAAATATTATTTATTTATTATTATTAAATATTAATCATTATTATTATTAAATATCAATTATTATTTTTAAATATTATTATTATTAAATATTAAATATTAATTATTATTATTATTATTAAAAATTAATTAATATCATTATTATTATTATTAAATATTAAATATTAGTTATTATTATTAAATATTAATTATTTAATACTATTAAATATTATTTATTTATTATTATTATTATTAAATATTAATTATTATAATTATTATAATAATTCAATATTAAGTATTAATTTTAAGCAGAGCAGAACAGAGCAGAACAAAGCAGATTTGAGCAGATCATAGCAAAGCAGAGCAGAGCAGAGCAGCTCTAAAGAACGGGGCCTAAAGTTTGTTCTAAGCTTGGCCCTCTTATGCATCAAAAAATAAATTGCAAATCTTTAGTGATTCCGTCTATGTTAATGTAGAAAATAAAGAAAAAAGAAAACGTATAACACATTTATTATCCCTTATATAGGTATATGTTTGTAATTTCATAATTTGTAAAGTATCTTAAAGCTATCTGGCCTATGATTGCAATTTACTTTTATGGCTTATGTTGGAGGCTGTCACAACAAGAATTTTTTTTTTTTTTCCCTTTCTCAATAGATGAGGGCTTATTGGAATCTATTCCAAGACCAAGCACATGTATTTTATTTCAATTTTAAATTATTCACAAATTTGGTGTTGTATAATAATGCCCTAAGATCTAAATTGATACGGAGTAAAGCACATAATATAATACTTGTACTATTTTCTAGGCAATAAATCTACTCCCTCCGTTCCAGAATGATGCTCCTGTTTCGTAAATCGATGCAAATTTTTACCCAACTTTGACCGGAAATATCTTTAATCTCACACTAGCAAAAATTATAAAAGTTAGATATTAATAATCTACTCGTCAAGACGAATCAAACTAGATCCCACATGACTATATTTATTCTTATAGATTAAGAGAAATTTAGAAGATTCTCTCTTTCTTAAAAAAGGTCAAAGATTCAAAACAGGAACATCATTGTGGAATGGAGGGAGTAATAAATTTGGTGTTGTACTTAATTAATAGAGCACATATAATATAATTGTTGAGAAGTTAAGACATGAGGGATGTATACCAAGACTGTGATTAATATCATTCTTTCACAAATTCATGTGGATGATGACAATAATTAGAACTAGCCAATTAAATTAGTAAGATAACTTGTATGATTTGCTACTCGTAAGACAACCTTATGTAGTTCCAAGATCATTAAATAAATGAAGTATAACATGCCGCGAACTAAAAAGAAACCAATTAATTCCAAGATTGTAAACTACTCTTAAGAAATGAGAAACTTTTGCATCCATGTTCATGAATACGCTAACTAAAAAGAAACCAATAGTAATTGTATGAAGTCTTATCATTGAATTGGATATATGCTTAGAATAGGATGTTAAGTTTTGGATATAATAAAGGTTTAAGAACAAAACTTTTTTTTTTTTTCCTTTTATCTAGACTTTGAGAGAGAGAAATAAAAAGGAAATGTAAACATATTTTTAAACAAAGTAAAATTCCTTACTTAATTCCTAGCACTTGTTATGATTTAATTTTTGGCCATACAAAAAATGCTACTAGTGTGAAGTAGGTTGCCTATAAATTAAACTCCATAGCTTGAGGTTTGATCATCAGTTACCCCATTTCCTTCCTTCCCTCTTCTAAATTTCAATCTCCTCGCCTTGGCCTATCAATAATCTGTCATGATGGCGGATGAAAATCGATGCCAAGACGAAGATAAGCTAAATGCAAAATTATTCCACGCCCTTAGCGAAGGTAAGGATGATGAGGTCATAATGCTTTGCAATAAGATTGAAGGCGGTCCATTGTATATTATGACCTTACACAAATCAACTGTGCTTCATATGGCATGTTTCCTTAAAAAATTTGAGTTAGCGGAAACACTCTTGGATATAGTTGTTGCTAACGCTTCATCAATTAATGAGCTCTATGATTTACTATCTAAACCACTAAATTCTTGGGGATCCACCATACTCCACGACGCAGCCACCTCCAACAAAGGAAGATCATTTGTTAAGAAGCTGTTGGACAAAGTACCTAAACTGCTAAGAGTACATAATAAATGGGGCGAGTCTCCTCTCCTTGAGGCTATCCGCTATGGCAGGAAAGATATGTACGAATTTCTTGTCAAAGAAGTCGAGGATTATTGTGAAAAATATGGTTTAACAAAGAATGAACGCCTTGATGTATTCTTAAAACGCGAAGATAACATGACCATTCTTCACATGGCTATCCTCACAAGAAATTTTGGTGAGTTCGTTTCATCTATCTTTTTCATGCTTCATTGTCTTAGTGTTTTGTTCAAATAATAATATTAACAATAATTACCGAGGTTTTAAACTTGTAAATTGTTATTTGCAGATGTTGCGCTTGACATAGCTAATAGATATCCAGAGCTATATGATGAAAAAGATAGTCATCAAATGACTGCTCTTCAAATGCTTGCGTGCAGTCCAACAGCCTTCGAAAGTGGAACTGTATTAGGACCTCTACAGAAGCTTGTCTACACATGTATGTACTGTAATTCTTTTCAACTCTCTTCACATTTTTTCTACTCTTGTCACATAAGAGTTTAGAGCTAAGTAGGTGAGACGTTTTGTTGTTTTTAAAAATTATAGGTGGTAATTCCTAAAACAGCAACTATTATAGGTGGTAAGTGTCGAAAATTCCTATTATTCCTGTTGTGATATGTTTGCTATTTTATTTTCCAGTTGTCTCAACAGATAAAATTAAACAAGGCACACCTGATGTCTCAACAGATGAACAAGGCACACCTGCTGTCTCAACAGATGAACAAGGCACACCTGCTGTCTCAACAGATGAACAAGGCACACCTGCAGAAGCTGGAAATTTCATATGTACCATGATAAATAAAGTGAGAGAGCAGAAAAAGAGCAATGAAGACGCGCTTGAGCTTGCCAAGAAGTTGATCGAATCAGATAAATCTTGGAAGAGGACATATTTTCCACTAGATGCAGAAACTACTCCTAATATAGGTAAAAAGAAGAATCCCAGTCCAGTCCACGGAGACTCTGACGACGAATCAGGTGACAAGTCTGGAGAAGAAGGTCATTCAAACAAAGATCCTCAAAAAGGCGACCATCAAGCTCCATTGCATTTGGCAGCTAAGAAAGGTTGTATTGAGATTGTTATAGAGATACTGAAACAATACCCCCAGGCAGTGGACTACTTAAATTATAATCAAGAAAATTTATTCCATGTTGCAATCAAGAGTCGACACGATAAAATCATCGACATTGTTAAAAACCAAAATCTTCTAAGAAGGGGCCAATTAATAGCCGTAGACAAAAACTTTAACACCATAATGCATAAGGCTGGGTACAAGCCATCCAACACCGAAGAACAACTTCTTCTTATGGACACAAAAATCAGAACTCCAATCGGCCAATTGTCCGATGAATTAAATTTACTAGAGGTACGTAATTATCAGATTTAATTATATGCTATACTGTTCTTATACTTATTAGTGTGTGTTCGTTCTAAAATTGTCAAGAATAAATTAAAGCTATTTACATGCATCTTGTATAAATAGAACGTCGTGACTGGTTGGTACTAACTTGTTTAATAGGTTAATTGTGACACGTGCATAGTAATTGGTAGGTTGTTTCTTTTTTGAAAAAAAAAAAATATTTTTAATATTTCTTATTTAATTATAATCACTTTTTTTAAGAAAAAATATGTTTAAATCATATTTTTGAAAGGAAATTTTTTTTTTTTAATTAAATTTAGAAATCTTTAATTATCACATTGCAACACTTGTCCGGTTTAACCTATCAAACAGATTACCGATTTTTTGTTCTATAAAAGATGCATGTCAAAGGATATTTTATTCCAAAATAATAATCAAATTATTGGTCATTTTATTTTTGAAAGACTGGTGAAAGGACATACTATTACTGATATATTTTTCCTTTATGATATTTCTATGCGTATCCACAGAAATTGGAAAATCTCTGTCCAGATTACCTGATCAACCACCGGAATAACGAAAATTTGACTGCTCGGGAACTGTTTGCCAAGACAAACACAGAGCTTCGTAAGGAGGCCAAAGAATATTTGAAGCAAACTGCAGAGCATTGTACAGTGGTAACCGTTCTGATAGCCACAGTTGCCTTCGCTGCAGCATATACAGTACCGGGAGGTCCAGATGAACGCACAGGGCTCCCGGTCCTCCTTGGGAAACCTTTATTCCTAGTATTCACCGTAACTGATGTTCTGTCACTTGGATTCGGGTTAACAGCAGTGGTAATCTTTCTCACCATACTTACCTCACAATTTCGAATGAAAGACTTCCAAAAAGCTCTGCCTCGAAGACTGCTTGTTGGGTTAACCCTCCTCTTCCTGTCAGTGTCAATGATGATGGTATCCTTCGCGGCAACTATAATTCTCACCATCAATTCCAAGCAGCACTGGACCAAGATTGCACTATACATAGTTGCTTTCATTCCTGTCATAATCTTTATGCTATCCTACATTCCTTTCTACCGGGAACTTTTTCATATTTTAGATTACTGCATTTCGGGGATTGGTAAGTCTCTTTCTAAGCTTAAAAGAACACAAAAACCTAAAGATAAAGATGCAAGTTCGTGTGGCAATCCTCTTCAACAAGTGTGATTTCTGCAGTGCGGGTGCCTCTCAGCTCGCTCAGTTCAGTTTTTCGAATTTTTTAGCATCAGAGTGTTGTTGTAGTTGTTGTTATCATTTGCTTTTGTTTAAATTCCCCGGCCCCTTGTTATCTACCATTATTGTCCGCTACTGTCATATATATATGGTGTAAATCGTGTTTAGTTCTTCCCTCTTTGGCTGTACATCTTATATTATATTGTCTTAATGAATAAACAGCAACATTATATGTGATAAAAGGTTGTTATATATCTTGAAAAATGATTCATATTCTCTTAAATCATTTCATTACTTTAATTATTTTCAACAGTATATATGTAGAGAGTGGTAATTTCCCTTAGGGTTGAAAATTATTTTGTTAACAATTACCATCTACAATTGTGATTGTTTTAGGAGTTACTACCTACAATTTTTTTTTTATTTATTGAAATTTACCGCATACATTTTTCCATAACATTAAAATTTTCTACTTACTTTGACCAACCCCTCAAAAATGACGTCATCCATGCTATTTCCCTCCGTTTTCTTTCTTTTTTACTCGATTTTCACTTCCCTCTATTTCCACTTCCATCTAAATTGAGACATAGCTTGAAAACGAATTGCAAGAAACCCTAATTTTTGAAGATTTGAAGCAAGAACAATGAAATTCAAAACCCTAATTTTTAATTTAGCAATTTGATTTTAGTATTTGTGCAAAATTAAAAAGGAAATGAAGACGAAAGATTGAGTGTAGAAAGAGAGGGGAAGAAAGGAAAAGGAGGGGAAGACCGTTTGTGAGCCCCACCAGGAAGTCATCATTCAAAATGGTGGGAAGTTTTATAATTTTTATAAGAAAATATAAGTGGTAAATTTCAATAAAAAAAACTGTAAGTAGTGCTTCCTCCGTTTTCTTTTACTTGCAACACTTTCCTAAAAAGGAAATGTCACAATACTTGCAACACACTATAAAAGGAAAGTTACTTTAGGGAAAAACTATACTATTTCCCTTATTTAAAGCACATGGCCCACTAAATTACACTCCTAACAACCACTCACTCTATTTTAAAGTGTATTATATCATGTAAACCCCACATTTCTTAAATAGCGTGAAAAAGTGTGTGTTGCATCTAAAAGAAAACGGAGGAAGTAATTCCTAAAACAACAACAATTATAGCCCTTATAGGTGGTAATTGTAAAAAAATATCCTTAAAATTATACACTAAAGCTTAAATAAACCCAAACTTTAGATTAATTATACTATCAATTAAAACATAAATTCAACAAAAACTTTAAAAATTCAACCAATCACAATGAAAAAGAGAGAAAAAGAAGCAAACCAAATATGTCGCGCTATTGTGCCGGCGTTTGTCGACGCCGCCGTTTACTCCGCTAGTACCACCGTTCCCCGAGCTACCATTCCGTACAACCCATTAAAAAATTGTTGAAATTTTGGAAAATGAGAAGATTTAATTTATTGAAGACATTATTGTTTGATTTGGAAACGTGGGATTAGTGAGAAAGAGAAGAAATTGGTGAAATTTGCAAGAGAGTGAGAAATTTGAATTGGGAGTGTTTTGATTGAAGAATTTGCCAATCTGGATGTGAGCACATGTTACAAGAATTGCTACGAATGCTACCCCGCAGTGATTTAGTACTCATAATAATACAAATTCTGAAATAGGACAAATTTTTCATTAATTTATTATAAAACGGGTTAAATTTTATTCCTAATTATTTTACCCTTGCTATAAGTTGTTCTTAATTATGTGAGGAAGGTCCTTTTAAGTTGACCTTTTTGAGAGGAAGGTCCTTTTATGAAAAATGTGACACAAAAGGTCCTTATATTGTGTTTGGGTTGTGGAGAGGGTCCTTTGACCATTTTCGGCGTTGACTTTTCTTATAATTTGTGCCACCTTTCTCATAAAAGGATCTTTCTCACAAAAAAACAAATCTATTTAAAATGACCTTTCTCACAAATTTTCCTAATTATTATAGTTATGGACGTACTTATTATGGTTGATCATATGAGTCAGTACCCCATCTCCATGTCACAATTTGGAAGTCCCATTGTGATTTGTGGCAGATGTAGATGAATATAATCAATATGTACAAGTAGTGCATAAAGTAAAGTATCAAACGTGTAACACATTTACTCCAAATGGCCAAATATGAATGTATGTAAACTGTAAAGTACTTCTACATATACAGCTTTCTGGTTTATCCCTTATATTCCTTCCCTATGATTGTTACTCCGTATGACTTATGTTAGTCACAAGTTCACAACCAGAATTTTCAACTTTTTCAAAAGACAAGGCCTTGGATGAATTAATGAATATATTCCAACTTCCAAGGCAAAGCACATGCATTTTATAATTTTTTTTTTTTTTTTTTTTTTTTTGACAAAATGCATGTTATAATTTGTATGTGTTAAGTGATTTTAGTCATCGTAGTCTATAATAAAGCATAATACTTGTACACTATCTTGAAACAAAAGGTAATAATGTGTAAATGTGTAAATGTGTAAATGTGTGATAAAAGCTAACAAGTTGTGATTCTACTATCTTGCAAGTTGCAAAGGCTTTTAGGCCAAATTACAAATTAGGAATTAAGGTTTTATTTATACTTAGGCCCTGTTCTCTTCACCTTAAAAAAATAATATTAAGTTAAAAATGATTTCAGCTCAGTAAAAATAAGTTCTATTCAATAAAATTAAGTTTTCTTAAAGAAGAATTATAATAGGAAATCAGTAAAAATAATTTCAGTTCAGCAAAAATAATTTCAGTTCAGTAAAAATAATTTAAGTTCAGCAAAAATAATTTCAGTTCAGTAAAAATAATTTCAGTTCAGTAAAATTAAGGTGAAGAGAACGGAGCCTTAATTGGGAGTTGAGATGAGTGGGGAAAAGGGTAAAAGAATTTCCACCTTCACGTGCCTAAATTGATGTGAAAATGTTCACATCTTATATTATGCCTAAATTGATGTGAAAATGTTCACATCTTATATTATGACTTATATAAGCAAAATAATACCCTTAAAAATACACTTACAGACACCTAAATCCAATTGCATTAAAATGAAACAAGGTATTTATTTATTTATTTATTTTTTTTACAAGAACAAATAAAGAACACACAATTTCCTCAAAAAAAAAAAAAAAAAAAAAAAAAAAAAAAAAAAAAAAAACACACACACACAAAATAAACTAGAAAGACCAAAAAAGAAATTGGCAACGAAGAGTTGAAGAGCTTTTCAACCTGCCATAAAAACGAACTTATATATCTATCTATATGGCTGTAAATCAAATTAGACCAGCATTAACTTTTTTAAGCAATAATGATATATAGAATAAAGTAAGAATTGATCGAATGTGAGCTTGAATCTTTACCTTCAATGAGAAGTCAAGACAAGAGGGATATATACCATAACGTCCATAAGCATAACCAAGCATATTAACATCTTTTTCATCAATCTATGCGAATGAAATTAGAAATAGCTAATTAGTGAGATAAATAACATCAATTACATAAACCAGTAATTAAATAGGACCGATAATAATTAACAAGAATCAACCTACATGATTTGCTACTCTTAAGAAAACCCTATTTGGTTCAAAGATTTGTTGTAAGTGAATCATAGTGTGCATCCTCTCTTACCATCCAAAGAGAGTTTTAACCAATTGAGAAATGATAATTACATTGTTCTTCGCATATCAACTTGAATAATTTAATTTTAACCAAATTAAAGGTATAATAGTTAAATAAGTGCAAAAAAATTTGAAGCACGTAAATGCAAACTAAAGATAAACCAATAATTGCTTAGAACAGGCTTTTCACGGTGTACTCGTAATTCTTACTTATTAAAAGATGAAATTTTGTCGGAAACCACCCACTAAAATACTTTTTTGTAAAAAACCACCCATAATAAAAAAAATATATTATAAAAAACCACTCAAACAAAAAAAATATATATTGCAAAAAGCCACCCACTGCCAGATTCAGGTCGTTGACCGCTCTCCCCCGGCATTGACCACCCTCTCCATCCCTTGAAAATCCCTACAATTCGCCAGAAAAGTTTGGCCACCTTACCCCCCCCCCACCCCCCGAAAACCCCTATTATTCATTCCCCCTTGAAAACCTCTAATATTTACCCCCTACACCTCGAAAACCACTCCGATCCCATTACATTCTGCGCGCAGGGATATTGAGGGGGAATGGGAGTGGGAAGGTTGACCGAACTTTTTCGAGTGAATTTTAGGGGTTATCGAGGGGGAAGGGGAGGGGCTAATGGACTTTTCCGGTGAATTCTAGGGCATAGGGAAGGTGGTCATCGTCAGGGGAGGGCGGTCAACACCAGCAAATATGGTCACTAACTTGTTTCTGAAGTGTGTGACTTTTTGCAACAATTTTGTAAGTGTAGGTGGTTTTTTACAATATTTTTTTTATTGTGGGTGGTTTTTCACAAAAAAGTGTTTTTAATTGGTGATTTGTGACAAAGTTTCCTAAAAAAAAGTCCATGTATGGTATGAGTACATGAAAGATCTCACTTACAAAAATTAAAAAAAACCCAAAGTCTTATATGTGGCTGGCCACACCGTGTGGCAGGGTTTACTTTATTAGTGTAATAGGGGTTACTTGATCAGTGTTAAAGGGGTTACTTTGTCAGTGCTATAGGGTTACTTAGTTAGTGTTATAGGGGTTACTCAATTAGTACTACGGGGGTTACTTGGTCATTTTTATATGAGTTACTTTGTTATTTTATAAGTGGTCACACGGTGTGGCTGGCCACACACGAGATGGGCTAAAATGTCATAAATGTTCCTAAATTTTGCTCCGTTATATAATAAAACTTTAACAACACGACTAGTTTCATAAAGAGAGGAAAAAGGGAATTTAAACATATTTTTTCAAAAAGTAAAATTCCTTTTCTAGCACTTGTTAAGATATTATTTTTTGCCCTATGAAAAATGGTATTCATTGTGAAGTTGGTTGCCTATAAATTAACTTCATATCTTGAGGTTTGATCATCAGTTGCCCAATTTCCTTCCTTCCCTCTTCCAAATTCCAATCTCCTTGGCCTATCGTCATGGAGGCTGAATACCAACGCCGAAAGGCACAAAACAATAAGCTAACGGCAGATATAGTGCACGCGCTTAACCAATGTAAGAATGACCCTAGTAAGAACGACCGTGTCATAGAGCTTTGCAGTAAGACTAGAGCTGGTCCGTTGTATCATATGACCTTACACCAATCAACTGTGCTTCATATGGCATGTTTCCTTAAAAATTTTAAGTTAGCGCATAAACTCTTGGATATAGTTTTTGATGATACGTTGTCTAATAATGATGATCTCTTTAAAAAACTATCTACACCACAGAATGCTTGGGGATCCACCATACTCCACGACGCAGCCACCTCCAACAAAGGAATTTCATTTGTTAAGAAGCTGTTGGACAAAGTACCTAAACTGCTAGAGGTAAGTAATAAATGGGGTGAGTCTCCTCTCCTTCAGGCTATCCGCTATGGCCGGAGTCATATGTACTTCTATCTCGTCGATGAAGTCAAGAAGTATTGTGACTCAAGAGGTTTAACAACGGATGAGCGACTCCACTTCTTAAAACGCAATGATAACCTGACCATTCTTCACACAGCTATCCTCACAAGACAGTTCGGTAAGTTTCTTAAAGATTGATCATCTGTCCTTTTGATGCTCCCTGTACCAAGATTATTTGGTGGGAACTCATCTTCTGACTTTGAGGTCACGAGTTCAAGCCCCACCAACTTTACTTGCTTGTGAGTAAGGGGATTCTTTTACCTCTTCTTCTACTCTCAAGCGTTGATCTACAGAGCTAGACTGGCTTAGGTTGTGAGAGGTAGTGTATATATGAATATTAATAGGTTCTGAGGCTTTAATAATTTTTAAATTGTAATTTACAGATGTGGCGCTTGATATAACTGAGAAATATCCAGAGCTATATCATGTACAAGATCCTCATAAAATGACTGCTCTACAAATGCTTGCGCGCAGTCCGACAGCTTTCAAAAGTGGAACTATATTAGGACCTCTACAGAAGCTTGTCTACTCAAGTATGTAAAGCTTTTGCACTGTCTTCACATTTTTCTTTTTTCACATGTACTGTGGTAAAGTATTGTAGAGTTTATAGCTTTTATGAGCTAAAAAAATACAGAGTATATCTTTGATTAGATCAGAGAATATCTCTGGCCTCAGTTAATACTCTGCAGTTCATTATTTTGGTAGTGGCCTTTTCGTTTGTATTACTTGTAAAGTGTTTGCCTTTTTTTTTCCCAGTTGTTTCAACTGATGAACAAGAGTTACAAGACACAACTGCAGAAGTTGGCATGATCCAAAGAGCCATTAATTCCACAATAGGTAGAAAGTGTAAGTACAATACAAGTGTTTGTAAGCTCTGTACGAGTCTATAAGACTATAATATACTTCATATTTGCTCATTGATAACTTGATTGTGTTAGGGTGCATATGTCCCATGATAGAAGAGGTTAGAAAGCTGAAGAAGGGCAACGAGGATGCGCTAAAGCTTGCCAAGAAGTTGATTAAAGAAGATACTTCCTGGGAGGACACATATATGCCACTACAAGATGAGGCAACTGCTCCTAATATACGCCAAACCCATAATTCGCAGTCATCAAATGAAATTACTCCTCAAAAAGGCGAAGATGAAGCTCCATTGCTTTTGGCAGCTAGAAAAGGTTGTATTGAGATCGTCGAAGAGATACTGGAGGTGTACCCCCAGGCAGTGGACTACTTGAATCATAATCAAGAAAATTTGTTCCATGTTGCAATCAGGAGTCGCAACCTAGATATAATTCTCAAAATTGTTAGAGAGAAAAACCTTTCAAGGAGGGGCCAATTAACAGCCATAGACAAAGACTTTAACACAATAATGCACAAGGTTGGTTACAAGCCAGATAATGAGAATGAAAAGAAAAGTCCAACAGAGTTTACCACCGCAGAAGTTCTTATGGACACGAGGATCAAAACTCCAATCACTGAATTATCCGATGAATTGAGTTTATTAGAGGTAATATATCAGATTTATATGTTATCCTGTTCTTATACTCATTATTGTGTGTTCATTCTATGGGGTTTTATGATATGTCTATGCATATATGCAGAAATTGGAGGGTCTTTGTCCAAATTACCTGATTGATCACCGGAATAAGGATAATTTGACTGCTCGGGAACTGTTTGCCAGAAGAAACGCAGACCTTCGTGAGAAGGCCAAAGAGTTTCTGAAGCAAACTGCAGAGCACTGTACAGTGGTAACCATTCTGATAGCCACAGTTGCCTTCGCTGCAGCGTATACAGTACCAGGAGGTCCAGATGAACGTACAGGGCTCCCAGTTCTCCTTGGGCAACCTTTATTCCTAGTATTCACAGTAACTGACGTGCTCTCTCTTGGATTCGGATTAACAGCAGTGGTAGTTTTTCTCACCATACTCACCTCGCAATTTCGGATGAAAGACTTTCAAAGAACTCTTCCTCAAAGACTGCTTGTTGGCTTAACCCTCCTCTTCCTCTCAGTGTCAATGATGATGGTATCCTTCGCGGCAACTATAATTCTCACCATTAATACCAAGCAGCATTGGACCAAGATTGCACTATACATAGTTGCTTTCTTTCCCGTCATAATCTTTATGCTATCCTACATTCCTTTCTACAAGGAACTTCTTCAAATTTTAAATTATTGCATTGTGAGAATTGGTAGGTCACTTCCTAAGCCTACACGCACAGAAAATCCTAAGCCTAGGCACACAGTTTACCATAAAGATAAAGATGCTTCATTGAACAAGATTGTGTGCAGTTGATCTTCAAGGAGTATGATTTCTGCAGTGTGGTGCCTCTCAGCTCGCTCAGTTCAGAGTTTCTTAAATTTTAGTATCAGAGTGTTATTATCATTTGCCTTTGTTTGATTTCCCCCTTATAATATACCATTACTGTCCACTACTGTCATATACATTGTTATAGATCGTGTTTAGTTCTTCCTTCTTTGGCTATAATTCTTGTAGCATATTGTACTAATTAACGTAATATTGTGCAATGAATAAACAGCAACATTATGTATGATAAAAGGTTGTCATAATGTGTGATTCTACATCTTCAGGCTTCAGCTCAATCTTGAAAAAGTTTTATTTTCTCCCAAATCATTTCATTATTTTATTTTCAACAGTATATAAAAATATCCTACTTTAATTACATTTCATGAATTTTATTTAGAATACTTTTAGCTCACTAATCATAGTAATCAACCAGCAAAAACCTTAAGAACAATTTTTCTCAAATCTTCCATCAATTAAACATAATCATGAATATCCAATATTAAACCCACCAAAATCCCCACAAAATTCATTAACAGTGTGTTTGGTTATAGAAAAGGGAAAGAAAAGAAAGGGAGGAGGGAGAAGAGGAGGGGAGGGAAAGGGAGGGAAAGGGAGGGAAGGGAAGAATGGTGAGTTTTCTTTCCTAATCTCTCCATTGTTAGAGGGATCAATTTCCTACAATTTAATCCCTGCATTTCTCTCCCCTCCAATTCCCTTCCTTCCTCATTTGTTATCCAAATGAAAGAAACTCAATCTCTCCATTTCCCTTCCCTTCTTTTCCCTCCATTTCCTTCAATCCAAACACACCGTAAAAGTATACACTAAAACCAATATAAACCCAAACTTTAGCTTAATTTTACTACGGAGTACCAATTAAAAACATAAATTCAACAGCTTAAAAAAAACTTCCAAAATTCAACCAATCACAATGAAGAAGAGAGAGAAAGAAGCATACGGCCAAGTGAATCGTCAGACAAACAAATTAAAGAAAAGAATTTGCCGCGCAATTGTGCAGGCGTTTGTCGACGCTGCCGTATACTCGGCACTGTTCTCCGAGCACCATCCCGTATAATATCTTCATTTTCTAAAATTAAAAAACTTTAAATAAAAAAAAAATTTAAAAATAAAAAAAAAGTTGAATTTTTGGGATTTTAAGGGTTTTGAAATTTGGATAATTCGAGGGTGATTGAAGAAGAGATGTATATGTAGTTAGCTGGTGATTTACTTGTAGATTTGTAGTCTTATGCCAAAGAGAGTCTAGTCTATAATGATGTAACCTCTGGGACAACAGAGATTGCTACCATACCATTAATTTCAAGGTCTTTAAGCATGTCATAGCACAACATCGTGGGAGAAAGTTGATTTGGTGATTTTTTGTTATTTGCTGGTGATAACTATGCTACTGTGGTTCATATATCAAAGGCTCCAAGTTGTCAAAAGAATTCTATAGACTTTATTGATGATGAATCAAGAGTATATTGGGGTGCTTCAGACCGAACTGAAGTCCGTGGGCAAGATATGGGTATGTAAGTATGTTTGACATGGCACCAGAGAAATAAGATCATTTTATGAAGGTGGTGATAAAATTTCCAAGTACTTTGCTCCTATATGGTTTAAGCCCAGAAATTTAGATTTTACTTGTTTTTGTACTTATCTGTTCCTTTTAGATTAGATTACGCTTTATCTTTGTTCTAGTGGTAGCCTTGTAGTTAGAGGTGTCAAAACTGATCAAACCTAAAAATAAAAATAAAAATAAAAACCTTCTGCTTCAGAAATTGGTATGAAGGAGTCTAGGGTGAGTCATACTCAAAACAAATCCAAAGGATATAAGACCAAAAGGACAATTCTTTTCTTCCTCATTAAGATTCAAGATCCAAAATACAAAGAATCTCCGATCCTATTTCTCTATAACATTGTACAGTAGACAAAAATATTGTACAGATAACACCATATTGATCCAGATTAGATAAGCTACTACGAAAGATCAAAAAGAGAGAAAGCAGAGACCTCATGTTCCACTGAACTACAAGTGTGGCAGCCGACCACCATGATCATGAATTGACTTGTCCAACCTCACTTCAGACAGCTAGGTAGTGCAAGTCCATGGCAGATGAATGCAAGCACAGCATATATGATGATCAAGAGAATGAATACCAGAACAACTCTGCAAGATCGAGCATTGCATGGAATAAGGATTTCCATTGAGACTAAGAAACCTCTGAAGTGGAGCATTCATTGGTCCAATTTATGTATTGTTCTAGAATATTAATCATGCAATTGCCTGAGCCCTACAATATGTATCAGATTCAGTCCATTCAGACCATTATATCACGTTTGGGTTGTGAGGACCTTAAGCACCCCCATGAATCCATAATTTATAATCCACTTAAGCACCCCCATGAATCCATGATTATATAATCCAAACCTAATAAAAGAACAGCAAGGCATGAACACCCCCCTTTCAACACAACCCCCTGCTCTCTTAGAGTAGAAGTGAAAAAATGGAAGCAAGAAAATTCAAAGCACAAAATGAATAAGACAACACCCATATCTGAAAAGAAAGAGTAGAGAGAGAGAGAGAGATTTGAGTACATACATAAGTTTAACATTTTTCCACCACACATTGCTTCTAAAACGGCGAGCCTGCTTTCTGAACCGAAAAGTGTTTCCTTGCAAGTTTGCAGTTTTATCAACCAACAGCTCCAAACGATCACCTCTATCTAGCACTTTATCAATGTTCTCAACCATAACATTCCTCACCTAAATAAACAGGTGAATATGTAAAAATCAAGTCAGTAAAACACATCAAAAAACAGTACATATAATAGGGCATCAAATGAATGTCAAAGAAATTGAATAATCAACCATTTGTCTCCAGGTAGAGATTCCTTTGTAGTAAACCTGATACTCTTATATACAACATTGATGAATAAAAATAGCTGACTGGCACTAACCTGATCCATTTCACCTCTTAAACGATTAATTCTGTCAGCATTTGGATCACTTGAATAGTAGTCCATTGCTGGTTCAGAACCCTTGAGAATTCATCATTCATAGCGTACGCTTGGGCTGTCAGCACTGCACGTCCATAAGTCTTCACAAATCTTTGATGTATGTCTTCAAGAAATGCAAATGGTATTCTACCTGAACACATCCAAATTATAAGGAAAGTACTAAAGCTAAATGAATTGAAGGAATTAGAAAACCTACCATTATCTCTTGCACAACAATTAGAGGCAAATCAAGAGGCAATAAAATAAATTAAAAAAATAACTCTAGCTTTCGCCTTTCGGGTTTTTGCATACCCCTTATATAAAACTCTTTCATATGAGTATACTCACATAAATAACCTGAACACCTAATACATTAATTTTTCCAAGATACAATAAACATGTCAATGAAAAGAGTGTTATTTTCTCCCAATTCATCTCAATACTATATTTTCAACAGTATAAACAAAATAATTCTATCAATTACAAACCATGGAAATCATAGTAATCAACCAGCAAACTCAAACCTTAAGAACATATTTTCCCAATCTTCAACTCAAATATTCATTAATTAAACATAATCATCAATACCACAGATTAAACCCACTAACCCCTCAAAAATTATCATAATCAAATACCAAATAAATCCAAACTTTAGCTTAATTAAACTATCAAATAAAAACATAAAATCAATACCCAGAAATCAATTCAACAAAAACTCCGAAAATTCAAGCAATTACAGTCGAAAAGAGAGAGAAAGAAGCATACGGCCAAGGGAGTCGTCGGCCATACAAAGAACAGAAAGACCATCAGTGCGTTTAAGGTGGAAGATGTAACGATCTTGAGAGTACGACACGTGGGTATCGTTATTTCCAGGAGTTTTATCAAGAATTTGCCGCGCAATTGTGCCGGCGTTTGTCGACGCCGCCGTATACTCCGCCAGTATCACCGTTCCCCTAGCTACCATCCCGTATAATATCCCCATTTTCTGAATTAAAAGGTTGAATTTTTGGGAAATAAGTAGGTTTAATTGATGATTAAAGACTGGGTATTTGATTTGGTTAAGTGGGGTTTTAGTGAACAAGAGAAGAAATTGATGAAATTTGCAAGGGATGAACAGAGGAAGGAGTGGGAAATTTGAATTGGGGGGTGTTTTGATTGGAAAAATTGGGGGTTTAGGGGTTTTTAAATTTGGGTGATTTTAGGGGGTTAGACGGTTAGTTGGCGGTTGATGAATTTGGATGCTAGCATCTGGTAATTAAAGTAATACGGGTACTTCACTCATGCTCGGTAGGGTGTTAACAGTATCCGATCCGTTTTATCCGATCCGAAACTACGATTAATTAACCTGGAATTTTAGGGTGTTCGATCCGGTTCTAAAATTTTGGATATGAAATCAAGTTTTGGGATCAGGTACACATCTGAATTTATCCAAATTTCAACGACCCGACACGAAAACCCTGAGATTCGATCAAAACCTTGATTATGCGATCATCATAAACTAAACAAGTCCTAATGCAGGATTTTAAAGAAAACAAAAATTATACTTTTTTTTTGGTAAGAAGTAAAAAGGATTGATTACAGAGTAAATGATAGTCAAACGGCAAATACTATACTTAGGGTTTTTTTTTTTATTTTTTTATTTTTTTTTTTTATTATTTTTTTTAATGCATACTTAGGCTTGTTTAGTTCACCTTTGTTGAGCTAAGTTAAGTTGATCTAATCTCGTATAATCTTATATGATATGATTTTCTAATTTGACTAAACTTTAACCTAATGTGTACGGTAATCAATATATCAAGAGGGGTCTTTTTTTTTTTCTTTTGAAGGGCAACTGGGGTCTTTTAAATTTGTAATAATGTGTATTTTATCAATATGCAATTTTCATAATTTTTTACATTATGAAATTTAATAATATTCAGCAATAAAAAATTGCACATAACAACAATGATCTGATCTAAACTTATTTTTTTGATCTGATTTTACTTTTTTGTATGAAATAAGTAGAAATTAGTTAAATTAAACAAAGATTCGATCTCTAATAGTTGGCAATCTTGGCACTACCTTTAAGAAAAAAAAAATTACTCACAACTAACCATTCAATTTTTCGTTGGTCTATTATAATTAGTAACAGCTTGTAAGACCCTCTTTTATTCACCTTACTTATTTTTGTTAAATTGAAATTATTTCCATTGTACTAAAATTTTGTATTTACCTTATTTTTTATGAATTGTAATTATTTTCACTATAGTAAAAATATTTAAGCTGAAATGAATTTTTCAAATTAAATTGTAAATTTACAGATTTTCTTTTATGTCTAGTTCTTTCCAACTTTTTTTGACAAATTGAAAGTATTTTTGTTAAACTAAATTATTTGACTTAAATAAAATTAACTAGATGAAGCCCGTGCTACCGATGCATGGTTTGTTTGATTTTTTTTTTTCCCGTATTTATGAGCTTAAATTTGTTATATATTTAGAAAAAATTCATAATGTTAAAAGATAATATTTAATTATTTTAAACTTAAAAATCTCATTCGCCAATGTTGCTTACGTGACATTTGAATTATTTAATTCTAAAATAAATTAATAATCTCTTATTTAATTGGCTATTACTAAGATTTATAATCCTACGTGGCGTGTTAAGAAAATTAGATCCTACGTGGCTTTTTAAAAACTCGGGAAAAAACTATCCTGATATATATATATATATATATATATATATATATATATATATGATAGATTTTTACAAATTCTTATTCGCACCTTATTTTTGTTAATCTAATGTATTTTTACTTAACTAAAATTATTTGTGCTAAACTTTAATTTTTTTTGTTTGTTTTTATTAAACTAGTTTAAATCCCGTGCAATGCACGGTTGTTATTAATTTTTTTTATAGAGTTATTATTGTATTGAATTTTTTTTTTTTAAAAAAATTATACTCATAATATTAATTCAAAAGTAAATATAAAAATATATTAGTTGGGTTTATATCGAGAGTTATTATTGTTAAGAATTTAAACTGGAAGAAAGATATTTTTCATTATTATAAAATGATTTTCTTAAAGAATCTTCGTAAAAACGGAAAGTAAAATGGGCGGGAAAATTGTTAATGATATTATGACAAGTGTCATTTTAGGTTCGCTTTTAGTATATGTTAATTGATTGATTGATTAAAATTATTTTTACTAAACTAGTCTATTACTCCTTTTAGACTCAACAATCTTGACAATCCTGGTTCTACTTGAATACACAGTACTCGTACTTTGTACATCAACAAATACTCGTATTATGAAACGGAAGGAATATTAACTATACATAATACATTATAAATTTATACTAGTATATGAAGTCTGTCTCACGACCTTTTTTCAATTAACACCCTTGGAATTTCTGTTGATTCATCCCACCATAAACAAGGTGGGCAACTCAGCAACTTTCTTTCTCTCTCTTCTTTCTTACCACTTAGAAGCCCTAGAAATTTTTCTCACTTGTTCATCACTTTGCGTTTCAATTTCGGTGATCTCAATGTTGATTCAGTGATCAATTCAGGTGTTTCCAGATCTCAATCACTAATCGATCAATAATTGAGAAATTTCTTGCTTATCCTTCAATTTTCAGTATTTCCAGGTAAATTTTATTGTCAATTGCAATTTGATTGATTGATTTTATAACTTTTCTGTTGTTAATTGGAAATTTAGCTGTTTCGAGATTAAATTTAGGTTAGATTTTGAAATTATAGGCGTGATCTTAATTTTGTTTTTCTCTTTTAGATCTAATTTACGTTTTTGCTGTTTATCTCCCCTCCATTGAAGCGTACTCTGAATCCTCCATTGTCAAATTCCTTGCTTTCTCTTCAATTTTGATGATTTAAAATTAATTATGTTTTCAACTGCAATGTTGTTAATAAAATTTATCTCTTTTCTGATGCTAATTGATTGAAAATTTAGTTGTTAGAGATTAGTTTTAGGTTAGATTTTGAATTGTGATAAGGGATTTTGTTAGATGATGACTAGGTTTTGGTTTTCTTTGTTTGTAAGAATTTTGATTATGTGAATTCACATGGAATACTATGTTGTTGATGTAGTTAGTGTTGTTCGATTTCGGATCAGGTTGATTGATCTCGTAGGAGTGTAGTTCTTGGAAGGGGGAAGGAAGTGAGGGAATAAGATGGCAACTGGAAATCCCGGTCGTCCTAATGTCCCAGGTCCACCACCTGTTAATAGTCCCTTTGCAGCAGCTGCTCCCCCCACTACGAGTCCCTTTTCATCGTCCGGTCCTGTGGCCGGTAGACCAGATGCCCCTGGTGTTAGACCTCCCCCTCCCTCAGCTCCATCCAATGCAGTGCCGTTTGCATCACCTGGCCCCATGGCGGGACCTCCAGTTCCTGGATTCAGGCCTCCACCACCTGTTGGTTTTACTGATCAAACTAGACCTGCTCCTCCTGGACCACCACCTTCACATGCTCCGCCCACATTAAATCAACAGCAATTTTCAGCTCCGCAGTATCCGGGGCCTCCGACAAATCCTCCTATTCGTTCACCTCCTGTTGGACCACCTAACATGGCCGCTCCTATGGTACCTAATATGCCTTCACCTATCCAACGTCCTGGTGTTCCAGCTCCAACTCCACCCCTTACTTTCCGCCCCAATTCCCAAGCTCGTCCTGTCCAAATGACACCTCCTCAACCTTATGCTCAGGCACCTCCTCAACCTTATGCTCAGGCACCTCCTCAGCCCTACGGTCAGGCACCTCCTCAACCCTACGGCCAGGCACCTCCTCAACCCTACGGCCAGGCACCTCCTCAACCCTACGGTCAGGCTCCGCCTTCCCAAATGGCATCTCCTCCGCAACCTTATGCTCAGGCTCCACCATTATCATCTCCCGCTCACTTTGCACAGCAGCCTGCCTTTGGCCAGCCTCTGTCACAACCTGGTATGCCAATGCAACAACACTTTTCTGCTCCTCCGACAAGTACTATGCAGGGTTTAGTAGAGGATTTCAACTCTCTGTCACTGGGCACTGTTCCTGGGTCAATGGATCCTGGACTTGATGTTAAAGCATTGCCACGGCCGCTGGAGGGAGATGTGGAGCCAACTGTCTACAGTGAGATGACACTAAATTGTAGCCCTAAATACATGCGCCTTACTACTAGTGCTATACCAAATTCTCACTCGCTTGCATCAAGGTGGCATTTACCACTTGGAGCTGTTGTATCTCCACTTGCCGAAGCTTCTGAAGGGGTTAGTATCTATGCTGATAGTTCTATTTCAAGTTTTACATGTCAGATACTGTGCTTGCTATATGCTTAACATGGATTTCCCTATCTGTTTTTAGGAGGAAGTGCCCATCTTAAATTTTGGTTCGGCAGGTATTATTCGCTGTAGAAGATGTCGCACATATGTAAATCCTTATGTTACATTCACAGATGGTGGAAGAAAGTGGCGTTGTAACATGTGCGCCTTGCTTAATGATGGTAAGACAACTATTGGATTGCTATTTTCACAATTTTTACAGTGCTGTGCACTGGTTTAGATCTTGATATTCCTCTCTAGTTGTACTGTTGACCTTCATGATTCTTTCTTTCTTTTAATAGGGCCTTTTTAGCTTGCAAAGATTTTTCTTAAACTAACATTGAATGCTCTTTCCTTATTTCCTTAGTATTTGTACTGTAGCAATTGTTTTGTTGAATTACCTATGATATTGTTGATCATTATGCCATGGGGCAAAACATATTTCATATTTGTTATGTATTCATTTTTTGTGGGGGAAAAGCGCTTTCGATTGTGTTATTCTTGTGTGGAGCACTTGCTTTTACAGTCAGTGAATAGATCAATACTTTCATGCACCAAAACATGTTTGCTCAAGATTGTACTGCCAGACCTTGCCAAGAGATTGACGCTAGCATTTTGCTGTTTTTGTGTAGTCCCTGGCGATTATGTTGCCCCCCTAGATGCCACTGGCAGAAGAGTTGATGCAGACCAACGCCCTGAACTTATCAGAGGCAGTGTTGAATTTGTTGCACCAACTGAATACATGGTGCGAGCACCTATGCCGCCTCTCTACTTTTTCCTCATCGATGTGTCAGTTTCAGCAGTTAGGAGTGGTATGCTCGAGGTAAACAGATAGATCAAGGGAAATAGCTTATTTTTCGATTTGCCTTACATGCTTCATAATGTTATTTCTCTTTCCCTGGTCCTTAAATGATTTTTGTTGTTTACTTTTGATTTTCGTCGTCATTTGCCTTTTCCTTTCTGTATAGCTGCTTCTTATAAATAATTAATTATATCAATTATTAGTCTCTGGTGTCAATGAAAAAAAAGAGTTGAATGCGATGAAGTTAGATAGTGAAGCAGCATTCAGGGTTTTGTTGAAGTTTATAATTGACTTGCCTGGTTGTTGGAAATTCTGGCTAAAATGTAGTATATTGAGAGTTAAGGCCCATTTCTTTTGTTTGAAATGAAATTGGGACAACAGGTTAGGGATTTGATCAATTTGAAAAGTGGAGTGCCATAGTGGATTATATTAATGGTGGTTGCACAAGATGCCCAAAAAGAGAGGGGAGCAGATGGATTCGGAGCTGGAATAAAACATTAATTCAGATAAAAATGAAGGAGAGAAGGGGAGGGGGATAAAAGGTTATATTACCATGGGCTTGTTATTTTAACGTGTGTGCTGTGGCCATTTTTCTCATGTTTAACCAAATATCTAGCAAGATTTTCTTATCTCTACCTATCAAATAATATGAAACTTTTCTTCTGCAATATTCAATGCTTGCATTTGTGGTAATGGGTTGATGTGTCTGTATCTTGCAGGTTGTTGCTCAGACTATTAAGTCTTGTCTGGATGAACTACCAGGGTCCCCTCGAACACAAATTGGTTTCATAACATTTGATAGTACCATACATTTCTACAACATGAAGGCAAGTAGATGTTAATAGTGATTTAAGCTCTGGAAAAGGTTTCTTTTTTTTTTTTTTTTTTATATATTTTCAATTGTCTTTTTTGCTAATTCTTGCCCTCCTACTGTTGCCAGTCTACTTTGACTCAACCACAAATGATGGTAGTCTCAGATGTGGATGATATATTTGTCCCTTTACCAGATGATCTACTAGTGAACCTTTCTGAATCAAGAAATGTTGTGGAATCGTTCCTAGATAGCTTACCTTCCATGTTTCAAGACACTATGAATGTAGAATCTGCTTTTGGTCCAGCTCTTAAAGCTGCATACATGGTCATGGTATGCTGTTCGTTTTTACTTCAGTTATTTGTTTCTCTCATTTGAAAAATTCTATGCTCTTCCCAAGGGAGTGAATTGTCTACTTTTATATTACTTTTTTCTAAAACTGTAAAGTTACATGAAAAAAATTTACTTGCTTACAGAATCAACTTGGGGGTAAATTGTTGATATTCCAAAATACACTGCCCTCTATTGGAGTTGGCCGATTGAGATTACGAGGTGAAGACCCTCGGGTATATGGAACTGATAAAGAAGCTTCCTTGAGAGTACCCGAAGATCCATTTTATAAACAAATGGCGGCTGATTGTACAAAGTACCAGATAGGAGTAAATGTTTATGCGTTTAGTGACAAGTACACAGATATAGCTTCATTAGGTATGAGTTGCTCTCGATTGGGAACATAAATGTATCAATGTGTCATTGTATTTAGTTTGTTCCCCTAAATTGCCATGTAGCTTTTAATGACTATATATCTCAACTCTTAACATTAATGTATAGAAAACAACACAAATATGCCTCTTTTATTTACTAAACTGCATAATAATTGCTTTTTGAAATATGAATCGTTTATGATATTCTTCTGTTTCTATATTTTCTATTTTTTTTTTAATTTGACTTTGTTTTATTTGATGTCATGGGAATGTTTCCTTTAAAATGAAATCAGCTATCAGCATCATAGATATGTTGTATGTGAAAGCTAACCTCTCATCTCTCTTGTAGGAACACTTTCCAAGTACACTGGCGGTCAAGTGTACTACTATCCAAATTTTAAGTCAACTGTGCATGGAGACAAGTTGAGACATGAATTGGCTAGAGATCTCACAAGAGAGACTGCTTGGGAGGCTGTTATGCGCATAAGATGTGGCAAAGGTCAGTCTAAATTTAATAATTTTACATGCCTTGTCAATTCCTGTGTACTTATATCACTTTTTCTGATATTTGACTTGATATTCACAATCTGATTAAAATCTTATTTGCAGGTGTAAAATTCAATTCTTATCATGGCAACTTCATGTTGAGGTCCACAGATTTGATAGCGCTTCCTGCTGTGGACTGTGATAAAGCTTTTGCCATGCAATTAGGCCTAGAAGAGACATTACTGACGACTCAGACCGTGTACTTCCAAGTAGCATTGTTGTATCCTTAAATCTTTCAATCTGTGGTTTTAGATGTTTTCTGTCAACTTTTATGGGTGTGTGTGAGCACATTTTGGGAACGGGTTCTTCTTATAATATGAAATTAACTCTAGCAGCCTGCCTGATGCCTCCATTATAGAAGTAGTGTCTTCACATCTTATACTAGAAAACTCTGCATATTAAGGCTTCAGTTTGCATCTTGTGTGTGTGTTTTTTTTTTTTTTTTTTTTTTTTTTTTGGAGGGGGGGGGGGGGGGGGTTGGGTTGGGTTGTTAGAGATAATGGTGTTTTTTTCCTTGACAAGTTCTAGATATACCGCATCATGTGGAGAAAGACGCATTAGAGTACACACAGCTGCTGCACCAGTGGTTGCTGATCTGGGAGAGATGTATCGAAGAGCTGATACTGGTGCTATTGTTTCAGTGCTTGGACGGTTAGGTACTTTAAATTTAATTTTTTTTTTCCCTTCATGTTTCTATTTGCCTAACAAACATTGATTTTCCTTCATGTTTCTATTTGCCTAACAAACATTGAAAATGTCTTTTATTTTCCTGGGGTATGATTCGCTAAACATGAATTTTCTTCGCAGCAATTGAGAAAACATTATCCAGTAAGCTGGAAGAGGCAAGATCTTATGTGCAAGTGAAGATTGTCAAGTCTCTCAAAGAATATCGCAATCTGTATGCAGTACAGCATCGCCTGGCTGGAAGGATGATCTATCCAGAATCATTAAAGTACTTGGCTTTGTATGGTTTAGCTCTTTGTAAGTCAATGCCTCTTCGTGGAGGGCATGCAGATGCGCAACTAGATGAGCGATGTGCAGTTGGTTCAATAATGATGACTTTGCCTGTTAAAAGTCTGTTAAAATTTTTGTATCCTAGCTTGATTCGCGTGGACGAGTTTCTATTTAAGGTATTTTCAAGCTATTTGCAAACATTAAAAAATTGCATAATGATGTTGATATGGTCAAATATCTAAGTCCTCTGATTTGTTTCTTTTCTTTAGGCATCTTCTCCAGCCGCAGACTTCAAGGATGTTGAAAAACGCGTACCTCTGACAGCAGAAAGCTTGGATCCTCGAGGACTTTATATCTTTGATGATGGTTTACGCCTTGTTATTTGGATTGGTAGAATGTTTCCTCCAGATTTGGCTGCAAGTTTAAATATAGATTTTGCTTCCGATCTTTCACAGGTACTTTCTTTTACTATTGCTTAGTTCTGTTGTATCTGGCAAACTTCTCTCTCGGATTGTTTTTGATGGTTTAGTCTCATTTGTGCTTGATCTTCGTAGTTGGCTATAGAATTGTGTATGACGTTTTGAGTTAATGAACAACGAACTTAAAAGATTCGAATAGACAATGCATAGTTTTCATAAGATGTTCAATTTCAACTCCTGGTTGGCCTAGATACGTACATGTGTCCTGCATTGCTAGTTGTGTCTTAACACTTTTTAACTAACAACAATGTCTGCACACATAATCGTTAATTTTCATGTGCTTCATTATTAGAACTGAGCTCAGGTTGAAATTAGAAGAGAAAATAATTTCAGAAGTGATAATGGTTGCCATGCAGATGACTCTGACTGAGGTTTGCAAAGCCGCTATAGAGAAATCCTTTGGAATTTGTGTGAGTGTTGGGTCTAAATGAATGCCCATTATGTTATTTAGTTATACTGATTTCACTCATGAAGACGGCTGGAAAATAAAATAAAATAAAAAGTAGTCAAATTAACCCATTTGATTCACGTGGGTATGATTGACAAGACTTTACATTTATCCGGGTTTAAAAATCAGGGTTTTGAATTGATTGTTGGATGTGGATGTGGATGAGGATGAGGATGCTGCCTCAAGTTGTCGGACTTAATTTAAGACGATGTGCAGAAATAGATTCTGAGTTTTTGTGTGTTCCATAAATTATTTTGCATCAAATGTGGTGTTGCTTCTTGTGGTTAACACATGCCTCGTCATATTCTATATCCCCAATCGTTTGGGCTTAATCGCTTTTTGTGGTGTATACTGGTTGCTCTGTTGTAATTTGTAGGCACTTGGCTCTGTGGTGAATCCATGTTCTGTCATTGGCTCTTTGACTTTGTCGCTTGAATTGAAAATTCTATGCTGCTGTGTTGCTAGTTATAATCTGTTAATAGTTATTATAATTCAGAACTAAGTAAACACTGATGGCCTTTCATATTTGCACTGTAAATTATCAGGTTAACCTTAATGAGAGTGACAATGCAATGTCAAAGAGGCTAATGGGGCTACTTAAGAAGCTGAGAGAGAATGACCCTGCTTACTATCAGCTTTGTCATCTTGTAAGGCAAGGTGAACAGCCCAAAGAAGGGTTTTACCTTCTGTCAAATCTTATTGAGGATCAGACGGCTGGGTCAAGTGGCTATGTAGAATGGATTGCACAAATCCACCGGCAGGTCCAACAAAATTAACAAGCAGATATATAAGGTTTGTGTGGCTATGTTATGTTAACTTGTATTTTTTATTTTATACATTGATTTGATATTTTCTTGGTGGGTTTAACATTTATATGCTCAGCTGATGTCTACCTGGTACAAATTACATCCTTCACTCAAAGCATGATACACACCATGCTCCCAAAAGAACATACAATTTAAAACAGAAGAATGTACATCATCTTCAATAGCACATTAATTCATAGTAAAAGAAATTAAAAGAGCATGGAAGTTTGGTATTATTAAAGAAAATTAACCGGGAGCATAAGCTGTGTATTATCTACAAAATTATGCCTGTTTGTTTTTTAAACCCCCTTTCCATGTACTTCACAGCTAGGGAAAAGTGGTTTCAGAATAGCTTTAGCAGCATTTAATGCTGTAAACTTCAGCTCTGTTGTTAGTTACTATGTTTATGTTTTGGGGATTGAAACTTAAATCTATATCATGTTGGATAGGCATATTAAGAGAAAAGTGGTGCCTCTGCATGTCTTTTTGGATAGTTATGTTTATGACTTCATTATTCTGCATATTATCTTAGAAATCCAGATATTTAGACCAATTTTCAATCCTTTCCAAATCTTACAAATGATGTACCAAATATTTGTTAGGATTAGCATCTCTGTTGAAGCCAACAGCTGAAAGAATAAGGTTGTCATACCATAGGAGTTGGGGAGCATTCTTTGTAGCAACTTAAAGGAACACCATTAATTTTATACAAGCAATTCCTGCATAATTTTTCTTCATCATTATTTTTGTTGTTGTTATAGATCCATTTGGTGCAGCTGAAGAACTATGTTTGATCTCTGATTGGTAGAATCTTACGGAGTAGTAAATTATAGTGCACTATAGCAGCAGAGGCTGCTAAACGGTCATTTGGTTTGGATTTGTGTCAATTCTTGGATTGGGTTTGGGTCATTCTGGGTAGCTTTGGGTTATGTAGTTTCGGGTATGGTTCGGGTCAGGTCATTTTCAGGTAAGGTCCAGTTTAATTTGGGTCAGTTAGGTATTATAGGTAGTCTTGTGCATAATATGGTTTATTCATAAATTTGAAGAATAAAAAGTTGTGTATCATCAATAGTGACTAATAAAGTAATAAGTAATAAGCAGATGATAATTTTGTTACTACTACATAATAAGTTAATTTTACCTGGAGATAACATTCACTATGTATTCTCCTGTATGTATTACATATGCCGTGGAATGTGATATTGTGCTATATCCCAAGGTTTTTTTAATTTTGATTTGATTGGGTTTTGTCAGTTATGTTTCACAGTGCAACCGTGCAAGGCATGATGTAATTTATCTTCACTTATTTTCACCTCTTTCAACCCCATCTCCCTTGTTCCAAAAGCACAAGGGAAAGCAGGCAAATTTCTGTTAGGTTTGGTTTCTGAAACTAAGTTCACTTTTTGTAGGATGTATCATATGACAAGAAGATAGCTTCAACCCTCAAGAGATCAATTTTGACTGTAGCAAGCTGCACATCATGGTTAATATGTGGGCTCTACGCCATGGTCTTGTCTACTTCTCAAGGGCGCGCTGCTACATGCTCCTCTCAAAAAAGTTGCTATTGAAAAGAGATGTTATGTTGAAGGTACAAGTGACAGCTGAGATTTTGTGAACAAATTCTTTTTTGATTTTTTTTCCTTGTTAATTTATTAGGAAAGGTAAACGTTAGTGAGATCATAAGTTTCTTTTTTTTTTGCAGATTTTATTAGCAAATTTTTCTTTAATATTTTTTTAGGAAGCATATATAATCCCTATTTTGTGCGATCATATCTTATTACCTTATTGGCTTCCTCAACATTTGCCTCTTGTTTTAGAGGGTGTTGTGAGTTGTGACATACAATAAATGTATAACACTTTTCTCCTTTCTTCAAGGCTTTTAACTGGAATTCTTTCGTTTTAAAACAATTCTCGTTTAGCACACTTTCAGTTTTAACAAAGATTTATCAACAGAATTGATAGTAACGGATCATTAAATGCCCCTATGAATTTGGTGTCATTTATAGAGCCACCACGCCGTGCTGTGGGCCGTGCCTTGCCAATCGGCCGGTAGAGTCACAGTTTTATATAAATGTATTGACAGTACCATGACATAAAAGCTAGCTCAAAGCTCTTAGAATAAGTGGACCTCTTTTGCATTTGCAATTATTGAAGCATATGTACACCAGAACTTGACAAATGCTCAAAAAAACAACGTTAAGGGTCTCATCCATGTCTTCTTTTTCGCTAATTTAAGCTTCGGAACTTGTCTTTATATAAGCTGGCATTCCATTCATACATTGTTACTCCGTGACTCTCTTATCATTATATTATATAATATAATATTATATACTTCAATCGTATTGTCATCTCATCGAATTTTATCCTTAAAAGAATTATGATGATAAAAAAAAATTGTTACTAATATGGGTGAAAGAAAATACTCGTAGCGTGGTATAAGTTCTACTTCATTCCCATATTAGGAAACTGATTTTGGCACACCCCTATGTGAGAGCACAGTTTTTTATACTCTTCTCACACAAGGGTGTGCCAAAATCAATTAAGGGTATGCCAAAATCATTTTCCCCATATTGGAATACGCTTTTGTTTTTGACTAGGAATTGTTGAGATGCATTGCCTCACCTATGAAACATCGCTTTGACCTAAAAGTATGGCATTCTCACCAAGTGATTTAGGTCTTTTCTACCTTTCTCATCTTTGTTCTAACATCCGGTGGTTAGAGCTTCCCTTTTTCTAAGAGATCTAGGATCGATTAAAAATTGTGTTTAAAGTGAGAATGTGAGACACAAATTAAGATTTTTTGAGAGAGTGGGGGCATTTTCATAAATTACTCAGTATAATCCTTTTTCGCTTGCTTAACTATGCTACTAAGTTATTTGGTATTAACCCCTAACAAGAAGTAAACTGATTCGATGCGACAAGTTTGCGTGTCATTCTGCATAATGATATAAAGCTAGAATAATACATAGTACATTTTGATTGCTAAACATATAATCCGTCTAAATATTTTCATCTTTGATAATGATTATCGCTCATTCATACCTTTCTCTATTTGGTGATAATATAGACATCCGAACTATCATATATGCCTACATGACATTAAATGGATGTCATAGGTGAAGTATAAATTTATTGTTAGAGTTGTTACCGCCTTAAGTTATAAGTTATGACCTTTTCATATAGTAAATGAGCCATAAGTATAATTGTATTAATCTTGTCGAGTGGCTTGCATTGAGGGATTTTTCGTTCATCGCGACTAGTCATCTAAAAATATCATTAGTATCAATCAAACATCATATTATTGGACTTGTGCATAAAGTGGGTTCCATACTTTTATATGCATCAATCATCTAGCAATTGTGTGTGGAATAGATAGTTTCTATTCACTCGTGATCTTTATCAATCGTAGTATTTTTCTTTAGATATTTGAATAGATATTGTAACGAGTAGCACCCATGTACTTAACATCACAAAATCTTTGTAACTCTGGCCCTCCATTTTATTCCGCATCCGCAAAATATTGTGAATGTCGAATATTAATTTATCTTAAAATATACGGAGTACTACAAATGATTTATAGTTACATCAAGTATATGTTTCATACTTTTATACACGTTATGGGTCAAGAGTTGAGAACGGATTGACTATGATATTTTCATAGACATTTACATTATTTGGGTTAGATAGAACGGAAAACTTAAGTATATAATATTTGCTTATAAAATGAACCATTTTTTTTAAACCATAAAATGAACCATACATATACCCAAAATAATACAAAACCTTTTATGTACAATCGAGGCACAGAATAACCTTTAATTTGAGTGTAGCATGCATTCGAGTGTATGTAAAAAATTTCAAAAATAATGTAAATACACTTTGTTTTGTATTTGTGGATCTGGACTATATTCCACATTTTCACCTTTGTACAACTCTAGAGGAGAATTCATCAATTATGAATAAAGAGATTGTCTTTTGTGGTTGGAGCCCTTGGAGGAACTTGTTAATCATAGAACATTACAACATGTGACTATAACACTTACTAAAATACTACTTTCTACAACAATCATTATGCAAGTTTATGGACATAACTTTAGGCACTTCGTATATAGTAATAATAGTGAGTTTGTTACTTCGTATTTATTAATTTAATTTTCATCCTGTGAATAAATAGTACATATAGACCATAAATTGGATTTAAATGTACCATATACCCAATTTATATACCGACTAAATCACTTCATCACTCATTGCATGAAGATGCATATAATAGTGAATTTGTATCCTCAAGTATCCTTTGTTATAAAGGTTCTCGGGTTCATGTTATCGCATAGCACAGGTATAGTTTGTGTTGACAAGTTTCACCGCTATCTATTATGGATTCAGTCTACTAATCAGACCGCTTTGGTTCAGTCTGGTTTGTATGAGCTAGTTTATAGTGTGTGTGCTTTGTATTTTACTTTCTTTTACAGTTTTAGTTCTCTTAGGCTGTAATTTGCTTTTAACTTATATAGTTCTCATTGTCACAAAAAAAAAAAAAAAAAAAAAAAAAAAAAAAAAAAATACTCCCTCCGTTTCACTTTATTAGTCCCGTTTGGAATCAATCACTTTAAATAAGAAAAGAAGGAATCTTAGTAATTTGGAATTTGATTGCAACTTTGTAATAAATGTTTTGTGTTTTCTTGTTTTATTTATGGTAATTGGCTATAATTAAAACCAGCTATAATAAATTTTGATTGGAAAATTGCAGATAGTCTTTAATAAAACATAAAATAAAAAAAACCCTAGCCTCCTTTTCTCTCTTCTCTCTCCTAAACCTAGTCTCCATTGTCAATTTTCAAGGGGCTTCCATCGGATTTCACCGGTGGAAAGCCCCAATCTTTATTTTCTTTTAAACTTTTTGTTTTGCGTTACAATAATGTCTCCCTCGAAAGAAAGGGTTTATCTCCTTCGAAAGACAAGGTTTTTTCGATCTCCTTCGAAAGACAAGGTTTTTCTTACTCCTTCGAAAGACAAGGTTTTATTTGTGCTTAATTTGGTCTCCGGTTGTGCGGAGCTACTATTGATTAGGGCTTGGATTCGGGTTACAGAATCAGCACAAGAATTAACTTTCTTACAAAATTGTGAAGCGACGACAGATCCACTCAAAAAGTTGTATGAGACAACGAATCGAGAATATGCCGAATTGTTATATTTTTGTATTTGGATTCTTAGCCCTTCCCCGATTAATTCTTGTTTGATTTTGTTAAATTCGTTTTCATTATCGTTCATTGTCAATTGTAGATGCCGTATGGCTTATATTAATGAAATTTAGTGTCCTTTGGGACTTCTTTCAAAAAAAAAAAAAAAAAAAAAAATTTTGATTGGAAAATTTGTCATGTCAGCAATCCACTAGCACATACATTAACCAATCAGAATTATTTGATTCTTTAAACATCCAATTAGATTAATTTTTCATGGATTATGAAAATTATTCACCTTATAATAATGTTTGGAAATATTCAATATGGGTACATAATTTTGAAACGCCCAAAATAGTATATGGGATTAACAAATTGAAACGGAGGGAGTAAAAAAATCTCCCGGCTACTCAATAATTATTACCCCAAAAGCATGTGGTGGTGCATATTCACATGATACACAAGTCCTATATATCATTTAATGATCTTGCATAAAATGATCAATCAAATGGACCTAAAAGGGTTATGAATTCCTTTTACCCTAGCATGTATGTACAAGAAGTTCCAAAAACAGAAAAAACTAACTCCATGTATAAGCCATAAATGACACCTGAAACAAAGAAAGTGTAAGGAGAAAGGCTAATTTAACTACTTTTAAATTTTTGTTTTTAATGAAAGCTAGCTAGCACTGAACCACTGAATTATTGAGGCTACTAGATATAACCCGACATATTTTATCTATAAATTCATTATCATAATACAAACGTATATATGAATTTTATAGCCTCTTGTTTGTTTGCAATTTGCATTGTCTTCTCAATTTCCTTAAGTCACTCAGTAGTTAATTTGCTAATTAAGATGTTTAATAATTAAGTCGCATATAAAACAAATACTCCATGTATATATTTATGTCGTAATCAGTGGAAAATACAATGTTGAGTTGTTGATGTATTCCCTTCGTGTCTTTCGAAAACAGATTGAGTTTTTGACACGTATAGACTATTAACATCTTTTTTAAAACATAAAAAAAATTACAAATGGACTTAATTACTCTAGTTCAAAAAAATCTTTAACTTTGAAAATATATAGGTTTTAATGTTAGTCACTTAGTCAAGCCAAGAAGAAATAATTAATAGAAGTTTTAATGTACATTCGAACGAAAAGAATATTGAATCTCAAATCAATTATCAGGTCTTGTGTTTAATTGTAACTTGAAGCCTTAAAATCATATAAATTCCAATGAATCACCAGCTCATTTTTCATAGCATAACCGCACTGTATTATAGAAATAAATTTAATTAGATCTTATCTAATTCACTAGGCGAATTACATACATACTATACATAACGATCAAACATCTAACCATACCAATAAGGTAGTTTAAAATAATTAGTCGACTCCCACCTTGGATATTTAATTTGAATGAAAAATAATATGCACACACACCACATTGTGATATTTGAACTAAAAGTTAATCAATACATCTTGTCTTGAAAATTTGTGAGAACTTATTTGTAAATTTGCTTTGAATCCAATTACCTAAATCATCACTATATATGGTAATCTTCAATTCTTATCCAAACCACATAATTAATATTGTACTCATGCAATTAATTAACTAAGTAGAAGATTTCACTAGTAGGCTAAGCCAATGTAGTTAAAAAGCTAATGAGTGATTCAAATTGAGACAACTAAGGTGATATTCTAGTAACAAAGACCCCATATTATATCTTTTCACTCCTCCTTAGCTTGTTATTTTTGCTAGAAATTGTATTCCAATTTTTTTTTGTTATTATTATTAATTATTAATAATTTTTTTTTTTTTTTTGAAAATGTGCAATTTATTTAGCTTTTCCAAGTGTTTCTTAAGGACCAGTGTAGCACATGGGTGCTAATTAATTTTTTACACAAACTTACAAACAAATCCTACTCATACATTTTTAACCCTTTTCATGACTCCACCCTTTATAAACACACCAACACAACCCTTATTTCCTTCACTCAACAACTAACCCTCTTTCAAACCCTTATACTCCCTTACCTTAAACTACACCCCCTAACCAATTCTCATCATGGCTACCACCACCAAGCTCATCGCCGCCATCCTCATCCTTTCCCTCGTAACCCTATCACCCGTGTGCAACGCGTGTTGTGGTTGCACTACTCCCCCACCCGTTACCCCTACCCCTACCCCTAGCACGGGCAAATGCCCTATTGACACGCTTAAACTTGGTGTATGCGCGGATGTTCTAGGGCTAGTCCATGCCGTTATTGGTAGCCCACCCTCTGGGACTCCATGTTGTGCCCTAATCAAAGGTCTTGCTAACCTCGAAGCCGCTCTTTGCCTTTGTACCGCCATTAAGGCTAACATCCTTGGTATCAACTTGAATGTGCCTGTTACCCTAAGTGTTCTCCTTAGCGCTTGCCAGAAAGATCTTCCTGAAGGATTTAAATGCTAATTTTATTATTTTAAGTTGTTCATTTTATTTATGCATGGAAATTAAAATTACAAGAAAAAAATTAGTAGATTATATGAGAGTGCATGATTTTTAGCTCTCATATAATATTCATTTATGTATTCATAATTCATGCATACCTAGCTTATAGTAAAATTATATATAAATGTTCATAATATTGTGAACATTGATATATAACTATATTGCTAGGTTTTTTTCTTTTAATTTTATTGAACATCATTGCATGATTTGGTTGTATTATTAATTTGAATGTACTATTTACTGGATTTTTAATCCTGTTATTGTTATTTTTATTATTTAATGTTGTGAATAGTTGTTTTTGTTTTATTATGATTTAATTTTGTGTTTAGAGGCCCTTAGCTTGCTACATGCACCAGTGATTCAGTGCATGTGAATTGTTTCCAGTAAGATTTTCTGTGTTCATTGACCCACATATTTTCTATTGTACAATTTTGAGCTTTATTTTGTTTGAGCCACTTTAATATATGTCTGGTACATTACAAAAATGACAAATTAAATAAAATGACAATGGAAAATTGGCATATAATGTGGTTCTAAATCTTCTAACAACGTTTGGTGTATACTTCGTATAGATTATACGATACTTCGTATGTCTTTTCCAATCAAATAGCGACGTTTTTATATTAAATGATTTAAACCTCCTTTCAAAAAAAAAATGATTTAAATCTATTTTATGTGAATTTATAATATAGAAGTTTTTTTTAAAAAAAATCCGTAAGTTTTTAGAGTCTAAAGGTGACAACCCTAACTAAAAATTATATAAAGTAGGATAATTTAATAAAGAAAAAATTCGATTATAGGGAAATTAAGATATTTTATCCATATTCGTTACAAGAATTCAATTATATAATTTCTTCAAAAAATATAGAAGAATTTAATTAAATAAAATTAAATCAGATATGATGACCGATTATACGATACTTCGTATGTCTTTTCCAATCAAATAGCGACGTTTTTATATTAAATGATTTAAACCTCCTTTCAAAAAAAAATGATTTAAATCTATTTTATGTGAATTTATAATATAGAAGTTTTTTTAAAAAAAAATCCGTAAGTTTTTAGAGTCTAAAGGTGACAACCCTAACTAAAAATTATATAAAGTAGGATAATTTAATAAAGAAAAAATTCGATTATAGGGAAATTAAGATATTTTATCCATATTCGTTACAAGAATTCAATTATATAATTTCTTCAAAAAATATAGAAGAATTTAATTAAATAAAATTAAATCAGATATGATGACCTATCTATAGGTTAGTTATAGAAAGAGACTAACATGTGTTGGTTTCAAAAAAATAAAAAATATAAAAAATATATAAAAAATAAAAATTGGTTCGATACTAGATTAAGGACTATAATTAAGTCCTTCGATTCTAACAGATGTGAGGATCATGTTAGGATGATAGAGATGATACGGGAGTTGACAGCTGATAGAGTTTGGTTGATTAAAGGTAAATGCGGAGCGCATGCCAAAATTTACAATGCTAGAATGAGACTATATACTTCATATTTAGATTGAGACTGATGGAATGTCAAGGATTGGCAACATATTCAACATACTGTTGCCAACATTATACATCTATTTGCAATCTCATCAATTGATGTTTTACAAATTTTTATTAGAGGTTTGGTCTATTTCTTTCCATGCAACTAGCTGAGACGTATTTAAAAACTGTACATTACTCCGTAGTATGAAAGCAATTTTTAAATTCTACTCTGTACTCTGTAGTACGTGGTGGCCAACTTAACCTGGCCACTAGGTACACTCACTTAATAGTGCTTACATGATGATATCAGTATTATGTTATATTAGACTGACACGTGTTATTCATGCGTAAATGATACTCGTCAACCTCAATCACATGTACATACAATTAACTATTGTGTTATGTGTATCCTCAAGCGCGATTGTGCAAGCACCATGCACGGTGCTTCATGGTGCTCGAGGGTTCAATATAGGTTTGCCCCGCCAGCTAGGTACGTACTAGAAGATTAGACATAAAGAAAATAGTAACAAAAAAAGTCACTTGCACCTTTTTATTTTTATTATTATTACAGACATGTGATCCTCTCTCATTCTTCATGTCTCTCTCACCTTTCACCTTGTTCTTGCTTGTGAGTTGTGACCTTGTCCATTACTCCATTGCTACTTGTGTTTGTCTCACTCTCTCTACCACAACTTTGAACGTAATCTCACCAACAAAACCTTCAAATTCTTCAATGAACATAATTTTTTGCTTGATGAAATTAAAGGTTAAAAAAAAAAAAAAAAACTATCTTAATCTTTTTTTTCATTATAACCATTCTGGCCATAACTAGCTAGAAATTTTAATTTGTTTATTAGCCTCATACGACCATATGATCGTATTTTAATTTGCTCAACAAATCCTATTCACTTCTTTATCTCATTGTTGATATTAATTTTCATATTAGAACACCTTATAAGTTATAAGTTACTCGTTATATATACAAAAATAAAATAGGTGTCTATATATAGTTAGGTACTTCTAAGAATTTTTTTGTTTATTTGAAATTATTTGTTCATTTTTTGCAAAAGCTAGATATACTTTACTACACATCACAGGCCCTGTCTAGGAGAAAGCTGAAAGTTGATTGAGTTAGCTGATTTAATTTTAACTAGTTGATTTTTTAACTGATTTGACTAACTTTTTGTATTAACTGATTTTATAAAAAGTGTTTGGTAAATACCTGATAGCTTTAAGGTGATTGAGTATGTGAAATGATGACCAATAAGCTAATCGTGGGGTAGGTAGTTTAGATAGGATTTTAAATTAAATGAGGTTATAAGTGTCATTTCACAATAATTAATGAATAAGCTAATTAAAAAAGCTCCTAAAATGAGTTTTTTCAAAAAGAGCTTATTTAGTGGAATAAGCTCTTTCAATAAGATTACTACCAAACACTTGTATTAGCTTGTTTGACTAGTCAATCAGCTAAAATTAGTCAAATAAGCTAATAGATACCCCCAATAAGCTTACTACCAAACAGGGCCACAATCTTTAATTATTGTACACCTAGGTGTGTATAAGAAATTTCATTGTCTATAATTTCACCATGTATTTATTTCTCCTCTTGGTACGGCCTACAAATAATGTGTGTTATCATAACATATCTCATTAGAATGTCACTTTTATTTATTAAGGGCAAACATCTAGCTACCTTTTTAGAATGTCACTTTTTGTACTGTCAACTTTTTCCCCATATTTTCTTTGACGTTACTTTTTCCCCATATTGACCATATATATATTTTCACCCCCTTTAATGAACGTCATAACATTTTATTTACTATTTTTAGGACGGGGAAAAAATTAAACATTTTCATGTAAAACCTTTGGGTCTCAATTATAATACAATTTAAAAGGGTTAAATTGTGAAAGGTGCTACAAAACAAGGACATTCATTTTGGATCTAAGTTGCATGTATATATGTAGTCTTGTAGCTAGCATTGCGAAACATGTTTGTGCATGAGATGATTTATCTAGGGCTGTCTTATGAGCATACCATTCATTAGAATGTCTGTTATTGGACATCATAGGATAACATATTGCGACACGTGTCACGTATTGGGTGGGGGATACTAGATAACTACTTCGTATTAGAAAGGGAAACAGTGATGTATGGATGAATGCCAAGCGTATCTAACGATCATACTAAAGACATTCTTCCTAAGATGTATCCTACGTTCTAGGACACCCTGGCCATGCAGATACCCAATTACAAAGGGTTTTTATTTTTTTTATACAAAATATCTATTTTATTTAAGTTAGGGTTAGTTGCTTCTTGAGTAAAAATATTTCATAAAATAAAGATAAAGGTCGAATAGTTGAATCATTAAATTAGCACAAATTCTTATATGTTTGAATAATAAGATAAAAATCTCCTATATGTATTACTCATATGAGTATGATACTCATCTCATATAGGTAATACATACAAGAGTATTAATTCTGATGATTATTTGACGTTCACTCTTTCTCAATACGGATGATTTGTGTCTCTATTCGGAATAAAAGATGTAAATATCAAGTATGATATGATACGAGTAATATTATTATTGTTAAAAGTTATTCCCGAAAAGATATTTATGAATATTGAATATCACATTAGTGATGATGACTTGGTGTTTTTTGTTGAACATATCCAATCTATGCTAATTTACAATTGGTTGGTATCTTTACTAAATCTTTGTCCTCTAATTTTAAAAAGTAGTCTACACAATAGCATAAATGAAGTATATGTACAAGGACATATATATGTAATAGGTATACATAATTATTCTTGATTAAACTTATATAATAATGAAGACAACCATCATCAAGTGAATTTCCATGAATCATTCTACTTGTTTTTTGTTTGCGTATTATGTTTCTTTCAGGCATAAATTTTGTTTCATGCAATAGTACAATTTACATCTAATAATAGCTGTATTTCCATAAGGTTGATATGTATGTCACCTCCCAATTATCATTAAGTTCAAAAGCGTCTGATTCTCTATTCTTTGGATCTACCCATTTTTTTTTATCAGTACACCGTGACAGCTTGCTTGAAAGAGAGAGGGTTGGTTCTAAGACGACTTTGTCAAAGTCCATAGAAAGAAAGCTACAAAAGGAAGGTTGTATCACTGCATTGGCCGTATTGGCATTCTATGTTTGATTATAACTTGGTCTTAAGGTCACAAAGTCCTCGAACCTACTACGGATTGGTCAAGGTCTAGATGATCGATCTCTTTAGAGGTATTTCATTAAAGACCAGGGGATTAATTCAAAATTAGTAGGACTTTATTCTAGTTTCTTTACCTACTGATCTATACACTTTAATAAATAAACTACTCCGTATCATATTCACTCGATGATTTGAACAACCAAACGGATCTAGATAGTTAAAGACCCAATACATTGTTGTGATCAATAGCTAGTTACAAAAAGACGAACTTAGTTTTGGTTTTCTTGCAAGAGTGCTAACTCGTGCCCTTAAGAGTGAACATGGTTCACATTTCACAATCACAAATCAAAATATACTTATATGGAAATCATGCTACATGTTAAAAGGCCCACAAGACAATGTGTTACTATACAAGACTACCATATAAAATTAGCCAAACAAAAAGCCCACATTAAGTAGCCCAATATAGTATTAGACTTATTGGACTTCCCTTCCTAACAAATATCCATCATGTATGATTTTATGAGTTCGGATTTGTTGCAAAAACAACACACTCCAAATCTGATTATTAATATAGAAACTACAATAAGTAATTCCATAATTTGTTGTCGGTTTATAAAATCTAACATGTTTATAATAAGTTTGACTTCAAAACCCGGATCAAACAACCTATATCACATATCTTTCAAAATTAAAACTAAAAGATAAATATTGACAATGATAATGTAGCATGACTTGGGTAACTTATAGTAAATTAGTACTATAACTAGTATTAACCTCTAAATTGTTTTATCTCACGCACACTTCATTTCTCTTTAACACTTTCCACATGTAAATTTTGTGTATTCACCTTTTGAATTAAGAACATAGATATAATTTTACTAAGTCATCTGATATTCACAATATAACTTGGACGCTCATGTTATAAACCACCTATAAGGCTATAACCTATTCCTCGACTAGAGTCGGGCTTATGAGAGTCCTAGTCTAATGAAACTAATTTCACTAAGACCCAAAACAAAAGCCAAACGTGAGAAATAAGGCTGAAAGAACAAAGGTTAGGTGCAAATTGCAAAATTGTCCCTTTTTCTTTTTGGTGCGTTGTTGTATAATCTCTCGTTGCATTTTACACTCTCAAATCCACGCAAACTCTAAATTCTCTCTCTTCTGTTTCTCATCATCTTTTTCTTTTTAATTAATTGAATTGTTAATCTAATCTTCACACCTCAGATATTACAATTGTAGACTATATCATATACTAAGTTTGATTTTTGAAGAAACCCAAATCAAGTCTCAAATCATATGCTGCAATTTCATTGATCCGATCAAATTACATAAACCCTAACAAGGGTTTGAAATTTTGATACCCAATTCATTGATTTTGTTGCAGAAATTGAATTGGGGGTAAAATTAAGTGATCGAGATGAACAGGGGGAGGAGTCCACCCAAGCATCGCCATGATGGAACCTCCCCTTTACCTATGGGGATGGATTGGAGTCCCCCTCCTAAGAAATGGGTACTCTTTTTTCTCTCTCATCTTTTCTGGGTTTTTGTTATTTTGCATGTTTGAGTTCAGAATTTGTTGTTTATGTTGGTAATTTTGAGTTAATTTGAGTGGTTTTATGTTATTTTAGTTGGTTGTTGACTAATGTGGTAAGTGAGCTTATTGAATTGTGCAATCTTGTGGCATTATTAGAGCTTTGATTGAATTGGATCTATGAGGTTTCGATATGGAAGTTTGTGTGATTGACTGCGTTGATGGGGCTGAGTTTTCGATGTTCAATTTATGATGATCCTTGTTGCCAATGATATGGAAGTTTGTGTGATCGACTGAATGTGAGTAGAGATTTATAGCAGTAGTTGAGACCAGCATGAGTGAGGATATTGGCGGAATTGCGCATTGTTTGTCATTATCGTCGAATATCTTTGTTTTGAGATTACCTGTTATTTACTTATGACCACTTTTTGAAGGGATCGGGAGTCGGGAGGGTGTAGTATATGTGGTGGATTATGGTTGATTTAGTTTGAGTATGGTGGTGGACCTGGTGGGTGATTAAAAGATGTTGCACCGAAAAGCTGGAGAGAGGATAAAAGTTGTCATCATGTTAGGATAAATTTGAATCAACTCGCACTCATTGATGAACAGTTAAGATGATGCAAAAATGTTTGGCTTATGCAATTGCATAAGAATTTGGACATGACCTATGAAATGCAATAAAAGATCAATGAAGATAATAACATTTATCTACTTCACAGTTCGTAATGTGTCCAGTTATTTTATCAATTAGAAGGTAGAACACTGAACTTATTTGTTTTAAACACAATTAAGTTGTAAATTGAACTTACTAACATTAGCAGAAAATTTCTGAACTGATGAGACCTGAACATTATTTATTTAAGGTAAGAGAATAAGTCCTTACTCTTTAGTGTCATTCTCACTGTGTAGGAGGATTTGTGGGTAGATTGTAGTGTTTCATGTGAACCTCCTATACATAGGCATCTCTGTATCTCATATTGTAAAGACGTATGTTCATGAGACAAGTTTTCACTTCTTGGGGTGTTTGTATAAAAAAAATTCAATAATTATTTGGAGTTTATTTTCGGCACTTTGAGTTACTTCTGTACTCTATCCTGGTTTCTCTCTCATGAGCTCAGTTGCACAATTCAAGATCGTCCATTGTTCTGGTGACTGGGAGGTTCTTAGGTTCTTCAATAGTTAAATTAGGTACCCTTTTCTATTGTTGCCAGTTGCAACCTTTAAACGTACAATATGAAGCTTGATTTGGCTGACTGTATGCCTGGTCAATTTGACATTCTGATTTCGTGATTACTATTTTAGAGTATATATTGCTAACTAGAAACATTTTACTGATGTAGGGTGGTCGTGATACTGTATGGCCTCATGATCCCCGCTCTGGATGGAGTTACTGTGTTACAATTCCTTCTTGGGTTGCGCTTCCAAAATCAAGATCAAGTTCTTCAGATCCTGTAGTGGTACAGAAATTGAATGTCTCTCCAATGTTTATCTATGCCAAGGGTTAGATGTTGTTTTTCATTCTGCCAATAAGTATTTTAATCATGTGTTTGTAGTTGGGCAACTTTGCCCTAGATACGGTCAGTTCAGTTCCAATTATGTAACTTGACTTAGTGTAACTAATTTCTCACGTTGGCTGTGAATTTAATAATCCCATGTTGATCATGTCAGCTTGAGAAGTTGAGAACAAAAAGATTATCAGTAATGTTTTTGGAAGCTGTTGATTTAGACATTAGTAATGATGTCTCCGAACATTGTTCTAGAAGATTTAATTTTTGTTTATCTTGTAAAAAGATTAAAAATGTATGATTTTTATCTGCTTCTGTCAGCTTTGACCCGATACTGGTTATGATTATGGTCACAAAAGAGAAATAAAGGCGAGTCTTCTCATTTGAGGCTGACTTAGTGACTTCCAGGATAAGTTAAGTATTGTTCCCTGATTTGAATGAAGTGTGATAAGTGGCTCTTACCTTCATAGGCAAACACCAAGGATGTTAATTATGTATGGTAGATAAATGGCTTTTTTCTTTTTTTTTTTTTCTTTTTTTTTTTTTTTTGCCTTCTGCCTGGTATGTGTTTTTGAAACAGCTTGCCCTCATGTTTGTCCGATTAAAGTGTTACCTAGATAGGCCTTCAACAAACAATGGGGGAAACACTATGTAATTTTGACACCCATATATACCTGCGGTAAGCAAGAACTGAGTGAGAGGCATTCAGGGTACTAGCATAGTGGGGTGTGGTAGATTTATATTCAGCAAATTTATCTACTATATGCAGCTTACTTTTGAATCTATCCTAGTTGCCCTTGTGCAATGGTGACCGTATCTAACCTTTTTTACTTTCAACAGTTTTACAGGGTTTTGGTGGGTATTCAATCACCAGCAGGAGTTACTACTACACGAGGAGTATTAAGAAGATTCAATGATTTTCTTAAGCTATTTTCTGATGTAAGTGAAACTTTTAATAGCTTTCTGTCTTCAGTTTGATCAGTTGATGTGATTGGAAGATATTTTAGAGTAGAGACGTAGAGTTGAGCACATAATAATTGAGGATTACTGAGCCAATGTTCTTAGTTTGTTTATTTTGTCTGCTTTTTTATTTATTCAGATTAAAAGGACATTTCCTAAGAAAAGTCTCCCATCTGCTCCCCCTAAAGGTCTTTTGCGAATGAAGAGCAGGGCACTCTTGGAAGAGGTTAGTACAGTAGCTGACCAATCATCTGTTTTTAAACTCTTGGCTGAATCTTAAAATTGGTGAGCCTAACTATTGCAATACTCTTTTAATGACCTGCTTTAGCTATAATACCTTGTTTCATGCATACAGCAATACTAAATCCTTAAGCCCAAAAGAACAAGGAAAATATAAAAATAAAATAAAATTTTCTTATATTATCTTTACATTGATCCATTATTGATTGTTATGTGGGCATCAAATAATTGGAACAAAGTTTTTCCTTTTTGGTTGCAGCGAAGGTGCTCTTTGGAAGAGTGGATATCAAAACTTCTTTCAGACATTGATATATCTAGGTGTATGCCTGTGGCATCCTTTCTCGAACTAGAAGCAGCTGCTAGATCATGTATGTGCTCCTGTGCTCCGTTACAGCTAAGACATGTCTAAACTATGTGTGCCTGTTTCTTTTATCTATTTCTATTGATATGCACGTCTTATTCTCTACTCCCGTCTCCTGCACAAATAAATTCAAGTAAATTTTGCTTTATGTACTCCCTTCGTTTTCTTTTGTTCTTCTTGTTTAAAATCAAAATAATATTCACACTTTGTAGGAATCTATATAATATTCACAATTTGTAGGAATCTTCTAAATTATTCCCTATATGTAAGATAAAGAATAGTATTTCCAGCTATCTGTTATTAATAGTCAAAGTCTCAAAGATGTGCATTGACAACATGAACAGTCAACACAGGAAGCACAATAGAAATCGGAGGGAATACATTGGTATTGCAAAGTTTCTTTTAACATATACTCATATCATAGTGTGACCTGTAATGTTTATTATAAATTGGTGTGTATTATAGTGTTGTTATTGTTAAAAAAAACTGTTATTTGGAATAAAATGGCTATAAATAATTACTTCTACTTTTGATGGGAGGTAGAACCATACATCTTGACTGATACTAATGACATTTATCTGTTGTCTCAATTCTTCTAATTTTTTTAAAGTTCACTATTTTATTTACTTTCTCCTTTTATTTCTAGCATTTCAAGAAAGTCAGCAGCCTACTGAAGCAAATCCTTCTACAACTAGCAGTATATCTTCAGATCAAAACCATTCAAGTTTAAGCTTAGCTGCTCTTGCTGGAAGTTCATCGATCGCATCAGATTATGGTAGTGACACTGCTTATGAAACTTCTGAACTTGGAAGTCCTAGTTTTGGAAGGGATGATGTTTCTGAACTCGGTCTAGAAGAATTGACATTGGATGAAGATCTGACAAATCCAATGGAAAAGATAACCAAGTACAGCATGTCTAATATTGACGAAGGGTTGTTGATGGGAGAAAGTATTTTGGATCAATTGGAAAGTTTCAAAAAGCATAAGGTGCAAAGTAGACTCATTGCAGATAATGGGAGTGCTTCGAAGTCTGTCAGTTTAGCTCTTGATAGGGCAGGAAGTTCATTTGAGGCAGAGCCTATCAAGGCGGTCAATCATGTACGGAAGCCTTCAAATGAGAGTATAGGGAGTGACTTGAGTTCGTATAGAGGTGGTGAAATGTCAAATTCATGGACTCCTAACTTGTTCGGGGATGCATCTCTTGACCTCCCTAGTGGAGCTGAAGCTTCTAGAACCATGGGGAGTCCTAGCAATTCAGAACTACAATATAGTGTTGGAGATATAGTCCTACCAAGAGATCAGCAGCCTAAATTAGATAGAATCCTTATGATCATGCAGCGCAGATTAGTAACTGCGAAAACTGATATGGAGGATCTTATCACAAGATTGAATCAAGAAGTTGCTGTCAAGGAATACCTTACTACCAAGGTAATTACGATTTTGTTATCATTGCAAATAGCGTAGGAACTCATTATTTCTTTCATTTCCTTGTAAGGTTGTTTGTTGGTCACAGTCTCATGTGTTTCCTCTTTCCAGGTCAAGGATTTGGAAGTTGAACTTGAAACTACTAAAGAGAAGAGTAGAGAAAACCTCCAGCAGGCATTGTCACTTGAAAAAGAAAGGGTTACGAAAATGCAGTGGGATATGGAGGAACTACGGCAGAAGTCATTAGAATTTGAGCTCCAGTTGAAATCTCAAAAGGTTCATTTCTATCCGGTTGCTTTTTAATTTTCCATGTTTATACTTATCTTACTTCCTTACAATATTGTATAACTGTCTCGGAAAATCTCCAGGATGCTAAGTTGCCAGCAAACTCCACGAGGTCAGATGCTTTTCCAGAGAAGGATGAATTGGTGCGGGAGTTGGAAGCTACAAAAGACCAGCTTAATATCTTGTCAAAGCAACATGAAGAATTAGAGGTGAAATCTAAATCGGATATCAAGCTGCTTGTTAAGGAGGTTAAATCTTTGAGAAGATCTCAAGTTGATCTGAAGCAAAAACATGATGAATCAGTACAGGAGAAAATTGAAGTGGAGGTAGGTATTTTGGCTATTGTTTTCTGTCTGAAAGTGTTGCTTTCTCGTGTAATTGAAGTTGGCAGAATAAAATTTATTTAGTTTTTGGTTGGGGGTAGAAGTAAAGGGGTGAATTTCTTGTATTTTCAATTCTTTTTTGTTTTCCTAAGTGGGTGTGCCTGTCTTAGTTAAGGATATTTGTGCAAACCAAATAGTTATGGAGATGCAGTGCCTTCTGGATGTCATTAAGGTCTTGGTGAGTTGTGGTAAAATTTGGTAAATTGTAGGATTGCTGGTTAATTGGTGACCCATAAGAGTAAATTTGTGATTTCTCAACTAGTTTTCGTCAAGGCTCATGGCTGCTTGTTTATAATGCTGCATGATCCATGCTCCCTTTTTTAAGTAGAAACGTATCCTCAGTTATTCCTGGTCATATGTACTTTAACCTTGGGCACAATATGGATAATCAATGTTGTCAGCCTTGGTGTCAGATATATCATATATAGATAGAGATCTATATTGTTTTTGAAACTTTGAGCTTATCTATCTGTTGCGAATCGTCACCATGTCTTCTTGGCCGGCTGTTACCTATGAATCTATGATGGTCTCCTTACTCACCTGTAATGGCTTTTACTTTTAGCACTTGCCAGCAGTCGCTAATCTTACACCAATGGTCTGATTATGTCCCTGTTTCTGTGCCATCTTTATTTCATCTTCGTTTATTATATTATTTTTCAGCAATCTAGCAAACTTTTATGAGGTTAGGGGATCTTGTGTGTCTGGAAAATCGTAGTGTGCAAAATTTATGCATGACTTTGCCTTTACATCTGCACTGATGCTAAAGAATCTTCTTTCTTCCTCTTTACCTGTGCTCATGCTGTCATATTTTCTCAGCAACTCTTACAGCAAGAATTGGAGAAAAGTAAACTTGCTTTGGCTGCAAGGAGAAAGCTGTTACATGATTCTCAAACCCTTCAGACTCGCCTTCTGGAGTGTAATATCAAAATCGCAGATGATAACTTTGCGGTCGATTCATCCTCGGCATCAGATGTTTTAGACCTCCTTGCAGATTCTGACAAGCAAATTGATCTTCTCTTGGCAGAGGTATATGCTGCTTTAAAAGCGTCACATTAGTTCTGTTATTTCTAATTGGTGAATTATAATTTGTTCTAGATCTTCAAACAGTACATCTGCAAACATGCCCTATAGATATGTTATTGACTTGTGTTTATATGGATCCTCCCATTGACCAATTTATGCCAATATGTTTCAGTCTCAACTATTGGCTCCCGCCACTGACATGCTTTCAAATAGCGAAGATTTGAAGGCATTGGATCATGAGTTGAGGGCTGTGTTGAGAGAGAGAATTTTTGACAACGCTAAGCTGAGAAAGCAGATGAACTTTTTTATTCGTACTGCTCTCCAATCAGATAGTTCTACCAATGAAAATGGTAATCAAGGCTTAACTAGAGAGACTGTTTTGAAACAGCTTTTTGAAACATGAAACCACAAGTACAGATGTAATTTTTATTCCCCTGTCTGTGTAGCATGAGCAATTTTCTTGGATTGCTTGATTTAACCTTTGGCCTTGTAATTTTTCCTGTGGGTATATGAAATACACGACTTTAGGAAGCAATTCTATGTGAATACTGATAATGTTGTATTATCTCTCATTTTAGTGTTTAGCCCATTTTTGTCGTAATTATGAATAACAATTTCATTGAGAAAAACCTGAAGTTAATATTAACTTTTTCAATTGACATCATGGTGTGAACAATTTAGGCAGTGTTTGTTAAATAAATTTTCATTTACTTTGGGAAATCTTACCTCATTCCATACTTCAGTAATATTTGTGACTGATCATTATCAAGCATCAATTGATAAAGTTGTCAGAGCCTTAACTTGCAGCAAGCTTGTTTGTGCAATTATGCAACCCATGTAGTATTGTCCTATTAAATCCTTGGAACTCTAGGGTTCTCATCAGCTTCTTATGATTCGGGTTTGCTTTGCCATCAGTTGACTCAAGCCATATTCGACTGAGCACGGCTGCACATAGTCTCTCAGATATAGACATAGCTACTAAAACTACTAATCCTATCTTGAAAATCAACTGCTAAAACTCCCTTAAAGAGGACATTAAAAGTACAAGACTATAGCCATGAAAGTCAAGTAGGCTACTCTACTAGCTATCTATCGGTTTTAGGATTGAACCTTGCTAAATTTGCATATGATCATACTCTTCTCCTACAAAGGCTTATACAAGGCATTAAGGCCTATCGAAGATTTGTCCATTCTCATACTCAATATGAAATCTAGATAACCAATCAAATGTATCCAGAGGATTGATAATGAATTTGTAGCTGCTGCTCATGATACATAATCAATCAACATGATTATCTTGGCCAAAAATTTGAATTTTGGCATTCAATACATGACCTTAGCACGATGGTTCAAACAGAAACTACATATAATTCAGAGCATAAACATTTTAAGTTGAAGAGGATACAAACATTCTGTTGAATAAGGTACATATACCCAACATGAGTTTGGTCGTCTAGATAGCAATGAAGGGTAAGATTACAATCCTCAATACAAACAATAAACATTAGTGCCTTCCATCCTAGTTTTCGTTCCCTTCAACCTTCAATAGCGCTCAATCAGCCGCTATTTACCATCAAACTGCATGAGATGGAGATCGAAGCTCTGTTTCGAAATGTCCTTGCAAAATTTCAACTTGTTAAAGCAAATTCATCAGCCTCTCTCCGCATGTCCATTTTCGACCTACAATGATCAACATGAAATTCTTATGCTGTTATGCAAGTTTTGAAAGTCGTGAATAAAATATTAGGCAGTAATCAAGTAAAATCACTGTGTATTTGTGCTTTTTTACCTTAAACGACAGTCTTCTAACTGGCGTGGCTCAACAAGAACATAAAGTGGAGTTCCTCTAAGCTTGAACTTGTCCTGCAACATACATTCAGTCAAAATTAGAGCTGAAATGCAAAGAGGTATATATCAGAAGATTCAGAACTCATATACTTGTTCAAGGTGACTATCTCATAAATTCTGAGCAACAATCTACCAGAATTCTCCTCATGTCTAACTCAACAGTCCTGGGGAATCAGAAGTCAGAGAGGGGGGAAGGGGGGCCGGGGGTAGCCGGGTTTCCGTTATTTGTTGTGAAAGCTGTAAATCAATCTTGCAATCCTAAATATTATAGAGTGTTCACAAAATCAATCTATGGTTAGCAACATATTCTATCAGGTTGGTTGGTCTAGTAAATACAAATAGTAACTGAAGATTGAGCTCTTTCAGACTAAAAAAAGCAGTAGGAAACTTTTAAAGCAATTACCTTGACTTCAGGCAATCCAATTACACAGGCACATTCAACCACCTCAGCGCCAACCCGTTCTATTAACAGACAAACAAGTGTAGACTTAGCATGGCATTAATCAAATGGGCAGAAATACAAACATTGATGCCAAACAAAGAAGTGTGAACCTGAATTTAGTAAAGGATCATGAACTTACCAAGTAGTCCAATTGCTGCACAAAGTGTACCACCAGTAGCAACTAGATCATCGATTATCAATGCACGCTCACCAGGTTGAACAGCGCCAACATGCATCTCCAAACAGTCAGTTCCGTACTCTAGCTCATATGACTCCGAAATCACTTCCCCTGTCAAGCACAATATCGTGAGCATTTCGATCAAAGGAAAGACAAATTATTGTTCACTTGTGGCCCAAATCTAGGATCTCAGTCGTACAGAGGACTACCAAAGGTTCAAGAACTTTTATAATGTGATTATGGTTACTAACTGAAATGAACATACCGGGTAGTTTTCTTGGTTTACGCAATGGTACAAACTTTGCGCCAATAGCTAACGCAATTGGTGGACCAAACATAAATCCTCTAGCTTCAACCCCTACAGATAACAAAATTACAAATATAACGTAAGCTTTTTAAGCCTGCATTGTCCATGATAAAGGTATGAAAACTTGAAATGCACAATACTATCCATAAGATGTAGGAAATGACAATTACATTCTACAGTGAGACAAGTGATACTAGTTATCAGTTTTCGTGGCAACCTAAGTTCTTAAGACCAATTTTTGATCTCATAAGAGCGCAATTTTCCATTACTAAAAAAAACAGCACAAATTTTTAAGAAACAACTAGTTAAAACCTCTAGTAAGCTCGAGTAGTTGTGTTGGATACTTGGATCCTTAACAATCGACCTAGGAACGGATGCTTGACACTTCCTTCGAACCAAAATTTTGGATAATTAAATAGTAGTGTCCAACGCTTGTTCATATATGCCACACGCCTAGCAAAACAAGCCCAAGCAACATGTAGCTGATAAGCTAGCACCACAATATAACAAAAATTCTTCACTAGGAATTATAGGTCAAATTCACTCGTCAACTTGTGCAAAAGCCATGCTAATCGTCTCTACACAGTTGCAACTTTAGCTGATAACTAAGAGCCATAGAGGTCCATCACTAGCACATCAAATGAACATAAATACACCAAGCTATGCTTGAAATGGCCATAATTCACTTTCGGGAAATAGGTTTCACACCATCCACGATCATTAACCTCAAAACAGAAAACTAGACAAGAAAAAAGAACAAAAACATGCAGCCTCAAACATCGTTCGGTAGCTCCTCACCGTACAAGAGTCGTAATTGAGGCAGTTAGTATGTAACCCATTATGTCTTGGCCTCTTTAAGGAAAATTAAATAGAAAAGAAAAGCATTGTGCCCTAATAATGAAAAAGTTCCAAGGATGAATTGAGGTTTGATGTCTCACATATGGACCCATAACATAAACGTTAAAAAAGGACTATAACTAATTATCAAAACTTTGTTGTTTTCTGTTTGATCCAAGGCAAAGCCATAAAAGAAGAATGGGGATGGGGGGACTAATATGACCGGAGTAGGCCACAGGGAGACTTCAAATCTACTTATAATGTCACATCTCAAGATACAACAAGACGTCGAGTATATACTCCCTCAATTCAAAAATACTCCATAACAACTATAAATTATTATTACGCCGTAACAATCAGATATTCAAGAGTTAAATTCTTGTTATAAAACAACACCATGAAATTGAATATTATTACAAATACAACAATATATATTTCTACTTCATTGCAAATTAAATCTAATTTATCTGTCGATGTAACTTAATAACAGATTAATTTGTAAATGGGTGGAGTATGCTTATGTAGTCATCCATTCAAAAATTAATCATTGGTAATACTTAAATGATAAGGGCAAGCATTAAAAAAATATCAACAAGAAGAAAAAACAGCTTCCCTTGTAATAATTAAATGTACTAGCTATATTCTTTTAATAAAAGAAGTGATTATTTTACTAACTCGGATTCATAATCCTGATTAATACATATAAAATTGGATACTTTAGTCACTTTTATTCACCTCTTTTGTTAAAAATGCATACAAAATCGTCTAAAAAGGAGATTAAGGATTACCTAAAACCACTATAATTGCGGTCCCAGCCAATAATATAATGACAAATACGTGTTGGTAGATAGCATGAGTTGGCATTTTATATTGTTTAGATTAAAATTAAGAGACATTAAATTAATATGTTAAGGCTAACCATTGAAGGTAAAGCTAGTTCCTTGTACTAAACATTGCATGCAAATAAACAAATGGTCAATGATACATTGACCCTAAAGGTTATCGAGTTAGCGACCCTCACATAATCATCAATCACAAAGGTTAGTAACTCTCAGGACCGACCAAACATTTTCCGTACAAAATACACCATAAAAAACCCTGCATGCCCTGCCTTGCCCTGTTAGTGTAACCCTTGATTATATTAACCCGTGCCGAATTGTGTCTCACAAATATTAATAACTCCCAGGACTGACCAAACATTTTTCCGTACAAAATACACCATAACAAAATATGCATGCCCTGCCTTGCCCTACTAGTGTAACCCTTAGGATCGACCAAACATTTTCCTTAAATTAACATCACAATTTTAAAAGAGACATGCTCCAAATAAATAATATGGTTATAAAACATCTAAAAATGAACCCATTATCACCAAAATTTCAACAGAAATTCAAAAAAAAAAATTAAAAAGAAATTGACACAAAACAATTAATAAATACTGTAGTAAATCTGAAAATTACATGAAAAAAAAACAGAATTACAAAAATGAAAATTCTCAAACATGAGACTATAAGGAGCCAAAATAATAATAATAAAAATATAAATAAAAAAGAAGAGAGAGAAAATACCAGCAACAACAGAGATATTCATGTCTCTGTATCTGTCAACAAATATATCAATAGTATGTTTGAAGGCTTCTGGGTCCAATAATAATGTTGTTATATCTTGGAACATTATACCTAACAAATTCAACCACCATTTAAATAATTAATTATATTAATTAACCAGAAAATTAAATAAAAACCCCAGATATTTCATAAAATTATTAAAATAAGAGTGGAAGAAGAAAAACCTGGTTTAGGAAAATGAGGAACAACCCTAATGGCTTCAGAAATAGCTTGAAGCCTTGGATCTCCTTTCAACCCATTCTCAGCAGCAAACATATTTTCTCTCTCTAAATATATAACCTTCTCTCTCTAAAAAAATGGAAGCAGAATTTTCAAGTATAGAAGTAAATTTAGGTCAAAATTGAAGATGGGTATTTCTGGGAAATTGTTATTTTGCACAGTTTCTCTCTCCAAATATGTTAGGAGTTTCAGTTTCTCTCTCTAAAATCTGAGTTTTTAGTTTTTTTGTTGGTTGGGTGAAGCAGAGTATGGTAGTAGAGTGGCAGTAACAGAGTAGAGTAAATAGTGAGTTGTTGCAGGAGATTTTAGTTTTAGTTTTTTTCCCTCCTAAAAATGAAATGGGTTGTTTGTTGTTGTGTATTTTTTTAATTAATTTATGGAAAAAGTATTTCTCTCTCTAAATCTGTGGGTTGATATGAGAGAGAAAGAGAGGAAAGTGTTGGGGTTTAAATAAGCAGTTGTTGGAGTGTATTTTATTGGGAGTGTGGTGTGTTGGTTAAAACCAATGTACTAGTCTAGTCTTTACTCACTGCTCTAGGTTTAGAATAAAGATACACTTGTTTGTTGGGAAGGTTTCATCTACCTTTTTTACTTTCAACTTTTACCCCCCAACAACACAACATGTCAACATGCAATTAAGAAAATATTTCTTTGGTAACTTGACCTATTAAGGTAGAGGTGATCAACTATGGTCTGGCTCGATGTGACCTGAAAAATAGTACGGGTTTAGACAAGCTTAATATATTTTTGTTGAAAACCCGAATCCGGCCAAAAAATGCCCAATAAAACTCATTTTGGGTTGACAAGTCTGCTATTTTTCGTGTTTAGACGTGAGATACGATGCTAAGGCCATGACAGGCCCGACCTGAATTTTTTATCACCTCTACATTGAGATTTTCATTACTCTCTTTATTTTGGATTAATCGAAATATTAATGTATAACTATTCCCGTTTCAGAATAAATAACACATTATCAAAATTATGCTAATGCTTGATTGATTTTAAGTATGTAAGAATTATTAAATTTTTGAATATTATTTTAAAAAAAAGTTAGTATATATTACTCCGTATGAAACTTCATATTTATACTTGTTTCCTCTATTAATTTCATATTAGTTGATACATTTATGCACATTTGCGACATGTCAATACATACTTTTAGATGTAAGTATCTTTAGAATTTTGATATCTGGAAAATAGATGTTGAATTGAATCTAATAAGACAGTGCATGAGTACATTTTTTCTTATCACTAAATCACAAAGCAAAGTCAAAGAAAATTATGTAAATAGACAAATAGTGCATAAAATTAGCACGTGTCAACTAAAAAGAAATGGATGAAGCTTTAACCACATATTGCATGATAAATTTTATGTTTAATACATTACTTAAAAACCTACGGTCAAAAGAAGTATATAAATAGTGAATAAAAGTCAAACATGTTAATTATTTTGAGACATACGAAGTGTGAAGTATAGTATATAGAACATTGAAAGGTGAAATCTGATTAGGAGTTTATAGCTAGTGAAGAACAACAAATAATTAATGTAAGTGGGGTTGGTGAGAGGAAAAAAAAAAATAGAAATTGCTATTGGATTTGGTGGGAGCTAGAGAAATATAATAGAATAGTGAGTTTTAACTAAATAAGTAAGTGGTGTAATTTATTAGATATGGATGAATAAGGCAAGTGTTGCGACTATTATGAATCATTTGAGTAGTGCAAGTATTATTTATCATTTTGGTTGGTTGGAATTGATGAAAGACAAAGTTGGTGGGACAAAACCATGTTTAGCTCATCTTTTTTATTTGATGTATTTTGAATCAATTCTAATTTGAATTGATTTTAACCTTACTTTATACACTAAAAAAACTGTCAAATGAACTGCCATTACATAGAATTGCTTTCTACTTAAGATAAATTATTAATTAAAATCCTACAAGAGAGGAAGAATACTTCGAATAGTTCATTATAGTACGGAGTAGTAAGTAGTGTAATATATACTCGTAGTACATAACTTCCTCAATACACAGTTACACACTACAGAGCACAATTCTTTTAGTAAAATGAATTATAGTTTCTCATACACATTGCAAATTTGTTTGATGAAGTGAAATATTCCGTACGTAGTAATTTGATACAATGGTGCGCGGAGGAAAGTGCATGGTGCACGGGGGTGCAAAACCGCAAACGAACGCAAGGTGAAAGTGGTCAATTTACTCTACTTTCTTTGCTTTCCCTTGCCTGTTGGGTTCCGACTCTTATACTCCCATGGGCCATGGTAACTTTTCCAACCCATTCCAGCCTACTCCAATCGGTTTTTTTTTTTTTTTTCCTTATGTCATTTCAAACATGAATAGGGTCTTGTTATGTTCAATTTATCATCGAGAAATATGGGTATTGAAATTATTGAAGTGTAGCATATGATATCTAAACGTAAAGACTCAAATTCATGGAATTAAAGGTCTATTGTGATTGACTAAACTGAGCTGAATTGAACTGAACTTATTGGAATTGAACTGAATTTATTGGAACTGAACTAAACTGAACTGAAAATAATATGAAGAGAACATGCCCTAAGTTGAGTATGACCCATCAGGGGAAGAAATTCTCTTACTGCTGAATTGCTCGTGTATGTGGAGAACAATTGTTCTATTATAAGAATGGTAGCTAGGAAGGTGACTAATCTATAAGGTTGTAAAATACTCATTCTTTCTTTGCCTTATAATTTTAAGTAGTTACTCCGGTCTAGGACCTTACATGCATTTCCCCCTCCTACAAAGCAAGCCACCAAACTAATCACTACTCGGTAACTACCCTTAGCTTCCTCCGGTCCTCCCACACAAGTTACTACCACTTTAAGTCCTTAACTCTATTTTAAGCCCTTAACTCTATCAAGTTATTTTGTTCAATGGAAAGTTATACAACATTCACTATACCATCCCATTATTAACAAAAGACACTCACAAAAACCTACAAATATACGTAGTAGTACAATGTTAACAAGTGATAAAATATCATAAATATATAAACGCACATTTGAGAAAACATATATAGATGAATAATAAGACGAAGGTAACATGATTTTGCAAGATCCAAGCAAAACTAAAAAGGGGTCCCAAATATGTCATTCGTTAGCATTGATTGCAGGCATGTTAGTTATAGTAATATCACAATCTTATATGTCTTTTATTTGATGTAACATTTGGATATCAACCCCATTATTTTAGAATCCGAGATGCTAAAGAATTCATAGTGTAAATTTATTTGGGGTCTTGTAAATTGACGCCTTTAATTACTGTATATGTGTTGTCACGACTTACGACCCACGTTAGACAGCTTTTTTAAGGTTTAGAGATGGATGTATACTAGTTGGTTCACTACTTGAAACGTAATTGTTAAGGGTAATGAATGAGAATTTAATTAGATGTGGATTTACAATTGTTCATGAATCACTAGCTTAGCTTAAGAAACGAATCGGAGGAAGTAGTACGCATTTAATTCCATGACATATTGATTATATTTACGACCTTTTCTTAATTAATTTTTGTCTTATTTTGTAATTTTTTGGAGGTTGTTAAATGGCTAACTATAATGAATAAGTAAATGCAAGGTTGCATGTGAAATATTTACATGTTTGATAAGGAAATGATGTTTGTTTATTTCTTCAACAAGAATAATTCACAATCATCGGTTATTACTTTATTAGTCTATTATGCCATTATAGGGTTCCATATGATATATCATTGCATGTGAGTATATGATCGAAGTATTGTGTAATTCACTAATTCATTGAGTGAAACAAATTCCAAGCCAAATCCCTTCATTTTAAAATAATTAACACAATTTGAATTTTTACACTATTTATACATTTATAATTCTTCATCAATGTTTTGATTCAAAACAAAAATTATCATGTATGGGGTACTTCGTACAATATTGTTAAATATGTACGGGTACTATTTTAAAGTTTCATTATGGAGTATCAATTTTTTCATAACTTTAACTAACACTTCATACATAATTACACACCGTATGTATTAATGATCAACCTAGTGCGTTATAATAAAACAAGTTAACATTACTCCAATCCGTACCTACTTGATCGATCACAAAGATCAAAAACCAACGACTAAACGAGAATATAAGTAGTGATTATATGGTTGAATATAAATCCTATGTAAATATTTCGAGGTCCCCGGAAATTGACGGCTATGCGTTGTCAAAGTTATGTAATCAAGCTCATAGCCCATGGCCTAGCTTTTAAGATTTGGAGATGGAGAGTGTTTTTATGGTCCCCCTTTTTCATTTTAACTTTTTTTTTATTTTTTTATATTTTACCATGATGACGTGGCGTTACAACTGGATTCATTTAAACTGAGCTGGAGGGTCCACGTCATACTCCTAGATCTCAGCCGTTGATTGTGGGTCTACAAAAGGAATGATACCATCAAAAGATTAATTGTGTGACACGTGGAATTCGATGGAATAATAAATGGAATTGTGTCATTGTCAAATGTTGACCATAAAATATTCATTCTTTAATTGGGTGGACCCTACATTGGATACGATGATCTCATCACATTACACTTTTGGCAGTACTTCTTCCACATCAATTTCTTGTGAGTGTGGTTCACGCTCCAAAATTACTTTACCGTACAGTAGAAAATTAGAAATTTACCCTTGAAGGGTACATTTTACTCATCTATTTGGTACATTGAAATATTGAATGCCCTTTGCATTTAAACATTTCAAGGTTGTTCATTTCAAGATTTCAACCACTCGTGGAGGGATTTATGAAACATCGTTATCGAATCGAAGACAAGATTTTTTGATCCAATTTGAGGTATATTTTTTTTGTATTTTGAATTTTACTGCGGATGTTATATGTTTGTATATACGAGTTGATTTTGATGAAATTAAATATAAAGCCAGGCGAATATCCAGACAAAATGGTTGATGTCTGAAAGGCTTTTAGTGGGGCATTGCATGAATCCGAGAAAGATTGAACTCCGTACAAACATAAACAATCTAGTAATTATTCTCCATAACATCACAATTGGAGATATCAGTCTGGCCTACAATGAATAATATACTCTATATTACTCCGTTTGTAATTTTGTATGAGATTATTTGGTTTGCATATTTTATTTTATTTCAATCGAAGTACATTCAGATAATTTATAATAAGTTAAGTAAAAAAACAATTTCTAATAACTTCAACACAATTGTAGACAAATAAGGTAAATTAAAACAAATTAAGTTTTTTTTTTTTACATAAAATAAATTTCAAATAAAATAAGACAAACCAAATAAAGACTAAAAATTTATTCAGAATAAGGCTTTGGTGTGCACAGAAGTGGAAAGGGGACAAATTATCATGGCTCAGTAAATTGCTAATGACTGCATTATGTGGACAATACACTTAAAAGTATGGTAAGTTTTTTTTCTTTTTTAATGTAACAAAATTGAGTACATGAAAAACGAAAGGAAGAACCATGAATTGAATGGAATAAATCCCATTAATGTACAAGTAGATTTTAGAGGTGACTACTCAAAGCATAAAGGCCAACCACACAAAAGGCAAATTTTTCACTAGGTTCCAAGCTAATGATAGAAAACAAGTACTAGTAGTGTTCATACTTCATAGTGTTGTACGGTTAAATTTAGGCATGATGTAATGAACTAATGATGCTATAGATTAATATTGAAAAAAAATTGTTACTAAAAGTAAGTACTAGTATTATCTTTTTTATAGTATAAATATTATTTATTCTTGAAAACATATACGAAGCACCTATTAAAATAATTAATTTTCAAATAAATTTATTTCAGAATTGTAATTTAGAGTCACCTATAAAAATAAAGCAATATCAATTCAAATTTCATTCCAATTGCACTACTCCGTAGTTTGTAAGATTGATTGTGTTCTCATTCTTCTCAACCACACTAATATTCAGAGATCTAATATCCGAAAATACACAAGGAAAAAACTACTTGTATAAGTGTTGCCTTATATTTGAACCTAATAGTATTGCATGAGCTAATCATACAAAAATGAACAAGAATATTGTTAAATTTACATGAGCATAATCTCACTCCTTTAATGCAACAACATATACCAAGGGAGAAACCTAGAAGGGTGATAAGACGTATAGAGTTGTGGGAGAGATGGAGTTTCATTGTTACCGATCAATGTGGGGTTTACCGTTTACGTAATTAAAAGATTGTTGTATGTGGCTTTTTTATTTCTCATTCGAAAAGAGCTAGAAATGAATATAAAATAATTAAGTGGTGTTTTACAACTTATCTTGTATGGTACTCCTATAAATTATGGAGTGCAACTCTAATCAATTTATTTCTTATTAGGTTCGTGTCATGTTAAGGTATGTTCTCTTCAAATTATTTTCGATTCATTTCAATTTCAATAAGTTCAGCTAAATTTTTAATTTCCTCCTCTCATAAAATACTTAGTTCAGTTCAGTTCAGCTCCTATAAGTTCAGTTCAGTCAATCAGAACAGACCCTTAATACCCCGATTCCCAATCCACATGAGACAAAAGCACGCTTGAATTCACGCGTTGAAAGAGAGAGTGAAAGAAATACCTCACCAGTGACGTTGAACATGATGTTAAGGGCCAATAAAGGAGACAAAATTTAATGTACGTAACACTGTTCAACCCCCACGCGCGAGTACGTCATCTCAACAAATAAAAAAAATAAAATTAAATGTGATAGTAGTAAAAATTAAGACATTACTATAAAATTGAATCTAATATCATAAAATTAGATACGCAAGATTTGGCTCCCTCTTCTCTCTCTTTCTTTGTCTCCCACCACTTTCAAGATTATCATGGTTTGATTTTATCCCATCATAATCACATTTAATCTTAACCGTCCAATTTGGTTTTTTGGTGCAATATCTCAACCAAGATATTCTCCTTTTTATGGTAAAAATATTGCAGAAAATATACACTCCCTCCGTTTTTAAATACTTGCTCTATTTCTCCATGCACAGATTTTTAGGAGAAATTGGAGAAAGTAATAAAATATGGAGATAGTGGAGTTGGTGGAAAAATAAAAAATTGTAAAAAAAACCAAAAGTAGAGAGAATTGAATGAAAGAGAATATGGAATTAATATTGTTGGGACCACTAGGTGAGAGAAATTAATTAAATATTGTTAAAGCTTTTCAAATAAGAAAATGGATCAAGTATATAAAAACGGCCAGAAAAAAAAGTGGAACAAGTATTTAAAAACGGAAGGAGTACTCATCAATTTTTCAAAAAAAAAAAAAAAAAAAAAAAAAAAGGTTTAGCAAAGTCTTGGTACAAATTTAACATAGTACATTAGTGCTGTTGAATGCCAGTATTGCTTAAGCTGTTTTTGTTGATGGACCACTACTACTAGGCAGGCACTAGGCATAGCTGCATTTTCTGGTGTACATATAAAGACCGGTAATCCATGACTATAGGCGTATATTTCGTCTGTATAACTTTTATTACTCGTATATATTGGGGTGTAGATCTTAAAATATATATACGAAAAATACTCCATATCATTGAACATACTTAACTCGAATTACAATAACAATTGGTTAACCTTTTGATAGTGTGAAAGAAAAACAACTGATGGGAATTATTTTAGCTAGTCAAGCGATCATTTTGGAAAATAAAATAAAATATTTCCTCCGTTCTTTTAATATTACACCACTTGCCTTTTAAAGAAGTTTCACAATTATTGCACCATTTCTATTTTAGGCCAAATATTATCTCTGTTCACACTGTAAATTCCCAACATACCGTTACTTTTTCACCCTTATTCTTTAGTTTAAGTTTACCTCACATGGACACTTTTGTATTTTTACCTTTCTCTCGCTTTCTTTTCCCACTACCAAAATTATTGTGCCTAACTTGTATGGTGCAATATTAAAAAAAAACGAAGGAAATAAGAGGCTTCGATTGTACAATGCGAAGTACAAAGTATGTGTTTACTCTGTTTTGACTGTATGAATAGAAAAAAGTAATTATATGCAGATTAAGGAGTGTGTATATACAAACCAATAAGATCTACCTAGACTGCATATAAACATTGTGGAAGTAAAATTTAACTTAACTAGGTTAGATCCCGTGCCATGCACGGTGATCTTTAGTTATATATTATAGATTGAGAAGTATCATATTAATTATAATCATAAATTAGTCGAGAAATAATAAAAGTATGTGATATGTTAATTTGGTATTTGCAGTTTTAATTGTAGTTTTTCAATACACAACTAAAATAAAAGTAGGCAAAAAATCTGAGCAATATTTTTTCTTATTGTAAAATAGGCCACCAATTATTTTAAAATTTTTGATTTTTGGTGTATAATTGCCCAATTTATTTTAGAAAGATTATAAATCTTTTATTCTAAATATAATAATTACTACGTGTTAGTATGAAATATGTACAAAAATAAAAAATAAAAAATTGTAAATGATTTGTTTCCTTAATTAAAATATTTTTTTTTAAAAAAAAATAAATAACTAAGGACACACCAGGAGATGACCTGTATCATTGCTGGTGTGTCTTTTAGTATATAGTATTGATTGATTGATGTTTCAACTTTCAACTTCATTCAATTCCTATTTGCACTACATAATTCTGTGTATGATTGTGTATAACGCTTTCCTTTAAAATATAAACTAATTGCCAAACAAGTCTTTTGTCTTGATATAGTTAACGTTCTATATATGTTCCATCATCCATCTATTCAAGCTCTAAATCTTATAATTGCAAATAGATGCTAATCTATATCATCTAAACAAGTAACAACCATAAGAATTGACATTTATCATTTGATTGCAAGCATGAAAGAGGTAGTTAGTACTGATTTCGCATTTCATTTCAATTGTCTTCATAAAATCCACACTAACTGTTCTCGATGTTTCATTTCAATGAATCATAACTCGACACATAATAATATAATAAACAATGCTTTTCTCTTCTATATCTAGATAATCATTGAATATTAGTATGTGGTATTAGCTTAACGAAGGCAACTTCTTAGCATAATTTAATTATTTATTAACCTACATATTTGAGTTGTTAGAAGAAGATTAATTAGGATAAAAAATTTGCTTCAAGGGACCCAATTAAGTACGAGAATATGATCTAATGCTACAACTCTTACAAGTATAATATTGTTTAGTGGATAAGATGATTGTACTCATGATTTGAAAGGATTTTATTGTGTTAAATTATGGAATAATTATTTGCTTGTTCGTGTTATTCTCGTAAGATGACATTGTTCATAAAAAGTTGTGTTTATTACCAACTTAGCAAAGATTTTCGAAGTTTAACATATATTTTAACATATATTCTAATGCATAACAAACTATAACAATGTTATCTTTAATAGATATTGTGATTGGTTGGAATAAAGAAGAACTGAAAATCAATCAACGAATATGAACTTGACCCGATCTGATCATGATTCCATTGCCTAATCATTCAAATAGGACTCAAACTAAAGTGATTCAAAGTAGTCCCAAATCAAACCAACTCTTTTGGCAAGTCTAATTTTTGTCCTCATTGAAATGAAAGAACCAAGATGATCAAGATGAAATCTTTGCATCAAGGGACCCATGTTTGTACGAGAATAGGATCCAATATATAGCAGTATAATATTGTCAGAAAGGTAATGTAATTGCATTTGCACCTCGTAGTCTCGTACTAAGGAATCATGATTGAATTTTATTATCTTTGTAAAAGAGGCTTTCACACTTGGGAATCATACTTTGTATTACTCGTATTATCAATTCTCTTATCAACTAAAGGTATGTTCACTTCAGCTTAATTTGAGAGCAGTTCAGTTTAATTTAATTCAGCTCCAATCAGTTCAGTTCAACTCTTAATTTCCTTTTCTCATAAAATATTCATTTCAGCTCAGCTCAGTTCAGTTTAGTTTCAAGCAGTTCAGTTTAGCTCAGTTTAGTAAATATGAACATGCCCTAAAAATGTCTCATATACGTTTTAGAATATATATGTTTCATTAAATTTATTTGAAAATAAGAGTATAAATCCTAAGAAATTTATAACAATACAAACATAGAATATATGTTGGAAAAACAAATTATGTACAAATATGAGACAATCTTAATAGAACAATGCATGAAAAACTATCGATGTTACTACCTAACCTCAGCCATATGCATGATTTCATATATTTGCTTTGTAGTAGTTTATATGATTGGTATATATTGGATTAGATACTCTTTTAGATCCTATGGTCTATGTGATGAATTATCATAATATATTTGCAGACTTACTTTAATCATGCTCTTTTGAGAAAGACATTTTAGAAAGAAAAGGCCAATTTTCTTTTTAGGTCATACATATTTCTTTTTATGAATATTCGTTTTTTGTGAAATCAAAGATTAGCATCATCTTACTATTTGAATTTTTTCTTTTCAATGGATATGGACTAGAGAGATTGATTGGTTGCAATAGATTTGAATGAAATAAGGATTTGAAGCCTTTTTATTTTTCTTATCATTGCATCATTGTGTTGAAAGAATAAAGGTCCATTAAGTGGCAGGAGCCCATAGTTGGAAAGATTAAGTCACACTATTTTTGTCCATTAATATAAATGTCAAAGGATACTTTTTACAGGACTAAGTTAATATTGTGTGCTTATCATTATGACATTTGTGAAATCTACTCGAGTTGAAAATCAGATAATAGCTTACACAAAAGCTATTCCCTTATATTTTTTGGCCCCACAGTGGTTAAGTTTCTTTTAAATTTTTTGATTTTTAAGAGCGGTAAATGAGAAAAATAGTGAAATTAATGTAGTGGTTGTGACAGTAAAGGTGTGTGTTTTTGTAGTTGTTGTTTAGAGAGCCAAGAGAGGCGTGGGTGAGAATAAATCCCAGGATCTCTTGAAATCAGGAGGGAGCTCTAACCACTTGAGCTATCCCTCACTCTCGTAAAGATACGGTTCTTACGATTAAAGTAGTATAGAATAAACTTTAAGTGACGGAATAATAATAGGACAGTAAGACAAATATTAACGAAAAAGGGAGTAATTTCTATTTTCTTTATGAAATTAATTAAGTAGACCAAATGACACGAGGAAAAGATATAGATGGAGGAAAATTTACCTTTATATGAGGATAATAGTTACCCACCCTTATTTTCACCTCCCACCACACCACTACACTCACACTATTAGTACCGCTTCTTTACATTTACTTTCATTTTGTGTGGTTCGATTTTATTACTCTAATAATATACTTCCTCCATTTCTTTTCACTTGACACGTTTCTTTAGTCACGTTTGCCAATGCACTGATTCAATCATCAATATCTTTAATTATCAAAAAACAAAAATTATGAAAATTTGATATTTTGAAAGTATATAACGTGACGAATCTAACAAGATGCCACATGAATATATTTTTCATTACGTATAAAGCACAAAACACGGTCAAAGAGAGGTGTGTGAATAGTGCTAAAGTCAAAACGTGTCAACTAAATACGGAGGTAGTACATGACTCTAAATCCAAACATGTAAGGCAAACAAATTTCCCCACTAAAATTCCCCTTGGATAAAAAAAAAAAATTGTAAAATTGTACTCTATGATTTGTTTATTATCCCAAATCAATTAACATATACTAAAAGCGAACCTAAAATGACACTTGTCACAATGTCATTAATAATTTTCCCGCCCATTTTACTTTCCGTATTTATGAAGATTTTGTAAGGAAATCATTTGATAATAATGAAAAATATCTTTCTTCCAGTTAAAATTCTTAACAATAATAACTCTCCATATAAACCCAACTAATACATTTTTATATTTACTTTTGAATTAATATTATATTATTATGAGTAAATTTGTTTTATAAAATTCAATACAAAAATAACTCTTTAAAAAATTAATAACAACCGTGCATTGCACGGGATTTAAACTAGTTCCCAATATAAGCAAACCCAAAATTACTACAAATAATTGAATGAACAAACGGGCCAACCCAAGTAAAGGGGCTTTTTGGGCCTATAACATGTTAAAGCCTACATGTTAAATTTGGGATCAAGATCATAAAACAACGGGGCTGACCGGTTCTTATTGTGGCCGATGGGTTACTTTTTGGGCTAACTATTAGGCTACCGATCCGTTGGCCATGGCCAATTGGGCACATAGTGACATAGAGATACCATCGATGATTTTAGATTGTGGATTTCTTGTAAAAAAAAAAAAAAAAAAAGATTGTGGATTTCAATTAGCTTGATTGATTATAATCCTGAAGGTGATAGCTAATATATGAGATTTCATCACTACTAACAATTAAAAGCTATTGTTTTTATACATTAGCCAACATGGTGATGTCTATTGATCGTTTTCTTGCCTAGGTGACGGCCCGAGCACATCGCATAGATGGTTATGCCCTTAGCAAAAAGTGCATGAGATCCTTTGTCGTCTTTACCAAACAAGGCCCTGTTCTTTAGAGCTGCTCTACTGAAATATGCTCTGCTCTGCTTTGTTCTGCTCTGCTTAGAAACTCAAAAGAACATAGCCCAAGTGTGTGAGACCTGTCATGTGAATAGTTTGAGGAACAACAATAATTGTCTCGTGGATGATCAACTTGTTTAGTTATTTGTAGCTTTAACGAGTGACACTCAATATTTGGATCAAATCATGTCTACATTATTGCCCTTCTAACTCATCTAAATCCAGGAAAAAAAAATCATATTTAATTAAATCTCAATAAAATTTACTTTTGATTTAATTTTCACACTCCATCTTTAAAATGTTGTACCATATTTTAGAAACAAATATTTTAAAAAGATTGTTTTTTTACTTTAAAATTCCACTTGTTATTTTACTTGCCCTCTTAATCTCTCTTTTCATCAATAATTATGATCACTTACATGCAATCAGTCAGTCAGTCATACACCAATTTGCTCTTATTGTTAAGTGTAGGATTTGGGGCAATCTTTTAGACACGAAGAGAGTATTATTTCTTTTTTTCGCTTATGTTCTTAATCAAATTATTACTGTTTAAATTCCCGTAAAATCTACAAATGAGAACATATTATTTGTCTCGAATCGATATTTTTGTGTTCACACCACATTGGACATAATTTAGCTCCAAATAATTGTGTTTTAACACCGTAACTAAAACATGTAACTTCCTTTTTTGGAGGGCTGGGGTCCTTAGGGAGATGCGTGTATCATGTTGGAAGCTTGGGACCATACAAATAATCCAACATAATAAATTTTGCCAAGGAAACTTCAAGATTATTGTCATCTGGCAATGATGGCAAGTGGCAACAACGAATACGAGTGGCCCACGTGTTAAGTCAAGCTACTTCCACCATAAACTCCCTCCACAACATGGATATGAGGTCCTTAGCTTGTTGACTACTACCAAGTATTACTAGCGAACATATTGATCAATTCATCGTTATACGGAATAGTACGTAATCTTTGTTGGTGAAACCTTATACAATTTAATGTTCTTCGGATTAGCAGGCTAGATCTTATAAAAAATGAAGGAAAGGTTAAGAGAATTCTTACGTTAAAGGTGCCTTACCTTATTTAGTAGTGATTAATCCTACAACTTAAAATTTATGAAATACTCGTATAATTCTTTTCCGCTATCACTACTCACTAGTAGCTTTTTTATAAGTGATACGTAACCAAAGATATTTAAGATGATACGGGGTTATTACGAGTTTGCGACAAATAGAAGGAATGGAGGGAGTTGGAAATTAATACTCCACCCAATTTGTTGGCCGACATCTCTGCAAGCTTAAAATGATGATTCATTCACCTTGCTTTCACTCTCTAAAAGTAGACTTCGTACTTGCTATTTTTTGGTTCCACGCAATGCACGATTTCGATTATTTGAAGGACTTTCTAAAAGTAGAGCTGGTGATTTGACATGTTTGTTACCTTAATGTTAATTCTTTTTCAATCCTTGTTAGAGGTCCACTTCTCAGGATATGAAAATTCATAAGTAAATTAATTGGTAAAAATATTAATTTTACATCATAGCAAAATACCTTATAAAATATTCAACACACTAACTACGGAATACTTAATTGTTTTTCCTTTTGAACATCATAGAAAAACGAGAACACATCATAGAGAATGAATTCACACACTATAAACTACACACTTTTGAAATATCTTTATTGTTTTATTTATAATTAAGGAGTTATCTTTCATTGTCTTGAATAAACTCTCACTTAGTCAACTCAATATGTACCCTGTAACAAAAGCACAAAACCGAACAAATATGCCTTGGAATAATTGAATAAATAATCCATATTCGGAGTAAGATTTTTATCATAATACAGAGTGTTATTTATTTATAAGAAGTATGAAACTACTGTTAAATACTTTGTATACAACACAATCACCATATTTTAATCAAGCAACCTGGGTGGAGATGATGAGCTCAAACTCGTAACCTCACAAAGTGAATTCCCCGCTACCTATATTTTGTTGGGAGTACGAGTATTCCTTTAAGGCTTTACCTTTCTCTTTTCTCTCAAACGTTGACCGCGGAAATTGATTAATTTAACTAGATACGAGTATGTACTACGGAGTAATTAAAAGTTAACCTTGGCTCTCGCAGCATCCTACATGCCGGTAAAAACAAACTGCAAAACTATTTGGCAGAGAAACCCTCCAAAAGCCAAACATAGCTTTCCCAAATGCTTAAAGTTGGCCTTTCCTACATTTCCCTCCCCTTTCTCTCAAAATTCCATTGCCTATAAAACTCTAAACTCTTCGTTTTGATTGAATTAAAGGGGCACTTTGGTGCCCAACTACTCACTTTCAGTCATGGGATTCTCTTCTACTCTTCTTCCCCATTTTCCTGCTTCTTTTCGCCGCCATTATTTCAAGGTATTTTACTATTTTTGGCCTTATATAGTTTCAGCTGGGTTTTTCATATTTATGATTATTATATTATATGTTTCTCTTGTAATTTGTTGCATTTCTTGTATTTATTTAAATAAAAGTGACCCATATTGGGGTTTAGCTTTTAAAGTTTTATTCTTTGTTAAATTTGAGATTCTGGGTTAATTTGAATATTTAATTGAGATTATGGGTTGATAGGAATATTTAATTGAGATTCTGGGGTTTTATGATTGTACTAAGTAGTAAATTATGATTGGGATTTTGCTAATTTTGGTATGCTGCTGATTTATTGTGTTGTTAATTGGATTTGAGATGATTTGAAGTATGGTGATGTTTCATTGAACAATGGTAATCGATGTAATTTGACTATGGTTACAACTTACAAGGGTCTTTGGTTCTTTGTGATTGAGTGAGGGTGGGAGAGGTTGATGATTTCGGTTTCGATTGAGAATTTGGGGTTAATGGCCTAGACTTGGTTGGTTTGGAATCCATTGTGCAGTTAAATGTTAAGAAATCTTTGTTGTTGTTAAAAGAGTTGTTATCAATGGCCTAGAATTAATGTATTGTTGAATGTTAAGAAATCTTTATTGTTGCTGAAAGAGTTATTATCTGATACTGAATCTGTACCTGGACTAGAGTAGTATGCAATATGCAATTAAAGCACTCACCTGTTTTTGTTCATATTTACTGTTCTTGTGGAGGCAGGGGTCACCGGTTGACCCCAAATGTTGGAGTCCACCTCTCACAATACCCTTAAATCCATCATTTTACTAGGGCTCGATGTAGGTTTGTAAATAGGTGGTTTAGAAACCAGGAACCACCTATGGTTTGCTCAATTGGTTCCTATCATTGTTCAAGTGGTTTGCTCGTGGCATGCGTTTATTTTTGGTAGCTACTTATAATATTTTAATTTATAATCTAGGTGTACTGGAACAGTGCCTTTGCAATTGTTTGACAAGGCGGCTACATACATGGGAGGATCTTAAAGATTTAGGTTGCACTATGAACCCAAATCTTTGATTAGCCCTGTTCCATTCTTGCAGGACATGTATACCATACTTTCTGTATGTATGTTTTAGGCCGGGGGGTATCCATCAGACCTAATAGGGTATCTAGAATAGACTCAGCATCTCCATGTAGTACTTTTGGCAACTCTGAGATTAAAGATCATAAATTGGCTTACCAATCTTGTTCTTCTATAGTTGGTCGTTTTTCTATTACTACCAAACAAAATAGTTCAAGGCTACATCATGCATATATGCTTCTGATTTGTCTAATTTACTCTCAAATTCTTTCTTTGACATTCATGTAATAGTTCTGTGGAGCTCATTCCTAATTTTTTTTTTTATCCCTGCAGTTCTGTCCTCTTAGGGTCCATGAGAGTTATAAGGCATTATCTTTTGTAACAACAACAAAGTGCTGTGCTCTTCATGGCTCCAATTCAATCGTGGGAGATAGGAAATCCAGCATTAACAACAATGGGACACCTGAGCCTGCAACGGTTCTCTTGGATAGGTTGTTTGTACAGACACAGAAACTGGAAGAACACATGAATGGGAATTCTAATTTTTTTCAAGATGTTGAATCAGACCTGAACCTTAAAAATCTGGAGTCTGATCTTGAGGCTGCACTGAAAACCTTAAAGAAGAAGGAGGAAGATCTTCAAGAAGCGGAAAGAATGGTGATGTTGGAGCATGCTGAATTAAATCAAGCAAGAGAGGAGTTAGAGGGCCGAGAGAAGGAAATTGCAGCAGCTTGTTCCAAGCAGGAAGAATTGGAGGATGAGTTAAGGAAGGCTAATCTGAAGATAATTTCTCAGGCAAGGCATATAGAAGATCTGAAATTAAAATTGAAGGAAAGAGACAAGGAGGTTACTGCAGCAGAATCTGCATTGCTGTTGAAACAAGATGAAATGGATAAAATGAGGTGTGAATTGACACAGAAGAATGAAGAAGTTGCCAAGACTGAAGCTCAGCTTATAGCAAAAGCTCAGCTCTTGAATGAAGCCAATGATGTAGTGAAAAGGCAAGATATCGAACTTCGGGAACTGCGTAATTCCCTCCAAGGAAAGCAACAAGAGATAGCAGAATTGTTAAGTACAAAACAGCTTGAAACAGAGAAGTTAAAAGACGCGGAGGCCAAATTGGAGAAGCAGACAATGGAGTGGTTGCTAGCACAGGAAGACCTAAAAAAACTTGGGGAGGAGGCGTCCAAGCACATAGAGGAGAGTAAGGAAACTATCGAAGATTTTCATAGAGTTAAAAGGCTTCTTGCTAATGTGAGGTCTGAGTTGGTCTCATCGCAAAATTCCTTGGCTACCTCAAGACAGAAAATGAAGGAGCAAGAGCTGGTGCTGGAGAAGCAACTGCTGGAACTTGAAGAGCAAAAGGAAACTATTGTGTCTTACATGAATAGTCTGAAAAATGCCCAAGCAGAAATAGAAAGTGAAAGAGCAAAGCTTAGAGTTGCAGAGGCCCAGAATAAGGAATTTGAACTGGATCTATCATTGAAGAGGGACCTATTGCGTGATCTACAGGGGGAATTGGATAAGGAGAAGTATTCTTTGCAAAAAGCAATCAAGGAAGTGTCTTCTCTCCGAGAGGATCTGAATAAAAAGAACAGTGAATTTGAGAAAACAAATAGTCTCTTGGAGGTTAAGGAAAAAGAATTGGTGGACGCTAAACTAGAAATTCAGAACTTAATATCTGAAAAGAAGTCCCTCCAGCTCACCTTGCAAGAGAGAGATTTGGAGCTCAGTACTGCTAAGAAGAGATTAGAGGAGGTGAACGCTGAGGTAGCAGAGTTAAAAATGCTCTTGAATATGAAGGAAGATCAGCTTATCCTAGCCACTGGCATGCTTAAAGAAAAAGACGATTACACTGAGGCAATGCAGCATGAGCTGGTTAGTGCAAGACTGAAGGCTTCTGAAGCTGAAACTGTGGTGGGAAGAATCGTAGATCTCACTAATAAATTGGTAATATCCACGACTGATGACGAATCAAGTGACTTGGGTGAGTATCCATCTCAATTGTTAGGAAAACCTGTGGAGGATTTTAGCTCGCAGAACACACAACTGGAGGCTGAACTTGAGTTGACTAAAGAGAACCTTAAGGTAAGAGAGATGGAACTTCTGGTTGCACAGAAAGAACTTGCAATCAAGGAGGAGGAGCTGGAAAAGGTCATTCGAAGTTTAGAAGTAAAGGATAGAGAACTGAAAGAATTGAAGGAGGAAGGGCTTAGAGATGCTGATACTTTGAAGAAGCTCTCAACCATGGCAAAGGAGAGTTCTGGACAGCAGAATGTAGATGACTTTGCAATTGAGAAGCTTCAACTGGAAGCTGCTCAGCTCGAAGTCGAGGCTGCAACTAGTGCTTTGCATAAACTTGCAGAACTGAGCAGAGAGCTACTTAATAAAGCTAGCTTGAACATCGATGCTGATCATGAGGTAAATGTATTCCCACAAAATGACTCTGGACCTAAATTGCACGTGATTGAAGAAAATGTACCCCTACATCATGGGTTTGACTCCGACTCAGATACAGTTAAAAGTAATGAGTGCATAACAGAGATTAAAACTGAAGTTGCCCGTCTTTCAGCTTTAACAGAAAGGTTAGTCCAAGAAGCTGGTGCTGTCTGTGCTGCGACCTAATTACAGCATTGATTATTTGATTTTGGTGTTATGGTTTCTGTTTGTGTGTAAATATGCATATTTACTCTATAAGTATCAGATTGATTCCTTGCTAGAAGCTTGTGGTATGGCAGTGTTGAGTTTTTCTTGTTCATGTATTATATATACTCCAATACCTGTGCCAGTTTAAGTTACTTGGTTCTGTTGTAAGTCTGAAATTGATGAGATTAGGCAGTACATAATCTGATAGGAGTTTCAAGGTTTTAGTTTACTGGGGTTTAATGTAAGAGTTCTGACATACTATTGTCTATGATATCTGAGCCATGAATAGGATAGTTTGTAATAAAAGCAGTATTGTTTCATGTGGCTTCTGGACCTGCTTTGCATCGCAAGGATCTTTTATAGCCAAGGCCTTGAGCAGTTTTAGTACCCTTTGTTTTGAACATAATAATATATATGAGAATATTTGCCTGTGTACTATGGATTTAGAGTTTTTGACTAATCTTCTGCTAGTCTATCTGTTGAATAATGATTATTATGTGCTCGAGGTGAAATAGTGCCCGAGTGGATCTCAACTGGCTTTGTTGGTAAACTTTTTGAGGGGGCACAAAAAAGCAAAGTATGTGTAGCCTTTGATTATTTAGCATTGTTAGTGAGGTCTTTGGAAATCGTTGTTTAATGATATGTGATCTATTTTAGATTCTTTCTGATAGCTTTAGAAATCTCAACAATATGAAAGATCGAGAATCACAATTAAGTTTCATAACATAACCGCACCATAACCGCACTTGCATACTATTATGTAACTTATCAAACTACACATTAGATATGAGAGAAACCATGTTACTAGAAAGCTTTAGACAGTCTCATGATGATCTTAACCCATTTTATATTGTACAAGTACTTAATTGAACACTGGGGTTTCATCTTCACTCGAGCTCTACAATTCTCTGGTTACTCTGGCATACTCCATCCCCACTGATCATCAACAGGAATTTCCTCAGAGAAGGGCAATTTTAAGATGGTAATGTTGCCAAATATAGGATGAGGAAAACCTGGAACATTCAAGGGTTGATAATACTGTCTGTTTGCTGAATTACCCCCAATAACTCGCTCTAAAATATCAGTAAATATGCGAGCACAAACATCAGTAATGAAGTATTTTATGCCATCTATAGTTGTAGACTTATCAGCAAGCATTATCTCTAAGGGAACATTATGCCCGAGGATTGCTGTAGTGAACGCCGTTTGGTGAACTGCAGGCCTGCCTTGATTAGCTGCAAGGGAATTTAAGCAAATAGTTGCTTCGTCTGCTACCTTGTTAACAATGAAGTTTGAAGCCTTGAGAAGCCTAGTTACAATGCAGGGGAAATGGTTGCTTTCTAACCAAAACCAAAATGCCATAACTAGTATGGAATCTGCTGGATTGCGCGCTAAGTTCACAACTAAGTGCGTAAATAAGTCGCGATTTACTCCGTGATATTGGTGAAAATCGTAAAGAGGAATGGTTATCATTGCTACTTTGCTACAATGCTTCAAGCTAAGAAAAGATGGATATAAATTTGAGAGAATTTGCAAGGAATTATATAGGGGCGGATCGATAACGTTTATGCCAAAATGTCACATAATCAAATCTTACATTTTACGCCATATGATATAAACCATATATAAACTCCAAACGTAGCATACTAATACTCCCTCCGTTCCACAATGATGTTCTTGTTTTGAATCTTTGACTTTTTTAAGAAAGAGATAATTTTCTATATTTTCTTAATCTATAAAAATAAATATAGTAATGTGGGATCTAGTTTGATTCGTCTTAGTGAGTAGATTACTAATATCTAACTTTTATAATTTTTGCTAGAGTGAGATTAAAGATATTTGCGGTCAAAGTTAGGTCAAAATTTACATCGATCTACGAAACAGGAACATCGTTCTGAAACGGAGGGAGTAAAAAGCACCTTGTGTGGAATTAAGTTCAAATTTTTGTAAAATATCTTTTCTAAAACTTTTAAGCGGAAATTTCGCTAAAATAGTGCAAAGTGTAAAGTTTTTCTATAACTACAAGAATTTATACATGTTATTGAGAGAGCTAGTAGGGATTTATTATTTATAAAATAAACAATCTAAGTTCCACAAGCTGCATGATAAGTAAACTAAAAGAATCATAAAAAAAAAAAAATTGAAACTTTGTATATGGTTATTCCGAATGTCTGATTTAACCTTTTAAGCGAGAATCTTGCTTAAATAAATGCAAGATTGTCCCGTTTGTTAGAGCTTTTACGCGAAAATTTTGCTGAAATACATGCAAGATTATCCTGAACGTCTGTTTTAAACTTTTAAGCGAAAATCTTGCTGAAGTAATGTAAAAGAGATACTGTACTTTATCTCCGAAAATCTGTTTTTGAATCGACTTCGGGCCTGTTCACATATACTTAATTTCAGTTCAGTTCAGCTCCAATCAGTTCAGTTCAGCTCTTAATATCCCTCTCACATAAAATATTCATTTCAGCTCAATTCAGTTTAGTTCAGTTCAGCTCCAATCAGTTCAGTTCAGCTCAATTCAGTAAATATGAACAGGCCCTTCATCTTAAAATATCATGTTAATCTTAACACTTTTAAGCGATAATCTTGTGGAAGTAATGCTAAAGAGATGCTTTATGCTGAATATTTGTATTTTTAAACATCAAAGCAAGAACCTTTGGTGAAAAATGCAACAGAAATACATCCTTCTCTCTTTTTTTTTTTTTTTTTATTTGGGAACGATTTATACTTCGTACATGTTTCTTATGATTATGGTCACTAGGAAATAGGAATGTTGAATACTGTAGTGAATACACATGACTTTCAGATAGAGGCAAAATAAACCCACTCAAAACTCAGAATACAAATATAATTTACCTTGATAAATACCATTGAGTTGGTCCTATGGTCTAGCGGTTAGGACATTGGACTCTGAATCCAGTAACCCCAGTTCAAATCTCGGTAGGACCTTATTTTTTACCTTTTCGACATTTTTTTCCCCTTTCTAGTTTCTACTCTAAACATTATAGTGAGATTAGTGACGCAAAAGATAGGAATCGACTTCTGCTTCACTGCAAAGTTTCATTAGTCCTAAGAAATCATTTACGAGTTTGCGGAGGACCGTCTCAGCCCTCTCTCTTGATGACCATTGATCTTAAGCTTCGCGACTTCACCCTAACAAAATGAATGTCGGGACTTAGCACTATGAAACTGTCATTACCCTGCATCTGCTGCTCCCTATGGTCTTGGACAACAGGGTTTGTGACACATTCATGTCATAAACAAGCTATTGTGAGTGCTTGGAGTCAGTATCCAAACAATGTACTCAACTCCATACAAAACTCGAGTAAAAATAGACATGCACATTGAGATATATATAAATAATTGAACAAGATGATTTAATTCAAAAATATTTACATAGATGGATAAACTGAACAAGGTGAATAAAAAAGGCATATTTACAATTTTACATAAATAGATAAATTGAACAGAAAGATTAAGATAGAAATATTTACATAGATAAATTTGGAAAAGATGTTTTGATGTGAGAAATATAGACAAGCATATGAGCCCCAGAATGAAAACTATACAGTTTTTAGAGTACTACTTCTAAGCAGATATGTTCAACTGAGAAAATAGAAAAGTATAGACAGCTTGGTTGACGGCCTCATACCAGATAGTGTACGAGCCAATTTTATAGGTTAAGTCAACAAATTATCGGAAATTACCTTCTGTGAAAATTATTGTGGCCACAGAAGGGGGAAACCAGGCTGAGATTTGCCGGAGCTATCAGCAAGCTGATCATCTCTCTCTGCGTTGGTTCCTTGTAATTTTTCTCTTTTCATCTTTGGTTTAGTTATCTTCGTCCCCACGAGAAGCCCCACTTTCATGGCAGTAAACAAACCCAAAGCAACAAGAAGAGGTCTAACAGCCCAGTGAATATCCTCAAGAAGCTGATATTTCTTCAGAACTCCCTGACAGGAACTGAAAGAGACTACTTCAACTTCAGCAGGGTCAGCCAGGAACCGATCTTGTTTCTGAACAAAAGGTAATCTTCCTGGAAAGTCCACTATCAGGCACCCATTTGGATGAATATGTAAGATCTTCCCAGTATCCCATGCTCCCCTCTTTCGTGGCCACTCAAAGCGAGGATTATATACATTGGCTCTAAGGCGTACAAATTGGCCAACATGATAAGGCTTTGCCATCTGGAGTTCCGAATGGTTACCCTTCCATAGTGTTTCCAACCCAATGAATGCAACAGATGCAGTTCCATCACGATGGATGGAATGAAGGATTCCAACTGGTGAATGCTGTTTTTGCTCCTCTCTCAGACGCACCCAATCCCCAGCAGCAAAGCCATGGGTGACACGCTCTAACATGGATGTCCGGACTCTAACTGGATCATGGATTCCACGAACCCTCACTAAGACAGAGCCATCCCGATCATCACTGCCTTCTAAGCCAACAACTTTCCCCTCTGGAACAAGCATGTTTTCAGATTTGGAGGAATTTGGTTCTTTTCTGGATCGCACAATGTCCCCTTCCTGAAGAGTATCCTTGGAAAGAAACCACTCTGTATAATACTGCTGGTACGGCCTGCCAGAGCTGCCACTAGTGGGTTTGCTCCTCAGAATAAAAGTTGTCTCATCATTCATAATTGCATCGTGTGATCTGCAAATCAGTTACAAATATAGTGAAATGCAAAGATTCACATCATAGATTTAGAAAGAATGATCTGGCTAAAAAATGGCAAATACTCAGAAATATATCAACAGCAAATATTTTTACAGACGTAAGATCTAGCGGCCAAATTGATTTCTTTTTTAATTCAACAAACCATCATCCTTCCCTTTTGACACAGAAACTGCAGAATTACAAGGTCCATTCTCCTTTTCCTTTTTCCATTCTGAATTCTCCCCCCCTTCTAGTAGCTTAGCAATTGGCATAATGACTTTCTTTCTTAACGCAGACAGGTTCTTTAATGTGACTGCTACATAAGTGAACAGCGCTAAAAGGAAGTTAAATTCCTGTTTCTTCGGAAGCTAGTGCAACCAGATAGATCCCAAAGAAAGAAAATGAGAAGATTCTAAAAGTAGACATGAGAGATGGGATTTAGGAATAGTGAACGTATTTTTGCTTCCCCTTCAACTCTCTAGTTCAAACTTCAAACACGAATTCACTAATGGGAACTGGGGACCAGATAATATACAATACAGGCAACACAGGCTGAGCCAAGGATTCTAAGGGTCCATAATAAGCAACAGTGTGCTTCCAGGAGAGACTTCAATGAAAAGGCATGGTCTAAATTCTGTTGCAGAGAGGGAAAAAAAAAAAAAAAAAAAATCTACCCAAGCTATTCAGGGAATACAAATAAAAATCAGTTTTCACTCCACATCACTTTCCTTGTGAGGATATTTGGTGAGGAAAATTTAGACAGAGCGGTGATTTTTAAAAGTGCGTAAAATCTAACAAAATGGGTCTATAATTATAAATCTCAAAATTTTATAGCCATTGGTATATTTATTTATTTTGTATATTATTTTTGGCTAAAACTTGCTGTTAAAAATTGATATTGGAACACATGGCTGGATCTAATTGGTTCTGCTATCTTCATGAGGAAACCCATATTTCCTCATGTTGTGAGGAATGTTTTTCCTCGTGAGGAAAACCATAAGTGACCGTGGATGTGAGGCGGTGAAGAACAATTTTCCTCACTAGCATTAATTTTAGCGTAATTGGAAGTGCTCTTGCTCTAAAAGCTATAATAACTTCTCATTTAAATTTAGGTTAACCAATTTGATTACAGAAAGCTACCTATAAATGATTCTTCCACAAACAGGAACTCCAAGTTTATGACTCATTCATGGATCTTCCTAGTAAAGCTAAAGCACAAACACATCAGCAATGGCTAAATTAAGAGAATAGCATGTAAAAAGTAATTCACTATTCTCACTCCGGGGCGTCAAAATGCTTCTAGCACGAGTTAAACAATGAATATATTTTCAATTTTTAGGTAACAGAAAAAAATCTACCTAGTTAACAAAACAAACTTGTATGCTATGAATCTATGATGTGGTCAGCTAAGCTTAGTGTTAAAAGTAAGAGAAGGCGGGAGAGTCACTTTAAGATCAAATTCCTTAGATTATTATTTCCTAGTGTAAAATAAGAGTGCTTCCAATTTACTGGAAAGCAACAACTTACTGGAAAGCACTGGTTCCATGCAATATCAGGTAAGAATCAGAGTTTCACATCACATTTACACTAGTGTCATAAAGAAGCCAGAAGAAAATAGAACTAGGTGAAAAACACATCGAGTCTTCTCTTGAAAGGCAAAGTGGACTGACCTTTTTAATGCCTGCATTATGTCAGCCATCAGAGGGCGATTTCGGAAGTCAGGTTCAAAGCAACCAGAAATGACATTTTCAATCTCAGGAGGAAGACCACTTGGTATCTGGGGTTTTTCTCGATTAAGAACAACTGATCGATATATTTGCTGAACTGACCTTCCACACCAAGGTTGATCACCCGTTAGCATCTCCAAGATAGTGCACCCATATCCCCATGAGTCACTCTCAAATGATATTGGACCTCTTATCTCTGGCTCCCACTGTTCTGGAGCCATGTAATTTGGGCTTCCTACTGTGAGGGACATATCTGAATTTGACAATGAGAGTCCCATAAGAAGATAGGGGACTCCAAAATCCCCTAATATCGCTTGATCATTCTCATCGAGAAGCAAGTTAGAAGGTTTAAGGTTGAGAACCAGAATTTCTTGGGAGTGTACTTCCATGATTGCTTGCGCCAAGTTTATTCCATACCTATAGATTAAAAAAATAGACAATGATATGAAATAGTACAATAAGATCAATAGCAACATACTTTCATGTTCTGAATCAAAGCATGAATAGAAAGGCAGAACAGTTGTAGTAACTAGTATTCATCAGCCACTAGCACCTATATTACCTCAAGACATCAGGCAATGAAAGTTTTCCTCCTTTAGAACGAGCCATCTTGTCGCCGATTGATCCCTCATAGAATTTCATGACAATGCTTATCTGTTGAATTACATCAAGGTTACAAATATGCAACAAGGATGCCTAGTCAATGGAGAAATTGAATTGTTGCTGACATCAGACATTAATTTTTTTTTTACCTTCCCATTTATAACTGAAATGCCATGCAGCCAACAAACACCTTTCATTCCATGACACTTGGGAAGAACATCATCAAATTTGTCCAAAAAGGTTTTCACGCTATCTTCCTTCATTAAGTTCAGCATTTTAATTGCCACTTCATGATACTCATCATAATCTTGAGCTGACCTATGATGGGTTGCCAACCAAATGTCACCAAACAGGCCCCTTCCAATTCTGTGCCTGAGTCTCAAAGACGATGGATCAATCCATGGCCTAGTTTCATTTGGTGTCACTACAACGGTTCTCATATTATCAGCATCTCCTTCATAGAGCACAAACTCAAAAGGAGAGGATTGTTTTGATACTAGCTGGTCAACCATATCTCCTGGAAAACAGCAGGTATTAGAAAAAACAGTCACTGCTTTGTATTCTGGTAAAGTTTCGAGTGACACTAATACATCATATAAGATATACTCCCTCCGTCCCCTTTTGATAGTCCCTTATGGACAAACTTTAGTCCCAAAATGTTCACCCCATTTGTTTTTTCCAACAACCATTAATATTAATTTTTTACCAAAATTTCTTCCAATTTGCAACAATACTTGTGCAAATTTAAATTTCCCATGTAAATTTTGTATTTCCATGTACTTTTATTACTTTCTCTCTCTACTGTTTTGCATACTCAATATCAATTTACCTTTTCAATGTAATTTTACTATTCTTATTTATGTTTATTAATTCACGTGAAAAATGCCCATAAGGGACTATCAAAAGGGGACGGAGGGAGTATGCAACAATACACAGCGAATGCATGCGCAGTCCAGATATTATGTGTCTAAATATCCTGAAAGTATGAATCAACATGATTTTATAAAAAAAGCTCAAGGCGCACTAAGGCAATATGGGTCCTAAGCGTGCCACGGTGCTTCATTGAAGTGAGACATACTAAATAAATGTGAAAAGAATGGTGTAAATAAAGCCATGTGCCTCTTTGAAAGCATCTCGTCTAGGGAAAAAAGCACTAGACCCAGTAAGCCTAGCACCTTAGTGCACCTTAGTCCTTAGGTAAGCCTTTGTACTCAAGACCTCAAAAATTTCTTAGTCTGTGATTAATTAAGAAAGAAAAATAAATAAACAAATAAATAAATACGTGCAAAGGGGTGGCCTGATTTTTACATATCAGAATTTGGCATGCAGAAATAAATATTAACGAACAATCATTATGAGCAAAAAGAATGGAACAAATTATTGATGAAGTGACAAGGACGAAGTCTCTTGTTCGCCAGTCCCTGACCCGGGGGGCAGAGGCTATGAAAGTCATCTCAAGAGCATTAGAGCCAAGGGAGCTTATCCCATAACAGTTCCTAATTGTTAGCAAAATAGTAATGCAGTGTTTTTAGCATGTTTTAATCAACAAATAAATCACACTAGCTCAGTATCACATGAAATTACAGTAATGCAGCAATACATTATAACAACAAGTCAAAAACTTTCCAAGTATCATACATGATAAAACAAACTCCCAATGAACCAACATTGAAAACTAGAGATAACAAATCACACGAAGCATTGCAACCAAAGCATTCCTTTAGCCCAAGCAACTGAAAATTAAGATCTTTGAGACCTCCAACCAAGCATTACAGCATTTAAGCTATTGCATAAAAATGTCCACATGTAAAAACTAATTGAAGGACAAACCAAAACCAAGCCCTAACTATTCGCTGAATCCCTAATAATAATCCTTGCGATCAAAATAACACACATAATTTATTTAACAAAACTGACTGAGCTTCAAAAAGGCAATACAACCGCCCATATCCAATTACTAACAGAGAGCAGAGAACAACAAAAGCTGAGCTAAGTATAAAATAGAAACCTTTGTCAAATATAGATTCAGGTATTGGCTAGTAGCATAAAGTAGACCCCGGTAAAACCTAATCTAAGGAAGAAGAATGAGAAAGACCTATGTTACTCAAATTCCTTATTTCACATCAAATTCCGAAGTAGGGATCCTCACAACGATATGGGCACGGACACTTAAACACTTCATTTGAGCCAGAACCATGGAGAATATACACAAAACAGCCGAGTAGACACTTGGACACGTACCCGAGTCTGCAAATCTAAGTAACATGAGAAAGCATAAAACTTCTTGTTCTCTTCTCACTCAAAAACAATCTTTGCATGTAATAGTGGCAAACAAGAGAATTTGTAAACCAAATTCACAATAAAAATGATTTCAGCTTTTGCTAACGCCCAACAGTAGGGCTAAACTGCTAATGAAAATATACAGTTCACAAATCTAATTTTTATGCGTCAATAAGATACACACAATATTGTTTTCATTCGATCCATTTTACACCAAATTAATCACAGAGAAAACAAGAATAAAAATGGGGTTATAACGATCAAAAAACCAATTCAACAAAATTAAGTCAAATAACAAGAAAAATAATCACAACCCACATCATAATAAAGCAAAAATTGACGATCCCAGATTACATAACATGAAAATTCATCAAAATAACAAAATCCCAGAAACCTGAAAGCTGAAATTAGAAAGAAAAACTCACCAAATTTGACAAACGAAACGGCAAATAATCAGGAAAATTGAAAGGGGGCAAAGAAATTTAATGATTGGATAATCAATAAGAAGAAAATTTTGAGAAGAAAAATGATAATTGTTCTTCCATAGGGTTGAAAACAGTTGGACACATAGGTGAAACGTTAAGTACAAGTTATAAAAGGGTGGAGTGAGAAAGTTTGAGACTTTTGCTGAGTTAATGAAAGATGTTGAAATTGGGAAATCCTAAAATTCATGGAAATCCGTAGACAAGGGAGAAATATTATGAGATTAAAGAGTTAAAAAAATTGGCAAATTTGGGAAATCAGGTGGTTGTTTGTGGCTTTGGGTGGCATACTGCTAACATGCCACTGCGACAACTCACTCTTTCTAATTGCTCGTAAGTCATAACGGTTTATTTCTCATGGATTTATCAAATTACTTGTATTTTTTCGGTATGGATATGATCGAGTTTAGTTGATTAAAGTCAAAAAAATCAAATCAATATAATTTTATCAATTATTTTTTTTTTGGTTATTTTTAACACCATTACTGGATTTATAGAATGTTGGTTATTTTTTAAGAAATGATAATAAGTGGCAAGTATATTAATCAGCTTATTTCAAACTAGGTTAAATAGAATCAGATCACTTTGGATGACCATCCGTTCAATTCAAGTTGGTCTAAAATTAGGCTTAAGTCATGTAGACGCATACTTGAATCACTTTTGTGTGATGGATTGACAATATGAGGTTTTCTTTTTAACAAAATCAATACATTATTAAATTAGATTATTATAGGCTGAGTTGTTTTGCCAAGTTATTTTATTTTATTTTATTTTATTTTTTTTTTTTAATTTTGCCAAATTTATGTATATTAGATAAACCTCTGTTTTTTAAGCAAATTGGATAACCCTTAAACAATACTAGTAAAAAAAAAAAAAAAAAAAATTCATTTTTTCCTCTCATTTAAACAATTAATCACACAATACAGGATGCTTAAATCAAAGTGTAAATTTTATCAAGCAGTTAGTTTTGGATTTATATCACATAATAAAATGATAGAGGTGCAATTGGTTTGAAAATGATCCTATAATATTCCTTGTACGTTTTGTATGCAAAATCCTCTTCCACACGAAAATATAGTTCTATCTTTGGCATGATTTGTATATAAGAACCTTTAAATTCATTGATTTTATTCATTTTTTGATATATACTTCGTATTTAATCAATTAATTTAAATTTGAATCTACGGTGTAATGTAGTCAACATCAGATGAACTTAATGCTCACCAATTTGAGAAGTTTATTATAGGTATATCCCTTATATGTCTATGATCAATTAAAAAACAGAAATAGTGTTGGTTCATTTGTCCTTTATCTAGGGGCCAAATAATTTGATATTAGACTAAATACTTTACCGCAAAATCATGAGCATCAAAGTTGAAATGGCCGAGTTGGTCTAAGGCGCCAGATTAAGGTTCTGGTCCGAAAGGGCGTGGGTTCAAATCCCACTCTCAACAATTATTATTATTTTTTTTATCCTGCAAATCAAAAACTCTCACATTGTTTGCCCTGTACTTTCTACCCAGCTCTTGCATATCAAGCTAGCCAGCTAGACGATGTAGGCTGGGAAATTGCTGAGTAGTGGATTATGCTAGTATGTTATCTGAAGCGACGAGCCAGATAGAGGAGGTTACATATAGTTGTTCGATACGAGTACATCTGTACATGGCTACTTGGCTCATGTTATGCGAAGAAAGCAATGGATCTTTTCAGGGAAATAGAAAGCTCGAGTTCAAGTACATGGAAGCAATAGTATGATTGCTGGACTGGCACAGAGCAAATTTCACAAAACTTTCATTCATTTAAAGCAAGAAATGCTGGATTCGGGTTTCAGACCAAGCCCTGTGGCAATTTCGAGTGTTCTTTAACAATCTCAATGGAGGCAAACAAGGACATGCTCACATGCCGATGCAACTGTTTTCATTAGAATACCTCCTGATTTCTATTGAATTTAATTACATTCTACTCTGTATTAAGCATTTAAATTAGAGTTCTTCCTCAATCAAGTAATAACATAACTCGATTAAGTGAAATGATCATATAATCACATAGAATAACAAGACCAAAGTATACTAATGGTCACACATCCGCGACGCATGCCAATTGCCATGTTACAAAATCCAATCACAAAAATCCTTAAGTTAGCACCATCTGAGTTTCCCTGTCATTACATATTTACATCACAAAACATTTACTTTTATACACTTCGTATGCAATTTACCAAATTGGATAACTATAAACAACAATTATTATCTCTAATTAGAATGGTAAATCCAATTTTCACATTATTCAAGTATTGTTCTTTGAGTCTAGCACAATATTACTACTCCGTGATTCAAATTACACTATCAAGGTGACTATTAATTCGAAACAGAGTGACAACTAACATCCCAAAATCCACAAAAAAAAAAAGCATAAAGGTATGATTTATAAAATATAATCATATTCATATATCATAATATATCCATTGTTATACAAAACCCAGAAATTAAAAATCAATTAACAGGAAGAACCTTCTTAACAATCTCATCACTAAGATTAGCAATCTGAGAATCAAGAGACTTAATAGTATCCTCCTTCTGCTTCTCCAAACTAGCCAAAGCCTCCTGAAGTTCAACCTCAATCTTCTTCCTTCCTTCAGCCAACTTGGCCTCAACCTCAACCTGCGTCTCCTTCTTCATCTTATTCAAAGCAGCAGAAATCTCAGCACGTGCAGCGCGCATGACAGCATTAGCTTGTTCCTCAAGCTGCTTAACCTCAGAAGAAGTATCCTTAACATCAGCAAGCTGCTCTTTAATGGTGGCATCACGTTTATCCATGAAATCGCCGAGAGGGGTGTAGTAGATCTTGTCGAGGGCGAACATGAGGAAGAGGAATTCGGCCATGATAATGGGGAGAGTGAGGTTGAAATCGAAGAGGGAGGCTTTCTCGATTTCTTCGGCGAGGGAGGGGTGGGGGAGGAGGTAGGAGAGAGAGAGTGGAGCGGCGGAAATGGCGGCGGATTTGAGGAGAGAGAAATTGAGTGGTTGTTGGGGGAGTTTGAGAAGAGGGGTTTTGAGGAGAGGGAGTTTGGGTTTAGGGGTGGACGGTGGTTGGGTGGTGGGGAGGGATTTGGAGGAGGAGGCCATGAGCATGTTGGCCATTGCTGGTTGTTATGGTTGTTCTCTGTAAATTGTGACTGAGACTGAGAGTGTGGATTTTGTTTTTTTATTTTTTTGGAAAAAATTGTGGGAAATTTTGATTAGGGAAGAAGATGAAGAAGAAGAAGAAGAAGGGGTGGTTTGGGGGAATTTGGGAGGGGGAATTGTGGAAAAGGTTATCCCAATGTATGCCACACAATTTGGGATCATATATTGTGGTACTTAATAATTTGTTTTTTTTTTTTTTTTTTTTTAGTTTATGAAAACTACTTTTAAAAAATCTCTTTTGGCCCTATTAGAAAGGAGTTGTAGTGTAATATTTTTATTATTTTTTAAAATCATAATCACTAGTGTGCTAATCGAGTTGAGCAGCTCGCGAATAACTCAAACTCAGCTCGGTTCAAGTTGGCTCGATTTGAAATTTTGAATTCGACTCGACTCGAAACTTTAACGAGCATAAGTCAAGCAGATTTTATTGGCTCGAAACTTTAGCGAGCACAAATTAAAAATATAAAAAAAAGTTTTCGAGTCGAGTCGAGCACTCCTCAGCTCGTGATCGACTTGCTCGATAAGCACCCCTAAGTAAATTCAACTAGCTTAATTGCTCAAAGTGTAAGGTTGATACCTAAAATTTGGTATAAAAATTGATAAATGTTATTTTTATTGAATTTGATTTTTAATCTTGAAGCTTAGAAAAATAAGGATAAATTTCACTTGTCCCTGCCCAATAGGAGGTTGGAACTTGAAGATATTAATAATTTGAAGGTTACCAAGTTAGGGGAAAGAAAATTCAAATTAAGATTGTATTAACACTTTATTAGCTCAAGCAGCTGTAGAGAGTGATTGGCCTTTCAATTGAAGGAAAATGTATCCTAACATTATCATCAATTCAGCTTTGATCACATGTATGATATAAATAACACAGCTTTCTTCACTCTTATAACAAGAGATTATACTTGAAGTAATTACCTGAGATTTTCAAGTAGCAAAGTGGATATTCTCTAACCCTTTTCTCTATTGTAAATGATTCCCTAATAGGAAAAATGCACCTGAAATGCTTCTAATTTGTTCTTCCTCTGAGAAGAAGCATTAATACGAAAATGAAGTACCATCTCAAACATACTCAATCATTTAACATGATTGCAGACAAATGACAGAAAGAGTTTAAAATTTTCATTGATGCTTGTTTGTATGTGACAGTGTCAGATGCTACAAATGAATATTCGGGTATGAGGAACTGATCCTAAAACTGGGTCTCATGCTCTACACAAGCATTTGAATTACTCCCGTGGTATGAATGTGTATACAACTTTTTTGTGATATTATGTTTATACATGACTATGTCCAAGAGAAGCCATTCCAGCTGAGGTATTTCTGTGCAAGTAATACCACTCAAATTTCTACCTGTGAAACTCTGGAAGAATATCGGGAGTGTCTCTTTTCAGAACAATGAAACCAACCTCTTACGCCACCAGCACCTGTCCACTTTGATTGATTGGCTTGCCCTTCGAACTTCTGCTGATCATTGTTGGAAACTCTTGAATACAAAAACCACCCTCTGAATAAATGGGAGAGCATAGATTCACTGCGACTCGAGTTATCCTCAACTTGACAGCTTAGGTTCTCCTGATCATCAAAGGCCTCCTCTACTTTTGATATTTCCTCTTCTTTGTTCTCTGTTCTGCATGACAGAACACCCTAATCATTCAGTTTCCTTGATCAAGAGTGCAATAAAGAAAACTTAAGATTAAGGAGAAGTGAGAGACGAGTCTAGATTATTTGCTTGGCACAAGCCAGTGCAATTACCATCGGATAGTCTACTAATGAAGAAGCACTAAGAGTTTCACACATAGTCTTCAAAAAAAATATTGTAGATTCTTGAAAAAAAATCAATGAATCTGCGTACTTTAAGGGAGTGATTACTTTTCAGCAAGTATAAAAACCGTCTAAAATTGTTTATTCTTCATCCTGTGATGATCAACAACAGTGTAATCAAAAGGAGCAAAGTAGTTCATGATCTTTTCTTCAAGTTGACCGGGTCTAAAGAGCAGCATGCTTCAGAGATCAGTCACTAGAGGCAGCACTATACAGAAACACCAGCAAGACAAACAAGCCAATGATTTAGAAATGACAGCCTAGATACTAGAACCACTACCTAAACGTCCTAAAGTATGCATTTGCCACCTTTAAGACCACTTAACTCCATATAGGTGTAACATTATATTGCAGCCATGGGATAAAGCAAAAAGGATGGAAAGAGCAATAGATGAAGTGTTACGTTGTGCAAGGTTTGGAAGCTTCTATTCGTTTTCTTGATCTCTTCTTTATGAGGTTGTAAGCAATTGACACATGCCGAACAAAACGAAGCTGCAAAGATCAAGTAACGTAAAGTCAGCACAAAGAAGAAGGATTAACCCTGATTTCACAAGGTTTTCTACTTAGACATCAGGAAGACATATAGCAAGAATTAAATTGAAGGAAAACTAGTATAATAACTTACCAGGAAAGGTTCAAACATCAAACAACCTCCCAGACAACATAAAAACACTGAACTCTATTGCTGAAGCATCAGTATCAATACTAATAAACCTTCTACAAAGGACTAACAGGAAGAATTTACCAGCCAATAAGACCAACACGGTAAAGTTTCATTAACAACTGCATGTAAAGAGAAACTTAGGAGAACCCCGTATGTCAATTAAGCGAATTACAAATTTACAATAAATCCATTTCCATCTCTTTAAATATAAAATAAAAATTAAAAATATTAGAAACCAACATATAGATAAATGAAAGATGACCTGTATCAATTTACAAGAGATTGTTCTCCAGATATAGAAAGCAACAAACATCTTCAACAACAGCTTATCATAGAAAGTGCTCAATTTTGCAAAAGCAGCTCTCTGAATTTTAGTGGGAATTTACAGGCATACAGGCACCACAATCAACATCACTCACAGCTAGAGTATTCAGTAATGGATTATTTTCAAGTTCGCGTGTAATGCATAACCACCAAAGAGGTTCAGATAGTAGTCCTCACCTATGCTAGTTAGGACCAAGGAGGCAAGAATGCAGTGCAACCATTGAGAACTTATACTCACCAAAAGGAAAGCTACAGTGACGTGCTCTAACAGTTATTTGGAATAGGATAGCTTGCAGCGACAAAGATAATACTTCATAATTAATTAGGAAACACCTTATCATCACAACCAAGCTAAAAGCTGGTCTACAAGCAATCAACTACCATAAATTAAATGGCTCACAAGTGTTACCTCCCTAGTCCCTACCATACATTACACTTAGTGTAAAGTAGACTCGAATTAATCCAACTTAGCTAGCATTAACTAACATGTAAGTAGATTTTTGCTTTGCTGTAGACAACAACGGATTGTGTACACAGTTGAAAACAACCAAGGTAAAGTTTTAGAAAGGATCAGTCTCTATGTGATTCACTTTCATTTACAACACCAATATGATATAATTTCCCATGCTGCTTGTAACAAAAATGTCAGAGCACTGGAAGTTTCAAAGAGTATCCAAGCAAAACATACCTCATCACCATCCCTGACACCATAATTCCTGATATACTCGCTGTCAATTAGCAGCTTCTGACCACGATAAGATAAGCAAAATTGCGTCCATACATGTCTCCTATCAACAGAAATAGGTAAACCAGAATTGGTTAGTCAGAACAAGTTGGAAACAAAAAAAGATCATGAAAATAAAGCTGTATATGTTGAATCGTTATAGATGTTATTCCCTCTCTTTTCTCTAGTATAGATATCTAAAGTCAATTTACATATGTAAATAGAATTCCATACCATGAAATCTTGCCAGTTTCAGCGGTAGGCAAATTACTGAAATAGCTCTCCACTGCCTGCTTGAGATCAGATATCGTAGCCATCTTTATGACTTCAATTCCTACAAAATCGTTCAATTAACCTCATACAGCATACACCAAAGGCTAAGCCTACAATACTTTTGAATATAACACATTTGTATTCAACTATCCGTATCAAAATCAAACTTCAACCGGTCTTCCATTCGTGAATCATAAATTCACAAGTTCCTTCAAATGTCCCCCACTCTCTATGACAATAAATTTCAAGCATTATGCAAAATGCCTTAACATTCACCAAATCAACCAAAAATAGAATGACATGCAGAAATTCAATTATCTTATAACAAAATCACATGATATTCCTTATGTTAGTATCTCAATTTCAATTAAAAGTTTGATTGCATCACAATTTACGTCAAGGCAAAACAAAAACTACCAAGAAATCATCAAGATTAACACCACTCTCAAACAATTAAACCTAGAAATAGCTGAAAATTCAACAATCGCCACTCTCCGAAACAACTAGAACATCAATATTATCATATTTCATTTGCATTATTCCAATTGAAATTGAATTTAAATTATAACACCAGAAAACAACAATATGAGATGAAAAAATGAGAGAGAAAAACATACCGAAAGAGGTGCCATCCAATTTGAAAATGGTGAGATGAATTGGAACCTGAGAAAGCTTATCATACGAAAAACTCTTTCTAGAACTCACAATCGACAACGCCGTTGAAACCGACGACGAATTCCGACAAAAACTCCGGCGACCTTTCGACGACGATGACGACGACGGCGGCACCTCAAACGGAACCCTAGACAACTGCAATCCACCTTTCCTGCCGAAGAATTCATCCTCTCTGTTAGCCGCCTTGAAGCTTAATCTTCGCATAATCAAAAATGAAATTGACACCAAAAAACAGGATTCTCTCTCCTTCCTCTACCTCTTTCTCTCTCTTCGTTCTTTGATGCAGAGCTTTAATGGCGGATTAAGGAGGATTCGTAGATGAGAGAAACACGCAATAAGGAGGAAATCATATAATAGAGTAATATGAGATTGCGAAGATTGGATTTGCTTTGGTTTTAGGGCGAAGAAAGGCAATGTAGGGTGGTCTGGTGATTCCTCTGATATAGAAAGAGAGAGAAAGAGGAGAGAGAAAATATGGAGAGGAGAATTGGAGAAGGAAGGTGATGATTGATGAATGATGATGCGAATGGTGCCTGCTGTGGTGTTTGATGCCTGCCTTTGGTCATTGCCCAACTTATTCCACTTGTTTATTTAGGCGCCTTTTTTTTTAATTCTCCCTCTCTGGTTACAAGTGTGTACTGTATAATCATCCGTAAATGTCACTCTATATCCGGGTGTATAATAGACATTTATCTATTGTAGAGTATGTAATATTAAAAAAATTTCAAACATTGCCCTAATTGCCTCGTATGCTCAATTGATCAGAATTATCACATGCGAAAACATGAACCAGTTTAGATATGTTATTCACATGCCACAGGCCCTATAAAATAATCTCGACTTACAATAAAAACCTCAAACATTGGGTTTCCATAAGTTAAAAGAGAGTGAAAGCAATAAAATTTTAGAAAATAGAATTTTAATTTTTTTAGATGTTTCGCGTAAATTTTATATTACTCGTAAAAAGTCATCCAAACAATCAAACAAACACTAGAAAATAATTTGTATAATGTTACGCAAATGATGGGTTAAAGGAAGCAACCATTATTGAGAATGCTACTAGCATCAAAATATGGGATACTAATAATATTTCTATCTTTAAAAATAATGTTGATCCTTTTATCCTAACTTCTCCTCACTCAAAACTACATCCATTAACCTCTCTAGAATTTTGTATAAGTGCATTTGAATCGGATTCAAAGCAATAATACCAAAAACAATCTTTGAAAGACTAGCCCAAATAGGCAAATCTCAACTCAAGCCAAATCTTTTCAGCAGTTTATCACAAAGAGTACAGTAAATACATGGGCAAAAGAATTACAATTACCAAAAACTTTGCCCAAGGAAAATAAAAGGAGTAGAAATAACTAAACCTAGAAATCACCAATTTGATAAAATAATTGATGTAGCCGCAGATCAGTGCTCAAGTATTCAAGTTCCTTCTGATATACTCCTAACAATTCACCGTAATCAGGGAAGACAACTGTTGATCCAACAGACTCAGTCCTACTGTCATTGACAAACCCTAGCTGCTTGTCAAGCTGTTCTAGCTTCATGTTATCAAATGTATTTCCTATTAGATTTCAAGTGACTGCATATGTAAACGAGCGACAGCAACCACAGCCAGCACTCAGCAGTAAATGAATAGCCGTCCAGTGTAATAAGCAATGGCCCTAAAAGGCTACTTGCCTATCAGCTTAAAGTAGGCATACAAACCAGATCCCAGAAAACCCAGAAATTGTCCAATAACATTCAGCTGCAAGCATAATGCACGTCATTACCAATTTACTCAAGACAATATTATCATATAGAGATCATAAACAGAAACATCAATTCCATTTTACTCACCAAATCAAAAGGTAATCCACCAAATATTATCCAACCCAGTCCAATGGTGAAAAGATCCTACAAAATAACATTATGGAAATAAGATACTTGTACTTTCAAGTAAATTACATAATTTGAAGCAACAAAGGTGATTGATTATAAGACACTAGAAAAGGAATAGAGTTAAGGCCCTTGTTCTCTATATGCTTATTCAACTCACATACTTTTATTGTCTTTCCCATATATTTTACCTATTTACCTCACCACCGAGAGGCTGAGCTCACCTCCTGCAGCTGCAACACCCCAACCCACCCAACCACCACAGAAAACTATTTTACAGATAGAGAGAGTTCGTGCAAGGCTGTTTCACAGCCCCTATCGTCTTGTCAATAACTGTGGGACTTGATTCAAAGGTGCATGGATCCATCAACTTTTTCAAGTTTTCTATTATGTTTATATAAACCAAAGGAACCTGGCAAAATAACAAAAGTAACAAACGGCAACTGTAAATACCTTCAGATTACCACAAATTGTCTGTGTTAATGCTGAATTGAGTGTGGTGTTGAGAAATATACTGTAGTTGAGGAAGAACGCCAGCACACAAGAAAAGGACAAAACGACCTGCAAGAAGAGGAAGCAATATAGGGGGGATACGATTCATTTTATGTCAATGATCAGGAAAGCATTTAGCTATTCTTGCCATGTGGGATGATGAAAATATGGATATTATACAAAGAAAAGCCTTTAGCAGAATAAAACATGCTAGGCTTCAGCAATAAGCATGCATGTAGAGTTGAGCAACAAAAGAATCAAGGGATCAATTATGTACCAGAAAGCCAGGAGAGAAAAAGTAAGGGAAGTTGAAGGTGATATCCAGATCACCTCTCACATAAGTCCAAAACAGCAATATTGGTCCACAAAGAATACCTAAAATTCACCCAAAAAATAGGTATCAAGAGCAGAAAACTGATACATCATGCAGCAAGGCTGTGAGTCATAAGCACATTACTTTATAAAAGATCTGGAATCTCACCATTACACCACATAAGTCCAAAACTATTGAGGCCACTGGATTTACCTGAGAAAAAAATAAAATAAAAAGGTTATATAAGCATCAATAGACCAGAATATATTAGATTACTCAGGGAAAATGAAATGAAAGTAATGATGTATCACCAATTCGAGCAATAGTTGCAAGGTATATAGCCGTAGTAATATTGGCCAGAAATACAACTGCATAGCCATAAGCATCAAATGACAGATCTCGAGCACCAGCAATGAATGCACCAAGAACAATCAACCCTACACTGAACCAATAAGACAAAAAAATAATTGTGACTACAAAGCACTTAAGAAATGGAGAAGGCAACCATAAACCCATAATCTCCATAGAACTCTAAATACTACAATCCCACACTCCATAAAGCTTCCTTAATAACTATATATTCTAAGAAAGGTTTTCTCCATAAAGCTGAAGAAAAATGACAATAAAATCTAATTTCAAGGCGAACAATCTACGGTCAAAAACCAACACAATGTGTAATGTGTAACTTGAAAAAGACTCCCAGAATTTGATCTAAATCCAAAAGCAGACACAATAAGAGTTTGTCATATATTTTCTATTTTTACCTGGTTATGAGATTACAGACATAATCGTCTCCTTGTGATGATCAATCAAGCAATATATAATATAAAGGTTCATGTATTCCAGATGAACGCATATAAAGAATATGTATCCCACCACTGATGGGCAGTAGCAAAAATATAAAATGCTTTTACCTTCCAACGATAGAGGAAGTATACTTTTGCCGGACCAGAATATACTCCATAACCATTGTAAAGACCACAGTAGTCCTCCTCAGAGTAGTGTACATAGGAACATTTACTCCGCGCACAGACTCCATGGTAACTAACTTCAAAAGAAATGGGAAAAAATAAATTATAATAGAAGCAAAAAAAAAAAAAAAAAAAAAAAAAAAAAGCATTCCAAAAACACATAGTTATCATCAATGCATACCATGTACATCAAATAGGTAAATGCAAGAGGTAGAGTGTGCATCAGTGTTTTCAAAGGAACAAGAGTTACAGGGTTATCAAGAGCAGTCGATGATTCCACAACAGTGAAAGAGATGAGCTTCAAGCGTTTCATCACATAGAGAAATGTAGATGAAGATACCATCTGCAGGAACAGACAAATCACATTATCAGAATGTGTTCCCAGGTATGTATCTATTTTAAAAATAAAAAAGAACTCCTCATAGATCCGTATGTATGAAGAAACATTCCATCATAGAACAATTTGACTAGCAGATAGTTTGCAATCATGAAAAAAATTCCTAAGGATCCACCATTACCATCCACTAAGCAAAAACATACAAGACATTAACTGCAATGCAATTATCATCAGTTCTGACTAAGTATAGGTGGACTGTCTTTTAACCGAGACTTGATGTATCCATCCATAACAAATCACTAAATCGGTAATAGGATAAGCTAATATATTTGACACACTACATAAGATAAAAAGAAGGCTGATAATGTAGTAGCCAACCTAGCCGCTATAGATGCTTTCTAGTTTCTACTCTATATGTATAGCAAAAAATAATTTTCAAGCACCCTGACTTGCTTCAAATCAGGTTTAACTAATAAGCCAGTAAATTATAAAAGAAAGCTTACAAAGATCCTCATCATACAAGAGTTGATTATTAACAAAAAAAGGAGAGAGAGCTTTATTGAATGATAAAAGGCACTATTATCTCAATCTAGCTTTTTTAACTAATGATATACAGTAGTAAAAAAATACTCATTTCAAATGCGTCTCTTCAAAAATATCAAGAAGACTCTCATATTACAAGGCAAAAGGTCATATGTCAATATTATGTTGCATAAAGCAGTAACTTCACGACTTACACAATATATAAGAAAATAAATAAATATGAATATACCAACAGTTTAAGCAGCAGCTTACCTGGAAAAGGGTGATTACATTTGCACTTGGGAAGTTATATGACGACAATGCAGCCTTATTGAACAATATCAAGAGCACTGCAAAAAGGAAATGCCAGCTCAATTTCTTTCTATTTCATAACATTAGCCCACATATAAACAACCTCCTTGCGATTGTTCCCAGACAGCCCCTCCCCCCTAGACCTGCCTGAATTTAATAACCGCATGAGCAGATTTTCATAAAAAGAAAAGACCAGAACCAAGAAGAAAATTTTAGTACTATAATGAATAAATTCCTCTATATTATTCATGCATGTATAATTTAAATGCACTAAAAAAAAAAAGCTAAAATGTCTTCGATGTTTTCATCTTCATTTGGGGCTAAATGACTATTACTTTCAAAAATGATTATATTTTTCCTAAGGCAATGTACACACCTTTCACATATGAGACAACAGTCAGCCATGTAATCCTTCCCCAACCAGCCAACCTATAATTGAGGCATCCGGTTTACTGAATGCTTCACTTCCTTATGCAATCCCTCATCAAAAGCTTTCTTAAACTTCTAAGCTTGACATTTATTTAGATGAAAGGGATCAATAATTCGATACCCTTGGCAATAACAAACACCCTATAAGTTTTATTGTTTTAGCTCAAAAATTAAAACAATTTGTACTCCAAATGTATTTCATCTCAAGCTGTTAAACCATGATGGCTCAATCACTATTAATCCCGCAGACATAGCAATACTCGGAAAACTTCTACAACTGCATCGTAGTTCCTCTAATAAAGCACCATGTCAATCAATTTTATAATGATATCGACAACGAACAAACTCCAACATTCATCAAATTCCGTCACATCCATCACCAATTCATTAGGGAGAGAATTTAGGCAGAAATCATCATCGACAAAAACTAATTCTTGAATTTTAAACTTCCAGAATTCCAGGCTAATATCAAATCCATGACTAATCCTGAGCATCCCAGAATTCCTTAATATCCTAAATTCCTTACAGTTCCAATTCACAAACCAACTAAAATCACAATCAATCAAAGTCGAATTCGATTAACAATTGATTAAATACGAATTTAAAACTAATATAACTAATTCAAAGCACCACAATCACACAGAAATTACTCAAAATATTCAATCCAAAGCAATTCATCAACAAAATTCAATTCAATTCATCATTCCGAATCACAATCACATACCATAGAAATCAGCAACAATCAGAAGAGACCACAAAACCTAGAAGAGAGAGAAAGCAGTAAAATACCAGCACAAGCCATGTAAGAAATGGCAGCATAAGCTCCACGTTTAGTCATGGCGGAACCTCGAAAGAGTTTATCGTCGCCTTTAGGAGGATCAGAAACCGGTAACAAATTGTTCTTCTCTGAATTCGAACCCATCTCAATCTCTCTCATCGATTTCTCTGTTTCTCTTTTTTTCTGGAAATGATGATTGAAGAAATATGAAAGATTTTTGTGGGTTGAATTCAAACGAAATGAAGAAGAAGATGGGTCCGAAAAGAAACGTAGACGCCAGTGGTCAAGTTCGTTCTTGGCGTCTGTTTAAATCCGATCCGACCAAATATTGTTTCATTTATCGCGGGGTTTGGACAATTCTTCTTGTATTGGGAATCGTAGCTTGGAAATCTGTCTACAACATGGACACTTCATTTAACTTTCGTATACTTATTGAAATAGGTCAATACTGAGTACTCCGTATTAGATATATACTCCCTCCGTTTCATATTACTCGCAACAAAGGAATATTTTATGTCTCACAAATAATACCCATTTGTTGCGAGTAATAGGTAACGGAGGGAGTAATTTGAGTCTAACGTACGAGTTTGTAAAATATGCCTAAATTTTAAAGTTACAAGTATTTCATTTTGACATTGTGTCTTTGTACTAATTTTATATGTGAAAGTCTTGATGTTGAACTTTTTTTTTCTTTTACTTATACTATGCATGCATAGTTTCATAGGTCGATCAAGTCAATTCAATTTGAATTAGTTCGATTTCAATATTGGGTAATTGATGGGTTGATCAACTCAATTTACTTTGCTTAAGTTTGGGCTTATTACAAGAATGCAAGTTCTCTCTATGTATAACAAGTTCAAACTATATATTATCTACTTTGTAATAAGTTAAGTGGGAAGTTTAAAATTAATGTACGAGTGTATCATACATTAATTAGTACCAAAATTGCATCCATATGGGAGCTTGGGTTAGTTAGTTGGGGGGTTTTGCTTTTTGTTTACATGGTTTGAAGTACAATTCTACATGGACATCATTATTGTACCAAAAATGTTTAAGGTAATTAATCTTAAAATTGGATTGAAATTTGATTATATATATAACTATAACTAAACAATAAGGAGTACATCACCAATATATATTTCACTTCCTTATAAAATAAAAGGAATAGCTGTAGAGAAGAAAGAATATTCTTAACACCAACTTAAAAGATGGAGAAGAAAAGAAGAGCCAAAATAACAAAAAGAACATTCCACTATCACAATTGAAATCTGTAAGAATAAAGGTAGAAGACCTAAACAAGACTGCTTAAAGCTTTGATTATGCATTATGCTTTTTCCCAACAAAAAAGCCTAACTAAATCAAACTATACTTTAAATTATTTGATATCTGAACAAGCTATACTTTACGCTTCTACTTAACTATGTAATCCCTTCGGATATAAATAAGATAGAACCACATATTATTTTATTAATACACAGTATGAAGTACTCATGGTTCAAATATATTAAGTTAAAATTCAATCTTTCACAAAACCAAAAAAAAAGATCGAGCTTTCACATATTACTCTTAATAAGCTCATTGCCCTTGTGTGTAACATCTAATATAAGTAGACATTGTACTTATAGTATAATGTATTTGTAAGAACACAAATTCAGACGAACACATACAAAAACTTTTTATTGTTAGAAGTGTATCACTTAGGTTGAGATTCCGATCCCTTAATGAAATTCATTAATTAATGAGGTAATCTCATGACAAAAATGCAAAGTAAAATAAGTATACAATCTGATCTTAACGACAAAAAGCTTCAATCAGTGTTGATGAAGGCTGACAAATCCTGAATCAATATTGTTGTTGCTGGATCTTCAGGTTTCAGTATATGGAATACATGGGTTTCTCCCTTGGCCTCGATCCACCGGGCTTGACCCGCCCATTGGCTAGCCTTAACCCTTTTGTAGTACCATATCCCACGGCCCCGAAGCTCATCCACCTCGGCTGTGTATACCAACAACTTCTTACAGCCGAGGTGGGAAATGCTCGGGGCCCCGGGCCCAAATGGGTTAATGAACGCGTTATCAACTCCATTTGTACAATTGTTACAAACATAAGACCATACTATATAATTGGTAGAGGACGCGATGCCTTTAGGCTCGAGTGGAACCCGTTTTGACCCGAGGAAGTAAGGCATGGCTAAGAAGAGACCGGTGAAGCGTGGGCCAGGGCTAAGCCCGGCCCGGAGTGCCAAGTTATGAGCTATAGTGCCCCCTGCACTATCCCCTCCAACAAAGATGTTTTGAAGATCTCCGTATTGGGTTAGCCACGGTTCGTGGCTAGGCCCGGTAATAGACGCATGGGCTGCCACCCACTTGAAGGCAGCCCATGCATCGTCAAATGGAGCAGGTACCGTAAACTCCGGGTACAAGCGATAGTCTATGGCTATCGCAAGAACCCGGGCCTCAGCCGCGACCCTAGCCACGAAAACACTGTCACCAATGTAGAATGGGGAGCCAATGCAAAAGGCTCCCCCATGGAAGTAAATGAGTACAGGGAGTTTCCGGGCCGGGTCAGGATGGGCTGGAAGAAAAACCCGAGCCCCGAGATTTCGGGTGGAAGAAGAGGGGAAGGTGATGTCTTTGGATTGCACATGAGTGTCATTAGGAGGGGGGACAATAGAGGGTGGGGTGGTAGCATTGTATCTCAAAACGGTGCCGTTGCGATAATCAATAATGTAAGGCTGAAGTATAATGGGAGATTGAGAAGTCTCAGATGTAGAAAACAGTAGTTTTACTAAGAGGAAGAAGAGAGTGAAGAGATGATGGTTCTGTGTAAGTAAGGCCATTGTTATGTAGGAGTGCTTTGAGTGTTTTTTTTTAGTGGAGAAAGATTTTTATATGTTGGAGATAAGGTGGGAAGAAATGGGCACTATATTGTTTTTCTTGAAATGGGGAAGATATGAGCAATTAGAAGTAAGTAAGTAACTATCAATTTTGACGGTAGTTACTCTCGATTTGTACTCAAACTATACTACTTCTATTGCTTTTACAGTTTCACTTAATAGCTTGAGTTTCCTATGTACATTTCTTGTAAGAATTGTCAATATTAAAAGTTAATCGGATAAATAATATACTTTAGCTATTTTAAAACTCCCTCTTCTTCACCCTTATGTCAAGATTTATAAAGCTATTTCCTCCGTTCTTTTTTATTTGACCCGCTTTGAGTTTTACACTATTCGACATCCTTCCTTTGACCGTGTTTTGTAAATAATATGTAAGAGAAAAAAAATATTCATGTAGGATCATTTTGAATTCGTCTCAATAAGTACTACTCGTATCATAATATATACTTCCTCCGTTTCTTTAAACTTACAACACAGCCTTGTGGCACGTGTTTTGAGGTCGGGTTTATGTAATGTAAACGGATAAATTATTCATTATAATTTTTACAAATGATACTTAACCCTATTCTAATTTTCTTGTAAAAATTATGTTGATAAAATCGCTCGTTTACTCTCACTAATCATCTCCTAAAACTGCGTGCCTGTAAGGTGTGTTGCAAGTAAAAGAAAACGAAGAAAGTATAACTTTTATATTTTTTAAATATGGAGAATGAAAGTTATTGATCGTTAAAGTTTTGCATTGGCAAGTGTGATAAAAGAAACAGGTCAAGTAAAAAAGAACAGAGGAAGTATTAACTAATGAGTGATTCACTGATCTGTGAAATCACCATTATGTCAAGACCTTAAAGAGTTTTTTTTTCTTTTTTTTTTTTTTTGTGAGAAAAATAAGAGCCTTTGTAGCAACTTAGCAAGTAACAATATTATTGAGGAAAAAACTAACTTAAAAAAAATTGAATAATTTAAAGTATTTAATAGTGTGCCCAAATGACCACTTAAGTTAAATCCCAACACAAATTTACAAACTATCCAGGTCCAAGTTCATTTAGGCCCAAATTCTAAAATAAAGTTGGTATTGGGTAATATGGGTCAAAAGCCCACCCATGTCAAAGGCCAAAAGGTCCATATTTTATGTACCAAAAGCGTATTGATGTTATAAATTAACATGTTAGGGGCAATTTTCATGAAAAGTTGCTCAAAAATTCATTTAAGTCACTTCTACTAAGCTATCTCTTTCGAAAAAGATGCTTCGTGTCTAAAGTACAAAACACTTCCAAACAAAAAAGGATAAAACCTGAAAAGTGGGGATTAATAGAAGAGCCAAGGAACAAAGACTGTCAAAGAGGAAAGGCCACTAGAAAAAAATTAAGGTTGAACACCAATAAAAAGACTGTCTAAAACCTTTGAATATCACTAAATCATCCTTTAATTATGCATTATCTATCGTGAGTTGTGCCAACAAGAAGCAACCTTTCAAGAGTTTCAACCAAATAATCAAAGTAACACTCTTGATATCTCACTTGTCACGCATTCACCTTACTCCCTCCGCTTCTTAATCATAAATCATGTTTCTATTTTAGACGTCCATAAAAATAATACTCATACTCCTTGCACTACATTCTCCCAAATTCCCAATACGTAAACACACGTTTGTTACACAACACTATGTGGTCTATGTCACTATAAATATAGCTTTCAATTTGAGGTTATTTAAAACCAAGCAAGTAACCAACAATTACTCTTTTGAAGTGTATCACTATAGTACTATACGAACTTTGTCGACAAGATGTTATAATGGCTGTATATATAAAAAGTATTCCATATATTATTTGATCACTACGACAAAAACCTCAATTAGAATTAATAAATGCGGATAAATCCCGAACCAATTTAGTTGTTGCTGGATCATCTGGTTTCGATATATGGAAAATATGAGATTGTCCCTTGGCCTCAATCCACCGGGCCTGACCCGGCCACCGGCTCGTCCTAACCCGTTTGTAGTACCATATAGCACGGCCCCGAAGCTCGTCCACCTCGGCTGTGTACACCAACAACTTCTTACAGCCGAGGTGGACAATGCTCGGGGCTCCGCGCCCAAACGGGTTAATGAACTTGTTATTAACCCCGCCTTTGCAATGATTGCAAACATAAGGCCATACTTTATAATTCGGCGAAAACGGGAACCACTTGGGCTCGAGCGGAACCCGCTTTGACCCGAGGAAGTATGGCATGGCTAAAAACAGACCCGCAAGGTGCGGCCCACGGCCCATCCCGACCCGAACTGCTAGATTGTGGGCTATTGTAGCACCTGAGCTATCCCCTCCCGCGAAGATCCTTCCGAGATCTCCATACTGGGCCACCCACGGGTCATGTCCGGGCCCAAGACGAGACGCATGGGCTGCCACCCACTCGAGGGCAGCCCATGCGTCTTCCAAAGGCGCGGGGACCGTGAAGTCCGGGTACAAGCGATAGTCGACAGCTATCGCAATTACCCGGGCCTCGGCCGCGACCCTTGCCACATAATGACTATCACCCCAACCGAAGGCGGAACCAATGCAGAAGGCTCCTCCATGAAAGTAAAGAAGCACAGGGATCTTCCGGTACGGGTCGGGTCGGTCCGGAAGAAAAACACGGGCCCGAAGATTGTGATAGGAAGGTGAAGGAATGGTTATATCTTTGGATTGAACTTGAGAATCAACTGGTGGGGGAACAAAAGATGCCGGGCCGTTGTAGTATTTCGTAACGGTGCCGTTTCGATAATCAATAATATAAGGTTGGATTACAATTGGGGATTTAGAAGGGGTTTTGGCAAAAATATGAGAAATTTGAGCAAGAAATAGTACTAGGAAGAAGGAGAAAGAAAGAAGATGGTTTTTAGCCATCTTTTTCAAGTGTGTTTTTGAGAGTGAAAGGAGTTAGATTTGGAAAGATAGAGTAGGAAGAAATAATGAGGATTTGTTTGCTTAATTTAAGGGAGGAAGAAATGGGCACTTGGCAAAGATTGGAAAAATGGATGTATTTTAATTTAGGAGTGTACGGGTACCCACATCTCATGTAAATACATGTCACATCTTTTATAAGGGACAAACATAATCTCGGTGGAATTGTCGGGGTTGATCCACCCTCCATTAATTGAGCTTAATTGTAATAACGTGAAATTATTTGTGTTCTTATGTTACTCCGAATTTACTTAACAATACTGCTTAAAGCTTTGATTAATAGTCAAATACTCAAATGTATAAAATGAGATAGTGTGCAATTAGTGTAAATAGAGGTTACTCTCAACAATCACCTCTAATTTAAAAAAATTAAATCACCCATAATTATAAGTTTTAAGAAAAGAGGTACCACCGTACCAGTAATTGAATTTTTTCAAAAGAAAAAAAAAAAAAAAGAAAAGAAAGGAAATAATTGATGAAAAGATTGAACTTTAAAAAAAAAAAAACGATCACGGTGGGACTCGAACCCACAATCTCCCGCTCCGGAGGCGAGCGCCTTATCCATTAGGCCACGCGATCTTCTTCTGATAATTAGTTCCGATTTTATTTATAATAATAAGAATATTTTTTATTTATTGTAGGACTCCCTTGCCAATCTATCTTTACAAAGTACTCCGTACTTGCTTAATCAAGAATTTAGATTCCATGTGTGTGTATATATCAGTATATCACATCAGTAATTACAAGATTTTTTTGAAGCAATAATATAATAACTCCAATCTATAAAATTAATTAGAGATTTAAAGGCATGGTTTTTCTACCATCTTCACACCCAATATATTCCATACATCTAATCCAAATCATGGTGATCTCATGCTTTTTCAAACGATTAGTTATAGTGTTGTTAAAAATAGTTAATTTATCCCAAATCGATCATACGGAGTATTAATTACCATCTATGCAAATATCACATCAATAATTAGAAGATTACCTCAAATCAATTTATCTTCATCCTCTTATTCACTTTAATTTTGGATTGTTTGGTCGCTCATAAAAATATATACTCTTTGAATTCACTACTTTTTGAATTCATTTCTACACATCATATCGTACGGTCGTACCATTATTATCTGCTCTTATATAGTAATGAACTAATGATTTTTGTACAATTTTCTTTTTACAATTTGTAATTTGTTCTTTTTTCTTTCTTGGCTTTGGCGCTTTGCCTCTTTTGAATATAAAAAAAAAATAAAAAATAACAGAAAAAAATTTGTAAATTTGTTAGTTTAATATCTAGTTCAATAATGTGTATTTTTACAACACAAAGCCTGTTCATTCCTTTTTGCGATCAGTGTCCAACTAGAACTATGCACTAGCAATCGACCTTACCATGAAGAATATGAGGAGTAATGGGTTGTCAAATGCTAATTTCAAAACGAAATTTACTTTAATAATTGCTTAGTTCTTATTAGATAGGGTTTGTTTGGCATCATTTTTTGTTTTTAATTTTCTTTTTCTAAAAAAACTAAAAACCAAAAAAGGAAACAAGAAAAATATGTTTCCACTTTTTTGTTGTCAATTTTCAAAATTATCATGATTTTAATAAGTCTATATATTTTTTGATCCATTTTGTGACATATGTAATATACTTTTGAAAAACTAAAAACCAAAATGCAGAAAACCACAACGATGTCAAACGGAGTTTTTTTTTTTCAAATTTTAAATACGTTATTTTTTGGAAACAGTTCTTAGCAATTTATAGATAGTTTGTTTTGTTTGAATGTGTCATCCTAGGGCATGTTCAGTGTTCACTTCAACTTGATTTCAGTTCAGTTCTTAATTTCCTTCTCTCATAAAATATTCATTTCAGCTCAATTCGGTTCAGATTTGTATAGCTCCAATCACTTCAGTTCAGTAAACATGACCTTAATATAGTAAAACATTAACCACAATTTATGTTATTAACTTTGAAATATACTAAGTATTAAGCAATAAACCCATGCAAACTCATATATTTCATGTGTAGTTTTATTAAACGAAGTATTAGCTTTTTATAATATAAATTACATAAAATAAAAAAATGTCATTGATAAAATACTAGATCTATAGAATACTAATGTCAATATTACATAAAATTACATAAAACTATATGAGGCGACTAATAAGGAACATGAGGAATACACCGAACTCTATAATACTAAGGGTCTGTTCTCATTGACTGAACTCAGCTGAACTGAATTGAAATGAATATTTTATAAGAGAAATTAGCAGCTGAACTGAACTGAACTGAATTTCAACGTAAGAGAACAAGCCTTAAATCTCGGTAATATTATTATTAGGTATGGAGTGATAAATAATCAATGATAATGAAATTAGATCATAAGTACTCCGTACTATTTCACTCAAGTTTAAAGACGTTAATCAACTAAACCAACTAAAATATCAAGTACTCAGTAGCTAAACACCCAATAAACAACTCAATACTCCGTAATATTACGGGTTTGTTCTCATACGTTTATTTTCAGTTCATTTCAGCTCCTAATTTTCTCTCTTATAAAATATTCATTTCATTTCAGTTCAATTTAATTCAATTCAAAATTCAGTTCTGTTCTGATGAATTTAGTTAATAAGAACAGACCATACGTAGAATTTAAAACATTAATCAACAACGTTTAATGAAATTTTATTTTCAATATTGTAATCCAAAAAAGCAGGCGAAAACTCTAGAAAAAGAAAACCCCAAAAAAAAAAAAAAAAAATAGCGCGTAAAAGACAGACACACTCCAACTCTCCGACACAGTATAATTATAGATCTGAATTAAAATCAACGGCTATTATTCAACCTCCCCACCAATTTTCCATCTCATCATCTTAACTTAACATACACCGTCTTCTTTCTCTTTCCTTTTCTGTAATAATCTTTCTTTTCTCTCTCTCTACTTTCTCTCTCCTCATTTCTCTGAGCTTTCAGAACTCAGAAAATCCAAACTAAAATAAACCCAGATTTCCTTGTTTAAAAATAAACAAAACTCATTAATTCAAATTAAAAATGATGAAAAAATTGAATTAATTTAGGTTTTCCCCTCATTTATCGCAGCTGAAATAAATCGGATTTTGTGAGGAAAAAGGGGAAGAGAAAATATAGGGTGATTTTGGAGAGAGAAAATTACAAGGAGAGGATCGAGTTTGGATCCGGTTCAAGGTTATTCGAAGAGTCCATTTTTGTCTCTGTTAGTCAACGGATCCGACGTCGTTTCTTCAGATCGGTGATTATTTCGTCGGTATGTTTTCAATTTTTCATTTTTGTTTTTTTGGGTTGGATTTTTCTCTGTTTTTTATTTAGTTTTTACTTCATTTAATATGAATTGATGATTAATTAGATACGAAGAAACTAATTGGAATTTATTGGGTTTTTTTTATACAATTTGATTGAATCTAATATAATGACATTTAATGTGATTAATCTTACTCTTGATGAATATGATGATTATGATATGAGTGACAAGTTAATTTTATATAATTAGAGGGGTAAAGTTTTTTAATTTTTGTTGTGTAATTATGATTAATGTAATGGGGGTGATTGATTTTTATTTTGTATGAGTTCATTTATTTAGAAAATTCAATGATTTTGTTGTTGTTAGGTTATTATAATTTGATCTGAAGAAAAGGGTCATTTGGCTGAGGAGAGATAGAAATGGCTCTTAGGAAGGCAGTAGGGCAGCTGAAGGACCAAACGAGTATTGGTCTAGCGAAGGTGTCCAGTGATATGGCGCCTGAGCTCGAGGTTGCCATTGTTAAGGCGACGAGTCACGAAAATGATCCGGCTGATGAGAAGTATGTTAGGAGGATTTTGACTTTTACGTCGTATAATCGAATGTATGTGAATGCCTGTATAACATCTATCTCTAGGAGGCTTGGGAAGACCAAGGATTGGGTTGTGGCATTGAAGGCGTTGATGTTGGTTCATAGGCTGATGAATGATGGGGATCCTGTTTTCCAACAGGAGATCTTGTATGCGACTCGAAGGGGGACTAGGTTGTTGAATATGTCAGATTTTAGAGATGAGGCTCACTCGAATTCGTGGGATCATTCGGCATTTGTGAGGACTTTTGCTTTGTATTTGGATCAGAGGTTGGAATTGGTGTTGTTTGAGAGGAAGCAAGGGGGTAAGGAGATCAATGGAGGGGGTAGTGGTCACGGTGGTGAGATTGTCAGGTATGAGCCAAGGGATGATAAGTTCAGGTCCCCACCAAGTCGATATGATTATGATTATGGAGAATTTAAAGATGAACCTAGGATGAGGAGGACTAGGTCATTTGGGGATGTCGGTGAAGCAAATGGCCGAGAGGAAGACAAGGCTGTCACTCCATTGAGGGAATGGAAGCCTGAGAGGATTTTTGCAAAAATGAGTCACCTACAGAGGCTTTTGGATCGTTTCTTAGCATGTCGGCCTACTGGAATGGCAAAGAATAGCAGGATGATACTCGTTGCCTTATACCCTGTTGTGAGGGAAAGCTTCAAGCTGTATGCTGATATCTGTGAGGTTCTCGCTGTTTTGCTAGACAAATTTTTCGACATGGAGAATGCAGATTGTGTTAAGGCTTTTGAAGCTTATGCTAGTGCTGCAAAGCAGATTGATGAGCTTGTGGCTTTTTACAACTGGTGCAAGGACACTGGTGTTGCAAGGTCGTCAGAGTTCCCGGAAGTGCAAAAAATCACTGATAAACTCCTTGAAACCTTAGATGAGTTTGTGAGGGACAGAACTAAGAGGCCAAAGAGTCCTGAGAGAAAACCAGAACCTGAACCAGAACCCAAAGAGGAGGAACCAGTGCCTGATATGAATGAAATTAAAGCATTACCTGCACCAGAGGAGCCCGCTCCACCACCTCCACCAGCACCAGAACCTGAACCAAAGCCACAGGTGACTGGGGACTTGGTTGATCTAAGAGAAGAGGGAGAAAGTGCAGATTCTCAGGGTAATAAGTTTGCTTTAGCTTTGTTTGCCGGAGCTGCTGAAAATGGGAATGGATCATGGCAAGCATTCGATAATAAAGAGGGGATAACCTCTGCGTGGCAAACTCCAGCTGCCGAACCAGGGAAGGCAGATTGGGAGCTGGCGTTGGTGGAAACAGCCAGCAATCTCACTCACCAGAAAGCAGCTATGGGTGGTGGATTAGATCCCCTACTTTTGAATGGTATGTATGATTCAGGAGTTGTGAGGCAACATGTGACTGCTACCCAGATGAGTGGAAGTGCTAGTAGTGTTGCAGTGCCTGTAAAATCCGCAACTCCAGTTTTGGCTCTCCCTGCTCCAGATGGTTCAGTTCAAACGGTTGGTGGAGACCCGTTTGCTGCTTCTTTGAGTGTTGCACCCCCTGCCTATGTACAGATGGCTGACATGGAGAAGAAACAGCACTTGCTTGTGCAAGAGCAGGTTGTGTGGCAACAATATGCCAACAGTGGTATGCACGGTCAAGCTACTCTAGCTAAAATAGGAGGGCCTGCCTATTATACTCCCGGATCAAACTCAATGATGCCCCCTGTTAATCCGATGATGCCATATGGTCAATATGGAATGCCGCCACCTAATGGCTATTACTACAACCCCATCTAATTTTTGTGCCCATATATGTGTAGCTGACCTTTTTTCTTTTCCTTTTGTTTGTTTTTTAATTTTTTTTTTGTGATCCCGATGTTCATTGTATCACTTGTTTGTGATTATATGTTCACTTCTTCTCCATGGATAAGAGTCGGATGGAAACAAGAGAGTATCGGAGCAGAATGATTCGTGATTGGTAAAGTTGATTCCGGGAGGGGCATTGTCTTGTAGTATCGCACCTCTGATTTGTACTATTAAATTTTTCTTGAACGTATAATACGTGTGAACAACACTATATCCATCGAGTCTTAGAGTGATAAAATTTTTCCTCTTATTTCACCTTGTATCCTTGTTGAGCAATGTATAAACTTATTTCATAACATCTATGCTGATCAATTGTAATGCATAAAGCGTAGTGGATGGCAAATTTGTTCAAGTAGAATGTCTCAATTCCTGAAAGATGGAAAGAAAGGAACATCTACAGGGGAAAACCGTGAGCGTGGGTGGTGACTCGTGCAACGGTCTAAGCTGCGAAGTTTGTGTGATTTATGAGGCCAACAGCCAACTGTAAATGCTATGATTGTGGTTGTAATGTTGCTGTGATGCGAATGAAAGCGTCGGTTGAAGGGAGACTTGCAGGAGTTGAGCTGTTTACCTAATTCAATTCTTTGGTTGAAATAGTACCAACTTTATTGCATAAGTAGAGTAGGACATAGGACAATGACAAAGTGACATACAGAGTAGTATATAGCAATGTTTTTGTTGGTAAACGACTAAACGATATTGACCAAATAATGGTCCTGATTTCCTCATAGTTACAAACCCACTTGTTTGGCTTCTAGATTTTATAACTAAAAGATGAAAGTTGAATAAAGATGGAACATAAGAAAAGAGGCACGATTCGCACGAACCATCCAATGCTTCCAACGTAGTCTTGTTGTGGGTGCTTGAAATGTTTATGTCAACAATTCAACTTAGTTTGAATTTTGAATGATTGTAACTTGTAACAGTTGTAAGTCTTGTAATCACTTATCATTCTTTATACAACATGTTGATTAAGTGTTTAACATGATAGGATTTGATTAATGATATATTGCTGAACTGTTAGAATTATGTGACATATACAAATATTATAGATTTGTCTAGAGAAGATTGATGTAAATCTCGAATATTATGATCCTATCCTATTCTATTTACTTTACTTTTACTTACTACGTATTTAAAAAAAAAATAAAAATCAAATTTTATTTATTATGATAAATTTAGAAAAAATAGGTTTAGATTAGTGTTGATATAATATGATTAGTCAAATTTAAATTTAGATTAGCTCATAAGTTTTTATTTTAATTAAATTCATATCATTAAAAAGTAAAAATCAAGTGAACAAAACACACTAAAAGATTAAAAGTTTGACTTCGATTAACTACGGATGTTAGAGAGTCAATTTTCTACTCTGTAAAACTCCCCACTTTTAAGGTTCGAGTTTAAACTTGTGAGAGTTTCCGACCCCGTTAACTTAAAACCTCAATTAGGCTAAATTACCCTTGTAAAATATCAATTCCAGTTTCATAAATCCTTTTTCTTCATCAACAAAACCCTAGAAAACAAATATCAATCACAAGCTCCCAAAACCACAAAAATGGCGGAAGAAGATCCAGACTCTCTCACCCAATTAATCATAAACCCTAATTGGAGAAAACCCATCAATGGCCGCTTACCTCCAGACTCTCTCACCCAAATCTGGGCTCGTCTCCCCATAAAATCCCTCTACAAATTCCGATCCGTTTGCAAACTCTGGAATTTCCTCATTTCTTCCGACCCTCTTCTCTCCGATCTCCGCCACCAATTCCACCACTCAATTCCGCCGCCACCGCCGCCGAATCTCATCCTCTTCCTCCGCCACCTCCAGTATGAACCGGTCAAAGTTCCCGATCGCCCAGTTCGTCTCTCAATCCGACCCTTTGAAGAACTCTTCCGGGTCGATCGTGACCCGATTACCCACTCCATCAAAAACGGGTTTACCCCTTATGTTGATTTCTCCCTCCAATTTCTTCCATCAAAGGGTCCGATTGTTTGCTTTGTTTCTGATCGGTATTTTTACCTTTGTAACCCTAGTACCCAGGAATTCCTTCGTCTTCCTCCGGGGCAAAATGGTAATTCCATCACCTCAAATGGTGGATTTGGGTTTCTGGGTGATGAGAACAAGTATGTTCTTGTTGGATTAACCGGTGAAAAATGTGAATTCTTTGAGTTTGGACCGGGGTTAGCCGGTTCCGGTTGTTGGCGACAAATCAAACAGAGTTGTCCTGTTCAGGTGAAGCGGTTTGGGTTAATGGTGAACCGGGAGTTTTATTGGACCGTTGATAATGGACCGGGTTTGGTGGTGTGTTTGGATGTTAAAGAGGAAGACTTTAGGGTAATTGAACCACCTCAAGGAAATGAAAATGAGGTTATATTATATGATTTGTTATATTTGGTTGAATTTAAAGGGTGTTTATGTGCTGTTGATAATTATTCAATTGCTTCAAGAATGCAAATTTGGGTGTTGAATCAAATTGAAGGTGAATTTGTTTGGAATAGAAAGTTTAACATTTTTATATCTGGGATGGCTAGAGATGTGGTGCATCCTTTTTGTGATTATGAGGGTGAAAATGGGGGAGATATGGTGTTGTGTAATGAAACAAGAAGCAGGCTTTATAGTTATAATTTGAAGAACCGGAGTATTAAGCAGGTTTACCGGCCTAAACATCGAACTAATGACCGCCTCGCTTTGTATACTCCTGGCCTTTTCCCTCTTTCCAATTCTAGTTGAGATTTTTGGTTATGAATATTATGTCAGGAATTTAGGATTCATGTTGTTTAGGGAACTTGATGTTTTTGTTCACAGCATTATGTTTGAGCATTGAGCCTTTGTTTCTCTATACATTGAATTCAAGAAATGTTGAATTGAATAATTGTTACTCCAATGGTGTTATGATATTGATTGAGTTTGGCTTGTTTCAGCAATGAGTGATCATTACTGAAACAAAGCGCGCTCTCAATGTGGACTTGTGTGATCAGTTCATTTTGGACAGGACATTTCTAGCTGGACTGATATGCATGAAGCTGTGTTCATCTGTTTCTTCTTATTGCACATGTAGCCCTTGACATTGCAAGTTAGTTTGGCTCCGATGCCAACAGTTATGCTGTGACTGTTGAGCCATTAATTTCATGTCAATTGCTGGACTACATTCTTATTGACATTGTTCAATTTGAGAATAGAAAGAAGTTCCTGCAAAAGCTTTTGCCAAAACGAGCCTTCTCTTGGCAGAGATATTTCTAACTATTTCAAGCATGAATAGCACTAGAAACTCATGTTCTTATACGGAGTACTTCGTATGTGGAACTGTCACTTTCATCTGTGTTTGAAATGATGGGTTTGTCGCAATTATTTGAGTGAATATGTTCCTTGAAAAGCATTACAATGTCTTTGCTCTATTTCATGCTAACACCCTTTTTTAATAAACGCTGCATGAGTTGACATCTACCCTGATGGCCTGATGTGCAGCTCGAAGCTGGATAGGGCTCATAACATAATTGATAAAAGATTGGCTTGAAGTTATGAACCATTCTATATTTCTTGTATTTATTTTTATATTGTAATGGTTCTATTTCATTTGTGGGAGTAGATGATTTGCATTGGTGATGAATCACTTCACATAGAACACTTTCTTTTGCTTCTTGAAATTGTATTTGCTTTGCTATTCTTTTATATTATCTTGTTTATTGAGGCATAGCAACTCTGAAAGTGATGTATGGAGAAGTTGTTTTTTGCTAGAGTGATCATAATGTCGACATTTTTACCAAATATGATGTGGCTTAAGCAACTGATCTTCCACTATACCAACTCCAAGAATCATTAGTGAGGCAGAGGAATATGTCTAGCAAGAGCAATCCTGCCTTTACAACTTGCTTGGAACACCCGGGCTTAGTTTCATCATGGGCTGAAGCAGTTGCTAGGTGTGAGCATCTCTTAACAGAAATCCTCGTCCGACTGCCTGCAAAGTCCCTGATGAAGTTCAAATCTGTCTCAAAACACTGGAACATCCTCATTTCTTCCCCATACTTCTCTCTCCTGCACACGCTTCATAATTCGAAGGATTCCATGCCCATCTCTGGCATTTTCCTCCGCAGAAGATGTGTTCCATCGCCTTATGCTTACCGGTTCCTTCCTGTTACTGATTCAGATATTAGTCTCCCATCATTTTCTGAGTCATCAAGCTCAACGTTTGAAATCCCTGCATTAGCTGGCCTGGTTGTATCAATCTTGCAGTCTTGCAATGGGCTACTGCTCTACTACAGCATCAGTCCCAGTAATTCCCAGGTTCTGAACCTCCACGTTTGCAATCCTATAACTAGTCAATTGAGAACAATTCCAAACATTAAAAACTCCTTTCTATCGGCTTCTCTGGCTTTTAATCCTCACAGTTCAAGCTATGGCTACAAGGTAGTTTCTGTACACACATCGTTATCACCCGATCATTATGTCCTCAAAATATATTCATCTGAGACAGGGTGCTGGAAAGATGTGGATGGAAGTAGTATCAGGGTTCTAAGCGATATGGCTCTCAGGAACGGAGTGTATTGGAGAGGCTCTATCCATTGGATTTGTAGCAATGAAGACTCATTGTACTTGGAGGTTGATAAAGAGCGGGTTGCAAAAATGCCATCTCCTGTTTTCTCCAGGTCAGAAAGAGGGAACATGAAGTGTTTCGAATGCAAGGGGAAGCTGTGGTGTCTGTGGCATGAATACAGTGACATGACTTTGGATGTTCATATGTTGGACAACTATGAGGAAGGTTGGCTCCTCAAGTTCACTTTAAATCTTGGAGTTGTAAGGAAAGAAAGTTGCTTATCGGGTGCTTATCATCCTGAATTCGCAATTCTTTCTCTTATAGTTAGCAGAAAACGTAATGGAGGAGAGAAATGCATGATGGTGGTTGTTCATGTCCCTGGTAAAATCTTGGGCTATGACCTGGAGGAGGGAACTATCATGGAGATGTGCAAGATCCCACTGATTGAAGGCGAGGCACCCGGGGAACGCCAATTTTATTGTGGTGATGCTTATTTATATAGTTACAGTTTGGCATGCGTGTGAAGTGTGATGCATAAATTTGATCAATATTCTTTGCTGACAATTGTTTGATGTTTTGTTCTAGTAATATACCTTAGTTGTTTAAATGTCTTAACTGTTACTTCATGCAAGAATATGCTCTATTATAGTTAGTTTGGTTTGAGGAATTGCATGCTCTTCTCAATGATCTTTTGCAAAAGATGATACATTATAAAGTAACAAATTATTGCAGATTGTTTCAACTTTTCCGAGTAGTCTCAGTAATACAACCTTTTTTAACTGCATGCGAAATCAAATCTGTCTCATCTAGTTTTTAAACTTGTTGGATATTCCTTCAAAATCGATCCTAATTTGTAACAATAAAAGCAAACCAATAAATTAACCTAATTGAGATATGAATAGAATGCATAATTTCGGATTTACTTGCCTTAATGCCAATTCAAATTACACTATTGACGTGATGTAATATGGACAGAAGACATGTACGCCGATATTTACATCTGAAAATTAGTGATGCAGTATTAGTGAATGAGAATTTGGTGGGTTGCAAGCTATATTGCTATGTCTCCAAACTCTAGTATGAAATAGGTACTTAGTAGCAACAATGAAAATTGATAAGATGCCGATTACAAGAAAGCTCCTGAACCTCAACCAATCAGGACAGCTGATATCACAAATTACACCAATGGTAGCACCTAATATAGGTCAGAATGGTTGTTCAAACACTTCGTTTTCTTTCTAAAGATACAAATTAGTAAATTCTCCTTGAACACACGTCAAGATTGTCTGAAGATCCATTGTTTCCATGATATACAGTATGGCAATGTAAGAAAGACGCAAAGCAGGATCCCTCCAGTATTCAAAACTCGGTTGGGGGCTTCAACCTAACAAGTCTTTTGATTCTTTCTTTGTCGGTATTCTCCAGAACTCCCTGGATATGAAGGGTGTTTGTGAATAAGTTCCCAGAAATATCTCTTGAATATCAATTCAGAAGCATAAAAGTGATCAATACGATGGCAAAAAAGTAATGAAGTCCTTACCGTCCAAACAATTTCATCAAGGCATAAGCAGATCCTTCCATATTTGTCCAGGAACATGCGTTCAGTTGGTGGCTTTCCGCAGATATCCTTCAACGTCGAGGTAATTATGAATATAACTTCTGACACTAGAAACATGTAATCACCAACATAAGTGCTGGGCACAACCAAAATACAAGGATGACAATTGACACATATTGTCACCGATCAAACATTTATCAGGTAAACATTTATCAAGCAAAAGTCGAGTTTTCTTTATTAAAGTAGTTGATAACAGATGCAATTTTTTTATAAGGTTAATTGATTATACAGTGTAAATGTGAATAATATTTATTCCATTTTGCATCTTGTTACCAGGATTGAAAAGGCAATGGCAAGTTAGCAATTCGAACTGCACCATACAGTGATCATTGTAGCCTAATTCTGACACAGAGAAAAGTCGTATGCTTACAAGCAAGTTCGTCATACTCATCCTTGCCAACAAGATAGATGTGAATACCTCCAAGCACAGTATAAACAATATAAACCGACCTGCATGAAAATTAAAGCACAAAAAGAGAAAAGTGGAATCAATTATACAGAGTGAATTACAGCACAACTATACACCCACTATCCGACTTTGATAATACAATTCAAGTGAGTTCCTGGGTTACAGGAAGGAATCAAGTATTCAAGTGCGTCGTTTAAACCTGCAACTAAGATGCTGAAAATGATGAAATGACATGTCTTCTCCAGTGATGTTAAATCCAAATCGTAACTTATTCTAAATGAAGAACGTTTTTGTTCAGGTGAGTCAGAAATACAGGTCACGAACCGCAGGGATTTTACATTTTTACATATGGTGTTGAAAAGGAAATTAATACTTCCAACATAGAACTTTAACTAATGCGTAATAAGTAGCTCACTAAATTTTGCAAAAGGCAAAAAAAACTTCAAATTATGATCTTCAATTCTTCAGTACCCTCTAAAGGTAGATTCACCTTACCCCCAAACTTGTGCTATCGAATTAGCAGTTTTTGATCCCTCTGACCCCGTTCTTGATCCAATGTGGAGACAGGGGAGGATTTGAAGTGAAAGGAAGGGAGGGAAAGTAATGGATTAATATACATTTTATTTGAGTATAAGATGGGGGAAGAGGAAGCGGGAAAATAGAAGGATCCAATATAATATCTTTTATAATAAACTAAATCCTTTCAAAGTAACAAAGATTGGAGAGAAAACACAAATCCATTCATTCTTTTCTTTCCTTTCCCTTCCATCTCTTTCTGTCCCACTGTTTCTTTCCACAAATTCACCATATAACAAGTGTTTAGAAAGACATGTAGGTAATAAAAAATTCACCCATACAAATTCTAGCACAATAATAAAATGCATGTGTTTCACTATTAACAATAACATGAAATGTTATACGAAGTATTTGACTTTTGAAAATCTCTTCAAACCAGTTTTCACATGAATCATACTATTCATGCCTATGTTATTTGAACCCTTCTTATAAATAGAACATATTCTCCCACCATTGGGATTGAAAAATTCAAGTTCAAGTCATTAGAAACCAGAAACTCTTATCTAACCACATCTAGTCCTAATTGCTCTAGTCTAGAGACTGTGTTAAGAGAATATTCTAATGATGTATTGATTATTTTATCGCATTTTCTAACTTAACTTCTAATATTCCTGACAAACATTCCATCTATAGCATTCTACTTCTGAACTATTGATATTACATTAATGAAAAAGAAACCTCCTATTCACATATGGCCTCACACACAAGATTTTCCAGTAACCAGTTCCTTGTTCAGCATGAACAACAACAAAATCAAGATATGATAGCATCAAGGATACAGCAATTTGATGGGAAATTCTGAAGACATCTGTATTAGCAGTAAAATTAGGATAACCTTAAGCCTTTAAGACTCAGCAAAAAGGGCGTAACGCAACATAATGAAATCTTGCAAATTTGAAATGATAGGAAATCAAATATATGTAGCAAGGGATGCACAAGCCTAGCCAGTCAGACAAGGTATCCATCACCATTGACAATTGGAGCAGCCAGCAATGTAATTCTTCAAAGGGAAAATAGAATTCCAAATTCGAGCAAGTTATTGCAATATAATCCACAGAACATTACTGATGTCACATATACACGGAGTAGAATTTCCCAGACATTTGACATGTAAAACATGTTCATAAGATTTTAATACCAAACATTTGCCAAAGAGAAGCCTCAAAGTTAGTCATAACTTGCACCAATAGGTTGCAACGACATTGTAAAAGCCTAAACAATATTGAATTGCAGTATGAAGCCAGAATTTAACATGTAAGCAGAAATGTATGCTAAATCTTATGTTATCACAACAGAAGTGCTACATACTTGTGTGAAGCAACAAAGAGCTCTTCATTCTTAGCATCCTTGAGATTCTCTGCACCCAACTTAACTAAGAAAGTTCGCCAATGCAACCGCTCCTCAGCAGGAACTCCATTGAACCTGAAATACAACGGGGGAGTGGCAAGCTTAATGAACACCAATGAATCACCGAAATCTTCAGTCGCGGTATCAGTGAAAGCATCAAAGCAGCATAAACTGAGGTTAAGTGGTTTACACATTTACACATGGTTGCAGATCCTGCTAATTGAACTAACATTCTAACAGTTAACACAGATGACTTAGAAATCAAAAAATCTAAACCCAGATCCCAGAAAAGTAGCATAAATCATCCTTTGCACATAAAGCAACATTTGAGACTTGATAACTTCAATCTTAAAAAACATAAAACCCCAAATTGATTTTCTTTAACATTAATCAACCATATTTCACATTAAAATCCCTGAATCAGCTCCAATTTAGTGAAAACCCACATTACACATCAAACTATATACTAGTACAAATTTGCAGGAAAAAAAACACAAAATTGGAAAATTGAAAGGATAGTATTGTGATTCAAGAGCAGATCAAAGCAAATCAAATACTGGGTATCCAGAAAAAATTGATGATTGGGAATAAACAGTACTTAAATTCAGAAAAACTGGGTAATTGAGATCGATAATCAAGATAAAAGGGAAGCAAGAAGCAGAAATCAGAAATGGGTAATTTGCAAATTAACAAAGAAGTAAAAAATTGAATACCTTTCAACGAGAATGTTGCCCTCAGAGTTGGAAAGTAGTACTGCCAACAACATCTCTTCCTTTGCTCTGTTTTGGAAGAAACAAAACTGAAATTGAAAGAAAAAGAAGAATAGTGGTCAACTGAAAATGGGGTTTATTTGGGAAGAATTGAAGGATGTTCAAATGAAGGGCCTTTGAGAAAACCTCCTTGCCGATTGTAAATTTTACAGTAGTCATTATACTTAATTTTATTGGTCGATTTTTAATTTACTCGTAGCTTTTTGTTAGTCAAACTTATTTCAAAAATTAGTTTTCTGAATTGTTGAATTCTTTTTAATTTGAAAATAAAAATGAAATTTTAAAAAAGAAAAATCATTTTAAAAAGTTTGACCAAAAATCATTTTAAAAAGTTTGACCAACAAAAGAAAAAAAAAATTAAAAATCGAGAGATGATAACAAAGTATGATGGCTATCATTTTAAAGATAACTGCCATAGAAATAAAGCCGATTCTCTCACGGTCTCATCGTAAATGGTGTACAAATTCAACTTGAGACAATTTTTTTTTTTTTTTTTTTAAAAAAAACAAATATAAAGAAAGAACGGATAGTAAATTTACTTAGTACTCGACTACTCGTAGTTGATTAAAAATTTCATTATAGTAAAAAAAAAAAAAAGTAAATAAAAAACAATCCACAAATAAATATGAAAAGAGGCTTTTATATAAAGACAAGATTTTAGGGTTAAATACTTGCATGAATATTCTTTATGTTTTATAATAATCACAACAGTTTGACTAAAACACGTATAAATACAAAACTTTAACCATTAATATTTGTAAATATGAGTATATTTGAATTATGATGGTTTAGGGCTTGTTGGTAAGCGTTAATGTATGAATAGTATGATATCTGTACTCTGCAGTCTGTATTAATAATGAATGTGTGTTTGGAATTTTGTAAGGAATTCTGAAATTGTGTCCATGGAATCGGAATATTATCTCCATCACAAACATTGATTTTAGGCATGAAAGAATTTACAGTTCAGTTTATGTCTCACATGTAGAGCGGTAATGAATTGTAATATTGTATATATATTTTAAATCAACAATGCAACTTTGTTATGTTTAGTGATTAGTATTACAACTTTACAAGCAAAGGAAAAATTCAATATATGCATGTTTGCTTACAAGTATATAATTGTATATATCATGATGTTCCATATACAAGTATATAATTCTTAATTGTATACATAATACTTTGTATATGGTTTTATCGTTCATGAAAGTTTATTCAATTGTTCATGGATGACATGATTGACATCCGTACGTACTTTGGCTCTTATATAAATGTAGAAAATACCATGCAAGGTACTTAGACAGAAGCTAGCTAGCTTAGTAAGCTTACATGTACTTACTACAACAGGTGCATTAGACGTACATACTCAAAATTAAAAGAGAGATCGATCGATCATATAATAATTCATATATGTAAGAAAGAGGGCATGCATTTTCATTTAGTACTACTCCCTCCGTTTCATAATGATGTTCCTGTTTTGAAAATCGATGCAAACTTTCACCCATCTTTGACCGCAAATATCTTTAATCTCAAACTAGCAAAAATTATAAAAGTTAGATATTAATAATCTACTCACCAAGACGAATCAAACTAGATCTCACATGACTATTTTTATTTTTCTAGATTAAGAGAAATTTAGAAGATTCTCTCTTTCTTAAAAAAGTCAAACATTCCAAACAGGAACATCATTGTGGAACGGAGGGAGTAGTAATTATAGTTTAATTTAACAGCTTTGTTATGTTTAGTATGGAGTAACTAGCAGTACAACCTTACAAGCTAGGGAAGTTCAATACATGTTTGTTTAGCTTAATTAGTTAATTGTATATAGATCAATCTTAATAATTGTACTACCTCTGTTATATATTGGATGCAACTTTGGAATATTTTATGTCTCACTAATAATACCCCAAAGTTGCAACTAATATGTAACGGAGGTAGTATATGTATGATTGTATGGTTACGTTTTACCATTCATGGTCATGGAAGATTCAATAATAAATTGCTCATGGATTACATCCGTAATTTAACTGTTAATTACATAAATATAATGTAGAAATTAACATGCAAGTTAACTTAGGTAGATAGCTTGCATATTCTTACAACAATAGATGCATTAGACATACAGTACATGCTGAAAATCAAAAGAGAGATCGAACATTTTTATTTAGTACTAGTAATTTTAGGTTGTTGAATTGATTTATAGACGACAACCCAGGCCACTTAGGCACCATACGCACCATCTTCAAACTGCGCATTTGGCCACCTTGCGCACTTGATCAACACATCTAGTGTCGCGCTCTGCTCGCAGCTCAATTGCGACTTCTTCCTCTCACACTGTATCGATGCCATTTTTTCTACCTTCAATTTACGTATTATTGCATGCATTAATATAATATAACCCAAGTTACCGGGAATATTTCACATGTGAGTTATTAAGACTAATTAATTCTCTTACTAGTATTTAAATGAAGAACAATAGTATTATAAAAAATAAACAAGTAAAGTTTGGTAAAATTAAATAAAGTTCCACATAAATATATATACATACTCCATCCTATTACAATAAATTTTATACTCCATAAAGTTTGAAAGTATATAACGTGACGAATCTAACAAGATCCCACATGACTATATTTTTCATTACGTATAGAGCACAAAATACGGTCAAAATTAAAGGAGGTGGATGAATAGTGCTAAAGTCAAAACGTGTCAACTAAAAAGAAACGGAGGTAGTATAACGTACTCAGTTTTTTTTCCAATAGTATTTCTCTTTATTATAAAATATATTGTGTTATATGAAGTACAAAGTAGATGGATTTTACTTTTAAAAAATACTACATACATAGTAACTGAAGAGCAATGTATATATTGACTGAATTTTAATTTAGTTAAGTGTTGTTCACTTTATCTTATTCAAATAATATTTCGTAAAAATAATTTAAATTCAATAAAATGAGTTAATTTAAAAAAAAAAAAGTTTAATTCAATAAGAAAAAAGTGTTAAGCAGTAAAATTTAGTAGTCACACTTGCTAAGTTTCAGTAAAATAAAATTATTTAAAAGTCACACTTGCTAAGTTTCAGTAAAATAAAATAAGTTTCCATCAATAAAATCTAATTTCATTAAAATAATTTCAATTTAATAAAAAATTCAATTTAGTAAAAATAAGGTAAAGAGTACAAAACTTTAATCATATATCACATAGTACTCTACAAATTCGAGAATGCATGATTTGGGCATCAACTAATACAAGTATTATACAAAATGTTTATTATATGGAAAAGTTTTGAAGTATGAAGTCAATTATATATCACCAAAGGGTAAAGGCTCCGTTTCATAACATTAAGAAAAAACTAGAAAATGTGAAAATGGAAATACAAAGAGAAGAAAATAAGAAAATTACCTCGGCTATGTAATGATCGATCACTAATTCACTATAGAGTTGAAGACTGTGTATTAGCTATTTAGCTATTGTGTTGCACGAGTTCTAGACTACATACACATACTGCTATTTATAGACTTGATGGATGGAAGGGATGATTATTATAATCATATGACCAAACATAAAATTAAATAACGAGTGTCAAATGTTGATTGATGCTCTCGGCCTATATACTTATATAACTCAAGATATGATAGTACATCAATTCTTATATGTGGTTGGGCACATGGTGCGGTGTGACCATCTATTATAACTAGAGGTTGCTTCGTTTGTGTGATAGGGGGTTATTTGGTCAGTGTTAAGGGAGTTACTTTGTTAGTGTTATAGGGGTTACTAATTGGTCAATGTTATAAGAGTTACTTTGTTTTTTTATTAGTGGTCATAGGTGTGGTCAACTACATACAAGACGAGTTGATATAGTATATATGACATATCTTAGCTTATTGTGGAGAATATATATCTTTAATACATAGTAAATAACTAGGTTAAATCCCGTGCCATGCACGGTAATTTCAATACAATTATTTTACAATAAAAAATAATATCAAATTGCAAAATAGGATGAAAGTTCTGTAATTACAATTTTTTTGAATCTTTAAAGAAAACAGAGGAAGAAATGCATGCACGACTAATAAAAATAACCATGGATTACATTACAAAGTTATAGATAATATTATATTATTGTATTATATGACTTTGTTCCCGTCATAAAATAAATAAATATATAAATCTTTGTTAAATGTGTAAAAATGAATATACTTGCCAAATAGAAAAGAAATATTATTGTAAAGTAAGTATTAAACTAAATACTTCTCTAAGAAGCTTTGGAAAAAAAAAGAAAAATAAAAAATAAAACCTTTTGGAGGGAAAATTTTTAACCAGGTTATGATAAGTGTCATTTCTGGTTTCGCCTTTAGTATAGGTATATTGATTTAGGGCCTGTTCATATTTACTGAACTGAACTGAACTGAACTGATTGGAGCTGAACTGAACTGAACTGAACTGATTGGAACTGAACTGAACTGAACTGATTGGAACTGAACTGAACTGAATTAAGCTGAAATGAATATTTTATGTGAGAGGGAAATTAAGAGCTGAACTGAACTGATTGGAACTGAACTGAACTGAACTGATTGGAGCTGAACTGAACTGAACTGAACTGAAATTAAGTAAATATGAACAGGCCCTTAAATTAAGATACTCCGTATGTATCTCTTTAGTATTTTATTAGTGTCCATGCTATGATCAATCAAAGATGACATTAAGACCTAATAACCTCTACTCTCTAAAGTTATAATAGAGTAATAATATTAATATCTACTTTGTATTTTTTAAAAACAAAATTTAATTAGGTGTAGATAGGAACTCGGAATACATAATATAATATAAAACTAAGCTAAAAGTAAGGAACATGATCTCCTTAATTATGCTTATTAGATCCTATTATGACTCCAATAATACAAACTAATTATTTAGAAGAGCATATTTCTATACATGGAGAGTGAACCAACCACTAACTATTTAAAGTAACATTCCAACACAAACTCGCTCCAATAAACTAATCCATATAATATAATAAAGCCATATAGGGCATTGGCACCTAATACGTGAAGTCGTGAACGTGCTAATAATTTAATCAAGAATCAAAAAAGAAAATGGAAGCAAAGAATTGGTATCGAGTTCTTGCCTCCATCGGCCTAATAATGGAGTACTTTATTATTGGAGAATCCGTAAATTTTCTAATCGAACCAAGTTTCTCATCCTCAAGTTTTTATTGAAGAGGATACTCCATAAATTCGAGCTAGTTGTCAATAATATTTTCAATATAAATACTTATAATCGCAAATAGATCAGAGTTATGAGAAAGAGAATGTTGCAAAGGATAGAGAGAATGTAAGGACTTGCTTGCAAAATATTTTGTAAATAAAATGTCTAGCAACATGCTTATCAGTGGAGAGTAAAAAATAAACAATTTGACTGTAGCCCAAACAAACTACATGTGTACAACTAATTTAATAATCTGCAAAGTACAAGATGTTGTGGCTCAAATCACCATTGAAACACTTTGTAGCTGAAAAGTATTGTAGCTTTAAAATTAATATGGCAAAACTTACATTATAGATGCTCTTAAACAATGCATAGATATTTATGTACTCGGAATGCCAAACTCTGGTTCAATAATATATACTATAGACTATGGATAAATTGTTTTCACCTCAAAGTAATTAAGCAATCTAGCTAGAAATTACATTTTTATTTTGAAATTCTCCAAAAATTTGTAATGTATTAAATAATTAATTGGGTGCTATTGTTTGAAGTTAATTTGGAGAACATCTATTTATAATATTTTAGCAATAAGAATAGTTGCGTCAACCATATTTAGACGCTGTCGGGCGCCAGCCAAAATTGAACTAGACATCATAATTTAACTTTAATGATTTTAATTTTGCACTATTTGAATGTGAGTGTGAACATCGATAATTTACCACATTCAACGATATTATATTGGTACGTCTTAGTAGCAATGCACATCACATATGTTGGGCAAATCTTTTTTTATTAAGAGGAATAATAAAAATAATCAAAGATCGAGAAAGATAACAATACATGAGAAAACTAGAAAAAAGGGCATTTTTATTTAGTACTAGTAAACATAAGCTTGTTGTACGTGGAAATGAACATGCAAATACAAGCTAGCTAGCTAGCTTGCATGTCCTTATTACGTACAGTTGGTACATTAGTTCATAATGCCCCCGTAATAAAGAAAAACAACAACAAATTATTAAAAATAGCCCGACCAGAAGATTACTGTTGTTTAATCCACTGGATCGGACTTGGTACATTATTATTATTATTATTATTATTATTATTGATCATCGTACATAGAGAGTTTATTTGTTCAACCAGTGTAGGCGACGGCAACTGCAGATCCAGCTGAGTGACCAACAATGGTAGCATACATTGAGGTTCCAGTCACCGAGTCATTAGCATAAGCGATAAAATCAGATTCATTCAATTTCTCTTCAATCTGATTCCAGTTGATGTTCTCGAACTTGCTTATAGGGCCACAGTCCGCATAAGCCTTCAATTTATTGAAAGGAAGCATCAAACGAGATCCAATTAGTGGAAAATCATATGAACAAATAATTAATAAAAACTTTATACACGTGTATAGTAAGAGGAAAGGATAAAGGAAAAATCCCTTCATGGTCCACTAGAAGATTCTATTGGGACCTGTTTGACCTCATGAGTTATGAACTTCAACGTACTCATGAGATCAAATCTTTACCACTCGGCCAACCCTTGCTTGCTTGGTCCGACCATACATGTATATATATAAGCAAAATTATTAAAAATTGAATTGTATGTACTCACCTTCCTTCCATTAGTGTCGGACCAAGCAAGAAGCCAGCCACATTCAACACCAGCGGTGTTCTTGCCAACATAAACCACCGCGGCCTTAACACCCCCGATCAAGGCTGCTTGAGCAAAGGTACCCAAGCTTTCAAGAGGATCTGTGTAGTCTGAAACGGTATACCCCTTCCATTGCTTGGAGTTAAACACGGTCAAGGATCCCTTAGAAGTCTGATTTGTCAAGGCACCAGCTAGTGCGGATAGTCGTGCTGCATCGGCGTCAGCCTTGTTTAGGCATTCCTTTTCAGCAACGATTGCACGGGACTTATTCGCGATATCCCCGGAAACAAGTGATTTCTCAGCGCACTTGATCAACTTGTCTAAACTTGCTTTCTGCTCGCAGCTCAATTGCACTGCTACTTTCTCCTTCCTCTCACATTGAACTGATGCCATTTTTTTGTACCTTCACATACATCAATTTACGTCGTACCAATTAAGCATTATTGCAAAATAATGAGTAAATTATGGTGCCTATTTTAAAGTACTTGTATATATTATGGGAAAGTTGGGGAGCATGGAATAAGTACAAAGTCTCATGCGTGTTTACGTATAGAAAGCTAAAATGAGGAAATTGGAAATAAAAAGAGAAAAAAAAAATATGGAAATTACCTTTGCTATGTATAGATCGATCACTGTAGAAGAATGTGTATTAGTTAATGTGATGCACGAGTTTTAGACTACATACACGTATTGGTATTTATAGACTTGATGGATGAAAGGTATAATCAATAAAATCATCAAACTGAACGTATAAAAGACACGTGTCAGTTTTTGGGTGATGCTCTCAGCCTCTAAGTAATTCATGATTCTTATCTATTTCAAGATATGTTCATATATAACCTATCTCAGCTTAAAGTGGAGAATATCTTTACTATCTCCACGAGTATGGTAAGAGTCCATATTTAAATTTATTATGTAAGATACCCTTAAGACCCTACTATACTCCCTCTACAAGTCCACATGATTATTAAAGAAAATGTATATATATCAAACTTTTAAATAAAGCGGATGTTCAATAAATTACTGAACATCCGTTATAAAGTGACAATAAAATGTGCAAAAGTTACACTAAAACGCACAAAAGTTACCCTCACATATATAAGAGTTATTTATGCTTCATTGACAAATTTGACAAAAGTGATACTAAATCTGACAAAAATGACACTAAATTTGACAAAAGTGTACCTGGTGTACTGTAAATTACTGAAAACAGGATGTATACAAAAGTTTTCCTTAATTTTGACATTTATGTATGTTGTATAACCTTCAATAACTAAGTTAATTTTGCAATACTATGAAGTATTACTTTTATTTTATATAATTGTACTATTTTGACTTTTTTCACTTTTCACTTGTCTTACTTTAACCATAATTTTATACCAATGTATAAAAGCGAAAATTATTATGAAAAATGTTATTGGTTTGTCTCAATTTATATATACATTGTATCAGATTTTTAAAAAATATTTTAAATTACTAATTATTAGAGATGTTAAGAAATTTAAGATCAAAGTCATATATCAACAAATATATGTGAAAGTTATTATGGCAGTGTAGTTTTTTAAGAATTTTGAAGTACACATAGAGCCATAATAACACTAGTCATACTACCAATTAATGGAGAAGGAGGTTTGGCTCAGTTGGCCAAGTCTCTCGAATTCTAGGTGAGAGACGTAGGTTCGATTCTCATCAAACTCACCTTGGGAGGAATTATAGAGTACGGAGTACCATTGGACGACCCAAAGATGAAAGATATTTGGGTCTTTAAGTTTCAAATCCCTTCAAACATTGTAACAACGTAAAAAATAAAAAAGAAGAGTAATATAGAGTAAAACTAGGTTAGGTCCCGTGCCATGCACGATTATTGACAAAAAAAAAAATTATGTATGCATATACTTATCAGTGATCATATATTGTAATATCTCGTTTTTAGTCATTAATTTTTGTCTATCTCAATTGTATCCTTAAAACGGATATTGTGTTTGTCACATAAAAACTTATAGTGGAAGATTGTATTTTTTAAAAATATTAACAAAGATTATATTTTGCTATTCTAGTTTCCATATTAATTAGTTAATTGAATGTGAATATTTAAAAAACGTAAATATCATTTTTATTTATATAGTAATTAAATTACAAAAATTTCCTTAAATAAATATTCTATTAATTTTTTATAAAAAAAATACTAAGGACACACCAGAAACTGACACGTGTCATTGCTGGTGTGTCTTTTAGTATATATAGGTTAGATCCCGTGCCATGCACGATAATTTCAATATTTATTATGAGTTTAATACAATAATTTTACTATAAAAAATAATATCAAATTACAAAATAGGATGAAAGTTCTGTAATTACAATTTTTTTGAATCTTTAAAGAAAACAGAGGAAGAATTGCATGCACGACTAATAAAAATAGCCATGGTTACATTACAAAGTTATAGATAATATTACATTATTGTATTATATGACTTTGTTCCCGTCATAAAATAAATTAATATATAAATCTTTGTTGACCGTGTAAAAATGAATATACTTGCCAAATAGAAAAGAAATACAGTATTATTGTAAAGTAAGTATTAAATTAAATACTTCTCTAAGAAGCTTTGAAAAAAAAAAAAAAACCTTTTGGAGGGAAAATTTTTAACCAGGTTATGACAAGTGTCATTTCTGGTTTCGCCTTTAGTATAGGTATATTGATTGATTATTGATTATTGATTATTGATGATAATGTAATCCAATATGCTACTCCAAATTTCATAATGCAACTACTAGCATATGGAATTGGCATCTTATCCGTGAACAATTTAAAGAAGAATCCAATTCGAATTCCAAAATTGAATACAAAATTGTGAAAAAAGAAATTAGAAGCAAAAAATGGTGTCGAATTTTTGCCTCCTACTTTATCATAAGGTGCCATTTCTATGAATGTCTTCTTTTTCTTTTTTTTTTTTTATTTTTTCTTTTTTTTTCTTTTTTTATTTGATTTTATATTTTTCCTGTAAATATATCTAATCGAACAAAGATTCTCAAGTTGTTTTTTTTTTATTTTTTATTTTTATTTTTTCACTTTCGTTATTGAAAAATGGGACAGAGGATATTCATTAGGTAAACCAATGATATTCATTAGGTAAATCATTATTAGTTGTAATATTTGGAAATTTACACTAGCTATATATTCACGTTTTTCTATATGATTACCTTTAATTTGTTATTTTACATATGTGTTAAGAAATAATATTGGTCATGTGAGATTTTTGTTACATATATCTTTATTTTTACAGTATCTCATTTTTATATATACTTAGATTAGAGATATAAAGGTTTAATTAAAAATATATATTTACAAATGTGAAAATCAAAACGTTATCATAACTAAAAGTTTTCAACCGAGTATTAGTTACCCCATTTAACCTTTTTCTAATTAGGACATTATTGTCTCTTCTTTTTATTGCTATTGCCTCTATCTATCCGTAATTGTTTGCCCCATCGCATTTCGGATTCGAATTTTAACTTTTTAACCAAAAACTTTATCACTAACTGCTAATCTATAAGAAATAATATGACATGTGTAATCTTACTGGATTTGTTTCAATGTCTATTTTCAGAGTATCAGATTTTTATAATTTTTGCATCAGCAAATTTAGAGGTAATCGATCATGTCTTAAAATTCATCTTGGATACCATTAAAATTCGAATGAAGCAAACAAATCAGGAGAAAAAGGGTAATATGCAATAAATTTGTGGAATGATACTTCAATGATCAAGCAATTCTTATCTTTGTGGCACGGCAAGGCCTAAAAAGAAGTAACTAAGAAAAAATGGACTTATCTTTGTGTTATGCTCAAATAGGAGAAATGTTTTTGCCCTCTTAGAGCAGCATACTACTTTACGGCTATATCTACCATCTTGATTCTTGAATGGACGAATAATTGAATAACTTGTACCTTTTAGGAGAGGGTTAACAAAAGTAGTGCAAAAAAAATACGTAGTAGTAACTAATTTTTTACATAGCTAAGTTTTCTGCCGGGGAATACTAGGCCACTTTTGTGCCACTAAAGCTAATACTACATACCTTCGTTTTTTTTATTTTATTTTTATTTTTTTAATAACACCATTTGACTTTTACACTATTCACTAACTACACTTTGACTAGTTTTTGTGATTTATAACTACGATAAAGTTTGACATTTGCTACCAGCGAAAGAACCTTGTGTCACATTTACTACCGATTTAATATTTTATATTATTTTGCTACCTCCAAACGTTACAACAAATAGCTATTGCTACCACTTAACAGAATCCGTTAGGATTCATTTTTGTTATTGGTTATTGTTATTACATTTTTAAATTATAAATCTATGATTTTTTTTTTTTAATTCAAGTTGTAATTGTTTTTTTTTTTTTTGAAAGTATAGTTAATTTTGTTGCATTGTATTGTTGTGGATGAATAATTCAAGTTGTGTGGAATTATTTATGTTGTAGGTGAATTTAAGTTATATGAAAGTATTCGGAGTACCTATTTTGTTGGTTGAATTGTAACAAGTTGTAACTCATTTGACGATGGGTCATTTGGTAGGATATATATACTACCATTTTTGTATTCGAATCAAATATTTATAAACAAAAAAATTATATATTTATTAGTAACTAGCATAATCTAACACTAGTTACTAATTAATAGTATCTTTAAAAAAAAAAAAAATATGTTCGTAACCGGCGTTAAGATTTGCCAGTTACTAATAATACTCTAATTGTAACCGGCGTAACTCAATGCTAATTACGAATAGTATGCTTTCTAACCTGGAAATAAGACTTTTTGTAACTGGCGTTAGGTTAATCCAGTTACGAATAGTACATTATTTGTAACTAACATTAGCCGGTTGCGAATAATTTTCACTAGTTGTAACGGTGGCATTCGCTACCAACAATTCCAGTTACAAAAAGTCAATTCCGCCAGTGACAAATAGCACTTTTTCTACTAGTGTCTGGTCCAATTTACTCGTAACAAATGGGTGTTATTTGTGAGACATAAAATAATTCCTTTAATTTGTTGCGAGTAAATTAGACCAGAGATTATTGAAAAAAGGACGGGTCAAATGCTGTATTATTTTTTGTAATTTTCCTTAATGGTATATATATAGAGTTAGTGAGTTACCGTTCATGAAAGAGTCAACTGCTCATGGATATATGACATGCATACTTTAATTAATTTTAGTTATATAAATGTAGAAACTAACATGCAAGGTAACTTAGATAGAAACCCAGCTTGCATATTCTTACAACAACAGGTGCATTAGACATAATCAAAATCAAGAGAGAGATCGATCATTTTTATTTATTACATACTAGTAATTATATAGGTTATTGGCAACAACCCACTTAGACACTATACTCTCCCTCATTAACCTGCACTTTTGGCCACCTTGCGCACTTGATCAACTCATCTAATGTCGCGCTCTGCTCGCAGCTCAATTGCGACTTCTTCCTTTCACACTTGATTGATGCCATTTTTTCTACGTTCAGTATTCGTATTATTGCATACATGCAAATAACATATAAACCAAGTTAGTCATCGAGAATATTTCACATGTGAGTTACTAAGACTAATTAATCCTCTAACAAGTACATTCGAAATAAAGAACATCAACATATACAAAAAATAAATAATCACGTAAAGTATAAATAGTTCGACAAAAATAACACGTAAATAAAGTTTAGCGCCAACTAGTGTCGTTTTAGATTTTTAATCAGAAGGTCCAAAATCACAATAAACCTAATTTATGATGAAGAAAAAAATTCCCAATGTTACTCTAGTGAAACTTTTTTGGAGGAAATTTTAATCTTGAACTCAATTTTTTTAGTTAATTTTATCTAATCTTAAAAATAGTAAATCAAATTACATTTGTCAAAAAAAGTTAAAAAAAAAAAAGTTAATTATTTATACTCCAACCCGTATTTATTTTTTTCCAACCTATTACATCTCAATAGTTTTAGTACACTAAATTATACTTTCGATCTTTAGGAGTATGAAGTCAATATATATCACCAATGTCTCATCCGTTTACACAACGATAAGAAAACTAAAAAGTGGAAAATGGACAAATAAAGAGAAGAAATATGGAAATTACCTTAGCTACGTAAAGGTCGATCACTAACAAGATTATAGAATTGAAGATTGTGTATTAGCTAGTGTGATGCACGAGTTCTAGACTACATACATATACTTATTTATAGACTTGGCACTTAATAGATGGAAGGGATATAATTACTAGAATCATTAAATTAAACATATAATTAAAATAACAAAATTGATGCTCTTGGTCTATATACCATACATTTCATTATTTTATACACGGAGTATCTCAAGATATGAACATCATGATCATATATGCCATATCTTAATTAGCTTATTGTGGAGAATAATTTTACTACAAAGTATATGAGATATATATCTTTAATTAGTTTTTTAGTGTCCAAATTTTGATCTATCAAATATGTGTTCATGATCTAGCAGCCTCTGCTCTCTTACATTATTTTTTTTAATCATTACGTAATATGAGTCATTATGATCTTACATATATTCATGTATGCGCTACGTAAATCTACTTTGTATTTTTAAAAAATAAATTTAATTAGGTGTTCATAATACCATACCCTTAATTGATAATACTCCAAACCGTTGAAATGAATTGAGAGAAGAGAAACCAAATCAAACATGTACTTGATTAATTGAGAAACGAACTAAACTAAAAGTAGAAAGGAACATGATCCCATCATGAATGATCATTTGATCATGTCAAAAGCTAACATAAACCCACTAAACTCACTATTATTGTCACCTAGGAGAACATATTATTCCTATGCATTATGGGTGTACTAACTATTACAAATTTTAGGTAAATATTCCACCACAAACTTCAAAATGTTATTCCGTATAGCATAATATATGTGGCATTGACATCTAATATGTAAACTTGCTAATAAATAATTTAATCAAGAATCAAATTCACCACCACAATACGATTTAATAAGAAATAGTGAAACAGAAAATTATGGAAGCAAAGAATTGGTATCAAGTTCTTGCCTCCATAAAAAAACCCTTAATAATTCTCTATTCTCAATCTCTCTTCAAACCTAGTCACCATAGTAAAATTCTCTATTCTCGATCTGTCTTCAAACCTATCCCCAAATTCTTTTTCTTTAATTTACTGTTTTTAGCCAATAAAGGTCACCAACACTATAGTGATTATAGTCAATTCCGCCACGTAGGGTGTAGTCGGTTTCCTAATGGTAGGATTTTTAGTATTATTTATTTGTTTATTTTATTTTTCATGTATGCAAATTAAAAATACAAAATTTGAATATTTGTCTTATAAAATTGTGGAATTGCATATATGTTGACAAGAAAGCCCCAATTTATCACCTTATAAACAAAATTTGTTTATGAAATGGCAAAATAGTAAATAAATTTATAATTTTGTCTGGTTAGCATGAGTGCATGACATTTTAGTAAATAAATCAAAAATCATGGGACCCATACATGACAAAAAAAGTTGTTCATTCATTTATTTTGTCTAGTCAACATGGTATTTTGATAAAGAAAAAATGGAAAAGAAAATTCCAACCTTTGCACTTTTTCCTTCTAAAAATCCAACCTTCATTTTATTCCTAAAAATTCCAACCTTTATACCTCGCCTTTTCCAATAAATCCATTACCTATTGATGACCTATCTTTATAAGTTATATGCCACGTGTCAGATTTTAACAGGTCAAATTATTTTTTTTTAATAATTAAAAGGCAAAAATAATTAAAATAAAAATTTTATAAAAAAAAAAATTCAGCAGCCCCACCCTGACCACCGCATCCCCACCGCCCACCTGCCACCGGAATCCAGCAACCCCATTCGCCTCTCCACCGGAAAACCCCCACCACTCCTCCCGCCAGCCAGCCGCCCCTACACTCCATTTCCAATTTCTGTTTTAGCAGCCCCGACCCGCAACAACAACAATCACAACCCACCACCCTCTAACTCCAACCTCACGCTGCAGCGTTCCCACCAATCACCAATCCACATCCACCTTGCTCGCCACCACACGACACCAGCAACACAACTGCACAGCCACACACTTCAGCCCACCAACTTACCTTTACCAACAACATCAACTCGCCAACAACAACTACAATTGGCGCAATTGCAGCAGCTAACCACCAATTTCAGCCCGATTAGCCAACAATCAACTACCAAACTACTGCAAACTACAGCCACCTATCCCAAACCGACCACCAATTTGGCTATGAATAAGGTGTTACATTAGTTTGCAAAAAGGGATTCATAATGTCAATTAAAGTGTTACTATATGTCAAAAGATGTTTGAAAAATGTTACCTAATAATAAAATAAAAAGTGTTACATAAGAGCGTATAAAGTAACATTTTATAAAGTGTTACCATATATTACCCAAAGTGTTACATAAGACCTTAGGTAACAAGGGTGGATGTATCACCTACTAAAGTGTTACCTATTATCTATAATAACATTCTTACCACATTATGTAACATTTTTTGGGTGTTAATTGAGGTTAGTTATGTACTAGTGTTAATGTATCAAAGAGAAAATTTAATATACGTTGTAAAAGAGATACAGAGTACTTTTTTATTAGTAGTACGTACAGTACAAGCATCTATACATACATACATGCATTTTATTATGTTACATACTCAATATTCTTGGTACTTAGATGCTAGCAATTAACCAGCAATTGCAATACATAAGCAAAATAAAGATCTCAACCATCTTAATTATCGATTTGTCTGCCCTAGCTATATGATACAAATGTTTCTTATAGCTTAAGGCGGACGGTGTTATATTATTCGTTTAATTGAAATCTGCATTAACTACGTTTGCAAAGATTTGAGCCTTCACTGAAGTTCGAGTATACGCGTCAATGTAGGAGAACGACGAGGTGGAAGCATCGAGGTCCTTCTCGACCTTATCCCAGTCTATGTTATGGAATTTCTCCAGAAGGCCACAATATCCATAAACCTGCATGCATAATAATAAATGTATCAATCATTTTAAGGATAACTACCGTAACATTTTCATATTTAATTAGACATATAAAAAAATTTAAAAAAAATAAAAAGTAGTCAACTTTGTTGTAATTCTAATCGTGATCATAAACCATTACTAATTACGAGAGTTACTAACTTAATCATCAGTGGTGTCATACGTACGTACCTTTCTAGTGTGACTTCCCTCATTGAAGGAATCAGACCAAGCCAAAAGAAAACCATAGTGATTAAGTGGATCATCACTAGTTTTGAGGGAATACACGACAGCAGCCTTGATTCCCTTCTCCTTTTGTTCAAATTGCGTAAAACCGGTTGATTCTTCTAATGTTTCAGAATATTTAACATGGAATTTTCCAGACCATGTCTTCTCAGCGTGTACGTGCATAGTTTTTTTGGTAGCATTGCTCTTGTTGTAAATCCAACCTCCAAAGAGCATCTCATCTTGGGGTTTCGCTTCTTCGGCTTGCTTCATTAGTGTTGGAAGTTCTTGATATAATGCTAGAGTGTTAGGAAAAAAATAAGAGAGAGAGAGAGAGAAAAACAATGGAAGGGGAAAAGTCCCACATTGATTGGGGAGGAAGGTTTTTCCTTGTTTTTATATTGTAGTGCTTTAGCACTACTTAGTTGAGTAAGTTGGAGGTGTGTGTTACTCCACACACACACACGCGCGCGCGCCGAGCCGAGTCGGGTCGGGCCTCGGGACTTGGGGTCTTGGGGAATGCGATGCGCGGGCGTGGGTCCTTGTTATCTTTTTGGAGAAATTTTATTTCCTTTTTCTTGTTAACAGAATATTCCAAGTATCCGTTTTTGACTGTTGGGATTTTCTGACTGTTGTGGGAATTAATCAGCCATTAATCCCTTGATTTTAGCTGATTAATTCACTCCCTTGTTTCTTGCCTCGTTTGTTGACTGACTAGATTAATCTGGTCATCTTCTTGGCCAGGTTCTTCCCACCTTTTATGCTTCCCGTTTTTCCTCTTCACCCTATAAATATTCGGTGGTTTTCTCAGCCAAAACACAACACACAATCAGTCTACTCTCTTCTCTAAAATTATTTAAACACATGTTCTTCCTGTTCTGTTTTCTGGGCAAGTATTCTGAGTTCCAGTCGGGTTTGTGAGTGCACATAAACTCCGGCGCCGTGCTTATCCTGGAGGGCGACCGCAATTGTCTACTGCACCGGGAGGTAGCGCGGAATCGTCTTTTAGGTCAGTGGTTCTCCACGACGCGGCTATTGTCAGTTTGGTTCACGCATCAACAGATAAGTTATTTCTGTTTATTGCTTATTAGTATAACAATCTAAAAGACGATCATGGCTTCCAAATTCCTTGTTCCTGATATGTCTAAACTAGAACCTCTTGATGGAAAGAATTATAAACGTTGGGCTGTTAGAATGCGTTTTTATTTGGAGCAGATTGATGTTGCATATGTTCTTGATGATATTGTTGAACCTGTTGATAAAGATGATTTGTCTGAATATGAGATTAAGTTTTTTAAGGATGATAGAACTTGTAAGGGCATGTTGTTGCATTATATGTCGAACAGTCTGTTGGATATTTATATGGGTTTTCATCATGCTAAGGATATTTGGGATGCTTTAGAGAAAAAATATGGAACTGATGATGCTGGTACTAAACGTTATTGTGTTAGTAAGTGGTTAAGTTTTCAAGTTGTTGATGATAAGCCTATTATTGATCAGATTCATGCCTATGAGAGTGTTTGTATTAATATGGCTGCTGAAGGTCTGTCTATTTGTGATACTACCCTTGCTATTGTTCTGATTGAGAAACTCCCTCCCTCTTGGAAGGATTTTCGTAACCAACTCATGCACAAAAAGAAAGACCTAACCTTAGAGGAACTTGCTGCCCACCTCAAAATTGAGGAGGAAAACCGTATCAAAGACAAAGCCCCTTCTGTTTTCCCTTCCTCTTCTTCTGCCAAAGCCAACCTTGTTGAACCCAAATCAAACAACCAGTCCAAAGCCAAAAACAGTAACCTTAAGCCTAATGGGAAAATTCAGAAGTACAAGTTTAAGGGGATCTGTTATGAGTGTGGTATGACTGGTCACAGGGCTAGAGATTGCAGGGTCAAGAAGAAGAATGGGCAAAGTCAAGCAAACCTTATTGAAGATTCTGACGTTATTGTTGCTGTTGTTTTAGAAGCTAACTTTACAGGTAATGCTGCTGAGTGGATTGTTGACACTGGAGCTACCAGACACATCTGCGCCAACAAGGACATGTTCACTACCTATGACAAGGTTGAAGGTGAAAATGTCTTCATGGGCAACTCAGCCTCTGCATCTATCCAAGGCAAAGGGAAGATCGTTCTCACTCTCACTTCTGGAAAATTGCTTACTCTCACTAATGTTTTGCATGTTCCAGAAATGCGCAGGAATTTAATTTCTGGCAGTTTGCTCATGAAAGCTGGACTGAAGCTCTCCTTTGATTCTGATAGATTAGTTCTTACTCGCAATGGGGAATTTGTGGGGAAGGGCTTTTGTAATGGGGGGCTTTTTACTCTTGATGTTAAAATTGACACTATGAATAAGAATGCTAGTACTTCTTCTGCTTATATTGCTGAGTCTATTGATTTATGGCATGCTAGATTAGGCCACGTTAATTTTGATTCTGTTAAAAGGCTTAAACACTTAAATTTGATTCCAAGTTTTTCTAAAAATGATTTTTCGAAATGTCAAGTTTGTGTTGAAGCCAAATTTACTAAAAAGCCATTTAAATCAGTAGATAGACAGACTGAAGTACTGGAACTTGTTCATAGTGACTTAGGTGATTTTAATAATCACGAAAGTAGAGGGGGTAAAAAGTATTATATTACTTTTGTTGATGATTGTTCACGCTTTTGCATGGTTTATCTTCTCAGGTCTAAGGACGAAGCTGAGGAAATGTTCCTCAAATATAAAGCTGAGGTAGAAAACCAGTTAGACAAAAAGATCAAGAGAGTTAGGAGTGACAGGGGTGGTGAGTACAGCCCTGACACTCTTAAGGCATTTTGTGAGCAACTTGGCATTGTTCATGAGACGACGGCTCCCTATTCACCCGAACAAAACGGTATAGCTGAAAGGAAAAATAGAACTTTAAAGAATATGATGAATTCTATGCTTATTAGTTCTGGGCTTCCTAATAACATGTGGGGGGAGGCTATTCTTTCTGCTTGTCATGTTTTGAACAGGGTTCCTCACAAGAAGCTTGACAAGACTCCATACGAAATATGGAAAGGTCGAGCGCCAAACCTGAAATACTTGAAAGTGTGGGGGTGCCTAGCAAAAGTAGGCATACCTAGTTTCAAGAGGGATAAAATTGGTCCCAAAACTGTTGATGCTATTTTTATTGGCTATGCTTATCAAAGTGCAGCTTATCGTTTCTTTGTTAAAGGTGCTAACAACTCTTATGCAGGTGGTCATATCATTGAAGCAAGAGATGCCGAGTTCTTTGAGAACATTTTTCCTTTGAAAATGTCTCCTTCTAATGATAGTGAATTGCATGCTAGTAGTTCTGTTAGTTTACCTATTGCTAATGCTCCTATTACTAACGATGATTCTGTTTTGGAGCCAAGGAGAAGCAAAAGGGCAAGAAAGGAAAATAGTTTTGGTCCTGATTTTATTACTTCTTATTTATCTGAATCTTCCTTAATTGATGATGATTTTGTGCATATTTTTGTTTTGGAAGATGATCCAAGAACCTATGATGAGGCAATGAGGTCAGTTGATGCTGTTTTTTGGAAAGAAGCAATTGATAGTGAATTACAATCAATTCTCAATAATAACACTTGGGAATTGGTTGAACTTCCTAGAGGTTGTAAGCCCATTACTTGTAAATGGATCTTTCGGAAAAAATTAAAGGCCGATGGATCCATAGACAAGTATAAGGCAAGGATAGTGGTAAGGGGTTTTACTCAAAAGTTTGGCATTGATTATTTTGATACTTACTCCCCTGTTACTAAAATTGCAACCATTAGGACTTTAATTGCTCTTGCTTGCATTTTTGGTCTTGTTGTTCATCAAATGGATGTCAAAACTGCTTTTTTGAATGGTGACTTGGATGAGGAGATTTACATGGTCCAACCTGAAGGGTTCGTTGTTCCAGGACAAGAGGAGAAGGTTTGTAAGTTAGTCAAGGCATTGTATGGGCTTAAACAAGCTCCAAAGCAATGGCATGACAAATTCGATAAGACTATGACTGGTAATGGTTTTCATGTTAATGAAGGTGACTCTTGTGTTTATTTTAAGCATGATAGTCATGGTTGTGTAATTATTTGTCTTTATGTGGATGATATGTTGATTTTTGGGACTGACTTGGATCGTGTAAATGAGACAAAACAGTTTTTGAGTTCGAACTTTGAAATGAAAGACATGGGTGAGGCAGATGTGATTTTGGGAGTAAAAATCAAAAGGACTCCAAATGGCATCTGTCTTAATCAGTCACACTATGTTGAAAAAATTCTTAAAAAGTTTGACTCATTTAATGTCGATCCAGTTAAGACTCCCTATGACCCAAGTTTCCACTTAAAGAAAAATAATGGTAATCCAGTTAATCAGTCTGAATATGCTAGAATTATTGGTAGTGTTATGTTTCTTATGAACTACACTAGACCTGACATTGCTTATTCTGTTAGTAGGTTGAGCAGGTACACTCATAATCCAAGCAGTGATCATTGGATTGCTCTAAGGAGGTTGCTTAGGTACCTTAAGGGTACTATGGATTGGGGTTTGCACTACTCCAAATTTCCTGGAGTTTTGGAGGGTTTTTGTGATGCCAACTGGGTATCCGATAATGATGAAGTTAACTCCACTAGTGGCTATGTCTTCACCCTTGGGGGTGGAGCCGTATCCTGGAAATCTTGTAAGCAATCTTGTACTGCTATGTCTACTATGGAATCTGAGTTTATTGCTCTTGAATTGGCAGGTCATGAGGCAGAATGGTTGAGGAACATGCTTGCAGATATTCCACTGTGGGGGAAGCCAGCTCCTTCAGTTGCACTTCATTGTGATTCGCAAGCTGCTATTGCTGTTGCACACAACCATGCCTATAATGGGAAGAAGAGACACATCCGTCTGAGGCATAAAGCCGTCAGAAATTTGTTGTCTGAAGGGGTGATATCACTGGACTATGTAAAGTCCGAAAAGAACATTGCGGATCCGTTAACTAAAGGCCTATGTAAAAAGCTAGTTTTGGAAACATCGGAAGAGATGGGGCTAAAGCCCGTTGTATGAATTGTGAAATAATGAACTCCTACTCACTATGAGTTCAAAGGGGAACGTTATGTAATAATTCGGAAGCACATTTTTATATTATTTGTCCATCTCTAGATGTTTGTTTTGTGCTTAGCTACATATGAGAAAGAGGATGAGCATACGGCTCTTAATGAACCCATATCCATATTTTTGGAGGTGTGTTGTAGCTCACACTTGATGGAGTTCACCTACTTAGGTGTGGAAGTGTGGCCGCTTCCTATGAGTATTTCGTGGGCTTATACTCTAGAGCACCTATGAGCATCCAGGCTGGACGTATGGCCAGTATAATGCGTCACCTTTATTCGCGGAATTTCAGAATATTATACATGTTCAATTGTGTGGCTCAAAGTGACGGGTCCCTAACTCCCTATTGAGTTCAAGACGAAGGTCACTTGGTAGGTGAGGGATCATAGTTTGATGTCCACTATGTGTTAATTCAAGTCGCGAGACATTGACACTTATGCAATTGTTTTGTTTTGCCCAGAATTCATTTTTTTTTCTTTCATTCTTTTCATATCTTCGAACCTGTGGGGGATTGTTGGAAGTTCTTGATATAATGCTAGAGTGTTAGGAAAAAAATAAGAGAGAGAGAGAGAGAAAAACAATGGAAGGGGAAAAGTCCCACATTGATTGGGGAGGAAGGTTTTTCCTTGTTTTTATATTGTAGTGCTTTAGCACTACTTAGTTGAGTAAGTTGGAGGTGTGTGTTACTCCACACACACACACACGCGCGCGCGCGCGCCGAGCCGAGCCGGGTCGGGTCGGGCTCGGGCCTCGGGCCTCGGGACTTGGGGTCTTGGGGAATGCGATGCGCGGGCGTGGGTCCTTGTTATCTTTTTGGAGAAATTTTATTTCCTTTTTCTTGTTAACAGAATATTCCAAGTATCCGTTTTTGACTGTTGGGATTTTCTGACTGTTGTGGGAATTAATCAGCCATTAATCCCTTGATTTTAGCTGATTAATTCACTCCCTTGTTTCTTGCCTCGTTTGTTGACTGACTAGATTAATCTGGTCATCTTCTTGGCCAGGTTCTTCCCACCTTTTATGCTTCCCGTTTTTCCTCTTCACCCTATAAATATTCGGTGGTTTTCTCAGCCAAAACACAACACACAATCAGTCTACTCTCTTCTCTAAAATTATTTAAACACATGTTCTTCCTGTTCTGTTTTCTGGGCAAGTATTCTGAGTTCCAGTCGGGTTTGTGAGTGCACATAAACTCCGGCGCCGTGCTTATCCTGGAGGGCGACCGCAATTGTCTACTGCACCGGGAGGTAGCGCGGAATCGTCTTTTAGGTCAGTGGTTCTCCACGACGCGGCTATTGTCAGTTTGGTTCACGCATCAACAGATAAGTTATTTCTGTTTATTGCTTATTAGTATAACAATTAGCTCATTCATGGCCGCTTCCTCCTTCCTCACCACTCTGAGTTGAAGCCATTTCGATCCTAACAGATAGTACGTAACGTAGTTAGTTTATTTACATGTGAGTTTTCCCACATTAAATATACTAGTTCAGGAAAGTATAGTAACGCTGAATGGAAACCATGTAATGTAGCACTGTTTTCTTTTATTTAGACTCGTATCAAATTTAGCAATAATAACATATCTTATGTTGTGTCCCTCTCTCATCATCTCTGTTTTTAACTATTTATGATTTCAACAAGTTCATCTTTTGTAAAATTTTTAGGGTTTTCCCTAAAATTTCAACAAGTAACACACATGCATTAAAAACATTGAGGTTTACCTTAATTACTTGAAGAGAATTGAAGTTAATGGAGACTAGAGAACTTGACTTACTGAAATTTGCACGAATGCTAGACAAGCTACCAATTCATTCCCTATTTATAGTGGATGTGGGCATGATGCTCTTTTATGATGTGAAGTTTCACAATTTTAAAAAACCAAATAAGAAAAAAAAAAATTATTCCACTTATTGCATATTTTGATTTATGTAATTCTTATTTTTAGATATGCATGGAGTAATAGAAACTATAGCTATATTGTATTTATAATAAGTTAATTACAATTTCAAAACTAAGTTTATTTTTACAACAAAAGAACAAAGGAAATACTCCGTATTAGTGGATTTTTTTTTTTTTTACTAATCAACAATCATGTGACAAATATTAGTATTTTATTATTATTATTATTATTATTATTATTATTATTATTATTATTAAGGTTCTTACTCCAATAATATGACAGTGTGACACACTAACACAGTAACACACCACCTCTCACAAATGCTACTCGTATATGGCACTGGCATCTTATCTTAACAAATGATTCCAGAATCCACTTCTACTAAAAGTGATTGAATAAAAAAAAATTAAAAAAAAAAAAAAAAAAAAAAAGACAAAACAAAAGGAATTTGAAGTTCTTTCAAAAAAAAAAAAAAAGAATTTGAAGTTGATAAGGGATTCCCTTAAATGTGTTCCGTGATATTTGATCTATACACCTTAGAGATACAAGGTTGGAGTGATGACACTACACCATTATCTCAACCTTAGAGAATATGTGAAATAACCGAATAATGAATAAACATGTAATAATGTCAATTGTTTACATACGCCAGCGCTTTCAGGGCGATAGGGCCTTACAATTATGCACAAGCAAATACATAACCATGACAATTTTGTAAATAATGACATTTTGAAAGTACTATTGAAAGGTGATATAGTACTTTGTACTACTAAACATTCTTAGTGGTACTATATATAATTCCAGTGGTATAAAAGACACTCTTAGTAATACTTAAAAAAAAAAAAACATTTCAGTAATACTATTAGGAGTTTTATTACGTACTGTAGTATATAAGGTTGTTATGCAATTTTGTTTGTGTCTAATGGTGATGTATTAAAACATTTCAGTAATACTATCAGGAACAAAGCTTACTGTGACTTAAGGTATTAACAAAGCTGTATATTGGTTTTAAACTTTAATTGTACATTTGTACGTATATTTGTATTTGGTACCAAAATATGATGAGGTTAGCATGCATTTACTAGTTTGCCCTTGATAAAGTTTTGTGAACTTATCATATCATAGACTCATAGTTAGAATCTATTCAAAAAAAAAAAAAAAGACTCATAGTTAGAATTGGACAGCCCACTGGGCTTTCTTTGCAAGATTAATTGGGCTGATAGCTGACTCCATTACTCCATCATCATGTATGCTACAGTTGGCATTTGGCATAGTGACATAAGATGGGCTGATCTCATCTTCTCTAAAAGTAATGCATGCTTTAACAATAGTATTTTTGACAAAGAAAGTATTGTAAGTTGTTTTTTTATTTAAAAAAAAAGTAAAGAACAAGCTAAGATGAATACTCCGTAAATGAAAGTTTGGATTAAACCATTTTTGTGGGTTAGTCTATAATGACGAAGATAGCGAATGATTTTGATTTAATAAAAAAAAAAACGTTTATCAAGTGAAAAATCATAAGTAAATCAACAATAATGTATTCAATGGTACTATTTGATCACCCAATGATACTACTTTATATTCAGGATATGCATTTACGTGTAATTATATTCTTGCCCCGTGTTATGTATTGTTTGTGTATAAAAACCTTCCCTTTGAACGCGCTCGTATTAATTCTATTAGATATATGTCACATTACCTTTCACATGTATTATATGCCACATCATCCATCATGCTACATAATGGAGATAAAAATGCTTATTATAGGGTTTAAACAAAAGACCAATAAGAAGTGAATAATGGTTCTTACCATCTTTGCTACAGTATCTTATAATTTTGTTTCATATTCAATTACCATATAATCAATACATTATACTATGTATTAAACATTAAATTTTAGAACACTTGTTTAGTTTCATAGTTATTATTGTTCACTTTTATTTTAATTATATAATTTATATTTTGTAGCTAAAATAGCATTTATTAACATTTAAATTAAAACCCCATTACATCGTCTGGGCCACACACTATTTCATATATTATACTACAGATTGAGGGCTTATTTTGATTATTAATCTGAGCTGAACTGAACTAAACTGAATTGAACTAAACCGACTGAACTGAATTGTTTATGAAAGAAGAAAATTAGGAACTGAACTAGATTAGACTGAACTGAACTGAAATTAAGCCGAATAGAATTGAATAGGTCCTTAGTGATTTTTGAACCACTAAATAAGCTTTTAATGATAAAGAACCTATTGAAAATTATTTATTAGTCCATGATATTTATTATTATTATTATTATTATTATTATTATTATTATTATTATAATAATAAGCACTAATTACACTGATTTACGCGTGTTTTGCCATGAATTCCTAATTTTATTCAATTTCCAAGAGTATATTTAATGCTTATATATAGCCCTAGGGCTACATGCATATAGCAATACCCTTATTATTATTATTATTATTATTATTATTATTATTATTATTATTATTATTATTATTCATTGTTTGTGTGTGGGGCAAACTGGCAATAATGTATGTATATATATGGTTTTTTTGTCTTTAGTGAACATTGGTAACGTAGTGAGATTTTTCAAATGGTGGACGTTTGTATTTAAGATGTGATTATTGAATATTGATGTATAGTCATCCTAGAAGTGATGTGTTAATGAATTATAAATGATGGCACCTACTTTGAGTTTTTCATATCACACATATAGTCTTGAATTAAACTTTACTACATTTGTCAGTAAAATATTCTATTTAGAAATTGTCGGTAAATGCCAAAATTGGTACATTTGAGTACATGTTAGTAAAATTCCACTTAGATTTAAATGAGATTTGTATAAAGCAAATCATTTAAGATTTTAATAACCTGGTCAAAAGTTGGTAAGATATAAATATGTAAATACATAAAACCATCTTTTTGCCAGTAAAAGATAGGAGACTTTGGAGGCACAAGAGTTCCGTATGATCACAAAATCTACCAATTTTGGCATTTGCAATTACTATAATTTACTTCCTTTGATTTTATGTACTTTATATTAATGTCATTTTTGCTAATCATCCCTTTAAATTAAATTTACTAATTGCTTTGTTATTTGTTATATTCCCAATGTTTTTGCCTTTTATGCTAAGAGAGGGTTTAATTATTTGTATCCATTGCCTAATTAAAGCAAAAGGGGACCAAGTCCTGTCCTTCTCAATGTTAAATGCAATCTTTTGGTTGAAACCTTGGTTCCTAATTGCAAAGGTAACTATTGCAAGCAAGCTCTCTTGCTTTTCTTTTTCGAGTACTATATTAAACACTATGCTTTATTTACAATTACTACACTATACAACTTCTTCGCCTCGAATGAACATGCGTTTTGCGTGTGTAATTGATATATACTATTCTGCTCGTCTTTAAGAATTGCCTCATTTTCCTTTTTCTTTACTTGTTTCTAGGAAGTCTCATAATTCTTCTCTACTTTATTTACACACATATTTAGAAAACCTAATTGCCAATACTTTTATTATTGATGGGAGACGAAGAGATTTTAATACATAATGTATTACTATTACTTGTTTTTTTTTTTTTTGGTACATGAATTAGAATTACGCGTAGGAAATTAGGAAGCCAAGGGCCTAGTAGGGTAGTAGAATAAGGACCTAATTTTTATGAATGAGTACTCATAAAGTTGACTAATTCTACATTTTTCTCTCTAAAATTGACTCTTCTCCCAAGCGGGTCACACCAAGTTGACATTTTCTACAGCGTCAAATGAGGTGGCCAATTGCGCAGGTTGATGGTGGGTCGTGTCGTGTATAAATCAATAAGTGGGCCGGGCCGAGCCCATCGAGTTGTTAACAACTTGGGGCCCGCTACTCCGTTAGGAAATTTTTTCCGTAGTGTACTTTGTACAAGTATGTAGGGATGGAGATATCTAAAGTTTTCTAACCCTTTCAATTTTATGGAGAAAATCACTTAGCATCAAAATTAATTTTCTAAGAAATTTTTACACACACACACACAAAAAAAAGAAAAAAAAAAGAAAGGCCTTAACTACACCCCCAAACCTTAGCAATACTACTAGTGCCACTTTATGCGCAAAGGTTATTCGAAAGTATAATTACCATGCAAATTTTTATTGAAAATACTTTTGACTTTTTTAGAACTTATTTTAGTTATAAATTAAACTAGTAGTCCTTATTAACTCTTATAAGAGTTATAACTCGTGGGATTACAGTATTCTAGTGAAATGCAAACTGAGTCACAAGTTAGATGACCCTTAAACCCTTTCCTTGCCTTGATGTGATGTACATGCAATTTTCATGAAATATTCAAAATACGATTATGTAGCAAACCATGTAAGGGGGTTTATAACTTTGAAAAATTAGGGCATGTGGATTGGAATTAGTACCTAACAACCATCTATATTGAATCAAATTACAAACATTTTCGAATTAGATATTGGTATGTACTAAAAAAATTCAAAAATGGCATTCGTATATAGACATGACACATACCAAAAATTAAAGCTATAACTTCATCTCGGTCATGTTAAATCCGAGATTATTATTACTTCCTAGATTTAAGGAGATATGCGAAAATAATGCAATTGATGTGATTTCAGATCACAATAAGACCGATAAATTTCCAATTGGTTGAACACTTGAATTCTCACCAAGATATATAAATGCTTGCCCCCTATATTGTTTTTACTCTCCTTATATGATTTCAGAAATTGAGTGAGTATATTATTTACCATAAAGTTGATGCCAAGTAAATGTCAACATCTTGCTCAACCAATTATAGACTTTGATTAAGACATGTCAACTTCAGTTTGTGTCATTTAATAAGGGACTATACCCAGTAACCATCTGCTTATGAAAGTATGATGATGTGTCAACACATCTAGTAATAAGTACATATTTATACAGCTAACCTAACTTAAAGTATTTATAAAAGCATTGATTATCAAACCAACTACTTGGAAAACTATAGTCACTATTATGTTTACTTTAACACTAGCTCCTTGGATCTTTAGCAATATGTGTAGAGCTTTATTTTCCACTTTTCTTTATGCAATGCTCATTTTGTTTCATGGTGGTTTGTGGTTAACTCATTTATAAAAATAAAAAAAAATTAAAAAAAAAAAAAAAGAATAAGGTGATGATAACTGTCTTCGTTGTCTTAAGATCAATTCCCGAATGCATGATACATTTATGTTAATCGAATCTCATGTTGATGATCACAAAAGGCACAAGTATATTTCAAGTTTGAAGTGCACCGGCTTTATAACTTATATTTTCTCTATATGAAAACAATAAATTAAATCAAATCTTGATTTAATCATGTATCCTTAAGAAAAAAAAAAAATTAAAGTATTTATTTGAGTTACAATTCATATATCTGAATCGCTAAACGACGCCCACAAATTTATCACATCGCCCGCATTTAATGAATGAAATTACAATGTTACCCCTAGTGCCAAACCGCCAAACAACCGCCACTACTGCCCACCTCCGCCTAATAACCACCCTCACCACTGTCCACCACCACCCAACAACCACCCCCACCACAGTCCACCGCCGCCCAATAACCACCCCCCAAATGTCGCATCTCCACTGCGGATGACTAAATAATTTTTTTTTGCCGGAAAATGCTCCAACCGCCCTAAAAAAGCGATTTGACCATGGTCAAACCGCTCAGGCAATACGGTTTGACCGTGGTCAAAACGCCCAGGCTAGGCGGTTCAACCATGGTCAAACCGTACTGCCTGGGCGTTTTGACCACGGTCGAACCGCCTAGCCTGGGCGTTTTGACCACGGTCGAACCGCCTAGCCTGGGCTGTTTGACCATGGTTGAACCGCCTAGACAGGACGGTTCGTCTACTTTTCCGGCGAAAAAAAATAAAGCGGTGGTGGTGGTGATTTAAAGTGGTGGATGTTGTTTTACGTCGGTGGCAGTGGCGGTGGTGGTGTTGGGTGGTGGTGGTGGTGATTTTAAGTGAGGAGAGAGAAAGAGGTTAAGTTAGAGATTGGGGGTAATAACGTAAATTCATTCATAATTTGCGGACGATTTGAGTAATTTGCGGGCGTCGAATAACAACCCCCTTCATATATTGATGTCTTCACTTTTCATAAAGTATGTAGCTATCAAGTTTCTATTTTCAATGTATTATGTATAGTACACATATAAAATGCAAGTGATCATGCAATATTATACGAGGTATTCTGGTATTGATTATTCTCTTACAACAATTATCAAACCAAAAATGATTAGAAAATAAAAGGGTTGTAGAATTGTAGTCACAATCGAATTTTATGAAGGATCTTCTTTCTTTTTCTTTCTAAGGATGAGTATTTGGAGGTATAATTAACTTAAAGTTGGTATACTTCCAATCATAATATATTGAAAGATACAGGTCACGTACATCATCATTATATTAATTGATCATGATACGTTTATAATTGATAAATTTAGTCAAGTCACTAAAAAAAATCATATGAAGACTTGCTTGTTACTATTTTCAGTATTTTGAAACAATACATATCATATATGAATTTATATTAGAGACTGCACGCAATATAAGTTAGAAAGAAAAAAATGAATTGGGCTAGGAAAAAACTATTCATCAACAAACATACGAGTATAATTAATTTAATTGATTGGTGAAATTAGTCAATTTTTGTCTGAAAAGTAGATTACTACGTTTAAAAGTTTAGTATTAAGACCTTTTTGAAAATTATGTTTAATTACTATACTAATACCATCAATTTTCGCTTTTTTGGTGAAACGTCGATGTTTGTGAGAGATCAAAGCAAAATTAATTGAGATATAAGCATCGAAAATCCGAAGAACATTTATACATCAAGAAACAAAAAAAATAAGGGAACGCTAGGAATATTGATTAGTCAATTTTGCATAAAAAGTGTATTATGATTATGAAAAAATAAGATCTCTTTGAAAACAAATTTTAGCATACAAAGACCTTATTCTTTTTACCTAATTTTTGTTGGAATTAGTTTTTTTTTATACTAAAATTAGTTACTCCGAATTATTTTTGCTACTACTCCGCAAGTAATTAATTAAAATAAATTTCTTCTTATTCAATTCAAATTATTCATGCTACGTATTTGCTTTTCAAAACTCATTTTCACTAATATAATTTAACCTATTTCATAGATTTCCTTTATTGTTTGTCCATTGGAATTAAAAAAGTTTAATAAATTTATGTTTAAATAATAGTTTTTGTTTTTTTTTTTTTTTTTTTTTTTTTTTTTTTTTTTTTTTTTTTGTAAGAGCAAGTATTAGTTCATAATACAGAGTATTATTACTATTTAAAAGTACGTGAAAAGAATAAGACAATACATAAGATCGACATTGCAATTTTTGCTTATTGATGAAAAATACGTGAATGTAAGAGACCATGGTTACAAGCAATTGTGATTTTTTTTTTTTTTTTAGCATATTTTATACATACATCAAATAAAATTAAATAATTGTATGTACGAAAGCTACTCATAAAGAGAATTCACATGCAAATTATTAAATATATATGGACGATCCCGTCAAATTAATATTTATATATATGGACGAAAATTCATAATAAAAGTCATTTGAAATTCATAGGACTATATATGATATATGTACATATTTCAGATCACTAATTGTTACTCATTCGCACCCATTTTCCGGGTTAAAATTGAGTAATAATTAATCATTGTCAAATTACATTATTATACTTCGTATGACACCTCGTATAACCCAACCCATTGCTATTTTATGACATTATAATCAATAATCCTATATATATTTCTATATGATATGATATGATATGATTATATAGAAGCTAATTAAAACTATGCCGCTAATAATAATCCATAGTTTTATACTAATCGTACTTATAATAATCATGGTTAGTTCAAGCTAAGTAAGAAGTAGGAGGGTTCCAGTTGAGTAGCTCTTCTATCATTTGCAATGCAGCCTTATCTTCTTCAGTCATATTATCTTCACCTCCTGCCTCTAAAACCGAAGACGAGGTCGAATTCCATGAAGAAGATGATATAGGAGAACCATCATTATTATCAAGTAACATACTTGTATTATTATTAGTAGTCGTAGTAGTATTGTTTTCCATTGATGAGGCGGCTTTACCAAGCTCAACACGCATGACCCAACTCGAACTCGAACAACTTCCGGCCCTCTTTTGCCACACACCAATGTGAGAATTATCGGTGTCGAGTCGAAGACAAGTGAGTGAAGGAGAAGGATCCTTGCAATACTTCTTAAGTTTAGCACTAAGTATTTCTGATAAAGCTGAGTTAAATGGTGGGATTTTTTCTTGGTCATTGTTTGTGTTACTCTTTGAACCATTACTTGATGAATTGGTCTTGTCTCTTGGGAAATTAGTCTTGGCATTTTGACCGTTCATTAGTATGGCTGCTTGATCATACGCTCTAGCGGCTTCCTCGGCCGTCTCGAATGTCCCTAGCCACACCCTCTTCTTCCTACATCCACACAATAACCATTGTACAATTTTTCACATTCTTCATAAAAGTAGGTAACAAAATTATAAGATAAGGACTAGGACTGAAAAACAAGTGAATTGACAAAAGGTGTACAATAATGTATCAGAATAGTGAGCAACATTTGCGACTACTAAACCTTAAACACAGAATGACAGGTTGCATGGAAAATGATACGGAAAAGACGAGCATAAATAGTTAATGACGACGACTTACAATAAAGGATGGCGGATCTCTGAAACCCAAGAGCCCCACTGGCGTTGCCTGACGCCTCTGAACTTCTTAGAAGGAAGTACCATTATAATCTAATTATCAGTCTTTCTCTCTCCTAAATCTCTCTGCTCCACTGCCTAGGCAAAACAGACAGAGCCAACAAGTGTGTATAAATTGATATTTTGCGCAGTGAGTTGTTGCACAAATATATTAGTCCTACCACACCCAATTATAGCCGTACGAGGGATAAAATGGTAATTATACCCTTAAGTAGAGAGACCAATAGAGGACTAGTATTGTTAGAAAATAGGAAAAGTATATTGTAGGACATGTTATATGGATGTGAGTTGTCGCCTTGTCGGTGGATTTTCATTACTCCTTCCGTTTCTAAAAGAATGGTCTAAATTTTAATTTTACTTTTTTTAAAAATTTATTTATTAAAATAAGCTAAGTTCGAATTTGTGCATATAGAAGGCATAAAGTTGATGAGAAGAGAAATGAAGAAAACAAATAAGATTGTAAATGGAATATTTTTCAATTAAAGAATAAGCAAGGACATCTAAAAACAGCATGAGATAATCTTTTAGAGACGGAGAGTAAATTGCGGAGTATATACGAAGAGGGCAAAAAAAATAAAAATAAAAATAACAATTAAATTAAATTTTTACATAGTGTATGTACTTTGTTGCACTAAATGTTCTACCTGCCCTTATTAAATTGTTGGGGCTGTAGTTTAGTGCTGCACCATAGTTCCAAAGTAGTGGAGGGACCCAATTGTAAAGTAAATTATAAATGAAGAGAGCAAAAGGATGTTTTGTTTGCAATACTCATAAGAGTGTTAGGTGTCAAATTTAGCTTTCGTAGATTGGGTCTGAGCCGCACCTATTATTGAAAGAGAATTTGGAATACTATTAATCTTAATTAGGTTTTGTTTTAAAGTCAATCAGGAGATTCTGTTCTAATTGTAGGTTAGTTGTCCTAGACTCTCTAATTAACACTCTTCTTGGGCTAACTATAGGTTTGTTGTCCTAGACTCTCTAATGATGATATAAATTACTTGATTCAAATTTCGTACGAGTCAACTCAACTCAAGTTAATGATAAGGTTTCTTAGGACGGGGGAGGAGGAGGAAGGTCTGATCTCTATCCTTAAGTTACCATTTTAATGGAGAATAATCTCATGATTATAAGATACAATATTTACCGGTCACCACTAAACTAAATACTATTTGTCACTTATTTGGTCACAATTCACAAGTGACCTTTAATGAGACATGAATAAATGTCACGAAATAGAAGATAAAGCTTTCTTGTATTTACTTTTATGATGAGTCCACGAGTTTAATATCTAACTTGAGGCTACAAAATTTTACGCAAGTACGATGTAAATAAAGTTGTTCAACCAATAAAAGTTGATAACCATTAAAGTAAATAACCAAATTGAATGATTACTTTTTCTCTTCTTTTCAATAATTACGATCCGTAGTATTAGTACTACTAGTATAGTACTTCCTAGTCCCAGCCTTACAATCCTATTTATAAAAAAGTTCTTAATAATTGCTACTATTGTTTTAATAATTTTTGGTGCAAAATAATTGTTACTATATATTGTGTCATTATGTGTGTCACGCATTTTTTATTGGTTCATGTTAATACACTCATTTAAATTAAATTGTAAAATTAAATTAAACAGTTAATATCACGTTGTTTCTAATTAAGGGATTGTGCAAAATGAATGCTCCAGCTTATGATCTTTAATTTTGCCTCGTGGGAATTTAGAACAACAAAGCAAAATAAAACCACCATTGATATGAGCCATAAGAAAATTAAAGGAGTGTCCAAGGCTCCAAGCTAGTCTCTACCTATTGTCCTCACATCATCCAAGAGGATTTTTTATTTTATTTTATTTATTTATTTTTTCCGTTTTTTTATAATAAGTATAATATACGGAATACTTCATAAATGTTAGTAGTATTAAGACTTGTATAAAATCATGATAGTGATGCACTCTTTTGATGGTATTATATTTGGAGTACTTATAATATAAAGACTTTGGTTTGTCAATGATGCAATCTCCCGAGTCCCGAATCAATCCATCATTCTATCGTCATCTTTTTCATCTTTTTTTTTTTTTTTTTTTGGACAAGATCTATCGTAATCTTATTATAAGAAACGTTTAATTAGTTTATAAAACGCTTTCATTTTTTGGTTTTGTGTCACATAATAATAACGAAATTTTTGTAGATCTTCATTTAGCATCAAGAAAAATCCAACTTACATTCCATAATTGTGTATGAAACACCACTAAAATGGTTAAGTTGAACAACCAGTAGTTGTATGTTTGTATGATGCTAGAATATGACTTTGATAGAGTGTGACTTCGTAAATCTTAAACGACCAATAAACATACTCTTATCCTAATTTATGGTAGTTAAAGATAAATGGCTAAGTTGTCAATGATTTAGGTTATTATGTTACCCTCCTTTTGTGAATATAGTTAAATGTCATTTTTCATGGTAGATATTATTTAAATTGTCAATTAATTAAAACTATTAAACTTGTAGGACCCTAGACATATTTTGTGGAAAATGCAATCATCATAATTATTTACTAAGATGCGTCACAAGGAAAAGACTCAATTTAATTGGATTCTCATGCGATTGAAATTGCATCCCGTACCATAAACATAATAGTTTCCCTGATTCCCGCTAGCTAAGATCTTTTATGAATGTTTAGGCTCCGTCAATAACGGTTGTAGTTATCAATGACAGTAACAATATCAATGTTACTCGTTATTGGTATTTTTATACTTCAAATTGTTACAAGTTTATAATTATATATATCGACAATTGGTCTAAATGTACAAACAACTTAACAAGAAGTTACTCTTAATAATTATTGATACAGAAAACCTTAGCTCGCTCGATATGTCGTAGTCTATAGTATATGTAGTTGCATGTTAATTATTAATTGCAAAATCATGAGTATGGACCAATCAAAATAGTGTCGTTATTTAGGGATCGGAGGTTGCATGTAACGCCATATGCAAAACCCTCTACGAGTACCTTTTAAATTACGTGGTCCAATTAATTATTATCATAAAGGACCTTTAATAAAATTAATTCATATACTTAATCATGCTTTACAAATATCTACTGTACTAATTTAGCTATTAATCCATTATTATTTCCAAAAAGATAAAGTATAAGTTAACACACTAACCGTAAACTCATGTTAATTGCAAATATTCCTTACCACCATCAATGTAAAAAAACTAAGTGTAAAATGCCCAACTAACTTTACCTAGAGTCCTAAAATGGGTCCAACTACTTTTTTATTCCTATTTTTTGGCTATTCAATAAAAAGTCATCAAAGTATAGGTGTATAAAATTTGTATATTTTTTTCTAAAATTAGGGAAATTTATTAAGCTAATTAATCATGCAATATTGAGGAAAACGTAATTGTCCACCGTACATTATGCAAAATGTGATGATGATTACGGAGTACTAATTTAGCGGGTGAGAGAAATCCATCATCTACATTCTCCTTAATGAACATTAATATAATTAATTAGGAGTAGTTAGCAGAACATATAATAATTATGTTTTCATTAAGCCACCATTTAGGTCCATGCACAATGTGAAGTGAAGAATTTTATTATTTTTTTTTTGGAAGGAAATGTGAAGTGAAGACTTTAAATCATCTATCTAATCCCTTTCTTATTTTTAGAATCGCATAAATTCGTTTTGAACTTTTGTCCTTTTGTTTGGTGATTTTTAGCATTCAAAATTTGCATAACATGATACTCGATCATCCCAATTTAAATGTTTCATTGCCATTTGTGCATAAATAATCTATGGAAGGTAGAAAAAAAAAAAAATAGAAAGAAGAAATGGATGGTGATGGGTGACTGTGTGATCCACCACAAGAGAATAAGCGGAGATTAAAAGATGAACTAATCTGAATGAATGGTAAGGCAAGTAAGATGATATTGTGTAGTACTATTTATTTATTTATTTATTTTGAAGGAGTGTAGTAGCTTTAATTAATGAATGATTAGGTTACTTTTCCAATAGATAAAGGCATAAAGCAACATTAATGAATAACTTGATTAAAAATAATCAAAAACTAATGTGATATGCAATTACATGGTGGTTGTAAAAAAAATTTAAAATAAAAAAAATTACACGGTGTAGAGACTAGAGTTTATATTGTATAGCCTATAGTTTAAACTATGAGGAAGCTCCAGTTAATATAAACAAAATTTGTTTATCACATGACATTTTGGTAAATCAACAATTTTAATTTATTCAGTCATCATCACTGTGGAACCCGCTTTTATTGAAAAAATTGTTGATTTATTTACAAAATTGTCATGAGATAAACAAATTTTGTGTATCTCAGAGATAAACTTGTATTTGCCCTTAGTTTATTGCTGAGAAATGTGCAACTATCAATATATATACCTATACTAAAGGCAAAATCAGAAATGACACTTGTCATAACCTGGTTAAAAATTTTCCCTCCAAAAGGTTTTTTTTTTTTCCAAAGCTTCTTGGAGAAGTATTTAATTTAATACTTACTTTAAATAATATATTTGGCAAGTATATTCATTTTTACACACTCAACAAAGATTTATATATTTATTCATTTTATGACGGGAACAAAGTCATATAATACAATATTGTAATATTATCTATAACTTTGTAATGTAATCCATGGTTATTTTTATTAGTCGTGCATGCATTTCTTCCTTTGTTTTCTTTAAAGATTCAAAAAAATTGTAATTTCAAAACTTTCATCCTATTTTGCAATTTAATATTATTTTTTATAGTAAAATAATTGTATTAAAATAATGATAAATATTGAAATTGCCGTGCATGGCACGGGATCTAACCTAGTACAATATATAATACCCCCTGTCAAAAAGAAGTTGATTTAGTTAATTATCGTACTATTCAATTCTATTTATTATGAATAAAATTTAATCTAAAAAAACATATGAAATTCGAGTATAAATTATTTTAAGAGAGCATAATAAAATGAAGATAATCTTATTTAAGTACTAAAAAAAACTCTGCTTGTTTGATGAAATTACAAATGCACAAAAAATAATAAAATTTTAAACAACAAATACCGAGTAGTAAGAATAATTTAAATAACTACATTAAAACTTTTAAGCAACAAAAATTTGATTAAAAAAATAATTTTTTTTGTTTTAACGCAACGAAAAAGATAATTATAGGAAAATGCTATATATAGCCCTTAGGGCTACATATAAGCATTAAATTTACACTAGAAAACCGTAAAAAGTTAGGAAATCACGAAAATATAAACACTAATTACACTGATTTACGCGTGTTTTTGTCATGAACTCCCAAAAGTTGTTGATAGGGAACTCACCTTGTGATTTTGAGGTCACGAGTTCGAGCCTCACCAACTACAAAATGCTTGGGAGTAGGGGGATTCCCTTACCTCCCCCCTCTAGTCTCAAGCGATAACATGCGGAGCTGGGCTGGCTAAACCTGTGAGAGTTGCCGGCTCAGTAGGGTCCTTCTTCTTACCATAAAAAATTAAAAAAAATTAAAAAATTTTAAAAAAAAACTCCCAAAAGTTGGATTATTCACTGGCCCAAATACTTTTTTGGAAATTAGAAAGAGAAACAGCCCAAATAGTCAATTACGTTTGAAATTATCAATTAGTATTATGTGCACCATGGTGCACCTAGAAATAGGTGCACCACAACTATACTTTTGAACATTTAGTAAAAAAAATTGAACATTTTACAAAAAATGAAAATGAACATTTTAGTAAAAAGATTATGAACACGTCACAAAAATTAAACATAAACATGCAATTTTTATGTTCATATTTTATCAAGAAATGTTCATTTTGTATACATTAAATGTTCAGTTTATATTACAAAACTATTGAATTATTATAAGTCAGTTCAAAATTTGTCTGGCTCGTAATAATTTAAAATTTGCGATTGTTCAGATTTTTTTACTGAATGTTCAAAATTCTTGATTGTTCATATTTTTTTACTAAAAGTTCAAAATTATAGGCGTGGTGCATTGCGATTGTTCATATTTTTTTACAAAATGTTCAAAATTGTGATGTTCAGATTTTTTAACTAAATGTTCAAAATTCTTGATTGTTCAAATTTCTTTTACTAAATGTTCAAAAGTATAGGCATGATGCATTGCAATTGTTCAGATTTTTTAACTAAATGTTCAAAATTTGCGATGTTCAGATGTTTGTACTACATGTTCAAAATTTGTAATTGTTCAGATTTTTTACTGATTGTTCAAAAGTATAGGCGTGGTGCACCTAGAAATAGGTGCACCATGGTGCATCTTAAAATTTGCCTGAAATTATCACACTTGGATTATACTTTGGCCCAAATTTTGCCAATTACAAATTTTACATCAAAAAACCATTCAAAAAAAATAAAATTTACAACAAGAAATATACCCGAAATATTATTTTATCCTAAATTATTGGATTTATTGATATACTCTCTCTGTCCCTAACCTTAAATTTTCGTTAATGTATAAGAGATTATCATGTGTGATTTTGTTGGATTCGTCACATTGTATATTTTATTAATATATCAAGATTTTACAATTTTTTACGCGTATGAAAATAAATATATATACGTTTTAAGACATATCTTGAAGACCGTGAAAAGTCGAACGAAAACTATGTTTAGGGACGAAGCGAGTATGACATAAAATACATGATGTTGAATCAATGAAATTAGTGCCAATCGCGTTTGCATATTACAATTTGAAATTGGGTTCGAACTTTCTTAAGATAATCTGAGTGGGCATGGGCTACGTTTTATTTCGGGTCAAGTCGATTTTGGAGGACTTTACTACGAGACTATGGGTCTACCGCAACTATCAAGGCTTTCATGTTTTATGTTTTACAAGAGTGGGGAATAGCTGAAATGGTTAGAGCTTCCCTCTGGTTACAAAAGATCTGGGATCGATATGGAGTAGACAAGTAGTGTACCTATCTAGTTTAATCTTCGGCTCTTTGCCCAACTGCGATAAAAGAAAACTTGGAAGGAGAGTTGAGAACAAAAGTTCTGTATTGTTTAAAGAGAATCTTGCGAACGAGGAAAGAATGAAGAATCATCTAAAGAAATCCATTGCTTTACACAAACTTGGCTTATTCATGGAGATTTCCTGCAAAAAAATCCACCTGATTTATACTGTTCAATTCTACCAATTTTTCTGGGCATTAAACTTTTATGCAATTTCATCTGTTCAGATTTTTCAATTCCCTTTTCAGAAAAGGTTGATAGATTTATTTTAGCGTTTATAACTTTCTGGGTTTTTCTTGTTGGGGTGATTAATTTGATCTTTTCTTGAATTTGCAGGGTTTCACTGATTCTGCTGAGGAATGAATCGAAGGACCACATTGCTTCATGGGGTGCTTTATGCCCAAATACATGAAATTGATAGACTGCATTTGGGTTGTGGGTTACCCCTTTTGAAACAGGTTAGTTTATCAGCTACCTATTCTAAGTTATTACAACCTTCGTTCGATTTTAGTTGTCACAGTACTAGTTTATGTTATGTTACACTATTGAACCATGAGTTACATGACTATTAATTCCGAACTAAGATAGTAGTTGATTGCTTGAAGAGTAATAGCTTTGCATCTATTATGTTATTATAGGTTGTCGTTTGGAACCCTCGATTTAATTTCTATCTTAGTTTTAACCTGTATGACTTTGTTTTTAAAGAGGGATACGTGGTACCCTAAATTTCTATTCCGTATTAGATACTCCCTTTGTCCCAATTTGTTTGCCCCTTTTCCCGTATATAGATGTTCCTTAAAGATTGCCCCAAGCTAAATTGTCTAGAACCACAACTTTTACTTTCACAAAAACCCACTTTATGACCTACTTAATAAAGTAAAAAATGGACACGGGGCAAACAATTAGAAACGGAAGGAGTAATGAAGTATTGTACAAGTATTTGTATAGATGAATGGAATTGCAACGATTAGACATGTTCTATTCACACTTCATGTCAAATAGTTGCAAATAATTTGAAACGGAGGTAGTATCTAATTGGCCTTGTAAACCCTATAATTAATCCTTATGAAAGATTGCTAAGGGAGGCCTAAGTGGGCTAGTTATGGTGGTAGTGCTTATTCAAGGACAAAAAGGCTTATGATATATTATCCTCAAATAACAAAGCAGTATCCCTGTTTTTCCAGGGTTGTCTAAAACCTACCTAAATCATTTAAAATGACCCTGATATGGGATTTATGGAAGTCCAATATTTGTTATGGTTAATCATCCTCGGCCCCTCGGGCAATAATGTACTATGGTTAACATATATGAGAACTGTGGGAGTGCAAATTACCTACGCCCTTCTTGGTAAACAACTTCCATAGCTTTGGAGGAATTATGTTACATAGAGGACCTTAAATTTTGTGATAAAGATGTAAACAAAAAATATGTAATTCCATTTTTCATGAGATTTCAAGCAACTTTGCCTAAGACGAAACATAATACCAAGTTATAATGTTACATTATCCATAGTTCTGATCTTCTTATAATTCATTTTCTTTGATCAACATAGCATTGGTGTTTTCAAGAATAATGCAAAATAATGGAAATGATTCTTCCAATACATATTACTTCGCGTGTAGCACAAACATAGTTTATCATCATGATTCTGCATTTAGTCATGAAATCATCAAAAATGACTTAGCTACCTCTTTTTTTTTTTTTTTTTTTTTTTTACTTGGTGGGAAATAGAGTGTTGATGATCCAAGAAGGGTATGGAGAACGTTATTGTACAGAATCAAAGGATATTGCGCGTGCAGTCCTCAGCTTGCAGGTTTCAGACTGTATGCCACAATTGATCTGGATAAAGCAAGAGTTGCACGGACAAAAATCATTACTACCCACCCTTCAAGGCCTCATTGGTCTCAACCCTTTCGTGTCTATTGTGCCCATGAGGTGTCGAATATTTATTTTACTGTCAAGGACGAAAATCCTGTTAGTGCAACTCTAATTGGAAAAGCTTACTTACCTGTTAGAGAAGTCATTTCAGGTCGACCAGTAGACAGATGGCTTGAAATATTAGATGAGAGTGGCAACTCCATACGATCAAAAATCCATGTCACTGTACAGTTTTTGGATGCAACTCGAGATCCAAACTGGTCTCGGGGCATCCAAAATCCACAGTACAGAGGAGTCCCTTTCACGTTCTTCAGACAGAGACAAGGTTGCAAAGTCTCTCTCTATCAAGATGCACATGTGTCTGACCATTTTCCCCCTTTCATACGGCTTTCTGAAGGTAAGAATTATGAGTCACGGCGATGCTGGGAAGATATATTTGATGCTATTGTCAATGCAAAATACCTGATTTACATAGCTGGCTGGTCTGTTAACACAAAGATCACCTTAATAAGGGATCCTCGTAGGCAAAAGGCGTTAGGGGATCTTGCTCATCTTCCTTTAGGAGAACTTCTTAAGAAGAAAGCTACAGAGAGAGACATGAGAGTCCTCATACTTATTTGGGATGATAAAACTTCAGAACCGTTTAATAGGCAAGGATTAATGGGAACCCATGATGAAGACACATTTGCTTACTTTCAGAACACAAATGTACGGTGTGTTAAGTGTCCCCGCAGGGCTGGCCAAGGATTAAGCACGATACGGGGTGTTCAGGTGGATGCTATGCTTACACACCATCAGAAGACAGTAGTGGTTGACTGTGAGAGCCCTGGATCACAAAAGAGGATAATTGTGAGTTTCTTAGGAGGTATCGATCTTTGTGATGGAAGATATGATACACAAGAGCATTCTCTTTTTAGGACATTAGAAACAGTTCACAAGGATGATTTCCATCAACCTAATTTTCCAGGAGCTTCAATACAAAAAGGTGGCCCGAGGGAACCATGGCATGATATCCATTGCCGGCTAGAAGGACCTGTCGCATGGGATGTGCTATATAACTTTGAACAAAGATGGACTAAGCAAGTGGGAAAGCAGTTCCTATATTCGCGAGATGAGCTTAAGGAAAGAATAACCAAACCTTTTGAAGTAATGACAGCAGCAGAAGAACAAGAATCCTGGAATGTTCAGATATTCCGATCCATTGATGGAGGTTCGGTGGTACTTGATGGAGAACCAGGGGTAGGCTTCCCATCAGACCCAGATAAAGCTTTTCAGGTTGGCCTTTACTGTGATAGAGGCAGTATCATAGATCGTAGCATTCAAGATGGATACATAAATGCCATCAGACGAGCAAAGAACTTTATATACATTGAAAACCAGTACTTTCTTGGAAGTTCGTATGCCTGGAAACCCGATGAAGATATTGATGCCTTGCATATCATACCGAAAGAGCTGTCACTGAAGATCATCAGCAAGATTGAAGCCGGAGAGAGATTTTCAGTGTATGTTGTGATACCTATGTGGCCTGAAGGACAGCCTGAAAGTGGTGCTGTCCAGGCAATACTATATTGGCAGAGGAGGACAATGGAAATGATGTATACTGATATTGCTAATGCCATACGACGCATGAGTCTCAACGCACACCCAAGAGATTATTTATCGTTTTTCTGTCTTGGTAATCGGGAGGTTTCGTTAACTGGTGATGAACAACCTGCAGAGAAGCCAGCGCCTAATACTGAATATGACAAAGCTCAACGCAATCGACGTTTCATGATATATGTTCATGCTAAGATGATGATAGGTATTTTGTGCTCACCAGCAATTATTTTATGGTCTGTTCGGTCTTTTTAATTATTCCTTTCAAATTTTACTTGGTTTACTAATAAGTCGTAATCTCTTTTTGTTGGAAATTATGTATGTGTTTCCCATCGTTGATCTCTTTTAGCTGCCTTTTGGAGTAGGAAGCTGTGTTAAAATGACAGGAAAAAAAAAATTCGTTTTTTGTTTTTGACACAAATGAAAAAGAAGCCAGCAATTTACCAATAAACACTTGATAAATTGAATGCAATGTGGCCTTAGAAATTTCTAGCCTAACATCTTGGTTTGTCCCTCAATTTCTTGGTTCTTTCTGCAGTAATATTGTTTATATTTCGTGCATTTCAGTTGATGATGAATACATCATTATTGGGTCTGCAAATATAAACCAGCGGTCAATGGATGGGGGAAGAGACACAGAGATAGCAATGGGAGCCTACCAGCCGCATCATTTAACAGCAGCGCATCCAGCAAAGGGGCATATATTTGGCTTTAGAATGGCTCTGTGGTATGAGCACCTTCACTTTACGCATGCATCATTTCTGTGTCCCGAGACACTGGAATGCATGCAAGTTGTGAACACTCTTGCTGAAAATCATTGGAAAATATATTCTAGTGAAACTTTCGATCAAGACTTGCCTGGCCACCTCCTTCGATATCCCATTGAAGTCACAAAAGAGGGACAGATTACCCCGCTTTCTGAAGATGAAAAGTTCTTTCCTGATACCATTGCTCCTGTTCTTGGGACTAAGTCCGATCTGCTGCCTCCTATACTTACTACTTAGTAACACTGATACGTACTCTAATACAAGACTTAAAACACAAATGGGTATGTTAACGCATTTATTCTTTGAACCTGTTGATTAATGATTATAGACATTTCAGAAAAATAGTTGTAAATTTGAGTAATCATGAATCACTTAAAGTGATCTCAGCTCTTTTTTTAAGGATGATCCTCATTGGAAGATGTAGCTGTAGAGTATACCGGTGTAAGTTATATCATGTTTCAGAGTATAAGTTTTCCTCTTTGCTGCACTATCTCTTGCAGAAGCATCTTTCATTGAGCAGCCGAGCAACTGAAGCATAAGACTGATATGTCTAAGATCAGAGCTGCAAAATGCGAAGGAAGACCAAAAGTTGAGGGATTTTGTTGTTCTGTACATAAACATAGCAATTAGCAAAGGTGAATGATTAATAGCCTAGGCAAGACAATAGAAGAATTGATGTATTTAACCAGAATACAATGTTCATAAACATTCTTTTAAGACAGCAACATTACCATTACTTTTACTTGTATTTCATGTATAATGTAGGTAATTTGCTATACATTTCATTTGTTATTTGTTATTTGTCATTTGTAACTATTGGAGGGTTTTCATTTGTTCTATCTGAAGACTGAAGTACGGAGTATTTGCTAGAAGACGCATCAAATTTGAATTCTTCTAAAATAAAATAAACGGAGTAATATCATTGACAAATTGGCTATAAGTTATTTAAGATAAGTTTTTCAAACTATGAATGTCATTTAAACTCTTGTGAGTTGTGACTTTTGTCTCTTAAAAAAAATATGTCATCCCTGTCAATTTTGTCATCCTTATCCCCTATAATCAAAAATTTAAGTGATTGTCAATTTGTCGTTAACAATGCTTAACTAACAGGAAACATTGTGATTGGAGTGCTCTTATCTAATAGGTGTCTAGGTTTCATCTATTCAAAAAAATAAAAACTACTCCGTAATATATATTAAATAAAAAAAAAATAAAAAAAAAAAAGGGAAAATTTTCAGTGACCCTCACAATTGCCAACTATAGTTGTAAGACTTGTGACCTTAAGAGTGATTGTCTCTAAATATATGCTTTTTAAGTTGTTAGGTTGAAAGAAGAAACTAATTTCCTCCGAACTCCATTTCGTAATAATCGTAACACTTTGATTTTTGCACTATTCATATGCCTATTGCTTTACGTTGACTAATTAGGATATTGCTATTTGCTACTCTATTACTCCGTATTAATTTGATTTTCTCAAAGGATTTGCATTCTCTTCTTTGTATGATATCTTCACAAAATCAATCGATATTATTATGTTCTAACCTTACTTACTTTGTCATACGAAGTACTAGTATATATATCTAAAAGCCTGTTCATATTTACTGAACTGAACTGAACTGATTGAAACTGAACTGAACTGATTGGAACTGAACTGAACTGAACTGAAATGAATATTTTATGTGAGAGGGAAATTAAGAGCTGAATTGAACTAAACTAAACTGATTGGAATTAAACTTAACTAAACTGATTGGAACTAAACTTAACTGAACTGATTGGAGCTGAACTGAACTGAAATTAAGTAAATGCAAACAGACCATAACTTTAATCCATTCACACATTCTTATCCTCACTGGAGACTCCGTATTTCAAATTTCAAAATTTCCTGCAATCATTTATTTTTTTCATTTTTTTTTTTTTTTGAAGATCTTGAATCTACTGACAGACAGACAAGAAGTGTAATTTTCAAATCTTCCAATTTCCATCTACCCTTTATAAATGGCCAACCTCCCCTCTTTCCTACTCCCCTTATTATCCATAACTGAAAACTAAAAATACTCACCAACTAAGAATAATTTTAGACATTAAATTCTTTAAAGAAACCTAAAAAAAAAAATTATATTCTTTACAAAACTTTATTCTTCTTCCTCCTTTTTCCCTTCCCAATAATTGAATTTTAAATTACCAAAAAAAAAAAAAAGTCAATAAAAAACCCAGGGAAAAAAAAAAATTTACTAAACAGCAGCTTGCAATTATCAGGTTTGTCACTCTCTCCTAAATTTAATTACTTTTTCAATTGCTGAGTTCACTGATTCCTACTTTTGGGTTTTTTTTCTTTTTTTTTTTTTTCTTTTAGGGGTTCAGTTTATATGAAGTATGATGATCTCTTCAAAATAGCAAATTGAGTATCTGGGTGTGATTATTCCAGTAAATGCTAGTTGGGAATCAACAATTTCTGCTTGGATTCTTGGATTTCTCACATATTTGCATGCATGGGGTGAGTCACTCTTCCCTCAATTTAAATTTACTGTTCTTTCTTTCCAATCTAATACCCTTTTGGTTAATTGTTCTAATTCTTTATGTAAATTGAATTGGTATAATCATTTGTTGAGTCGTTGGATAAATTGAAGGATTCAATTTAATTGAACAAATTGACTATTTCTTGAATTTTATCATTACTATTTGGTGGGGGCGGATGTCGATTAGCTTAGTTGGTTATAGTTTGGAGTATTACACAGGACCTCGGATCGAATCTCGTGTACATCACTGTTGTGGCGATGTTGGATTCTTTTGTGATGTTTATACTCCGTAAGTAGTAATTAGTACTACGTACTACGGAGTACGAGTAGAAGATTTGCTATAGAGGCAATCTATACCTTTTGACTTCAAATAAACCTGCCTTAGTTGTGCCCCATTTATAGTATTATCCAAGTACTTTCGGGTTTAGGGTACTTAATGAGTAAGTTTAAAGAATATTAAGTTTTAAAAAGTTTCTAAATTTAGTACTGTTTAAGATACTACAGCTCATAAACCATTCTTTCAACTGTGGTAAGCTACAGTTGTTTACCCTTTATTAGTATTTTTGTGGAAACTATGTTGTTGTTCTCTTTACCTTGTTTTTTAAAGATGCCTTAATAGTATAAGTAGAGTTTGCTTGCTCTGTGGATTGGAATCTAGTCTTGCCTTGTTTTGTGAGGTAACTTGTGACAGGTGATTGAGAGACATTAGGCTTTTCTTATGAATATGTTGTTTCTAAAATTCTCGAGAAGCTTAATTCTATTTTTCGCGCCCACCTTCTCTCTCTCCTTTGCACTCTTTGCCACTCTATTTCTTTGTTCTATGTACCTATTGAGCCACAAGACATGAATTCAAGATGTTGTTTGATGATTGAAATTGACAATTGTGTTGAGAGAAAGCCTTGCTGTTCATTTTTGGGGCTTTCCCTTGCTTATTTTGGCGCTCTTGCTTGTTTCATGATCGAAAAGATAAAAAATGTATGCAGGAACCTTTTCAATGTAAGGGTTTCCAATTTTTTTCTCTCGAGTGTTTCATATAATTTCTGTTTTTAGTTAAGGTTTGCAAAGCGGTTTAGATATTAGGCGTAACATGTATATGGTAGGATAAGATAACTACTTGCTCTTTTTTATGGTGCTGAGAGTGCTAAGCTCTGCTAAACTTTTCTGGTTTCTGATGTTTGTATAGCATGCAGTGCTAGGAGAAAATTTAGTTGGAGAGTAGTTTTTGACAACAGAAGCTTGTGCACACATTGGTAGATGTATTTGTTGTTGTGTGTAGAATGAGATTGAAGTATAGAAATTGGATAGTAGCTCTTCTGATATATAGAGTAATGCTCTTCCGAAACCTTTGATTTTAGCTTCACCCATGTCTGAGTCATTTGCTCTAATTAATGTTCATTTATGCATAATATAAACTTTATGTGAATTGAGACCTTTATGATAGTTACTTCGTAGGCCATATCTTCTTATAAAGTTTTCAACGTTTTATGCTACTTGCTTAATTGGCCCATTTACCTATTTATACCTTGTTTTACCAACTTTGTAAGATTTAGATTTGGTATAAAATCAGTTTTAATAAGTAAAAGTCAATTGTAATCAATCAAAATCAGATTTACTACTCTTTCAACAATCAACACTTTTTTGAAATTGGTATCTATTAATCTTGGGTGTTAAAAACGACTGGGTTATTTTATAACAATAAACCTTTTACATCAGTTGGGGTCTTTCAATTTTCCGGAATGTCATCTCTAGCTGATTTCTTACTTCTTGTAGAGTGTTGAGTTCCTCTTTAATAATTATAAACCCGGTTAAACACTCTGTTGAGTACACAAAATTTGTGTATCTGTTTGCTTGCATAGTTGTATTGTATTTTCTTCGGATCATAAAACATCATCGTCATCCCAGCTATTGGCTTGATTAGGTTATTATCCTCTTGTGGCTTTAGCTCTACATAGGTTGCAATGTATAGAAAGAGTGAATGTATTGGCTTGATTGGGATATTATCCCTGTGCATTTTGCTCTACATACTAATGTTTATTTTTCTCACCTTTTCGAAAAAAAAAGGCTCTACATAGGTTGCAACTTATAAAAAGAGTTATGAAACTTAGGGCCTTAGTTATGTAATTGAGAAGGCAAAAAGGAAATTGGTTTGCTTGTATATCTTCTATGAACATTATATTGCATTGTGGTATTTGATAAAGAGCTCCCTAGTTTGCTTGTATTGTTATGTGTTTGCATAATATGTGTCCAGATATTTTTCTACTCATGGGTAGCTTGGTGCTTTCTCGTTGGTTTTTCTGAGTTCACAACATAAGATAGCATGGGGTTATGTGTATGTAAACATTGGATTGGGACAGCCCCTTAGCTGGCAACAGGTCTTCCTAGAATATGGTGTACAACAAGAATCATTTGTTAATGTGGCTTTGCCAGGCTCATTCTATCCTGGATGAGAATAGGCTCTTAAAAAGAATTTTCTTATATGAATGCATAGTGGTGGTCAGTGACATTGATGTTTCAAATGAAAATAGTAACCCGTCTTTTTATGATTTCCGACGTGTACAAAGGATTTCTGTATATTATCTTGAGTTATGCTAATGTCATATATGCTTGTGTTTGTTCTAATTCCTCTTCCAGTACTAGGTAATTAGGGTTTACCCGAGTGCTAGCATGGAGATGTAATTCAAAATCTATTCTAAAACTAGGTCAATGTCTGCATTAGTAATTTAGTATAGATGGCAATAACTAGTTTTTCTAGCTTGTGCTAGAAAAATAAAGCTCTATATGACCTGTAATTAAATCAGTTCAAAACCATACCAATTCCTTGAAATTCGTAGCTAAATCCATGATTTTTTTTTTTTCCCCAAATCTCACTCGGGTCCTTCACACTACCAAATCAATTAGCGTTACTTTAGGTTTTCCTTTTGATGTGAGGACTTAACTTTATGTTTGGACTTCTTGCCATTTACGATATGGGGTAATGATAGCCCCCTAGGTTCACATCCCTTGTCTTTTCTTTTGTATGGCAATCCCTTTCAATTTGCAAGTCTTGGAAGAATGATGCAATTTATTACATATCTTGCATTCAGAAATGCAATGTTGACATTTTGCTTTTGCTGTTTATGGAAGTGTTACCCTCGGTTTTTGCACTGTTTTATCTCGTTTTGTCAATTTTCATATTTTCAATTTTCTTTGTTGCTTTTTTTTTTTATTTTTTTTTATTTTTTTTATAGTATTTTAATAATACTTTCCCCCCTCCCCCTCTCCCCTCCTTGAAAATTGTTATTGTTTTGGGGTGCTCACTGGTCTGTGATTGGCGTAAGCATTAGATAATTGTAAGCCTGTCATGTGAATGGTTGAACTTTGCCATTGTAATGTGAAGAGATTAACAATTTTTTTTACCTCCCAACTCAGCAAAATATGACTTTGAGTGTATATGGAACATAGGCTCAGATTGTTTTGTTGATGTAGTCTATTTATAACTTCGTTATATATGGTTGAATATTGAGAGGGTGGTACTAATCATTTTAAAAATGCCTGATTTTGCAACAGAGCAGTGGTTGTCTTGGATGCTGTACCAGGCCCCAACTAATAATCGCTGTGGATGAGCCATCAAAAGGATTGAAAATACAAGGCCGATCCGTAAAGAAATCAAGCCTACCAGACGATATTTGGAGCAGCTCATATGAAATGGACAATAGTGCAGTTCAGTCACAGAGAAGCATTTCATCTATGAGTGCCTCTAATCAGAACCTTGATCCCCATGGTGGTAGTGGAAGCACAAGCAATCCTTCTGAATTTGTAAATAATGGCAAGTTTTCTTCCTCTTAATTTCCAACCCAACTTCCCATGCCGGTATTCTAGCTTAACTTTTCCCTATAATTAATCAGGATTTCTCCCTCCCCATCTCCAGTGCCTGAAAGAAATGGATCATGTATTATTATTAGTTTATTACCATGTAACATTTGAAGTGGTTATACATACTGATTCTTGGAGATTTCTATTTATAGTTCATCCATTTAATTTGGGTAGAGAAACAGACCTCAAAGACAACGGTTATTGTTTGTCTTTTTTTTTTTTTTTTTTTTTTTTCAACATTATTTTTATTACTGTTGTTTATGCTGGGGTCTCTGGATCTACTAATTAATAATTGATGATTGTGGGTGACTGCTATAATATTTATTCAAAGAATTATTTTTCTCTTCTTTCATTTCTGTGTATGTGGTTATGCATAAGATTCTAGTCATCTGAAAGACATCCCTGAGACAGAATTCTTATACGAAGTGTATTGTACTTCAAAGCCAATTTATTTTTCCTAGTTAAGTATCCAAGAAATTTTCATTTACTTATAGATTGAAATTCTTTGGATGCAGGCCTACTTCTCTGGAACCAAATGAGGCAGCAGTGGGTTGGTGATAGAAAGTCCCGTAACCAGCCAAAAATGCGTGAACCCAGATTAAGGTATGGAAATTTGTATTTCTTAAAGTTGCCTAACATAGATTTATAAAACTGCAGAATCTATGTGGTTAATCACTCCACTGATTGAAATCTGAAAGAGATAGAATGAAATTGAGTTATTAGGTTACTTGAGGTTTATTCAAAGGGTGTTACAGCTGATTTTTTTCGAGAATCATTTATCAGAGCAAGATATATGATAGGTTGTGGTGTTGGTTGGTTAGAAATAGGAAAACTAAAGCCTCGGAAAAAAATTGTTTAGGCCTTTGGGGGTGCTCTCGTTATGAATTCCCTCTGAGTGGAATGAGTTGGCTTACAGATTTTTTGGTGAGAACTGAAGAAGCTGTTGAAGTGGAAACAATCTACCAGACTGAGTGCTCTAGGCTCCTTAACAGAAGTCTTCCAGGGCTTAGGTTTAAATCCTTTCACTTCTCAATATTATATGTGTCCAAGCTGCAATCATAAAGGTGTGTCTACAAGTAGTTGACTTATGTGTGTTGATCAGATAGGTTATGCTGGGACTATATGGAGATTGGAGACTATTGAGCTTAGGCTCTTTTTTTTGTTGTTGTTATATTGTTTAGTTAATGAATATAAGTCATTGGCTAGTAGTTCTGATCTTGTTTGATGCTCTCTTGCCCTCCCTCCTGAGTTGTTTTACTGCTGCTCCTACGAAATTGAGCAAAATGCTGTATTGTGCAGTTGGAATGCTACATACGAGACTCTTCTTGGGACGAATAAGCCTTTTCCTCAACCCATCCCTCTGCCTGTAAGTATTTACTGAACAAGCTGTTATTTGTTTTCCCCCTTGTATTTCCCTTATTTAAAATTATAGGTGATCTCTGGTTTAGTTTACCCCAACATAATAGGCCACTTCCAATAGTATGATGTTAAAATTTGCTTTTACGAAATGCAACTATTTTAGTAGTTACGGACCCTTGTGGTTGATTCCTATAAAGAAGACCTCAATTTGATAAGAACTAAAGAAGTACTCAGTAGTAGTTGTGATTGTTTACCAATGTTTGGTTGCTTTATTTTTTTTTTTCTTTTTTTTTTCCTTTTTGCAGGAAATGGTTGATTTTCTCGTTGATGTCTGGGAGCAAGAAGGCTTGTATGATTGAACAATAACAAAATCTTGAAAACTGATGATTCTTCCTTTTAGCAACCACGCGTATTTTGTAAAGGTTTGGCCAGAAGATGATTAGTAGCAAAGCTAAATGATCACCTCTAGAGCATGATTAATCCTCAGAACTCATCTGTTTTCCTACTTCAAGTCGAAAACTTTTCAAATCTGATAAAATTCTAGCTTTGATTCTTAATTCCCTGCCGTAAAGTAAATTAATCTGCATGTTTAGTAGGTAATCGATATCATTGAATTGAGTCATCTTTTTTCATGATCTGATGTGCAGAAAAATGATTGAATTAGCGTATTTGATGGAAGTTTGTGGGAATCTATTTTCCATCCTTGCAATCATAGAGAAACATGTTCTGCAGAACATAAAATTTCAATTTTATTGGTTTGTAAAGACACAGGGTACCTTGTTATCAAGAAAATATATTCTTTAAGTGGTTTCATGCCTAATTTTGCTACTATTTCGCCATTTTTGCTATCTTGTCCCTGATTGTACTCCATAACTTGCTATAAGCACTTGTTAATGGCGATGAATTACGCCTGTTCCTCCTGAAAATGTCCATTGTCATCTCAATAAAATGCCGATTATCCCAACGCGCTTGTTTTAATTTTTTTTTTTCTTCATAGTACACAAATGTTGGAAAAGTCTTCTCTTAAGATTGTAATCTAACTTTAGTACGGAGTACTCAGTAACATACGCGTATGTGCAGTATGTTATCTGGATGTGTGAGGCACAAACGCATTGGTACATCCACATTCAATGTAGCTAAGTTGGAGATCTTTCAAAGAAGCAACAAAGTACCATAATGTACTACGAAGTATAGATCTGACTATATAATACAAATTCTACCAGCAGTGTTAGAGATATTTTAATAGCTATTTGGCATATGCTGAAAATCTGTTTCCTCCGCATAGATTCGAGATTTTACATGAATGGCGCAAAGCTTATGAATATTGAAAGGTTTGGTCGATGTTGGTCCATTTTTTTCTTTTTTGGATAGGTGCCTTGGGCCTGGTGGTCCAACTTTTTCTACGTTTTATAATACTCCTTATCTTTTTAAATACTTGCTCTATTTTCCTTTTCCGACCGTTTTTAAATACTTGCTCCATTTTCTTTTTTAGAAAACTTTTACAGTATTTAATTCATTTCTCATGCTTAGTGGACCTAACATAATACTCTCTATCCTCCTATTCTTTCACTATTTTTTATTTTTACAATTTTTTTATTTTTTCAACTACCCCACCACCTCCATATTTGATTACTTGGAAGGAATACTATTTAAACAACTACTCCGTACTTTGATTTATAGAGAATTTACACTCAAGAATTTTATGAAAGATCTCGTTAGAATTGCTACAATATATAAACTATACATAAACAACTTTTATATAGTGAGAATTAAAGAGGTTATTGATCAAAATTATGAATTAGCAAGTGGTGAAGCAAAGCATTGCAACTTTGCAAGATCTACGTAGAGAAACAGAAAGAGCATATATACTAGGAGTTTGAATCTTTTGTCTCACAATTTGTGTATATATAATCTTAAATACACTTTTTTTTTAATCTTTTATTAATTGATTGCTATATGTAGATAGTCGAATGCTTTACATCATTATTCTTTATGGCTTTAGCAACCGTACAAGCTTGTACATTAAAAATCCAATTGATAAACCCATTTTACTACTGTTCTTATTAGTGATTTCGGTCAATGCATGTGATAAAAAAAAGTTGTAATATAATTAAAGTGGAGATTTTATAAAACTCTATTTGATTCGTCCCCATTAAAATATAATTAAAGTGGAGAAAAAATGTAAATTATTTTTTTTTTCTTTTATTGCTTTAATGGTTTGGTGGGGAAAGGGGAAAGGAGGGTGCTTCATTACATGTTGGAGGTGGAGGTAACAAAAACTAGTTGATATTTGACACCACTATGAATTTTGCATTCAAGGGGTTGATCTTAGCTTCAGTATACCACTGAAATTGCTTGTTTCATCTCATGTATTATGCAATTCTCTGTTATTGATTGATGGCCAACTGTAACTGCTATGATTGATAATCAATATGTTGCCAATTTGCCCTAGTAAAGGAAGATATAGTTGGTGTATGGCGATGTTGGGTCTTCGCAACTTAGTATTTGGTATAAAGGTTAGCTAGCTTAGCCCCTGTTTTTTAGAGCTGCTCTGCATTGCTGTGCTCTGTTGAAATCTGCTCTACTCTGCTCTGTCCTACTTTGCTCCGTAGTGTGTGGAAGTCTAGCTCTGCTCTGCTAAAATCTGCTCTTCTCTGTCCTGCTCTACTCTGCCCAAAAGCTCAAAAGAACAGACCCTTAGTTGTTAAGGTCTCTCAGAAATCATAATTTATGATTATTACTGCAAGATTAGTTGGTTACATTGAAAACGAGGTGCATAATACAATTTGTGAATCACCGCAAGACAAGTTGGTTACATTGAAAACGAGGTGTATAATACAATTGTGAAGAGTGGTCGGAATTTCTCCAATATTAATAGTAGTACAAAGAGAAGTATCTCAAAAGTGAAGTTATGGTATGTATGACATTATGACCATAAATAAAAATGGGCACTTTTTAACTTAACTACAAGAGAAAGAGAAGGAGAAAACCGTGAGAAATATGGTCATTAAATGAGTGACGTATAGTGGGGCAATTTGTTCCCTTAGGATTGTGGAAGTGTTCAAAGTTTCGGCCCACAAACCATTGATATGCTTGAGAATGGAGGGTAGATAAGATTCTTACAAATTTTAATGTCAAAACTTGATATTCTCGACAGTGAGAGAAAGGCTCATTTTCCTTTGTGTCACAACTTGCATCCTCTACAACATCCATTATTGTGTTTTTTGAAGGTATACGTGGTTGTAGTATGATCTCAATTCATTTCAATTTGTTATTATTTTTATTTCGAGCTCACGAGGGAAAAGTTTATTGTGTCAATTGTAAATTAGTAAATTTAATGCATTGAAACATATGCGATAAGAGATTTTTCACCCCAAAAACTATAATTTGTAAGAATCGAACATGTATTCTTGAGTCTATAAAGTGAACCAGTGACGGATCTAGGGGGTGCAGACATAGAGGTACGGTTGTTACCCCATTTAGCCCCTACAAAAATGATAACAAAGAGACCACGTATTGCATACATTTACGTATATATAGATAAGTAGAAAATCCGAGTCACGCCAGCTACAAGACAAATTTTGTGGATATATTTGTAAAATTCAAAAGATCGGTTATTTTAAAAAACTAGTCTCTTAGGGTTCGTTTGGCATCACTGTGGTTTTCTGTTTTTTGGTTTTTTGTTTTTTAAAATCATATGATATATGTCACATAATGAATCAAAAATTAGTCAAACTTATTAAAACCATGATATTTATGAAAACTGACAACAGAAAAGTGGAAACACCTTTTTCTTGTTTCCTGTTTTTGGTTTTTTGTTTTCAAAAAAACTGAAAACTGAAAACAAAAAACAATGCCAAACAAGTCCTTAGATGTTATCAGTTATTTTCAATAGCAGAGAATTGTTTTTACAATCGACAAGTCTCTTAGATTATCATTTTATCACACCAACCTCAAACTTTAGTTGGCAAAAAAATAATTATATTCCACTTAGGGCCTGTTCACTTCAGCTTAATTTCAGTTCAGTTCAGTTCAGTTCAGTTCAGCTCCAATCAATTTAGTTCAGCTCCAATCAGTTCAGTTCAGCTCAGCTCATTTCAGTAAATGTGAACAAGTTCTTATTACTTTGCAATTTTTATTAAGCCTGATTTCGTACTTCCATAATCAAATTATTGGATTCGCCACTGAGGTAAACTCCTACTAACAACACCAAGTACTATTTAATATAGTTAACAATCTTAGCATAACACATTATAAGGTGTGGATGAAATATCTTTGAGTAATGGTCCTAAACTTCTAATGGAAGCAACTACTAGCCAATATTTCGATCGATCATATAACTAGGTCTTTAGATTATAAAGACGAGTCAAAAATATCTACTGATCTTTTAAATTCAAATAAGCTAAGCCTCTTTGTGAGTGCATTAAAAATCAAAAGCCTCCACTCGAACCACACCTCATTACATTCAATGTACTAAGTACGTAATATATATATTGATGTACTCAACGTTGATCCTCCCTTTCTTTTGCTTGAAAAGATTAACCTCAACATCCTCATCAAGTCATTTTCTCTCTATAGTGCCCACTTTGTCACACTTGTAATTGCAAGTTTTATATTCAACTTGTGTGCGTTACTGCCACCAGCAAGACATAATTTTGTTGCATGTTTCGATACAAGAGGGTAGATTGTACACTTGTACTGTGACAATACATGATAGAAAGCAAGGTTAAATAGATCACATCACCCTTTTTTTTTTATACTACCTCCGTTAATTAATATGTGCAACTTTGAGATATATTATTTGTGAGATATAAAATATTTCAAAGTTGCACATAATAATTAACAGAGGTAGTATAATAATATGAAGTACACGTATATAATGTATACAAGTAAGCCCTTAATTTAATTAGGGCTTATATTGAATATAAAATTATTATAATTCTAAAATGGTATTTGAATTATTAGTTTAGAAATTTTATGAAAAATTCCCACGTTATTAAGCACTTCGTAGTATTATAATTTAGTCTTTCTTATTTTTCTTTTATATTTATACGAAACCCTTAAAGCATTAGAATTATGGGGAAAAAAAAATCTCACGTCAAATGGTATTTAACTATTTATTAATGTTAAAGTTTGTTTTCCTCTTTAATCTTCTTATATGCAGAATGCAGTTGATGAATGATGAGCTTCTAAGCTAGCACATATTTAGCCTGTATGAAGTAAATTACAAGATAAGACATAATCCCTGTAAATTATTAAAATTTAATCCATCATGGCTTATTAAACATTATTTCTGCACTAATGAGATATTATATTACCCCAAAATTTTGATAATAATTATATAAATCACATTAAGAGAATTTAGAAGTTTTGCAAACTGGTTTAGTAGTGTAATTGGCTAGCACTACAATAGAATGGTGATCTGTGCAATAGAATGTTCAACCGTTTGCTGTAATTTAATTCATAAGATAAGATGATTTATGGAATATTAATATAAAAAAAATAAGCTAATTAAATGTTAATTTGATCGTGCATGCATTTTCAGTTAAGTCCATCAGATTCCATAATTCTAAAACGCACATAAAAATGATATTAACCTTATACAGTCATACTCCACATAAAAAAATGAGTTAGTAGTTTGTAGATTACAAATTTCTTTATTATGGCCCCGAAACCTATATAGTCAAACAAAAAATCTCTTTACATTATAAACACGTTAACATATGCAAGTATTGTTTACACGAGATTCGTTCTCATATCTAAATACCACCTCAATGGCTCAATAACGATAATATGATATCTTGTGCATTAAATCATTTATACGAGTAGGTACGGTAGTAATTAATTAATTAATTGAAATCCAATTTGGGTATCTTAATCAATCAATTGATCTTCAGAGTGTTCAGACCCAGATTAGTTAGGTGCAAAGAATCAAAACTAGTAATTAAGGAAAGAGAGTTTAAGAGGGTCACAAAGACTTGTATACACGTGCCACTTACGCAGATATGAGTTGGATCCTCTAAGGAAAAAAAACAGAGTATTTCTAGGATTATTTCCTAAGGAGTATTTTACGTCCCTTAGTAAACACTCAATAAATGGAACGTATAAACGCATTAAAGGAAATAAAACAAAAAGGTTAATAATTAATAAGATTATAGTTTGCAAATACACGAAACATGGCCGTAGAAAATATAATGACGAAGTAGAAAATTGTAATTGCAATAGCTAAAGAGATCACCGTACCAACAAAGTATTGGCTTACATGATAAGCTTCTTATATCAGTTCCTTGATGTATAAAGTTTAAATCTTACCTAATAAGAGTGTTTGGGTTAGAGGTTCCCTTACCCTTTCCTAACCCCTCTATTCCTAAGTGTCTGGCCCGTAAATATTGAACTTAAAAAACTATGATGGTTGAAGTTTGGCCTGGGTTTGTATTAGCGATTCAATATCCTTGCCTCCTTGCATTGGTTCTATCATGCTAAAGGATCATTGAAAATTATTCATTTGTAAGGCAATTTGTTTGTTCTATCTTACAATTTTCTAAACACCTAGTTACATATATTATATATAAAAAAGAAATAATAATAAATATGTATACAGAGTATTCCTTGATTTTGGGACCAACTATTTAAGTAGCTTAATATTTAAAACCAGGTTGATTAAAGGAGTAAGGTAACCTAGCTAATAAAAGCATGGTATATTTGCAAGTTGCGTAAATTTGCCAGCTTTGGCATGTGAAAATTGCTAGATCCATAATCTTCAGGACATAAAGAGAATGTAATTGCTATTAATCATCTACTACGTATGTTTTTTAGACCAACTTGATCTCATTATTTTATCAACTTTATATTACCATATTATTCGTAATATAGTAACGTAATTTCCAACTTGCATATGAACTGGAAAATCAAATTAACGTATTAAACAAAAATTATTCAGGTGAAAGGAATTTGTATTATTTTGAGTAAAATACTATTCATAGGAAAGAGAGAGGAGAGAGTGTGTGTACGTGCACGTGGATCTCAAAATGGACGGTTTAATAGTACTGTTTATTAAAATTTAAATAATTTAGATTAAATTAAATTAATAAAAATAATTTGGAGTAAAATATAATTAGCCGAGTATAGTTTAATTAAAAGCAGATAAAATAAAACATGAGGAAGTTGCTAGATGACTTGGACCAGATTCATAGTATATAGTGTAGCCGCGTTATAGTTTGGTCAAAAAATCAACAAATTCAAGAGTGCAAGGGTATAAATAACGTTACATATATATTATATAAGCTAATGAATGAATTAATTAAAAAGTATACAATGAATCTTATAATTGTCAAATTTCAATGTCAATTCTGGTCTCTTTGCCTCTTGTTTACTTTCTTTATACACGGTCTTATCCTAATAATACCCTAGTAAAATGAAATAAGTGACTTGTTTTTTCAACTTTTTTTTTCTAGATATTCCATTTGGCTAGTCTCTTTAAAGTCCATATTGTACTCATTATTCAAATACTATGCATCATGCATTCATGCATGTCTATTGCCACACTGATTAATGAATGGATGATACATGTATCGTTCATATATATAGGTGGTGCTTTAGTAGATATTTTGTGAACATTGCTTTGTTTGTCATTCAAAACTAAAGTCTATGCTGAATGAGCTCATGAGAGTCTGATTACATATAGGCTTTATTGATATGATTTCATCGTATAATTAATTAGTAATACAGTAAGTAACCCATTGGTTATATAATATAAAGTTGGTCATCCTTCTTTTTTCTTTAATATGAGACAATCAGGGCATGTTTTCTTCAGCTTATTTTCAGTTCAGTTCAGCTCCAATAAGTTAAGTTCAGTTTTTATCTAAATTTCCTTCTCTCATAAAATATTCAATTCAATTAAGTTCTTATCTTAATTTCCTTCTCTCATAAAATATTCAGTTCAACTTCAATAAGTTCAGTTCAGTTCAGTCAATCAGAACTGGCCCTCAGTTCCATCTCATGTGCATTATTTTTCTAACAAAGATCATAGTTAGAATTTTTTTTTATATATATATAGTAATTAGCTAAAAACAAATAATCAATTAGTTTTGGACATGGACAATGACCCCAAATCTATACTAATATTTTAAACTAGGAAATTTTCTATATTGCCAATTAGTGTCATGGTCAACACTTAGTGCTTGTTTAGTTCACCTTATTTAGCCTATCTGATTTGATCTAAACTTATCTAGTCTGATATGATTTGATCTAGTCTAGCTAATTCTAATATGATATGATTTGATTATCTGATTTGACCAAACTTTGACCTTGTTAGATAATCTATACTGAAAAATATTATATCAAGTTGGGTCTAATCTTGTTAGCTTTGTAGTAATGTGTATTTTATTAATATGTAATTTTTCATAATTTTTTAAATTATAAAATTAAATATATTTGAAAAACCAAGCACTAAAAAATATGTCATAACTTATTTTTTCTTATTTAATTTGACCTGAACATCTAGAAATAAGTAAAATAAGTGAACTAAACATGACCTTATTAGTGTTTAAACTTGAGGTATAATATATCCATAAATGGATTGTGAATTTTAGACATGTAAGCTATATATTGTGAAAATGTGCGGGTTTTGGCTTCATAAAACAATTTCTTTGATCAATCTATATATGGTATCAAAGCCAAACACGGTTCAGTTCAGTTCAGTTCAGTTCAGTTCAGTTGAGTTCAGTTCAGTTCAATTCAGTTCAGTTCAGTCCAGTTTAGTTCAGTCAATGAAAACAGGCCCTTAATCATGTGAGGGGGAGTGTGAAAGTGCGCTCTGGCCAAAACATCTCAAGCGACAAAATTAAAGGGACCACTTTATAAGACTAAGCAGCTATACTCCCATTATTCGAGAAATGATTTTTTCACACCCTTAGTTGATTTTGGCACACCCCTATGTGAGAGCACAATTTTCTATGTTCTTCTCACATAAGGGTGTGCCAAAATCAATTAAGGATGTAAATCAATTTCCCCATTATTCTCATAGAGTTTTGGGTTGGAACTTTATTAGACTAGTAAAGTGGACTATCTCCTAGGTGATGAGAGCAACCCAAACTCATATTTTGCATAATATAATACTATTTTTGTTTGTATTATTAGAAAAATATAATATACCATTACGGCATTACGCCATCTTATGATAGTATTTATTGAAATTTTATAAATGTCACTATTTATAAAATTTCCATAAAATTATAGAAGTTTCAATTATAATGACTGAAAAATTATATTGTTTAGAAAACAATATTGAAATCAACTCGAGGTTTAGTTCTTTTTTTTTTTTATTATTATTTTTTTTAACGGGTTTAGTTCTTGACTACGGGCCTGTTCACATTTACTTAATTTCAGTTCAGTTCCAATCAGTTCAGTTCAGTTCAGTTCCAATCAGTTCAGTTCAGTTCAGTTCCAATCAGTTCAGTTCAGTTCAGCTCTTAATTTCCCTCTCACATAAAATATTTATTTCAGCTCAATTCAGTTCAGTTCCAATCAGTTTCAATCAGTTCAGTTCAGTTCCAATCAGTTCAGTTCAGTTCAGTTCAGCTCAGTTCAGTAAATATGAACAGGCCCTACAACTATACAAATATTTCCCAACTTAATTGGGGTTGGTCTTAAAAAAATAACTTTTATGTGTATATTCTATATACCTAAATTTTTGTATTTTTTGATTTTATACGATATAAAATTAAAGATAGTTGAAAATAAAAATAATTAAGAATATCAATTCATTATCATCAATTTTAGTATGTTCTAGTATGATCATTAATTTGGTTTGACATTAATAAGAATGTAAGCAATAAATGGCTAAATGAGGTGAATAGAACATAGACTCAGTCCACAATCAATATGAAGCAACTTTTTAGAGAAAGGAGCAAGAAAATTTTGATAATGACCTTATATTTAAAGGAAAATACTACACGTAGCTCTAACGACAACGCATACATTAGACATGCAAACTTCTCAATGTGACAAGTAGCAATTTCCATCAAACGAAAACTGTACACATACATAACCCTAAGACCATCATCACTCACGGTATAAAAATTTATACCACCCCTCTCTCTCTACCACTTTCCCACTCCTCTACATCATCTATACCACAATACAATATATTTTTCTCCTAAAATCACCCCACCCATGGTATAAAAAAAGTTTACCAACACACTTTCTCTATCCTATATGTATGAATTATACACTTAATTAAATTATAATTATATTTTGTTTTATGTTGAAAATAACTAATTACTATTTATAAAGTTAATAAAATAAAAATATGCAATTTAGATAGAAAAAAGTGAATTTCAAAAATATATAAAACTATATCAATATGGGTGTCTATGTGTATGTCTTGAAAAATTATGAACAATGGTAATTTTTTCATAATTTTTGACTTTATAATTTTTTCTTAAAATGCAATTGAAAAAAAATAAATAAAAGATGTATGACAAGCAGGCTACATGGCGTGACCTGGTTAGTTCATGTTTCACGTGAACGAAGCAAAATTTTACCATGGTATGGTATATACCATTTGATGGTATAGTTTTATGCCACCAAGGTAGTAAAAATTTGCAACTTTTGGATGAATATTTACACCGAGGTATAAAATTATACCACGAGTGTTGATGTTCTAACGAGTATCGACTACGTACACTATATGAGGCTAAAAGTAGAAACACTGCCACCACCCTTTTTTTTTTAAAAAAAAACACCTACCTTGGGAAAAAAGAATGCACCTTGTACCAAACCCAAGTTTTGCATCCAAATTGAAGGGTTTTTTAGACAAGTGGGTGTTTATGTGATAACTTAGGAATGGGAGCAAAGGATACAAGTTTTAGAGTGAGATTCATTGCATTTGCATGTCATCTATTCCCCACACCTTCCAAATTCCTTGTATATGAATCATATTCATGCATTTTCCCACCTATTATTAATAACCTTATATTATAAAATCAAATAATCAATTACATTATTTTTTGTTGGACCCACCTTAATACATTGACAACATCTAAAGATAAAAACACATCCACAGCACCAAACCTTTTCTCATTGTTCGTTCGTTTCATTCATTCCCCCTTCCCCTCTTTCCTTTCGCCCCAATTTCCCCCTTTTTTGCCCTATTTTCAATAGGGTTTTCTCTTTCACGCTCTATTTTCTCATCTCATGAATTTTGCAGACCTTCAATTTTCATCCATCTTTGTTGTTTTTGTGTTCATAATCTCGATTTTTGGAGCTTTTGAGGATCTGGGTGGCTTCTTTCACTCGTCTAGCTCTCTCCTTTTTTGCCTCTCCGAGGTTTTTAATCAGCTTTCATCATGTCTCAGATCTTCGATTTCAGTGGTATGTTTTGGATCCTTCTCTTTCATTCCTGTAAAATTTACGATTTTATTGTATTAATTTATATAATTTCATGTGGGTGTTTTTGCCATGTTTTGTTTTAGAATTTTAGGGTTTGTATAATTGGGTTTTTATGTATGATTGGGTTGTTTGGGCAAATTTGGCATCTGGGTTTTGTTGGGTATTTAGTTACTGAAATTTTCAGGTAGTTTTGGCATCTGGGGTTTACTTAATTGGTTTCAATTAGAGCTAATTAGGGTTTGGTATGATTTGGCTTATCAGTTTTTGTTGTATGAATTTGAGGTAGTGGCTCTATTTTTGTTTTGGCATCTGGGTTTTGTTGGATTAGTCTAAATTTAGGCAAAATTGATTTGAGTTTAAGAACATAGGCATTTGATCTGTATGTAAAGGCCTCGAATTTTATGCAGAACGCTGTAAATATTCATGATAATTTATGAGTGATTCAGTAATTATAATTTTTAGTTTAATCATGAATCGTTAGTGATCTCTCCAATTTCGTTGATGTGGGTGATTTGATGGTTGGTTTAATTAGCTAAAGGGATCAAGTGATGTGGGTGGAAAATCATATACTGAATTTGCTGTGGTTATTTGGATTTTCAGGAAGTGAGGAATTTTACCATGGGGGATCAATATACTCAAACCCCAAGGAAGCCGGTAGCTTTTTGTCCCTTGGTGTTGTCAACCATGTGGATGTTTACTTCCCTAACAAAAGGGCTAGGATCAGTGCCCCTATTGTAGCAGGAGAGAGTGTAGAACAGAAGAAGCAGGTCTCTCTTGATGTCCTCCCAGACGAGTGCTTGTTTGAGATCTTCAGACGTTTGTCTGGGGATCAGGAAAGGAGTTCTTGTGCCGGCGTTTCTAAGCGATGGCTTATGCTTTTGAGCAGCATCCCTAGTGAGGATCTATGCAACAAAAATAAGGTTGCTGCCGATGAAGATGAGGAGATCGAGAACGATGGATTTCTTACCAGGAGTTTGGAGGGTAAGAAAGCCACCGATGTTAGACTTGCAGCTGTTGCTGTAGGAAGTGCTGCACGTGGTGGTTTGGGCAAGCTTATGATCAGGGGAAACAATTCCGTCCGTGGAGTTACAGACCTTGGTTTGAAGGCTGTTGCTCGATGCTGCCCATCTCTAAAGAGTTTATCTCTTTGGAACATTGCTTCCATCGGAGATGAAGGCCTTATTGAGATTGCCAATAGATGCCACCGTCTGGAGAAACTTGACCTTTGCAATTGCCCATCAATTACCAACAAGGCGTTGCTTGCCATCGCCAAGAGTTGTCCAACTCTGACCTCTTTGAGTATCGAGGGTTGTCAGTATATTGGTAATGAAGGTGTGAAATATGTTGGACAGTTCTGTCCCAACCTTAAATCAGTTACCATCAAGGACTGCCCACTTGTTGGTGATCAGGGTGTTGCGAGTTTGATGGCATCAGCATCTTTCTCCGTAACTAAGTTGAAGCTACAGGGGTTGAATGTCACTGATCTTTCTCTTGCTGTTGTTGGCCACTATGGAAAGGCCATTAGTGATCTTGTTTTGACCAACCTTCAGAATGTTAATGAAAAGGGTTTCTGGGTCATGGGTAATGCTGAGGGTCTTCAGCATCTCAGGTCATTCACCATTTCATCATGCCGTGGAGTCACAGATGTAGCAGTTGAAGCTGTTGGAAAAGGTTGTCCTAATTTGAAACAATTTGTTCTGAAGAAGTGTGCTTTCATTTCTGATAATGGATTGGTATCTTTTGCCAAAGCTGCAAGGTCCCTTGAGAGCCTACAACTTGACGAGTGCCACAGGATTACCCAAATTGGGTTTTTTGGTCTCCTTTTTAACTGTGGTCCTAAGTTGAAGGCTCTTACTATGTCTAGCTGCTTTGGATTCAAGGATATGATTTTGGGATTTCCCCTTCCGATCAAATCCACACCACTTCGATCTGTTACAGTTAGTAACTGCCCTGGGCTTGGAGACATGACCTTGGCCATGTTGGCAAAGCTATGTCCTCAATTGCAGTGTATCAATTTCAATGGGCTTCCCTGTATCACCGATGCTGGCCTTCTCTCTCTCATTGAGAGCTGTGATGCTGGCGCTGGCCTTGTCAAGGTTGGTCTCACTGGCTGTGTTAATGTGACTGACAACGTTGTCATTGCACTGGCAAAATTCCATGGTGGAACCCTGGAGGTGTTGAACCTTGAAGGATGTGGGAAAGTGACTGATGCAGGATTGGTGGCTATTGCTGATGATTGCCTTCTGCTCAATGAACTTGATCTTTCCAAGTGTGCCATTACTGATTTTGGTGTTGCATCTTTGACTCGGTCAAAGCAGCTGTGCTTGCAGATCCTCTCTTTATCTGGTTGCTCAATGCTCTCAGACAAGTGCTTGCCATTCTTGGTGAAGTTGGGTCAGTCTCTTATGGGGCTGAATCTTCAGAACTGCAATTCAATCAGCAGCACTGTTGTCGACATGCTTGTGCAGCGTCTTTTCAGGTGTGATATCCTTTCCTAAGTGGGAAGCTAATATATGCTCTTCAGGGAATTCAAGTAGCCGCAGAAGTACATCAGCAGAAATCGTGAATAGTTAACGTTCGTTTAAGTTTTTTGGGTCCATCAGTTCAAAACGGGCTTACCCTTTGCCAGAGACTTGGCTCTTTTTCCAGGAGGAAAACGATCGATTTTCTACCCCTTTTTTACAGGTTTCCTCAATATAGGAAATCTGTTTCAAGAATTTATTCTTGAGCGGTCGTTGATGCCTGAGATTACAGTTACTGGTCTCTGGATTTGGAGGGTTTGGCCTTTGTCTATCTTTTGCTGGGTTTCTGGACCTTCATCCAAAAAAAAAAAAAAGAAAAAAAAGAAAAAAAAAAGAAAAAAAAAAGAAAAAAAAGACTATTTTAGCTTAGCTTTAGACTACTCTAGAGCTGAGTTTTAAACCTTTAGAAGTGTTTTTTTTCAAGTCTGTGTATCGGTTTTACCAAGTCCTCCATGTCTGAGTGGTTTATGTTCCGCTCATGGTAGTGGGTGTTGGTCACTGGTGGGTGTTGCTAGCTGTTTACCGTTGCTTTTGTAAGTTCGAAGTATGGTGCCTTGTTTCGTAGGGGGCTTTGGCTGTGGCAGCAACCTCTTGCTGCCATTACAATCTTCACTTTTGGGTGAGATTGTTTTTTCATTAGTTTTGCCAAGCCTTTTTTTTACAGGCGCCTTTTGTATGAACTTGTTCCCCGCAACGGATTTTAATTAATGTAAGAATTATGAATATATGCTCGGTCTCGTCTATTTTAATTTCTACAATTGCTTATGATAGGTTCTATTTTATGAATTTATTTTGTCTGAAATAAGTTGAACAAAATGGAGCTGTAATCTCTTTTAATCTTAATTATACATGAAAACAGGAAGATTAATTAAAATGTAATCAATTGCTTTTGAATTATGTCAATTGTTAATTATTATAAATGTACATAAAATTACACTACTTGTGATTAAAGAAGAAGCAGAGATGAGATTGGTCTAAGTAGTTGGTCTGCCTCGACTACCTAGAGGCCCTTTTCACTATTCTGTTGGCACCAGATCTCTATATACGGAGTACAAACTACAAAGTATCAACTTCCTCAATCAGTCAATCTCGAAGAAAAAAAAAAATAGTTAATACTTGTACCTTTTTTCTTCAAAATTAATAGTCTAGCTAATAGCGTAATCTGAACATCTACATTCCTATTAGTGCAGTGAATCTGTATGATGTACACTTATCGAATAGTTGAATCATTCATTTGTTTTTTTTTTTTTGTTACAATATACGGAGTACTTCGTATTATCAATTCAATAATAAAACATAATACGAAGTTCATAACTTGCATGGGAATTTCACATCTTGTAAAAACTGTGTAATCTTCACTACAATATTTTTTAAGATTTTTTTTTTTTAAATTTTTTTTTTTTTTTTGGTTTGAATAAAAAGGAAAAATGTAGACAAGAGACCATGGGATTCGCTGGCTGTCATAGGTGAGTATGCAATGATGCACTGGAAACTACAATTCTCAAATAATTGACAAATCCAACCACCGAATTATTAGGATCATATTAGACAATTCCTGACCAAAAATCTTTTTAGAGATGTTGTACAGATATAATTTCCCATTTAATGACTCTGAAATTTGATTTTCCCCCTTAAATACATTAATTAGTACATGTCTACATGACCATCATCATAACTTCGGTACCTTAACCAACCAATTCTAAATAATACAAGCAAGCCTCTTTAAAAAATTATTAAGTCGGATATTATTAAGAAAAAAAAAGAAGTCATTTTCATGTAATTTATACTTGAGAATTAAAAATAATGTTGCTCGATCAAACTTGGCTTGAGTAATTTGTTAATTTCCCCTCCATTTCAAAAGTCATTAAATAAATTGTTGTTCAAATCTTGAAGTTAAATAGAGATGATGAAAATAAAATTATGTAGATAAAATTATAGTGTGCACTATTATGGAAGAGATTGTCAAAAAATGCAACCAAGGAAAAGTATAAGAGAATGACAAAATGATAGGAAATTTCTGGCTCCTCCTATCTTTTGGAAATTCTAGTCAACTATGAGCCCATGAAATCGTAATCAAAAGTTCAAGTTTAAGTACATTATATTCTTTCTAGAAAATTAGGTTATGTAACTATTGTAATGTTTTACTCAATAATTAGCTTCACAATAGTCACATGGATTATTTACACTCATATAATCGTATGTCTTTATAAATGCCGTAGACTTAGAAGCTTATAAGATAGTACTTTTTAGGTTGATCGTTTTATGAATTCGAATTTATTAGGTCATAATTTCTTTCAATAAACATCTAAGAACAAAATACTTTATATGAAGTACTATGTCATATATTATTTCAAATAAGCTCGAATAAATATACTACGTATTAAAGCGCATTTATACCTAGAGGTGATTTACATTGGTCCGCCGCATAGCTCGACCCAATAATAGGGCGAGTTTAGGCAAGCTTAATACACGTTTTTAGTCTAAGCCCTGAACCCAACACAAGCCCGTTTGGCCCGATAAATTTGCTACCTTTTTGCGGATTTTAAATACGAGGTATGATATTAAGGCCCGTTGTGGCCCGAATTTTTATCACCACCCTTTTAACACCCAAGATGGAATGGGACTATGGGATTGCAAAGCCAAATTAATTTAAGCATCAACTATTATTGATATTATAAGATAATTTTTCATACCGAAGAAGATACCTAATCGTTGTGAAGATTATTAGTTTATAATTTCAATAAATTTAATTAGTTGAAGATTCTCATTGACAACAATTAAAAAACAAAAACTATTTTGAATTTTCATACATTTTGCAGCAAATCTTCCATGGTCAGATATATTTTTGGGATGCAATCAACTTTATTAAAAGTGTAATCTCTCTAAATATTCGTCATTCACTCAATTCCAGTAATTTACACATCGTCACGTGGTCACCAAACATAAACTAGTGGTAGGATACTAGGATGGCAAATTGGAATTACGGTGGAACATGCATTTATAGTCTTTAAAATCAGATTAGATCAGTCAGATCAAGAATATTTATAATAATATTAATTATATTGTAAACGTATAACTATATACTTCGTACGATACTTGTATATTTTTATATACATATATATATCCAAACATTCATGACTATCATGAGTATTCCATCTTACTGTATTACCTACCTTCTTTACATGAGAAAAACTTAATACTTTCTCCGTTTTTAAATATTTGCTCCAATTATTTTTATTGGCCGTTTTTAAATACTTGCTTCATTTCTCTCACCTAATGGACTCAACAAATATCATATTTTAATAATTTCATATAATCTCTCTCCAATTTCTCCACTATTTTTGTTTTTTATAATTTTTTATTTTTCCACCAACCCCACTCCTTTCATATTTTATTACTTTTTTCAATTTCTCCTAAAATCTCGTGCATAGTGAAATGGAGCAAGTATTTAAAACTGAGGGAGTAGAAAAACATGAAAAAGCTTCACCATAAAACTCATTATGGAAAAAAAAAAAAAATCTATGAGCTGTACTGTTGGGCCTTTGTACTAGAAGATTGTTGGGTCCCTCTGATGCTGTTGGTTTCAAATTGTGTCCAAACCCCACCGAAATTAGAGCAGTAAGTTGGGCCTTTTGGGGTTTCAGCTTTTCATATTTCTCAAATTATCATATGCTCCTTCCGTTTCATAGTAATCATAATATTAGTTGTTACTCCCTCTGTTTTTTTTATATGCATCACTTTGACAATTGCATTATTCACATATCATCGTTGACTTAATTTTTTCGCCTCTAAAAAATGAATAAATGTTATTATATTATATATCATTAGATTTGTCATAATGTCTAGTTTTGTAATATGATTTTGTTACAATTTTTACTAATACAAAACTAAAGATATTTATGGTCAAAATAGCGTCTCGACAAATGTACCGGTCAAACTAATGCATATTAAAAAAAAAAAAAAAAAAAAAAAAAACAGAGTAAACCTTTTCTTAATCTATTTGCTAATTATTAAATCTTATGAAATCAAACTTGCCAACTTGGAACGTCAAACATTTGGCCTTTAATAACCTGAAATTGTTCCAATGACATCCAATTTGAACAACCTTTCAATTTTTGCTACCTCTAACAATTTATGAACTCAAACTTCCAGCGTCCTCAAAGACTTGGTCTTTTATATTAAATCTACAAATTTAGACTAAAAAGTAAAAAGGGCTGAATTTTCTTATCAGCCACGGTCCACAGAATTGGTTGAACATATTGCCGATGTTTGTGAAATGAGAAATTAATGAAAGTAACCTATAACAACTCAACTATAGTCAACGGTCAACGAGTCAACGCCAAATTGTAAAATGGTAATCACTCTCATATATAATCCAATGAAGTGGTTGTACTTCAACCCCTCAAGGATTACGAACCACTTCCTTGGCTCTTAAAGTTTGTCCTCATAATCAGTAAATTAATTTACGGAGTATTAGAGTATTTAGTATGTTGCATGTAGGTTTAGTAGATTAATTACGAAAGAATTATAAGATAATATTTCATACTAAATAAAGAATCAACAAAAGAAACGTAAAAATTGAAAATGATATTTAGTATAATTATTGGAGATACAGGATAATAGTGAATTTTATTGTTGTATAGTGAAAGTTGTAGTATTATGATAAGCATCATGCTCCCTGTAACCCTATTAGTCCAAGCCAACCATAATGTCTTCTACGAAATGGTTGCAAAAACTTCAACTTTAGTCTAATTTTAAGCGCCTATAAATTCTCAAGTTGATGATTAGCAATGCTTAATGAACAATTAACACGACTCGTGTCGTAACTAAGCTCTAATCAGTAACTAATACACTTCAGCTGAATTCTTTAACAATTTCATTTTATAATCTGATCCCTTTCTTGCTGTTGGCTGTAATGAAGGGGAATCACCTATGAACGAAACTAATGAACACGAAACATTAAAAGTTTTTTTTTTTTTTTTTTTTTTTAAGGAGAATATTCTATGTATATTATAATTTCTTTTGCAAATTGTACTTTAGCAATAATTAAGGTTCAACGCTTCATATGTAAGACTGTAATCCATCTTAAACCATATCACATAAGTTCGGGTCCTGAGGAATAAGCAGCCCAAATATTCACCCCTCAAAAAATGCAGCAAAACCAAACTTGGTACTCCATAGTAGTTTACTTGTTAAGCATTAAACATATGAGTATTCAAAAACATAATCGATGCATACTTGCATTGCACCACGTTAGCAATGTAACCTTCATAAAATACGAGTTTTGGATTAGATCGATAAATTTCAAAAAACATTTGATCAGTTGATAAGCCATGTAATAGATTATACCGAAATTAAAACTTTCTATTAATAAGTACATTAAACTAGTGTGTTTCATTATATTATAAAATATAATCATCAAACATCTTGATTCCTTATGGACCTCAGGGGGGTGTGGGCTGAACTAGATGCTAAACTTGTTTGGTAAACCAAATTCTCAACAAGTTCAGCCTTCAACTCCTCTATAATAGTCTTAAGAAGTCAAGCTTTTCCGCGATAGAAATGATTCTTGGAATCAACTCAACCCATACTCTAGCAACACTATCCATGGCTGTTTCACTCTCATCGCGTATCCCATCCCAAGCCTTCAATATATATTCGTCACGCAGCAACATATCAAGATTCTGCATGCTCAGAGGTGAGTCTGATAGAAACACAGATCAGTATTACAAGAACATGATCAAAGATAATCCTGGAAATACCCTGCTTCTGGGAAACTATGCCAGATTTCTGAAAGAGGTAGGATTCTCTTATTATGATTCTCATGCATTGTCCGGTAAAATAACAAAACCAATTTTTTTTTTTAAAGTAACGGTTTTCTGGTTTAATATTGTGCAGGTTAAAGGTGATTTGGACAAAGCAGAAGAATACTGCGAACGAGCGATACTGGTGAAAACTGAAGATGGGAATGTACTCTCTCTCTATGGGGAACTAATATGGCAAATCAGCAAGGACGTAACTCGAGCTGAGACTTATTTTCACCAAGCTGTTCTCTCTGATCCTAATGACAGGTACAGTGTATACGAGGCGGTAAACCCAGCATTATTATTCCTTGCCTATTTATCTGAACTTTACACAGCCTGAATTGGACTCGACCCAATATATACAATGTGATTCACATATCTACAGTGACTTAGCCTGAACAACAAACTCAGGCCGACCTCACACAGCACCGGATAGTTCATATCTTGAATATGACCTAAATGGCAATATATATATTTATATTTCCCACCTCTAATCGGTAATGATTGAGCGAGTAATTTGACATTCAAATCAAGATGGGTTTAGTGTATTATGTTCCTTAAGTTTTCTTGCATGCATCCTGGTATTTTTCCTGATACAACTCTGCAATAATGTCAATGCAATGCAGTTACATTCTCGCATCATATGCAAGATTTCTGTGGGATGCTGAAGAAAAAGATGAAGGCAAAGACTATTCAGAGTCAGCAACAACAAGATGATCTCAAAATAAAAACTGCTCAAACTCAAACTACAGCGACAACATAAGGATGTGTTGGAAGAATAAACATTGTAAATAACAAAATATTGTTCCAAATGCAAACTATGCCAATTTGATCAATTTAGTCATCCCCCATAAGCTACTTATGTATCATAAACTACAACTGGTGTACGAGAGAATCCCAAAATTTACCCACAACCACACTTCAATGGAAGACCACTAAAAGAGTAATTAATAGGAGCAATAGATTCTTAAGGATAAACAACTCGGAAAAGCAATGACCAGACAATCCAAAGAAATTGCAAATGCAGACTCTTAAGCTACCAGACTGGCATTCTAAAAGGCAAGAACAACCAAACCTCACCAAACTATGGACAAACTGCTTCATTGACAGCATAATCATGTTCTACTAAGCCAACACTTTGTGGAGGCGAATGAATCCAACTGCACCCAAGCTTTCTCTTCAATGCTCTGATACAACTTCTTGCTTGATTGGGAGCTGGACTTGATCTTCGACAATAGGCCCGTCCTCAATTTCTGAATGAGCTTCACCCTGATCAGATGTTGCATCTTCCTCATCGACATGAGCAATCGGTGCAGAACCTGGGTCAGACGGAGAAACTTCCTCTTCCACACGGGCAATAGGAGCAGATTCTGGGTTTGACAGAGGAACATCTTCCTCAACACGTGCTATAGGTGGAGACCCATTTACCGGATGATCCAGCACTTTAGCATTTTTAGACAAGCGCGTCTTCTCGGAAGGCAATCTAGGAAGAGACTTCCTCTGAGGCCGTTTAGACTGTATAGGTGAAGGTCCTTTGCTAGAGTTGGTTTGTGAGACCGCCTTCACATCCAAACTTAGTCTTCCAGGTCGTTGGTTTTGATCTCCATCTTCAGCTTCCATTGATGATGGATTTTTTTTTCTACCCAGCTTAGGCGATCTGGGACGTGTAGTTGGTATCTGAATCAGTAGGCAAATAGAAATTGTAGATCATATTTAACATTTAAGAGATAATAAAAGCAAAGCTATGACCAATTAAGAGCATAGGAAAGGAAGTGTACTGTGTGAATAAAAAGTGAAAGCAAGTCTAACAAAACAACTGTACACATCTTGCTCCTTTGAGTTTATACTTAAAAGCCAAGAAAAAAATATATATATGCCGCGCATCCCAATAATTATTTTTCATTCAGGACAGATGGAGGGGATCAGGGGAAGCACATGTCTCACAAGAAAACCAAGGTTTTCGTTGATGCAAACAGCAAAAATAATGTCACACAAGTGAAGTTACTTACATCCAGCCCCAATTTGCCTTGCCAGAGCAGGATTCTCTGCAGAGGCACTTGAGTAATGTTTATGTGCACTGAGATACAACCACCAAAAATGCCTCTGCAGAGAATCCTGCATTTCTGGGTATAGGTAACTTGTAAAAGCACCTCAATCCAAACCTTTGCGATCTAATTGACCCGGCAACATACAAGTGTTCCTAGAACCTAGGTCTTTAAATAATACGAAGTACTCCAATACTACCTCACTATCTAAACAATGGGCAACATTTGACTCTGACTGTTATACATTGCAACTTAGAGCAATAAGTAGTCAAAAGTGAAACCATCATTTCTGGATTTAAATTTAAGTATTTTGTAAGCTTATCTACTTAATTTGTTGACATGGTATCGCGGCACAAACCAACCAAAAAGGAAACTAGGGGGAATACCTATCATATACCTAAAGCATTCAAATCCAACAGCCTACCTAACACTATAATGTATGGAGTAACACAGATCAAGAGGAAACTAGAGTTCTTAATGGCGTAAGAGTAGGAGTTTTCCTTGTATTATCGACAAAGAGGGAGCCAGGAGGCCCAACAGATACCATATTGAGTCAAAAAGGCGCATAGCATACCTGTTCTGGTCCTGCAAATAAATGGAGACTCTAGAAAGTAGAAACAATCTCACATAAAACTTCCTTCAGATGAAGAACATAATCAAAGAATAAGTGAGAGGTTGCAAGTGGCCTCACAATGAATACTTAGAGCTCTACAAGTATAAACATGGTTAGCAAGCTCAAGTACAAGACATGAGAAGCTGAATAAAGGCCTGAAAAAGCTACTGTAATTGTATCCCTGCAGATAACAGTTCATTTGCTCACAATAAGCATAAAATGCCCATAAAGAGCTCTAAGCCCAGACAAAGGAAGAGTGAAGCAGCTATCAAATTTTGGTAGTCAGCAATAGGTCTAATGGAATATGCCAAACAACCAAGAGGGAGAAAAAACAAATACCTTCTTTAGTTCAGCTTTAGGAGGTGCAGGTTCCTGGTAGAAGTTAGGCATTGGTGTTGCTTTAAAATTTAAACTTTTCCGAAGCATCCTAATCTCAGCCTCTTGAGATTCCTGCAAACAAATATAACTCAGCGCGAGAGTAATATGTATTCACCGACAATGGTTCTCCTCAGAAGAGTAAAAGCATAAGCATTCAAAAAAAAAAAAAAAGAAAAACCTTGGACTTTGCTTGCATGTTATTTTTCTCTTCTTCTAGCGCATGAATTTTTTCCTCGAGTTTGGTATAAAACTGTCCAACAGCAAGAACATGTCAAAATTCCAAATTATTTGAGACATAGTTGAAACAAGCGAAATATTCCTGAAGTGAATAAAAGGAGCAAACACAAACCTCTCTTCTCTTCTCAGCTCGTTCATGACACCTAAAGCTGAAACCATAAGATGGAAGTTTACCCTCTCTGCGGGCCTTGGCATCTGCTGCAGAGGGGCTTCTGCGAAGTAATTAAGGATAATCTGACATATGAAACTCAGAGATGGACTACAAGCAATTAAATAAAACTATAAACCTTGGAAAATATATCTTTTTACCCTAGCCAAATCAGAGCAAGGAAGAAAAGGGAGAGAAAGGCAGAAAGATCAACATTAAAAAGGATACTCAGAAGATTCCCCATTTCCATCGCTTGTAGTTGGAAGTTCTTTCTTGAGGGGCTTCAATTTGCGCTTTTCCCTGCATTCAAACAGTATTAAGTTAAAAATGATCAATGAAGAGAAACTGTAGTAAGCTAATAGCTCATCTACGGCTTCAAAAATTCTGATAAACAAAGATTATAATACATTTTATAAACAAAGCAGCCAGTATGGCAGTAATTAAAATCAAATGCTCTCAATGAATGGAGACTTACACAGTGCCTTCACATGTTACAGACTTTTCAGAGCCAGACATCAATTCAGTCTTTACAGGCTGCTGGATATTCAGAATGACTTACTGTTAGCAAATAACTGAAGGTAGAGGGGCAAATAGATTAATAGCACACGTCAAACTTGAACTAAAAAAGTAACCACCTTAGCTTTGTGGGTGTTGCTTATCACAGATGCAGGTTTCGTGATCTTGCTCGGATTACTACTAGTAGCATGACGATCATTAAAAGATTTGGTCTTCACAATGGGCTGTTTTGGCTGCGTATTCACAGACAGAGCACCATTTGAAGTTGCCTTAACTTCTTTATTGTTGGTTTTCTTCTTAATAGAGGTCACCACAGCCTTTTTTGTGTTTGAAGGCTTCTCATTTTTGCCCCTGCCTTTGGGCTCCTTCACATCTTTATCTTTTGTTGTTTCCACCTCCTAAAAACCAATAGGTATACAATAAGCAGAAAACATGGCAACAAGCTGATGAGTATGTATCCCCAAAAATAGATGACTGAAGCAATGTACCTCAGAAGCCGCGGAACCACTGATTTCCACAGACACATGAGTAAGCTCCTCCACTCCTTGAGTAGAATCAACCATCCTTGCTCCATTTAACTCAGTACCATTTTCTTGGTAAGCATCAGGACCTACACCCACCATACTGCTTCCAGGAATTCCATTAACCTCCACTGCAATGTCTTCCTCCCCCGAGCCATGGTGATCATATTGAACACCATTTAGATCAACAGCACCAACCATACCAGTAACTATATCAGTGTCAGCATCCATCATCAGCTGCACATTGATAAAGAACTATGTTAGTTCTAAGAATTATATCAGAATGTCAAATTAAAATGGGTGTCCGCTCTAGAAGACAACATAACCAATCAATCTTTTTTCAAAATGAGCAATTGTGTAGTCCTGATTTGGAATGTTGGAAAATTAGGCTTTCCACAGATATTCACTATTCGAGCTTATTATTCAATAGTGAAGAAGGCTGTTGGCCTGTTGCCCTGTTGCCCTAGATTATGGAACAGTTCATAATTTTGAAAATCAAATCCAACATTAATATTGAAACCTTCTACCGCAGATCATAAATTGAAGCTATCCTTGATGCAAAGGTAAGACAATCACTCCATTTTAGTGGTAAGCATATTAGGTTTTCTGCATTTAAGGCCTCTCTCTTACTACAACTTCAAAGGAAAGCTTGGAGCACTAATATGCCCTCGCTTTTGCCACATCACACACTCAACTGTAATCCATTTCATTGGGCCTAATACACCACATTGAACTGCAAATGACAACAAAAACTGAAAAACCTGTCGATTTTCTTCCATTGCATTGCATTGCCGAGTACCATAATTACAGTCCAAAACTTCTCTTTCAAGAGATGATAAGTTCATTGCCCAACAAATAACAGACTCTACCATGAACAGTTTCTAGATATCAGGCAATCGGATTCATACCCGAGTCTAACACAAAAACCCATATTCTAGTCTGAGCATCTCATCATACATATGCAGTGGATCAGAAAAACAGGAATCATCATCTCATAAGAAATTTTAATTGCTCACATACATAGAACCAGAATTCTTGATAACATAATTCCTCCAATACTAGTTACTAAACCCCTATAGTTGATAATTGCTATTAACAGCACATTATCAATCAAAACTTCATAATATTCTATCAAACAGCACAAAGTCACTTCAACTTCATGATTTCAACTACAATTTGTCAATTCATTCACTTCACTTTCCTAGAGCAAGTGAACTAAGTTCATAACAAAATTAGGTCACAAAAACTCAAACAAGCAATTATACTTCAAATCTCAAAAACCCCATTATGCAAAACCAAAAACTAGATCCCCCAAATTCACTAAACATGTATCAAATCCAACCCACAAAAACAAAACAAAGAAACCCAGAAACCAACAAAGTTGCTACTAAAAATCAAACTAAAAAACACCCAGAAAAGATTAAAAAGAAAGCATTTTGATCACCTGGGAATTACAGCAACATTAACCAACTCGATCTGAGACAAACACAGAACAAATGGGAAAAGGGAAGTTCTTCAATTTTCTGGGTAGTGGGTGAAAAAAACAAAAGATTAAATATTTTTGAAAGAAAACCCACGATCTTTGACAATGATTAAGAGATAACTGATTAGGTTTAGTTCTAGAAAATGGTTTGACAATTGGGTATTTAAAATTTTAATTGTTGTTTGAAGATTTGATGGTAAGAAGATTTGATTTTTGAATCAAAAATCAAAGAGAGGGGGGAAAGGGAGGGCTGAGAAAGCAGTTGTTGTTGAAAGAGAGTGACTGGGTAGGAGAGAGAAAGAGGTGGGGTTTTGAAAATGAGAATACCAGGTCACTTACACACGACCATTTTCAAGAAAGAGAGTGGGGGGGACTACTACACACCTTAGCTTGCTTGCACACTGTTCGGGCAGTAAGGATCATTGCGGTTGAAGAAGAGAAGAAGAAGTTAAAGATTGAGGGTGATTTCACCCATTTTTGGCAAAATCTTAACCTCATCTATTTACTCGACTAGAGGTTATAAAAAGATTAAAAACTGACTTGATCCGATTTGAAATAGCTTGATGTAAATTTGATTTGTATGGGCACAATGATTTAGTATGACTCAAATTCGAACTGAACCGAACTTAACTTGACCCGTTTAGACCCAACCAAACCCAATTAAGTGACATGAATTGACACCTCTAACTCGAACTTGTTAGTTTTGTATTTATGGATTTGGTTTATAGCAAAATACGGTCTGATAAGGTTTTATTTTATATTACGTATTTCACAGCGAGACTTGAGTACTTCTTATTAATCTTGGTAATTTGAGGTGGAATGGCATGTGGTTGAAATTTTAATGCACAAATCCATTAAGTTGAGTTGAGCCATTTTAGGGTTATCTTGGGTTTTAGGGTCGGGCATTGTTTGACCTAAATTTGCAATTTTTGGACTACCTAAATCGTAATTTTTCCCGATCAAGACAACTAACGTGCTGAATTATTGATGATCAAATCATTAGTTGATATAAGTTTTCGATTTACAATTATCACACAATGATTCATCAAGACTCAAGAAGTCAAAAGTTTGACAGTTGTAAATTGAACTTTTTAGTTAATTAAGGGCCTGTGCTTATTGACTGAACTGAACTGAAATGAATATTTTATAAGAGAAGGAAATTAGGAGTTGAGTTGAACTGAATCGAGCTGAACTGAATTTCAACGTAAGAGAACAGAGCCTAAGTTGAAACTGAATAATTTTTTATTTGTAAGTTGCCTTTTTTTAATAAAGAACGAGTAAATCAAAGTAGATGTATGAATAGCAATATACACATCTCCAAGTTGGAGACTTGGAGGAAATTCGAAAATCCTAACCTAGGGCTAGATTCATTAAAAGGATTAGAAAAAAGTACGAAGTATTTATTTGTGTCATTACTCATACCCCTTAATATTATGTATGTGTAAGCACGCTAGTTGCATAGTACAATAATATGATGGTTTGAGAAAGATAAATTGGTGTGTTAGTTTTTTTTTTTTTTTTTTTTTTTTTTTTTTTTTTTTTTTTTTGACAAGAGGGGTGTGTTAGTTGTACATAGCATATTGTACATGAAATGGCAGTATATGTTATATGCTATATTTAAATAAATGAAGTAAATATATATACACTGCAGATACAAACCAAGAAACATAATCTATTTCATAGTCTACAAATGTATATACTACGTATATCATCCTTAATTAATCCTTTAATGAAGTGATTAAGCTGACCGTATTTTTAATTAATTATTTATTTAATTAACTTAGGGCTTTGTTATGATGATGGCTTTAGTTACTGTTGGCAGATCAGCTAATGAACGTGATTGTCCTGTTTCCTACCTTGGGTTCAAATCGTGGTTCAAAATTTAAACATTTGCTTTTCACAATATGCATAGAGATCTACATTATGATTGTCCTAGTTAGATTCATCATGCAGATATTATTTTTGAATTATTTTCAAATTATAAGAGGATGAGTTGAATTGAATCTGATGTGTTTAAAAAGAGGACAAAGATGAATTAAATATTTTATTTGAGAGCTAAGCTAACACGTAGCTAAATCAATAATCAAGATCATCGTTTTTAAGTATCCTTAGAATTGGTATAAAGTTTGTGATCATTCAAACAAATTTCAATCCTAGATTTATACTATATACATAGATCACTCAATAAAAATTTACTCATATCAATAAATTTTGAGTAAAAAGTTCAATGATGGATTGCTATTAGTGATCACCTACTAAATAAAAGACTAAAGATAGACTTTAAGACTTTAGTTTATTCTTCTATAGTTCACATGTTTTTAAAAAATACTTTGACAATATAAATTTTTTAAGGTATTTAAAACATGTCAACCATTTAAAAAAATGCAACAAGGTCAATCCTGGCTAAGTTTCTTAAATGCATTGCTTTAGATCTTAATAGCGCTTATTCTAATTAGGTGTAATTTGAACTTGGATAAACCTTAGCAGAACTTATTTTCCCTAAATTTTTATCTTAGTGTACTTGAACTTATTGTTATCTTTAATGTACTTGAACTAATTTTTTCTAAAATAAGTAAAAATTATGTCAACGGAACAATACCTTATTAGACCTAAAGCGAGGGGATAATTATAATTGGTTGAAGACATCACTCTTAAGGCTTAATTAATCTTCATTATATTGAAAATGAACAATTTAAATCCACTAGTCACGTGTAGTGAAGAGAGAACATAGGTTGAGGGAGCATAAGTTGCATGGGATGTTTGATAGTGGTTTCAGAATTCATGCATAACACCATCTCACATTTAATACACTAACTTCCATTCTCCAAACATGTCCACGAGGTGCACTTTTGTGGACTCCATTTTAGAGCACATCTTGCGTCATAATAGCCCTAAATATCCACTTTTTTCTTTTTCTTTTTACATTATCAAACTCTTTTTTTGATAGTTCCATCAATAATATTTCTAAGATAAAAGATTATTGGAAGTATATTAACACTAGTTACATATTCTATATATAGTTCGATAAATATAAACGCTCTTCTATTTTAATAAAAAGTTTTATATAATACGGAGTAATTTTTTACTTATTGTTATCAATTTGATAGTCTATCCGTTTATTCTTAATATACTTCATACGAAGTATATATCTACCAAAAATTAACTCTGAATGCGACTTAGGATGGATAGATAGAAGAAAGTGAAATTATGCGTCAATGCGTGTAATAGTTATTATAGCATTTCTCACTTGCCTATGAAAGACTAAAGTGAAGAAGTAGTTACAATCTCAAGCAAAGAAACAATTGCTAGGTTTAAGCAACTCTTAACTCTATATACAATCAAAATTTACATTTTGACAAATAAATTCTTGATGTTTATTCTTAAAAATGGCATACTAACATAATGTTTAAAAATTAATTCCTTTTGTTATTTTTCACAATTATACAAGTAATAGATCAGAACCACTTTAATGCAGATAACATCCAAATAATACTTAAATTAGCCAGGCCAGGAGCTACCCCACTTGAGCTTGTAGAATGTATGTTATCCTAAATACAAAAAGAAGAAAATGAAAATAGCAAAAAGAGCAAAATAAAATGGGGTTTGTTTTCAAAGTTAGTCATAGTAATAATCTTTTAATCTCTTGACTTATATAGTTTGTAATTAAGGTGAGCAAGAAAAAATGGGTCCATTCTTGAAGATCCTCATCCATAATTATTGTGTACTTGTCGCATCATATTTCTAATCTAATCTTTTTTTGATATAAAATTTCTAATCTAATCTTTCTTATAATGTTATTGTCTTTTTTTTTTTTATTTTTTTTTTATTTTTAAGTAACTATAATTGATAATGTTAATACATGTCGATTCCATATGCTATTTATTTGGTTTAAATTATTAGAACAATAGAGGGTAAATAAGGGGAAAAAAAAAGGATTTGTCAATTTTGAAAATATCTAATAAGATAAATCTGATAAAATTTCACATGACTATATATGTTTATGTGTCCGGAGTAGTATCATGTATAAATCACCATGTATAGTCAAATTAGATAATATAAACATTGTAATAAAGAACATAAGGAAATTTGAGTAACAAAAAAGCCTAAAAGGACCTTTAAATGTTGATGAATAATGAATATGTATTTATGTATGAAACTAGGAATGAAATTTGAGCAAAGAAAGTATACAATTTTTTCTCGAAGCATCTCAATTGATTGTTTAATATATAATTAATCCCGATTTTATTTAATTTCAACCTAATGATGGCTACAGTTTCTCAATTGTCACTTTAATCCAACTAATTAGCATCACTTTCTTGTTTGCTGGCCTCTAGCTTTATATCAGGGACCCTCTCTAAGCTGTGTCTAATAAAAGTTGATTAATTATAAAATTTGCATTATATGATTTAATCACATTATGTACCTTCTCAAATAAATGAGTCTTATTCGACATGTAAATTAAATGAGTTATTTGCATATTGGATTATAAAAGACCTATATACGCAATCATGAATCATGTGGCTAATAACTTCTAAATAGTTAGTTGGACAACTCATACGAGAATAACATAATTTCATGACAAAATTTGTAGGATGAAAGGCCGAAAATACAAAGATACCTTGCTGAAATATCACAAAGGGACTGATAAAAGTAATTTGAAATTTAACACGAGTTAACTTTTATCTCATCCTATAATCAATAATAAACCTTAATGTTTTTTCGTGAAATTTTGAAACCTCAAGGTTACGACATGATGTGTTTGCAACTCGCAAGAGAGAAAATCTAGTGTTGTTACAAGGGATCAAAGTGAGAATCAAGCTTGATTTGAGCCATCCAAAGCACATGGGTGTATCATGCAATGACTAAACCAAGGCCCCAAAGAAGGAAGAAAAAGGAAGAAAAATTACTAAGAAAATTTGGAGTGTACTCTTTTATCATATTATATAATATTGTTGGAATGTGATAACAAAAAATAACATATTGTTGGAATGTAGCACAAGATTCCAATGTAGGAAAACTCAATACTAAGCACCGTCGATAGATGCTTGATATTACACGATAATATATTGATAGATAAATAAAAGTCTAAAACATATTGAAAGTTTTTATAGTAATTTATTTGGACATATTTGGTCAAATAGCCCCAGTTTCAGGAAACATAAGACAGCCTCTTATTTTGGACTTAGGTGTTTGGAATTATGTTTTTGAGCTTAGAAGAAATGATATCATGATTAAATATTTCTTAGCTTTGGATTGATTAAAGGAATATAATTAATAGTTTAAACTTGGTCAATTTTCTTTAATAATTTCAATATAGTTCTAAAAACTGTGTTTGAGGATGTCTCCTGTATACTTCTTTGGTAGTTTATGTGCTATGTTACTTTTTTTTTGTCAATCAAATAACTCGATGAATTTTAATTTTATGAACATTTTACTTAATATATTGCATGAATTTCGTTGTTGACATACAATTAAACTTCCTTTGTTTGTAATCATCAAAATTTTAAACCCAAGACATCAATGCCAAGTATTTAATTTGCTATGAGTGAATGATTAAAATGTGTTTTTACTGTTCGACTTATGAGTTTAATAAGATTATATGCATTACATAATTGCAGAACTAACATTGACAATGACATTTTCAGGCAATACCATCATCATCAATACTGTATTATCCAATCTAAGGTAAGGAACCAGTTTCAAACAACCTAGGAAATTTCCTAAATGAGCAAATCAGATATCGCTCGCAGCTAGTTTTATTTTTGATTGATAGTACAAATTAATACGAATTCAATCAAAATATACAGATTATCTTCCCTGTTCACCAAAAAATATAGTGTATGATCTAATCCTTGAATCCTTCCATGATCCATAGCAGCAGTGAAAGTGCAAAATCCTTTTCAAGATGTTAAGTATCACCATATTTTCGCTTGAAAGCTCCAGTTGGAGCATATGCTCAAGAAGATTTCCACCTTACACCCGAATTGACTAACTTGATATAGACATTCTTAAAATCCTCAAAAAATAAATCCTGGTCATTCGCGTAATTTGTAATCCATCTGCACTTGAAACAATGTTGCCATCAGGAATTAGCACTTCAATAACAGCAAGAACAAGTATTTTTGATGCAGGTGTTTTGATTATACGGTTTTTTAACCAAGGTTCGTGCAATGATCAATGCTCATAAAAGTATGGAGCACTAAGGCTGTGTTTGGTTCAATTGTTCAAAAGAGTATAAGATTGGAGAGGATAGGGAGAAAGAAAATTGTGGCATTTTTTCCTTCCACTCTTGGCAGAACTATTAACCTTTTTACAAGACAAACAAAGAAGTATAAGAGAACTAACTATTGTTCGTGGAAAAATGATTAGTAAGCTATGTAAACTAGGTAACAAAACCTATATCTAAGGATTCCAGCAACTATGAAGAAAAGATGCTATGCCTAATGCCCATATAAGATGCAAGCAGACCAAGCAGGAATAATGGTATGCTGCTGCAATACCCGAAATTAGAAAGAAGGCAATTCAATGCAGAAAATTATGATGAAATCATCACGGAAGGGAAAATATCTGACCTTAAGCATTCATCATCCTCTACTAATGCACGATCCGAAGGAAGTCCAACCATACTTGACATTCCAGCTGAAATTAAGGAACAACATTTAATGAGAACTCTTAAAGCAGGGAATGTAATTGACAAGTAACCATTAGTGTACATCATCACATGCAGAAATTAATGTTGAAATCCACTCAGTAATTTCAGTTGCTAGAAAACCGCATATCTGAATCTGATTAACTTAGTGTATTCATCATATAATTCAAGATTTATAGGAGTGTTATCCTCAGTTGAATAAGCATATGAAAGTGCAATTTGCATGAATACAGAATTTACACCAAATGGTGCAATACTATGGAGCTATTATCCTCAGTTGAATAAGCATATGAAAGTGCAATCCGTGAAGTCATATAATAACTTATGTCAAAAAGCCATACAGATCAGGTGAAATGATACCATATATGATGCTGGCTGCGCCAGAAATACCAGTTGTTTAATATCTTCATGTATGCTTAGCAATAGAAACTTTAAGTTCCTTGAACTATTAACATACAACGAATGGCAACAGCAATTTAATTTAGCCTATTATTCTCTTTGATTGTGGATTTGCAAATTAAAACACATTACTCAATAAGAATTTAATGAAGTGAGTTGACTGACCTGACGACAGCCATGGTTTCTCAAGGAGAATTTTGTAGTATGAATTGTCAAATACGATGGGGCTTCCAAAACCTTTACTTCCAAGAGTATGCGCCCCAGAAAGAGCAACAAGTTCTTGTGTGCTGTTCACAATGTAGGGCAGGGTTTAAACGAAAAATTAATAAAAAAAAAAAGATAGAGAGTACAATACAAGTTAAGCACAGCATGCATGGTGCAATCATTTAATCAGTAGTAATCAAAGCAGTTGTAAAATGCCAGCAACTTTAAGGGGCAATTAATTGAGTTCTTAGTTACTTGATATTCTATCAATCCAGGAATGATTGTCAATAAAGTTGTCTGATTTCTTCATAATAAAGGACTCCACATGGTTTACTCAAAACGCTTCTTAAAATAGTTGTGACACCTATCAAGATATCACTCAATTAAGTGGAGATATCTTAGAAAGCCCCATCATAATCAACATACTTTTGGTTAAGTGACTAAGATCTCCAAACATTTCAAAATAGCATGTGCGACTATTGTATCCAGCAAAAAGCACTTCAGCAGGAACACCCTGATTGTGAATTACTAAAGTTCTGTGCTGAATTCTCAGTAAGTAGGTTGGCCCAAAACATGGCAGCCCAAACTTAAATGCAAGTGTTTGTTTCCAGTTTCAGAGTCAGGAAAGAAAAAAAAACCCAGTGACAGACAAAACACCCCATTAGGATTAATACGCTACATACTAACATCAAAAAAGGACCAATAAACTCGGCTGTATTTTCCAAATCAAGATTTGAAGGATGAAATCAGAATGAGGCTGAGAAGAAAAAGGCATGAAACTATGATAATTGGAACCTGGTGTCGTGAATCTTAGAATAAACTGTAACAGATGAGGTGGTTTGAAAGCAATATGGCCCTATATTGATAAATTATCAAATTTTAAAGAAGCTCAATCTAAGTATACGCACTCACGAAAAGCCCTTTCTTTGAAAACACTGTTTTAAACTTGGTGCATCCAGTGATTCCTCAGGTAGTTTTTCTTCAGGATCAGGAGTCCTGTAAAATGAAATAAGCAGTGTCATAAGAGCATGTACAACGGTGACCTGAAATATATTTCTATCCTCTTGCATCTTTACAATAGAATATAGAGAGGGTATGTCAATGCATAAGGGGAAACATGATTGGGCCCAATGACAGTTGCTGTAAAATCCACCATTCTAAGTATATCTACACATCCAAAATGAAACTCAACAAGAATAATAAGATTAAACTAAAATTTTTGTCCACAGGTAGTCAGGCACTCTCAATCCAAGTGTAAAGAGATTAATTACATCGAATCAAGTCTTCCCAAACGAACTGGAATATCTGGACCTCCACAAATTGAGACTGCTTCAGCTCCTGCTACAGCAATCATGTCCGCCCAGGACACTAATAGCACAAAAAAAACAAATTATAACTAATAAGCCTGCCTAGAATAAAATTTCAACCCCAAGAATTTTGAAACAATTATCGCTCACCTGATTGTCTCTCATCCACTACATTTTTAGCTTTCTCAATGATCTAAAACAGGCATCCGATGACAAGTTAGGAGGTTGCTGTCATATTAGAGCGGACCAGACATGACATGTATAAATAAATTTCCCATAGAACAGGCTTTCCCCAATGATGCAACATGCAACTGCAAATATTTTGCATGATGTGATATCTGGGGATACAAATATTGCCAAATACGAAATGATGAAACATTTTGAGGTTAGGAGAAGCATGCCTTTAGAGACTTCTTTAGCCCTTTATTCTCAGGCCTTTCAAGTTCATATGTTATAGAGCCATTCATACCTCCTGCACAGAAAAATCAGGGTATTATAAGGGTGCATCCAAATTATTAGTGCGAACTGCCAGGTTGGCTCTAGAATAATAAAGAGGAATAAGGTTTATCTATGCCATATAATTTTTACAATTTACCGTTATAGGCACTAAAAGTTTTACTCTATCGTGACAACGGGTTCAATAAACCAGGTCACGGAGACATCTGCCATGCTTATGTCTCAGATGTATCAGCAGCATTCAATAGTACTCAGAAGTTCTATTCACATCAATTTAAGGCTGTAGTTACATTTTGTGAGGGATATGTTGTTTGTTTTACTCAGCTCCATATAATTGTCGACAATCTAGCTTAAACCAAGTTGTACCAGAATTGGTTAAAATCATGTAGCTACTAGCTAGGATAACAACAATTCAGGATCAAGTTACAATTTCTTTAACCCAGTAGCAGTCCCTTACTCCCTTGAATACCTGAATTCTCACTGAGCTCAAAGGTTCCTGCATCATGAAACACGAGACGAAGTACACCAGCAGCCTTTCCTTTGGACAAAACCTTCTTTATCTCATCCTTTATAAGTAGGTAATCAGGAGCTCCCATCCTTTATGAAGTTGAGAAGAAAGAAAAATCATAAAGATCCGGTGAACCCAAAATGATGAATTAAATTAAGGTTGGAATACATGTACTAAGAACATTTGATATCATAAACTTATAACAGCGCTTTTAAGTTCAAACCATTACAAAATTCCACAGAATCAGAAGCTTCTAAAATTCTGTCATTGAGAGGACATACTCACCACTCAAGTGAGTCAAAAGCATGCATATAGTGGAATACTGGATCAAAGTTGGTCATGTAAGATAGTTTTTTGCATTAAATTCTAACATTTACACAAAGTCGAGGCAGGAAAATTCAGGCTGAAAAGCATACCTTTCAGTAGTTACTAAAACTCTAAAAGAACCCAGAAACTATGCTAAAACATCAATATAAAAAAGATCACAAACTTTGCTAAAAGTGACTAAAACATGGAGATGGAAATAACAGACCCAAAAGCACCACGAGAACATATGTACTCACTCTTCTGCTTCAGCATTAAAATCTTTGACATATTCTTGCAAAGGGAATAAAGAAGGTAGAGTGACAGAAAGTAAAATGACTCCTCTCCTCCCACACGAGCCGAGATTTCCATAACCATCTGTAAGCAAAGAATTAAGCATCATATGGTTCATATTATCCATAAATCATTTTAACACAAGATCAAATTAAAAGTGCATATCTTAAATCATTGGCTATGTCAAGCTAAAATGTAATGATTTATCAAGCTTAAGGTCATTACTCCCAATTCTTACCTTTTGCTTTTAAATAAATAATCTACACACTTGTGCTTTTCCATTATTTTGGAAAATAAATCAACAATATTGGATTTCTTTTTTCTTTCAAGATATGTGTAGTCATAAACTATGTTACTCGGACTCTTCATTTCACCCCAAATTACCCGTAAATTTCAATATGTATTAATTGAAGTCCTTTGGATACAGTTTAAGTTCAGGAATTCGGCTCATATCATATTTAATTGATGAAATAATCAAATAAGTTTCATTTTGGGTCATATTAAGGTATTCAGTGTCAATTAAATTATTAGGAAAATTTAAAAAGTACTTAATTTCTTCATGCACCTTAAACTATCATGACCCTTTAAATTGTACCATTCCCCTAAACAAGAACAAATAATTAAAACATATCAAATGCCCACAAAAATTAAATAATGGAAAATTTTCATATTTGATTGAATGTAAACAAATTTTATAGAATAAGCAAGTATGTGATGAAATTACCTGAAGTGGGTGGAAGAGCAGAGGTAGGAGAGAGAAAGGGAGCAACTTTGGCGCCAAATTGGACGGTTGACGGCGGATTTTTGGCGGGAAAATTGAGCTTATTGAGGGAATTTGATGATTTATGGGTGGCAAAGTAGCCGCGTAATATGGACGATTCGCCGCCGGTGGTGGTCATCTTCAGCCAACGGTCCAAAATATTTATCTGATCCATTTTATTCCTGCATTTTTTTTTTTGATAAATTATGTGTATAATGGGCTTTATACAACATAAATTTGTTTGGATAATGTTTATGACAAGCCCATGGTGATACGTCAAATGGCTAGACGTATCGAAATTGACTCGAACCAAAATTGTACGTGTACTTTATACGTAGCCTAAAAAGAAATTTACAGGAAAATTTATACTTCTTCCGTACTTTTTTAATCTTATTTACAAGTTACATTTTGAGTTTTATACGCGTACCTCCTGCTGGAATGAGAAATAATTGCCTAGATGACACGGTGCTGACTACCGAGGGTAGAATGAAGAAATCTAAGACAGCCACCCCAGGCAGCAACAGAGCTTACCAAAGAAGAAATTATAGAGATATTGTCTATTAGTCATACTACTAGCATTTCTTTATTTGCAATAACCCCATTTAAAACAAGAAAATAATACAGTATGTTACAATAAGGTTGAGTATCATTCAATATACTGACTTCATGAATTGCTTAATTGACTTACCTAAAAATAGTAGCTTCTGCTGTTTTGATTTAATATTCTTTCCTGCAGACATTTTATAAGTACCAAATCAGGCAAATGATGACCGACAAGATTATATAACAAGCTGTTCCTTCATCATCATCTACAAAGTACTTCATAAGTACACTGATATCAGTAAATCAGTAAATCAGTGATAAGTTCCATTACTTCCATACAAAAAAGATGAGAGAATTCTAATGTTCTGAACTAAATGATACTCCTGTATACAGTTAGAAAATTTAATAAAACTAATCCTTCACCATAATCTATAACACCAGCTATCTTGGCCCTGAGAGCTGGACAGCTGACAGAACAGATGATCTCCGAGTCCCATTACCTGTCCATTTATATAACTTTGGAGAAAACCCCCCACTTGTTAAGGAAGATGTTGGAGGATGAGGAACAGGGCAGACTCCTTCAAGCATTTGGACAACTGTAGTCATAGGGGGTCTCATAGACATGTCTTCTTGTATGCACCACAATGCAACCTTGATCGCGATTATTACACTCTCTTCGTTAGGGTCATATTCAAGGCTCGAATCAAGAATTTCTCTTAGCTTCCCTTCCTCCATCATCTTGATAGCATAGCCTGCAAAATGGGATTTTTCAGAGGGAAGTGAATGGTCATAGTTTTTCCTTCCTCCTATGATCTCAAGCAACACCATTCCATAACTGTAAACATCACTCTTCTCTGAGATTGCATGGTTTGTTATCCACTCAGGTGCAAGATACCCACGTGTGCCTCGAAGAGTGGTGTAGACATGGCTTTGCTCCCTTGTCATCAATTTGGCTAGCCCGAAGTCTGATACCTTAGCCACAAATTGTGCATCAAGGAGTATATTTTCTGGCTTTATGTCACAATGAACAATCTTCACTTCACAGTCTTCATGAAGATATGCTAGCCCTTTCGCAGTATTCACTGCGATGTTGAACCTTGTTGGCCAATCCAGCACACAATGATTATCAATATTCCTTTTGAAAATCCATTTATCTAAAGACCCATTTTCCATGAACTCGTAGACTAGAAGCCAGTGGTTCCCTTCAGTACAAAAACCCTTTATTTTGACCAGATGAATGTGATGGATGCTGCCTATGATGCTAACTTCTGCTCGAAACTCCTTAGCCCCCTGACCCATTCCTTCGAGTTTCTTAACAGCAAGTAAAGTTCCATCTGGCAGCTTGCCTTGATAAACTGACCCAAACCCTCCTTGCCCGAGTTTCAGAGAGAAGTTGTTGGTCGCTTCCTGAAGAAACTTGTAGCTGTATCTGACTGGCATTCCAGAGAATGGCTCAAAGAAACTTTCATGTTCTGAAGATTTGAGCACTTCCTTTGTCTTCATGTAATACCTGTATACTCCACAAACCATAGCCACAATGAATACAGTCAGGACTACAGTAGAGATGACTATTGCCAAGTGCTTGCTTTTGCTTCGGCCATCCACTTTTCCAACAACTCGATTCTTTGAAACTTTAACATAGATGGAATATTTGGAAGAGTGATCAGAGATAAAACTTCCAATCCAATCAAAGAGGAAGCAGTTGTGAGAAGTTTTATCAAAAATTAAACCAAGGCAAGAACAATTAGAAGCACAGGAAGCCTGGCAGCCGGCCAAATTAGTTTTCATGGATGGCTTAGTGAACCCAAGAGCAAAGTAACTGAGGTCATCTCCAGCATTGACTAAATCATACCTCTCATCTGGATTTCCACACGGAACAGAGATGCCAGCATTACACGACCGAGAGACTAGACCTGAAGGGCACCGGCACCTACTACTAGAACAAGCAAGGTACATGTCACAAGGCTCAGGTGTTCCACAAGGATCATCAGGTATTTTCAGTGCAGATTTAACCTTTATAGGTCCATTTCCAAGGGTGTAAAAGGCTAAAAATCCATCACTCCGTAAGACTGCAACCAAAGTTGAATTCCTAGGAGTAGAATTGGAAAAGAACACAAGTTGCCATAGCAAGGCCTTGTTATTATCATAGAACTTCCATGAATTCGACTCAATCCTAGCTGAAGTAATCACACCGCCATCCTTGTAAATGATCTTCCTGGTGTCATTTCCCATGGACCAATATGTCTGAGGTACGTTATGCCCAGTAGAAAGAATCAGATCCCCAAACTTGATCTCAAGAACATATGTCAAGTTACTCTTAGTAGGATCAGGAATACTCGAAAGCTGCATTCCTTGTACAAAATCCTGATTTGAAAGAAGGGTGTTGGTAGGATACCTAAAACTCTCCCAAACTATGGTAGTATTATCACTCCCAAGCAACACCAAGTTCCCTGAATTCTGCAATTCAATCACAGACACCAGTTTTCCACCAGTATCAGGTTCCCATACCGCCTTCCCTTTGCTTTGAAGGGACACACTACCATTAGTCCAAAACACAAACTTATCAGAATTGGTGACCGGGGAGGCTGTATTTGCAGTCCACACAACCGTGGAGCTGTCTCGGTGTATGATCACTAATAGGAACAAGGTGGCATCATTTGTGGGTTTGAACCCAAATGCAAATGTAGAGTCATTTGATAACAGAAACAACCCATTGTGGTCAATATGACTCATTTGAGAGGCTTGATATCCTGGAATTATGATGCCAATTTGTTGAACAGAAGCAATACAGTGTTGGGAAAATGCTAGAAAAATTAGTATACATACTGGGCAAATCAAAAAAATGAAACCCAAGTTTCCCATAGCTAACTAAATATAGTACTTCCCCTCAAAAAAAAAACTAAATATAGTACTACTAAAGCTAAAAAAAGTCTCACAAACAAACTTTATGGTTTTATATCCCAGAAAGATTGACTTTCCTAAATTGGGAAATTTGATCAGGCAAGCTTACAATCTTCTAGGACTGATGTAATTTATAAAAATGAAACCTTTTAAAGCTTTATATGTTTTAGAAAAGCAAGATGAAAACAACGCGTAAATATGACTTATATTACACCTAAGTTGGAAAAGTCGTGGGCAATGGTATACATTGACCAAATCCGTCTCAACTACGAAGTATATTAGAATAATAACAAACTACCTTGAATAAATTGGCTGAGATCTTGTCCAAAAAAAAAAAAAAAAAAAAAAAAAAAAAAAATTGGCTGAGAATAAAAACATTACAAACGATAAGATATGAATGGTAGTAATTCAATAGGTGCACTCACCTTATTCAGAGAAGGTTGAAAATTAACAGCCCCCACAAAGTTTAAAGTCTTAATAAGTCAAATTATGAGATGGTACACCACCCTAGCCATACAAATATAAATGCTAGTAGCCGAAATAGAGAAACCCAGTCACCCGCATCCCAACTTCTCAACTTTCCAAGGCACCAACACTCCATTTCCCATATTATATAATTATGAAATTATCAATCTTCAACTTTCTATTTGTTTATATTATCTCAAACTAATTGACACAAGTGGGAAATCTACTGTGTATGGGCATTTTCTGACACATGTGGTCAATTAAACTGATTGAAGAAGGTTCATACCACCATACCATTCATATAGCAGAATATGAAATCATTGCAATAAGGCTAATAACGCTATGATCCTTTGGACTTACTGCATATAAATATCTAGGGAAGGTTGGTTGGCCCGCCAATTTCAGCTACATTCACAGAAATTCAATGCTGCTTGTAGTTAATGCGATGGAGGTGGGATCACTAAATCTTTACTCTAGTATGTGAAAATAAACCATAAATAGTTGGAGCGAATTTTGCTTCCGAACGTTCTCAATTTAAAGTGATGTTAACTGTAGAATGCCCCAATCGACAACTAGGACTACTAAGACTACTAGTAGTGATCTGAACATGTCTGAATTCCTATAATATTCAACTATATCTACATCTTTATTTACTACGTATATCAAGAATAACGTTGTATGTGATTATTATCAGGGAAAATAAGGGGGTGTTTTGGAGATTTAGACCTGAGACTCTGAGAGTGGACTGCTTAGCATAGGTCTTCAGGGTTCATATGCCATTGAACCATTTGTACCTCCTGCAATTCTGCAAAGATGACCAAAATATTATAAAAATGTAGCTGCGTTAGACAGCTTAAGACGTGAAGAAATATATCAATATAAAAACTGAAATCTATAGTTTAACACTGATTAAACAAACAGTCCAGCAGACACCATAGTGCACACCTTTAATTTGAATTTACAAGCAACAAACTAGTTAAAACTATTGCTGTATCCATTGTGGTATACAATATATGTATAATTGTCAGCACTATAATACCAACGGAATATCCTATCCTAATAAAACCTAAGTAGACTAATTTATATAAATTGTAAAATCATCATACTAATTATCAACCTTTGAGCCTTTAAATAGGACAATATCACATTGATATCCCCTAAAGTGTAACGCAGTCTCCAAGATCAGCAAATCACCTATTACAATTGAGAAGAAAACCTAATAATGCTTCCAAATATCTGAATGTACACCTACATAGCCTATTGATGTACATTCATCCTTTCAAATACACTAACGAAAAAGAAGGGGGGAAAAAAACCAAGTCTGCGATTAATATTCCCTCTCTTCGTCCATGCCTCTTCCACTCCAAAATCCTAACCTCCGTTATTGGTCATTTCACAGATTTATATTAGATTTTAAGTAGTTTTTTCACAGAACTGTCCAACCTTCTACTAGAGTTCTTTACTTCCATCTCTTGATGGATTATATAATGTCTCTCCTGTATAAACTAGCTCTTATCATTGGTTAGCCTATAATTATGGTGGAATAAGTTCATCAGCCGATTTTTTTTCATGGCTTTACAATGGAGTTGATATTTATTATTGGTTCTTCTACTAATCTCTACCATAAATTTGGTCAATAGAAGACAATAAAAGATATAGATTTCTAGACCTCGGTTTGCCCAAAGCACATATGAAGAAGGCCCAAACTATTTAAGGCATGTTTGAAGAGTTAGAAGTTAGTGTACCATGTCAAGAATTATTAGTGTGGAACATAGACAACAAATTTAGATCATAAATCTGAGAAATGTAAGTAAAAAAAGATGAATAACAGATATATATACATGACTCGGTTAAGAAACACACTTTACAGGGCAAGGGATAATATTTTCTTATTCGCCTTCAAGGAGGTATCACTCTCTCCTCAAAACTTAAACTTACATCTTGGCTTACATTGGCTTTTTGGCAGCTTCATGCTCTTTATTGTTTGACCAAATGGCCTAATGGTATGAGTATGTTATTCGGACTCTTCATTTCACCTCACGTACCGGTGTCGGACCCTCGACACTCGGACATGGGTATGACACCCGGACACTTCACTTTTAGTTCAAAATCATTCAAAATTTTTCATAAATTAGCCGAGTCGGACGCTTGGACACGTACCCATGTTGGACATGGGTACCCGAGTCCAAGTAACATAGGGTATGACATATTATTTGAACAAACCCAAAAAGTTGTCTAATTACCCTTATGTATGAACAAACCTCACCTTAGGTTCAAATGAACATGTTAAACATTCGCCCAAACTTTTTAGCTTCACCTCCCTTCCTCACTCAACTCACTTGATTTCTTATTCGCCTTCAAGGAGGTATCACTCTCTTCTCTTTTACTCTTCTCCTTCCTTTCGGTTTTTCCTCCATGGCCGAACAGAAACTTCACCCTGCTACCCTCGTTAACAACATCAAAACTTGCATTCCTGTGACCCTTGATTATGATGGCAAACAATACAATGTTTGGTCCACCTTATTCCAACTTCATTGCCGCACGAATTTGGTGATCGATCATATCATACCTCCTGTTGTTAATGAAAAGGATAAAGCTCCTGAAATTTCTGATCCTGCTCTATGGCAACGACTTGATAACATTGTTCGTCAATGGATTTACAACACTATTTCGACTGATCTTCTCAATTCCATAATCGATCCTGATGACAAGGCTATTGATGCTTGGAAGCGTTTGAAGGATTTTTTTCTTAATAACAAGTCTGCCCGGGCATTACATCTTGATGCGCAATTTACCAACACCAAGCTTGAACACTTCGATGGTGTGAAACCCTATTGCACTCGCCTCAAAACCCTTGCTGATGATTTGAGGAATGTAGGAGACAAAGTCTCAGACAATAGGATGGCGCTTCAATTGTTGAAAGGGTTAACAGAGGATTACAAACCCTTTCGAACTTCTGTTAGGCATCTTGACCCTCTTCCCTCTTTTGACACCCTTCGTTCTATGCTCGAGCTTGAGGAACAAGGCAACACTGACTCTGTTACGGATTCCCGTGAAGAGGCGCATCTCTCCTCTTCGACTAACCCTCCATTGGCTGATCAGTCTGCAAATCGAGGGGGAGGGCAGCAGTCTCGTGGTCGCAAGAGCAAGGGTAAAGGGGGGAAAAACCGAGGTAGTGGCCAGAACAGCCAGCCACCACAGCAGCAGCGGTCTAGCCAGCCACCGCAGCAGTACCAGCACCATCAGCAGCGTGCTGGACAGCAGCAAGGACAGCAGCAGCAGTATGCCCCTGGCTCTATGCAGGGGTGGATGTTCCCACCTTGGGCATATTGGGGTCAAAGTCCTTGGGCTACGCCACCTTGTCCATACCCCTCACAAGGATCGGGCCCAAATCAGTGGGGAGCTAGGCCTCACGGGTATTCTTCACAATCCGGCATTCTTGGTTCTCGGCCTCAACAAGCATATTTCACCAATGCTCCGTCTTCTGCTTCGGGTTATGTGCCGACCGACATTGAGCAAGCAATGCACACCCTCACCTTGAATGATCCGAATTACTATATGGATACCGGTGCTACATCGCACATGACTCACTCTCGAGGTAATTTAGCACCTTATTTTTCTTTGAGCAAAAATAAGAAAAATGCAATTGTTGTTGGTAATGGTAGCAAAATTCCAATTTATGGTTATGGTCACTCTTCCTTGAACCACAATTCTTTACATCTCAAAAATGTTCTTCATGCTCCAAATCTTATCAAAAATCTTGTCTCCGTTAGAAAGTTTACAACTGATAACAATGTCTCTATTGAGTTTGATCCTTTTGGGTTTTCTGTGAAGGATTTGCAGACGGGGAGCAAAATAGTGAGATGTAATAGCCATGGTAACCTCTATCCTTTTTCCACAAATTTTCAAGCTGCTTCATCCACTCCTTCAGCATTTACTGCTTTATCTCCTAGTGTGTGGCATTCCCGTCTAGGACATCCGGGAAATGCAATTCTTAGTTCTCTTTGTAGTAGTAAGCAAATAAAATGTAATAAGGCTCAAAAGCATTCTTGTCACTCTTGCCCTTTGGGTAAATTAATGAAAACGCCTTTTTACGATTCTATGTCTTTTACTACTATGCCATTTGATATACTTCATAGTGACTTGTGGACCTCCCCTATCACTAGTTCCCTTGGTCATAAATATTATGTTCTGTTTCTTGACAACTATACTAATTTTCTATGGACTTTTCCCATCTCTTCTAAGTCTCAAGTGTATAACTTGTTCATTCAAATTAGAACATATATTAAGACTCAATTTGAGCGAGAAGTTAAAGCTTTTCAATGTGACAATGGAACCGAATTTAAAAATGGCCCCTTTCTCTCTTTTGCTGAAAAACATGGTATGACATTCCGTTTTTCATGTCCTCACTCCTCTCCACAAAATGGCAAATTGGAACGAAAAATCAAAACCTTGAATAACATTGTTCGTACCTTACTTTGTCATGCATCTATGCCACCCTCTTTTTGGCATCATGCCTTAGCAATGGCGACATACCTTCACAACATTCTTCCTACCAAAATTCTTGGCTATAAATCTCCGACGCAAATTCTTTATCAAAAGCATCCCGATTATACCCATCTAAGAGTGTTTGGGTGTTTGTGTTTTCCTCTATTTCCGTCCTCCACCATACACAAACTTCAATCTCGCTCTACGCCTTGTGTTTTCATTGGGTATCCTTCAAATCACCGAGGGTATAAGTGCTATGACATTTCTAGTCTGATGGCTCTTTTGAGAGACATAAAGCTCGTTTGGTGGGTGATGGCAAAACTCAAAGGGAGGGCATTGATTGTGATGAAACTTTTAGTCCGGTAGTAAAACCGGCTACAATTCGGGTGGTTCTCAGCATTGCATTATCTAAGTCATGGCCTATTCATCAACTAGATGTGAAGAATGCTTTCTTACATGGCAATCTAAATGAAACTGTGTACATGCATCAACCTTTGGGATTCAAGGATCCTTCTCGCCCTGATCATGTATGTCTTCTGCGTCGGTCTATTTATGGTTTGAAACAGGCCCCACGGGCTTGGTATCAGCGATTTGCCGACTTCCTCGCTACTATTGGTTTTGCAAATAGCAAATCTGACAACTCACTGTTCATTTATCGCCATGGTAACGAAACTGCTTACATTCTTCTATATGTTGATGATATTGTTCTTACCGCTTCTTCAGAGTCTCTTCGTCGTCGTGTGATATCTCAGCTAAGCTCTGAATTTGCAATGAAAGATCTGGGTAAATTGAGTTATTTTTTGGGAATTGCTGTCTCCCGGGGCAAAAGTTACTTATTTTTGTCTCAAAAGAAATATGCTCAGGAAATTATTCAGAAAGCAGGCATGGCTAACTGCAAACCGTCCTCTACCCCAGTTGACTCAAAGGGTAAACTAAGTGCCGATTCTGGTGATCCGTATGATGATCCGACGGGATATCGTCGTCTATGTGGTGCATTGCAGTACTTGACTTTTACTCGCCCAGATATATCTTATGCGGTGCAACAGGTTTGTTTGTTTATGCACGATCCCCGTGTAGAACACATGAATGCGTTGAAACGCATCCTACGTTACATCCAAGGTTCGGCTGATTATGGTTTGCATCTTTATAAGTCATCAGTTTCTTCTCTTCTTTCATACACGGATGCCGATTGGGGTGGGTGTCCGGACACTCGTCGATCAACATCAGGGTACTGTGTGTTTCTTGGTGATAATCTGATCTCTTGGTCTTCTAAACGTCAACCTACTTTGTCTAAGTCTAGTGCTGAAGCAGAGTATAGAGGCGTTGCAAATGTTGTTTCTGAATCCTGTTGGGTTCGTAATTTATTGCTTGAGCTCCGACTCCCTATTTCTAAAGCAACATTGGTTTATTGCGACAATGTTAGTGCCATTTACCTCTCTAGTAATCCGGTACAACATCAGCGCACTAAACATATTGAGATGGACATACACTTCGTTCGTGAAAAGGTTCAACGGGCGAAGTTCGTGTTCTCCATGTGCCTTCCCGTTACCAGATTGCAGACATTTTCACCAAAGGTCTGCCTAAGGTTTTATTTGATGATTTTCGGGACAGTCTCAGCGTCCGCGGTCCTCCCGTTTCGACTGCGGGGGTGTGTTAGATTATGTAACTAATCGTGTATATATTTAGGTTGTATTTTACTACTATAGCCTTAGCCCTAACCCTAGCATACTTTGTATTAATTCAATGAGAAAGGCACGGCAAATATTCTCATATTCTATCACTAAATTACAGCAAAAATGACATTAAAATTATTCATCAATTTCAATTAAAAGGTCACAACTCACAAGTCTAATAACAGTTGTCCACGTAAGTGATTTAACAACCTATAGGCCAAAAACCAGTTGAATACATATTTCATTTGCGAACAATATTAAAGATTGAAATTTTTCCAAGAATTCAACTTCAATACAATATACTACTCCGTAGTAAATAAATAAACAAAAAAACCAACCAAATAAATAATTAAAGAACAGAAATGAAATCAAGAAGATCATGAAATACAATTACCTACAATAGGGTTTTGGACGTAAGTAAGTTACGACGCTAAATTTGGACCGTTGAAGGCCGAGATTTGGCGGGGAATTTGAAACTTCTGCCTGCCTGAATCGAAGCTCGGCCGCCGGTACTGATCGACGACTATTGTCATCTTCGAAAAACGATTGAAAAAATAATATAAAATTTGATTTTTTTTTTTGTTTTTGTTTTTGAGGAAATTTTCAAATTTTTATTTTGTTATGGGATCATGTGTTATTGTGTTAATATTGGTCTTCCCTAAAATAACAAAGCACTTATATTGGGCTTCGTATAAAATAGGTCTCCTTTGGGTCACACACACACACACTAGTTTTGGGGAGGAAAACCCAGGCAATCAGCCTGATTTACAAAAGTTTGTAAATCAGGAGCTTATATGGGCCCCACAGCGTACTGCATATTATTTTTATAATCTTTTGTACTTTCGTCGTTAAGGACGGATTGCTACCGTTGCTGTGGGCCATATAACGGCACCATTAACGTCGTTAAGAACAAACCCAATTGAAATTGAGAATAACTTAAAAAATTCGACCGTGCATTTTGGAACTCCATTGACATCTTCATTCAGATCTGTTTTCCCATCCTTGAGGGCTCTGAAGATGACATAGGGAAGGTTTATCGAGCAACTCCTATTACCTGCTTACTCATAATTCCCGATATTTCAATTCTTTATTTACATTTCGGCTTTAATGTACAGATTAGTACTGGTTAGAGATGTCGTCGGCATCTTGTTTGATCAGATTTGTTCAAACCAAAATTAAATGATTGTGAATTTTACTTAGTACTCATGTAATCATGTTTGGGCTTCCTTATTTTCAATCCAGCTCTGGCACCTTGAGGGCGACAGTATCATTATCAATTGATGAATTTGAATTTATAATTATACATAAACGCATTAATAATACATGAAATTCACTTACAGCGACTCCACTAAGCCAATGAACTACGAGCGACAGCTGGTCTCATTTCAATTCAAAATTCGACAAAAGTATGAATTGTTCGAACATGTAAAAGGTGTGTCTTCAATTGAAGTCGTCTTCAATTGAAATCGCTAGGAATTATTGACTAAATTGAAGCAGAGAATATCCCAATTGCAATATACGACATCAGAATGTACTACAACAATCGAACTTTTCGTCGGAAAGGATTTTCTCCAATTGAAAAAACAAACAAGGGTAATTGAAATTGGGAAAGTGAAAAAAACGGAGGTAACGGCATGTAACTTCGTTGAATGAGGAAGGCGTTAGTCAAATATTATCAGTTAACCCAAAGGTTTCAGTGATGTTACATACTTACCCTTCACTTATTAAGGGTAGTTACCAAAATACCCCCTGATGTGCGTTGGATGTAAATCTGGCTGATCAACTAGTATTTCCTCAGTTTTGGGATGTCAATTTGTAAGACTCCAAAGATTTTAGTTGTTCAACTTTTTTTTGGAGATAGAAAGTCGATTTATATTAATATTCGAGTACTGTATCATCGATTATATACTACAGTACGTATTTATATATTTTGAACTTAAATAATTTTATTACTTTACGTATTATTATTTCAAACAAAAATAAAAATACTTAATGTATGATTTGATGTTGACTTCTCTTCATGGAAGGTGTGATTTCTTATGGTTCTCATTCATGATTATTGATTCATATGTAGTACAAAGTTATTTTGAGGTATTAGTTTTATTGGTAGACTTAGGCCTTGTTTGGCAATTGGCTGTTGGCTGTTGGCTGCTGGCTGTTTAACTTGGCTTGTTTGACTGGCTGTTAGTATTGGCTGTTTGTAGTGGCTGTTTGACTATTTATTGTATGTAAACATGTTTGGTAAAATCAGCTGTTAGATATTGGCTGTAACTATGCAAAACAACCTTAAAGGGCATTATTATGTATTCTTATACATTTATTATCAGTATTATTAATTATTAATTACTAATACAAAATATTAACTACTAATTTATAATTACTTATTATTAATTATAAACTACTAGTTATTAAGTACTAATTACTAATTATTAAGCACTTAATATTAATTACATATTACTAACAATTGTTAATTACTAGTTATTAATAATTAAGTACTAATAATTACTAATTACGGAGTACTAACTATTAATTTTTAAGTACTTATAACTACTAATTTACTAATTATTAAATAATAATTATTAATTATTAATTACTAATAATAGATTATTAATTACTAATTATAAATTATTAATTACTAATTTTTTATTACTAATTACTAATTATAAATTATTAATTAATAAGTATTGATTATGAATTACTAATTATAAATTATTAACTATTGATTATTGATTATTAATTACTATTTATAAATTATTAATTACTAATTATTAATTACTGATTACTTATTATTAATTACTAATTACTAATTATTAATTACTGATTATTAATTATTAATTATAGATTAATAATTATTAATTATTAATTACTTATTATTAATTATCAATTATCAATTACTAATTACAAATTAATAATTAATTATTAATTAATTACCAATTATTAATTACTAATTATTGGTTGATAATTATTAATTATTAATTACTAATTATTGATTGATAATTATTAATTATTAATTATTAATTATTAATTATTAATTACTAATTATTAATTATTAATTATTAATTATTAATTATTAATTATTAATTATTAATTATTAATTATTAATTATTAATTATTAATTATTAATTATTAATTATTAATTATTAATTATTAATTATTAATTATTAATTATTAATTATTAATTATTAATTATTAATTATTAATTATTAATTATTAATTATTAATTATTAATTATTAATTATTAATTAGTAATTATTAATTATAAAAAGTAATTTGTTTAATGAAAAGCCAAAAGCCAAAACCAAAAAGCTAGTAACACTAGCTTTTTGTTTTTGGCAGAAAAGTCGGCTTTTTCACCTAGCTGAAAAGCCATTTACCAAACAAGTATTTTGGCTGTTTGACCAAAAGAAAAAGCCAAAAGCCAAAAGCCAACCAAAAAGCCAACTAAAAGCCAATTACCAAACAAGGCCTTAAAATACAAATCGTAGTTATGACTGAATCTCATTTGTTGTAGACACATAGTATGTTGGTTGTTTATTACGGGTAGAATTTCTTGCAAAACTCAACAAACTTTTAATTTTTTCTAATAGACTATTCACTCGTGCAACATCCCTTCCCCAGTTCCTCCTAACTTTGCTTAGGATTCTTAGCTAATTAAGGGGTGTAAGTAGTTCAAAGACGTAAGACATAAGATTGATTTTATCTCTAATTAAAGCTAAGCATCCCTTCCCCAGTTCCCCCTATCTCATTTTGTTTTATAATATAAAGTGTAACAATTAACAACCCTATTGGTCAAAATTCAAAAGGTTAAATCGAACAAAGATGCAATGGTCAAACTTGTTATATAATTGAAGTTGAAAATGGTCAGTTTTTATTGTTTGTTAACAAAGATAATGGAAACAATTGGATACTCTTTTCATATTGTGGTGCACTCTCTTTAGACTTTGTTTCAGATTCTGATTTGGGTTTTGCTTCCTTAGACTTGTGTTTTTTTTTTTTTTTTTCGGTTGATTGAGTGGACTGAGTAGTGCGATAGTAGTTGTACAGTTATACAGCATATTAGCCTCCCATTTGCATGAAAATTCAATCATGTTAAAACTCTTGTTAAGTCAATCAAATTGCATAATCCGAGTATTAAAATAATGGATCATATATTCATATTTCATTAAATGTCATTTTTGAAGAATTGAGTTAAATACTACTGTATATTATTTTTCCTTATACTTCGTACTAAGAAGTGTATTTTGATCATGTCGCAACTCACAAGTTAAAAAATTTGTCTCTTATGAAGTGTATTTTGATCATGTCACCAATTAAAAAGTTGTCTCTTATTTCCGGATAGATTAGAATAGGTGACTTACTTTGCATAGTACGTACTTTGTATTATTTAAAGGTGATGGAAATCATGGAATCTATAATCATAATTCACACGGAGTTATACAATAAATAAGCATGTAGATTCAAATATTAAATAAAGATTAGCATATGATAATATGATATGTCAGACAAGTCAGAACAGCAAAGACTCATTTATGCTTGGATGATTGATCCTGTTATGTGGCAACACCAGGACAAACAGTAGTTTTGCTGTTGCTTTGATTAAATACTCTTTTAAGTTGACATTTGCTCCATTAATTAGTAATTATTTAATTCCCATAATCCTAAGTACAAGGTTTGGTTTCTTGGGATAATACATTTGACACCCTTAGGAAGAAAATCAAATCTAGACAATAATGACAAATTTTATGTAACAAACTATTCTTCATACCTAATCTATGTCACAAACTCACAAACATAGTGTTTCATACAAGAAGATATTATAACATTGTGTAACAAAACTTTCAATGACCTCTAACTAAATTATACTTGTATGTACAAGATGATACAAATTTAATATATTCCTGTATAAGTGTATAGGCATCAACTATCTTGGCCCTGAGAGCCGGACAGCCGACTGGTAGGCTTCGCTGTTGCAATCTGATGGCCCTGATGAACTCCCAGTCGCGGTACCCTCATTGCTAGATAACTTAAAGAAGTTAGAAAATAGCCTTGCACCCGTCAAGGAAGATGTTGGAGGCATAGGAACAGAAGAGATGCCTTCAAGCATTTGGACAACTTTAGTCATAGGGGGTCTCATGGACATGTCTTCTTGTATGCACCATAATGCAACCTTAATCGCGGTCTTCACACTCTCTTCATTAGGGCCGTATTGTAGACCTGAATCAAGGATTTCTATTAGCTTCCCTTCCTCCATCATCTTGAATGCATAGGCCGGAAAATGAGATTTCTCAGATGGAAGTGAAGGATCATAGCTTTTCCTTCCTCCAATGATCTCAAGCAATACCATTCCGTAGCTGTACACATCACTCTTCTCTGAGATTGCGTAGTTTGTTATCCATTCGGGTGCAAGATATCCCCTTGTGCCTCGAAGTGTAGTAAAAACATGACTTTGCTCCCTTGTCATCAACTTGGCTAACCCGAAATCTGACACTTTTGCCTCAAAATGTTCATCAAGAAGAACATTCTCTGGCTTTATGTCACAATGGACAATCTTCACCTCACAGTCCTCATGGAGATATGCTAGTCCTTTGGCAGTACCCACCGCGATATTGAACCTTGTTGGCCAGTCCAACAAACAATCATTATCCTTATTTTTCTTAAAAATCCATTTGTCTAAGGAATTGTTTGCCATGAACTCATAGGCTAAAAGCCGGTGGCTCCCTTCAGTACAAAACCCCCTCAGTCTGACCAAATGGTTGTGGTGAATGCTGCCTATGATGCTAACTTCAGCTCGAAACTCCTTTTTTCCCTGACCAACCCCTTCAAGTTTCTTCACAGCCAGTGGAGTTCCATCAGGAAGCTTCCCTCTGTAAACTGACCCAAATCCTCCTTGCCCAAGCTTCACAGAGAAGTTGTTGGTGGCATCCTGCAGAGACTGGTAGCTAAATCTGACCGGCATCCCTGCTAACGACTCAAGAAAATTGTCCTCTTCGGAGTGCTCCTGAGGACTTCCCGGTACTTCCTTCTTTTTCGTGTAATGCCTGTATCCTACATAAACCATACTGACTACTATCAGTACTGTCAGGATAACTATGGTGAGCACAACAGGCAAGTGCTTACTACTGCCTCCACCATCCCCTTCTTCAACACTTTCGTCCATAGTAGCTTTCACAAAGACGGAGTATTTGGATGTAGGATCAGAGGTAAAACTTCCAATCCTATCAAACATATAGCAACTGCGCGAGCTGTTATCAAAGAACAAACCTAGGCACGAGCAATTACCACTACAAGAGGCCTTGCAGCCATCTAAATCAGTTTTCATGGATGGCTGAGTAAACCCAAGAGCAAAGTAGCTAAGCCCATCCCCGGGATTAACAAGCTGAACACTGGCACTCGAGTTACCACATGGATCAGAGATGCCGGTTGTACAAGACCGTGAGACTAGTCCTGAAGGACACTGGCACCTGTTACTAGAACAAGCATTGTATGCATCACAAGGCTCGGGTGTTTGACATAGATCACTCGGTATTTTCACCTGAGAAGCCGCCTTTGATGGACTATTTCCAATGCTTAGGAAGTCCAAAAACCCATCACTCCCCAACACTGCAATCCAAGTAGAATTCCTAGCATTGGAATTAGTAGAAGAGATCACCAACTGCCATAACAAAGACTTGCTTTCATCATAAAACTTCCATGAATTCGACTCAATCCTCGCCGTCTTAATCCCCCCACCATCCTTATTAATGATCTTCCTAGTATCCTGTTTCATAGACCAATAAGTCTGGGATGTTTCATACCCAGCAGAAAGTATCATATCACCAGACTTAATCTCAAGCACATATGACAAGTTACCCTTATTAGGATTACTCGAAAGCTTCATCCCTTCGACGAAATCCTGATTCGAAAGAAGGGTATCAGTAGGATTCTTAAAACTCTCCCACACTACAGTACTATTATCACTCCCATACAACACCAAATTCCCAGTATCCTGCAATTCAATCACAGAAACCGGTTTTCGCCCTGTATCCGGCTTCCATACCGCCTTTCCTCCACTTTGGAGGGACACACTACCATCACTATCAAACACAAAACTATCAGAATTCCCAACTGGGAAAACTCTATTAGCAGTCCACACAATTGTGGAACTCTCTTGGTGAAAAATGACTAGCAAAAACAATGTTACATCATTAGTTGGTTTAAACCCAAATGCAAAAGTGGTGTCATTTGATAACAGAAATAACCCATTATTATCAATAAACCCCATTTGAGATGCTTCAAACCCTGGAAATATTTTGCTACTTCTTTGAATACTACCAATACAAGATTGAGATAATGCAAGTAGAATGAGCAAAAATAATGGGAATTTGAAAAGAAGAAAACCCCAGTTTCCCATTTTTACTATGAACAAAATTATTTGCACAACAATCAAGAATTTGCACTAAGATAATTGCAAGAAATAGTGATCACAATAAAAATTGAGAAATTTTATCATGAATTATTCTCACAATCATTTTGGACAATTAACTAGAATTATACTAAACTACCCAAAATTTGTGAATTTGGATCAAAATTTTTAAAGGGTATTCTCAATAAAGGCAAATATGAGAGAAAACAAGCCCACAAAATTGAATTTTGGATTGTGAATAGAAGTTAGAGGAATAATAGAAAAAATACCTCATCTTCTGGCATAGCTAGTAAATGAAAGTAGTTCAGAAACAAGAAAATTTTCTCTCTCCTAACTGGCCTAAGTTTCTGGATCAGAAAGATCAAATAATACAAGTGGGATTTTCTCACATGGGTCACCTTCCTTTTTCATTAATAAGATGAAATACACAATTTTATTTATAGACTATACTCTGTTTCCTCTGTTTCTATTAAAAAGAAAGATCTGAGTTGGTTTTTTTTTAAAAGAAAATTATGCAACAGACAAATTCTGTATTGTTATGAAGGTGACATATGCATAATTTGGATAGGAAGAATATAATACAAAGTATAATATATTAATGAATTTTAGGATAATGATATAGTATAAAGTATTTGATAACTTTAGGAAATGGGTAAGCAAGAATTTCAATGAGGTTTGATGAGGGTAGATAGGAGTTCATCTGGAAGAGTAAATTGTGGGAAGGAAGAAGAAATTAAAGAAAGTGGGTGATTTAATTAATGAGAAAGTTGGACGAAAGTGATAGTGATTTCAAGTAAATTTGTTTTGCAACCAATTTTTATGCTTTACACACCCTATTACGCAGGCTCATTGCCTATTTTGGTCCAAAGGATTGAATATTGTCATTGTGGCATTGCCTCACAGATCATCAAGTAGTAGTTTTCAGTACTTGGTTTAATGGTAAAGATTTATGTGTGCGATCAAACTCACTCCGGAGTTAAAGAGTTGGTAGCACTTTGGGAGCAACAACTCTTATATTATCACTTCTTCAACTTTTAAATTGTAGTTCGTATTAGTCAAGCTTACTATAAGTTTTAAACATATCAAGTTAATACATCAAGATTCTTGTTTAACTCAATTAAGATTTTGGACTAAGGTAGTAAGATGCATAGTGACATTGTAAAACAATTACTTTGTACCCGTGTAAACGAACATGACATTATGATAAAAGGACATGTGTTGTGATTTTTATTTGTAACTATAATAAAAATTGAAACTGTATGTATCATGCGCATTTATTCTTAAGATTAGAGTAAGCATTGTGCAGTCTTATTCTTGTCCATAATCTACTAATTGCTTGTTTAGTAGGACACTTAACTTAACACACTATTAATAATAGTAATAAATAAATATATTCAATTGGGTTTCTCTTGAATATTGGAAGAGACAGAAGATTTTGTTTCATTTAAATTTGCTTAGCTTGTTTGATAAAAATCATAACTACTCTTTTGTTTGTTACTGGTATGGTAGAAGACATTTATTTATTCGTTTGTCTACGTAGCTTGTAGCTCCAAGCTTCCAACATTACTGCTGTGCTAAAGGCATACCAAGACCAACGTTAGCAACGTACCATGAGTCAAAACACAATATATAAGTTTGACACATGATCCTATCATCAAACACCTTGAAAATCTAAAATTCAAAATATAGCTGCTAGACCATAAGAAACCATATGTACGGATACTCGTATTTTATTTATCTATGCTATATAGGAATTACTACTCATATTATTCACCAAATTAGATTTTAAAATATATTAGAATGTACAGAATAACAACTAATTTCAACATAAGAAGTAGCTACTTTGAGTCTCTTGCTCGGGAATAGATTTTGTTACGTATATGTATATAAGTGTAACCTAATACGGAGTAAACTTCAATAAGTCCCTATAGATATAGTAGTAGTACACTATACTAGAGCAATGTGATAGATGAAGTGATTGAACAGACTGATCTGGTTAAAGATATTAACTTATGATCGTTGGTAAGTGCTACAGAATAAGAGGTAATATGTAATCCATATATGATAATATGAGGCTTTTACAAAGGTATTATGGAGGTGTTTTATATTTAATTATAATGTGGAATCACTAATTTTGGTTGACTTAGATATGAACGCAGCAGATACTACTCACACTAGCAGTGAGACACTACTAGGAATATTGGTAGAAATCCAGATAAATGATAATGCAACGATATTATTATGTACATTATCAATCTCCAAATATCTTTGGTAGTGCATGCATACGCCACGTAGCACTCTGCATGGAGCATTACCAAATTTTAATTGTTTTGACAATGACCACGAACCCCATACCCCAAACCAAATCCTTTTATTCGATTCAACATTTGAACTCATTCACATTATGATCTCACATTTTTCTTACATGTTTAAATCAAATTAAATTAGAAAAAATATCAAATCAAATTATATAGATAATAACTCAAAACATGTCATACAAAAATTACTCCTATGAAAATAACAATTCAAATTAGAATAAATGAAATAAATCTATAAAAATTATGTCAAACCAGGCCTTAAATAAAATAAAATGACCATTAATTGGAAAAAAAAAATTATCCAAAAGATTATATATTAACTATTTTATACAGTACATATTAATAATAAGTATGTATTCTACTTTTTAAAAATATTATCTAAATTAATTATTAATATTAACAGTCAAAATTAAATCTCAATTGCAAAAATGACAACTACGTAGTATCTAGAAACAAAACAAACAATGCAATCAAATTGTAGTAAGTTGAGCCTGGACGACGACTAGAATATAATGTGATCCACCATTCCACAGATCGTAATTCGTAAAATAGAATTAGAAGGTCCCATAATCACAACTACTATCACGTTTTTATCAACAAATCAAATACCATACGAGTTGAGTGTCAGGTTATATTGTCCAACCTAATTGATTGATATTGATGTTCCTGTACTTGTTAATAATATGTATGTACACCTTGTCAACTATGGCCAGCTCTTGTAGGGCTGCTTCTTGTCGTTTCAACCCCCTTCTTTCACCTTAGATCGGCAAATAATCGTCATATACATATAGGGTTACTGTCTAAGCATCGCTCGTTCGAATGTTCTTTCCTAAACTACTTGCCAAATAGACTTTAAAATATGTACGGTTAAAAGTACATGTACATAACTAAAAGGCATATTAAAGTTGTTCACGTTGAAAATTAATCCCATATCATTTGAACTACTCACCAATGATAATACAATTTAATGGTGATGATATGACTAAGTTATTTTAATGATCTCCCGTCAAAATTAGTGATTAATGACAGCCACATGACATGATAATGATGCAATCCAAGATGTTTTCATCAATTTAGTCATAATTAAGCTATATTATTACATGCTTCAATTCGTACAATTATTTAAAAAACACACTACATTACATGCTACTTTAGAGATGAAATATCAAGTTTCATGTACAAGTTCTCTTCTTCGATAGTAGACTATGTGCTCTTTGATTCTTTAATTTCTATCACAAAAACGATTAATAATTATGTGGTTTAGATCCTTTTCGTATTTTGTAAAGAGTAGTATTCTCTATAGTCTATATATATTCATATTATCAAGAGAATATTGAGCAGTCAAATGATTGGGGAAGAAGGATGTAATTTTAATTATTTTTGGGACCAAATTATACACTCTATTCTTTAATATATATTATTCATCCTATTTAAAACTTTGATACTTTGTATATATACTACTACACCCCTTAACAATAAGAGATGCAAGGTACATTACATACTACATTACTAGCTACTCCGTACATAAGATCTAAAAGCTATTGCATATGCAAGTAGTTGAGCCCATAATAACCAGAAACTATATGCACCTATTTATATATAGATTAGATTAGTAATAATAATTTCAATATTATATTATGATATTAATACATGCAATTAAATATGCCCACATGTACGCGAAAATGCCCATACACCCGAGATGTTTAATCTCCAACTCATTACAGCCTTTTCTCACATTTACAATATCTTATATCTATGATGTTAATTCAAAATTAAAGCTAGTATAAGTAATGGCATATAGGTCAGACATAACAAAGGCAGGTTAATCAAGTCCAACCTTGCAATTCGGAATCGGACCTTTAAATTGTGAAACTAAATCCTTACTACTTGGCTAAGTAGATTGATCAATTCAATTAAGGATAATCCATGCAAGGTGACGTGGTATGTATGACATGCGGATGATCACTCTACTCACCACCTAACATATGAATTTGTATATATTACCTCCGTTTCATATTATTTGTAATGATTTGACATAAAATGCGAGTTAACAATGTCTAATTGTTGCAAATAATATAAAATTGAGGTAGTATATTATACAGTCTTAATTGAGAGAAGATTTTTTTAGCTCTGATTCCCTTTCTTATTTAATTTCTAATAAAAAAAATAGGGTGTATACAGATCTAATAATAACGGTAGAGTAGCTAGTCCGTTGTTTAACCAAGAATATGCGGACATTATCTCAGTTCAAATTCAATTGCCTTATATTTTTATTTGTAACAAATAATTAATCTCTAGCTCCTAAATCACGTACACTAACGAAAAAGTTAACTAATAATAGAGTTAGGTAAATTATTTGCTATGTGAAATTTAATTGATTGCAAATAAATTAAAGTAGCACGATGAACAACGATGAAGTGAGCACCACCAATCCACCTTACTTACTTTCTTCCATTGACAACTTCAAAAATAAGAAGTTAAGCCTTGCTTTTTGGAAACTAATTGACATAATTAATTTAAATTCTAAATTATTAAGGATTAGGTGAAAGAAATTTCAAATTTGTTTGACAAGGTCTTCCAAGTTGGTCTTATTGCATAATTTTATATTTCGTACTACTAATTATCATCTCTTTTATAACTTTATTGCACATAAATTATCATTCATATGATAGATTATTGATAAACTGCCACCTTTTTGTTTCAAAAAAAAAAAAAAAAAAAAAAAAAAAAAACTGCCACCTTTTATTATATGTGTAGTTGACAAACATTATCCAAGCTAAGTATGTAAGAAAGTTTAAGAGACAAAACTATTGATAATATATACGTAATATATACGGAGTATCATGAATTGGCCTCTGTTGGAATTGTAGCACATATTTTTTGGTGTTCACATTTGCTTTACAGAGTTTAGATTTAGGTACTCACTACACGATTACGTTGTGACTCGATTTATTTTATCTTCCTTTTTAATGTAGTCCCTTCACGATTACTCTCTTTGTCCCTTATTTTTTGTCCGATGATTTCCTTTTTAGTCCGTCCCTTTAAGTTTAATTTGACCCATTTTATATCCGGACATTTAACACCACACTTTTACTCTCACAAGTCACAACCAATCCTTAACGTACCACACCACTTTTCTCTCTCATTATAGTTTTTCCAGCCAAAAATTAATAAAGTAATATTATATCTACTACCTTCATTAACTATTATTTGCAACAAAGGAATATTATTTGTGAGATATAAAATATTTCTTTGTTGCAAATACGAGTAAAAGTTAACGGATGTAGTATAAAGAAAAAATAAGGGACTGAAAGAGTAATCTCTTAGCACATGTTACCGGAAGATGTAATTAATACAGCTCCAATCAGTTCAGTTCAGTTCAGTTTAGTTCAGTTCCAATCAGTTCAGTTCAATTCAGCTCCAATTAGTTCAGTTCAGTTCAATTCAGTAAATATGAACAGGCCCTAAATTGAAAAGTTTCAAAATAATAAACACAATTTATTTTTATTTTTTTGACAAATAAATAAACAAATTTTAAGTTATACACCATAGATAAATACTCAAAATTTTCTACCTAAAAAAAATTAAATAAATAAACTTTTGTTCCCTCATTTGCAGTTTGCACCCAAAAAAATTGAAGGTGCCAAAGAAAAGACTGTCCATTATTAGAGTATTGATTCTAAGTCCTGAATGCCTTCCACTTCTCTTTAAATTATGAATAATCAAAACACTAAAACAGATTTGGTTTGACTAATTAAATGGTTAAACAATTTAATTAGTGACCTTACAACTTAGTAGTGAGTGTGCATGGATAATAGTTGACGTAACCCACTAAACGTAGCGAACCTAACTATATGATTAGTCCGGAATATAATATAATTGTAAGTTTTGTATTTAATTAATTATATTTGGATGTTCCAAACTTCCAATAGTATGTCACCATGTAATCGAATTAGCAATGTCGAATCTTTTCAAATCTCTCCATAATGTTAACAATAAGGTATCAATTCCCTCAATAAGGTGTCGTATTAATAAAATGTTTAATATAAGGTTTTTATAATTATTAGTGTACTTAGACGATCATGCTCAACCGATCACGTAATTAATAAGTAATCAAAACTTTGATGATGCTAGCTAGTCTAATACGTAGTAGTCTACACTCTACACATGAGAGTTAAATTTTGGAAGGAGAAAGAACGTGCTATGAGCCTATTGAATCAGCCTATGATACGAATCATACGATGTAATCAATATTATTATCCTTAAAAATTATGAATGGTTGAAGTTTTCTTGTCATGGTCCAATTATTTGTAATTAATTGTAATGTAAAACAACTTATGTGAAATTTGTAACTATAGCAAGAGACATGTCTTTCCTTATTGTAGTAATATCAATCAATCATGCAACGACATATGTATATGTATGCGTGAAAGAAGGGGAGAAATCAAAGGACAATGACATAGCCGAGATTGGATCGTAAGTCTTGAGTGTCGCCTTCAAGATTTTGATTGATTAAGTTAGTTGTCATCTAGTAATTACACCTTCCTCTAGCATGAAAGTTATAAACTAGTTAGCTAGTTCAAGGTAGCATTTTAGATATCTCGCCATCGAGTACATTATTCTACTAGAACATTAACTTTACCTTTAAGTTAACCTATATAATTATAGGTATACTATATATACGTAGGTGTAAATAAGAAATTGTTAATTACTTCATTCCTATTATGTAAACCCTTGATATGAATTGAATCGATCTTGACTTAAGTACCATAAGCTAAGGTGTATGATAAAAGTACTAAGAGCAATAGAGCATATATAGTACGAGTACATACTGTATAATTGATGTCAATTAACCTAGTTGACCTAAAAGAATTTCATTTGAAGTTTGAACACCACCTTTCAAAAGAAGAAACCTTTTTGAAAATCAATTGTCATTAGTTGACCTAATTCTCCAAATTGTGTGTCAATTATCATCATTGCTTGAAACCCTTTCATTTCTAGAGTATGTAAGGCAAATGCTGATAGAAGGTAAACTAGGACAAATCTAATAAGGTTAGACCGTAAAATAAGGTGAGGACCTAATAACTTTCTATATGTTTATGTTATACTAGATTGAAATGAACGCGATGTGCATGTAACTAAGTAAGATTTAAGAAAACGTATATTCGAACTTGTAGTGTAATATCATTAAAAACATATAAATCAAATGAGAGTGCAGTAGAGAGGGAAGATCATTGCAGGTAGTTTAAAATTTAGACATCAAATCCTCACAATCTAGTTAATAAAAAAAAAAATTAAGAAATATTGATAAATCAAAGTGGAAATAACAAAAAAAAAATACTGTATTGGAGAGAGTAATTGCTATGACCTAATGTTGAAAACACTTGAGGATATTGATGTACCTGTATCAGCTCATTAATATTATGTTGGGCAAGAGCCCACCTCAATCAAGGTTTTATGATTTGGGCCAAGAACAAAAACAGACTTGCCTTATTAATATTATGTTGGGCTAGAGCCCACCTCAATCAAGGATTGGGCTAAATTGATATAGCATATATCCTCTAATATTAATTCGATTTGTATTTTTTACCTCAAAATGGAAGGATTTTTTTGCTAAATGAATTTAAGTGGTAAAAGTGTAAAACAGTTAATTGAGCACCCATTTGTTTTTGTTTTTGTTTTGTTTTCTTCACAGACTAAATAGTCATCCTACTCTTACTCGTATTTAATATTTACCCTTGTTACCTCACTTCTACATCACACATGCATTTTTGTTATGTAATTCCTTTCTTAATCTTTATGCCCAATTCAAATGGTGCAATTAAAAATAAAAATTAAAAATTAAAAAAAAAAAAAAGGAAAAAGGAAAAGGTATATGTAATTTCTAATGATGAGGAAAATTATATTTACCATCACAGCCCATGATTATCAACTAAGTAAAGAAGCGTTACTTCATGGGATACCATTATACCAACGTTAGAAATTGTTTTTTTTTAAAAAAAAAAGAAAGTAATTTGAGATGTAGATAAAAAATAGAAAATTAGAAAATGACGCAAATAAGATGGTTTTGAAGCAAACATGAAACTAATTTGTGGGTAGACGTACTTGGGCGTTGGGTAAAGTATACCTATCAAATATGGCCATTTGGAAACATTTGTTATATATACACTGATTATAGAATTAATACAATTTCTAAAATTAGTAAAAGAGGGAGAAGATCAAAATAGATTAAAACACAAAAAAGGAAATTTAAAAGTAAGTATAGTTCGGCGTTGGTGATTACGTACCCAATTGTGAGACAACTTTCCGTGAAAGTCAACAATAATCCATTACGTGGCAACGGATAAGGTGGCTGTTACTTGGTGAAGAATCACCAGCATGTTAGATTCTAGATGACATCTGATGTGTCAAAATAAATGCGCTTTTTTTCATTTAAAGAAGAAGATGATTGGTTTGGTGAAGCGAGTTTATCCGACTTGTTCTTTTTCTTTGTTCTTTTTGCTTACGCGTATTCCACGTACTTTTCTTGGTTCTCGCCATCCTACCTGTCAATTTACTTCCCCCACGTGCCACATCATTGTTTTATTTTTTTTTTTATGGAAAATAATAATAATACTACGTAACACTCGTAATGAAATACGAGTATAATATACATAAGTAACATAACCCTAGCCTCATAGACCTACACTTTTTTATTTTTAATTTTTTTGATTGGTAAGGATAATGTCTTATCAGTCCGGAATCTCTCACATGTCCTTCCAACCCGAGTTAGCATATTATGCACTTTGGGAGTGTGGGGGTGGGGGAGGGGTAGGGTAAGGAAATCTTCACTCCAAAATGCTTCTAATGGAGTTTGATACTTTGATCCTACAACCTCAAGGTTGGGAGAAAGTTGGGAAATACTAACCTTACCACTAGACTAAAGCTTTGCTTGGTTCCATAGATATAATAATGAAAGAAAAAAAATACATAAATATGCTTGCACAAATAGATACGAAGTATATAATACGAAGTGTAATGTGACATTAAGGAAATTATCTTGTATTTGATATATTCCATGTTGATATTATGATATATAATATGGAGTACGTGTATTTTAGTAAACATAATTTTCAAGATACCTAATCGTATAATATTTTTAAATATACTTGAGTATATTAAAATGTCAATACTTCGTACATCATTGATCCCCCTTTACCCAAACCCTCAACTTGCAATAATAGAGGATCTTCACCGTACAATACTTGTACCTTATCACAAGGTATTAATACATGGTGCAAATACCACATATTTTCTGTATTATACTATTATGGATACAGCCGTTTGAACATAAAATATTGTCGACAAAAGTGCTCCAATACGCTACGTTGCCACTGTATAATTTTATGATAAAATTGGAAGTTATTATATACGGCAATTGCTAAATCCAACTCTTGTCCTAAGGAAAAAAAAAAAAAAAAAAAAAAAAAAAAAAGGCAAAAAAATAACAAAAAGAAAAGAAAATGATGGTTGAGAAGACCCAAATTTAAAATAAAATAAATAAATAAATAAAAAGAACTTTGTTCTCACGGGTGGTTTTCCTTAGGGCCGTTACCAAGTAAACAAGTCCCTTTTCCCTCTAAAACTATTCAACCTAATGACATGAGAATGTAATAAATTATAAATAGCTTTCTTAGACTAAATCCTACCCCCAAATTCATAATCATATTTCTTCATTCATCTTTTTCAATTCTCCACAAACTTCTTCACTAATCCACCATTTTCATCATCATTTCCAAAATTTCTTCATTAATTTTTCCAATTCCAACATTTTCCCCCAAAAAAATCACGTAAAGACTCAATCTTTCTTTGCATAAATTACACCATTTTCTACCAAAAACAAAACAAAAAACAGAGCATTTTCCTCTGTTTTTCTTCCTTTATTTTTGAACAATTTGGATTGAAAAGATGGCAATTTGGTCAGGAAAAGGATCAACAACAAAGAAATTCCAAGTAAAATTGAAGGGGTTTAAGCTTGAAGGATTACCAATTCTAGATAAAGAAAGTATAAAAATGGCAATTGAAGTGATTTGGGAAGGAGCTCAAAAGTCTGGATTTTCTTCATTATACAAGAAATCTCATCAAAATCGAAGTGTATTTTCCAACGAAATTGAGCTTCTGAAAGTGGGTGAACCCATTGAATGGAGCAATGAATTTGATCATACTTGCAGTTTTTCAATCAATTCTAAGGACCCCACTTCATTTGCTCCTTGGATTGTTTCATTCCACATACTTTCGGTAAGTTTTTGAGTAACTCTGTTTTTTTAATGAACATAATTAATTATCTGACAGTTTCATGTGTTATGATCATTTTACTCCGTATATAATTATTTTGGTGAGTTTACATTTTTAATTTTCGTGAATTTAGATGTTTACATTTTCAGGGTTACTTAGCTTAATGTTCGTATACAATACACTCGTTGTATGCAAGTTTTGTCACGAAATGTTTACGAATACTTTTTTTACTCCTTCTCAACTGCCTTAGTTAACCATGTTTATATGTATGCAAGTATAAAATTGGATTCTTGTTTCTATGAGAAAAGGGGGTGGAATCATTTTTGTGGATTTTAGTTTGTTTTTATCCTCCAATTTTAGTTGGAAAGATTTTCCTAGATTTTATTTTTTATATTAAAATTACTTTCCACTTTAAAAAGCATTATAGCATATACTCGGTACTTTTTTTTTTTTTTTAAGGAATATACTCATACGGAGTACTTAGTATTTTGATAAATTAATTACAATTTTGTCGTTGTGTTAATTTGGCGTAATTATGAATGTTGAATGATATAATTATTTTACCTTGCTAATTTTACAGGGGAAGAGTGAAGAAACGTCATCATCATTAACATCATCAAGCGGTAAAATGCAAGTAATAGGGAAGACAAAATTAAATTTAGGAGAATTATTAGCTTCAAATAAGGAGGCGCAAATTCAGCAAAATTTACCCATTTCTTTAGAGTTGGATGAAGTTTCCATGGAAACTTCTCTTCAAGTAAGCAACATTATCATCATTTTTCTTAGTTTGCCTTTTATCATACAAAGTACTAATGATAACTAATGATATGCTTTATCTTGCTCGAAATGGCTTAGACATGTAAAAGTTGGAGAATCGAATGCTCATATGCTCGTGTCGACTAAAATTAGTAATGTGACAATTGAATACAGATAGAGTGAACGTTAATTTAATGTGGAATCAGAATCTTACAAGTACCATTAAGATTATTGTTGCGAACTTTTCATTTTCTCGTAACCATAGAAAAGACTTGATGAAAAAGGAATTCAACCTAAAAATAACTTAAGAAAGACAAGAATGAAGGAAAAGGTTAGCATAGATTCTGTATAGTAGACCAATATTTTAGATTTAGTATAATTTCATGTGATCGTAGTTGTCTGGTCAATGATTTCCATTGCAATAAGCCAACCTCAATTGACGAATTCTTTGTACTCAATCAATATCTTCTCCCTTAAGATATTATATAACTTTCTTGTCAAACTTTGTTATAAATTTATAATATATCGTGATACCAATGTGTTTGTTTTATTCATATGAATATAATTCGGAGTATATCCTTGTGCTATTAATCGAATAAAAATACTTTAATAAGCCAATTTGATTAAGTAATCATCTTCATTTTGTTGGTGAGTCAAATATAAAATTAACATTATAGTTTTATAATCCGTGTCTAGAAACCAAGACGAGTAAACGACCAAAAATAAACCAAAAAGTTACACATCTCTTGAGAAAGAGAAAAAGGCAGAACATAAAATTATTATTGTTCTACCTCAAATTATTTAATTATCTTTAAAGGTTGACTTTACTCATCAAAGTACATTGAAATTTGTCATATACAACTATTTGTCAAACTATGTACTTTCTTTGTAACTATAATGTGAAAATGTCATACATAACCTTATTTTAATTGGTAACGTCTTAGTCTAGACATTTTTTTTTTTTTTTTACTATGCTCAGTTGCTACACAGTCTGAACTAAAACGATATGCTATGACTCTATGAGTACTTGATAATTACGAATAGCTTTGCATTGTTTATGAATATGAGTTTTTTTAAAGAAAAACGACAACTTTTGATTTAAGGACAAATATTAATGATTGAAATCATGCATGATGAATTCTCCTCGGCGAAACTAACCTGGTATATGCAATATTGGACTAATGCAGGTAGTTGTGAGCTTCATAGAGATGAAAAACACCTCTCACTCGCGTACATTATCTCAAGACTCGTTCGGAATCGTACAAAACTCGAGTGACACGGCGAGTTTGTTAAGGAGAGTTAATAGTCAAGGGGCTTCATTAACACAAGATAAGGCTAAGAAAAACAAGCCTAGGCTATTTGGGAAACAGTTCAGTTTGAAGAACTCGGGAGAGTCTTCAGCAACTACATTCAACTCCGAGAGTGAGTACGTGGTTGTAGCATCTAGCAGCAAAGGTGATGAGTCAAATAACTCGATGACTGAGTCGAAGAGCTCGCTGAGCTCGGAGACTCAGTTGGACTTGGTGAAGAAAGGAGGGTTTTGGATATGGAAGAGAAGAAAATCCATGAAGAAAGTTGATCAGAAGGCTGACTCTAGTGTGGTATGTATACCTTTTCTTAAATTTACAACATATTATATAACCTTAATTAATATACTACCTCCGTTACAGGTTATGTGCAACGATTAGACATATTCTCTCTCTGCTTTATGTCAAATCGTTGCACATAACCTATAACGGAGGTAGTATGACTACTTACGAACCAAACTAGCTTGGTGAAGTTTTGGGATTCACTGGCCTTATGACCTTACTTACATTACTTGAGAGTACGAGGATTCCCTTATCTACCCCTATACTCTCAAGCGTTGACTTGCGTATTAATTTAGCTTTTGTATTGCATGATGCATAATTGCATATGCACTATCTATATTAATCATCTACTCTTTTGTGAAAGAAAGGTTGGCTGTTAAAAAATAATGGACAAAAATTTAAGTAAAATATAAGGTTTGTAGCAACAATATATAGTTGCATGTCATTAATCATTATATCTACAAGAAAAGCCTTTTACTAATTATTACTCCATTGTAAGGAAAATGTCTTTCTCCTAAAATAAACTTAATGAGGACTTAAGGAGTCAAAATTCAGACTTTCAAAGACATTTTAGGGCCATTAAAATCAAAGTGCATACAACAAGAGTGAAAATGCTTCTTAGTCTCTTTGACTACTACTTTAGCCTAATCCAGTTTCTGAACAATTTCTGTAATAATGGTTTCTTAAGACTCTGGTACTTTGGATTTCAAAGAGTGCATTTTGTTTTACGCACTGCTTTGATAGTTTAGGTTGTAATTAATAGGGCTTTGCCCAAGTAATATATGCTTCCTTTGTGTTAAAAAAAAAAGAGTGAAAATGCTTCTCCGTACTGTAATAGAGAGAGGGCCCATCAATGCATAAAAACACACAAACAACAATGTAGATGGGTCCCACTAATTTTGTTTTTGTAAAAGGGCATAGCATATAAGATGTCAAAGAACACAAAGGTTGGCAATACAAACCAGTTTTTTGGGAGAATCCTGCTTCCTCTTTTTTAAGATTATGGGGTCTTTTATGGATCCCACATTTCCTTTTTCTTTGTCAATTATTTTGATGTTTATTTTTCTTTGAGTGGAGGGTAGGGTTCATAATTCCATGGATATGCAATAATTTATAAAACATCATGTTTTTGAACATTTGGAATCATAGTCTTTATATAGACATCCTTCTATATTAGTGTATGTTATACCACTAGCACCATCTTGATGTGAGACCATCCAACTCCATTAGCCTTAGCGAATGGTCGATATAAAAAGACTTAGATACCCCCCCCCCCTTTTTATCTTAAAATTTCATTAGCAAAACATATTAATCCTGTATGAATTATGTATATACGAAGTTCATTATTAAAATTTATTTGGCAGTTTATTTAAACTTATTGATTCCTAAGTGATACATTTAAAAAAATCATTGCTATTATGAGGTATGTTGATGTGGATACTTGATGCAATAACATATTTGTGACTTTTTGAGTCAATAATGCTACACTAAATTTATTTTGCAGTTATATGAGCAATCTATAAACTTATCTATGCACAATCATTTTACAGGATGCTGATGTTGAGAAGTCTTGTAATCCTAGCAGTTGGGAAGAAAGGGAATTGGTGAGCAGAGATGGGAAAACAAAGCTCAAAGCCATTGTGTTTTTCGCCTCATTTGACCAACGTAGTGAGAAGGCAGCAGGGGAGAGTGCCTGCGCTGCAATTGTGGCAATCATCGCCCACTGGCTCCAACTCAACAGAGTCATGTCGTTGACAGGACCGGTGTTTGATCGCCTCATCACTGAGGGCTCCTCCGAATGGAGAAAGCTTTGCAATGATGAGTCAAATAACCCTGACCGCCATTTTGATCTTGAAACCATCATAAGTGCTGAACTTCGACCCCTTGCTGTCCTTTGGAACAATTCTCGCTTTGGGTTCTTCCATCCTGAGGAGTTCGACCACTTAAAAGACGCTGCTTCCTTCGATGAAATTTGGAAAGAAATCAATACAGACGTACATGAGTTAGAGCCAAGAGTTTATATTGTAAGGTGGAATGAGCATTTCTTTATACTAAAGGTTGAGGCTAACGCGAACTATATCATTGACTCCCTAGGAGAGCGACTTTATGAAGGGTGCAACCAAGCATATGTCCTAAAATTTGATGATTCAACATTGATGCTCGAGAAGACCGAGGAGGAGAAAGGCGAAGATAAGGTGATTTGTAGAGGAAAGGAGTGTTGTAGGGAGTACATGAAGAGGTTTTTGGCCGCAATTCCGTTGAGAGAGCTGAAAGAAGAAGAGGCAAAGGGTAAAACAGTTGATGTGTTTGCGTTGTATAAGAGGTTGCAGATTGATTTTCATTTGAGTTCTAACAATTCTTCTGCTGCTTCTACTGCTAATACTTCTATTACAGCCTCTCCTGATACTGAGCCTCACTTACTTGGTGATAATGAATATGTACAGATTTAGACTATAGTTTTAATTGTGTATAGTTGTTTTTATTACTATGTTTTTGGTTAGAAACTTAGCTTAGGGCAAGAAAACTTCTTGGGTGTGCTGGTGAGAAGTTCAATTGTGACCATTTTTCAATTAATTGAAAAGTTTTGTCCATAATATCGAGAATAAAAAAATAAAATTACTCCCTTCAACCCTAAACATAGATTTCTCTTACGATATATATATACTGTAATTCAAGATACAAATTATAAATATTAAGAAACTTTAAATAACTAACATGTTAGGTACTTAACACACTTGTTATAAATCCTCACTCTTCAACAGCCACCGATTAGGGAAAAGAAAGGGAGCAAAAGTCAATAGATTAAGCTAATGAAACTTTTACTGATGTTGTTTCACTTTATAATAGCAGATTAACCTTCAACCCACATTATACCTTGCCTTGCCTCAAGTTAATAAATTCATCCTCAACAAAATGATGTGTGTGTGACTGATCAAAGGCACTTTGAGGGACCAATAATGTTATGTTTATGTTATGTTGGTGGTTGTGGTGGGTCATTATATTGTCCACTTTTGAGATGTTATCCACCATTTTTACTTGTTAACTAGACAAATTTCCCTGACCATATATTTGCTTCATTTTTTTATTATTTAATAATTTTTTAACATATACTTTAGATTTTTATAGAATTTTAAACCCTTTTAATAACATTGGCTAGTCTATTCCAAATATCAAAAGTTGAACTTTGGGCCACCTTCAAATTTACCTTGGAAAAAAAAAACTAATTCAATTTTTTTTTTTTTTTTTTTTTTTTTTTAAGAGACTAGAAAAAGGCCTCTCTTTGCACCCCAAGCACACAAGTCAAAACACCCCATTCTTCTACACAAGAACACAACCTAAAAAAAAAAGTCAACCTAGTCTATTATTTGTCTTTGCTTACTCTGTGCTACAAATAATATCCACCACCTGGCACTCTTATTCATCACACGTCTTTAAAAATCAGAATGTATAATCAAACATATCAATGAATTATATGGTCTAATGTTCACCAAGTGATTGAATCAACTCGAACGAGATTTTTCCAATTTAGCCAGAGGCCTCTGTTTCAAACCATGGAGTGTCTTCTAGTTCAAATCTAGATTAGTCAAATCTAATGGAATCTGATCACATTTGTACGTCTATAACAATAGTCTAAAACATTCAACTTTCAGCTGAGTTTTTAGATACAAAATACGAAAATGTATAGTCTTCCTCAAATTGCAGAATAACATTATGGACCAAAAAAATAGACAGCAGTTAAGTTCGAGGTAATAATCAATGTTTGAGAATTGAAAGCCGATTACAATGATTCAAACTCATCAAAAGACTAAAAGAGTGATGCAGCTGAAATCAACACATTTGTTACAACAATTATGTACAAAATTCATGGTTTTTCAGGACTCATCCTAGCAAATGACACAGCTGAAACAACCTAAATGGGAAAGCATTCCGCAATATGAAACTACTACATTTTTACATATACAACAACGAAAATTTCCGCCGACTAACCTGAAGTTCTCTACGCATCTACTAAAGGCGGGATAACTACTAACTAACCTGTAGTACTTGTTCCTTCATTAGAGTAATTTGGCAAGAACTTTGGCTCCCATGGATGACGCGGATCCTTCATTGATCGACTGCCTTACACTTCCTTACCATCAAATTTACATCCAAACTCTCATCTCTAGAAACAGCATTTTTCTTATGATACAAGGAAAATCTCTCTATAGGCTCATGCTTAGAACCCACAACACTTACTTTCTCTTGAAAACCATTAATTTGAGCCTTTTTCTCCTCTGGCATTGAAGAAAATCCCAAGCGAAGAGATAAATCACACTCATTAGTAGGTGGATTGATAGATATATTTGGTTGGTGTCTCCTATTAATTGTACTATCCTCACTACACAAGGAAAAGTTTCGAGACATGTCAAATTCAGGGCGGTCATTGCTGACAGATCGTAAAGTAGAATGATCACCAAGCTTTAGTTGTGGTTCTATAGGTCGAGAGCAGGAACCATAATACAATGGATAAACAGCATATGATTGTGACGAAAATGAAACTTGACCAGGCAAGCAGTTTTGGGTAGAAAGGAAGGGTTCATTGTTTAAGCAACTTTTAACAGGAAGGACTAGATTTTGTGGCTCTTTTCCTCGAAAATTCGTGTAGTGAGGCACAAAGGATGAACTCGGCTTAGGATTTGCTTCAATTATATTGGATAAATCCGGATTTCCGGTTAAGTAACCTCTGGGGTGATTGTTTCTTTGGCTCCTTGAAGCCCTTCTAGGAAAACAACCTAAATGAAGAGCAGCTGCAGAAAGATGAATCATATACTTAATTGCATAATTCGAGCAAAAATGCACATACACCTCTCTGCCTTTATAATCATCAAGCCAACGAAAGAAGCAAAATTTCTAAAATTTCACAGATTAAAAAAACACCAAGTTTACAATAAACACTTTCATAAAAAGATGAACCCTAATCATCCCAATAAAACTAATGCGAGCTAGCTTAGTTGGTAAAGTCTCGAGAGTTGGTACCAAAACCTAGAATCAAATCCCGTCTATATCACTACTCCATGTTTCTCAAGAAATAGGTATGAAGTAAATCATTAACTCAAATTGCATACCAAAATCATCAAAATAATCAACACCCAGTTCGTAAATTATGCAATTATGCTCAAAGAACTCAACTTTCTTTTGTTCAAATTCACCAAATTTAAAATATAAGAGAGAGAAAATACCTTCAATACAAGGCTGCAAAAACTCCCCAGTATCTTCAGAGCACTCCTCACGGCGGATTATGGTGTTAATCGCATCATTTGCTCGATCCCACAGTGTTTTTGGATCCATATATTCAGCCTTAAAATAACCCACATTGTAAATTTTAACCAAAAATTGATGTTTGAATTCAACAAGAATAAATAATTAAATAACCCTAATTGGGTGAAACATACAAAAGTAGTTACATTAATAACACCGATCGACTCGTGATTTTGACATAAATTTTAACGTCATAGCTATAGTTTGCCTTAAAGAATACATATATGAGATTATAAACCTAAAAAAATTACTAATTTGAATAATTAAAGAAAGGTTAAGGAAATGTGAACCTCAGAATTAGCTTTAGAGTAGATAATTTCCTCAGCTTTAAGAACAACAATGGGGAGTTTCTCTTGCCATTCTTTCTTCTTCTTTGTTGACGGACTATGAATCTCATTTGCAATCCTGAAAACCCCAAAAAATTAAAAACAGGGGAATATCAGAAACAGGGGAATTAAAAACAGGGGACTAAAAACAGGGGATTTTGTAAGTTTTTAGAGAGAGAAAGTAAGGGGTTAGAGAGAGAAAAAAGACCTGAAAATCTCTTGAATAAGGGAACCTCTAATGGGTTGGTGTCTTTCGCTATGCCAAGCTCTTCTAACACACTCATAAGGCCTTGGACCTGGCCTTGGCATTTTTGAAACAGGGGAGGAGAGAGAAAGTAGAGAGAGAAAGAGAAGGAAGGAGAAATGGTGAAGTTAGGGAAGAAGGAGAGTAAGTTTGGTTAGTGAGTGAGTACTCTATTTTTTTCGGTGAATGTTTTTGTGGGCTAAAATTTCTACTCTTTGTTGTTGGCTTGTTGCTACTCCTTTGCTAATGTGGGGGCAGTTTGCAGGTTTCACAATGTGCTCACAAATAATAATGCCTTTGAGTTATTATAAATGTGTGACAATTAAATTCAAATTCCAACTTTGTTAGGAATTTATCAATCCTAGAAAAATGATTTTGGCACACCATAAGTTGATTTTGGCACATGCTATGTGAGAGCACAATTCTTTAAGCTCTTCTTATATAGAGATGTGCTAATATCAATTAAGGATGTGTCAAAATCATTTTCCCTAAATTACGTACTTATCAAGTAATTATGTATGTTACTCAATTACGAGTATGAGTGTAAGGTGTGAGTACACATCTAAATGTTTGATACGTCAAGGCGGATTATTTCAATCATGGGGACATCGTCTAGAGTAAAGTTAGGCCTGTTCTCATACGATTATTTTCAGTTCAGTCCAGCTCCTAATTTCCTTCACTCATAAAATATTCATTTTAGTTCAGTTTAGCTCTAATAAGTTCAGTCCAGCCTATTAGTCAATGAGAACGGGTCCTTAGTATATAATGGATTTTTATTGTGCTTTAAGAATTGAGTATTTGAAAGATAATTTTAAGAGTAATTTTTGCGGTGGATATTAATTGTAAAGGAGGCTACTACTTTATCTCAGGATAACTTTTAATCATTTTATAATAGCTTTATGCCATTGTACAGTAATTATTACCATCAGTCATTTTCCGAAATTCAACATAAATGTTTTAAACCTTAACTTGAACTTGTGAATTGTGGTCATGTTTTTACTCATGATGCTCCTTACAATCAATACTTCGCAAGGTCTCTTTTTACATGGTTTGCTTTAATTTAGCAAAAGTAAAGAAGATTTGAAACCCTATACTATTGCAAAGGTATGAACGTGTGATACAAGGAATAAGGAAACCTAATGTGTCAATAATTTACATGACAAAAAAAGGTAGAAGTTAAAGACAATCACCATATTAAAGTAAATCTTATGAAGTGGCCATGCACATTAGACTGTCCATGAACTTGGAGTTCTCTTCATCAATCATCACCCCAAACAGATGATCTCTTCGTCAAGGCTAATGTAAAAAGGACCGAGTAAATAAACTATATATAAATATTTGGATTGGAAAAAATAGCTACTCTTAAACAATTTTGGATCAATTTGGTCAAGCTTTGATTCAAACTCGTTTGTTAATGAGTCAGTTTTTTAGTTCTGAACTCAGGGTCTGTTCTCTTACGTTGAAATTCAGTTCAGTTCAGTTCAGCTGAGTTCAGTTCAGTTCAGCTTAATTCAGTTTAGTTCAGCTCCTAATTTCCTTTTCTTATAAAATATTCATTTCAGTTCAGTTCAGTTCAGTTCAGCTGAGTTCAGTTCAGTTCAGCTGAGTTCAGTTCAGCTGAGTTCAGTCAATGAGAACAGGCCCTCATTATTCTAAGAAATAGATGCATATTTTGTGAGATTATCACCTATCATTCACCCTATGTATATAAATAACAATTGAATTATAAACTAAAAGGGAATTTTCAACACGATGCACCTAAGTCAAATATTATAAAAATGACCAATAATAACATTATTAATTTTAATGTGCTTATCGTTTGAGCATGTTTAATAACTAGATATTATTTGCATTCGTGTGGCTAAGAGAAATTTAAGTCCTTTGATCATCAATAAACATTGACTCAAAGATCATGATTTTTTTATTTTGTTTTTATGAAAAACAAACATCATGATTTTTAAGTTAAACATGTTTACAGTTTTGGTACATCTTCTGTCATCTACCCCAACTATGATTTAGGGCCTGTTCTCATTGACTGAACTCAGCTGAAATGAACTAAACTAAACTAAACTGAACTGAACTCAGCTGAAGTGAACTGAACTGAAATGAATATTTTATAAAAGAAGGAAATTAGGAGCTGAACTGAACTGAACTGAACTGAATTGAGCTGAGCTGAACTGAACTGAACTGAACTGAACTCAGCTGAACTGAACTGAACTGAATTGAATTTCAACGTAAGAGAACAGGCCCTTACTTGGTCATTCTAGGATAATAAATGATTTCTTAATTTTTTGTTTACAAATCTACACTGCATCAATTATTTGTACGACTCCACAAACAAACAAGTACCCCAAATTGTGTACTAAATAAATTTAAGCAACAGAATGTCAAAAGTGACGCGAACTTAGTAAATACATATTAGACAAACGTAAAAATTTCTCAAATCTCATGACACTAAAGTGAAAAATCTATAACAAAAAAAATGCTATGAAAGGGTTTAGAAACGAAGAAATCATGAGCGTTGTCACTCCAATTTTCCAACTAAATACACTTGTACACTTGTAGCAAGGAATTATTTTCTACTACATGTGTGAAAAATTACAACTTAAAAGAAATACTACTTTGAGAGGGGTTAGCCCGATTTTATTCCCTTTGTCTATTTAATGAAGTGCATCACTTTCTTAAATTACCCGTTTTTAAGCGAATCACTTCCTTCTGAGACGAAGTTAGTAACAATACATTAGAAAAGTGTAAGATTATGTCAAACTTCGTAAAACCTAAGTAAATATGTTTCTCAAAATAACACATGCTATGAAAGAGATAAGAAACGAAAAAAATTAAAATTGTACTTCCTCTGTTTTTTTTTACTTGCAACACTTCTCTTTTTACGCTTGCCGATGCATTATTACAATCGTTTATATCTTTAATTAGCAATATGTAAAAATTATAAACGTTAGATATTAAAATAGTATAAAACGAGACGAATCTAACAAGATCACACATGACTATATTTTTTCTTAGCTATAAATCGTCAAAGCTAGTCAAAGTGGAGTTCATGAATAGTGTAAAAGTCAAACTGTTGCAAGTATAAGAAAACGGAGGAAGTATCATTCTAACTACATACATTTGTATCAAACTAAAGAATCGTTTTCTACCACATGTGTATAAGATATTAGGACTTATAAGGGACTGTCATTCTGAGAGACGTTAGTCCGATTCAGACTGATGTGTATAGTACCAATCTAAATATATATAGTGAAAGGGAAAAAGTAATAGTGACATGATAAAAAGAAAAGGAGAGGGATGTATCAAGCCAAGAATTTATAATATTGAGAGGTCCAAAAATTTTCAAACTTTAATTTTATGTACATTCACTTGTCAATAATTCAAAGTAAGAAGAAGAATAAGGAGTAATTGATTGGGAGGGTAGGGTGTGTCCCCCACAAAGCCACATGCCTGCTTCCCCCAAACCCAAGGGCAGTTTAGACCCACCCGAGACCCGACTTTCTCAAATAAAACCCATATTTTGGAATGGTGGACCGCCCATTTCTTTGCTCTTGTCATTGTCGGTTTACTGGCACTCGGGCCTTCTTTGTAGGAGCTAACCCCAGCCTAAGGTTCTTATCATTTACTACTCACAAATAATCTCTTCCTTTTTATTAGGTGTCTCGGGTTGACTTTTTGCTTTATTTACATAATCCAGTTTGACTAATACTAGTGATTTAAATAAGAAAAAAATGTAATGATGTTGTTATTGAATTGTTTCTATGTATCATTTTCGAAATTATAATTTATACTTTAAAATTTAAGATACAATTAATCATACTTTTACATTAGCTTATGTATTGGATCAAATTAGGGCACTTTTTGCTATTTCTTTGATGATTATTTTTTCATGTAGTTATGTATTATCACTTTATATCAAATTATTAGTCAACTAGCTCAGTAGTAGTTGAGTCCTAGGCTCAATTTAATGAATGTCAAAAGTTGTTTTTTTTTTTTAGTAGGATGACCTAGATTTAAAAGAAAGGACATTATTTAATAATGAAACCAATTTATTATCTGAATCAATTTGGTCCAACTCTTTAAGATTCATAGTATTATACTTCTGGTTATGTTGTACGAGTGGTAAGTTGGTAACATGTGTATGTTTTTAACCTTCAAGTCCTCATGGGAGATAAGAAGTCGAGTGAATGTGTATTAATTTGATATGTTTTGAATTGCATCTTCCAATCCTTTTTGTTCTTTTCTTTAATTATTTAATTTGAATACTTTATGAGGTCAAGCGAGTCAAAATAAGAAGAACAAAAATATTGAATGGAATAAAAGTTTTTGGTCATCCTTAATGTACTCTTTGTGGTGAAATTCATGGGAATTGATATGATTGCTTTAAAATTGATCGCTGGTTTCAACCACTAATGAAGAAAGTGAAACTTTGTGCCAAATAATTGTATATTAGCCTATTTGGTGTGACTTCAATTAGGGGTGTAAATGAACCAAGCCGAACAATAAACTACTCGGGTTCAAGCTCGATTGAAGCTCGGTCATGTCCGTTTATTTGATAAATGAGCCGAGCTTGAACAAATTTTGAAGCTCGTTTAATAAATGAGCTTGAACACGAACATAGATATGCTCGTTCAGATAAGTTCATGAACAGCTCGTTTATCTATGTTTGTGAATTACTCGTTTATTTATATTCATGAATTATTGATTTATTCACAATTGTTAATTTAATTCTTAAGTTTTTTAATAATTAAGATTTAATTCTTAGGTTTACAATTAGGATTTAATTATTATGCTATTTTTTGAGATTTTCAAATGTCAAAGTACAAAGCTCGTTTATTACAAAAATCATGCATGAAACGCTCATTTATAAACTCGTTTAATAAATGAGCTATTCACGAACCGTTCGCGAACATATAGTGTATTAAATAAGCCGAGCTTGAACAGATTTTTGAGCTCGCTTGAAAGCTCGGGATCGTGCTCGGACTCTCCTAAGTTAATTGAACTTGAACATGAACAAGGTAGTACTCGGCTCGGCTCATTTACACCCGTAACTTCAATAAAACCAAGTTAGTACTTTGATAAAAACGACCCCACTGAAATTAATAGTGGCGAAAGATTTGAATTTTTGCAAGATTTGATTGAGAGAGGTCCATCTTCTTTAAAAGAAAAAAGGCATTTTTTTTATACGTGAATATATACTTTCTCTGTTATCTAAAAGAGTTAGAAATGACACATAAACCAGGATGAAGAAGAGAAAAACTGCTAGTTTACACATTTACCCGTGTGATTAGTTTGAATGTTTGATAGAGAGAATGTAAATGAGTAGGTGTATGTGTGTTGGTCCTAACATCTATTGAAACAAAGTTGAAGATATGGTAACATAATTTTCACACAATAAGAATTTTTAAAAAAGGGAAATGTTGCATTTATAAAGAAACTAAGGAAGTGATAAACAAAAACCCACAAGAGAAAACATTCATACATTGAATTATGAGATGTAATTTAGTTAAACTCCACTGAAAATAGAAAAAGAAAATGAAAAAAACTTGAATTTTGAAGCTTTTTAATATTTGATTCATAGACAACATATGTTTAAGAACGTTAACTGAGGATTAAATTGGATTAAAATAAGAAATTTAGTTTTAAATTTGCATATTTGTAGTCATAAACGAATCTTAAAGACTTCGTTGTTAGCTTAGAGTTATTCATTGGGGTTTTTTTTTCAAGTCTCGGACTCAAATCATATATTATATTGCACTACTCAATTATGTCTTCACCTGACATTTTATTTTAATTTGTCGTCCACAAACTTATTTAGAATCTATTTCTTTTTTGTGTAAAAATAGTGTTGTCGACCGTGTATTTGATGAAATTCTGTTTCATCAAGATTTCACTTTTGCAACAAAGATTATCCTATAGTCATCAAGGACCACTACACAAATCATACAACATAAAAAACACTCATTCATATCATATTCAAATAGTCCAAATTTGAAAATCAATCCATCACCCCTTGCCATACATACAATTATGCTCATATATATGACATAAGTTTAGGAAGGGGCCTCCCTAGCAAAGGTCACAATACATGTCATAAAAAGACCAAAAAACATGGACTGAAATACTGAAGCAATATCTTCAATATTCACAAGTAGTCCCCCCACGCTTTGTAAAGTACATAGACACAAAAGGGTGTGACAATCTCTACTCCTTGGGTAAATTATTTGTCACCTTAGTAAAGTTTGCTCTACTTTTAACAGTTTTATTTGTACTTTGCATAGGATGATTATGTATTGGTCCATTACCACTTTGACACGATCAAGTTTGTAAAACAGAAAAGGACTAGCAACTTGGCACTTGTACTAGTAGGTTTTGTCTATTCAGCCTATTTTTTTTTAAGAATTTTTTAGATCGGGATAGATTATGGGAAAATTGGTGAAAAATAATCCAAACTTTAAGTGATACCGAATGGTAATTTTTATGAACTTTTGGATTCATATTGCTTTTTTGTTGTATATTTTAAAGTTATTACTCCATATCACTATTCTTGTATGAAAAATTACCGAAAGTTGAATCATAACTTCAATTATGACCAATACTTGATTGAAACAATTATAATATATGATCATTATACATTTATATGTTAATTTTTTAGGCAAGTGAAGAAAAGTAATCTTATTAAACTAATATCCTTTGCAATTAGCAAGAAAGATTAGAGAATTCCCACCTTAAAAAGCCAATTATGAAAATGAAACTTGATTCGAAAAACTTGTAAAGAGGTATATTTTTGGCGCACACTATATGTTTGATTGGATTGCAATGGAAACATTGGGTTAGAAATTTATTGCCACGTATAGTACTAGTTCTGAACTTAACCGGCCCATTTTACATAAAGCATAGCATGAAAAGTCCACAATACTTGTGTGGGCTAGCCCAAAACTCTCAACGATTAAAACTCCAAAATTTTTAATTTTTTTACACCTTCAATGCAATCAATGTAAAATGTCAACCCATAAATTTATAGTGGAATGTGAACCTTGAAGATTACTCATTCCTAATTCCAATTTCCTAGACAATACCAAACAAAGCCACACTCATTGTTTTAACTTTTACATTTTATTAGTAGTTCTGAGTACTAGATTATGAGTCATATAAATCAAGTCAAGTGTCCTTGTTTTTCTCTCCATAATGTCATACTAAATGTAAAAATTAACATGCCAAAAAAGTGTTACTTTGGTAATTCACCAATTTGTACTTGTAATTTCTATTATTTCAAGTTTGTCGACCTTTATCTATGTAATATATATCATACACGTTTTTAGTTTCATGTGAAGTATAATTATTCATATTTATTAATTTGTTCTATTTTAATTGACACATTTCTTTTACCACATATGTTAACGCATAAGTTTGACGACTAATATTTGATATTTAATTATTAAATCAAAATTACAGGCAAAAGCATAAAAAATATAGAGACTTGATATATAAGATAGGACGGTTAAGTAAGGCACAAATTTTCACATCATGTTTGACGAAGACGAATCACGAGAACAACATAAACCATTTAACGTAGATGTGAACTTAACAAAATGAAGATAACACATCCTAAACATAAAAACAATGATTTTAAACATAACTTTAGTATGAAAATGCATGCATGAAATTAGGGGGAAAATTAAAGACTTGATTACTTTAAATCAAGACAAAATGAGAGAATTGAGGAAGCCGCAAAGCTTGTCACCTTGTCTTTGCTCCAATTTCAAGTAATTAGTTTAACAATTTACAAGAATCATAGTACATCATATCATAGTCTATAACACAAATATTAAAATCATGCATTTCATAAACCTTAAGTTAACATAGACAACGTTACCCCTCACGTGATCAGCATCATACCCGCCAAAATTGTATGATTTTGTGCATGGAAGCCACGTGTCCCAGCTTTTCCCCATCCACGGTAGAGAAGTAACCTCTAAGCGTGATCATACATGCATCACATGGCCATAAATTCATGCAAATTTAAGGTTAGTTGGCTTAGCAAACAAAAACCTTATTTGGAGTAATTATTATTGCTTAATAACCCTCCTAATCCCAATTTGTCTTCTAATATAAAAATGGACCGATGAGTTATAAGATTCTAAAAAAAATCTATTTTTAGAACATGTATAATTCTAGAAGAATACAATTTATAGAATAATGCATTAGAGAATGTATTTTTTAATCACTTTATACTAACTTTCAAGTTATATTATTATTAATTCTTGCTTTTATATTGTAACAATCTTTAGTTATTCTCAAACAAGTATGGTGAGTTAACATGATTATGGTAGCTAGTGAAGGGAAATGCTTTCCCCTAACCCCCTTTCTCTCTTTTGTGCCGTCCTCCTTTGCTTCCCTCTTGCCCTTGTCTTTACCATTTCCTCCAATCCTTCCTCCATTGTTACTAATATTGTTAGTTACAACCTTGTAACACCTTCGCCACCGCCGCTTCCACCACCGTTATCACCCCCTCCTCCACCACCAATATCACCACCTCCCCCGCCACCACCACCACCTAAGCCCATTAACACCCCAAGAATCCCAACAAAAAAAGAAAACACTACACCTCCTACAAATAAAACCATTTCTAAACCACTTATTATTAAGCAACTGCCACCGCCACCGCCACCGCCACCGCCACTGCTTCCCGAGGATGACAAGGAGGATGTGGACCTCCTTAAACAAGCATCACAGGTCAACCCAAACCTGACCAGAGGCCACCTAAAAAAAGTGGCATTTCTATTTTTGACTGTCAGTCCACTCCCATTTGCGCCACTCTGGGAGTTATACTTTAACCAGAGTGGCGCAGGGAGTACTAATAATAGTAAGTACAACATATACATACACGCGGACCCAAACTCCCGATACGACCCTCCATTTTCCGGGGTCTTCTCAGGGCGCGTGATACGCTCATCCAAGCCCACGCGCCGGAACACTCCAACACTAATTACAGCAGCGCGTAGATTGCTAGGCCACGCGCTTCTCGACGACCCTGATAACTACATGTTCATCCTCCTCTCAGGCGCGTGCATTCCCATCCACTCATTCAACTTCACATACACCACACTCGTGTCATCAAACAAGAGCTTCATCGAGATTTTAAGCAATGAAACAACAGCATGGGGGAGATGGACGGCGCGTGGGGAGTCCGCAATGCTCCCCGAGGTAAGTTTCCATGATTTCCGGATAGGGTCCCAATTTTGGTCACTCACGCGCCACCACGCGCGCGTGGTGGTGGAAGATGTGAAGTTATGGCGGAAGTTTAGGCTCCCATGCGTGACGCTTGGCACGTGCTACCCTGAAGAGAATTACTTCCCAACATTGCTATCTATGGTGGACCCTCAAAATGTGGTCCCCGCCACACTTACTAACGTGAACTGGCTAGGACGGCACGACGGTCACCCGCGGACTTACAATGCGACGGAAGTGGACCCGGGGTTGATCCGATGGTTGAGAGAAGGTAGACCAAGATATGGGAGTTTAAAGATCAACGGCTCTGATTTGTCAGTGAGTCACAGGTGGGACCCGTTTTTGTTTGCTAGAAAGTTTGCTCCAAATTGTGTAGAACCACTGTTGAGAATAGCTAAGGATTTCCTATTCAAAGATTAGGTTGTCCAATTAAAAAAAAAATGTAAAAATAGTGTGATTTAATTATATTTTGATTTTATTATTTTGGTAAAGTTGCAACTTGCAAGTGTGAATTTATACTTCGTATGAAGTAGTGAAAGAAAAAAGGCAAAAGGGTTGTTTTAAATTTCTATTTATAGTAATTTTATCTTTTTGAATTTTTGTAACATTGGGCTTTGATTTAATATAGTGCCAATAGTGGGTCTTTGATGTAGAAAGTGAAGATGAATGGACCTTGGATGTGAGTTATATGGATCCCAGCCCTAATACACTAATTAAGATTTGCTTAGCAAAGCACACCTTTTTATCCCTTAAACACTCATGTTATAAGTGCATAGTATTATCTGTTCAATATAATTAACAATAACTTTTGTATACATCCGGTATACAGTAATTTACTGTACATCGGGGGTCACTTTTACTATTTTTTGGATAACTTTTATCAATAAAGTATAAATACTTAGTAACATTTATCCATATTAGGGTAACTTTTGCTTATTTTAGGGGTAACTTTATAACGGATGTACAATATTTATTGTACATCCGATTTATTTAAAAGTTTTAAATCAAGAATAACAAATATGAAACTAAGCCTCTAAAGCTTATTTGTGTAAAAAAGACATACTACCTCTGTTACATATTATTTGCAACGATTTGACATAAACTAGAGAGGGAAAATGTCTAATTGTTGCAAATAATATGTAACGGAGATAGTATATATATATATCAAACATAGATCATTGAATGGGCGGAAGTGGAAGTGGCGTAGGCCAGGATTGGAGCTGAAACCTGGCAGTGGACTTGACACGATCTGGATGTAATGTACCCAAAACCTTCAAGGATTTAGAGCGCATATCACACAGAACGAGCTCATCACGAGTAGTAAATACATAAAGCAAGTGCTTGTTAGTCGGGTGTATACCAATAATGTGACGCAAAAAAGTGGGCAGTGGCATTGATGCACTAGTGCACAAACCTCTGAAATTGTAATGCCAAAGTATCGGCACTGAATTGATATCCTTAAGATCTAACTCGGCACTCCTGATTGTGAATGTCAATGGAGGCGGTCCAGGTTTAGAGGAAAAACAAGTGTTGGCGATTACAACCAATTTGGTTCCTCCGCATTCATAGACTCTTCCTTGAGCATCATAATATGTTCGTAGCATCCTGGATCTAAGAGTAGACTCATTCAGAGTACGAGGAGTAACATCGAATGGGTTAAACATTCCGAAATAAGGATGATGGCGAACACAAACCATCCCATTACAAAGCACCCCAAGAAAAGGTGCTCTGAGTACTCCCGGACACCATTTTATTGATGACGGCCTCATCGCCACCGACACATTAATCGTTTTCCATTCAAAACTCTCAGAGCAAAAGACCATAAAACTGAAAGCTATAGAGGGATGGTTAACTAAGTGGCGCCCTACGGGGGTAGGATGGATTGCCACAACTCGAAACCTGTAATCAAGTCGATCTATATTGACATCATAATAAGGGTCTTCACATGTCAAACACGCCCACGAAGACGACCCCCGTTGATCAATTGGGGAGCTCAGAGTAGGAGTCGGAGGAAGAGCAAGCCATTGCTTAGTTACAGGATTACAGATGCTATAATAATAATGCAAATTACTGATCCCAGGACTTGTATTCGAGCACAATATTAAATCCTTGAATGTGTTAGCAACTTTAAACGGAAACGGCAGGAAATTCAGGGTAAATTTAGGGGAATTGAATACCTTATGATTAGGGATTTCATACTTATCATCATCTTCAGCTTCATGTTCATTACTCGTCCTGTTCATCTTCATAGTACACAGAAAGGCCCAAGGTAGTTGCCCCTTTTTTGCGTGATTCAGGAATTCAACCACAAATTTAGGGTTACGGAGTATAAACAACCAACGTTTCGATACTAACTTGCAATTAATCACACTTTCATGGCAGGGAAGCCTGGTAAATATCTCACTCAATAATTCATCACCTAAATCTTCAATTGATGTTGCTAATGACTTGTTTCTCTTCATAATCTGTGCATCCATAATCATAATCTAGGGTTTTACGCAACAGAAACTAAAAAATTAGGAAGAGATCGAATTCTGTCAATTTAATTACGAGTATATGGTAAAGATATGCAATTGTGGATTTATATAAAGTAATGAAAGAAAAAGTCAAAAGGGTTGTTTTTTTTTTTTTTCCCTATTTATAGTAGTTTATCCTTTTGAAATTCTCTATTACCAGCCTTTGATTTTGTTTTGTTTTCTTTTTTTCAAAAAAAAAAAAAAATTATTATCATTATTAAAAAGCTTGAAAGTTTTATTTTTAATAGATAAGTATAGAGTTTAGAGTATTAGTATAGAGAAGCGATGTTATGTCCAACGGAGTAATATATAGAGACGCAATGTTAAGTCCAACGGAGTAATATATAGAGACGCAGTGTTAAGTCCAACGGAGTAATGTGCAGCGCTTGGAAACTATGTCAAGTAAAAAAAATGTAAAATCAATGGTAAAGGAGTGCAAAATGTGCACCAGGTAAATTCAAACTTCAAAGGCAGTGTCTTCAATGTGTCAGTAAAATATTTAAGATTAGTTACAATTCTTACAAAGACATTTCAATAGAAGTTTATCTGCCTTGTCTCTTTTGAATATCAGGCATAATTAAAGAACTTCGGACCACTATAATAGTTGAGTGGTAGTGGTGGTGGTGGTTGTAGCCGATTCCTGTAAATGGGAAACACTGAACCACACCAGGATAGTGCAGGAATCAGTTTCAGTGTCAAGTACCCAGCCATTTCATTATTTGCAACGATTTTACTAAGTTTAGTATTACAGCCCCTATTTGAAAGGTAACTAACTACTAATGTACGCTGTAATTGTTTTGCTTGTACACTAGAGCATAACAAACTATGAAAGTGAAAGAAATAGCCATTCAAACAATCTATAAATGCATCTAATAAGGTATAACAGATAGTCCAATCTGATACTGGATCACTTTTCAATATAACATGATTTCCTGCAGTACATATTCTATTATAGGAGAAATAGTCTGAACATTTAGTTATATATCCAATCACCAAGCTTCTGAGCTACATAGGTTATATAGAAATTACCATTAACAAAGAGCACACAGACAAATCTATCTTAAAAAGACCCTAAACAGTACCAAAAGATTGAACATGGAAGCTACAGCATAGAGTACATCAACAGGACAAGCTGCAAAAACATCAATGAAATGCAGTGAATGTCAATAAGAAACTTACACTAATGGCAGAGTGGCCGTGCAGCCAATGTACATCAACAGAAATGAGAATTCAGGACACCTGCATGCACTTTGCGAGGTAATTCGCCAAAGAATTGATTGGCTTCTCCGTCGCAACCATAGTTCCCTTTTCTCTTCCTCTCCTCACCTTGATACGAGCAAGGTAATCAGCGGGGACCCAGGCAAAACTCAGAATAACATTCACCTGTTCTTCGTCATCAGGGCCTAGCACCTCCATTGACTTTTTCACCCATTCTGAATGATAAGTCACCTGATACCACGCTGAAGCCTTCTTCTCATAAATTGAGTTCTTCTCCTCATCACCTAGGTGCTCAAAATCAGCCCCAAGTTTATCAAAATGTTGCCTAAACTCTCTCTTTAGACAACTGTAAGCATGCTTGAGCTTTTCCTTGAGCTCTCCTTGCTTCTTACTGCTGGATCTGGGCATGGACCATACATGTCCGGTTACAATCTCCTCTTCATTGCTGACTTTATACTGTTCTAGCAGGCCACAAAGCTGTCCTACATACGAGCACTTGAGACCCCATGCCTCGTTTGTGAAATTGTCTGAACCTGGAACCTCCAGATCTGTGTCGTAAGTAATATCCTTAGGACTGACGTTTAATTCAGGATATAGATAACTGTCTTCATCATAAGCATCTAAAATTCTCCTGTACAATCTTCCAAGGATCTTGTCAGACTTGTATGATTGTGACTCTGGCTTTCCCATAAAATCGGGGTACATTTTGGGTTTCAGTTCGTTAGGCATGGTTACCACCTTGCCTGTTTTCGGAAAATCCACAGCCAATGCAGCGAGTTCTGCTAATGTGAGACACTTTTCATCTAATGCTCCATATGGAGTAAGGTCAGCATGTACTACATGGGCATTGCAAATTGTTCCCAAGTTCTCATTAACCATGTTCCTTGTGAAAAATTCTATTATGTCCTGCAGAGAGAGGAAAAAAAAAAAAAAGAAAAAAAAAACAGAGAAACCAACTATAAGTACGCAAAACAAGTTATCTTGGCTAAGATCAGAACCAGTAAGTGCCACAAAGATGAGTAATGATCAAAATTGTTATCCGCCAAGCACCACTAAACTCAAGGACTTCATTATACTGTGCTGTTGCATGCTTCAATATAAGTAACAATGTCATTGATAATGCTTTTTAAATGTATTCTGATCTTATTTCCTGGAAACAAGAATTCAGTGAGTCTAAAAAGGAAGGTGGGACTTAATAGAAAATAGGAGCAAGTACCAAATCCAACCCAAACCAGTTCCATCAGCAGGATTTAGTACTTCTATCAAGAATAGTTTTTTAAGGATAAAATAATGGCATCTTGCTTTTTAGCTAAAACAAGGAGACACGTAACACTTTTATGTTACAAAAAACAGCTACTAATCACGAAATGCTAACAATTTTTTGGGTTATTCATGCAGACATCTTCTAACCATACCAAAAGATGAAGCAGTAGACAAAAGAGCAGATAATTACCAGATGGTTCACTGGACGAGGCAATTCCCTTACCACAGCAGGTGTATACTCCATAGGTATCCAGCTTCGCTTACTAGGTGGGATAAGATTCTCATCCCAAGAAACAAAGTATAGATCCCCATCCAAATCACTGCCTGACGCTTCATTTGTATGTGGTCTCTCCCCCTTTTGAGGAAAGACAAGACAATCAAAAAGATGATGCAAATCTGGGCAATCTACAGCCTCAAGAATCCTTATATCTCCTGGATGAAGACAAGGATTTTTGGCAACAATGACCAAGCCCTTAATAATCTGTAAATTCTTTTTCACTTCTGAAAACCTTGAACCATGTTTAGAGAAGCAATTTTCCAGCGAAGGGTTTGACACCTGTACAAAGCATTGACCTTGTTCAAGTACACCAACTTCATCTAGACAGCCCATCAACCATCTACCTAACTGAACAAATATTCTGGCCTTTTCTCTGAGGTCCCCAAGCTGCGCTGCCCTAATGCAAGACAACATGCCCCGTAGATGAGGCTCCGTTTGTGGCTTAAAACCAGCACTTAACATTATGGCTGCTGTATTACCTTGCTCGGCACATGAAGCTGTTAGAACATCAAAAGCCACATCAGTATTCACTAGCATCTGATTGAGTTTTGCAATCATTGTTTCCTGCATTCTCCAAAACACTTCATCAGGAACCTCAAGTGCTGAAAGCAAGGTCACTATTTGTCGGTTCAAAAACCCTGGTTGGAATCTTGTCCATGAACAGACTTCAACAACTGTGTGCCTCGATTGAAACTTATTCATACTTGGACGAAGATAAATTTTGATCTTGTCATCCTTTGGCGGCCAGCATGCCACGACACCTTTGCAACCTCCAAACCGGATCTGATATGCACAAGGTGGATTGTCTTTTAGTTGCAGTTTTTCTGCAACCTCCATGGCAAGATCTGGTGATATGATCCCAATTCCATCAGAGAAAACATAGCCATTCCTTTCGATATCTGGAAGCTCTGAGTCAACTTGATCTGATGAAATTTCAACAGTCGCGTAGGTGGAAGAGAAACATTGCCCCATTCTTGCAGCACATTTGGCAACATTCCTGTTGGTGAACTTTCCCATCCAGTTCCTTATGCTATTCACTGTCAGCCTCTTGTCCCTCTTGTCTTCAGCAAAGAACCAAGCAGAACGATCCCTCAACTGGTTTGAAGAAAATGCTAAGAAGGTGTACATCCTCCCACACAGGTAAAATCCGTTTTTTAACAATATGTTCACCCTCTTGAAAATTGATGTCCTTTGAGGATATGTATTCGATGTAATCATCTTCACAATAGGTGGAGCATAGTAGGAAAGGACATTGGCATTCAACATTCTCATTCCTTCATCCATGAAGGTTACTCTTAAAAAGCGATCAGATACATCTTTGTAATGCCTAAGAACTCGATTGGAAAGTTCTACATCAGGTGGAAGACAATAGGCCTTAGTCGGGGTTATGATCAGCCTCCTAACTTCTACAATGTCAGTCAATTTTGTAGAGTCCCTCAACAGCCTAGGATTTTTAAGCAACCAATCGTATACTAGTTTCAGTCTTCTACAAGCATCAAATACAGGACGCTTGTAAGAACAGATGTGCCTTAAAGCAGCCAAGTTGACCTCTGCTGATTGAGTTTTAAGCAAATCGAATAATTTCCCCGTTAACTGGTGCTGATTTATGATTCCTTTATGCACAGTAGCATTCAGCATAAAGGTTACATCAAATGGTACACCTTCTTCACGCTGGACACAGAAAAAGGGATCGGATATCTGCACACCAAAACCAGGTTCATCCCTGACCCTAAGTGGCAGTCTCAGATGCTCAACTGGGACCCGTCGTTCTATAAGATAATTTATAGCCCTCTCTAACTTCCGACCATTACGGGGTGGAACTGAAATCCGGTATGAATTACACCTACCAAAAACCCCACTGGGCGTGAAATCTGTAGTCCTTATCCAAGGATCATCATCATCTAACAAGCTAAATGGAACAGACTCAAAGATATCATCATCAGCAGTACGGTAGAAGAGCAAGGGAGAAGAAGAAAGCTGAAAAAAGATAATCAGTCCTGAACGATCTGTATATCGTTTAATCTCATTAATCTCCCTGGCCAAAAATTCAACTTTGAAATCACAATTAATAACAGCATTCTTTCTTTCGTCTTTGAATGCGAAAACTGTCTTTTTTGTGAAGTTGAGCCTGCAGGTTGCATCAAAGGGATCGACAAGGAAATCTACCCCAGCAGAAGGTCCTTTCCAGCCAACAATCATCTCATCCCGACTAACAAGAGTCCCAATATCAACACGAACATCTGTCAGCTTAAATGGAGTAGTCGTTCTCCTCATCTGATTAATACGAAAGGGATTCATAGGACCTAATGTAACTTTGAGCACTTTCCCGTACAAAATAAGACCATTTCCCCCCGCAACATCCAAAATATAGCGTACTGATTCAGGGGAAGCGAAATGAACAAAAGCATGGGGCTCCACCTTCTCATAATCATCAGTGTTAACCAAATCTTCAATACTTTGAATTTGGAAGTCTGGATATGACTCTGGAGGAGTCCAAGATTTCTTCAATCTGCACCTCCAAACCTGTATCCCCATTTCATTCTCAATGTAATCCGCAAACATTTTGGCGGTGATGTCATTATCAAACCCACCAAAACTGAGTTGAGTAACCACTGAACCTTTTTCAGTATTTTCTGATCCCATTTTACCCGAATAACAGACTTTTTACCCTGCAGTAACTCAAAAGAAACCAAATCAATGTATATCCATTTTTATAATAATAAGATAGAATGGTAGATACATCCACCAAACAGGAAAGTTATTTAATTAAATAGCACATGAAATTTGCATCTACAAACACCAAAACTCCAAAAGCTTCACCTTGGCATGTACTTTACCCACAAGTCTTAGAGCATAAATAGTACCATAACTGCAGGTACTACATTCAAGCCTAGGGCATAACATTTCTACAATAACAACTGCAGAGTATTTTAAACCTCAATAATTATATTATTGATTTAAAGCTTTTCACATAAATCATGTTCAAGAGCCTATTTGCATGATGCTTTCACAAATTTAGCAAAAGATAACATATTCCACCAGAACCCATAGCCAACATTATACACGCGCCACAAGATGGCCTTTCTCAGTTTGGAAGGAGTTGAGACGTTAATCAAGTGTAATAAAGTGTTTTATATGTTATGTGCAGTTACTCACCAAGCACAAAAGAAGTAATACATCCAAACTTTATCAAAATCTTAGCAAGAAGAAACACTTCTAAAGGACGGCTAGTACAAGATCCTGAACAGCAATAAACGAGTAAAAATGTTTTTCTATCCAACGACATCTTGTTGCTCAAGTTAACATATAAGGGGAAAGGAAATGACACCAATACAGTACCAAAGAAACTTATTTTGCTAATGAGTGCTAGAGACTACAGAGAATTCAATATGGCCGTCAGAAAGAGAAGCTGCAACACTATTCACCTTAATAGCTCACTAACAACATATCATATCAATATTCACTGGTCTTTTACATTTGAAAACAAGGACTACATCAACCAACCGATATTAACTGAATGAATTCAATAAATATTTACTGTACTTGATAGACAACTATCTCAAAGCAATAAAGCATACATAATAACTCCACTTGAAAATGCTAATTGGTAAATATTTAACTGAATGTGACTAATGGCATCACAAAACATTTATGATCCTGTAATTTGATTTAAGTCAACAACCAAGCAGAGGATAGTATCCAAGAGGCATAACATCAGTAAGCAGGAAACATAGTAATTATCTCATAAAAAGAAGACTTCGTAGTTTCGTATTCACCCAATGTATGTTATCTGTTACAAAGCCCCTCATAGAAAGCACACATATATACTGATGACTCAATTAAGCAACATATTCATGAATAATTAAGCAACGCCAAAAAAAAAAAAAAAAATAAATAAATAAATGGCAAGCTTAATACACTAATTAAACCAAGAATGCCCCAATTCAACAATCAGAGCATAAGACCCAATACTAATGTTGGGATACATACATCTAAAACCCACATAATTAACATCATTTTTTTGCCAATGTCAAGAAAAATAATCAAGAACTGAAAACAATTACAGTGTATTTAATATCCTTGCACACAAACATAAAATTGGAAATAAATCAATTGAAAACTCAAAAGAAACATAATTACACCCAAAAAAAATTATTAAAAAAAAAAACAAAAATGATCAAATTTCACCTAATTCACAAATTTATGTTTGAAATTCATAAATTCTAGACATTCAACAATATAAAGGTCATAAAAAAAACATACCCACAAAATAAAATTCCAATCATCTAAAAAGGAAGTGTAATTGGACTATTGGAAGCATTCAAAAGCAAGAAAATACCAAAAAAGAAAGGAAAAAAAAAGTAAGGATTGTAAATTGAAAGACAAATTCACCTGGTAATTAGAGTTGATCAAAGTACAATGCTTGAAAAATAGGGTTTCATTGAGGAGAGAAAATGGAGAAGGAAAATTGACGAAAAAGGGCGAAACTTTGTTGTGAATTTGAGAATGTTTCACTGTACTTTGGTCTTAGTCATTTCCTTCGCATGGAAGTTTTCAAGTGAGAGTGTGATGACTGATGAGAGTGTCTGAGTGAGGGAGAATTAGAAAAGGGAGACTCTCTTTCAAAAAAAAAAAAAAAAAGGGAGACTCATTGAATGTCCAAGTCAATGTGTGTGTCAATGTATCGCTGGTTTCCGCCCAACATAGATGTCGACTAACTTGGTTGATACGTGAAACTAAATCGTGCGGAGTATATAAATAGTGTACATATAGGGTTGATTAACGTCTAATATAAATGATAGTACAATCAGATACTACAATTTAAATTTTAATGGTGTATGGTGAACATATTTGTACTCCTTAAAACCAGTATGGAACCTACCATAGAAATTGAATTTATCAGGCTTAATATGACAAAATAAAGAGTTAATTCCATAAACTATTGCATACAAACACTTCTACATATACTGCGGAATAATCTAAAAAATCTCACACAATCTTTGTGCAATGGAGACTCGTCTTAGGCATGAGTAATAATCGATGTTTGTTGCAAAGTTATAGTGGAACAATCAATAAATTTGTTACATTGTATTAAGAACAACTAGGCTTTCAAAAAAAATACTCTTTTATTTTTGTGTAAGTATATAAAAACTCACACAAGTACAAAATACGGAGTAATAAATAACTTAACATTGTCACTCCAACAATGACATTTAACAAGATTCTACCATGGCAAATTGGCCATGATCCTTTAAGATGGTAATTATGCTAGCTTGTTGTCCTGCTCTACCCTTTATCTTAGTTCACTGTTCTTTTTGCTTCCCTATATACAAATGACTAGCTCCCAATTTGATTCATCAATCATGTTTGTTGCATTAATAGTTGATAATAAATTAGCAATCTAGTTAATACCAATTACCTAACTTGACTATCTATAATTTTATGTACTTCTATTCAAGGCTTATTAGTCAATTACAACATTTTTCTTAACAGTAAGATATGGGGTGGTTCCCATCGAGAGGGGTAATGAGGATCAAACCCCCATCACTTTGTTTTGTTTTGGGGGGGGGGGGGGGGTGGAGGGACTATCCATCTCTCCACTCCTAGATCCTCAAACTAACTACAACACGGCACATATTTGTGTGTCGCCTATTGTGTAGTTATGTTCCAAAAAATAGTCCAAGCTTAACTTATAGTCATAATAGATATGAGATTAGTGTAACGTGTCATATCTATCCTTAATCTCTTGCCTAAATCCCGTCATGTCGTGTTTTTTTCGTGTCACATCTTAAAATTACATTAAATCAAACCATCCTTATAAAAAGGCATATAAAAACATCTATCTTATGAACCACCACCATGCTCTTGATATATTCTCTCCATCTGAAATTCTGACATCTCCCTTTCCACCCAAATATTCCATCTTCTTTCTCTCTCCTCCAATTTCTTGATTCGATTATGAAATTCTGGAAAATCTTAAGCTCTTTAATCCTTCAAACCCTACCCGATTGGCGCGACAAATTTCTATCATACAAAGATCTCAAGAAACAATTGAAGCTTATTTACCCCATTAATGGCGATCACGACGCTTCTAAACCCAGTAAGCGTCCTAAACTTAGCGTCGAAGAGAGAGAAAGCGACGCCATTCCTAAGGAGGTTAACAACTTCATCCACCTTCTAGAAGCTGAAATTGATAAGTTTAATTCCTTCGTTGTTGAGCAAGAAGAGGAGTATGTTATTCGTTGGAAGGTATTCTTCGATTTTCGTGTCTTTTATTTATTTAATTATTGGTTATTTAGAATTATTGACACTACTTGTCCCAACTATGGTCGATTTACTTTAAAAGGTCCCGACTTTCGATTAACTCGTAACGGGGTCCCAACTTAAGGGGTTGGGGTCCGGACTTGGTTTCAATTTTTCCTTTTTTACGGAGTATTTTATGTATATTGTTTGATTTGAGATGAAATTAGGTTAAAATTATGCATGATTTTGATTCAATTAGGTGAAATTCGCTTGATTTTTGAGGTGTAAGATGATGAAGAAGCAGTAGCAGCTGCATGTAGATGTAGTAGTAGTGCTAATGAAATTGTTTATTGTGTTATTATAAAGTATTATTTTTATTATTAAAATTATATGAATAGATTATTGTGGGAACTAAAATATTCATCTTTGATTTTATCTTCTTGCCTAAAAAGGAATAGTCTTGATTGTTTAATTAATTTGTAGTATCAATAATTGATTACCTTAATCCAGATATTTGAGCGCTACTTTGGTCAGCTGTGTCGGGTTGCTGTCTTGCAGAGTTGAAATGGTTTAGATACTTGACAAATAATCTTGAAAAATAATATTTGAGAGTAATTATGTGTTGTAGTAAGTTAGTAACCATTAGTTTACTGGAAAACTAGAGAGTCGGAGTGATTGCGACTGATGACACCGTGATCGGTCGTTGCATTGTGAGGACCCACATATGCTTAAGCATTTAAGGGATGTTAGTGAGTGTGGTGATGTTGGCAACTTGTTGAGATGCTTAATACAAGTGGGATGAAAATTATATTATTAAGGCTTGGCAATGAGGTTGAGTTGACATTCTTGAGCATAAATGACATCTGGAAAAAGAGTGGAGAGTGTTCTTTATTCCCGGATAAAGTAGTCTTTTTCAAAAACTTAAATAAAAAATATAAGTCTTTGGTCTTTGTGGAAAGGGTGACCGTCCTCGTAACTTGTAAGGTTATGTGGTTTGAGGAGCTCATGAAGCTAAGTTGCTAACTAGTAATGTATGATCTTTTTATATGAGTGACTTGATCTTCTTGGTGTTTATCTTTCCATTTACTAAATTTAGATGAATTAATCGTTTGTGTTTGCTATAGACGTTGAAGAGAACTTTAGCTAAGTATAATAAACCCATGTTGTGTTGTTTGCTAGACTAAGATATTTTGGGAGAAAGTTGAAGAGACTTTAGCTAAGTATATAATAAACCCATGATAGTGTTTGCAATAGCGATGAAATATTGCAGTGCTTGATAGCTAGCTGTATTGTTCATGTTTCTCTTTGGTAATTTGTGATAAGAGCCATAATTTTTTAAAAAAAATTTCCCTTGTTCGGCTGTTCCACATGAATGGTACCAACTTAGGCTTCTTTTTATAGCTGCTGATGTATCGTGTAAATGCTTTTTACTTCTTTGCACCTTCCAGGATGTCGCAAAGGCAGTCTTTTGGAACATGGTATTCAATTTTTAACCTTGTTCCCCAATATAAGACGGAAACTCATTTTTCAAAAATGAATTATCTATCCATATCTAAGTGTGTCCTGTGTTACCCTTGATTCAAGACCCCCTACCCCCAATTAAAAAAAAAAAAAAAAAAAAAAAAAAGTCCTCTGGAACCTGCTAGGATCCGTCTCCCTTCATTGAAAAACCTCATGTCTTCATGCTTTATTTTTCCCTTAATTTATGGAATTGTTAATGATTTGATATGGTACCTGGCCTGCTTGTGACTTTTGTTTTATTGTTCCTTAGAATACTTATAGTGCAATTGAATAATGAATGGCATCTGTTGACCTCATGAAAGGCATCTGTTGACCTGGCACCTGAAGATTTATTGGCTTATTGCTTCAATTTATTATTAGTCATGTCCTCATCCAAAGGTTTCCCCATTTCCACCATGGAGAATTTTGTCAAATATTGAACATATTGAGAAATACCCTTAGATTATTGATTCTCACAGAAATGACTTGTTACAATGGTGACATGATTTTACCAAAAAGATGGAACTTGGTTTTACCTCCTTAGTCACCAGTTAAGTTTCTGTGCCTCAGAGATATTTCATTTAGTTTATCCTAGATACTGTCACCCAACTTATGTAGAAAACCATTGTCTCTCTTAAGGAATTTTTGAGAAACTGATAAGAAATGACGTGGTTGATGCACAAGATGATGATCTCTTTTGACCAATTATCATTCAAAATTGGATGAAGTTTACTCAAATCTAATACTCAAGATGATGATCTCTTTTGACACGCCATACTCTATGTTTGCTACCTGTATTCTTTTACCTATGCTCAATTGCTCATAATAACAAAAAAAAAAAAAGATTTTTGCAAGTGTGTTGGTATTGAAGGTGATGACTGCAAGTTTAATGAGCGGTGTTATTATTGTCTCTTACATGTTATTATGGCTTGTTTTAGTTGAGACTAGAACCCCTCTTCTCTCCATCTTCTTCTTCTTCTTCTTCTTCTTTTTTTTTTCCTCCAAATTCTATGCAGTGCTTACTTTGTTCACGTGACTTCCATTTTTTTTTTTTTTTTTCCCTTTTTTCAATTCTAGCTAGAGTTAGGTGAAGATTACCTTTTTAGGTGTTGCTCCCTACCTCCTTAGATTTGAAACAACATGGGGAAGAAGAAGAAGAATCTTGCTATTACTAATCACAGGGTTCAAACTTAACTGCAGAGGCACCCTGTCACTTGGATACGGCAACATTATTTTTTAAATTCTGGCTTGGAAATCAGGTCATTGGTTATAAATTGGGATTTTGTTGATTTTGTAATACGCTGTCAAAATTAGATTTTCTAACTTTTTGTTAATATTTGTTTATATACATGTTATTTTAAAGAGGTCCTGAATTAAGGCTTTGAATGTTAACTAATAGCTCTAGGTGCCATAATAGACTACTTGTCAATTTCTCATTTTTATAATTAGCTGTACTTTAAAATTTTTCTTGAGCTACTCTAAGCTATGTTGATCCCGATGCTTATTTTTTTTTCAGCGTTGTTGTGTTTCAACTTTCAACTGTAAATCCATCTTCTTTGTAAAAGTTGAGAAATATGGCCCTTTGCCTTGATTATGACTGACTGCTTGAAATTAGAAGATTTATCTGCATGGTTTTGATCCTTTGGGGCATGCTTGGATTGGGGGTAATAAAAGTCAAATAGCAAAATGAATGTGAAAATAGGGAAGAAGGAGAAAGTGATGGTCTGATTGTAAAAAAAATTATGCAGTAATAGTATGGTGTGAGGTGAAGAAAGAGGAATCAATACCCTCATTTTGGGGGTAATAATTACACTAGAAGGAGGGTGGGTAACTATTACACTCATTATGAGAGTAATAATTCCTCCATCTCTCTTTTTTCCTCATGGCACAACTACCTTATTTCATTTGTAAACACCATGTCTTCTACCACAACACCTCTAATTACTTTTGTTTTTTCAAGTTTGACTTTTATTACCCCCTTAATGTATTACCCCCAATCCAAGCATGCCCTTAGTGTTTAAATAGTCCATTCTTCATCCATTTAACCTCTACTCTCTATTTCTAATGCAGGAGCTGCAAGACAGGTTAGCAGAGGCCAGACATTCGAACGAGGAGTTGATGAGAGTTGGTAGGGAAGTTGTAGATTTTCATGGAGAAATGGTTCTGTTGGAAAATTACAGTGCACTTAACTATACAGGTGTTTAATTAATCATTTTTTCCTGCCTTCTATCCTTTGGTGGCTTAATACTTTGGTACACTACTATACAGTGCACTTAACTCTCTGGCATTTGATATAAAATTTCTTTGCTCGTGAATGTTGTATTCCATGTTTGCTTTTCTTTGATACAGTTTGAAAGTGTCTTTTGCTTAGCTTACTTGATGCATGGATAATACTGATAAATGATAAATTTTAAGACCCATAACACTTCATGTGCTAGTCTGTACCCAGAAGTTGAGTTATAATTATAATATGAGAAGAGACAATAATAATTAAAAATGTGGAAATGTTGTTCCATGGATACAGTGTGAAGATCATTTGCTCTTTGATTGATGACTTGGGTTTTAGCCTTTTAGGCGGTTAGGCCAATAGCACATGGTAAGCCTAGTATTGGTTCCTTTCTAGTTTATGCAGAGTAAATACTTTCAAAAAAGTACTTTTGTTGCAAAACAATTTGTCATGTTTCATTTGCTGTCTTTGAACAGTTGTCCAAGTAAATTCTTAAAAGTTACCCCTTCCCCTAATCTCTTTCATGCTTACTTTTGAGAGGCTGGATTTGGGATGGATGGAGCTAGTAAACGAAGTGCAACAAAGACATGTTTGTGTTGATTAGTCTCTAAGAAAACTTTGAAAATTTATCTTGTCTTTGTTGTCTCGCAGTTGAAACACTTCTGATGTGCTTGTCACTGATGTCCTTGCAGGACTGGTGAAGATACTTAAAAAATATGACAAGCGCAGTGGTAATCTGATACGCTTGCCGTTCATCCAAAAGGTTTTGCAAGAGCCATTCTACACAAACGACACCATATCCAAGCTTGTTAAAGAATGCGAAGCCACTCTCGATCGCCTTTTTTCCCAAAATGAAGCATATGAAGCATCCCTAGTAGCCAATACAGGTGAAGCTTCTGAGTCAAATTCTGGTAGCACGAAGAAAGAAAGGCTGCCTACCGCTGATAAAGAGATATCAGAAATTGAGCATATGGAGAATATGTACATGAAACTTACTCTCTCAGCCTTACGAGTTTTAAAAGAAATCCGAGGTGGAAGCTCCACGGTGAATGCATTTTCATTGCCTCCGTTGGATAGTAGCACTTTGGAGGAAGAAACTTGGAAGAAAATCCCTTTTGTAGAGCAAGCTGCCAAGTAGAATGAGACAGAAAAATCCCTTTTAGGCTGACATGCTGTTCGATTTATGAGGCCTTTTACCTATTTCTCTGTGTTTTTTGTAGTTCTGATTTGGTTCAAAACTGTCATTGCTGCAAGTATGATCACTGTATAAGAACCTTTCTTCGTTGGATAGAATGAAGGATGATCTTTCAGCTTGTATGGATCATTTCACTGTTGGTTTTGTCAGGACTAATTTGTAACAACTAATGTTAAATTGTTGGTGATGTACAAAAAGATCTAAAGTTAGATGGTACTGTAATTGTGCAGTCTGTTTACCATTATTTTACCCGTTTTCTACTTTATTACAGATTTACAGTGTATTTTTAACTAATGTCTTCTTCTCTGCTTAAGAATGGATAAATCAGCTGATATATTTTACCAATTACGGCGCCTGTAGCTCAGTGGATAGAGCGTCTGTTTCCTAAGCAGAAGGTCGTAGGTTCGACCCCTACCTGGCGCGGTAAATTTTTTATCCTCCTGCCTATTACCCTGCTATTATATCCTTTACCTCACTTTCTTCTTGTGCGTACTAATTCATGCTAATGTATCTGATATAACTCAGTGTCACAATTTCTGTGCTTTGCTACCTGTATTGATCATGTTCTCTCTCTCACTTTCCATTGCACTCCGATTATCTTTGAATGATTCATCCATCTCAGCTACTCTCCAACTAATTTCATTCTAAGAATATAAAAAAAAATTCATTCAAAACGTCTGTCCTCTTATTGCCAAAGCACCAAGCTTTCTCCAAAATCAATTTCTAACCCTTCACCTCATCCGTTCTCCGTATATAAATAGGCATCAGTGAAACAAACGAACAACCCTTTTTGAATCTAACAATGTCTCTTATAGCTGAAGCACCAGGTTTCCTCCAAGTGTTTTCCGATGGGACTGTGAAGCGTTTTGCTCCAGACATCGCCTTTGCCTCACCAGAATCTTCCGAAAGTTACAAGTCAAAAGATGTAGTCATTGATCCATCCAAACCTATAACAGGAAGAATTTTCCTTCCTAACACACCAACAGTAAACTCTTCCACTCATAAGCTTCCTGTGGTGGTTTATTTCCATGGGGGTGGATTCTGTATTGGCTCAACAACATGGCTAAACTACCATATTTTTCTAGGAGACCTAGCTTCTTTAGCAGGAGCAATTGTCTTGTCTATTGACTACCGCCTTGCACCTGAGAATCGTTTGCCTGTAGCCTACTCTGATGGTTGTAGCTCACTTGAGTGGCTAGTTAAGAGCTGCTACACCGAGCCATGGCTTGAACGAGCTGACCTTTCACGCGTGTTTCTCTCAGGGGATAGCGCGGGTGGTAATATTGCACATAATATCACAATAAAAGCTCATACAAGTGAAGATCATGAGCATGACTTAAGTGGCATTCATATAAAAGGGATCTTACTAATACACCCTTATTTTGGTAGTGAGGAAAGAACTCCTCGAGAAAAGGCAGCTGAGAGTGGCATAGAAGTACAAATGAATGATATGTTTTGGAATTTAAGCATACCTAAGGGATCAAATCGCGATTATTTCGGGTGTAACTATGAGAAGGGTGGACTTAAACATGATGAATGGAGTTTATTTCCTAAGGTGGTGGTTTATGTGGCGGAACTCGATTTTCTTAAAGAAAGAGGGGTGATATATGTTGAATACCTTAAAAGTAAAGGGGTTAGGGATGTGAAGTTGATTGAAGCCAAAGATGAAGGTCATATACATCATATCTATCATCCTAAATCCGAATCCACATTTTTGCTTCAACGCCAAATGGATGAGTTTATTAACAACTTATAGTGTTAATATTTTCTACAATTACACTATGAGGTTCACGTTTCAGAAAACACGGAATAGTTATTGTAAAATAACATGCTACACGATTTTTTTTATCTTTTATACGGCTATAACATGTAATGGAGAAAAAGAAAGGAAATAAAAGATGAGTTCTTTGTTTGCAAGAGCTATTATTTTGTATGGTACTCCGTTATAATATTACTCGTAATAGATATTGGCAAAGACGCAAGGTTAAACATCAAGCTAGTTGCCATTTCTGTTGATAAATAAATAAGGCCACTTATGGGGAGAGGAGCATTTTGAATCAAGGATGCAACTCTTACATGTAAAGATGTTAAAAGGATGCCTCTATTGACTAATGAGTAATGATTTTGATAACACTCTAGAACTAATATGTACGATAACGAAAATTCAATTCCTTAGCGGGAAGACATAAAGGGTATAGTCAATTAGTCACCCTAAAAGTGTACGTTGGTAAAATAAAAAATGTGAATATTTAAATGTTAAGACCATTGTATGAAAAGATGTTGAGTTTTCATTGTTTTGAACACCGTTAAAATAAAATGATGTAACTCTTTAGTAATAGAAGAATGTACTTTATATTGAAATTTGTTCTAACACTTATTTAGCTTAAATCTGCTCTGTTCGGTTTTGCTCCTGTGCCCTGCCTGAAACTCAAAAGAATAGGGTCGATGTATGTCAATAATGACTATGACATACTCCATACAAGTATAATTCTTAAAATGGTACTCCGTAATTTGTACAAGTAAGGTTTGTATATTTTGACAAAATTACATGTTGATGTGATTAATGATTAGTACTGTAACTTTATCTTCTTAATAAAGTGACTATAAAGACATCATATACTATCATTTACTTGCTTAAAAAAATCATATTGATTTGTATATTTAAGGCCTGTTCACATAAACTGAATTGAACTGAACTGATTGGAGCTGAACTGAACTGAACTGAGGGCCTGTTAATATTTACTGAATTGAGCTGAACTGAACTGATTGGAGTTGAACTGAACTGAACTGATTGGAACTGAACTGAACTGAACTAAACTGAATTGAGCTGAAATGAATATTTTATGTGAGAGGGAAACTAAGAGCTGAACTGAACTGAACTGGACTGAACTGATTGGAACTGAACTGAACTGATTGGAGCTGAACTGAACTGAAATTAAGTAAATGTGAACAGACCTTGAACTGAATTGAGCTGAAATGAATATTTTATGAGAGAAGGAAATTAAGAGCTGAACTGAACTGAACTGAATTGAACTGAAGTGATTGAAGCTGAACTGAAATTAAGTAAATATGAACAGGTCATTAGGGTTTGTTCTGATTCACTGAACTGAACTTATTGAAGTTGAACTGCATATTTTATGAGAGAAAGAAATTAGGATAAGAAATGAACTAAACTTATTGGAATTGAACTGAACTGAAAATAAGCTAAAGAGAACATGCCTTTACTGTATTATTTTCCTTAATTTTAATTTTAAAAAAATCAGATAATTTTGAAACTTTATAGAAAAAAAAAAAAAATGATAATGTGATCATCCAAAATTGGAGGTAAGAGCCAATAAGAGTTCAAATCAAGTAAAATAAATCTCAGCCGTTGATTTTTTTTCCTCTGTCCACCTTTAATCCCTACGATTATCTTACCGCCTCAAATGGCAGTTCCCACAATTACTCACAACCAACAAGGATAAAATCGTCCCAAAAAAAAAAAATCCCATTTCATTCTCCCATATAAACCCTATTATCCCCTCCAATTTCTCTCTCCTCGATCTCCCTTTTTCGTCTAACCTTTTCCTTTGCAGACGTTCGAATAAACCCTAACCCTAGTTCTTAATTTCTGCTACCGAAGGTATTATTCTTCGATTTTTCTTAATTAATCTTGTAATTTCTGTTTCTGTTGGGTTGGATCTTGTTTAATTATTGTTTGATTTGATTTTGAAAACCCTAATTTGATTTGAATTTGAATTTGAATTTGTTTGTGTTTAGATTACTATGGGAGAAACCAAAGAAAACGATGCTTATGAAGAGGAGCTTCTTGATTACGACGAGGAAGAAGAAAAGGTTCCAGATCCCGCTGTCACCAAAGCTAACGGCGAAGCCGCTAAAAAGTACGATTTTTTTTTTGAACTCCTGCTTTATCGATGTAATTTTCTATTATTATTATTGTAGTTTTTGATTTATTTGTTCAATCGAAATTTGTAATTTGTTAAATTAGGGTTTATAAAGCATAGAAATTTGAATTTTGTCGCAGATCTTATGAAATTAATTGAATTTGTTGATTATTTCTTTTAATTTTGGGGTTGTATATCTTGCGTAATGTAAATTAAGTCCTTTTGATAGTGATGTATGGATATAAATTGATACTGTTGAAGTTATGACAATTTTATCATGATAGAGAAAACTTATTAGGTTGATAAACTGATAACGTATTTCAATTTGGTTTAATAGTTTACTTTGGTTGAATTCTAAATTTTGTATTTATATCTATATATATGTGGATTTATATTTAATATGCTCTGTAAATTTGTATGCCAAATTTGAAAAATGGAGTTGTTTTGCTGATTGAATGGTTTTTGTGCTATCCTAGGGGTTACATTGGAATCTACAGTTCAGGATTCAGAGACTTCTTGCTGAAGCCAGAGCTGCTGCGCGCAATTGTTGACTCTGGTTTTGAGCATCCATCCGAAGGCAAGTGCTATGTCTTTGCTCTGATAATATGCTGCTGTTTTTGTTTCAGCTCTGGTCAGAATCGGCCAATTATTGTTTTATCTTATGAATGTTGGTAGCATAGTTAATAACCTTGCCTTCAATATGCTGAGTATCTCCGGTGGAATTTTGTTTATTGTATGATTGTATCCCTCTATGTTGGATGGTTGTTAATAAATGGTTGTGAAGTATTATTTTTTGGCCAAGTTATATAGACTCAACTATATGATTGTTACATTCTGATTTTACTTTTCTTTAGCTCATGATAGGGATAGTTCTAAATTTCTGCTATGCTTTTTCAGGTAATTAACTTATTCACTCAACTTGGAGATGTTAAATGGTCTGGTAAACATTTCAATTACAAGGACCAGGAGGTCATATTTTACTCACTGCGGGTTCCCTCGCACCAATTTTTTGGTATTTCCTCAGTTCAACACGAATGTATTCCTCAAGCTATTTTGGGTATGGATGTCATCTGCCAAGCCAAATCTGGTATGGGGAAGACCGCTGTCTTTGTTCTCTCAACCCTACAACAGATTGATCCTGTGGCTGGACAAGTTGCTGCACTTGTTCTTTGTCACACTAGAGAATTGGCATATCAGGTATATATTTTCCTGAGCCTTTTTCAATAATTATTAAATTTAACTTGGTAATATATATTTGAAAGCTAGTAATTAAAGTTAGCTGACAGATACTCTTTAATCTTCTTGCTTTAGATATGTCATGAGTTCGAGAGGTTCAGCACATATTTACCTGGTATTAAGGTTGCTGTTTTCTACGGAGGTGTCAACATAAAAATTCACAAGGATCTGCTCAAGAATGAATGCCCTCACATTGTGGTGGGTACTCCTGGAAGGATCCTTGCATTGGCTAGAGACAAGGATCTGTCACTAAAGAATGTCAGACACTTTATTCTTGATGAGTGTGACAAGATGCTCGAGTCACTTGGTATGCTTCTTATACATGTTCATTCTTGCAAATCCTGCTTTTCCAGGTTTCATTTATGTTGTGATGTCTTATTTTTTTTACTAAGTGTTTGGACTTTCTTTTTTTTTGCAGACATGAGGAGAGATGTGCAAGAGATCTTTAAAATGACACCCCATGACAAGCAAGTGATGATGTTTTCTGCAACTCTTAGCAAGGCAATCCGACCTGTTTGCAAGAAATTTATGCAAGATGTAATGTCTCGTGGCCAGTTCTTATTGAATTTGAAGTCTTCAATTTTCCAAGCTTTCTGCAGAAGATATCTACCTAGGTTTATAGATGTTATGGTCTAAAATGCTCCCTCTCTCTTTGATGCACTTCTCGTCTTTTAAGTAAACAAGATATTTGGACCTTTGGGGTAGGCTAGGGTGAGCGTAGTGTAGGCTTTATTGGGAAGTTCTCTGTGACTTGGTTCGACTATTTTCCATCAGTTCAGTTTCTTTTTGTCCGTTCTTATGTTGTTCTAAGGGCTTGGGTGTCTTTAAGTTTTGACTGTTACTTGGTGGTCATGTGAGTGTATATTTTAGATAGTAGTTGTGGTTTGGGCTTAAGGGTATTCTGTACTGTTGTTATCCTTGGAGAAGAATCCTAGTTTATAGATGATGTGATCCAAGATGGGCTAGTAATTGGCTGTAAAGCAATGTTGTGCTAGCTCTGTGATATCAAGTATCTTCAAGGAGACATCTGTGGATCTGAGAGGGATCTTCGACCATCTTCATTTGATATGGATTCCTTTCGATTGGAGATGCCCCTAATATGCTTTACTGTGACATTTCTTCCTTTCAGCCGATGGAAATATATGTGGATGATGAAGCAAAATTGACCCTTCATGGTCTTGTACAGGTGTGTAAATCAACTCATGATTTTTTTGTGGATTGACTATGGATGTTTTCATCTTAACTCATTTGTTATATTTGCATTGTAGCACTACATCAAATTGTCCGAGTTGGAGAAGAATCGCAAGCTGAACGACCTGTTGGATGCTCTGGATTTCAATCAAGTTGTCATTTTTGTCAAGAGTGTCAGTAGGGCTGCTGAGTTGAACAAACTTCTTGTGGAGTGCAACTTCCCTTCAATCTGCATCCATTCTGGCATGTCCCAGGAAGAAAGGTTTTTGCTTCTTTCTTTGTTTTTAACGTCTTGAAAAGCTTATTTTGTAGTCCTCTTGCTGCTGTGATTTTTAACCCTCAATGTTATCAATTGGAACTTTATATTTTTCTTGGGATTGTGCATAATTCCATTGAAGTATGACAGTATGTTTTGCTGCTGGACTTCTTTGTGGTGTTAGATAGCTTTAGAACAATGCTATCTTTGTTCTATTAATGCAGACATGTATAGAAGTCATCTGGTTAGTTGAAATACAGATCATCTCTCTGCACAATTAATTGAAGTAGGGATTTTTGCTGGTCTTTGTTGTTTGCATCATGTTAGTGTTTGTTAGGAATTTTTGTTTACCTTTTAGTAGGGCTATTCCAAGAAAGCAAGTAAGCTGCAAATATAATGTTATATAAATCTTATGTGTTGCAACTTGCAAGTGAGTTTTAGTTCACTCTCTTCTTATATGGTTCATGTCCTTTACAATTTTTAGTTTCATACATTTATAATTCTGTAACATACAATATTCTATATTTTTGTAGAGTTTTGTAGTCAAGATTATCGATAAATTTTTCTTGCGTTTAATGTCTTATTCTCAATTGGATTGTTTGTAGATTGGCTCGTTACAAGGGATTTAAAGATGGCAAACAAAGAATTCTTGTTGCTACAGATTTAGTCGGCAGAGGAATTGACATTGAAAGAGTGAACATTGTTATTAATTATGATATGCCAGATTCAGCAGACACATATCTGCATCGGGTAGGAAAATTTCTCTCATCTTTATTCAAACACCATCTATTTATTCTCTTTTGCCTGCTGATTACATTTGTTTTGTTTATATTAACTATCTGCAGGTTGGCCGTGCTGGGAGGTTTGGAACTAAGGGACTTGCAATTACGTTTGTAGCATCTGCTTCTGACTCCGATGTATTGAATCAGGTATGGTATTTAGCTGTTTTCTTTTATTTGATTTACTGTTTGCATTTTTTTGTTGGCTTCTTGTATAGTTGAATGTACGAATATGTTATTTCTCTATAATTTTTTTCATGCTACTTGGAAGTAATTATTCTACCGATGAGTTGATTGGTACAAAGTATTGTTTTAGTTTATGTAATGTGATCAAAGATTGCATTTGTTTATTTTTTTAAGTATTTACTTGTACTATTTTACTGAGGTCGTACTGTATAAATTTTATTGATTATCTTTGCTAAAGTTTTCTCAAACCTTTGTTTTTACTTCCACTCTTTTAGAACTCTTTTAAAATTTACTCTTGGAACTCTAAAAAGTCTCTTTAATTTTATTCTTTGTCCTTGTATAAAACTCTTAAAATTTTATTTGTGTGTGTTTTTTTATACACTTTTTTGAAAAAAAAAATCCTTATTCTCAGCTGTTTAACTTGTAACATTTTCTTCTCAGACGGTTCCTTACGACTATTTATGGTAGTCAACCCCATATAATTTTGGAACTATGGCTTTGTTGTTGTAATGTGATAAAATGAAGTATTTATTGCTTTTGAATGTTTTGTTGTGGTAAACCTTGTTTAAAGGTTCAAATCCATTTATTTTTTTCCCTTTTAACCTTACAGGTACAAGAGAGGTTTGAAGTCGATATTAAAGAACTTCCAGAGCAGATCGACACTTCGACATACAGTATGTTCTATTGTTTGCTTATCATCGTTGCATAAAAAGTTTGTTTATGGTTTGCATCTCTGGCGTACTGCGTACAATTTGTGTGTTCTCTCTCGTTATATGATTGTAAATTATGTACTTGTAGGTTGATTCTGATGAATTTGTCTTTTGATGTGCGTGTATTTTTAGGATTGTGTTTGTATATAATCTGGTTCATGTACTTAATATTTCCGAGTCTTGAAGTACTACAGTGTATGTATGTTTTTCCCTTTTGACTTTGATTTGCGTTTGCAATGCTGCTTTCTATTCTGGTAATGCTTATGTTTTATTTCTTCACTCCTTCCATCTTTGCTTGAATGTTCTGTTTTTTTTGGCATTTATATGTTACCCCTTTGGTTATTCTCCCCAACACTTGATTAATCATGTGTTTTCACAATATTTCTATCGACATCCAAGTACTGTAAATTCCATTCATGTTGCTGTATAAAACGAGCTGTGTGCAAATATGAGCTTTTTATATTTATTTTTAGTAAATTGTGTATGCTGATTTTTTTTCTTCCTATGATGCAGTGCCATCATAATTGAACGCGCTACATTGTTTGATCACATTGTGGAACACTAGGCATGTTTGGAGAAGGCTGATGATAGAAATAGAAATCTGACCGTGGCTTTGAAGTTTGCTCTGTGAGCTGTTTAGTTCAGCAGTGTTTGTAATTCTGGCAGTCAGATTTCATTGTACTAGTTATGTTTTTGTCGTAGTGACGCTAAATACTTCCATTTGTAGTTTTCCTATGCTCAACTTATCAAGGATTATTACTTTTTATTGCGATACATAGGATTTTACTAGCAGGTTTGTCTACTGACTTCTGTGGATATGAGCAGGGATTTTTGTGGCCCTTTTTACCCTTTTATAGGGGGCCTGATTATTTACTAGTTTCTATTTTAGATTCAGTTATATAGACATAATAATAATGATTTTTTGGCCCATTTGAGATGTGTATGATGCTAAAATGGGGATATATGAAATTTGCTGTCTATTGCTTCATTCATTGCTAGTGTGTATCCTTTATTGGCAAGTAAACATTTGCATTTGCAGTATTGAGTTACTCCCTCCGATTTTTTTTCTTGCTCAATGCCAATGTAAATTTTTTGTCAATAGTATCTCTAATTATCAATTAAGTATAAATTATAATAATTGAAAATAAATAGTTTATTCATTACGACTGCTCCAATAAGTTCCATGTTTAGTTGGAAGTTTTCCATGAATATGCTATTTCATTTATATTTTTTATTGTTAACCAAATAATCCCCTTTTTTTTTTCTTCTGATTTCCACTTTTCTTTTTAATTTTTGCAACCAAACAAATTCTTAATAAAATGATCCGTTTGATTATGTTTTTGAATTATTCTTGAAATTTCACATGGGAAACAAAAATATCATTTGATTACTATTGTGGTAAATTGGTAATTGATATACTTCATGTGTTTTTTTGCCGGTCGTTCCATAACTTAGAATTACCATGTTACGAAATGCTTAGGATAAGAGCCAATTGAATTTAGTTTAACTGTGGAATTTAATCACATATATGCTGTAAAAATCTTCTTTTCTTGATATCCTTTGAAACTTTCACGCACGTTCTTCATAAAATCAAAGAAAACTAACATTAGTACTACATAGAATTTCTAATGTGATTTTATTCTTGATTTGCAAATTGTGTGGTATTTCATGATGAGTTATGCTCCGTGTATTACCGTATACATTATACCAAAACTTACCAAAACTCAGTTTCCTTATGTTGTAAGAATGTAGGATTGGTTCCTCATAACATAAAAACAAACTTTCCCTCAAAAAAAAAAAAAAAAAAAAAGAAAAAAAAAGAACAAACTTTATCTTATTTTATGTAAAATAAGTTTCCTAATTATCTTAGGTAATAGAGTACTATTAGAAATAGGATTGAATGCTTTTTATTTCAAAATAAAAAAGAGAATTAGGATTTTATACTTTGTATATATAAATACACGTTGTGTGAATAAGGAGAAGATTGAGAGCTTGAGATTAATCCGACAATGGTTAATTGGAGTGATTTACCCCTTGATGTCCTTAGAGAAATAGTGTTGAAACTAGATTCTGCCCAAGACTTAGTCTTTTTCTCCGCTGTATGTCAATCATAGCAGTATGCGTATTCTACAGCCAAAAATAATTGGACTAGGACAATGCCGTGGTTGATGCTACCCGAAAACGCACAAAATAGCCCTAATTACCCTAGGATAATATACTGTCCTAATAAACAAAGGTGTTACCAATTACATCTCCCTCAAACTTATGGTGCTAGATGTTGGGGTTCGTCGTGTGGTTGGATAGTCGTACTCGATCATAACCTAGAGATGTACATGTTGAACCCGATAACTAAGTCTCGTATTAGCCTACCCCTTTTATCAACCATGCCCGACGTACATGTTGATTATGAAGACCCTGAGTGGTTTCAAATATTTATCTTAGAAAAGGCCGTCGTAATTGAAGCTGATGGAAAATACATTGTGATAACAACACCTGGTGTCTTTTTTCGCGGCTCAAATTATGCAACGCCTGGTGACCAAAAATGGAACGGGATTTATTTCCCCGATACTATTAAAGGGTTTGTGATTGATGTTACGCGTTGGGGTTCAAAATTGCTATTCATAAACGAGTATGGAACAGTTGGATATTGTGAAATAAGTACATTCTCAAGTTCGCAGCCTATTACTTTGACGGAGTATATACCTCAACCCTCATTTTTGTCTAATTACATAACACCATTGTCGGTTAAATGCAAAGCGTTAGATCAAGTATACTTGTTGGAATCATTTGGTGAACTTGTTATGGTATTCAGAAACAAAATGGAGCTTTACGACGATCCTACTTGGGAGTATCAGACGATAAATTTTAAGGTATACAAGTTCAACTTTGAGACCAAAATTTGGGTGCAAGTCAATGACTTGGGTGATGTTGCAATGATCCTAGGGAGTAATACTTCGATGTCGATTCGTGCATCGCGTATTCATAACTGCAGAAGGAACTGTATTTATTTCAGCAATGATGAGTGGCTATTTCGGAATGGAATCCCTTATACCTTTGGAGGTGACAAAGCTGAAAATGGACTTTTCGACATAACAAATCAGGCGTTTGAAACCGTTTATAGAATTCATGCAAATTATTCTAAATTAAGCTCTTCTTTCTGGTTTATGCCCAAGTTTTAATTTGGGGACGAGTACAATTTTTTTTTTTTTTTTTTTTTTTTTTTTTTTTTTTTTTTTTTTTCCATAATTAAACAATTTTGTTTTAGAGTGCCTTTATATTGTGTATCAAAAACTAGTCTGTTCTCAAAAAAATTAAACTTGATTGTATTATAAGTTTTAAAGCTATTGTGTTGGCTGCATTTTATGTTTAAATTACTCTGATTTTTCCAATTAATCACAAAACTATCATCCCAAAACACGAAACTAAGCTCACCAACTTGGAATGTCCTCCAATAATCCCAAAAATATTAGGTCAACATTAGAATTTCAGTCAAAGGTAATATCTTACAACATTTTAGCTTTTATAAGGTTACAACATATTTTTTATTAGATAGTTTCTCACAATATTTGTGTGGGTACTGGCTTATTGCTGAAATTTATTGACATGTTATTCATAACTATTCATAACGATATTCTGCTCATGAGGGTGGGTCTTTGGGTTAATAAGGATGGTAGTTTGCATGGGGGTTAGGGATAGTGGTGGCCAAGAGTAGTAGTGGAGACATGTGTGCATTCAACTTGTTCTTTGGGTTACCATTAGGTCTTAATAGGTCATGGATCAAAATGACAAGATAATATGAGTAGTGTTAAAGGTCGGATTATATTAAATTAATGAAAAAATCAGACTAATATGAGAAAAGAGGTAAATATTTAAATCTAAGTAAGATCAAATTGTAACAAGATTTAATTCTCTCTTACAACCTAAAGCTCTTTAATTTATAGAGGCAAAATTAACTTTAAAATATTGTAAAAACAAAAGATTAACTAATCTCATAACGAAATCTATGAAAATAAAAGATAATTAACAATTAAATATTATCTATAATGACCATTGAAAAGATAAAATTTAAATAGCACTTCAACGGATCTTCCAGTTATGCATCACTTTATCAATGGTGGGAACAACATTCATGTTGGCAGTCTAAGCTTTACCAATATAATTAGTGTAACATTTTCACTAAGGGTCCACGATTATCAGGTGAACGCATGTAATACACCTCTATTTTTTTATTTTAATTTTTTTATTAGTTTTTTCGAGCTTAGTTAACATGTTTTGACTTTTACATTGTTGATATACTATGTTTTGATTGTCTTGAACTTGTGTACATGTTTTCATCCGATTCTTTCGTCAAAATTCATCAGATTATTCATCAAACATGATATTTCTCATAAAAGTCTTAATACTGAAACAACCTTCTTTTTATTCATAAATCTAATAAAAGAAGGTATTAAATTAACACTCCTTAACTAGTACTGTAACAAAGATGAAATGATCAAATTCTACCTTCAATCGTCACACTAAGTAACTCAACAACAATACTAACTGACTCAACTGCCTAACTAACTAACTGAACTAGTCAACAGCAATACTTAAACTGTAGATGTTTGTACCCAAAAAAAAGCAGAATTTGTCAAGAAAAAAGATCTCGTTCATGCTCCTCCAAATCTAACTTTTATCTAGCTTTGTTTCGAAAATGTAGTGACTTCTTATTACTTGTTTGAGTCTTTATTCCGTCTTAATATATATGATACTTGTTGCCGAAACATAAAACAGGGTATTCAAATGATCAAATGACCAAACCCAGATTTTCCAATTGATGAATTACCCAAATTACTCAATAATTTTTGGGCAAAATCATCAAGATTATTCATACATAAATTATAATTCAACACTAACACTATTTCGCACAATAATATGCTTAATGAATCGATTTAGAAAATTACACAGACTACGCAAGAAAATTGGAAGAAATTGTTTGATGCAGTACTGCAGTAACAATAAAGCCATAATTGAAACATAACAAAATCTAAAATCTATATTATTTTATTAATTGTGAGTCCAACATCTAACTACTACATCAGTCTTAATATATACTGAAATTAGCACTCCTAAACTTGTGACAAGGATGATCAAATATACTAATTGGACTGTAACTGTCACACTAATCAACTAACTCAATTGTAAAAATCAAATGTCATACTAGCTGTAAAATTCAACTGTCATACTAACTAACTACCTTAACAAAGGACAGAGCTAGTTCAAGCTTGTCGTCTTCTTGACCATCAATTTCTTGGCCTTCTTTATCATCGAATGTTGAGAACCTCCATCAAGTTGTATTTCCTTCCTCTTGTCCTTCGCTCCCGAGTCCACGACTTTCTTAGCCTTTGATTCTCCATCATTCTTCTTGGCCTTGTTCATCACTGACTGATCAGAACTGAGCTCTATCTCCTTCCTCTTGTTCTTTGCCCTCGAGTCCACGACTTTCTTGCTCTTCTCCTCCCCCTCCTCTGCTGCCATATTCTTCTTGGCCTTTTTCATCACTGATTGATCAGAACCTCCACCGAGTAGTATCTCCTTCCTCTTATTCATCAACCCCGAGTCCACGGCTTTCTTGCCCTTCGATTCTCCAACAATCTTCTTGGCCTTGTTCATCACCGATTGACTAGAAACTCCACCGATTTGTATCTCCTTCCTCTTGTTCACTGCTCCCGAGTGCACGGCTTTCTTGCCCTTCGATTCTTCAGCAATCTTCTTGGCCTTGTTCATCACCGATTGACTAGCAACTCCACCGAGTTGTATCTCCTTCCTCTTGTTCATCGCCCCCAAGTCCACGACTTTCTTGCTTTTCGATTCTCCAACAATCTTCTTGGCCTTGTTCATCATTGATTGACTAGAACCTCCACCGAATTGTATCTCCTTCCTCTTGATAATCGCCCCCGAGTCCATGACTTTCTTGCTTTTCGATTCTCCAACAATCTTCTTGGCCTTGTTCATCACTGATTGACTAGAACCTCCACCGAGTTGTATCTCCTTCCTCTTGATAATCGCCCCCGAGTCCATGGCTTTCTTGCCCTTCGATTCTACAACAATCTTCTTGGCCTTGTTCATCACTGATTGACCAAAGCCTCCACACGCCTTCTTCTTCATCGCCCCCGAGTCCACGACTATCTTGGCCTTCGATACTCCAACATTCTTCTTGGCCTTCGATACTCCAACATTCTTCTTGGCCTTTTCCATCACTGATAGTCCAGAACTTTCACCGAGCTCTATCTCCTTCCTCTTGTTTTTCGCCTCCAGTCCACGACTTCTCTTCTTCATACATTCCAGTTTGCAAGACATTGAACAGTACAATACATTCTTTTCGATGTGAATCTCACAGTTGACACACTTATCATACAATATTGACGTTTTACCTTGTTTTCGATGGATGTAACACACGTCGTATTTGTTACTATGGTGATGAATCTGGATTCCGGAGTCGTCAAAAACCAGTAACTTCTTCATCTCTGCGGTTTTGTAACTAAAACCACTCCACTTTCTAATTTCATGTACTTGAATTACTTTATGTCCCTCTTCAATATGTTCATTAGCCAAGTTTTCGGTCAACCCATTTCCTCCACAATCAAAGCAGAAATGCCTTTTTTTATCGCTGGACTTTCCCTCAAAAGTGAATTTTGCTTTTGTGAAGGCAACCACATTATTCATTTTTTGGTTTTCTTGGAAATTGTTGTATCAACTTGAAGAAGAAAAGAAGGTTCGAAAGAAAACAGAGGAAATGATTGTATGTGTAAAATGTTACAAGTGATAGGAACTGTAGAAAGAGTATATATATAAGTGTATAATACGAAGTAAGAAATAATAATATCTCATAGATTGAACTTTCAATTTATGGTTAGTTATAGAAATGAAGCGGGAAATTGTTTATTTGGAAATAACATGTGATCGCTTAAACAGTGTAACATAAATTCCCCTGACAAAATATGTTTACAGATGCTGGAAAATTGTTTTCTTCTTTTTGCCACTTTGTTTAGACATTGATAGTAATTTTTTTACAATCCAAGTGTGATAAAAAGTTACTATTTTGCTACTTTTACAATCTAATTAGTGTGATATTTTGCCACTTTTACACTTCAATTAGTGTTTTTTTATTTTTTTTATTTTTTATTACTTAAGATGAATTATACATAGATGAGAAAGTTTTATATGAGACCATTTTACGTGAGTCCGATTTATAGTGCACACACCCATCCCCCACCCACTGCCACTACCTAGCCACTTGTTGGCGGCCGGTGACAATGGCCTTTCCCTCCAATTTCACCACCTTCACCCCCCGTCGTTACATTTCCTTTTCCGTCATCGACAAAACCCACAACAACCCAATTCAAATTAAACCTGAACAACCCATCCCAATAATTTTTTAATTTTTTATTTTTTCATTACTAAACTATTAAAAATGATTATTATTCTTGATTGTCTATGATATTTAATTAGTCACAATTATGCACACTATTAATTATGCTCCTAGTTAAATTTACATTTCATTGTGAAAATAATTATAATCCATAAAAGCTTCTCATTTTCCTTGATTAGTTTGTGCATAGTAAGCTATGTAACATTATTCTTGTATAATAATTTTTATTTATTTTGAAGTATTGATAGGAATAATCTAACATAGTAAGCTATGTTACCTCTTTTCTCATTTTGCTCCATCTTTCCATTAATTCAATACAATCCGACCTTTAACACTTACTTATCTTGACATCATTTTGATCCACGACCTATTAGATCTAATGGTAACCCGTAGTCTATATAGAACAAGTTAATTAGACACATGTCTCCACTAGACCATTACTACTCTTGACCACCACTATCACTAACCACCAGTCCACCACCATTACCCCTGACCACCAAACCTCAAGATTCAAGAACAGAGAAGGACAATTGATCGATAGCTTTGGTTCACTTTATATAATGATATGCAATTAATTAATAATCACAAGATTATTTGATAAACATATGGAGATTTTAATAATTACTTGAACAATGAAGATTTTAAAAAGTATGTTTCGTACTTCTAGTAATGTCCATAATTTTAGTAATTAATTTTTTTCATTTGCGTATAACTTCAAAATCCGAGCATCTGTTGGGTATTATTTTGTTTTCCTCTCACATCCCTTGTTTTTCAATAACAATATAACTAAACTATTTTGTTGAAGAAATGAGAAAGTTGTGTCCACTTTATAAGGCTAAAGGACTACTCCTCTCATAATCATAACTCATATCGTTTTGAGGTGGAACCTCTTTGGTCTTGTAAAGTGGACAGTTGTGACGGGTGTGGCCCAAGCGCGTTTATTACTTTTTGTATAAAGTTAATAAATCTAAAATATATGTGTCGGTCAAAGTGTAACACTTAAAATATGAAGGATTGAAGGGAATTCTATTTTGTCTTTTTTATTTTTTTTTTTAATTATTTGGACTAATTCCCCATACTCATTTAAAAAAACTTATCAAACGATATTGCAATTGATGATCGAGCACGGAACATCCATACTTTGTTTATGTAATATCTAAATTTCTCTCCAAAATGTAGTAACTTGTTCGAGTCTCTCATAGTTTTAATCGAAAAGGTACATTTTGACAATTAAGTACTAACTATACTGATAGAGTATAAAACATATTCCTGGGCCTTAACCATCAGTTTAAGCTTTTAGTTGAGTTAGTCCTCTAACAGTCTAACATGGTATCAGAGCTAGCGTGACACAAAAGTCACGGGTTCGAATCTCATCCACCCCTCCTTCAAAGTGGAATTAATTCGCACCAGGTATGGGTGAGCTTGTGTTGCATCCACATTTCAAGCCCAAAGGGCCTTTCATGTGAGGGGGAGTGATAAAGTATAAAAACATATTCCTGGGCCTCAACCATCAGCTTAAACTTTTGGTTGATTTGGTCCTCTAACATATACTACTACCTTCTCCATTCCATATTAGTAGACTAGTAGAAGTTACTTGAACATTATATTATGTTATTTTAATAGTTTCTTGAACATAAATTCCTTAGCTCGCTTGTAAACTAAAAATTAACGGGATATTGTTATCAAATAATCAAACCATTTAATTTTCTCCAATTTTAATCCCACCAAAATTAGTCAAGAAATTCAAATAATCTTTTGGGAAAAATTAGCAAGATCGCTCAAGAAACTTAAAAACTCTAATCAAGCAATATGATTTAATAATATAGAGGAAAGAAAGAACAAAATAGAAAGGCTAAGAGATAGAGAATATCACGCATAATACGTTGCAAAAATCGAGCTTCATGAAATCACTAAAAGATGATGAAATCTATTAATCTACGAATGAAATATCTTATTAGTTGTTTTTATCACTAATGAGAGGATAATATGCAGAACAGATGATTAGTAAGTTAGTCCTCTACCGTAACACAATTTCGTACTGGGAGCTACACTTTAACTCTGTAGGATGATCTTCGCATCCAATAGCAATCTTGTAACCAGGTTTTACGCTTTATGATTGTTCCCTGTAAGGCAATCACATATCTTGGGTTGAGTTTAAGCGATTTGGGATTGCATAGCAGCAAACTTGTACTAAAAAATTTCCTTGGTTTAACTGTGGAATTCAGTCACATATATATATTCAGTACTATTATTCTTGCACGTGTTTGTTTCGCACTCATGATTCCAAATAAACAACCATTTTTTTTTTTTTTTGAATTTTATTTAAATATATCCTTCAAAAATCAAAACGGATCACGTTATCCTTTAAAAATTAAAGCTGAACACGTAGGGTTCGTTTGACATAGCTGTGGTTTTCTGTTTTTTGGCTTTTTGTTTTTTAAAAGTATATGTCACATAATGAATCAAAAATTATTTAAGCTTATTAAAACCATAATAATTTTGAAAACTGATAATAGAAAAGTGGAAAAACCTTTTTCTTGTTTTTAGTCCATCCAAGAAGAGAATTCCTAAATCCTAATGTAAGTTTATACTTGATTTGCAAATTGTATCATATATCATGAATAGTATGTTATGCTCCTTACATATTATACCAATTCTTGATTTTATTGTTGGTAAAATTGCTTTTACTTTTATGATATGACGCCCATGAAGTTGTTTAGGCTTAGTTTCCTAATCGTTGTAGGTTTGCTTTGTAATGAAATAGGAACAAACTTTATCTTGCCGCCATATAACCCTAATTTTATTATCTTGTCCAAAAAAAAAAAAAAAAAAAAGCGTAAATTTATCTTTATATGTATTTCCTTTTATATCTTAGGTAATCAGAGTACAACTAGAATTAGGATTTAATACTTTTATATATAAATATACGTTGTGTGAATAAGGAGAAGATTGAGAGCTTGAATTAATTTGACAATGGTTAATTGGAGTGATTTACCCGTTGATGTCCTTAGAGAAATAGTGTTGAAACTAGATTCTGCCCAAGACTTAGTCTTTTTCTCGGCTGTATGTCAATCATGGCAGTATGCGTATTCTACGGCCAAAAATAATTGGACTAGGACGATGCCGTGGTTGATGCTACCCGAAAACGCACAAAATAGCCCTAATTACCCTAGGATAATATACTGTCCTAATAAACAAAGGTGTTACCAATTACATCTCCCTCAAACTTATGGTGCTAGATGTTGGGGTTCATCGTGTGGTTGGATTGTCGTACTCGATCATAACCTAGAGCTGTACATGTTGAACCCGATAACTAAGTCTCATATTAGCCTACCCCCTCTTTCAAGCATGCCCAACGTATGTGTTGAAGATGAAGACGGCCCTGAGTTCTTACAAATATGTATCATAAAAAAGGCCGTTGTAATTGAAGCTGATGGTGAATACATTGTGATAACAACACCTGGTATCTTTTATCACAACGTACATTATGCAAGGCCTGGTGACCAAGAATGGACTTGGGTTTATTTACCCGATACTTTTGAAGGGAATGTGACAGATGTTACGCGTTGGGGTTCAAAATTGCTATTCATAAACGAGTTTGGAACAGTTGGATATTGTGAGATGAGTGCATTCTTAACTTCACAGCCTGTTACTCTAATGGACTATATACCTCGACCCTCATTTATGTCGAATTATATAGTACCATTGTCATTTAATTCCATTGAATTAAATCAAGTATACTTGTTGGAATCATTTGGTGAGCTTGTTATGGTAATCAGATACAGATTGGAGCTTTACGACAATGATCCTTGGGAATATCAAACGATAAATTTTAAGGTATACAAGTTCAACTTTGAGTCCAGAACTTGGGCACAAGTCTATGACTTGGGTGATGTTGCAATGTTCCTAGGGAGTAATACTTCGTTGTCGATTCGTGCATCGCGCATTCATAACTGCAGAAGGAACTGTATTTATTTCACCAATGATGAGTGGAAATTTCGGAATGGAAACCCTCTTATCTTTGGGGGTGACAAAGCTGACAATGGACTTTTCAACATATCAAATCAAGCATTTGAAACCATTTATAGAGGTCATGATAATCATTCTAAATTAAGCTTTTCTTTTTGGTTTATGCCCAAGTTTTAACTTAGGACGACTTCAATTATATCTTTTTTTGCATAATCAAACAATTTTGGTTGGCTGCATTACCTATATGGTTTAATTATGTCTAAATTATTCTGATTTTTTCAACTAATTTCAAACTAAACCAAAGTGACATATTAGCTTGGTAATCATGTTTAAATAACTTGAGGTACAACTAGATCTTTAGTTTCTTTAGCGCTTAAGCAAACGCCAAAGGCCTTATCCGAAGGATTCGAAGCAGTATTATTGATGATTCAATTGATTCTTATATAAGTGCAATACACCGTGAACCAACAAAATCGATCAATCGTCCTTCTCTTTGTACTTAATTGGAAAATGAAAAGATTTCTTTAAAAAAATCTACCTAATAAAACTCGGATTTTGTGAGAAACTAACTAATAAAAAAGGTGTTGTTAGAAATTACTTAGCAAAACTCGACACGATTTGTTGTGACGATATAGGCTACTTTGAGCATCGAGAGAAGATGGAACGATGGGGCGTGGGTGGAATTGAAAGGATTGCAACAAAAAAAATCAGTTGTGAATTTGTTGAAGAACGCATTAGGGAAAGATTGTGACGCTTTACATCTTTACCAATATAATTTGTGTAATATTTTCACTAAAGGTCCATGATTATCAGGTGCACGCATGTAATACACCTTTATATACGTAGTACTACAATTTGATTGTCTTGAAGTTGTGTACATGTTTTCATAAAGTACTAAGGATCTCGATTTTCCAATGAAACAATGTAATAATTTTCCAATCAAAATCAGAGAAGGACGATTGATCAATTTTGTTTGATTTGTTCACTTTGTATAATGATATGCACCGACTATGAATCAATTGAATCATATGGCAGTTTAGCAATATTAAATTTTGCTTCACGCAAAGCATTCATACAATATAAAGTATACTGAATGCAATTTAATATAAACTATAATAATATATATAACCTATAGATTATTTGCTCAAGAAATTAATCAAGATTACTGAATAAACTTTCATTATGCAAGTACATGTATACTGTAACATACACTAATGTGACTATTTTATAGAAATGGTAGTTAATCGAACAACTTAGACAAAATTACACAGATTAGTGAACAAAATTTGAAAGAAATTCAATTCAATAATAAGAAATGATTGCACTACTATATAAGAATCTCTAATTTACATTTTGAATGAAGAAACTAATAATTATGAGTCAGAAAAACACACAATTAAATGAGTCTTACACCAAAATTAAACAACCTACATTTATTCATAACAAGTAATTAATCTATCCTCCTTAGCGACTAACAGAGATGAACTGACCCAATACACTAATTCAACTGGACTTTGGTCTTAGTCATTTCCTTCGCATGGAAGTTTTCAAGTGAGAGTGTGATGAGAGTGTCTGAGTGAGGGAGAATTAGAAAAGGGAGACTCTCTTTCAAAAAAAAAAAAAAAGGGAGACTCATTGAATGTCCAAGTCAATGTGTGTGTCAATGTATCGCTGGTTTCCGCCCGACATAGATGTCGACTAACTTGGTTGATTAACGTCTAATTTGAATGATGATACGTGAAACTAAATCGTGCGGAGTATATAAATAGTGTACATGTAGGGTTGATTAACGTCTAATATAAATGATAGTACAATCAAATACTACAATTTAAATTTTAATGGTGTATGGTGAACATATTTGTACTCCTTAAAACCAGTATGGAACCTACCATAGAAATTGAATTTATCAGGCTTAATATGACAAAATAAAGAGTTAATTCCATAAACTATTGCATACAAACACTTCTACATATACTGCGAAATAATCTAAAAAATCTCACACAATCTTTGTGCAATGGAGACTCGTCTTAGGCATGAGTAATAATCGATGTTCGTTGCAAAGTTATAGTGGAACAATCAATAAATTTGTTACAATGTATTATAAACAACTAGGCTTTCAAAATTAGTGAAATACAACTACATTTATCAACATAAAAATAATAACATTATTATAATTTCAACCCCCCTCCCCCCCCCCCCCCCCCCCAAAAAAAAAAATAATACTCTTTTATTTTTGTGTAAGTATATAAAAATAGTATCTCTAATTATCAATTAAGTATAAATTATAATAATTGAAAATAAATAGTTTATTCATTACGACTGCTCCAATAAGTTCCATGTTTAGTTGGAAGTTTTCCATGAATATGCTATTTCCTCATTTATATTTTTTATTGTTAACCAAATAACCTTTTTTTTTTTCTTCTGATTTCCACTTTTCTTTTTTAATTTTTGCAACCAAACAAATTCTTAATAAAATGATCCGTTTGATTATGTTTTTGAATTATTCTTGAAATTTCACATGGGAAACAAAAATATCATTTGATTACTATTGTGGTAAATTGGTAATTGATATACTTAATGTGTTTTTTTGCCGGTCGTTTCATAACTTAGAATTACCATCTTACGAAATGCTTAGGATAAGAGCCAATTGAATTTAGTTTAACTGTGGAATTTAATCATATATATGCTGTAAAAATCTTCTTTTCTTGATATCCTTTGAAACTTTCACGCACGTTCTTCATAAAATCAAAGAAAAATAAACATTAGTACTACATAGAATTTCTAATGTAAGTTTATTCTTTATTTGCAAATTGTGTGGTATTTCATGATGAGTTATGCTCCGTGTATTACCGTATACATTATACCAAAACTTACCAAAACTCAGTTTCCTTATCGTTGTAAGAATGTAGGATTGGTTCCTTATAACATAAAAACAAACTTTCCCTCAAAAAAAAAAAAAAAAAAAAAAAAAAAAGAACAAACTTTATCTTATTTTATGTAAAATAAGTTTCCTAATTATCTTAGGTAATAGAGTACTATTAGAAATAGGATTGAATGCTTTTTATTTCAAAATAAAAGAGAGAGTTAGGATTTTATACTTTGTATATATAAATACACGTTGTGTGAATAAGGAGAAGATTGAGAGCTTGAGATTAATCCGACAATGGTTAATTGGAGTGATTTACCCGTTGATGTCCTTAGAGAAATAGTGTTGAAACTAGATTCTGCCCAAGACTTAGTCTTTTTCTCCGCTGTATGTCAATCATGGCAGTATGCGTATTCTACGGCCAAAAATAATTGGACTAGGACAATGCCATGGTTGATGCTACCCGAAAACGCACAAGATAGCCCTAATTACCCTAGGATAATATACTGTTCTAATAAACAAAGGTGTTACCAATCATAAATACTTGCGTGGACCTGGTCCACAATAATATTATTGTGAACCCGAGGTTTATACACACACAACTAACATTATATTGAACATAGTGACCCTTATTTTGAACATAGTAACCTTATTTTTAATATAATAACCTTTATTAAAAGTTGTATAACGTTTAATACTATTGTGAACTTCAAGTGCGACGTCATGACCCTAATTTTAACATAGTGACCTTTATTATTTATATTGACCATATAAAATATTTCATTAAAAAAATTAATCTCTTATAGCCTATATATTACCAAAATGACTTTTATTTTCAATATAGGATAGTGACCTTCATTTTATTATAGTGACTTTTTATTTTATTAATAAAACAACCACATTTTCTTCAATGTTAATGGTCCACAATAAATTAGTGTGAACCAGGTTTATTTAAGAATTTGTAGTTACCAATTACATCTCCCTCAAACTTATGGTAACATTTTCACTAAGGGTCCACGATTATCAGGTGAACGCATGTAATACACCTCTATTTTTTTATTTTAATTTTTTTATTAGTTTTTTCGAGCTTAGTTAACATGTTTTGACTTTTACATTGTTGATATACTATGTTTTGATTGTCTTGAACTTGTGTACATGTTTTCATCCAATTCTTTCGTCAAAATTCATCAGATTATTTCGTCAAAATTCATCAGATTATTCATCAAACATGATATTTCTCATAAAAGTCTTAATACTGAAACAACCTTCTTTTTATTCATAAATCTAATAAAAGAAGGTATTAAATTAACACTCCTTAACTAGTACTGTAACAAAGATGAAATGATCAAATTCTACCTTCAATCGTCACACTAAGTAACTCAACAACAATACTAACTGACTCAACTGCCTAACTAACTAACTGAACTAGTCAACAGCAATACTTAAACTGTAGATGTTTGTACCCAAAAAAAAGCAGAATTTGTCAAGAAAAAAGATCTCGTTCATGCTCCTCCAAATCTAACTTTTATCTAGCTTTGTTTCGAAAATGTAGTGACTTCTTATTACTTGTTTGAGTCTTTATTCCGTCTTAATATATATGATACTTGTTGCCGAAACATAAAACAGGGTATTCAAATGATCAAATGACCAAACCCAGATTTTCCAATTGATGAATTACCCAAATTACTCAATAATTTTTGGGCAAAATCATCAAGATTATTCATACATAAATTATAATTCAACACTAACACTATTTCGCACAATAATATGCTTAATGAATCGATTTAGAAAATTACACAGACTACGCAAGAAAATTGGAAGAAATTGTTTGATGCAGTACTGCAGTAACAATAAAGCCATAATTGAAAAATAACAAAATCTAAAATCTATATTATTTCATTAATTGTGAGTCCAACATTTAACTACTACATCAGTCTTAATATATACTGAAATTTAGCACTCCTAAACTTGTAACAAGGATGATCAAATATACTAATTGGACTGTAACTGTCACACTAATCAACTAACTCAATTGTAAAAATCAAATGTCATACTAGCTGTAAAAATCAAATGTTATCAAAATTTTACCAAGAAAACAGATCTTCGATGATAGAAGATGTGGTTGATGCTACTTTAAGCTCCTCATTGTCTTGACCGCCTCTACTCCGTGTCACTTTCTTGGCCCTCTTGCACTTCTTCTCCGCCAGGAGGTTGTTGGTCTCCTCCGCCAGGTTCTTGCTCATTTTCACCACCGCCAACGGCTTCTCCCGCACCACCAGCATCTTCGTCGTCTCCTCCGCCGACGGCTTCTCCCGCGCCACCAGCAGCAGGTCCAAGATTTCCATCGATTTCACCATTATGGATTAATTTGCAAGTCAGCGAGCAGTATACGGAATCTAGCTTGATATAAAGTCCACAAGAAGCACATTTGCCGTGAACAATGGAAGAATGCAGAGGTTTTGGTTTTATGAAGCAAACATTAAACAAATTACCATGATCGTGAACTTGAATATTAGAATCATCAAATAACTCATTCAAATTCTTGAAATCAGTCTTCTTGTAACTAAACCCACCATTCGGTCGAATTTTGTGGACTTTTAGTACCCTATGATCTTTGTGATATCCCTTCACCTCTGTTTCCGTCAATGAAGAACCCCCACAAGTAAAACAGAAGCGGTTGTGGTCTCCGCGATTTCTTTCGGAACTAAAGTTTGCGTTCACAAACTCAAAAATTTGTTGCATTTTTCTGAATTTTCTGGTTTTTTCTGTGTAAGAAGTTTGTTGATTTTGATACAAGTAATAGAAATGTTGTGATGGAATCAAAAGATTGAGGTTTTATTTATAGAAAACATGTAGAACAGAGGAAACTAAAACAGAGGAACACTTTCTTTCAAAAAAAAAAAAAAACAGAGGAACACTGCTGGGCCGATAATGCACCAACTGGGCCGTGCTTGGGCAGTTGGGCTGGTCCATTTGAGAAACCCATTTGAGAGAAGAAGAAACATTTTTTTTATTAAAAAAAAAAAGGTTTTTTTACATTATAACCCTCTAACTTTTCGTTTTCTACGATGTGCCCCACTTTTTGAGAAATCTACATTGTAACCTCAAAAAACATTTAGCTTCTATACGGTAACCTTGCTGTTAACAAATTCTGTTAGTGGAGCACGCTCACCACTTAATAATATTTTTTTTTATCGATTTGCGTGTTGGAAATAGTTCTGTGAAAAGTTTTAGGGGGCTATTTTGGCCCTAAAGAGTCCAAATTGAGCTTAGATTTGACAAAAAAATGACACAGATGTCTTGTTTTGTGTATTAAATACGTAAACACGCAAATCGAGACATTTCTTAATATGCAAAACGAGTCATTTGTGTTATTTTTTTGTTAAATCTAAGCTAAATTTGGCGGCTTTAGGAACAAAATAGCCCCCAAAACCATTAACGGAACCATTTCCAACACGCAAATCGATTAAAAAATATTATTAAGTGGTGAGTGGGCCCCAGTAACGGAATTAGTTAACGGCAAGATAACGGCAAGGTTACCATATAGAAGCTAAATGTATTTTATGGTTACAGTGTAAATTTCTCAAAAAAGGGGGCACATCGTAGAAAACGAAAAGTTAGAGGGTTATAGTGTAGAAAAACCCAAAAAAAAAATTGCTGGAATCTGGCCACTTTTGGCCGGAAATTTTCATTTATGGTGCTAAGTGCACCCAAGCTAATACTTCAGGGTGTTTTGGCTATGCCGCTTAGTTTAAGGTGCTGAGAGCACCCAAGCCATAATTAAGAGTGTTGAGGCCAATTTTGCCATTAAATGTTATAATATAGTTTTACTAGTTTTTATTAAAAAAAAAAAAAAAAAAAAAACATAAAATTGTTGGTCACAAAAAATTTAAAACAGTGTTTAATTGTTACAATTGAAAACAATGTTTAATTGAAAATTTTCATGGGATACAATTAATTGATCTAGACAACAAAACAAGGTACTTGAGGTACAACTAGATCTTCTGTTCCTTTAGCGTTTATGCAAACGCCAAAGGCCTTAACCGAAGGATTCGAAGCAGTAATATTGATGGACTCCATAGTGATGCCGGTACAAGCAATCGTGCTGCTACAATTTAGACTAATTGCTGCCGCACTTGCTGATGTTCCTTGGAACCCTTTATAGGAAATGCCTTCAATCACCACAGCTGACTTCTTTAGTATGGTCATGTCACGGTGTTATGAACATAAGACATGTAGAAAGACAGCAAATAAGTTAATCAATTGTACAACTTTGTTATGTGTATTAGAGGTTTATTTGATCAACCTCGAGTTTTTGATCACATATATTTACCTGAGTTGCACAAGTTTGACCAGGATTGCAGTAATATTGGTCAATAATAATCGGGTTTTCTACATTTATCAGAGGAATATTTTCAAAAGAGATGTTTCTTGCATAACCTGATCCACCCTATGTAGTGAAAAATTAAAATAAAACTGCATTAGTATAAGAACATTTTAAGAAAGAGGCATTCGAAGTGAACTAATAATCGAATTTTCTTGTCTAAATTATGCTGTTAATAACCTGCCATGTTTTGATTCTAGCGCCGTTTGTGCTTCCATTAAAAGTGCAATTTCTTACATGAATTTGTTCTACTTGAGCCATTTCTCCATCTCTTCCCAAGCTTCCAACACTGTACAAAAAGACACGACAATATATGTACGTGTGCTTCTTAGCTTGTATATATAATCCAGACTTAGAATTCGAGCAAATTTTAAAATGTACTAAGATTGACAGACCTTATACCGTGGCCTGGTCCACAAGTTATTCCTGTTATGTTAAGCTGGGATGATCCTGATCCAATTGCTATACAATCATCACCTAGTCATATAATTCAAACAAATTCGCCGCATTAGTAACATTAAAATAAAAAATGAGTTTGTAACACATGACAATCATGACTGATCAAGATAAAACATACCTGTTTCGATAATGGAATCACTAATCTGAACTTGAGTCGAAGAACTAATATCGATTCCATCTGTGTTGGGGCTGTTTTCCGGAGCTACTATATGAAGATTTGAGATAGTTGCATTGTTGCAACTAACAATTGATATATGTCCATTGGGACTGTCTACATGTGTTAGGTCTTTTAATTGAAGACCATTGCAACTTAACAATTGTAGAGCCTGTAAATATTGAACCATAAAGACTTCAAAAATCAAAGCTAGGCTAACAGCACGTGTGCACACACACACATAACACATAAAAAAAATAATAAAAAATAAAATAAAAATAACAACTTATATACTACTCCGTAATACATTTAATTAATTCGAATTACCTTGGGACGTGCACATACATTGCTCTGTAATGAAAATTTTATTTAGTTAGTTAATGTACGTATGGGATTAACAAATGTGTGCATGAACGTATTAAGTACGGATTATAAATTATGAAATTAATTATAGTATTGAAGCATACAGTAGAGTTGGTGTCAAAATTATTATCACCAAGGGAAATATTTGCATTGTGCCACCAATTCGCGCCTTTGCCATTAATCTCTCCTGATCCATCTAAAATGAGGTTGTCAATGCCTGAAAATCTTATCCAAGTATTATCTGTACAATTCTTCCAAGTATCAGGATTTTCGGGTGCCACGAGTTTTCCTTGGATCTGTTAATAATTAAGGATGATAAGTACTAGCAGTACTTAATTAGCTATACCATGCATGAACTTATTAGAGTGATCACAAATATGATTTGTATCAATGATATGCGACATCATTAATATAATTAAGGATACGACATAAATTCATAAAGATATATATATTCATGATTTAAGCAGCATATAATAAGACTAACCTGAACATGAATGCTGCTTGAATTGCAAGGACCTTGGAAAGAAACTGGAGTTAATAAGAACGGTCCTACCGGTACCGTAAGAGTTGGAGTTCCCCCTGTAATAGCACACACAGCTTCCCATGCTTTTGAAAATGCCTTAAAAATTCGAACATACACCAAATTAATAAGTCATGTATGTCAATTATTACTTACGTTACTTTTTAGTTCTACTTAGTTACTATTCATGTGATCAAAGTAAAAAAAAAAAAAAAAAAAAAAAGTGCAACCATAGTATTGTACAAGAAATCTATTTATCATCTCAAGATCATGTTAGACGACGATTTCATTTCAATTTTCGTTCTTTTTATTACTTTTCTTTTTTATTTTTATTTTTATATTCTTATCAATGGTGGAAGACCAATGCAAGTAGTATAAATTATATTCTTTCCATGAGTCGAGTTACAAATCTTTTACCTACATATATTCTTACATTACAAAATACGCACATACGAAGTAGTAAATTTGTAACGATGACTAGTTACTATAATAAACCTATGCGAAATTGCGAACATAATTAAAAAATTGTGCAAAATTTCTAGTTAAGCTCAAACTATATATGACAACTTCAGATTTTCACAGTAATTTGCCATCAAAAACTATAAATTGAGGAAACATTTTAATAAATTGAAGTGAAAATTAGTAATCAACCAAAAATAATTTTATTGTATATTTTCAAATCAATTTGGTTCCGGACTTATAATATAATGTAAATGTCGAATTAAAATGAATCAAAGGTTGGAATAAGGAAGTTACGAGACTATCGTCTTTTATGCCATCGCCGACGGCTCCATAATCTAGCACGCTAATATTATTCGATGGCGATGCAAGAGGACTACCATTTTGCATACGGATGCCCGAAGCATGCTGGAAGACGGAAACATGAAGAAGAACATACACCACAATTAACAAGGAATTGCCCTGCATTTTTAAAAACAACAAAATAGTACGTTAGTACATTGATCTCATGCTCATTGAATTAAATAATACGGAGTACATTTTATTCGACGACATTGAATAGCACCAAAAAAATATGTATCGTAATATACAAATAACATTAGATTTTAAATGTAGATTATGTCTTACCATTTGAGTTGATCGAACACACTGTTTGACAAACTACGACTATTATTTAGAGCTTGCTTTAACATACATGTAAATATTTAATAGTCAGGTATTCACTAAGACAGTGTAAAATTTTATGGCACGAGTCTACAATGTTTTTTTTTTTTTATTTATTTTTTTTATTATTATTATTATTTTTTTTTATACTGCTAGATGACTAATGAGCGTTTCATAGTAGGAAAGTAAATTTTGTTTTTATCTTGAAATTTAAGGCTATATCAATTGTAGAATATCCTTTCAGATTGTGTTCTTGGGGATATATTAATAACTAAGGTATAAGACAAAATTGGGTGCACTGATAAATCAAATAACCAGTAACATCAGCCGTGAAATGGGAAAAAGAAACCAATAGCTTAGGAGTTTTTTGAATTTATTAAAATAATATATGTTCAACCCAAAAATAAATTCGATACTTGTAATATTTTATTAAATAAAAATTGATACTTGCTATAATTTGAATTTTCTCATGTGCTAAATAATTTGCTTCATTTTATTTTGAGCAAAATAATTAGCTTCATCATAAAAATATATGCAAATTAAAGACAATTGTTATTCATACCATATTTCTTACGGTGTTCCATCCTCCATTTCTCCATAAGTGATTGTTATGCTTTTTCTTAAAAAATGGCGGCTTTTTGTTTTAATTCTTTCAAAATTTGTATTTTTTAATAGTTAATTTTTTATTTGATTGATTGAATAATTGATTTACATGGATTGAATTTTCCATTTAAACTTTGATTGAAATTCCGCTTACTTTATTTGGTTCTTAAACCCCTTTTTCCCGCATCTTTTCTATTTTTGGCTCTTTTCTGCATCTAATAACATGCATTATTGTACATGCGTTCCAAGCTTTTTTCAAAAGTCCAAAGCGGTATTTAGGGTTTATATAATTTAGACACAAAAAAATCTTGGGAGTTACTTAGTATTTTTTTTTTACTAGAACGTAGAGTATAATATATTAATATATTTAAAATAAAATAGAACTTAAATTAATTAATATGCCAACCTAACTTTTGAAACTCAAAGTACCAAACAAAATTTATTTATTAACCTAAAAGAACATGAAATTGAGAGCATAGAAGAGATATACACGATATTTACATGCTATTAATGGACATAATTAGTATACTACCAAATGTCTAACATCAAATTATCAAAACTTGAAAGAAATTTTTAAAAACCAATATTATTGGTAAGACATATTACCTTCGATGTGGATGATAGGAATAAATGAAACTGTATTATTACCTGCATAAAATGAATTTTGTAAATTATAAAGTAAATAAAAATTGTAATATAGGCACATACTCAACATTAAGCCAATACAAAAAGCTAAAAGGAAGGAAAAAAAAAAGGTACCAAAAGCAAACTTAAGGCATGCATAGCTTTTATTCGATATATTTGTATGAATTAGGAGAACAAAGGTATGAGATTAATAGGTGATAATTTTTAATTCTTTTTATGTTACATAATCAAATACTCCGTACTTTGTAGTACTCTATAGTCTATACAACTATTAATTACTACGTACTTGATAGTATTGAATCTAATTAAGGAAATAAATATCGAAGGAGTTAATTACCATTAGTATGATTAATTTCCTGCAAATTAGCTTGTAGACTAAAGAGTTACATTGTAGAAAGTATTAAATAGGGAGGTTTTAAGCCTATCAAAATTAGTTTACTATACATTAGGGAGGTTAGCTCGCTATATGAAGAGCTTTTCAAGTAGCATAAACCTTACTCAATGTGCGGCCTTACATGTCAAAATAGCATGTAGTGAATTTGGTTTTAATAACAGTAGTATAGTACTCCCTCCGTCCCTTAATACAATGCCTCTTTATCTTTATTATGTGAGGAATAAATGCTCAAAAGAGGTATTGTATTAAGGGACGGAGGAAGTACTAGTGAGTGGCTAACCTCCTGAGTGATGCCTGGATCGGAGTTGTGATTCTCATCGTAATTTCAAAATTCTTAAAAATTTGGGAATAAAAATAACTTAGTATTAATATATAATTTATTTAATAAATTTATCAAGGTAAGAGAATGTCTACATTATAACTTGCTTGTTATTATAGCTATAAAAGTGTTAGAGAAATATAACTACATGTCAAACCTTTTACAAAATTACATTAATAAGACTTTATTACTAGTTTATTTCATCTTGAAGCAAAAACCATTAATGTCATACTGAAATGCTTGTTTAATTCTCACATTTCATTTAAATAGTTGCATGTTCTAATTAAGATCTTTTCCTTATGACAACAACGTTTATTTTTAAAATTGGAGGGTTAACGTAAAGCGCATGCAATTTCTTATGAACGCTTTTTATTATATATATTAGTATAGAATATAGATATGAAAAGATAGATACATTATTATTGCTTACCCGACTCATTGTGTTATTTCCAATTGCATATCTTCTTCTACTTGAAGAATTTAATCTTGGTTCATGTATTATGCAGCACATAATACAAAATTGGTAAAGATAGAAGAATTTAATCTTGGTTCATGTATTTCTCATAAAAACATTTAATTAAAAAAATCTTGGTTCATGCATGAAGTTTCAACCTCAAATAGTCAAATGTATCAATGCTATATGTAGTTTTTAGACCTACAAATAAGCATTAAATATCTTTCTTTAATTGATATTCCATATAATTAATAAATGTATTTCATTATACTTCCTTCTTTAGATTGCCCTTAGGGCTACATATAGCAAATTTTATACATTAAAAGGGAAGAAAACCAAAACTTAGCTTTTACCATATGATTCATGTTTGATTTAGTGACCAAAATTAGTAGTATAAGTTATATTAGGACTACTAATTAATCTATAATCTGCACATAATCATCAGCTTAAAGTGAAATGAATAATTCGTTCAGATCATACAATTAAAAATGTATCAATACTGATATAATTCTTGTAATTGGAGTATATATAAAGATGTAATCAACTAGTAATAAGTAAAATAATCATAAGGGAAAACCTTAATACATTGTCAATACAATTCTTTGTGTCTACTTGTTTTTGCTAAGTATGGTGAGTTAATTCTTGCATATATATGATCTATTTAGCTTAACTTTTTCTTTGTTGATATTGCTTAATAATGAATTGTTGCGTGCTTGTTTTAGTTTTCTTTGTTTTTTACTTTTTTTATAGGTCATATGTTTAGTTCTAGGTCGACTTAATAATGTCTTATTTATACAAGTATAATTTTTGTGTAATTTGTGACTCGTATGAATAACAAAATACTTAATTTATTGATGAATGTAATATAATATTGTTGGATTATAAATTAAATCTCTTTATTTGATATAATATTCTTTGATTTCAGGGTATTCCAATCATTTTGGCAGTTTCTTGCCTAGCATTCCTCAGTTTAAGCCACACTACAATGGCACAATCAGTTATTGCACCAAAAACACCACAAGGGGAAAATGATGTTAATGTTTTGGATTATGGTGCCGTTGGTGATGGCAAAACTGATGATTCTAAAGTAAAGTCTCTCATCTATTTTTTATTTTATTTTCATAATCATACTCCATGTACGTATGTACAAGTATATGCTATGTGTACACGTAATTTCATATATTTAGTACAAGGATATGTGTTTTATGGGACACGATCAACTATTTAATTAATCACCCTAAATCAATAACTATTTAAGGTACAATTACCACTGTGCACAGATCACCAAAACCACGCACTATATACAACTTAAGGCCAAAAATTGTGTTTCAAAATTTCAATGAATTCAAGATTAATTATGATTACAATTTTATTAATCTTGTACGATATATATGAGGATACCAAATCAATTTATGAATTATTTTGGTGTTTTGAAGGCTTTTCTTAAAGCATGGGCAGATGTATGTGGAACTAGCGGAGAAAGTCAAGTTTTGATAGTGCCAGAAGGAAAAGAATTTCTATTAAGGCCGTTGACATTTTCAGGTCCATGTAAATCGTCAAATATCAAGATTTCGGTACATTTATTTTCCTACCTAATATAAATATAACAATTTAATTTGACTTTTGAGACATATATCTACATATGAATAATACGAGTAATACTTTGATGCATAAATGGTTGAATATACTTATTTCTCCAAATTAAGGTACTAGGAAATCTGGTAGCACCCAACACTACGGATTTATGGACCAAATGCGAAGAAAATTCGTGGATTCTTTTTAAAAATGTGCAAGGTCTCAAAATCATTGGATCGGGCACAATCGACGGCCAAGGATCACTATGGTGGAATAAACCAGTCATTGTTTGTACACTTTAACTACTTAACTCATTTTTTTCCCCTTCTTTTTAACAAAAATCCCAAATTTGATTGCATCAATTAACATGATTTCTATTATTTTCTTTCATGTTTCAGACTAATGGTTGCACTCAGCCTACGGTACAATTTTTAACTTTATTTTTACTCTTGTCGTACATAGTACGAGTACATAGTATTAGTTTTAATCATCGAATTGAAGCAATTTAATTTATATACATGTATCAAATTTTACTCTTTTTTAATTTTTTTTTTATTTTTTTATTTTTTTTTTAACAGGCATTAAGATTTCATAGTTGCAATGGGCTCCGACTTAGAGGCTTAACACATTTGAATAGTGGCAAACAACATATAAGTATAACTAATGCAAAATTTGTGGAATTATCTCGCCTAAAGATAATAGCTCCGGGGGATAGTCCCAACACAGATGGAATTAACATTTCTAATGTTACTAATGTTTATATTCATCACACCATCATTGGGACAGGTAATATAATTTTTTTCATACTCGTACTATGTAAAGTGTTTTTATATTGATTTCAAATTTTGTGTTGATTTGTTTTTTTAATTGAAATGTCATTATGTAGGTGACGATTGCATTGCAATAAAGGGTGAATCATTTTTGGTCAATATTACAAGGGTTACATGTGGGCCAGGTCATGGCATAAGGTATGTATCAGTCAATTTACAAATTTTAATTCAGAATTTATGAGGATTTAATTAAATTAATTTCAGGATTTATTTCTACGTTTTGGAATTTCATAACAAATTCTTCAATTGTTTCTTTGACTTTAGGAATAGGAGTATGAACATAACTAATGCTAATTATAGAGAGAAAAAAAAAAACGTTTTAGAAAATCAATTATTCCAATTTATCAATATCACACATGCCCTATGGTATATTATATTACTCGTACAACTTTAATTTTGTTATTTTAATACAAATGTTCGAAATTGGATGTTAATTACTTCTTAAAAAAAACTTGCATATAGTATTGGAAGCTTAGGAAACGACGGAGACAATGATGTAGTAGAGCAGGTACTTGTGAAAGACTGTACATTCAACGGATCAACAAATGGAGCCAGGATTAAGACGTACCAGGTGATTAAGCTCAATTTTATTATCACGTGTATGTAGTTATTGATCTCATAAGATAATCGATAAATAATCTTATTATTTTTTGGTTTAAACTTTACATGAAGCACAAGGACATTACAAATACATACTGAATCCTTTTATAAGATTTTGTAACGACATATTCTTAATTTGCAGGGAGGAATAGGACATGTAAGTGGCGTCACTTTCGAAAGAATAAACCTCATTAACACTACAAACCCTATAATCATCGATCAATTCTATTGTATTAACCGGGATTCATGCCCAATTACAGTAAGTATTTGTACATAATTTTTGCTTTCTATTAGTTTAAATTTTGACATTAAAAAAAAAAAAAAAAAAAAAAAAAAAAAAACAATCTCCATTTCATATCGTTGCAAATAATATTTCACATTGTTAGCTTAATATTGTTGCTATATTTTTCTGAAGAAACGTGCGGTGCAAGTAAGCAACGTGACCTTCCGTAAGTTCCAAGGTACCTCAGCAAACTCAGAAGCAATATCACTACGTTGCAGCGCAAGTGTGGCATGCACAAACATAGAACTCGAAAAAATCAAAATAACACCCTTTAAAGATGGATTAAACCTCACTACAAAGTGTGAAAATGTTCGTGGAACAATTTTGCCTCCTGTAACACCAGATCTTAGTACTTGTTTTTCCAAATGATCCACTAGTTTGCGTTGTTGGTTGTATATGTTTGTGTTAGTTTCTCATCAATTTCTATTGATTCTAATAACACATTTCTCCATTTGTATTCAGTCCAGTAGTCCACATACATTTGTGTTATGGTTGTGAGATCAATCTTATACTACGTATATGTGATTCACTTTAAATTCGAATCGTGTTATGGTTGTGAGATCAATCTTATATATGTGATTCACTTTTGTGTTATGGTTGTGAGATCAATCTTATATATGTGATTCACTTTGAATTCGAATCTTAATCTGTGATCAATTCGCTTTGCCTATTCCAAACAACTTATTTTCACAAGTATTAAACACCATAAAGAGGGTCAATCTTTTTTTTTTTTTTTTTGTTTTTATTTCGTTTTTTTTTTAAAAAAAATCTCACTTACATATTATTGTTTTGAAGAAATTAAGTACAACACTAAAAACAAAAGGGAGTAAGTTTTAGTGAAAGGAATTGGCCAATTGGGCCTAATTTACTGGGTGCAATACCCTTGTTGGGTTGGACCGAATAGTACGACACTTTGCTATATTTATATTATAGTATTTGCTTCTCATTTTGTTTACTTTCAGCCCAAAAGATAAAGCTCTCACTTCGAGTATTTCGACCCTATTGTTAGCTGATTTGTCTATTGTTCTACTATAATTAGGGTTGTGCAAAGCCATTTGAAAATCTGATCCAAAAATTAGGATATGAATTAGAATTGATATGATATGAGTTGTGCACCTATTAACTAATATGAATGGGTCAAAAAAAAAAAAAAAAAAAAAAAAAAAAACTAATATGAAACTTTAACGTACTATAAGTACAATTATGATACATCAATATAAAATTTTGGGTACTCAATTCGACAATTATCAATATATCCGATATTATTTGTTTAATACTCCGTACTAATTAGGTTAAACAACACCTATTTTGGAAGCTTTTTCTTTTTTCTTTATTTTTTTCCCTTCAATTATCTAAAACTTTGAGATGGGTGTTGACTGTTGAGGTTGGTGTGACCAAAATTTCTACATTTTCTGTAATTCCACAAAAATATTCTTATTTCTAGCCTCATGGCTATTAAAATAATATTTAGAGTTGAAACTTTATAGTCTTCAAAAGTTCTTTAATGACTTTCTTAAGCATCATAATAACCTAATCTCTGACAAGAGGTCCGCATATGACTTCTTTAAGCAACAGTATAACCTAATCTCTAAGAAAGTTATTACAGGATAATCAAGTAAACTAGTAAAGTTAAACGTGCTATACCTTTTGATCATCAATTAGGAAAAAGAATTATTCTCCTCCGGTACTTCCTCCATTTCTCTAGAGCTGTCATGTTTCTTCAATCACATTTGTCAGTAAAATTATCGATAAGTTCAATTATACAAGGAAATTTTGACAATTACCACCTTCTGTTATGTCCATTTTAGCAATTACCACCTTCTATTTTTTTTTTTTAAAATTACTACCTTCTATTTTCAAAAACATCAAAAATTACCACCTTCTTGCCCCCCAACTACCACGTGACGTCATTTTGGGTCCATTCTTTCCTTTATCTCCCTATTTCCCTCACATTTCTCATTCCTATTTGGATTCTCATCTCCCCTTTCACTTTTTTTTTCCTCCAAACCACCAATAATTGTTCAACAATTTTGATTTGGAGGAGTGAATTGAAGTGTTTTTTGATTGTTTGGGGGAAAAAAGTGAGAGGGGGGATGAGAATCGAGTTAAGAATGAGAAATGTGAAAGAAATAGGGAGGAAAGGGAAAGAATGAGCCCAAAATGAAGTCTGGAAGTTGGGAGGCAAGAAGGTGGTAACTTTTGATGTTTTTGAAAATAGAAGGTGGTAATTTTCAAAATAAAAAATAGAAGGTGGTAATTGCTAAAATGAACATAATAGAAGGTGGTAATTGTCAAAATTTCCATTATACAATTATAAGTTGATATTTTGAAATTATATTTATATATCGAGATAAATTAATAAGATCACACATATACTGTATTAATTTTTTGTTAAATGATGACATCTAGAAGAAATGAAAGACGTATTCTTTATAAAATTGATATTTAACTTAAGGGTGAGACTAATTAAATTGAAATTTAATCTAAGGGTGAGACAAATAATGGAACTTTTGACTTTGGAGTGTTGAACAAATACAAGTACAAATTAATGATATCTATGTATGTGATGACCTTGACATCAAATCAACTGTTAGTCAAATATGCATTAAAAAATTAATCGATAGATGTTGATTGAATAATTTATTAGTTTAGAGATGTGATTTTTTGAAGTTTCTTCTAACCTTGTGTACATTAAGTTGCCGGCGAAGTTCCTATCAAAAGAAAAGAAAAAGGAGGGAGGTTTAGAAATTAGGTAGGGAAAAGATCAAATGTGATTAATAAGTCTACATTAAGCATAAACACAAATATAATAACTGTTAGTCCGGCCTATTTATGCTTAGCTTATTATATGTTAAAGCATATGAATTAAAAACAAATGCTATTAGATTTCGAAGAATCACTAGGAACAATGACATAGTAGAACGGTAAAAAATTTTAATTTCGTTCAAAGGTACCACTCGCCTTAAAACTTTACCATGCAAGGTAATAAGGCAATAATCATATGATCAAAATGCTTCTAGATTGTAGGGAAAGTGTCATGAGGCAGTGTTCATTCAATGAAATTACCAAAATATCCTCGCTCTCAAAGTTCAACGATGAACTAGTTTTCTATTTAGCCTATTCCAAGTAAAGTAAGGAATAATACAGAAAATCTTGTACGAATTATATAAGACATGCATCACCTAATACTTCGTACTAAAACATATTAACATATAAACTGTTGAAGAATTCGATTAGTTATTAATTTATATAATAATCATTGTTAGCCTGAAACAATGTTGGAAAAACAGCAAAATGGAGACTTTCAATTAGTGTGCGTGGACCACTTTGTTTAAGAATATTTTACTGCTTAGGAAGTATACATGTAAACACCATTAAGGATGATTAAAAACAATTTCATAAGACAGGACAAACACTAAGAATATTCTTAAATTAAGGTATTTTTGCTCTGAAATAGCATTTTTTTGGGGGGTTTGATGTTCCAATTCTAATATAATTGGAATTGAATACTAAAAACGGACTTGTTGAGAGTATAATTCATCTAAGTAAAGAGGAATGAATTATACTTAATATCCTACACTACTAGAAATTTGCACAACGTTCATCCTAAGGGTATATTGTAGAACTCATATACGAGTATTAAATACTTCGTCACCTATAAATATAGTATGTGTGTAAAGACTAAGCAAATTAGTTTTTCTCAACTGTTAGATAATTCTCCTAAGGCCAGTCCGCCAGTGTAATTTTAATTACTTGTTGGCCCCCAAAGCATTATATTAGGGTCTCAAATCATCAAAATTAAGTTTCATGTGCAGGAAATTAATTAAATTAAATAGCCCTTAGAGGCTTAGATTTTGTCTTAGAATCGTTGTATAATGTTAACTAGACCAATTATTAATTTTCGCTAGAGAAATGAAGATAAGTATAGGATTAAAAAAATAATAATGTGATTACTGGAATTTGAAAGCACTGTTAATGGTGATTGTGCGATGTAAATCACTAATGAAAAAGGTACTTTTGCATTCAAAATTCAGAAATTACTCTGCACTTAAGAGTTTAAAACGTGATTACAAGACTTTAATTATACCTTCCACTATAGCTACAAGTGCTGAAAAAAATGTTACTTAAGATTCATGTAAAACCCATATTTGTTATACTGTCATATTCATTTGTCAACTTAAATCCTTATTTCTGTGTCTAAAAAAAAAACTTAATCCTTATTCCAAAGGATTTTTTCTATAACATAGAATACCTTATACAGTTATACGACCTAGCTTTTGCACTATTTTCTTAATTCTTACTCCATCTGTTCCTATGTTTTATAGCCCTGTTGTGTCAAATTCATTATTTATTTGAAAATTTTGATCACAGATCCTCACTAATTTTAAAGCGTATTTTGTTAAGATAATATATTGTACACATGTGACTATGTGAGTTACTCGTATCTCACTATATCAGAATTGGAGGAAAAAGCTCTACAAGCTTGAATACCTAGTAGATTTTGGGATAAAATTTCACAATAGCTTGTAACTTGTCCAATCCCCCAAAGTTATAATTAGCCTTTAGTCATACTTTATTATTTTTTTTTTGAAAGATATATTAGCTAGGCCAAACTAGTTACTCCATAACATTCACATGAGAACCTATTATGTACACCCGGAATCATTTACTCATTTGTTGATTAAATGAAAAAATGACCTCGGGTGTACGGTACACCCGAGTGCATATAACAAATTCTACATTCTCATCTTCTAATCATAATCTAAAAGTAGTCATTTGCAAATTGCAATTGCAGTTGCAGCATTGTATGACGAGTTAAATTTCCTAATCTTGAGCTGAAGTGCATTTAATTGGGCTACTATTCCTTTCTCCCAAGTCTCCCATTGGTGGTCGCGCCTTTTGTGGCCCACACTCATGGCAAAATTATGTTTTTGCGATCTTCTCTGCTTCCAAAATGGCATCCATCAATTATTATATTACTCGTATTTTTTTTCAAGAAGGATATTTGTATACTTTTCTTTTATACTCCTACTTCTTACAAGTACTGTATCATTCAATTTCTTGTTAAAAAAAAAAAGGTATCATTCAACTTTATATTACTTTCGTTTCATAGTACAGTAATATTTATAATAAAAAATAGGTATGTCACAAATAATACGAGTACCTCTTTGTTACAACTTACAAATAATATAAAATAGAGATAATACTTAATCACATACTTAATTATGTATTTCGTACTTACAGAATTGTAGTAAAGATAAATAGTAATTTTTTTTTTTTTTTTTTTTTTTTTTTGAAAGAAGATAAATAGTAAATTGATGCTACACAAATATTTTCTCATTATTTATACAAATTTTCACACTAGTATACGAACTTATACAACATAATTCCATTAATGGATATTTTTTTCTTCTTCTTTTTCGGGTGTGTGTACGTAAACTTATTCTTTAAGAAAAGTCTCTTAAATAGATAAATACCAAAAGCTTTCAAAACTTAATTTCTGATTTTCTGTAGCTCAAGCTAAGGACCACCAAAGAATAAAAACAAATTAAAGAAGTTCAATTCAACATTAGTTTACCAAGGAAAGAAATCAAAGAATATTAGTGGAAGGTATTAGAGCAGGGCCCTTAATTCTCCAAGGGGTTGTTATTTGTCGCTCCCATTTTACCGGGTAACGCTCCCCTTTTTTCTTGAAATTCCAATTTTACCCCTAATATATAAATACGGTTTTTCCTTCCCAACCAACATTTCTCACAACAATAATATCAACATATTAATAATAATAATAATAATAATAATAATAATATTAATAATAATAATAATAATTAAACATATTACTAATAATCATATTAATACAACAAAATTACATTAATTATCAAATACTAAATCACAACAATAATCACAAGACATATGTTGATAAACGTACTTAACAATTTAAAAAAAAAAAAAAAAAAAAAAAAAAAAAAAAAAATTGGGACATCCGCCTAAAATTTCCGGATGTCCTTAGGTACATCCGCCTAAAATTTCCGGATGTGCCTAGGTACATCCGCCTGAAATTTCCGGATGTACCATGGAACATCCGGATTTTTTAGGCGGATCCCAACTTCCGCTTGAAATTTCCGGATGTTCCATGGTACATCCGGAAATTTTAGGCGGATGTCCTACTTACCGAAAATAAAAAAAAAAAAATACTTACAGAATGATCCGACGCATTCTCCGGCGTACGTATGTTCCACTCGCCGTCCATGACCCAAGACCCGTCGGAAAATTTAACGATTTTTGAAAATAGAAATTTTAGGTGGTCGTGGGGACCGATTTGGTTGCAAGGTCGTGGGGACCGATTTTGGGAAGCTCGGGACAACAATGTCGTGAAGTAAGGGTACCATTTCATGTATGGTGTCCAAATGGGAACAAGTTCATTTTTATAACCCATATTGCATAAAGGGCATAGTGGTAATTTCAAGAAAAAAAGGGAGCGTTACCTGGTAAAATGGGAGCGACAAATAGCAGTTGAGTTCTCCAATAGGTTATTGCGGTGCTACGGAGTACTCGTATTAATTTGTGGCAGAACAAGTCAACAATTTATCTAGTTTTTTGTGGGAATAAATAAAATCATAGAATTAGAGCTTTTTTACTTTGACTTATTTTCCATTCTTTTATACGAGTACAATCACTCGCTTATTTGTCTAAACCACTACCTCACAATATTTGATATTTCTATCCTATACGGAGTAATTTCAATTTATACATCTAGTCTTCCAGACTAATTCATCTAATTTACTCCACTCGTTTCATAATATAATATCCACAATTTATACTAGGCGTCCAAAATTGTTGTACTTATCATGAATCATATAATAATAGCGTTGCATATGTAAATTAATCATAAACCATGCCGATGATGCTAATACAATACTTCGTATCATACGTAGTAATAGTTATAGAAAGGTATAGTACTCCGTATTATCAAAGTGCCAAGATCTAATATGCTAATGGTTAGCTGGTTGAATACACCCATATAATACTATCCATTACAACTAATTATCACTAAAAAAAAGTAGATAATAAGTGTGCGACAAAGTAATGAATCCAAACTCGATCTATTTTGTCATAACATATTCGAGTATCATATTCTTCCAACTATCCACAACTATGCAAACAACCCCCCCCCCCCCCCCCCCCCCCCCCCAATCTGAACATTTGGAATAAGGAAATTTGATTTCAACTTCCAATTATTTAATGGATACTGTCAATCTGGTCCCTGATGTCTCTTACAAGATAATTAATAAGATGACCAAGACTTAATAACTTTCTGTGGTACTCTCATGAGTCTCATCTACTTTACTCCAATATTACCCAGCAAATTTTCCTTTTTGAATGCAACACTGTTATTAGACAAGATTTGATTTCAAATCTTTATTATATTCCGTATAACACTTAAATCACTAATTTTTATATGTGGCTGGCCACATGGTGTGGCCAGTCCGTTTCATATAACGGACTCCGTTATACCAAACGGGTCCGTTATTTTAAATTAAAAAAAAAAACGTGTCTTTTTTTTTTTTTCATTTTATTACATCAAAAGGTTCTTCTTTTCCAAAGTTTTCTCATTTTCTCTGTTCCATTTTCTCTCTCCTCAAACTGTTCTTCTTCCATTTTCTCTCTCCTCAAATTCTTTCTCCTCTAAATTGTTCTTTTCATTGATAATGACTAAAATCAAGATAATCTTCCCTAAGGGAAAGAAAGGATCGACATATACGCTGAACTCTCCTACTTCTAATATAAATCAAACCCTAATTTTAGTAATTTTTCGATTTTCCTGTCATCTATGCTCTGCAATTTGAACAAGCATCGAGAGATTGTTTTTGGTGGTGTGAAAGAATTCGTGAGTAGAAATCAAGCAATTTATGAAGAATTTCTAGAGAATGAAAAGAAAAAAAAAAAGGCAGATGAAATGGAGGCTGCTAAGAAGATGCTGGAGGAGCTTGCTAATGTAGAAGATACAACAATAGTTACTTTTTTCATCATGTAGGGATTACTTTTTAAAATTACAGTGTACTTATTTTAGGGGTTACTCGTTGGTTTTATAGGGAGGGGTTACTTGTTGATTTTACAAGGGTTGTTTGTAAAGTTTTAGGGGGTTACTTGTTACTCATAGTTTATTAGGAGTTACTTGTTAGTTTAATTTTACAGAATTTGTTGTTAAGTTAGAGGGGTTACTTGTTAATTTTTGTTAAGTTTCAGGTGTTAGTTACTTGTTAGTTTTATAGGGGTTACTTGTTATTTTTAGGGGTTACTTGTTAATTTTTGTTAGGGTTACTTGTTTATTTTAGTGGTTACTTGTTAGTTTAACAGGGGTTACTTGTTAATTTTTGTTAGGATTACTTGTTTATTTTCGGGGTTACTTGTTAATTTTTTGTTAGGGTTACTTGTTTATTTTAGGGGTTACTTGTTAATTATACATGGGTTACTTGTTAATTTTTGTTAGGGTTACTTGTTTATTATTGTTAGGGTTATTTGTTTATTTTTAGGGGTTACTTGTTAGTTTAACAAGGCTTACTTGTTAATTTTTGTTAGGGTTACTTGTTAACTATTGTTAGGGTTACTTGTTTATTTTAGGGGTTACTTGTTAATTTTTGTTAAGGTTACTTGTTTATTTTAGGGGTTACTTGTTAGTTTAACAGGGGTTACTTGTTAATTTTTGTTAGGGTTACTTGTTTATTTTAGGGGTTACTTGTTAATTTTTGTTAGGGTTACTTGTTTACTTTGGGGGTTACTTGTTAATTTTATAGGAGTTATTTGTTAATTTTTGTTAGGGTTACTTGTTTATTTTAGGGGTTACTTGTTAGTTTAACAGGGGTTACTTGTTAATTTTACAGGGGTTAATTATTAGTTTTACAGGGGTTACATGTTAATTTTACAGGGGTTACTTGTTAATTTCTTCAATTTCATTGTATCTATTTTCATCTTCCAGATCCAATACCTGATTATTGGTTTGGATTTCGAGATTCATCAAAGAATCTTCAATTTGTTCGATCTTTAATGATTCTTGTGAATCAGGTAATTTTTCGAATTCTTCTGCCATTGTTATTCTTGAATTTCTGGAAGAAAAATTGTGTGAGGTTTCGCTCAATTTTCGCATTCGTTCCTCGTAAATGAGTTGTTATGGGTTTTAAGGTTTAGAAATTTGCGCGTGTTTTGTTGAGCCATTTTGTTCAGCGCTTGTTTCCTAATCCCGTTATACGCGCGTCGTTCTCCGTTATTTTGCTGACTTGGAAGCAGGCCACACGGTGTGGCCTGCTGTACCAAAAAGGCGCCGCACTTAAATATTTATAGAACTAATAGTTATAGAAAGGAGTAATATAAGAGGGATGTGCAAAATAGAAATCAAATAGATTTACATGATTACATGCAAAGTAATCTATTCATCCAATTTCGATCACATTGTATACTGTTAGGTATCTAATAGGCTGTTCAATTATATATGTAGGCTAACCTATTTTAGAGGGCATAAGAAATGTAAAATATGCTTGTGGGACCTAAATTTGAAGAAACAATGAATAAGACATTTCCACCCATATGACCAATACCACCACCTTATATAGATGACCATGGTTAAGTTAACATGGACCTCATATGTATAATTTATGTATCATAAGCATATTTCTAGAAATGACCAAAAATCTAGGACTTTGAGACTCATGTTCTTCTAATAAACACCCATCTCATCATCAATTCTCCTTAAACTTTCATTCCTTCCTCAAAAAAATAACCAACCATGCCAACTTCTCCAAAAACACTCCAATATCATTATTTCCTACTATTTTCTACCACTATATTTCTCTTACAACATTTAGTCACACCATCAACTCTAACTTGTAATGATCAAAATAACGTTATATTTTCGTTTCCTACCTTCAACACATCAAATTGTAAAACCGGGGGTGACCTCAAGTGCATGGGAGCCGTGAATCTTGGTGAAGGGTACTTGAATCTAACCACGGTGTCGGCGAATAGCTCGTCGACATCGGATTTTAACTCAATTGGTAGAGTATTGTACAAAAGTCCTGTACAAGTATGGCCAGCTTCGTTTTGTACAAGCTTCTCTTTCAAAATATTCTCTCGATTTGATCAGTTGTTTTCTGGTGATGGTATGACTTTTGTTATGGCTCAAGATAATCAACCTTCTCCTATTCAAAGCTTTGGCTCTTATCTTGGTCTCCAAGATTCATTACTTTCTGGTTAGTAATTCATTATTTATCCCATCTCTTTTTTTGTTCTTTTTTATTTATTTTATTTATTTTTATTTATTTTATTTATTTTTATTTTATTTTATTTTTTTGTTAATTTTGTGTTTTTTGGGGCATATATATATATATATATATATATAATTATTTATTATTTTTAGTTTTAATTCCATAAAAAATAAAAAAAAAAATCAAGAGTAGAAAATGGTAGATATAATTTTTATTTTTTTTAATACACTTAGCCCTCGTAGCAGGAAAATTTGATCACATAAAATATTCTCTGTATGTATAGAGTTCATATAGAAACTCAATTAATATAAAAATAAACGGGATCAATCATAAGACTTATGAATTAATCATCCTCAATGCCGAAAACTTAAGTGATTTTTTTTCGTATGTTTCAAGTAGAATATTATGTTGAATTCCAATTGTTTTTAAGTTGAATTTTGATTAGAATGATTTTTTTTTTTTTTTTTTTTAATAAACTTTGGATCTTGATTTGTTAATTGTCTTCGTTTTGTTCAAATGCTTAGCAGTTCATTTTGGTTGTATTCTTATACCCAATTAAAAGTTATAAGAGTATGATGTATGTTTTAGTTGGCAATTAAAAGACTAACCTTAAATTTCATTCGACTAATTATTTTAGTTTAGCAACTTGTAATATGGTACGAGTATAATAACATTATCATGTAACATATGGTAAATTATTTACTAAATTATTTTTCAAAGGTGGTTACATGTTAAAGTTGAGACAAAATAAAAGAGCTTCTCCATTATAGATAGTATTATTATTAACAGGAACTTGACAATGATTTGTGTACTTGTTGACTTTTCAAAAGCTATTAGTGTGAAGCATGTGTGTACTTGAAAGTTGGACTTTTGGTGTTTTGAGAAAAATAACTAAAATAAGTTGCATTTTCAGAAAATAGTATTGAATTAGTTGGTTAACGTACAAAAATACAAAGAGCACTTTTAAGTTAGATTCAGATTTTTAGATATGGAGAATTTCACTTTACTCATCATGGAATGGTGGAATCAATTCCAAAATTGTTTCATCTCTTTGATTTTAATTTGGCACTAAATATTAAGTTGATTAAAATTAATATAAAAAATCATAAAATAGTGAGGTAGACAAGATACAAAGTGTATAATATTGCTTTATGACTGATGTTTTTTCTCGTAACAACTTGACATTGATAGACAGAAATATTTAGGGATAATTAATCTACAGTAACTATAGGGATCATTAATCTACAGTAACTATAGGGATCATGTAAACAACTTCATTTATCCCGAGAATAAAATAAGAGATACTTTAGAGGGGAAATGAGCAAGAGAACGTTAATATTCCTTTATTGTCCATATGTAAATTATATTGTTCATAAAGAAAAGAGGAAATATCACCTTAAGTTACGTTGTAGAGTAATGAAGATAAACAAGGTCTAGATTAAGTTTCTTTACGAAGTACAACAAAGAAAAAAGGGTTCCTTTATAAAAAAAGAAAAAGGTAATTAAAAAAAAAAAAAAAAAAGCAAAAGCCCTAGATTAATTTTTAGAAAAGATAAAAAGTGACATAATTTAAGGTGTAGGTCCATGTTAAAATTCAAGTTGCAGAAAATTAACATGGTAGGACATTGTTTAATTAATTTTTACCTAATGCTTCATATTTAAATACAAGCTGCAGAAATTGTACGTTAGTTTAAGTTTAGTTTAATGGGTTGATTAACTGTTCCAGTTGTTTGGTAGCTAGGTGTCTTCTTTCTACTGTATAGATAATTAATAAGGGTGCTAGCTAATGAAATTAACGAGACAACTCGTGAGATATTTAAGGTCACCTCGGCCAAAAATTAATCTCGACTTCAGTGAGCTTGACTCAAATTTAAATTTGACTTAAGATATTGTATCAACTGGCTAGTAACGTCAACGACCCTCAATTTTCTTTTTTTTTTTTTGAAGCAAACCCTCAATTTTCTTGTATGCATATGTTTATTTAAAATTTAAAGAAAAATTTATTGAATTTATCTTAGAAATTGATGTTGCTTAATTAACTCTACTAAATTGATTTTATTGATTGATATATCAGGTCACTCAAAATTCCAACAACTAGCAATTGAATTTGACACATTCAAGAACGAGTGGGATCCAGATGGAAATCACATTGGAATCAACACAATAAGTGTAATGAATTCTTTGATTGCAAAGTCCTTAAATTCATCCAAAATCTACCTCAAAAGTGGCAAACAAATTAGAGTGAAGATTGAATACGATGGTTGGAAAAAAATGTTACAAATATTGGTGGGTTATGAAGGAAGTCCATTAACAAGTTTCATAAACTACAAAATAAAAGTCTCAAAGAAAATCCCAAGTAAAGTATACTTAGGTTTTACAGCTTCAACTGGTACACTCACTGAGACTCATCAAATACATGATTGGATTTTCACTTCTAAAATGTTGCCTTACTACACTGTCAAGGACAACAAGAAGAAGGCCATCGTGTTGGCGAGTGTGATACCGGTTGTAGGGGCGTTGTTTATCTTTGCATTGATTGCGATCCCTGTGTTTCGACGTAGAATGATCAAGAAGAGGGAGAGGCTTCGGAGAATGGAAGAGCTTGAGAGGCAGTCAGCTGCCGCGGCTCCTAGGAAGTTTACGTACAAACAACTTGCTAAGGCTACTAAGAATTTTAGTAAGGATAATTTGTTAGGGACTGGTGGTTTTGGAAGTGTTTATAAAGGCCACATTTTGGACCCTCCTCAAACTATTGCTGTTAAGAAGATTTCATCTACTTCTCAACAAGGTTTGTGTTATTACTTAATTTCCTTGAATTTCTTCATGTTATTTTCTTATAGTATCTTTATTTACTCTTTTTCTAGATAAAATTATTACATATTCATAATTGATTGCATAAATGGGCTATATATATTTTGTGGATTGTGGTGCATATGTGTTATTGGTGTAAATCTTGGTGCTATATGGTAATAGGACATGATTTATTTTGACATAAAGGTCACGAGTTCAAATTTAGGCTTCGTGCCCTGCCTCTCTAAGGCTTGTCTTGCAAGGCTTGTCTTGCAAAGTTGACCGACTAAGGCCGTTTTATTTTCTTGTTTGACCAGGTGAGAGGGAATACATAGCAGAGATATGTACAATTGGGCGCCTAAGGCACAGGAACATATTGCAACTCCAAGGGTGGAGTCACGAAAACGACAGTCTTCTTCTAGTATATGACTACATGGCGAATAAGAGCCTCAACGAGTTCCTCTCAGGCCGAAAGTTCCTAGATTGGAAGACAAGGCACAAAGTAATTACCGGGTTAGCATCAGCATTGTTGTACCTTCATGAAGAATGTGGTGATCCGGTGGTCCATAGAGATGTGAAGCCTAGCAATGTCATGCTAGATGCAGAGTTTAACCCGCGTCTTGGTGATTTTGGGCTAGCTAGGTTGTTAAAGAACACAACCGGAGTCACCACAATGGTGGCGGGAACCCTAGGGTACATGGCCCCTGAGGTGAGCTACACCGGGAAGGCAACAACAGAGTCGGATGTGTATAGCTTTGGTGTTGTGGCATTGGAGATGGTGTGTGGGAAGAGGTTTAGTAACCTCCTAGGCGAAAGTTGCTTGGTGGATCAAGCATGGGATATGCACGCGAAGGGTGCGTTGGTAGAGTGTGTGGATCCTAGGCTAAATAAGGAGTTTAACAAGGATGAGGCTGTGAGGGTTTTAAGTGTGGCACTTGCGTGCTTGCATTTGGAATCGAACTTGAGACCACAGATGAGAAAAGTCGTGATGGTTTTGTTAAATTCAGATGAACCTCTAATAGAACTCCCTAGTACTCGTCCTAAAGGAGTGTATGTGTCTCTTTATGGATTTTCAAATCCACCTACTATGACTAGTTCTAGTCATCCTAGTACTCCTTTGTTCTCATGGCCTGATTACCCTTCTTCTAGTGCCAATAACTTGCCTGATGAATCTTTGGCACGTTAACAAATTTTATTACTAGGCTGATATTCTATACATCTAAATATATAGTTTGATCCTTAAGAAGTCATGGTTACACATAATGTTTTATTTGTTGCTGATGATATTGTATATATTTGATTAATGACTATTGACTATATATAAGGTTGGGCATTACACGATAAGATTTGTTCAAATTATTTGTACTTCTGTTGTAAAATTGCTTTTGTAGTTTTATAAAATAACTTAAATTTTTTTTTGTTAATAAAGAGTACTTAATTAGAGACATTGATGCAGAAATAATATATTAGTAGGTAAAGGTTACATAAACTCAACAAATAATAACTTGCAAGAAGTGAGTTGCTTATACAAATGTAAGAAATACTCGGTATTTTTAAGGGTTACAGAGAGGAGAGCAAAGTATAACATAGACTTTTGGCATGTTTTTTAGAAATTGTTTAGAGATGGTAAACAAGCAACTTAATCAGAATTAGAATTACGTGTATAAATAAGTTTGATTAATTATCTGTTTGTATAATTACTCAATCTCTTTCTCAAAGTGTACATCATAGAGGTATATTGTAAATAAAAAAAAGTATATTAATTAATTTGTCCGTAATAATATTTCAATGTAACTTAAAGTCTTTGATATGGTTTTCCAATGATAAAAAGTATTGCCTCGTTTTTCTCATTAATCTAACCTTGAAGACTAGCGAGAAGAGATTCGTGGTCACTACACATGTACACAAGGTTGATATCCAAAAACAATGCATCAAGGAAACTTTTCGCTAGTGGCCTCCTCCTTTCGATCTCTTATTACCATTTACCAAGATCTTCCATCTTACTTAAAGGTGTTAGCTACATTATATATTCATACAAAATATGGATCAATAGTAGAAGGTTTAATTTCTAATAAGTGATTTACTACTTCATGTGAAGTGGTATATACATTCGAATGTATCTATGTCAATGTCATCTTCATTCAATTCACAAAAAGTATAATGATGAGTGTGTCAATTTTTCCACTGACCACACGTACACCTTATTGGAACAAGCTAAGCTAAGGAATTGTTTAGTTATTGGAGTCAATCTGGGTCCTAGCATACTTTGCACAATTATTAATGTAAGACCAAGACTTTAATCCATGCGCTTAAGTTGATATGGACCTAATTAATGCTTATCACCTACGATTTTTATTTCCTAATTATTTTTCTAATAGCCCATGTTCCGATTAATTGATATAACAGCGTAGATGGAAGGCATGCATGTCACAGGTTCGAATCCTCCATTTCTTTATTTGTAATGCCTTTGTATCTCTCATTTGACGCAAAATAAAAAAAAAAAGTTTTAAAGTCAAATAACAAATTTAGGGCTTTTGATAAAAATGATATACTTAGTAACTTGACATCAATATCAGTTAAACTACGACTTTTACTTGAGATTGTTGAAAATGGTAATGCAATCGGATGAATTGTAAAGCCTTGACGATTTGCCCTCATGGAGGGATTAATACCATGTTTCGAGTACACTTGCACTTGGTGGGCGTGCGTGGCCGGGCGAACTTAGCTGTTGAAAAAGGGAAGGTTCTCATGCTCGGCAAGGCGGTAGTTCGCCCAGCCAGGCGACAGACTTCAATTTGACTAGCCCGGTAGGCCAGCTCTTGCCCAATTACACGCCCGGGTCAAGAGATTGAGATCACCCAACCGAGCATGACACCCGATTTGGGAGTTTCACTGTCGCAGGAGGCCAGCTGCCCAACCGAGCCCGCTTGTTTTCTAAGTTGGTTTGTTTGTGTGTTTCCTATTTTTCAAGAACATGCATATAAATAAGAGTGTTGTCTCTTCTTTTGATTATTGATTTATTCATAAGAAACCTAAACACAAACTTAACCTTTGAGATCTGAACAGTTTTTAAACAATTCCAACCTTCGAGTCCGCGTACACGAATTAAGGAGGTCATTGTGTAAAACTTAGGGGGTGTGCGTCATTGGATATCTTTACCGGTGATTGCGTATGTCGCTTCTAAAACAGTGGCTAGTGGGTACTAAACCACGACACAACTGAAGGAGAACATGTCTTTGATTTCAGTGTGACGATCAAATTTGTTCCAAGAATGTTCTTGATTTGGGTAATGTTTTTTTTATTTTTTTTAAATATAAAATAACACAGGTATTTTTTTGTCCGAACTATCATTGCCACCAATGCCACCGGCCCACCACCAACTAAGAGCACCAATTTGTGGACAATGGGTTTTTTTCTTAAAAGAACTTGGACGACGACTAGCTGTGTTGGATAGACTCGGCAAGTTGTTATGATGTTATGCCGTGCATTTGCAGTGTGGTCCATCAATAGAGCGCATTAGGGCCCAGCCCCTGCTCCAAGCCCAAATAAATCATTCAGTAAAGTGAGTGACTAATATATATAGGCTATAGCCCACCAAAAAAAGTAGGGTCATTATTCCATTATTTTTTTTTTTTGAAAACATTATTCCACTATTTTTTTCACCATGAATAGTATGAGATGAGCTGCTTGGACCTGTCCTATGATCCACCTTTTTGACTAACTTTACCTCTTATATTCCCATCTTTTCTAATTTTTTATATTCCATATTTTAGAAGTTGCTACGATATTTTGAACATTTCAAACAATTTAGTGTTACCTCCGTTTTTATTTAGTTGACACGTTTTGAATTTAGCACTATTCACACACCGTCCTTTGACCATGTTTTGTGCTTTATAGGTAATGAAAAATATAGTCATGCGGGATCTCGTTAGATTCGTCACGTTATATACTTTCAAAATATCAACTTTTCATAATTTTTGCTTATTGATAATTAAAGATATTAATGATTTAATAAGTGCATTGGCAAACGTGACTAAAAAAACGTGTCAACTAAAAAGAAACGAATGAAGTATGAGACTATCGGCGATCTTAAATACTCGGACGTGGAATACAAATACAATTATGTAGTTATGTTACTTATGTAATATTCATATCACAAAGAAAAACTCAAAACTAATTACTTCTTGTCTCTGCCCCTAAATGCAATAATGTTAGAGATATGCAATCAAATCACATTATAAAGTTAAAAGAGACCTTACATGTGAGAGGGAATGTTAAAATAATAAACATCTCATCAAGTTATTACCACATGTAAGTGTCTCATATTAGTTGAAGAAAAGATAGTTAATCACTTTATAAGGCTAAGGGGTCCTATAGCCATATGATTTTGAGATGTAACCACCATGAACTTATTAAGTAGACTCTCTCTCTTGATTTGAGGGTGCGGTCTACACCCGTATTTAACAAATAATAATTAATCAGACGTGTATCGAGTAAAATCAAATTTTGTAGAATTTGACCCTTGAGCACAAACGTTGCAAATGAAAATTACATATGAATTCCTAGGAGATAAAGTCATAAAACCATTATAGACCACAAACAATTCAATCAACATTATAAAAAAACAAATGACTTTCAAATTAGACTCCAAGTTTTCTATTCTTCCTCATTTTAAACAAAAACCATCTCATTAATTTCCTTAATTTCCATCACTACTCCCTTAGACCCTTACCTCTTCAATCATGCAAACATCTTCAATACTAATTATCATAGTATGGTGTACAATTACTAATATACTCTTCCAAAAAGCATACACAACATCAACACCTTCTTCAACTTGTGATGGCAACGTTATATTATCCTTTCCAACCTTCAATGCATCAAGTTGTAAACCAGGGGGTGGCCTATTATGCATGGGAACAACCACCCCAGGGGAAGGGTTCTTGAATTTGACCACGGCCGTGCCGTCGAATACCTCATCTAAGGCGTCGGGGTATATGTCAGTTGCTAGAGTATTGTTCCATAAACCTATACAAATATGGCCAACTTCATTTTGTACAAGTTTTTCTTTTAAAATTTTCCCTTACTTTAACCAAATGAATTTTTCTGGTGATGGTATAACATTTGTTATGGCTCAAGATAATAAGTCTCCCCAAAATATTAGCAATGGCGCTTATCTTGGTCTTCAGGATCCATTACAAGGTTATAATTTTTTCCTTTTTTTTTTTTTTTTTTTTTTTTTTTTGGGTTTGGTTGTTTGTTTAACATGTACTAAATTTAAGAGCTGCCCAATTTTTTATCCTAACTTTTGGCTTGATCAAGGTTAACTAGTACTCTAGTAGGTCTAGTACGTAGTTTCTCTGTCTTTATTTGTTGTTCATTATACAATATAACTTTTTTTAATCTTTTAAGAGACTGCACGAAGAACAAACAGAAATAGAAAGAGTATTGTCAATTGGTTTTATTTTAAAGTTAAGCGTAGGGTTGTCTTGTACTAGCTTCTTCAATCTTCAAGCTGTCCTTTTAATTATTCGAGAAAACTTTATAACCCATAATTTAAAATCAGTACAATTATAGGAATATCAGATTATTCTCTGTTTTTTTTTTCTTTGGTTACTATATTAGTCTCATTTTATGAGTCAAAGTTTTATAAGGCAACTTTACTATATTTCTAATAAAAACAAGTACGTAATACTTCGTATGAGTTTTTATAAGACTCGTTTCATGGTTTTAACATATATTTTTCTAACGAACGATTGATTCAGGCAACACCGATTTCAAACAACTAGCAATCGAGTTTGACACATTCAAGAACGAATGGGATCCAGACGACAACCACATTGGGATCGATTCATTAAGTGCAATGAAATCTCTAACAGCACAGACCCTGAATTCATCCAACATTGATCTCAAGAGTGGAAAACAAATCAAAGTCAAGATAGATTACAATGGATACAAAAAAGAGTTACAAATTTATGTGGGTTATCAAGGAAAACCATTGCAAAGTTTCCTAAAATTCCCAATAAAAGTCAAAAAATATGTCCCAAAAAATGTATACATAGGTTTTACAGCATCAACTGGACTTCTCACTGAGACTCACCAACTTCATGATTGGGTGTTCACTTCCACAATTCTGTCAGACAATACTTTAAAAAATAACAAGAAATTATGCATCATCATTTTGGCATGTGTTGTACCAATTTTAGTCCTCTTGGCAGTGATTGCAGTACCTGTCATTCGACGTAGAATGGCTAGGAAGATGCAGAGGATTAGGAGAATGGAAGAGCTTGAGAGGCAGTATGCTGCTGCTGCTGCCGCGGCTCCTAGGGAGTTTACGTACAAACAACTTGCTAAGGCTACTAAGAATTTTAGCAAGGATAATTTGTTAGGGACTGGTGGTTTTGGGAGTGTTTATAAAGGTGTTATCGCGAATCCTGTTCAGACTATTGCTGTCAAGAAGATCTCATCTACCTCTCAGCAAGGTAAATAATGTTAATTTATCTTATATTTCATCATGTTTTAATACCACATCATACATTTAGACTAAGACATTTATATTTTTTGTTTGTTTGTTTTGCTAGGTGAGCGCGAATATATGGCAGAAATATGTACAATTGGGCGGTTAAGGCATAGGAACATATTGCAGCTTCAGGGGTGGAGTCATGAAAATGACAGCCTTCTTCTTGTGTATGACTTCATGGTTAATAACAGCCTAAATGAATTCCTCTCAGGCCGAAAATTCTTGGATTGGAAAACGAGGGAAAAAGTTATTTTGGGCTTAGCATCAGCATTGTTATACCTTCATGAAGAATGTGGTGATCCGGTGGTCCATAGAGATGTGAAGCCTAGTAATGTCATGCTAGATGCAGAGTTCAACCCGCGTCTTGGTGATTTTGGCCTTGCTAGATTGCTAAACAACACAACCGGGGTCACCACTGTGGTGGCGGGAACCCTAGGGTACATGGCTCCTGAGGTGAGCTACACCGGGAAGGCAACAACTGAGTCGGATGTGTATAGCTTTGGCGTGGTGGCATTGGAGGTGGTGTGTGGAAAGAGGTTTATTAGTAACCTCCAAGGGGAAAGTTGCTTGTTGGACTATGCATGGGATATGTATGAAAAGGGTACATTGGTAGATGAGTGTGTGGATCCTAAACTTGGTGAAGATTTTTCTAAGGATAAAGCAGAAAGGATTTTATGTTTGGCACTTGCATGTTTGCATTTGGAGTCGAACTTGAGACCTCAGATGAGAAAAGTAGTGACAATTTTGTTAAATTCAAATGAACCTCTTATAAAACTCCCTTCTACTCGTCCGAAGGGAGTATATGTCTCATTATCTGGATTTTCAAATCCGCCTAGTACGAGTAATTCTAAGCCTAGTACACCTTTATTCTCATGGCCTGATTACCCTTCACCTAGCACCGATACAAGCTTGCAAAATGATTTGGCACGGTAGAAAGTGTTATTGTTGATGAGTTGATCTATGTATAACAAATAAAGTTTAATTGTTCCTAATAATATTGTAATATTCATCATACATATTCAAACAATTGTAAATAAAAATTGAAAAAATTTATGTAAAAATTCAAACATGAATCTTTGACACACTAGAAAGTATTATGGAGTTTAAAGTATTGAACTTTGTATCTTCAATCTAATAGTTTTAGTTTTAAGGTTCTAATAATAATTGGAAGCTGATTTGGATTCACATAGGTTTAAGGTTTGTCATGGTCTCTCTACTTATTAAAAAGATGCGAAAACATCAAAAATCACTATTTGCCTTAAGTTTGAAGCAGTAGAGTGTGAGTTATGCCTGTGCAATATAGTTATGTTTCTAATTGTAAAAGTTATGTTATTTTATCTAAATCTATGGTTTACAAATCTTCGTTATTATATTGTAAAAGTTATAACTATTCATTAATGTTTCAGAGTATTATTCTTCTTTTTGTATAAATAATAACAAAAAAAAAATGTTTTATTGCTAAGAAGCTATTGTGGCCTTGTGGGTAAACAAACAAAGATTAAATTGTAGATATTAGCCTAATACACTATTTAGAAACATATTTAAGCCCATACAGCTAAACTAATTGATTCCAACAATGTTAGCCCAATCTTTGAGCTCATGAACAATTTCGCATATGAGCAGGAGTGTAAGTTTTGGGATGTCTATTTCACATATTTACAAAAAAAAAAATTGTGTACCTTCTATAACATTAAGGGTTACTCTAACTCCTCAATGTCATATAATTTTGAAGCGAAATATTCATGGGTTTATAAAAGTGAACACTCGTGATAGTTGTAGCCCAACCTCGTTCAACAATATAATAAATGATGATTATAAATTATAATAATCTTTCACCTTTGATTTCTAGCACCATATAATGATCAAATGGGGCCATATATATGCTTAAATTCTTATATGCTTATCCAAGTAGTAAAGTTTTCAACCTCGTTTCCTTTTCACCATACTAGTAATATCCAAGTAGTAAAGTTTTCTTCCTCGTTTTCTTATCTGCAATTATACCATATTTTTAAGGGAAATTCCTAATGGTAACCCCCAACTTTTGCTACGCACCAATGGTAACCTCCCCTTTTTTTTATTATACAAAATGACCTCAATTAAGAATTTCATCTCACTTATGACATTAATGAGTGTTATGTAGTTAAAAAAAAGTTAACTATGGTTAGCTTTGTACAAAAAAAAAAAAAAAAAACGCCAACCCAACCACCACCTCCACCCTCATCCCTCACCAGACCTAGTCAGCCCACCTCCAACCTCACTGGGACCTCACCGGAGCCACCGAACAACCTAATCCCTCACCAGACCGCCGAATCACCCACCTGAACCACCGAACAATTGCCTCCCCCCTTCCCCCGCCTAGACCCAACCCTAACCTCGCAACCTTCTCTCTCCTGTGGCCGTTTTGGTCGAGGAGGGGCGGTGGGTTTAGGGTTTGAGGTTTCGATTGTGGGCGGGATCGGAGAAGGCGAAAGGTGAAGAGAGAGAGGGTGGAGGAGAGGGCGGAGAAGAAAGAGAGAGAGGGAGGATCGGTGGTCTGGGGTGATTGGGGTGATCGTGGCTTGGGTTCGGCCATCTGGGGTGGTTGGGGTTCTAAGTTCGGAGATCTGGGCTGGGTTGTCAGGGTTCTGTGTTCGGCTGGGGTGGTCGTGGTTGCGGTTTGGGTTCCGTGGTTTGGGGGAGGTCGTGGTTTGGGGGTGGTCGTGGTCGCCGGAAAGGGAGATGGTGGCTGGCTAATTGGGGTGGCTGGTTTATGGTGGTTGAATTAATTTAGTTTTTTTTTATTTTTTTTTTTTTAAATCTAACTATAGTTAATTTTAATCAACTATTTAATGAAATATGGTTATGAGTGAGATGAAAATCTTAACTAAGGTCAATTTGTATAACTAATTTTCAAGAGGGTTACCATTGGTGCGTAGCAAAAGTTAGGGGTTACCATTGGGAATATCCCTATTTTTAATGCAATATGCTTATGCATGCAGTTATGCAATATCAAAGTAATACGAGTAAAGTTTTCTTGCTCATAATGATCCCCTTTCACTATATATATTGTAACCTCCCTGCTCCCATTGCGGCCGTGGAGAAATTTGTCATGGTCAGTGATCACTACACACTTAAAGTTGATGTCCAAAAACAATGCATCACCAAGTAACTACGTAGAATGTATTGATATATAAACTTTTCTCTAGCCGCCCCTCATCCCAACACGTTCATTATTATACCTCCAGTTTGAACTACTACATCTGTTTCATATTATTTGAAACAATTTGACACAAAGTAAAGAGAAAAAATGTCTAATCGTTGCAAATAATATGAAATAGAGGTAATATTTATTTCCCTTCATTTACTCACTAATTTCGAAAAAATGGGTAGAGAATGACATCATATTTAGGGCATAATCTCTTCAGCTTAATTTCAGTTCAATTCTGGTTAGTTTGCTCCATTCAATTCAGTTCAGTTAGCTCCAATTACTTCAGTTCAGTCTAGTTCTTAATTTCCTTCTCTCATAAACAATTCATTTCAGCTCAGTTCAGTTCAACTCCAATCTGTTCAGTTCAGTTGCTCAGTTTAGTAAATCAGAACAGGTCCTTAGGAAATTGAATCTTTTGTTCCTCAATATGTGCTATTTATATTGAATCTTATTAACGAACGCCCCTAGCGATAACTAATTGATTTGTTACTCAAAATAGTATTAAATTATTATAATTACATGGCAAAATCACGCGTTGATAGTTGATTGGCATAAGTTTATTCAAATTTATAAATGCATCAACGTCAATCAACCAATTGAAGAAAGTAACACATGTAATACATGACTGGTACACAAAATGTAGGATACGTTTTAAACTTAATATATTATGCATATTTAAGCTTATTTTTATGTCTTCTTCAATGTGTACATTATATAAGACCTTTACATTATATGTCTCAACTTTGTCACAATATAATAATATATGTCCAATCTTATTATCACATATACTCTGTATCACATATATTAAATAAACATAAGGTATAATATTACTCTGTCACTCATACTATAGATTCTCAAAAGTGAGTGTGCGACATCATAATGGATACAATTCATTTTCTTATACAAATACTATAACATATCCTCCAACTAACATCATAAAAAATGTCTTCATTTTTTGATATTGGAGATCGAACAAAGATATTGATTCTTATTATTAGTGAGTTTATACTATTATAGTCAACTTGGGACGCCCCTAGCTTCTTTTACACGACTAATAAAGAAATTTCTATGAGGTCCATATTAACTTAATTCCTCTGGTTAAGTTAATATAGACCTCATACTTTTTGATTCCAGCATATTTCTAGAACGTTTCCAAAAAGTAATTATGAAAAAAATTATCAAATTGTGTATTTAATATAAAATGCCCGTTTCCAATATATGAAAAAAATGTGAATTAAGTGTAAACCAAGTTGATTAATTTTGTTATGACATAAAATCAAGTCAAAATAACAATATTTGATTAGTATAGTTCATATGAAATACCTTAGCTTAATGGACTATATTGAACTTGACCGATCATATAAATCAAATTAATCCTATAGTTGTAGTATTAGTATCTGAACTGAAGCATCAAAGTCTATAATCAGAATTGGTTTTGAGTCCAATTAAATTAATTATTAATTTTTTTTAAATACAATAATCTTGCCATTATTTTAAGTCAACGCTAGAACACCAATACACCATATATATCTCTTATTAAAAAAAAAACAGCGTAGGATAGGAGTCCTTTAATTCTTTACTACGGAGTATTATCAAATTTAGTAATAAGCAATGACCCAAAAACTATTGGTGATTTATACCATAGATAATAATTACTTTCTTGAAGCATAATCTTTTTAAAAAAATTATATAAGTATTTCAAGTTGCTAAAAAATAAGCAAGTTAAACACTTTATAAGACTACTACTCCATCCGTTTCATAATGATGTTCTTGATTCGCAAATCAATGCAAAATTTGACCTATCTTTGACCGCAAATATCTTTAATCTCACACAAGCAAAAATTATAAAAGTTAGATATTAATAATCTACTCACCAAGACGAATCAAACTAGATCCCACATGACTATATTTGCTTTTATAGATTAAGAGAAATTTAGAAGATTTTCTCTTTCTTAAAAAAAAAGTCAAAAATTCCAAACAGAAACATCATTGTGGAACGGAAGGAGTAATGAACTACGAAGCTAGCTACTGTCTACTTCTAATCTCCTATTATCAATGTGTAATATAATTTCAAGATGGAACTTCCATTAATTTTCCGACTGAACTTTCTCTTTTAGAAATGGACTTAGCTAGTAATGCATGTGGCCCAAACCCAAACAAAGTAACAAACTTAAAAGAAACTTTGCTTATTGGACTTAAAATTTGATTATTAATGGTCAATAGTCAGCTTGCTTATTTTCTAGGGGAACCACCTTAAATAATTTATACTTTCAAATTACTAATTATTATTCCAAACATCTCTATAATTTTTATCAAAAAACATCCTCTTATTCACGAATAATAGTTTCATTCTCCTTTATTTCACATGTATGGATAGTTGTTGCCTTTATATATAAAATGTGTAGGAAATGAAAAACACTTGTATTTTTTGTCGCACTACCTTTTGTGCATTATTATTACCAGCACATCATAGCCTTAAGACAAAGGTTCATCTAATAGTACAACCATCTCAATAGTTCCCATCTATCTCCCACAACAAATCAAACATCTTAACAAAAATGCAAAAATCTCAAATAAAAATTCAATACATTCTTCAAATTTCTACAATTATATTCATTTTGCAACAACAAAAATTACTAGTCACTTCATTATCTTCATCTACATGTGATGTAGCTGATAAATATGATGTAACATTCTCCTTTCCAACCTTCAACACTTCAAGTTGCAAACCAGAGGGTGGCCTATTATGCATGGGAACAACCACCCCAGGGGAAGGGTTCTTGAATTTGACCACGGCCGTGCCGTCGAATAGCTCGTCGATGACAGCGGGGTACATGTCAGTTGCTAGAGTATTGTACCATAAACCTATACAAATATGGCCAGCTTCATTTTGTACAAGTTTCTCCTTCAAAATACTCCCTCACTTTGACCAGTTCAATTATTCTGGTGATGGTATGACTTTTGTTATTGCTCAAGATGATAAATCTCCTTCAAATATTAGCCGTGGCGCTTATCTTGGTCTTCAGGATCCATTACAAGGTAAATTATAATTTGTTCCCTTCAAATTTATTTTATTTTATTTTTTTATTTTATTTTATTTTATGTTTTTTAGAATTTCCCACTCTAATCCTAGATTTTGACTTTGTCAAGGTTAACTAACTAGTATGTACTTCCTCGATCTCTTTCAATTGTTTATTGTAATGGCCACAATTTTATTGTAATCATTTGAAAACTGTCCTATAATAAGAGGTTTTTAAAATCACATTAAAAACCGCACAAAGAACAAACAGATGGACGCTGAGTATTGTCTATGTGGTTTTCAACATTAAGCATAGGGTAGGATGTCCTTATTGAGCTATCTGAGAAAACTTTATTTTCCATAGTTTGAAACAGTACAATAATAGAACATCAATCAATCTCAGTTAGTGCATGTAAAAAAAAAAAAAAAAAAAAAAAAAAAAAATCAATAAAACCGGCTGTATTAACTACGTAGTATTACTATATTGTAATAATGATTAATTTCGTATAATTAAAAATTATAAAGAATATGACCTGTCCTTAAGTGATTTATATCCTTGTTGCATATACTTGAATGAACATACATGAGATATCTTAAACTTTTTGGATTGGGATTTTGGGAGTATATTTTTATAGGTATATGATGGTGTAAAAAGTAAATTTGCTTATAATTAGTTATTACAACCTTCAATCAAGGTCATCTTAGGGACTGTTCTGATTGACTAAACTGAGCTGAACTGAACTGAACTGAATATTTTGTGAGAGAAAAAATTAAGAACTAAACTGAACTGAAAATAATATGAAGAAAACAAGCCCTTAGTACTCTTTTTTTTTTTTTGTTATATTAGTCTCATTTTACAAGTCAATGTTTTATAAGGTACTTTTTTTTAAAAAATTATTATTATTGTATTCGCTAATGAAAACAAGTCATATAGTGAGATTTTATAAGACGTACTCGTTTTAATGTATACTTTCTAAACGGTTGATTTAGGCAACATCGATTTCAAACAACTAGCAATCGAGTTTGACACATTCAAGAACGAGTGGGATCCAGATGACAACCACATTGGGATCGATTCATTAAGTACAATGAATTCATTAAAAGCACAATCTCTAAGTTCATCCAACATGGATCTAAAGAGTGGAAAACAAATCAAAGTCAAAATAGAATACAATGGATACAAAAAAGAGTTACAAATTTATGTGGGTTATCAAGGAAAACCATTAAAAAGTTTCCTAAAATTCCCAATAAAAGTCAAAAAATATGTTCCACAAAATGTATACATAGGTTTTACAGCATCAACTGGATTTGCTAGTGAGACTCACCAACTACATGATTGGGTGTTCACTTCCACAAAATTGCCAAACAACACTTTGAGAGATAACAAGAAGTTATGCATCATCACTTTGGCAAGTGTTTTACCGGTTTTAGTGGCGTTAGTCCTCTTGTCAGTGCTTGCAATTCCTGTGATTCGACGTCGAATTATTGACAAGAGGGAGATGGTTAGGAGAATGGAAGAGCTTGAGAGGCAGTACGCTGCCACCGGCTCGGCTCCTAGGATGTTTACTTACAAGCAGCTTGCTAAAGCTACTAAGAATTTCAGCCAGGATAATTTGTTAGGAAGTGGTGGTTTTGGAAGTGTTTATGAAGGACATTTTGTTGATCCTCCTCAAACTATTGCCGTTAAGAAGATTTCAGCCACCTCTGAGCAAGGTAACTAATTGTTATTAACCTCTTTTTTTTTTTTATTACGTACTACTAGAAATTTGTCAACATACAAATTTGTCCTGCATCCATAATAATTCACTAATTTAATAACATAGCATAGCACGATATTACTTATTAGTAATGCGATGATTTTTTTTATTGAGATACTCGTTTAAGTAGCACCACATCACCAATGTTACACCTAATAAAAATATAAATAGAACATATCGAATAAAGTTTAGCACCTATTGAGCTATATATGGTGTTCGATCCAATAGATATATTTTAGTATCATAGTACACAACCTAATCTAATTTAATGGTAGTTGAAATTCTTTATTCTTTAATCATAGTATACAATCTAATCTAATCTAATAAATAATAATCTATTGCTAGTTGAAATTTGGTATTGGTATTGCCAATGAATATATGCTATTCCTTTTACCTCAGATTAGTTGTTATTATTTGACTTTGCATGGTCCCTAAAAATACACTACCTTTAACCGTCTCATATTACTATCTTTAAATATAGGGTATATATGTATCTAATGTATGAATTGATATGAATTTAAAATATTTAATATGTTGATTGTTGAACTAAACATATGAATAAAAATATGATCAAAATTTTATTAATTTGGCTTTCAATGTCAAATGACACAATTATTTAATTTAGTGATGGAAGCCGTAATACTTAAACCTTTTTTTTTTCCTATTCCTTTAATTCAATAGGTGAGAGGGAGTATTTGGCTGAAATATGTACAATTGGGCGTCTAAGACACAGAAATATAAATATTGCAACTCCAAGGTTGGAGTCATGAGAACAACCACCTTCTTCTTGTATACGACTACATGGCGAATAAGAGCCTCAATGAGTTTCTTACAGGGCAAAGCTTCCTTGATTGGAAAACGCGGTGCAAAATACTAACCGGCTTGGCATCAGCATTGTTGTACCTCCATGAAGAATGTGGTGATCCGGTAGTCCATAGAGACGTGAAGCCTAGCAATGTCATGTTAGATGCCGACTTCAACCCCCATCTTGGTGATTTCGGGCTTGCTAGACTTCTTAAGAACACGGCAGGAGTCACTACAATACTTGCCGGAACCCTAGGGTACATGGCCCCGGAGTTGATCTACACCGGCAAGGCTACAACTGAGTCGGATGTGTATAGCTTTGGAGTGGTGGCGTTAGAGGTTGTGTCCGGAAAGAGATTTAACAACGTCATAGGGGAAAATTGCTTAGTAGAGTTTGCATGGGATATGCATGCAAAGGGTACTTTGGTAGAGTGTGTAGACCCTATGCTAAATGGGGAGTTTAACAAGGATGAAGCTGTTAGGGTTTTAAGTGTAGCACTAGCATGCTTGCATTTGGAATCGAACTTGAGACCAAAGATGCGAAAAGTCGTGATGATTTTGCTAAATTTAGATGAACCTCTAATAGAACTCCCTAGTACTCGTCCTAAAGGAGTGTATGTGTCACTCCAAGGAATTTCAAATCCTTTTATTTAGGCATATCAATTTGTACAGCATTCGGATTATCCTTCTCTTCTTGGTATCTAAATTGCCTATATTAATCTTTGGCTTAATGTAGTTTGTTCCTATTAGTGTACTTTATATATATATATACCCTGATATAAAATTGTATAGATGATGTAAAACCAAACAAATTCTATTAAAGCATGGTTGTTTCATATATGTAGTGTCGCAGCCATTAACAAGAGCTTCAAAACTAATAATTCAATTGAGTTTTTTTAGGTTTATTTTGTATACGCAATTTAAAATACGCAATAAGTCAAGCTATATATAAAAAGATTTAATTGGACTTGTCCCCAAGTTAAAATGTAGAAATAAACCGTAAAGAAGGGCAAAACGAAGTACTATACAAGAACACACTTGATTATTGGGTGTTGAATTGATGATAGATGTCAAAAAAAGAAGCACAAAAAAAATATTGGGTAGGGATAACAGTATACGTGATTTTGCTAATGAACAGTCCCAAATGTTGTTGGATTCAAATCTGATGTCAATTATTGGCTCATAAGCCATAACCTACGAAAGTGAGATCGGTTGATTAGGACTTCCCTCCGGTTCCATTCGATCGTGGGATCAATTCTCATTATCGATTATTACAAAATAAATAGACTAAATGCCATATAAATAGGTTTTAAGATGTTACTTTTGCTGAAATTTCAGTTGGAATTAGATTTAGGTAGCAATGGTAATGGTTTATGAAAATTAGATAAATGGGACTATGGGAGTATTTGGTAATGAAAATATATGCTTTAGGAGTAGGTAAATGAAAATGTATGTTTTGGGAATAAATAATTATTTATCAATTAAATGGTTTATCAATTTTTTTGGTAAATATTTCCCTTTTTCAATGGTAGTTTATTGCAAAACCTCTAATAACCTAGGTAGTTATCTGCAAAATTTATGCTTCCAACTTAGGAGTCTTTTTTTTAACAAGTACCCTAAAAAGATTAGGAATTTAGGATATGTTCTATTCATCTGATTTTCACTAATCTGAACTTACCTAAACTTATTAGAACTTATTAGACCTTATTAAAACTTATGTTAGTTGTAATTTGTACTTGGGTAACCCTTATTAGAACTAATCAAAACTAATCTGAATTTAATTGAAATAATTTGAACTTATTACACCTAAAATAAGTGAAAATAAAGTGAACAGAAATACCTTAAAAGTTTTAATTGATCAAAATTAAGGGATTTTCTTAAATTAGAACAAACTCAGTGCTTTAAAAAAAAAAAAATAAATAAAATAACAATAATAATACTCAAGTGAGTTTGCTGCAGTTGAATATTGAAGTTCCGCCGCTTCAACGAGAGAAGTGTTAAACCCAACAGAAAATCAAAATCAACATCTATGGTATGCTGATACGTACTATTGCAGCTCAGTTTCGCAGAACCCTAGCTTCATTTTCCAGGTTATACACCTTTTTTTAATTCATACTCTCTGTTTTCTTCTTCTTATGTACTAGCATTACATTTTTGGTGGTAATATTTTGGTTGATTCTTCTATTATGTTGTTTGATCTTCTGGGTTTTTTGAGTTATGTTCAAATGTATGCTGTTATTTGTTTTTGGAGGCTTCTTTTGATTGAGTGGTTAATTTAATGGGTTAATTTTTCTGGGTTTGGTTAATTAGCTTGTGATTATTGTGGAAAAGTAACAGGAATTGGTTGAAGATGTTCACAAAATGGTGAATTAATTTGTGGGTTATTGTTCATTTTGCTGTTTTTATTGAATTTTGGAAGTGATTTATAAAAAACCCCATTTTGATTAGGTGGTTCTTTGAGTTTCCTAGTGCTCAAATGTTTTGAAGCATGGATAGTTTGATGGGTAATTTTGCAACTTTTGAACAAAAAATGTTGACAAAATCACAACTTGTACTTGTAGTTCTGACTATATGATTGGTGGTGATTTGGTTGATATTGATGTGATTGTGGACACTGGACTGCTTGGTTTGATATTATCTTCTTTTCAAATGAGAGTATGCTGTTGATTTTCACTGTCGAAGATTTACTAACTTCGACCGTTGATTTCTGAAAGTACTTGATTCGAGAATTGCTAACTTATGAGGTTTTAAAGAAATTTCAGAGGCAATTCCAAGCTTTTAGACTTGTTGCTAGGTTAAAGTTTTGTCAGACATTGTGGTTCTGGTTGGAAGAGAGAAAGAAAGAAACGGAGCTTCAGTATGGCTGAGGCGTGTATAATGCACGGATCAAACTATTGACATGGGTTTAGATTTGTTGAAAATACTTGGTATGAGAATCAGGATCCCAGTCATTTTTTCTTTTAGGCATAACTTCAAATCTTCTATGTGCTTCTATGGACTAGTCAATACTTAAGTTGTTTATTTTGAGGCCAAGTAAAAAGACGAATTTAATTCTATTTTTGATCCCATCACATTTACCATTTACCAGGAAAAGGTAGTGAGTGTTCCTGGATTTCTAATTTTTTGTTACTTTCATTTGTGTAAGTGTAATTCTTTTTTAAGAATGTTCTGGTTGAATGAATTGAGTTTACGGGCATTTGCTAATTCCCGTTGTCATGTACTAGTATATTCTAATTAGCTATGGTATCTCTGTACAGGAAAACTAAATAAGCTTGATTTACTTGTCAGGCACCTACAACAGCTTCAGAAAGGCTGCTCCACACTAAATACAGAATCCTTTCCTCAGATGGATTCCTCAGAGCGTTATTGCTATAACCCAACTCTTAATTGGAATCCTCAGGTTGAAGAATACTTCATTAAGGCATATGGTGCTGACCATTTTGATCGTATCTCTAAAGCTCTCACTCGTCCTTCTTGCTACTCTTGCCTACGTGTTAATGTAATGAAGACAACTAGTGATGCTGTCATTGAGAAGCTGTTGACAATGCAACAAGGAACAGATGGCAGAGACATAGACAATGATCTCATACACAAGTGCCCTATCCCTGGGCTAGACTATGTTGTCTTTGTTCAAGGCACAGGACCTCATAAGATTGAATATGCTGATGTAACTGAACAGCCTGTAAAGGAGGTTATTGTAAGCCGCAAATGTGCTGAGGCTGTTCTTCGGGGTGCTCAGGTTTATGTTCCTGGTGTTTTGGCGTGTAGTGCTCATGTTGAAAAGGGAGATTCTGTTGCTGTTTCTGTTGCTATTGAACAACCTGAACCTGATGGTAAATGGGGAGGTACTGGAATAACACGTGGGATTGTGCTTCAGGGCTCTGAGACAGATCCCCAATATTTTCAGCGGAAAGGCCTGTATATTGGAAGAGGAACTGCAATGATGTCTAGGGCTGGAATTTTCCGAGTGTTGCAAGGTGTTGCTATTTCTATGAGTAATAGGGTTTTTGATCTTCCTTCTTTTAACAATGTGCTCGAGGGTGAGATTTTTCTCCAGAACCTTCCTAGCATTATTGCTGCTCATGCCTTAGATCCTCAAAAGGGTGAAAGGATATTGGACATGTGCGCAGCTCCAGGGGGTAAAACAACTGCTATAGCTATGCTTATGAGAGATGAAGGAGTGGTGGTTGCTGCAGATCGATCACATAATAAGGTAATGGATGTTCAAAATTTGGCTGATGAAATGGGCTTGAAGTCTATAGTAACATACAAGCTTGATGCTCTGAAGTCTGTTGCTACAGATGCTCTTGCTACAGAAAAAGTACCCGGCAAAACTGAAGATACAAATTCGAAGTCTTGTTCTATTGCTAAGGAAAAGATGAATGGTAATATGTTTCACAGGGAAAACGTTGTCAATGGAAATGGAAATGGACAAGTACCCAATATCATGTCTGTGTGCGGGAAGGATAAACAAAGAACCAAAAATGGGATTGGAAAGAATCACGTCAATGGTGGTAGAGTTGAAAAATCAAAAGGCTTTGCTCCTAATAGTTTTGATAGAGTTCTGCTTGATGCTCCTTGCTCTGCTCTTGGATTGAGACCTCGGTTGTTTGCTGGTGAGGAAACCTTAGAATCTTTGAAGAGTCATAAGAAGTACCAGAGGAAGATGCTTGATCAAGCAGTGCAACTAGTTCGACCTGGAGGAGTTCTTGTATATTCGACTTGTACAATAAACCCTGGTGAAAATGAAGCTTTGGTGCGTTATGCTCTTGATAAATATTCGTTTCTGTCATTAGCACCCCAGCATCCAAGAGTTGGTGGGCCGGGCCTGCTTGGTCACTGTAAGCTGTCTGATGGATATGTTGAGGAATGGCTAAAGCCTGGGGAAGAGGAACTTGTGCAGAGGTTTGATCCTTCTACATCTGACACGATTGGGTTTTTTATAGCCAAGTTTAAAGTTGGCTACAAAGAAGCATGAGTCCAATTGCTATGCGCAAGAGAAATTCTGACTAGCATACAGGTAGATTTCGGATTTTTTTGTCACTGCCTTTAACCAGATCTCCTTGCTATATCGTCCAACATACTGCTTGAAGTTTGAGCCAATTTTCTAGCGGTGACTATCATGATGCTTATGATTTGAAGAATTTAGACCATTCATGTTAGAGATCATTTTTCATTCTTTGATATAGCGTATTTTCATACTAATTATTCTTCTTGTGATAGCTTTTTCAAAGACAGTTTTGTATCTCTTTGAGAAAGATTCATATGAAAAAACAAATATCACGGCATATCAGTTAAAGTGTGAAGTGATGAAGTTCTGGTGAACCTCCTGCAGCTTGTACTGGGTTCAAATATCATAAACGAGTCCTATAAGTGTTGTATACTGGATTAGTTTAGGTGTAATGAATGTTTGGGGTTTGTTTTGATAAGTAGAAACCTCTATAGTAAACACCAAATTATCTGTTCAGTTACACAAGAAAATAGAGAGGAATCCGAACTCCCAATTACGTTATCTTGTTGATGTACGGTTGAACTAAGAACGCCTATTATTTTTTCTTGTACAGAAACTCTTTTCTTTGTATCTATACTTGTCAGTTATGATAGCAGTATAGCACTTTACGGCAAACACATGCCCGACAGACCGATGTATATTTTGATCAATTGCAATGCGAGACTGATAGTGTAATGTACCATTGTAATGGCAAATCCTTTAACCATTGAGAGTCTCTTTAACAGTATGTTTGGTTGGCATGCGTCGAATGGCTCATTAGACACCAAGGCATAATCAGGTTGCCCATGGTGTGTGGAAGCACACTTCTTCGGTTCTTCCTATAGAGCTAGGGGTTGCCCATGATGCTTCACTTTCTCATATATAGCTTTATTTTGTTTTAGCCTTTGTAATTATGTCAATTGACGGTAACACAATAATGGGTTATTTAGATGTAACTTGCTTTTACTATACTGGTTGATGAGATTGTAACTCCAAAATCCAAAATAAATTTCTTCCTTCAAAGATTAAACTATAAAGGACTCGATGAGCTCAATCGCAATTAAAATTGTAAATTTTTTGTTAAATGAACATGTGCGCACCTTAATTACTAGTTTAAATTTGTATTTTGAAATTTGTTACTCTATTAATATACATGCGTTCAAAAATTTCAAACTCATCAGGAAAAAATCCTAAGCCGCTACTGATTTACCTCTTATTTTATTTAAGTCAATTAAATTAAACTATATGTCGATCAAATTGCCAGAGGGAGTATATAAGTAATTTTGAATCAGTGAACTCGACTCTCATTAATTGAATATATGGATCGACGATATCTATTTAGAATTGTTTAAACATCATTCCTTCTAAATTTCCTTGAACAAAAATAAGCATGTTCAATATTTGTAATCAAATGCAAGAAAACAAAAAGGATGATGCCACATCCCCAAACAATGGTCTGGCAATTGGTTTGGTTTGACAACGGTCTGGCATTGCTAATGGAAAATAGGGTCACCACCTAAACTGGAGTACAGACTTTTTCAATCTCCTCAACAAAGAGGAGCACGATAAGGTATACCCTTTCTCTTGCGAGTCTTGGTCAGCATTTGGGTTGGTACTGGCGATGGCAATGGCGATGGTGATGGTGATGGTGATGGTGATGGCGATCCTGCTTGCTCAACTTTTTCTTCCACTTGATCAAGCAACAGGAATGGAGGATCAAAATCGTTTTGCTTCTTCAAGAATGCGCCCACCTAAGATGCATATATATGTTTTAAATAACATGGAAAATAAAAAAGGAGGCATAATATGCAAATAGTTAACAACAAAATACTAAGGAATAACATTTGTAATAATCTAACACTCAAAACAAGAGAAGGAAATAGAGGGGTGTCATAATTACCAATATAATGATAGTCACTAATTTTGAGTGAAAACCAAATAACAATCTGCATGTTACATTCTCTCTGTATGATCTATATTGACAGTTTGCAAGCATAACAAGGTTAGCTATTACCATTAAAGAACAAATTGAACGGTGTTGTTTAAATCGGTTATGCTATTATATTTAGCACCATTAAAAAACAAATTGAACAACGTTTTTTAGTAAAACCTCATACCATCATTACGGCTGTATTTGGTATAGGAAAAGAAAAAAAAAACACAACTCAAACTGAACCGTATTTTCTACGGAAAGTTCATTTCAAAGGAAATCAGTTCTCAAAATTTAATCTAAGGAAGATGAGGAATCCTTAAACCAAATCACTTTTTCAAAAAACTATTTTCCACCCTAACAAAAAATTAAAGTGCCTAAAAATAAGTCTTCCTACCAAACACACACAACCTACACTATAGTATGCAACTCTTATACACCATACAACCCATTTGGATCAGAATTTGCAATTGCTTTCAAAAACACTAGTAAAATGAGGCTACAAAAATTAAAAATCATGATACCTTACAGGAAATGGAGCAGTAATCATACAGTTCATACTCAATCAACCTTCTTCTGCATGTCTGGCATGCCGCCTCTTCATTTGTTTTCGCCCCTGAGTGTGGCAATGGAGTCAAAGCTACAACCAACTGCCTGTTGCATCTGTATGGCTGGATGCACATTCAAAGAAAGATTAGGTCAAAAAAACAGTAAATTTAAGAAGAAAAATGATTTAATTAGCCCTCATATTTATTGGTCTCCCAACTTGCGGATATAGAGGATAATTAAGCATCAGAAGCAAATGTTTGATTTTTCTCGCAATCTACCAGCCTTGTAACCCATATTAATTCTCATTTGGCTAACATACAGAACAAAGAAACCGTCCTGGAAAATCAAAGGAAACACACACACACACTGACACACACACACACACAGAGAGAGAGACGCTGATAAAATATATATTAGCTTCCCATGAAATAAATAAGTCCTTAATCCCTCCACCAACCTCCCGAATTCAGAGACTTTTCCTATAATTTCCCTTAGATGAAAAATTATTGAAAACGTTAGAGCCAACGGTAAAAAAACACAACATTTTCACTGCATCCTCATGAGATAACACTGGTATATTCCAATGTGCACGTATGTAATGCTAGGGAGATAAAGGAAATGTTGTTTCTGGATCTCTATTAGCTACTGCAGGGGCAAGTATCATTTAATTGGTAACCAAATAAAAGACTAGCTAGACTTAAAAATACTGAAGAAGTCCCCAGTTTTTTTATTAGTAATCACCTGGATTTTTGAACAATCAATACGCCGCTCTATCTCATCAAGAGGGACCACATCCTTGTAAACATGGCGATAGATCTTCAAAATTCTATGGCCTGAATGGGAAGCTAGTGACACACAATATTGGCAGAGAGATGTATCACAGTCTATACAATACTTGTTTAACTCATTTCGGCGAATAGGATGTTCAGAGCAAGGCTCAAAGAAGGTCTTCTTGATAAACTTTTCAAGCCACCCTGGTTTTAACTTTCTTGAATCAACCTACAAATTTGAGGCATGGAACATCATGTACTAGATTAAAATAATTAGAGCAGCTATTCAAAAATTAATTAAATAAAATTATAAAAAAATTTATATTTTAAAAAAAAAGGAAAAAAAAAAAAAAAAACAATAGGAGGCCACTCAACACGTCAGATAAGTATATTATAAACGAGGCATTAATTGACGAAGTATAAGACAAGATGCATTACCTGAGTGCCCTCACGGGCCTCACTTGACACTTCATTATTTTCTTTCTGAGGCTCTAATGCTTGGTTTAGCCTCAAAACAACCTCACTATTGTCCTGGAAACACAAAAAAACGAAAAAGAATTGACCATTGTGGGAGAAAGATAAGGATTTTAACTCCGTGGAATTTTACCTAATAAATGCCAGATAGAAAAGATTCTAAAAATAAAATAAAAAACCAGACTAGTTTGCTGCTATTGTGGGTCAATCATACTAACAATGCTCTGGAAAACTGCTAGGTACAACCAAGACAATAACAGCCAGATATACTGGATCTAGTATAGCAAAAGTAGTCCCACAAGATTGCATTATACAGTCATGCTTTTTTCCTTTATTAGCACTAGCGCAATACTACCAACTCTATCAGCTAATAACCTTAAAGATTGTATACCAATATTAAAAATAAACTCCTAATCTGGCCTCAATTTCTTTTACAACTGCACTCTTATTTACATACCTACATTAATCCCCAGCTGGCTCACCAAACTCACTTCTTTGCCATCACCAATACTAAAACACACACAAATACCTTCAGGCTCAACAAAATACATTAGCACATTGTTGCTAATAAAATCATCTCAACAAAATATATAAGCATGCAGACTTAACATTAATGACATGTGTACATGTGTAATACAATGTTTTGTAACTACACGTTGGAAAGAAGATATTGGTAAGCTGTAATCTTTACATTGTTCCACGGGCAGTGTAGTTTCCAAGATAAGTGGAAACCTGTTAAAGCTCAGATGACAGTTGACCTGATGAAAAGCCTATCCTCTATTTTTTGGATAGAAATTATTTTCTGACAACAATTTTGTTCTAGTGACTAGATAAGAAGATCTGTTACTGCTGTTAATCAAAAGCATGGCCATGGTTCTGCGAAGATCTCGCAATTCTACATGTCACTTATTGTTCCTCCAGCCAACTAGCTGAGCTAGCTGTGGGGAAACACTGACTATTGAGCTACAATTAAGGTCTTTAGGACTTGGTTTTTAGTACACACTGTTTGATAGGCTCATAAAAAATATATGGATCATATATTACATACAAAAAACACCTAACAACCTAGCAATTGTTTGGTTGGACCTTTTGGAATGGGATGGAATGGAGTTAGACTACTCCATCCACTTTCTTGTTTGACCAGAGTCTTTTAGTATGAAATCACAAACCAAAAGAATTCTAACTCTACCCCATACCCTAAGAATTCCATGCCCACCTCATCACAATCTATTCCATTAATGAGTTAAATAAACCATTCCGACAATAAACCAAGCAGCTTTAGACTAGCATAGTATTTTGAATGCATATTATCCTAGTATGAGATTCCACACCAATCCATTCCAATTTAACGAACCCAACACCTCATATTTTATATCCAGAGAATAGAGAAATCATATGTATGCCTGTGGAGCAAAAATGATTGAGCAAGAGGGGTAGGAGCTAGGAGCTTAAGGGTACTAAATGTCCTGATGCACAATTAAGCCACTTCCAAAGTACAAGTATCACAGCTACACAACTGTGTACCTAATCTTAATTCTCAACCTGAAATCTGTGATACATGTAGGGCTCCATCCAGTTGGACCTTAAATATCACGTTGGTATGGATTCAGTCTCATTCGACACTATACCCAATGTCTAGAAGGGAATAATGAAAAGACAAGACAAATAAAATCAACTCTCTTCCAGAGCCTATCGCCACACTACAATAGCAATAATTCCACGATAGGAAACTACCAAACAAAAAAGAGTTTCCCTGTCCTCCAAGTCATCACCGCTTTGACAACTATAAACAGCAAAAAATAATTAAAAAAATCTAATGTCAAACCTTTAACCTTCTTCTCAACCTAGATAGTTTTTGGACTTTTGCCCACTACGCTTGTAATTTTGGAACTTTGGTGTGCTAACTCGAAAACAAAAGGTTCATTGTTAACTCAGAGGAGGATAAGAGAGAAGAACAAAGGGTGGGGAGGACAACAAGAGAAATAGTGGTGACAAAGGAGGTACGAGAATGAGAAAGGGAGGAGGAAAGAAGAAGGAAAGCATGGGAAGAGGAATAAAGAAATGAAGTTAAAGGGAGGGATGAAGTAAGAGGGGGAATGAAGGAGAAAGAGAGGTGAGCAGGTGATTGAAAGAGGAGGGGGGAGGGGGAGGGGGAGGGGTTAATCTGCAAACCAATTTAAACGCATGGGTGTAATTCCTCACCCAGTAACTACCTGGTCCCAGAAGAGAATCAATCTGAGACTTAATTCTAACTTTTAAGGCAAAAAATCAACTTAATTGGAAATAAAAGGTAATGAGCCTGAAAGTATATTGACTACAACTAAAGAGGTAGGCAGAAAGAATTTGTATCACTTGACATGGATAGCAAATGAGATAACTGCTGCAAACTGTCCAAAAGTGATGCTTATCCCCACAGTACTGATTACAATATGGAACTTATAGGGCAATGTATTTTATGCTACCAAATTTTGATTTAAAAAAACATTTTCTTCCTTTGGATTAATGGGAATAAGGGGAAGAAAAAAACTTGGATGAGATAGCAGCAGACTAGCTGGTAATCTTTCAAAGACATGTTAATTTGATGAGAAGAGCATCACAGGTTTAAGTTGCTAGTTTGGCTTCAAGCTACATTTGCTATGTGAATTGTGAAGTCAGGATCTTGCTACAAGAAATCCACTTATCTTATAGGGCTTATTATGAAAAACAGGTGTTTAGCAGTTGCTAGAACGTAGGATGATCCCAGAAGGATGAAACAGGTAGGTAAATAGACAGAGACAGGGGACTAAAGATATAACCCCTCCCCAAACCGTGCTTGCAATTTTCATAGTAATTTCCCTGTAGGTAGGCATCTTCACATCAGTAAACAAAAGAGACAGGGTGCTCTGAGAAGATCTGATTTGGCAGAATAAATGTCATGGGTCTTTCAATATGGACCCTAATTAGGGTCACAACAACGGATTAGCCTCTTTTCATAAAAATAGCCTTTAGTGTCTATATTAGTTAGCAATATCAAGAGATACACGAAACAAAAGTAACTCATCTTAGAAAATTTCTGCTGGATATGTGATCCTAATTTCATCGCATGTAAGTTTGTTACATGTAAAAGAGAGGCAATAACGATTTTGAAAAGAAAAAAAAATAAGGTACCACGACTCCACTTATGGGATTAAGGCTTTGATTGATTGATTGATTGATTGATTGATATTATTTATGTTTGGCAACACTAGCTGAATAGAAGCTGCAATTGATAAGATAGTTGATTGCACAAGTTGTTAGGTAGAACTAGCTGTTTCTAATTTTTTTGGATTGCTGTTTAAAGTAAAACCTATAAATTAAAGGTGGATAAATATAAAGATTCAGCTCCTTTAATAAGATGTTATAGAGTAGAATCCCACGTAAAGTCCTACTTCAGCGCCTTAAATTTTATTATAGGCACGTGCCAACAAAAAGTCTAGCTATATCAGCACCTTAAATTGTTGGTAGACCAACTCAACCAAAAGTTTAAGTTAATGGTAAAAGCCCAGGATCGGTTTATATACTCTATCACGCCACCTCACATGAGAGCCCATTGGGCTTGAAGTGTGGATGTAGCATGGGCCCCACCATACCCATCATTTAATATTCCACTCTGGAAGAAGAGGTGGATGAGACAAACCCGTGACCTTTGTGTCACGTTTGCTCATGATGCCATGTTAGAGGACCAACTCAACTAAAAGCTTAAACTAATGGTTAAAGCCCACGATCGGTTTATATACTCTATCATTAACATTTCAGCGCATTTCAGCTCTGTATCATTTAAAGTAGATGAAATGGGATACCAAACATAGCCTTCTAAAAGATCGAGTTAACCAGGGATGTATAATTAAGCTTGATGGTGGCAAGATGACTAGAATAAGAAAAACATGTAGCAATTGGCTTAAAAATATAGCAACGATTAAATCGTGCCAGAAATATTTGAAGAGTACGTCAGCATAAAACGTAAAGTATATGTGGAAGCTTGTCTGCAAAAGGCAATATTTGTATTGAATTCGGACAAAGAGCGGTCAAACCTCTTTGTTATTTTTTTTCATTGATTTTCTAACACTTTCTTTATTCTTTCAGGGAAAGAGTCACAAATCAAAAGATTAACCAATAGATTGTTATATAACGGTAACGGTCTGGTCAACTATTGTCCATCCGCTCTTTTGACGCTATAAAATCATTTGAAGACTTCATTCAACACTTGATATATTACGACAAATAAAAATCTAGATCTGAAATCAATTACTTCTATAAAATCCCGATCATAACTTCAGACTTATTAATTAAAGAATCATTGTTACGCCCATATAACTTTAAAGTTCTAGTCATTTATTGTCCATCTGCTCTTTTAACTCTAGGAACTCATCTGAAGACTTTCATCAAACACATGATACATTACCACAGATGAATTCAAGATCTGAATCCAATTACTTCGACTAGATCCCAATCATAACTTCAGACTTGTTAATTACAGACTCAGTTAAACCCAATTTCCATACAACTTCCAATGTTTAAAATGTTCAAATCATTTGCATGTTGATATATAGTTCTTAAGAGCGCCATAAGGCATAAACTTGTCACAAAAAAAAAAAAATCCAATCAAGAAAATAGATATTCAACCATATCATCAGTGCAACGAGAAATTGAAACATGAGCAACTTTTAGAACATCATCAGCATATTCAATTTCCCATACCTCAAGTGCAACATTAGAGGATAAAGAGCTTTCCATTTTCACGTCAAAAAGATCAGATCTTCCCTGCGACAAATTGAAAACAAAGGAGTAAACATGAATGGCATTAAAATGAATTTCTATAGAATTTCACAGGTTTGGAAGAAAAATTGAAACTTAAATGGCTTGATATCCAATTGAATAAACCTAAATCAAAGAGGAAAGATGAACATGCTTCATAGTTTGATAAATTCAAGGTGTATTACTTTTTATCATGAGATGCATCAATTACGCTTACGTTGCAAAAAAATAACGTGACATTCTGCTAGACTGCAACACACTATTGGTGTTTTTGTGAAGCTTTTTCATTCAGCACAAGACAAGAATGATATTAATTAGAGGTTTAATGCTATTGGCTGCTACCCCATGAAAAATGCAATAAATCAGTTAACATACTGCCAATTTATTTATGATTTCAAATCTACAAGCCAATAGAGAACTTTTCAAAAGAAAGTACAGAATGATGCATGTACTACGTCACAATATAATGCAAATATTATCAAGTACTAACTTCTAATTAATTAATGTGATAAACAGATTCTATAACATTTCAGTTCAGTGATTATAAAAGGCTATGCAACTCTTTGGGGGAAAAAAAAAAATAAAAATAAAAAATAAAAAAATAAAGGACACCGAATTGTAGACTGAGCAACTTCAAAGCAAGAAATGGGGCATATGTTTGTAAAAATTAAAATCAATTATGACACCAATCTATCCTATGACAGTATCAAATCTTCTGCTAGTGAAAGCAATCAATAGTATAATCCTGCCAGAGGAGATTCTACAAGCATAATACAGATTATAACATATACACATTGCAGACCAAATAAACTTTAAAATACTGTATCTTTTGATAAATACATGCCTGAAATTCAGAAATGGCACTAATTTTGAAATCATATAACTTTTACAAACAAATTCTGTAACTTCCTGGTCCTCTGAATTTCCACCAGACACATTCCCTATAATAATATATGAAATTGAGCAGAATAATTATACAGAACCTCGCTTTATGCTTTGCCTTAAATTGGATTCACCTACCTGAGATACAGCAATAACTCTTAATTGGCTATGACACGTATATTGTTTTCCAGAATAATGTCTCGGCTAATTCTACAAATGAGCCATTCTTTGAATATGCAGGTTTCTTCACCCTAGATTTACAGGGGGGAGAGGTTTTCAGACTAAAACAACGATGAAAGTTTTTAATTCTAAGAGGAATTCTAAATTCCTATCTTTTCTCACTGATTAAAAAAAAATCTATAAGATCCCTTCCTATTTAATGATATTAGAAAAATTGCAAAGTATTTTCAATTGTTTTATACTATATCTGCTGCCAAATTATTGGAGTTTCCTTCTATGTAAATGTACAGCATTCAGCTAAATAATACATAGAGAGGGCATCAATAAATCCCTGGGTCAAAATCCAAAGCAGTTCAGTGACCCAGTGGCAGCATATGAATTCACTCAATGATGGTCGGATTATCCCTTTTATCCTTGGCCTACGAGTAGGGGGGAAAAAAAAAAGAAAAAAAAAAGAAAAAAAAGAAAAAGAAGAAGAAGAAGAAGGCAATCCTATAAATAAAGCTCTACATCTTTTTCCCTCTAATTTGTGCATCGAGAAGTGCTATTTTACTTCTCCGTCAATTTTGTAGTACTTAAGACCGTTGTGATAAGGATTTCCAGTTTATCCCAGGAAACAGGAAGTTCAATCGCAAAAATGCTAGACTGTAGTCGAATAATTACTTGTCATTAATCTATGATGACAAGTTGCTAGAATGGAACCCATCCTATGTATGTTGTCCTTCAATAGAGGCCATCCTCTCAATAGCATTCACTTGTACTGAACTCAAAGATTACACATATCCAAGTAATTGACAGCAGAAGTGTGAATAGAATAGTATAGAACTATATATTTTCAGTTTTTCAGCCAATGTCTCTTCATCAGACGCATTTTTGTTTTTTATTTCATCAAGTAAAACTAATCTTGCTGCAACTATTTTATTCTGCACAATAAAAAGAAACATTATATGTGGCACTTTAACATTTACAACAAAAAGAGCTTGCAATGCTTCCTCTTTCAAAATATTGAACTTATTTTCAATTAAAAGGTTCCCAGGCAAATACAAGTTAATAAAGCTTCATGAATTTATGCAAATAAATAAAAAAAAATATAAATAAATGCGTACAAGGAGTGAGCAATTGAGCAAAGGTAGAACATAGATATACAAGAGGCAGACCTTTTTGTACAAAGGTCAGAGTTTTACAGCAATTATGATGGATCACATAAAAAATATTAACCCATCTTGATTGCATGCTAATCCTTAGCATATGCACTGTCCATTTGTCATAACTTAAATTCAGATTTCTGGTCATCTAAGCCAACTGGAAATTAAGCAAGCAAGAAGAACAATCACACATTGAAACATTTTTAAGAAGACTAATAAAGACCTGAAGGAAAATTCAACGAATACGATGACAAAACACAATCAAGGGTAATCTTTCCACAAGTAGTCATATACCAGAATAACACTAGTTGATTGTTAAAGCTGCATACCACTACACTACAGAAACCCACAACATAAAAGTTCCTCCTTGACATGAGCAATGCATCCATCAAAAAATATCATGACACTAAACATAAGTGCCAACTGCCAAGAGAAGAAGTATTGCTAAGCTCTTCATTTTGATGGACTCTAAATTATTAGAAACATAGCTAACTGATAATGAAGGAGGTCGACATTCCAAACATGTATTCACCTTCTTCCATCCAGGGGCACTCTCTTCCCAGTTTTCCTTGCAGTTCAAATTTTCACATTACTAGAATGTCTGATTCTGTGAATGCAAATATATCACATGTTCTAGAACACACATGAAAATGCTAGTTTCACATTCTCTTTATTCAAGTTGCGAGTTAATACTAGAAGACAGGATAAAATAAAGAAAAGAAATGAACCCACAAACGTCAAAGCTGGAATGAAATGAACATCCGATTTGTCATTGTAAGCTTCTGATAACATGCTGCCAAACTCATCAGTCACATCAGTCACCTGTATCATGTAGAAAACTTAATGTTTTTTCTCTTAGTTTAGAATCTTTGCAAGATAGGTGTTTAATGAAAATTTCAATTAGACAAAATAATTTTAGTACCAAAGTGGAATCATCATTCTTGTCATCACTCTGTTTATAAAGTTCTCCTTCAACTGGCCTGTGAAGCAAGACCAACAACTTTGTCAAGAATTGGATGAAAAGGCAAAAAAAAAAAAAAAAAAAAAGGACCAGAACTGAGATGTCAGCTCGAAGCCTGGAACTTACAAGTGCAGGACATTAATTGCTTCACTCGCATTTTTTTGCTTGATGGTTGAGTACATCTGATTAAAGGAATGCATACACTTATTCTGATGATATAGTAATCAATTGAATCATAAGACATATAGAAAGAACCAATTGGCTATACCTCATTCTCATTAAAGAATTTGAAGTCCTTGCAGTTGATTTCTTGAAATTCTAAGTTGTCTATTCTGCAAAATAAGTACACTATTTAAAAGCATTTCACCAATTAAGTCTGCCATATATTAGTTAAGTCCTTACCCCACATTTTGTACTAATAATTTCCTCATCATCTCAAGTCTTTTCTCCACTTCTGTATTGAAAATCTTGGTAGGTTTTCCCTGTAATAAAACATGATTGAACTTTTAGGAGGTACCCCAAAAATATATATATATATATATATACTACCTCCCGTCCAAATTACTTGCAACTTTGAAATATTTTATATCTCACATGTAATACCCCAAAGTTGCAAGTAATTTGGACCAGAGGTAATATATATAAAACGTACTTATTAAACACAGAATTACTAAACAACTACATAGGAAGCAAAGACTATTAATACAGAAGCACCAAGACAATAGGATATAATGTTGGCTCTATTGAAGTCATCACCTCTAATTTTCCTTGCATATATCTTTCCAGAATATTCAGCATATTTTCGTACATAGCCTTAGAATTGTTGCACTCAATCCGACTTTTTGCTCCTGCCTCCTGCAGTGAAATGAAATGGAATGTAAACAAGAAGTCTCAACCAGTAATACTGAAAACAACTAAAGCTAAGATTATGCATTTAGCCTCTAAACTAAATCAAGTTACTCCAACCAAGGTCTTCTTAAGAAGAAGAGATGGGTCAGATGACACATCTTTTTTATAGCAATGCGAAAATGGAAAACAAAAGGTGAAAAATGACTTGGAAATTAAAATAGCAGCCCTCAGATAGCATCCATGGGCTTTAGCAGTGAAGAAAGAACCTGTCTGAGTTAAATGGGCGCATACAATCCACTCGGGAAGCAAGAAACTTATATTATTTCCTTGAGTCGAAAAATGATCATTAATCATATTGCAAACTACACAAGAACCACCACTAAATCCACAACTACACACAAGCAGCATTAATGGTAGCATACCAGCATAGATATGCACGACTGACAATCTATAGTTTCCCTTATAAGAATGATTCCGAAACCGAACAATTACATAATTACATGTCCTCTCATCTTCTCTTCTTTAAGATAGGTCAATTTCCAAATTGAGTCTAATTGTCTTCTAATAGAAACCATTACAAATCCATGAAATCCACTCTAATATCACTAAAAAAAACTTCCTAAACTTAGCCTTCACCAAATACTTCTCTGATTATATGAAAAATGTCACAAGTTCAAAATGTCAAAAAAAAAATCTTGTGCTCAACTGCACACAACCCTAAGCTGTACAACTCTCAACTCCATAAGAATTTACACACACCACATAATTCCATAATCAGCAACTTTATTCCTAAACCAAATAATTACTGCTGTATTTCAAAAGATCATTACTGCTATAATAACCCTTTGCATGACATCAAAAATCTAACAATATGACAAGAAAGCAAAATTTAACCCTATAATTCACAAAAACCCAGTAATTCTACAAAACTATGACATTAAAAAATACAAATTGTGATTCCAACATAAAGTATTCATAAAACCCGGATAACAAATACAAGTCAAAATTGGAAACATAGAGCATATAATTATAAAATAAAAAAATAAAAGTTCATATCTTTTTGCCCAAAATAGAAACAGAAGCAAACATACCTTCATTTTCATAGCATCTTGCGCCAAATAAGATCATATAAGATGGGTATTACAGAATTTTGATGGTAATTTCAAATTTGGTAGTACAATTGTGTATAACAAGAAAGGGTTTTGAATTTTTTTTTCTTTTTTTTTTTGGGTAATTTTGTACTGTACAATTGAAGGGAAGAAAAATCTGAGAATTGGAATGGTGGGTTTGATAAGCAGGGAATGAATGCTTCATCAATTCCGAAGCAAATGTCACTTGTAACAATGTGCTTTTCATGCTCTCCAATGCAGGTTTTTGCAGCTTTCTTTATGAATAATTAATGGGTATTTCACCTTCTCATACATAATTTTAACAGTTTTCATGGTGGAATAATTAAGAAAACTGTGCTCGTCAATACCCAAGTAAATAAACACAAATTGGTCTTTAAGATTTGTTAAGACTTTATGATTGATTAACAGTTTTCATGGTGGATTATTTTTGCATTTCATGATTGATTTAATTGACCTCTTGCACACAAACGGTAAATCACTAATACAAGTCGGGGTTATTTCACCTCGTTTTGTTAGGTAATTTTCGTGTGTTTGTTCGGGTTTTACCCGCTTTTGCATCAAAAATAAAAAAAATAAAAAATAATAATAATAATATAAGTCATAAGACATATACTATGATCATATAGAATTAACGAGCGCATTTTGTTCATAGGTTTTAGCTATGAGGTATTGAGTTGGAATGAGTAAAACTCATACGAAATGTCTGTTTAAGAAAAATTGAATTTTTTAATCCATATCTCAACACACAATATATGGGGTTTAGAACCTAAGAGTGGAGGAGAGTATGGCTCATCCCACACCTTTAGGTATCAAATAAAAAAAATAAAAAATAAAAGAAAAAAAAAATTCAATCCTGAACAACAATCATGCACAATGTATTAAGAATTAAGTTCCAACAATCCAACCCCATACTACCCTAATTTCATTCTTAATTTCAAGCTCATAGCACTCTGTGAACCAAACGGTCCCTTAATGCGCTCCTGCAATTAAACGTCAAAAAAATAATTAATTAATTTTACTAACAGCATAAGTTTTTTTTATATTGTAAAAAATATACTAGCAATTAAAGTAAGCATATAAAATTATAATAGTGTAAAAGTCATAGGACTATTTTCGACATCGTCTGATTAGACCTTATCAATGGGCGGCCCGGACCGAGCTGGTACATAAAAATCTGGCCATTTTCCGGGCCAAGTTGGGTTGGGCCTAGCTTCGAGCCAAAATGTTCATGCCAAAACCCGCTTGAAATGGGCGGGCCGTGCAAACTGTTCAGACTATTTTGGGCGGGGCCAAGAAAAGTTGAATTAAAATAACATAAAAATGCATTTTCAAGCCCGTCCAAAAAATTAAAAAGTCCAGGCCGGGCCGGAAAGATGCTGTCCAAAACCTGCCCAAAATCGGTAATGAGTACTTGAGTAGCAATTGATTAAGACATGAAAAATGATACAAAGTATATAAGAATAAATGGTTAGACACTTTGACCCAACAAAGGGGCATATTCTTAGGTGTAACCTCCTACACCTAGAAATAGGTGTCACTAGGTGAAACGCAGTAGAAACAATGTGAAACGCAGCCCACCTATTTACTGTTCTCCAACGTTTCTTCCCGCTCAAGTTTCTTAGTTTCCTTTTTCAAATTTTTTGGTTTCTTCTTTCCCAATTCTCTCTATTCTCCTATATTTCCTAATTCTAATCAAAGTTTTCCATAAAAATTTTCATTATTATATTTGTTCTCTTTTTCTGGAAAAAAAATTTCTCTATTTTTTCTCCTTCTTTAATTCCTTTTTCCTCTGTTTTTTCTGGAAAACTTATTCTCTGTTTTTGTGATTTCATCTGTTTCAATTGGATAAATATGGAATTGGTTGTTCTCGACGAAGACATTGTTAATGCAGGTTAGTTTCTTGATTTTGCGATTTGTAATTTGCTTTTTTTTGTTAGTTTCAATTGTAATTGTTTTTTGTATGATTTTAGGTTAGCTTCGATTAATTTCGATTGATTATTAATTCAATTTCATCTGATTTTTGGTTATGTTCGATCAACTTGATCTATTATGTATAAATTTCGTATTCTTATGTGCTGATTTTTTGTGATTTTCGATTGATTATAAATTCAATTTCATCTGATTTTCTTAATTATTATGAATTGAATTTTTTTGTGATTTTCTGCATTTTTTAAATCAATTTAATGTATATATTTTTATGCTTTATATTAATTTTATAGATTATGTCTTGATTTACTGAAATTGATCGTATATTTTTGATGAATGTGATATTTTTGATGAATTAATAATAAAATCAATTGATTTTTGTTCGTATAATTATGTCTATATTTTGCGTTAATTTTGATGAATGTGATATTTTTTAAAATTTTTGTGTGATTGCTGTGATTAATCGTGCTTATTGCGTGCTGCTATTGTGTTGTTGTTATGATTTTTGTAATTTTTTATTTGTTCTGAACATTGGCTCTTAACTAATGAACATTACATTTATAATTATGAAGCTATGAACATTGTTTATTTCTCATTAACTTTGGTTCTTAAATAATGAACATTACATTTCAAAAGTATGAACTTATAAACATTGTTTATTAAATAATGAACATTGCCTATTAAATGATGAACATATGCATAGGTTCGCTTACATGTGAACATTATCTTTTTCAGAAAGTGAACATAGGTATAAAAAAATATGAACTTGCATTTCAGAGAGTGAATATTACATTTCAAAATATGAACGTAAGCATTGGTTTTCTTAAAGTGAATATAAGCATTTAAAGTATGAACATATACGTAAAAATATATGAACATAAACATTTAAGAAAGACAACATATGCATAAACAGATTTAATTACTATTTTATGAACAACACATATTTACATTATGAATATTTGAAATTATATATGAACATATAAAATATTATTATGAATATTATGCATTTAATTATTAACATTAAAATTTGAAAAAATAAAAAATAATATGATTATGAAATGTATGCATTATAAGTATTAAATGTTCATTTTTTTACGTGTTCATTTTTTATTATTACATGTTCATTTTTTTTCATGTTCATATTTTTGTACTAAATGTTCACTTGTTGCACCTATCTTAGGTGCATGAGGATGCACTAAGACCAATTGCAACAAAGGTCCACTGTGGCCCAACCCAAGCACACAAATAGTGATTGGGCCTTGCATTGGTTGTGACGTAAATGATCCGGCACGGCATGCTTTTCTAAGAAAATAATGTAAACTCTTTTAAGTTCAATATGACTATATTCCCTCCGTTTTTTATTTAAGTTTTCACTTTTGCCTTTTATATTACTTACAATTTTATTTTGATCAATGCTAATGATTTTATACATTAAAAAATTATATATAGTCATGTACTCAAAGTCTCATATAGGTTAAAATAGTCTTAATGTAACTTCCGAAAATCAACTTCTTATAATTTAAAACTTGTGTTTAGCCTGGGTGATGTCCCGGGTCATACATTATGTATTATTGTATTATACTGTAATTTTCACGTATTATACTTATGCAAATAAATTTGATAGGCATTTCTTCCTAAGGAGGTATGAGGTAATAGTTGCATTGATACATGTTGAGTTTATTCTTTGAGTATCTTATTTATTTATTTTTTTTAAATTGAACCTTGTGGATTTCACTTATACGAAATTTAATTTTTTATACATATTGATAATATAGTTGGTAATTGACTTAGATGGTTAAATAGACATCCTTGTTATATGAGGTGGGTGTTCGAATCCTCTTGTCTATTTTTAGGGTGCTTTGTAATAGGTTAGTATAGAATCTGCAACAGTTTATGTTAAATATGAAGTAAAACATAAGGAGTATAAAGGTTCCTTTTCCTTTAATTTTCCAGATTAATTACTCCATCTAAAATGTTAACTACTTTTATAAAAAAATAAAAACACTTTAAATTTTGCAGTATTCACACACTATCCTTGATTATTGCTTACGGAGTACGTTTGTATTTTATATTTGTAAGAAAAAGTATAATCATATACGTAGTAAGACATTATTAGAACGGAGTTGGATATCGCTTAATAAAATGCTCCCCTTTTTAAAATACTCTTTTTTATATATTAAATTTTACTATTTTTAGGGGGAAAAAAAAGGTTTGTCTGACTTACTACTTTTTAAAATATTTTTCTATTAAATTTTACAAAAAATTGATGAAAATATTAAAATTTAGTTGTGCATTGAATATTGAAAAACTTTAATTTTAAAAAACGGAAGAAGTACCATACTAATATGTGCCTAAAGTAGTTGTTAAAAATGAAACTAAGGTACCTAAAATAGTTGTTAAAATAGGGAAGTGCTACTATGACTCTATGAGCAATATTTTTAGACCTTGGCGAGTGAAAAAATGACCGAAAGATATGCCTAAGATTAACATGGCTTTCATAAAAAATCTTAAAGGTGAGTGCATTTAGATTAGCAAGGCAAAAATGAGCGAAAAGTATGGCCAAATTATAGGCTAATGCCTTAATTAAAGGTGACACCCATTTGAACTAATTGAAATCTACTCCTTGTACTACTCTCTTGAATTTTGATCCTATTTACACTAAATTACTATGAAATTCTTCTTTAAAAGTTTAGATCTCCCACCTATCAAGTGTTCTATTATTTGTTAGGTACCGACCATTGCTAGTGGGATGGACTACCTTCTTATGTCTCAATTAATAATAGGCAAATTATACTCTATTACCTTTTGGGATTATAAAGCTTTGTTGCCCAATTCCTAAAAATGACTTGTATCTGATTACTTGATCTGAATTATTTGACATTAGACTTGAATTATACATTTATGTCCGCAAGAAATTGACTTGATTCTAATTTGACTTGATAGTTGATTTGAATCAAACCGATTCGAAAAACAAATATTCATGTTATTATAATACTAGTTGTTTTTGTGATGTTTCATTAATGAGGTTTTCTACATTGGCTGCATATCCGCATTAATTCAAGCTTGAGGTTTTAATTAACTCGCATTATGGGGTTTAAAATTCAAGATGTACATATATATCAACACTTTTGTGTGAATAAAGTTTGACTATTTACTCAAATTTGAAAATATCAACATTTCTGAAAATAATGGCTTGACTCATATCCTTTAAAAAGAACATCAAGCACTCTTATAAATAAAGAATATGACTCATGGATATGGACTATGGTGCGTCAAACAACTTTGAGTATGGTATTTTCAACCCAATATCACTTTAAGCCAAGAAAAGAATAGAACAAAAGAAGGGGAAGGTATAGAAAGAGTAAGACCTTCACATATTTCGCTAAGGGCTATTATTTGGCTAATTGCATCTGAAGTACGGAGTATAAATTAGTGTAAAAAAAAGATAACGATTATTTTCTTCACTTACTACGACTACATATATATGTTCAACATTTTTAAGAGAACCTTTAATAACTTGATATTTTTTTCACACGCTTTTCCTTGAACTCCTTCCTATAAATAAGTTGATAATTATCGCTCTTACGGTCATTACATTACGTATTTTATTACAAAAATAAATTATTTTTTATTGACTGTCTTTGAGCTAAAAGTAGCAACAAACAATAGTGTAATTTTAAACGATACACCCAATATCCACGTACCACTCCATATATAAGTGATCAATGATGATACAAAATACAAGTAGTAAGACTAGTATACATGAATCCCCTCTCCAAATAATCAATGAATCCACCATCACATCTCATCTTGACTCCAATTCTCAATGATTTGCATCTTGTGTAATTTGGCATATCACATAAACTACTTATACTCCTTAATTATGTAGCAACAAGGGCAGAAGGTACTGCTACAAATTAAAGAAGCCAATTACTACAATAATGAAGGGAGTGAAAAATTAAGTATTTTCAAATGAATGGGGTATCTTTAAAAAAAGTTTATTAAAAACATTTGATTAAGCTCTTATTTAGACAAATAGGCTTAAAATTTTTGTATTATTTTTTGGCAACCAATTTCTTATATGCTACTCCATATTTTACAAAGTTACCTTGTATTGACTATCATGATCAAAGTTGACCTATTAAAATACAAATACTTCGTGATTAAATTAATGCACGACATATAACTAATACCAAGTATTATTTTGTTTTTTCTCACCTCAGATGCTTTATTTAGGATCGCCCCTTGTGAGGATGGGGTCCTAATTCTTTTCTTTTTTCTTACCTCACCAAAAAAAAATATTTTTCTTTACATGGATATTAAATAAAACTTCGCTCTCATTATTGACCCCTCAATATATGTATATACACACACGGAGTATATAATTGCCATTACAATCATATATAGATGGATCCGCATCTGCATCCGCCTCATCCTTATGGCGATTAAAACAGATAAGACTAGTGATAGTACAACTTTTCAAGGAGCATTATCCCCGGCCATGTAATGTATTTTCAACTAGTTAGGAGAAATTTCAATTCGTTATATTTCAACCTTTTTGTGACTTGTATTTTTCCATTCAAAGCCTTTATTGGAAAGTGAATAATAATAGTTGAATAATTTCATCAACTTTTAGTCACTATGCAACTCGAAAAGACAATTTAAGTCATCCAATATAGGGAAATTACAAATTAGTATTTCTCTTGAGGATGAATTAATTTTGTCGTATATCTATTACATATCTAGTACCACCAACCACTTCACCCAATTGTTTTTGATGCATTAGTTTTCAAGTAAGTAGTGTTTTGTTCCTTAAAGAAAAGGTATGTAGTGTATAGTGTTTTAGCTACTTCATCAAACTACCTTAATTTTATACCATCTATGTTTCTCAATACATTCGTCATCTCATTTTACATGCAAACTAAGCTAGTTAATCGAATGGAGAAATATATAAAGCGCATCAACATTGCACAAGTATTAATTATATTTTGCCTATAACCGAGAGATAGTTACAGAGTGAATTATCCTCGCTCACATATAAAAATATAGAGATACCCTAGACTATGTATGAATTTTTGGTATATAGAGATTAGGATCGTATTCACATCATAGCCCTTGTTATCCAATATATTTGAAAGAATTATATTCCAATGATAATATTCCTTAGGCTAATTATCAGGAAACCGAATATATGCAAACTAATCTAATATGTACACTTATCTTAACAATATTGTCCCTAAATCATGAATTCAACTCACTCTTTATTCTGCCTATTCTATGAAATTTATACGCTAGCTTATCATTTTTCCTTTATTGGTTAACTTTACATGTTAATTTAATTATGAATATTTGACACAAAATCTATGTCTCCCATACTATTTATTTATCTTTAATATTCAAAACCTCCTCACATACTCTAATCTTTAAAGTAAATGATCCTAATAGTTACACTTTGTACATTACATAAAACTATCCATCTATGGAAACATGAAATAGGTAGAAATTCAAAGAAACCAAGGTAGTAATAATGTAACTTGGTGCATAGAACATGAAATAAAACCTAATTAATTTTTTGAAAAAAAAAAGAATGAAATTTGAAGACTTCGTACAATCAAAAATTGAAAAGCTTACAATTGCTACAGTAATCCGCATGAGTTTTGGATCTTGTATTATTACATCGAGAATATATGTAAATTACACTTTCACATCTATGAATGCTAATCAAATTCAAACAAATTAAAGTTAAACCCTTAAAAGTACAATAATAATTCAAGTAAAACTTCTTGTATATAATTACGCAATGTGTACGCACACATTCTTACAATATAACGATCGACTATATATGTATATATCATGTTTTTGCCTAGTATTGATATTCCTAGACTAGTATATAAGGGTGAACAAAAATTTTCACCAACCAAAATCTTGAACCCATTAATGAAAAAGAAAACAAAAAGAATCAATAAATCTGCTTACAGTATCCCGTCGCGTATTTACATGACAGCTTGAACAAAATAATGTCAATAACTCAAAAAAGTCTCCTAGCTTGTACGGGGTTGTTCTAGTTATTGAGCTTGTTCGTCCCTGTGCTAGGCGCAGAAGGCGGCACCGGTGGACCTCTAGGAAGCATACTGAAGAACACTGATCCGGGTCCTTGCGTCGTTGGTGCTTGCCTTCCGGAAGACTGAAACGTGTTTTCTTTCGGGTTTTCACGGTGTTTTCTTGGCAAGTGTCTAGCAGAAGACGTGCTTGAAACGATCAAGAAAGTTAATACAACCATTATGAACCATTTGGCAATAAGCTTATTAATCTTGCACCTTGTCATTATATTACTTATTATCCTCAAGATCGATGATGACCGCCTTCTCGAGTTTTCGAGTATGGTTATGGAGGAGAGAACTTGAGAGATTTGGTGTAGAGAAGAAGTTTAGAGGTGAATAAGAGGTATAAGGGTGGATTTATATGAAGGATTAAGGAAGGTGGAGGTGGGTTTGGTGTGGGGTTTATGAATTTGACAAAGTCAAACAGATGATAAAGTCATAAATAAGGCTTAAAAAAAGGAGGGTATATATTAAAAGGGTGGAAAATTTAGAAAAAAAATTGCAAAAAATAGAGGTCACGCGCTTCTCACGCGCCATAGTTTGACTAGTATGTAGTGAAGGTGACTTGCGCAACAAGGGTATAACATAATATTATTTGTTCAAATGTATGGGATTTGGTAGCTAGAATTTAGTTAGATGAAGTTCCTCCAATTAGGCACATGATTTTGTGTTCCCATTTCTTTTACATACTAGCCACAACCGGCCTTTGTTGGGCACTCTAAAATCTACTTGTATAATATAATGTCACAAATTAAGGGAGACTACTAGTCTACTACTACTATATAATATTATTTTGACCCTACTAATGTATATCAGGTACAAACTAGTCAATTATTTGTTCAGTGATGATAATATTACTAATATCTCTACAAAATTTCGCCACCCTTAAAGTGTCCCTAGTGGGGATTGAACCCCGGCCCCAACATCAAGGTTGAAAGGTGACAATCCTTACCCCTAGACCAAGCTTAGTTTGAATTGGTAACTACACCATAACAAGTATTGGTGTAAACATACATGTTACTAAAGGGGATATACATGTACAAAGGGCCTATTCTCTTCAACTTAATTTCAGTTCAGTTCACTTCAATTCAGCTTAGTTGAGTTCAGTTCACTTCAATTCAGATCCAATCAGTTTAGTTCAGTTTCTAATTTCCTTTTCTCGTAAACAATTCATTTCAGTTCTATTCATTTTAGTTTTGTTCAGTTTAGTAAATCAGAACATGCCCGAATTGTATTGGAGTTGAAGAAGTGCTTCTTAACAAGTTATATTAGAAGCGGATATTTTCTTAACGAGTTGTTTTAATTAATTTGATCAATGATGATAAAATTAAAGTTAAGCAAATTGAAATTCAGGTTGAATAATTATTAATCTCCTCATTAGTTAAGGAAAAAATTATCATTATTTTACTTCTTCCATTAAAATTATCCCATTTAACCCAAAAAAACTTTGATTGAATTTCATAAAATTTAATTAACACGAAGATCTTCTATAACATGTTTAAAATGGTCATCATCAAATGAGACAATCTTAATAGATAGGAGGAGCACCTTCCTATATATATGACGTCTATATGATGTTTAAAATTATAATCGGCTGCATAAAAAACTTTAATTTATTATAGCTAATGGATTTATTCTTATAGAAAGTAATATAATGGGCCTTATAATCACAAAATAAAGGTAGTTTTCAATGGATCAAGTCACCAACAAAAAGTAGAAAGGGAAAAAGTGATGTATATGTTGTAACACACTCCCTTTCTCTCATAATATTTGCTAGCTAGAACTTTCTCTAAATTCATGTTATGCTATCACAAAAATCGCAATTATTTTTGAATATATGCTTTTCTTAGATGTTTCTTATGGCTGCTGTGAGCCTGAGAAATACCGAATGGTGGATATACAAAAGAGTGGGTCCTAAAATAGTTAGAATGAATTAGAATGAAAAGGGTAGTAGTCGATTAGATCCTTTTGTTTAAGTGTGATAAGAAAGTGGCATTATTTTTGCTGGTGGGTTGGACCTCTTAACTGAATTATACTTAGGTCAATTATATTTTAATTAATTATCAAAAGGTAATTATCATTTTTATGTCATCTTTGACTACAGCTTATTTAAGGACCAAGGAGATGTATGTTGTACCAAACAATTATCATATCACATCTCCTACATATATATTATACAAAGTGACAATAATAATTTATGAGCCTACAAAATATATAGTTTCGATTTGAAAATAATTCATTACGGAGTATACAAAGTTGACATCCTTAATAATATAAAGATCTTTACAATTTGAAAACTGATCATATATAACTTAATGGTTGCATGCATGATAAAGAATTAAAAAGTGAGAATAACAAAATGAAATAAAACATTAGCTATACCAAGGGAGACTTGGTTTTGCCATACATGTATAAACTAATATTAAGTATGATCAATTTTAAATTAAAGGTAATGAACTGCCTCAAGAATTAAGAACATATACGTAGTATAATTACCCTTCAATCTATATATAATTCTATACTATGAGTTTTTTTTTTTTTTTTTGAGGGAACTATGAGTATATTAATTTCAAGTCTTTTATTAAAAAAATGCATCCTATAATTGTAAATTTGAAATTAACATTTAATTACACGATTACACCAATTTATACATGTCTTTTTGAACTCCCAGACAGTTAGACATATACCAATTAGGTTGCTTTCTTGCATAGTTGGATAAACTTGCACATTCATGCATTCAGAGGGAGCGCCGTGCGTTTCACGGAGAACTGGGCAGAGATGAAGCGAGTAGGGAAGGAATGTTGAGGAAGTCAAGGGAGACATCATACACGTTGAGAGAAGGCCTTGACTTTTTTTGTAGGACATAAACAACAGCAAAGCCAGCTGTATATGGCTTGCGGCCCACGTACGCGTTGCTGGGGGGTGTGGCCCGTCGTCTTGGAATTTGATGGGTTATTTTCCGAGCCAATACTTGTCTACCACGTAAGCTTTTACCTTCTGGCCGGCAACATTCTTTGAACACACAAACTCCGCCTTATTATAATAAATACTCACTCCATCTCATTTTACTTGCCTTATTTTATCGTTTTATTTGGAAAGCTTTCGAATCGAATCAAATGAGGAGAGATGCTTTTTGAGGAAAATTTGAGGTTTCAGGGCCCGGTAGCGAAAAACCTTAAAACCCTAAGGGATACATCTCGGGGTTATATAATGTCGTTTTTATATAATGTCGTTTGAAACCATATATGATCATTATATGTTGTCATAAACGTCCGTGATAGACTTGAGTTTACGAAATCACTACAAATTGTGAACGGGTAAACTGACCGTTTAAGGGCATATTAAATGGTTTCACCGACCCAATTCGACTCCCGGAGGATATTAGAGACCATGGTAAACATCTTGGCAATTTTTATTTGTAGGCGAAAAAGGTCAAAAAATTACAACTTTGAAGGCTATAATCCATTAACCCCTGCTTTTTGAGGAAAATTTGAGGTTTCGGAGCCCGGTGGCGAAAAAATTTGAAACCCTATGAGATACATCTCGGGGTTATATGATGTCGTTTGAAACCATATACGATCATTATATGATGTCATAAACGTCCGTGGTAGGCTTGAGTTTACAAAATCACTACAAATTGTGAACGGGTAAATTGACCGTTTCAGGGCATATTGGATGGTTTCGCCAATCCAATTCGACTCCCAAAGGATATTAGGGACCATGGTAAACATCTCGACAATTTTTATTTCCGGGCGAAAAAAGGTCAAAAAAATTACAAAATTGAAGGCTATAATTCACGTTTTTTGAGGAAAATTTGAGGTTTCGGGCCGGTGGCGAAAAACCTTGAAACCCTATGGGATACATCTCGGGGTTATGTAATGTCGTTTAAAACCATATATGATTATTATATATTGTCATAAACGTCCGTGGTAGGCTTGAGTTTACGAAATCACTTCAAGTTGTGAACGAGTAAAATGACCGGCGTTTAAGGACATATTGGATGATTCCACCGACCCAATTCGACTCTCGGAGGATATTAGGGACCATGGTAAACATCTCGGCAATTTTTATTTTTGGGCTAAAAAAGGTCAAAAAATTACAAAATTGAAGGTTGTAATCCATGCTTTTAAGGAAAATTTGAGGTTTCGGGGCCCGGTGGCGAAAAACCTTGAAACCCTAAGGGATACATCTCGGGGTTATATAATGTCGTTTGAAACCATATATGATCATTATATGTTGTCACAAACGTCCGTGGTAGGTTTGATTTTACTAAATTATTTTAAGTTGTGAACGGGTAAAATAACCGTTTAAAGGCATGTTGGATGGTTCCACCGACCCAATTGGAATCTTAGAGGGTATTAGGGACCCTGGTAAACATCTCGGCAATTTTAATTTCCGAGCGAATATAAGTCAAAAAATTACAAAATTAAAGGCTATAATCCACGTTTTTTAAAGAAAATTTGAGGTTTTGGGGCTTGGTGGCGAAAAGTGGCAAAATTGAAGGCTTTTATCGACCTTATTGTTCGAGTACATGCTGGCTTCAGATCATTGTCAGTTAAGGTCGGGTCCTTAGGTCGGGTTAGTTTTTGACAGCTTTAGGGTCTCTATACTTTTCGCCACCGGGCCCCAAAACCTCAAAATTTCCTCAAAAAGCGTTCAATTTTGTAATTTTTTGACCTTTTTTTGCCCGGAAACAAAAACGGCCGAGATGTTTACCATGGTCGCTAATACCCTCGAGAGTTTAATTGGGTGGATGACTGGATGGAACCATCCAATTTGCCTTTAAATGGTCATTTTACTCGTTTTCGTAGATGCCTCTTGTATTGGCTATAAGATCTCACGGGGCCTTTACGTTGCCGGAGAATGGTCATATATGGGTCCACACAATATTAAATGATCCCGAAATTCAACCCGTAGTGTTTTATGAAATTCCAACACCAGCTTCCGACACCTCCTAAATCGCTCCGATTTCGTGTATTATACACACATGACAAGATCATGACGTGCGTTTTTAGTGAATTTTAACAATGGTAAAAATAGATACAGAATATATATTAGTGTTTCAAGCCCAAAGATATTATGAAGTAACTGAAGCAGCCAAGCCCAAATACATTTATTAATTTTTTTTTTTTTTTTAAAAAACAAGGAAACTTATATAGCTTAGTTAAACTACATCCAAATACGGAGTATGTTAAATCTCCTCTTTCAAGTAGTTGGTATAACATACGGAGTACTATACATGTTTAGACTTTAAAGTGCAATAAACATCCCAATGAAAGAATTACTCCAACTCAAGTCCTTATTTTTCCTCCAAGCAAAGTAAAGAGTGAGCATTCAACACAAGCTCAACCAAACAATTAGATAAACTTAGCGGTAGATTTATACTCCGTACATTCGTATGGATTTTACCCATTTTTTCCAATTCTTTCCATACATTGAACAAAAAAAGCTAAAAATTAAATTATTATATAATAAGATTACATCAAAGCTTCATATAATATAATTAGCTAGAATTCTTAACCATGCATGAGTTATTATGGGTACACACTAGCTTATATTAGTCTCTATGCATGCAATACAACCACAAAAATAAACTAATTCGATCTTATGCTGCACTTCTTCCTAACATCTCTTGAATTTTCTTGAAAGAATCCCATTTTTGTAGGAGCATTTGTCTACGAAACCTTTGGATAAACAAATCCGCAACATGATCTATCTCATCTTCCAACTTGAAATCTTGCCCTTCATTCTCTTTCGAGTTTTTCACCATATCGATGATCGATCCTCCATGCTCTTCCTCTTCATCAAACAAAGAATGAGTGAGATCCGGATACTTATCATCGTCGTAATATTGATCACGACCATAATATTCTAACAACAATTCCCTCTTCTCGGATGGAGCAAGATCATCATTAGTCGCGTAGTTGATGAGTTCATTAGACTCATTAGCCAAATTTGCATTGTAGAGGATGATGGCCTTGTTTTGATCCTCTAAACTTATTTCTTCCTCGGCCATTATCTTGTCACGCTTTCGATCTAACAAAGCTTGGATCTTGGTAGAAAGTGTACCAAGTGAAATTTTCTTGCCCTTCATTAGTGAAAAAACCAAGAGACGAATTTTCATAGCATTTGCTTTGCCCTTCACCCCCGTTACCTTTCCTTTGACTATAGAACTCAAAGTCGAAATTATATTCTTCACAAAAACGGAAGCTTTGTTCTTCATCTTTAATTTATTTTGTTTCTCTCTAGATGATGTTTCAACAATATAATCAAAGTATGTACGTGGTAGGTTTAATTAGTATTGTACGTGTTTGTGAGAAGGTAGGTTTATTTTGTATTGTATGTGTTTTGGATCAACTTTGGATTGAAATTATGGAAATGTGATATGCAAATGAACTTAGTTTATATAGATGCATGGAAAGGTCGAGAAAAAAGGAAAAAAAGTAGGCGTAAATTGGATGAAGATAGTGCTTACAATGTGATGTACTAATGTACGTACCTTTATTATTGTTAACTTTAGTATTAGCTGGTTCATGCATGCATGAATTATACAATTGTGCATAGTTTCACCGGCCATGTGCATTTTTGAGATATAAAATGTTAAAGGAGGTAGTAAAGTGGTAAAAGTTGAAACACAAAATAAAAATAAAAATTCAGCTGATCTTAGCTTCCTTCCAAAAGCTGATATAGCACTAATATATATTCGAAAACAGAAGAATCCTTAGCTACTAAGAAATTTCAAAGTTCATTGTTGAAGGGCTCAATGCATGCTTTACTTTGCACACGTCATTTTTATTCACATATTTTGAGTATTATAAATCAACTTTTTCTACAAAGAGTTAGGACCTGTTCTCATTGACTGAACTCAGCTGAATTGAACTGAATTGAACTGAACTCAGCTGAATTGAACTCAGCTGAACGGAATTGAACTGAACTGAAATGAAATGAATATTTTATAAGAGAAGGAAATTAGGAGCTGAACTAAACTGAACTGAGCTGAACTGAACTGAACTGAACTGAATTTCAACGTAAGAGAACAGACCCTTAGTTCGGTTGTGTTTGAGTCATTTTGATTTCGATTAGTTTGAGTGATGTCATTCATTTCAATTTGTATTTGATAATAATTCAGAATAGAGTTGAGTCATATTCAACTTAGACGTATGTCAATGAGTGTACAACGGAAAAAAATGAACAAATATCTTTTTCGGGTTTGTCAATTTTTGTTTAAATTAGGTCATATATAATCGTGTGTGTCATCTATTTTTGGCCTTTCGAGTACTAATCGGGTATTGGTCAAATCAATTTCGCTTGTGAGTTCTACATACTAATATTAGTATACTAAGTGCATATTATATATAGTGCTAACTTTTACTATAGATTAATAAATACATGATGAGCATGAGAGCCAAAAAAGGGTTTATAAACTTAGTTTTCATCATTTATATATGAAACTTCATTATTGTACGTTACTACGTTTGTAATCTAAAAGAAGACAATTATTAATAGAGGTACTATGTACTACGTATGCAACAAAGAATATGGTACGAGCAACTTTTTTATGGTATGGCCACAAATGCACATAACATAACAATTAAGGTTAGAACTAACTTTACAAACTTACACAAAATTTGGCAAAAGCATAACTTTTTATGTGTAAAGATTATTCGAGATTTTTTTTTGGCAAATGGTCTTGCATGAGATGATGCTTCTTGGAAGCGATGAGCAAAAGATAAGTGGTTTTTGTACATTTAATTGGTGAAAGTTTCTTTTGATTTAGTTAAAGAGAAAACTAATGCAACTAACAAGCTAAGCCAAACAACTTTAATTTTTTGTAAAGTGTAATTAGTCACATATAAATATATAATACAATCACACTTACAATGAAATATGAGGGGGAGGGTTCATTCAAATGTTAAGTGCGGAATTTTTTTTTTTAAAAAAAGGTATGTACGGGATGTTTAATATTCAAAGTTTAACTTATGACTAGTCACATATAAGCACACTAACAATTAAAATATAAAATAAAATAAAATAAAATAAAAACTAGTAAGAAAGATTTGTGTTTGTATTTCAATTCGATCATATATGAATAAAAATAGTGGTTAAAAAAGAGAAAATAACCAATCAAAAAATGTTTACATATTTTGGAAAGGTGAAAAAAGATTAATGAGTTAATTAGGGACATATAGAATGCGTGAGAATTTTGGGTTATATACATCATTTTATAGTAGGTTTTTCCAATTCCTATTTTGCAATGATATAACGGGTCTGAAATTTTGAAGGCACAAACATTACGAAATCAAATAGCCCAAACAGCACCATAGAACTTAGAGATATACTTCGTAATTAGAGTACTAATTAAGTATGATTGATCTCTATCTTATAATATTACGTTCTAAACACGGTATAAAGTTATAGATTATGTATTATGATTAATATATACGAAGTATATCTTTCTGTGATTATGTTTTGTACTACGTAGATATAGTACTCACTATTTTTCATAGTCAATTGGTTGCAGTTACTATAACAACGAACTTAATCTAAAGATAAAGGGATTGGAGCATTGCTCTTCCAATTTTCTCTTACAAACTTTATTTTGTTTCTCTCAAGTCTCAACACCAAAAATTTAAAAATTTTCTTAACTTGATAATGTTAGACAAGGGTATATTAGGAAATTCATAGGCGTAATACGGAGTAGTGTTAATTACTAGAATTTCATAAAAAGTGGTTTATTAAGGAGTGATCACTTAATAAGTGCTTATGGTACGTTACCCTGTATTAACTTATTTAATAAAAATAGAGTAATTTTAAGGTGATTTGATCAAAAAGTTTATAAATATGCACAAAGTTTATAGCTGAGTGTCATGACACACATATAATTCTACTGTATTATATTTTCGGGGTGAAAAAGTTCTTCACCAAACACTACATTTATAGGTTTAGACTTTTAATTGTTGTCAAAACCTTTCTTTTTGTAATAGTTAGTCAATGATCAATAGTCAAATGTGGGTCTTTTGTCCCAACTTGTGCCACGTAACGAAAAGAGAACTTATCTTAAAGAATTGAAATTCATTCAAACTTAACATGTACCAAACCTCTCTTTTGTGTTCTCCTTTCTATACGACGAAGCGTCTACCGTAGTTGTCAGCTACGGACAGCTACGGACAACTACGGTAAGAGATTAAATCTCAGCCCTTTATTTTTAAATAAACTAATCCTAGTCGTCCAATTCGATACCTCAACAAAACAGTCATCAAGTCTACTCATCACTTCATTAACACAGTCATCAAGTCTAGTCATCAAGTAAATACACAATCATCAAGTCTAGTCATTAAGTAAATACACAGTCATCAAGTCTAGTCATCAAATTATTACACAGTCATCAAGTCTAGTCATCAAATCATTAACTGTAGTTTGGTTAACTTTATTTTAATTTTTTTTTTTTTTCAAATTATTAGATTCTTATATGTTATTTAATTTCATAAACAATTCATTTAATTTTGATCAAACCTTTATTTCGATCATAAACAATCAAACCTTTATTTCGATCATAAACAATCAAACCTTTATTTCGATCAAATCTTTATTTCGATCATAAACAATCAAACCTTTATTTCGATCAAACCTTCATTTCGATCATAAACAATCAAACCTTTATTTCGATCATATATGTTATTTAATTTCATTTTTATAATTTTTGTTTCTTTCAAATTATTAGATTCTTCATTTTTATAATTTTTGTTTCTTTTTTCCATTGGAAGATTTAATGTCAAGATTTATCATGGCGGAATTCCGGATTATCATGCGTTTGTTTTTTCTTTATTTTTTTTTTATATTTTTTTATTTCTTATTTTAACAAATATGATGCGTTTTATTAGGAAAAAGATAATTGTTTGTTATTTAGGAAAAGATAATTGATGCCCTCAAAAAAAAGGAAAAGATAATTGCTACAATTATATTAATCTGAATATATATTCTTATCCTTAAATAAAATATCACAATTAATTCTTAAATACGTATAAATACACAATAGAAATTTTTACTCTTTTAAGAAAAATACGGAATTATTTTAAGAATACACAATACATAATTATCTTAAAAATACATTATATATTTATACGTCTAAATACAGAATATTATACGGTTTTATATGGATTTTAAATACGGATTTTAATATGGACTGTTATACAGGTTTTATACGGATTTTAATACGGATTATAAAATCAAATTAATTGAGGGTTTAGCGCTCAATATTCAAAGGAAATACATACAGATTTATATACGGATTTATTTATACATATAAATACATATTTTTATATGGATTTTTCTTTGAAATACAAAATACGGAATTATATTCAAAGGAAATACATGATACAAATTTATTTATAATCGTATATAATATTTAATACAGATTTTTATAAGTTAACGCTCAATATTGAAAGGAAATACATATATATTATATGAGTCGAGATACATATTGGAGATGTTTCTATGTCACATAGTGAAGTAAATTACACAAGGACAGCCTACTCCGCAACTCGATTGCGGCTTGCAACAGTCTACCGCGCCCTACTCGCGGCCAGCTCACCAAGGACTTAAGGAGAAGCGTGGTGGCAGTCTAGTCCGCAGCCTACCCGCGGCTCGTGACATCGCACCGCAGTCTACCTGCGGCCTCTTCTTGGATGGCATTTGAGAAGTGTTTTGGATAGATTTTGAGAATAATTATTTAAATATACTTTTCATGAGGCTTTTTTAAGCCAAAAGAACGATTCCAAATTAAGGGCTGTGATTTGAAGGACAATTGGAAGACAATGATTTTGACTAGCTTTTACTATGAAGTATTTGAATGTAGGAGATTATTTGCAAAAATTTTATTATTTTATGTTTAAAATATTACTCCATTGTTCATTGTCATTATATTTTTAAATTCGAAGTTCATTGTTTTACTTTTATTTATTTTGACAAAATTTCTAAGTTCATTGGTATCCCGTCAAAAATAAATTAGTATGATTCTTACAATTTTTAAATGAAAAAAAGTAGAAGTTTATTGTTATCAAGAGTTTATTATTTTTATTTCCATTCAAAAAAAAAAGAGTTTTTTTTATTTAATTTGTTTGTATTTAAAATTTGAGATGGTGAGTTTAATTTGTTTCCCTCGAAAAAGGGATGGTAGGGTTGTTAATTTTTTTTTCTTATTAAAATATCCTTGCCTATCCATATATGATTAAATCCAAATAAAAATAAAAAAATCCTTTTTTTATTAATGGTAAAGTAGTACGTAATTTTTTTTTTTTTTGAAAGAAAAGTAGTACGTAATTTAACTCTACATATGTCATAAATCCTTTTTTTTTAAAAGTTTATGGTATCAATATATATTTGGAAGGATAAATTAAATCTTTTTTTATCTTTTTTTTTTTTGAAGGAAAATATTTTGTAATTTTCCATTTATGTATATAAGATTCAAATCTATTAGAATATATGGCAATATATTCTTGTTTGACTTTGTAAATAGCTAATTTGGTTAGTGTATATTTTCTAGCCTAATTTATTGCCTAGTTTTTAGCCTAATTTGTAGCTAGTCAGTAGCCAAGATTATCGCTTGTATTTTGTATATTTATATATTGCCATATATTCTAACAAAATCTTTATGTATTATAGAATAGAATATTATTTTAGAAATATAAGAATATGACAATTATAAAATGGAATATGAGTCTACAGTACACAGTTTACAATGCTTATGAACTGTAACTGATACGTACTGCTATGTAAAAAAAAAACACAAAAAATATAAAACTTTTGCTGAGCATTGCCTTCGTACTATGGAATTGGAGAATATGGACTCAAAACTCCAACACGGTTAAAGGGTACTTATATCATTTTTATCAGCAAAACAGTCCACCGATCGGTGAAAGTTTCGATGATTACGCTTCGGTAGAAAACAAACCCATGTAAAGCGTAGTAAATTCATTAACATTTGTTCTAGACATCCCCAATTTAACTTTAGGCATTCCCAATGTTAACATTTCTCATAGATATCCCCAACTTAGAAATTTTGTCAAAATAAATAAAAGTAAAACAATGAACTTCGAATTTAAAAATATAATGACAATGAACAATGGAGTAATATTTTAAACATAAAATAATAAAATTTTTGCAAATAATCTCCTACATTCAAATACTTCATAGTAAAAGCTAGTCAAAATCATTGTCTTCCAATTGTCCTTCAAATCACAGCCCTTAATTTGGAATCGTTCTTTTGGCTTAAAAAAGCCTCATGAAAAGTATATTTAAATAATTATTCTCAAAATCTATCCAAAACACTTCTCAAATGCCATCCAAGAAGAGGCCGCAGGTAGACTGCGGTGCGATGTCACGAGCCGCGGGTAGGCTGCGGACTAGACTGCCACCACGCTTCTCCTTAAGTCCTTGGTGAGCTGGCCGCGAGTAGGGCGCGGTAGACTGTTGCAAGCCGCAATCGAGTTGCGGAGTAGGCTGTCCTTGTGTAATTTACTTCACTATGTGACATAGAAACATCTCCAATATGTATCTCGACTCATATAATATATATGTATTTCCTTTCAATATTGAGCGTTAACTTATAAAAATCTGTATTAAATATTATATACGATTATAAATAAATTTGTATCATGTATTTCCTTTGAATATAATTCCGTATTTTGTATTTCAAAGAAAAATCCATATAAAAATATGTATTTATATGTATAAATAAATCCGTATATAAATCTGTATGTATTTCCTTTGAATATTGAGCGCTAAACCCTCAATTAATTTGATTTTATAATCCGTATTAAAATCCGTATAAAACCTGTATAACAGTCCATATTAAAATCCGTATTTAAAATCCATATAAAACCGTATAATATTCTGTATTTAGACGTATAAATATATAATGTATTTTTAAGATAATTATGTATTGTGTATTCTTAAAATAATTCCGTATTTTTCTTAAAAGAGTAAAAATTTCTATTGTGTATTTATACGTATTTAAGAATTAATTGTGATATTTTATTTAAGGATAAGAATATATATTCAGATTAATATAATTGTAGCAATTATCTTTTCCTTTTTTTTGAGGGCATCAATTATCTTTTCCTAAATAACAAACAATTATCTTTTTCCTAATAAAACGCATCATATTTGTTAAAATAAGAAATAAAAAAATATAAAAAAAAAATAAAGAAAAAACAAACGCATGATAATCCGGAATTCCGCCATGATAAATCTTGACATTAAATCTTCCAATGGAAAAAAGAAACAAAAATTATAAAAATGAAGAATCTAATAATTTGAAAGAAACAAAAATTATAAAAATGAAATTAAATAACATATATGATCGAAATAAAGGTTTGATTGTTTATGATCGAAATGAAGGTTTGATCGAAATAAAGGTTTGATTGTTTATGATCGAAATAAAGATTTGATCGAAATAAAGGTTTGATTGTTTATGATCGAAATAAAGGTTTGATCAAAATTAAATGAATTGTTTATGAAATTAAATAACATATAAGAATCTAATAATTTGAAAAAAAAAAAATTTTAAATAAAGTTAACCAAACTACAGTTAATGATTTGATGACTAGACTTGATGACTGTGTAATAATTTGATGACTAGACTTGATGACTGTGTATTTACTTAATGACTAGACTTGATGATTGTGTATTTACTTGATGACTAGACTTGATGACTGTGTTAATGAAGTGATGAGTAGACTTGATGACTGTTTTGTTGAGGTATCGAATTGGACGGCTAGGATTAGTTTATTTAAAAATAAAGGGCTGAGATTTAATCTCTTACCGTAGTTGGCCGTAGTTGACAACTACGGTAGAATTTTTATCTATACGAAGCTTGCGTAAATTTCGATCCTTTAATTTGACGTCCTCTCTTGGCTCTCTATGTGTTATGAAACTTATGATCGCAATTCGCAAATATGGGACTCAATGGGAGAAATGTGAGAGAGTGCATGCGAAAGCACACTTAAGTGGAGTATGGCCGGAAATGGCATTTTTATATTTTATAAGCTTATTGAACACTTGTACGTACTATTTATTCACGAAGTTGAAAATTAAACCCGTACGAAGTGTATATATATATATATATATATATATATATATATATATATATATTCAAAACCAATTATAAGCGGTCTTATACAAATATATTCAATTTTTATGAACTAAAGTGCATTAAATGACATTAAACGTAGAATTTCTAACTATAAAATATTGCCAAGTAAAACTTTCCTTAAAATAGTTTTCTTTAGGTACAATAAAATTTTAGACCGTTGCTTACATGCTATGATATATTTTGTTGGAACTTCTATATAATTAAGTTTGTTTGCATAGATTAAAAGTATCTCTATTCATTTTAAAAATAAATATTATTAGCCAATTATATCACTTAAAAATTATTAAGGGCACAAGCAAGTGACTTTCTTTAATTGGCTTATTTTTAGGGTATTCATTCATACACACAAAACATTCATCTAACTTAACAATTTACATATGAATGCAAATCATGCACAACAATAATAACACATAATAACTCGAAAATTATTATGCCGGCCTGGATTAATTTAACTAACAAATTTGAATATAAATAATCAAAGATACTTAATTGCAAAATAATATAAAATGGTTTAAATAATTATAAGTCTATACAATTAATTAGCTCCAGCAAAGTTATTAAGCAACTTATATATACAAAAACCATCCATATACCAAAAATAATTACACATTATTATAACTTAAAATTATTACGTAGTCCTCGATACAACGTAACAACAAATTTAAACAACAAAAAAAAATGTGCGAGATCAACAACTATATTGGAACTGTATAAATATTCTCTTAAAAAAACCCAAATGCTTTGCTAAATATAAAGAAAAGTATATATTTTAAACAAAATTATTCACTTAGTGACCAATACCAGGACTTGGTATATCTTCATGCTTCCTGTAGAAATCATAATAATCATAATCTTGACCATCTTGCAATAGCCTCCTAGGTAATTTTCCCATGACAATCTTCTGATGATCGTCGCTTGGCAATCCGGTGGCTGGAACACCTTCTCCTACGTCGCCTAGTATCACGTACGCTCCCACCGGAACATATTCTTGACCATACGTTGATGATAACAACAGCAAATAGCACATTAGTGCTATAGTCATCACTAGGGGACTTATAACTCTAACCATATTTAATGTAATGAAGAAAATGAAGATCTTAATTTTGTAGGTTTATTTGGCAAAAGTAAGTGATTTTATAATTTAATTAAGAGAAATGGTATATATATAGAGAGTGGTATTAAAGCATAATTGTAATGGAGAAGTTTATATGGGGGTGTGAAGAAGATGATAATAATAATTACAAGGGCCACCATGAGGAAAAAGTTGCAGCTGGGGAACAATGTGTGTCCAAACAATATGATTTACTTTGAAATATGGAGTGTATGTAAAAATATGTTTATTTTAATACAAAGGTAGAAGAAACATAAAGCAAAATGATTCAAACAAATCTTCTAGCTTTCTCTTGGTTTGATTTGTAGGTTTTTTAATTCTCGTGGATAAGTTTTTCTAACTATTTAATTTTGTAGGATCATCTATTAATTATTAATTTCAAACTATCGATTTTATTTGAACTTATTAAACTTGAGATGAAATTAATAAGTTGTGGAGACACATATATAAACTAAATAAATTATACGAGTACAATCTTTCTAGCAAAATGAAATTATGGCAATACACTAGCGCTTAAAATATAGAGTATAATTAATTACCAACTTAAAGTTACATTAATTAAAGTTGACCTATATTAATACTCACAGCCTTAGTGTCACTTTAAGGTGATCATCACCTTAAATATCATCATTCTTTTACACAACATGCATTGATTTTGAACAAACTCTTTTAATCAAATGCATATATATTCACTAATTCTATCTCTTAATTTAATAATACATCTTAGTATGTATTCGACATTAATTTATTATACTCGTATTTATTTCAAGTGTACATATACATAAATCGACGAGTAAGCTAAGTCTTGAGTATCACTGTTCTCTCCCGAGAGGCCGAGACTATAATATTTATGCTGATGAAAGCAATATGCCAACCCTACGAAAATAAGAAGGGGCTGGTAAAGAAGTGACAAGAGTCAATAAGATCGTCCAATTAAGGCGACAAATAAATTAATTTGCTTTAATTTCCCTGTTAAGTCCCATGCACACCTTCACTTGCTTTTTCCCTCCACTTTTGAATTCTTTGCCCCTTCTTTCTCTAGTGGGCTTAATTGGGCCCCCAAAAAGGCTTAGCTTATACTGTTTCAGATATGAATATCCGAAAATATATTATTCTTGATAGATAAAAACTAGTTTGAGGCCCGGGCGATGCCCCGGGTCATTTTTTATATATGAAAAACTATAGTAAATTATTTTAAAAAATAACTTTAATAAATTAAAGTGAAATCTATTGATGGTTTTATAATATAAAAAAAATATATAAATTTTTTTTAAAATTTTATTGAACATTAACAAAATTTATTATGAAATATGCAGTAACCTTACTTTTATACTCCGTACTCAGTTTTGTAGGCCATTTGTTAAATGAAGGTTTGTTTGTTTAAATTCTTTACTTCTTTTTCCCTTTTTTTTTTTAAAAGCATAATAATTATTAATGACATGATTTTGCGTGTTCGATCTTTTATTAACTTTAACCCCACTTTTATTTGTGTCATTAATCCAATTGTTTTGCTAGTCAAATCTAATATGCCACCCAAAACATTATGTCAAAGTTCGTTTTACATTTAATTAAATAATAAATACTGTAATTAAATATGCAAAGTTGGTGGGAAATCTTGTATTGTAAAAGTCTCTGTATATGATCATCCTCTTTGTAGGTTGACTATAAAAATATTAATTACCTTTTTTTAATACTAATTAAACTGAAATTGAAAATCTATGATTGTATTATTAGACCACTTCTATTAAATCTCTTATTTCCCTCAAAAAAGAAATTATTATTTCCTTTAATGTCAAATAATCTAGCAAAGTGCGTAATTAATATTCCATTTTAATTTTGTTATGCCGTGGATTAAGGTATGTACTACTATAAGTACTATGCAATACATTGTGTGTGTGACAATGTGAGAAGAAGAGAATGTCAACCAATTCAATAATATTAAGTACAAGGTATTTAAGGATGTCATTTTATATAAAAAGTCAAATTTTATGTAAGGGGTTTATGACAAACTAAGGGCCTGTTCTCTTACGTTGAAATTCAGTTCAGTTCAGTTCAGTTCAGCTGAGTTCAGTTCAGTTCAGCTCAGTTCAGCTCAGCTCCTAATTTCCTTCTCTTATAAAATATTCAGTTCAGTTCAGTTCAGCTGAGTTCAGTTCAGTTCAGTTCAGTCAATGAGAACAGGCCCTAATTTTTTTTTTTTTCCAAACTTAAACTCTTGGCAAGGCTTTGAAGGGGGTGTTAGTAGGTTATGTAATTTCACCTCACTGATATTCATTTTCTATTCACTTAAATAGATCAGAGTAACTTTATGATATTGATGATAATACAATGACATATTTGATAATCGTGCAAATAGAGAAAAAAAATTATTTTTTAAAATCGTGTAAATAGAAGAAAAATAGTCATTATAATATGGATGGAGTAATTTATAAAAATATAGTCATATACTACGTAAAATATTTCAGTTTCATACGCTATATTGATATTTTCTAGCAAGTCTGTTTTTCCTATATATCATTCTACAGTATGTGAAATGGTACACTTAAAAAATGGAGATTATATGGGGCATTAGATAATTGATCCACTTGCTCTATTAGGCCCAAATTATGAACAAAAATTAATGGAGCCAGAATTAGAAACCTCAATTAGTGGATCCGAAATTATAAACAAAAGTTTAGTTTAGATTGTTATTTGTGGCATTAGCGAATGGCTTTAATCTAGTATCAATCATCAATCATCAATCATCAATTACATACTACTAAAAGTGAATCTAAAGACACACGTGTCAATGTATTATTAAAAAATTTCCCGCCAAAAATACCTTCTAAAAAAGTTATTGTTACTTAAGGAAAATAAAAAATTTATCTAAATTATGACATAATTTGTTTTATATAAAATATAAATCTTTTCCTAAAAGATTAAACTATCCATTATAAGTTTATAACTATTACATGTTTTTTAAATATTTTCTCTTGCATGCTTTTATTTTTAATATACTCTATTTTTTTAATACTCAAGTCATTATATTAAAAAATTTATAATAAAATTGTCAAAAATATTTAACAACTGTGCATTGCACGGGATTTAACCTAGTATAGTCTATAGTCTATAGTCTATACAAGCCCAGTAAAACAAAAGTATAGTTAAGGGAGAATGATTTTTCTAATGAGATATTACATTTAGAAGTAAGGTCAGATACCAATAATGTTGAAGAATTTTATTAATGTAATTTAAATTATCTCTTTAAAATGTCTTTATTCCATGATCTTATTGCATACATATCTTAATTACTTGTGATTCATATATGAAATTTATTATTAAGTGATGAGATATACCTGTTAGATGTGATAATAATGCTCATACTTCTTGTTAGGTTCATGATAAAAGGTGTAGAAATAACTAAAAGCAAGAATAAGGCTTTTTTATGTGGTTGATCACACCGTGTGACACACAAAAATACATTGATCGGGTAACCCTTGACCGACCGAGTAAAAAGTACTGACCGAGTAACCTCTAACCAACCGAGTAACTACAGATCATACTGATCGAGTAATTCCTAACCAACCGAGTAACCTCTGATCAATTAACCCCAGTCACACGATGTGGTCAGCCGCGTATGAAACTTTGTGAAGCAAGAAAACTTGTTCAAAAATAACGCACAATATTTAATGATAAATTATGTGTAGGCGTGTAGGTTAATTACATTCTCCCAAATGACGCCCAACACCACATATATATAAAGGTGACATATGAATGGGACGAAGCCTTATTCTCTTACGTTGAAATTCAGTTCAGTTCAATTCAATTCAGTTTAGTTCAGCTCAGCTCAGTTTAGTTTAGTTTAGTTCAGTTCAGTTCAGATCAGTTCAGCTCAGCTCCTAATTTTCTTCTCTTATAAAATATTCATTTCAGTCCAATTCAGTTCAGTTCAGCTGAGTTTAGTCAATGAGAACAGGCCCGAAGGGTGTAAATATCCGCAAAATCTCTTAATTCTCCACATAATGTATCTAGAAGCTTCAAGAACATTTGATAGAGATTTTTTTTTTTTTTTTTAAAAAAAAAGCTTCAAGAACATTTGCCAAATTTTGACTTTCACAATTCTCGCCAATTTATCACATTTTTTTTTAGAAGCTTTAAAAAATCTTGATACATAATTAGTCGGATTTATAGAATTTAGATCATGCTAAATCCAACACTTCTATATAACAATTACTCTGTACAAAGTACTTCGTATGACTCCACATTCGTGGCACAAATGACAATTAAGATTTGTTCAGTCAAATAAAAGTATAAAAACTCTATCTATACTAATATATTAAAAGACGTTTATAAAAGCGTTTATGCGCCACGTAGCATCTTCCAAATCGCGCCACGTCATTTCACAAACATTTGACACGCCATGTCACCTACCCAACATCTCCACAAACCACACCATCACTGAATTACAAAAAAAGATGATAAGAGGATTTGAACCCCAAACCACTTACAACAAAATTGACACTTTAGCCATCTAAGCTAATTATCAAACACATTATAATTATGAAAAAGAAATATATATAACTTTAAACCTTATGGTTTAAATATTACCAAAAAAAAAAAAAAAAAAAAAAATCCTACTTCACTCTTTATTCCCTACTTCGTACTCCGCATATTAAAAAGCGTTCCTAAATCTCTTATTACACATATTACTATTTAACCATCTAATTAAATATTAGTGCAAACTACAAAGTTCAATTAAAAAATAAAAAAACTATATTTAAAGAATAACTCAATTTTGATTTGACAATGATAATTGCAAATTTGAAAAGCCTTCCAAAAAATTTATTGATTGTACGTCTACAACAGTAGCAACTCGAGGCAACGCCCGGGGTCACTCACTAGTAACATAGTGATATACGGAGTATTTTTTTAGAGTGTTAAGCTGCTGTTTATTAGCCGATTGAAGAATTGATCAAAACATTCTTATTCCTATTCTCCATTTTCTTTTATTAGATCCAGCATGTTCTCATTCTCATCACAAGATAACATTTAATTCCAACATCGATCATAATAATGGAGTACTTTTTCTTACAAAACATCAAAAGTTATTGGTACTCTTTTTTGTTCTATCCATTGAACTTCACAACATATAAATGTACTTGAATACGGCCCGCCTCGTGAGAATCTAGTTCTAATTGGCTTATTTCTTCCATGTATGTTACCTATTGCTTGATTTTGTTTCATGTAAAAGGAAAATTTGTTAATTACTACCTCAAAAAAGGAGTCTTTGTGAATTACTACCCGCAAAAAAAAAGTTGTTAATTACTACCCTAAAACTGATGAATTGTATAGATTACTACCCTTTTCCCTAATCAGCCCCTAATTAGGTGATTTAATCTACTAATGATATCATTATCCGGTTATTTTATAATTAGTTACTTTTAAGGCATGATTAATTAAATAAACCCTAACACCACCTCTAAACCACCACTAAACCACCTCCGACAGCCCCCTTACTCTATCCCCACCATCTCCGGCAGCCTACCCTCGCCTCGGCATCCACCCCACCTCTAAACCACCCATTGCACCACCTCTAAACCCCCCAACAATCCCTCCAACCTGTAGGAGTTTATAGGTACTACGCAGCGGAAATAACATGAATCATATTCATACAGTACCTAATCCAAGGATCTAATGCATAACACATAAAGAACAAATAATTGTACCTTTGAAGCGTGATTCCACGTGCGATCGAGCAAGAACAAAGGGAGATAAAGAACCCCAAGCGTGATTCCTCTACTTGGTCCACGGGTACAAGTTAAACCTCCACTAATGCTAGTTAGTCGTGATTGAACGCTTCAATCAACCTTCAACGGAGAAGAGAGACACGAGCTAACCACAAACCACCACGACGAACACCACGAGCCACCATGAGGGGCGCCGCACGTACGGACGTGAAGGGGAGAGAAGAGGGCCGTGAGTGAGGAGAGTGTTTGGGGTTTTGGGATTGGTTGCCTTGATGTCAAAATTCACAGTGTGTGAATTATGACTACTTACAACAAACCCTAGGCATGGATCTTATTTATAGATCACATCTCTAAATAAGAGCCCATGTCAAAAGCCCAAAACCCTTATCCAAAACACACTACTCTAGCCCAACACTCTACATGGTATGTCATAATCTCATGAGGCCCATTAATGGGCCTCTTACTTGTTTAACCCAATACCCTTGTTGTGTGACCTTATAGGATCCATTCCATAAGGCTTTGGGCTATTTAACTAACCCAAAGATCAATTATCATATCTAGCACCAGATATTGACGACCCTATAGAATGAACTTATTATCTCCATAATAGTGATCCTTGATATATCTAGTAATTGCACTTATCGAAGACACAATTCCTTCACAACCCTCGAAAAAATCCCTCCTCCCCACCCACTAGCCACCCTAGCCCCCTCCCCCTTGCTAGAGAACTCTATTAAGCCCTCCCTAAGCCTCCTCCACCCCCTTCCCCCCTTTAATCACCACCCTAATGTTCCAAAATTAAAACCCTAAAGCCCTAAAATTGAAACCCTAGGGTGGTGATTAGGGGGGAAGGGGATATAGGAAGATTAGGGTTGGTTGAGCAAGGATTTCCGGCGAGGGGTAGGGGGTTAGGGCCGCCACGGGTAGGGGATGGGGGTATCGTAAAATAAAGGGGGTGGGAATTGTGTGTTGGGGAAGCAGAATTGAGGTGGTAATCGTGGTGGGGGGAACAAGAATAGGGTGGATCTTGTGGTGGGGGAAAGGGCCGTGTTGGGGGATTGAGTGCGAGGAGTGGGTTTCATGGTGGAGGAGCTATCGGATGTGTTAAAGGGCCAAAGGGGGGCTGCCGGAGGTGGTGCAATGGTGGTGGGAAGGTGGTGCTAGGGTTTACCTAATTAATTAAGGTTTAAGAACTACTAATTAGTAATTAGATGAATAATAATATCATTAAGAGCTTAAGTATGCTGATTAGTAAAAAAGGTAGTAGTTGTTAAAATTAATCAGTTTTAGAGTAATAATTAACAATTTTTTTTTTTTGCGGGTAGTAATTCACAAAGACCCTTTTTTTGAGGTAGTAATTAACAAATTTTCCCATGTAAAATCACGATTTCACACATTATTCCAAAAATCCGTTAGAATGTACGAATACACGTAGTATTTGAATTTGATATCTCTGTACTCCTTACGTCACATAAGTCTAGCTCTTTTTTTCATCTACTTCGTTCTCTCTATTATCTCTCTTTAATATTTATTTCATTATAGTTACGTATGTATTCCATCTCAACAAAGAGAAAAAAAAAGTTTTTAGCTACTATTTTCAGCTACTATGTACACATCGAGAGATTGAGTATGTGTTTAGGTTTCTTAACAAACTTAATAAACTTAATACGAGTGCATGGTATTCACTGGCTGGTACTCCAAGGTGATGATAGCAAACTAAAACTTGTACTAATGCATTTTTTTTGACGAATCAATGATCATTCAAATCACCACTCTATCAAGATATTTGTATTATTATATTGGACCTTAATACATTATTATTAATATGAATGCTTAATTCAGTAATGTTGAATGAAACATAACTACTCTTCAACAGCTCAAAAGCCGTTTTAAAGAGATAGGTTTAAAACCTAAACTAGTATGTGGCCCGAACGATGCTCCGGGTTGCTAGTTTGTACATGTTGGTTTCGAGTTTAAGTCTTACTATAAACATTTTTTAGCTCTCAAACTCAATCATTACATAATAGAAACAAATAGTATAATAAAATACCAATTAACTTATCTAAGTTAACTATAATTGTGAAGGTGACATGTCATATTTATAGTGACATGTGACACATATTGCTGACATGTCGAACTTAAAATAGGTGACACGTGGAACATATTCTGTTTTAGGAACGCTTTTTAATATATAAGTATAGATATAGATATTGTTTTGGGGTTTTTTGTCCCTCGGGAGAGTTACAACTCGAAGACTGATCCTGCCGGCTCTGTACCTGCAAAACTAACGGAGACACCGGTTGGATGGTGCTCCGCCTCCAACGCTCAAGTTAGTCACTTGAAGTAGAGTAAAAGGTGCGGAAATTAAGGTAGGGATCTGCTTGGATTCCAAGCTCAGTTGTCTCTATCAAAGGGACGGTTTTCAATGAATACCTTAAAATATGTGAACGTGCCCTCCAAAAGAGGGGAATCTCCCTATTTATAGGGTCATTGGGAATTGTGCCCCTGATTAGGGTATCAAACCCTAATCATTGGTGGGCTGCGCCGTTCTACGACTTTCTCGGGATTTGGGCCTGAAGGCCGACATTTTCCCAAATATCTGGGATGACACGCGTCAAGCGGGGAATGGTCCACCTTGGACTATCCTTGGGCTGACACGTGTCGCCCTCCGATTAGGCCACATGGCGGGGTAAAAATACCCTAAACATTTGCCCCTCACAGATGTGACGTGGCAATCCGCGTGGCATCTGTGACACATGTCACTCGCTGAACGTTGGTAAATTTACCGCCAAAAAATTACTGTTTAACTTCTGGGTAAATTACGGAGTTGCCCCTCCTTTCACCCTCTATATATATAGCCGTTTACCCTCAGAATCTTGCCACACTTCACAAAAATTTCAGAGTAAACTTAGAATCTTGAAAGAGAGAACAGAAGTCATCCGTCTGAGTCAGGCGCATATTTGAAGAAACCCAGACGCACCAACACAGGCGGAACCGTCTACCTTCAGATATCAAATCTAAAGGTACTGTCTCTGACTCTTTCAGCTCTTTTTTCATTTTTCCGCTTGTATATATTCCTTGCAATAAATGGATTCATCACCAACACACACGGCACATCCTAGGATAGGATCCAGCCGTTCACCAGGGACGGCTGAGTCTAGGACTGGTAGTGCCGTCTCAGGGTGTTGGGACCACCCTTATGCTTGGATTCCGACCATCTGCGCGTCTGTGCAGGACTCAATGGCTCGGACTATGCAGACGGAACGAGACCCAAATTATAGGAGCGACGACTCAGGCGCACAAGCGTCTGAGGGGGAGGCGTCTGGCTCTGGACACCAGACGGCTCCAGAAAGGTCCCCTCCGCGTGGCCCCCCAACTCCTCCTGATTCCTTTTTGGAGGAATGTGATCAAAGCGGGGAAGAGGACAATGACCAAGGCGGGGAAGAGGCCGCCTCAGTTTCCCTTTCTTTATCAGAGGAGGAGACGAGAAGGGTTGTTGACGTCTCTTCCTCTGAGAGCAGTGATGATCTTCCCCCGCTTGAGGATAGTGAAGAAGAAGAGAGGAAGACGTGGAAGGAGAAAGATGATCCCTTCAAAATCCACGTCTCCTCAAAAGACATTGACCTGATGGAGAAAAATCTTCCAAATTTCCTGAAAGCCCACCCAATGGGAGACGGGTGGAGTATAAGGGTGCCTCCCCCAGACGGCACCATTTCTTGGGAGGACACTGAACGCAACGCAAACGGCTACTTCGGCTGTTACGAGGCGGCGTTCAGGGCAGGTCTTCGCTTCCCCCTTCACCAGGCGGTGAAGGCAATTTTGAGAGGCTACGGCCTCGGAGTCTGGCAACTTTCCCCCAATTCTTGGGCAAACATTCTGGGGTACGTTGCCGCCTGTGAATTCCAAGGGGTTCACCCCGGCTGGGAAGCGTTTGCCAAGATGCACTATCTCAGCCGCAACCCAGGCGGGTTCAGAGCGTGGTATACTCTGTCCACACTCCCCCAATACATGATGACCTTGGATAAGGTTTCCAAATTCGACGGCTGGAAACACAGGTTCTACCTATGCACGGCTCCCACCAGACGGGAGAACTACGAGCTCCGTCTGTACAATAAGAAGCCTGACCTTATGGGTCGGAAGTGCTGTCTTCCTCGAATTCCGGATGAGGACTTCGACAAAATAATTGAGGCTGATCTCTTCGGCCTCACAGACGCAACCCTGTCAACCGGGGAAGTAATAAAGGTTCCAAAGAACTGGATCCCAAAGAGCGCCTGGTTCAGGGACGAGTGCTTCCTAGCCGCCTGCGGGCTAGGGCACATGTTTGATAGAAGTATGCGCCTGAATCATTTCCGTCTGGGGTACTTTTGTGTCGGAAATGAATTTCTTGTTAATGTTCTAACTGTTTTCCGTCTGACCTTGCAGGAGAAGCTTTAAACATGTTGCCCGAAGAGAAGACACCCAGACAGTCCTCTGCCCAGATCCGCCGAGATTTGGCGGAAGCCCAGGCGCGTGAGCTCAGGGCCAAGGTAAACGCCTGACCTGCTTTTTGAGTTAACTTTCAAAGTTTCCTCACGTCGTCTGCTGACATTAAGTTGTTGTATTTTCAGGGAGGCAAGGTGGACAAGACGTTTGAGAGGAATCTCAAACGGGCTAGGGAGGAGACCCCCGTCTCAAACCCAAGCAAGTCCTCTAAGAAGGCCGCCTCCTCTGCTACTCCTACTGCCCCGCCTGGGAGGCAAATGAGAATAGGAGGGAGGAATGAGCAGGTGTCAGGCTCTCTTGGCCTAGACTTGGCCCGTCCTCTTCCTGCAACCGGGGGGCTTTCAACGGCTGCCAGCGGCTCCCGCCTGGCCGGCTCTGCAGGTAAGAATCCCTTTGAATCCCCGTCTGAGCTGGGATGGCCGCTGCGAGTGAAATCACACTCCCAGCAAACGTCATCCTCAGACGGTCGGAACCAGATAGGCGCTGCTTTAGTAACCCAATCTGATGCTGATTGTGATGCAGATCAATCGCCTCGCTGGCCAGACGTCCAGAAGCATGCCAGGGCCATGCTGGGCGCTGTAAGCAAACGGGATAAGGATGCTATCCCAGGGATTGAGACGTTCAATCTTGAACGCATCGTCACCCTTCTGGCGGAGGTAGTACAGTTAACCAATTTTTCAATGGCTATTTCTACACTCTTTTCCGTCTGCATCCTTAACCTTTATTTTTTGTAGGCCTTGCTGCGGGTAGACGGTCTCAAGCGCCCTTACACCCGCAAACGGGATGAGGTAAGACGGGCCAAGGAGTCCGCCTCCATTGCCAATGATGTTGCTTTCCATTCAACCATAATTAACGACCTTGAAACTAAAGCAACCGAAATGACGCAGGCGGCCAAAATTCAAGAGCTGGAGGCGGCACTGCAGACGGCCAACCAGAGGGCCGAGGCTGCAGAGGCGGCCCAGAAGCAGGCGGAGGTGGATCTCCCTAAGCTGAAGGAGGACCTCCAGAAGGCCCAAGAGAACCTCCAGGCTCTTCAAGGAGCTTCTTCAGAGAATGCTGATCTGAAGAAGAAGATATCCCAGATGGAGGAGGCGGCGGCTAAAGCTCAGGAGAACTTTCGAGCAACCCTCCAGGCGGAGCAAGACCGTCTGGTTGCTGAGATGGCCGCCGATAATGAGGCCATGATGAAGATCGCCTGGGATGCCTTGAATCCTAGAAAGGATTACGGCGTCTGGGCCCTGGCTCACAAGTATGCTGACGAAGTCGTCTACTTGCGAGAGAGAGGCGAGCCAGAGCCTGAGTCCTTCCTCGCCTGGGCTGAGACGGAACAACCGGAGCCTGAAACTCCAGAAGCTCCAGACGTTGAAATCCTTGAGGAGGGCGAGAGGAACCAGGAAGGGCCGCCTGCAGGGCAGTAGCTTCAGCGGCTGTGCGCCAAGCCTTAGTTTTTCTGCGGCAGTATGCCAAACACTTTGTTTTTCCGGCCTGCGTGCCAAGTATATTTGTATTTTTACCGGCTGAGGAGCCGGGTCTTGCAAACAATATTTGATAACAATTGATCCATCCAGCCGTTTGGTTGGACGGAAATCTTTTATGAATGCACCGACTGAGTCGGTTTTATTACTTTGCGCTTGTGTTTGAGCTTTCAAATTTTTGCATTTCAAATTTCTCCGCCTAATTTATCAAAAGTATGCGGCTGCAATTTTCTCCGCCTAACTTATCAAAAGTATGCGGCTGGTCTTGCCCCTGGACGTCTGTGTGGTTGGTTTCAAGTGAAGTTGATTGATTGACTTGGGAACGTCTGATGCTGCAAAGAGCATGATACGTTTGTAAGTCAATCAATCACAGTAGTGATTGCCCCAAACCAAGTACACAGCCGTACATTAACAGGCGTTTCAGCTTCTAGCTAGACGGTGTTGCCCGTCTGAGCAGAATTTAAATAGCCATTGCACAACTCTTTTGCCCCAAATGGGGATGTGTACAATTTAAAAATAAAAACGCTAAGTAAGAAATGCAGCCGGTCCCCGCCTGATGTCCTTAGACATCCGGGTTCCGAAACTTGCTCTTTCCTTAGACAGTTCAGGTCAGACGGCTATGGATGGCTGATTTAGCCGTCCAATTGTGGCCATCTGCATTGATAGAGCAGGAAGGCAAAAGCCGCCTGGGGCCAGGAGGCAAAAAAGGCCGCCTGACCCTTCATGGAGCAGGAAGACAAATGCCGCCTGGGGTGATTGTAATCCAATTATACTTTCAATGTCCTTCTACCCCATTGGGGGTACTTGTACAATTTCAAAAAGTAATCTAAGTAGGAACTTCAGTCGGTCACCGGCTGATGTCCTTTGGACATCCGGTGATCGAAACTTGGTCGTTCCTTAGATTGCTCAGGTCAGACGGCTATGGACGGCTGATTCAGCCATCCAATTGTGGCCGCCTGCATAGGTACGTAGAGTAAGCAGGTTGGCTTCTCTCTGCGACGATTGCACCCGGAGGGGTGTCGCCGGACGCCTTTGTCCATGATTGGGACAGGCGAATTTAGGTCGAAGTAGCCATCCGGCCATTGGCCTCTGGTCTTGTTATAGACCGGCTGTATAGCCACTAAGCGTTTCTATGCTTAGCTTACTTATCTGGCCATTGGCCTCTTCGTCAATCAGACGTTAACTTAATTTTCAAGTGTCAAATTCAGAATAACAAACAAGTGACCCGTCTGGGTTCAGACGGGAAACAAAATATGATAACAAAAAGCAAATTCTCATTAATGTACTTCTTGCTTACAAAATTTACAAAATCTCAGAAGTAGTATTTTTTCAAATTATCTACATTCCAAGTTCTGGGCAGGCGCCTGCCGTCTGGGGTTTCCAGGCGGTAGGTGCCGTCTCTTACTTCTTCATAAATCCGGTAGGGGCCTTCCCAATTAGGAGTTAGCTTTCCAAGCTCATTGGCCCTACCGGTTGCCTCCATTTTCCGTAACACTAGGTCGTCCACTTTCAAGGGACGCCTGTGTACTCTCTTGTTGTAGGCTCTTGTCATTCTCAGGCGGTAAATCTCATGACGCAAGGCGGCATTGCCCCTACGTTCTGGAAGTGAATCCAATGCCAGGCGCATTGCCTCCCAGTTTGCCTCTTCATCATATAACATGACTCTGAGAGTCTGCTCATAGTGTTCAATGGACAAGACGGCTTCAGCACCGTAAACCATGAGAAATGGGGTTTCTCCGGTTGACCCCTTTGCTGTTGTCCGGATGGCCCATAGGACATGGATTAATTCCTCAGCCCATAAGCCATCGGCTCTTTCAATTTTCTTCTTTATGCCGTCTGAGATCAGCTTGTTGAAGGCTTCAACTTGGCCGTTTGCTTGGGGACGGCCGACTGATGCGAAACAGGTTGAGATCCCTTGATCTCCCAACCAAGTTTTTAGCTGAGGCGTCTCAAACTGAGGGCCATTATCAAACACCATGGACATAGGTACCCCATACCGGGTGATGACATTCTTCCAGATGAAGGAAATGACGTCTGATGTCTTGATATTCTTTACCGCCTCAGCCTCCACCCACTTGGTGAAGTAATCCACAGCCACCAAGATATAACGTTTTCCGCCTGGTGCAGGCGTGTAAGGACCTAAAATGTCCATGCCCCACTTTGCAAACGGAATTGGGCTGTGGATGACCGTCAGATCAGTAGCCGGGCGGTGAATAAGTTTGCCAAATTTCTGGCACTTGTCACATTTTCTCACCAATTCCTTGGCGTCTGCCTCCAGAGTAGGCCAAAAGTATTGCCGTCTGGCTCTGACGGCTAGAGATCTGCCGCCTATGTGGGAGGCGCAGAACCCCGAGTGCAAGTCTTCGAGAACTTCCTTCCCCTTCTCTGGGGTTACACACTTCAATAGAGGCTTAAGAAACCCCGCCTTGAAGAGTTCTCCATTTCTCAACTCAAAGCTTGCGGCTCGCTTTTTCAGAACGGCTGCCTCCTGTGGCGAATCAGGGAGCGTGCCGTCTGAGAGGTACGCCCGGATGCCATCCATCCAGGTGGAGCTTCGGTCTAGGACTCCAATGGGATCTTCAAAGATGCTTCTTTTTTCAAGTACTTCCCAGAAGACTGACCGAGGCGTATCATGGCAGGCGGAAGATGCAAGCTTCGATAGCGCATCCGCCTGGTTATTGTCAGACCTGGGCACTTGATTCAGCCGGAACTCCTCAAGTGACCCAGCCTCTTCTTTGACCGCCTGAAGATATTTGATCATAGCCGGGTGAGTTGCCTCATATGTTCCCTGATATTGGCTAACGACCAACTGCGAATCTGAGTAGGCGTCAATTTTTGTTGCCCCTGCCGCCTTACACATACGGATTTCGGCTAGCAGGGCTTCATATTCCGCCTCATTGTTTGAGGCCTGAAAATTGAACCGTAGTGCATACTCATATCTGTCCCCTTCAGGAGACTCATAAATTACGCCTGCACCACAGCCATTCTTTGTAGAACTCCCGTCTACATACACTTTCCAAACCTGATCAAGATTATCCGGAGCCACCGGACGGGTCATTTCCACAATGAAGTCGGCAAATGCCTGACCTTTCACTGCCTTTCTTGGTTCGAAAGTGATTTCAAGACTTTGCATTTCAATAGCCCATTTTAGCATTCTTCCGGATGACTCCAAGGTAGTCATTGGCCGCTTGAGTGGCTGGTCGGTGTAAATTACCACCGGATGAGCTAGAAAGTAAGGCTTCAATTTTTTGAATGCCATGTACAAAGCAAAGCCAAATTTTTCAACCAGGGGGTACCAGAGTTCAGCGTTTTTAAGAACATGGCTAATGAAGTAAACCGGGAGCTGAACGCCGTCTCGCTCAGCAAGGAGAACGGCACTGAGAGCATGGTCTGAGACGGCCAAATACATATACAACGTCTCCCTAGGTAGAGGACTGACCAACCTAGGCAGAGAGTGCAAATGCTCTTTTAGCTTCTGGAATGCCGTCTCAGCATCGTCTCCCCATTCAAACCTGGTCTTCTTCCTGATTGCTTGGAAGAAGTAAAGGCATTTGTCACCTGACCGGCTGAGGAACCTTCCCAAGGCGGCTAGGCAACCAGTCAGCCTCTGGACTTCCTTGACAGAACGGGGTGACTTCATGTCAATTACCGCCTGTATCTTTTCGGGGTTAGCCTCTATCCCCCTTTGATCAATCAGGAATCCGAGAAACTTCCCAGACTCAACACCAAAGACGCATTTCTTGGGGTTTAACATGACCTTATGCCGCCTGAGGGTGGTGAATGTTTCTCGGAGATCAGCAAGGTGATCCGCCTGTTGCTTGGATTTGACTATCATGTCATCAATGTACGCCTCCACATTCCTCCCAAGTTGATTGATGAAGACCGTATTAATCATTCGTTGGAAGGTGGCAGGCGCATTCTTCAAGCCAAACGGCATCACAATGTAACTGAATAACCCCAAATCAGTGACGAAGGCTGTCTTCTCTTGATCTTTTTTCCAGAGGGGTATCTGATGGAAGCCGGAGTAGGCATCCATGAAGCTCATCAAGGCGTGACCGGCTGTAGAGTCGACCAGACTGTCGATCTTTGGAAGCGGGTAACTGTCCTTTGGACACGCCTTGTTGAGGTCTGTGTAATCAACACACATGCGCCAGGTCCCATTCGGTTTCTTAACAAGGACCACATTGGCCACCCAGTCGAGGAAATTGCAGGGCCGAATGAACCTGGCGTCTAGCAGCCTTTTGATTTCGGCAGCTGCCGCCTGACTTCTTTCCTCGCCATGGTTTCTTTTCTTTTGCCGGATGGGCTTCTTTTTGGGATCCACGGCGAGTTTGTGGACAGCGAGATCCGGGCTGACGCCTGGCATCTCTTCCACTTCAAAGGCAAAGATGTCTTTGAATTCTTTCAGCAGAAGGTGCAAGTCTGCACCCAGAGCAGCATTAGCAGCCGTCCCAACCTTCACCGTCCGCTCTGGACGGCTGTCGTCCAAAACGAGATCAATGTGTTCTCCAGCCGGTTGGGGACGGAGCTCTTCTGACCGTTCGCCGGTCAGTGATTGCTATTTTTTCTCTTTTTTCACTTCCACCAGCAGAGGCGCTTTTCTCTTCTTACCAACGGCTGGTGGGGCAGGGTTGGCATCCTTGACAGCGTCAAGGTCTATTGGTTCCTTCCCTTGGCCGTCTGAGGCCACAGTATCTTTAACGGCTGAGAGATAACACTCCCGAGCCGTCTTCTGATCCCCGTTCAGGGAACCAACAGAGCCATCATCCCGCTCATACTTGACAAGCATGAGAGACGGGATGATCACCGCCTTGGTTTCGTTGAGGGTTGGTCTACCAAGGATAATATTGTAGGCGGTCAACTCCTCCACGGCCAAGAATCTGACGACAACATGCCGTCCCTGGCCTTTTTCTCCCAGCCGGATGGGCAAATCAATTCTGCCGGCTGGGTAGACCATCCCACCCCCAAAACCGACCAAGGGGTGGGTAACCGGATGCATGCTGCTGGAGTTGTACTTCAGCTTCTGCAGGCACCGGAGGCTGATGATGTCCGACGAGCTGCCGGTGTCAATAAGGATCCGTCCAACCAGCTGGTTGGCAACCTTACATTCAATGACGACCGGATCGTCATGCGGACGGCGGACGCTACCCCTGTCCTTCTCAGTTATGAGGACGTCTGGGAAGGTGGAGGAGGCAGACGCCTGCTCATCATCATCCTTGTCCATCTTTCGAAGATGGCTCTTGGTGCCTCGGATGGTAGGGCCACCACATGAAAATCCGCCTGCTATAGTGTAGACCGGATCCTTATCTGTATCCGAACTACTAGCCGGCTGGGTAGCCTTGGAGGACTGACCCTTGCTCTTCTTTTTTGCCCCGGCTGGGGACTTAGAAATGTAGGACTTTAAAAGCCCTTTGTCAGCCAGACGGTCCAACGTCCGCTGCAGACTAAAGCAGTCGTTGGTGTCATGGCCAACCTCCTCATGGAACTGGAAATATTTATCTTTGTTCCGTGACTGGACGGAGCTCTTCAATGGATTCGGCTTCTCAATGGACAGCCGGTCCTTTACCTCCATGAGGATGGAGTTGCGGTCTTTGTTAAACTCGTACTTGGGGACGTACGGTTTAAACTCTTTCTTCTTCTTCTGGGACGGCTGCTCAGAATCGCTGACCGCCCAGACTTCTTTTCTCTTTCCGCTTTTTTCTTTTTTATTACCCGGCTGAGCTGGCCGGCTGTCTCTCTGTTTGTCAGACTTCTTGGAGTCTGACTGGCTACCAGGCGTGCAGAGGTCGGTAGCCTGTATATAGCTTTCCGCCTCCCTCAGGGCCGCCTGTAGCGTAAATGCCCCTTTTCTGACAAGGTCGAACTTAAAAGCCGACCCGTCTCTCAGACCCTTGAAAAAGTCTGTGAATGCTACCTCGTCAGACAGCCCCTGGATCTGTATTCTAACCAGGTTGAACCGCCTGACATAGGCGCGTAGCCCTTCTCTCTCACCCTGCCTAACGGTGCTCAAATCAAGGCTCGTTTTCTTGGCAGGAATGTTCATTGAGAAGTTGGTAGCAAACAAGAAGGCTAGCCTCTTGAAGCTATCGACAGAACCGGCTGGCAAGTTGCCAAACCACTGCTGGGCAATGCCCTTCAGTGTAGCCGGGAAACAACGACACCAGGTGGCATCGTCCCACCCCTGTAAGCACATGAGGTTGGTATATGCCATCAGGTGGTCTTCCGGGTTTGTGGTACCATCATAGGTGCCCACCAAAACATTCTTAACCTTGGTCGGCTGAGTCGCCTCGGTTATATTGGCTGCAAAGGCAGACGGCTGTTCGCCTAGCCTCATTAGCCGAAGCTGCCAGTCCAGAGGCTGGGCAGGAGTATATGCCGCCTGACCTCCAAAAGGAGGTGGCTGCATGAACTGGAGGCCATATTGCCCATACTGCGCCTGAGGTGCGTATGGTATAGACCCTATCATCAGCCGAGGTTCGGTGTTGACGGTTTTACCGCCTGTCCGACTCTCATGCAAGGACACAGAGTTCCTTGCAGAAGCTTGCTTGAAGCTGTCTGGAAAGCTCGAAGTGGAAGCTGACTCAGACTGCTGCCGCCTCCTTCGATCGATAGACGCATTTTGTGCCTCCGGCTGGGGTCGCCGGGGCATCAGAATCTTAGACCAGTCAAGTGTTGCGGCTGCCTTCTCCTTTGGATGAGGAGTTGGCTGCCTGTCCTTGACCGGCTTCTTCTTCTTTCCAGAAGTGGGAGTCTTTTTAGCCGGCTGACTCTTGCTAGAGCCTGCCTTGTTTTTGTTGATCATAGCCTTGATTTCACCTTTGAAAGAGGTCATGAATCTCATGAGCTCATCTCGGGTGATTGGGGCTTGACCTTTGGCCTTCTGGGTTTCCCCGTCTGGCCTTCCAGGTGGGCGCCTGCTTGGGCCCGCCTGGTCTTCATTTCGCTCCAGTTGATCCCTGGAACGGATAGATTTAGAGATGAGAGATCCATCCCTAGAGATGTAAGTCTCAACATCATTGTCTTCCTCCTCATCCTCCTCCTCAGTAAATACCTCTGGCTGAGGTGGAGGCTGGGGGATTTCGAACCCGACCGGTTGAATAACCGGTTGCAAGTCATCCAAGTTACCCGTCTGGGTACCCAGACGTAGAGAGGTGGAATTGAGAATCGGTACAGAACTTTGAACCATCTTGAGGTACTCTCCCCACAGACGGCGCCAAATGTTTTGGGGTTTTTTGTCCCTCGGGAGAGTTACAACTCGAAGACTGATCCTGCCGGCTCTGTACCTGCAAAACTAACGGAGACACCGGTTGGATGGTGCTCCGCCTCCAACGCTCAAGTTAGTCACTTGAAGTAGAGTAAAAGGTGCGGAAATTAAGGTAGGGATCTGCTTGGATTCCAAGCTCAGTTGTCTCTATCAAAGGGACGGTTTTCAATGAATACCTTAAAATATGTGAACGTGCCCTCCAAAAGAGGGGAATCTCCCTATTTATAGGGTCATTGGGAATTGTGCCCCTGATTAGGGTATCAAACCCTAATCATTGGTGGGCTGCGCCGTTCTACGGCTTTCTCGGGATTTGGGCCTGAAGGCCGACATTTTCCCAAATATCTGGGATGACACGCGTCAAGCGGGGAATGGTCCACCTTGGACTATCCTTGGGCTGACACGTGTCGCCCTCCGATTAGGCCACATGGCGGGGTAAAAATACCCTAAACAGATATAGATATATAAAAATGCTAATTAAACATAATGTTACATTCAACTCATTTTTTTTTCCAAAAATTCTCAATTTACAATATTCATCGTATTTTGTAAAAATTTTGAAGTTTATGTGTGACGTGTATTTTATTCATTAATCTGAAAAGATAATATTACAAACTGAAGAGATGTGTATATATAAATTAAAGAGGATGAATAAATGTGAATATATTATGAGGCATGGTTTTTTTATTCAATTAAAATGAAATGTATGTTAATAAACGAGCTACGACATTGATAATTGATAAACACAAAAATAAATAATACGTAATAGAAAACATTAAACACTTGATTTGCAGAACATTATTTCCTTAAATCAAGGGGGAAAATGGAACGACCACCTAACTCTTGGAAGTTTGCAACATACACATATTACTTATTTTGGTCATATTAGATTAGTAGTTCAAAAATTTGCAATTTGCATATAAATCACTATCACTAAGCTAAAGTAAACAACACGATACACATTTTCTTTTTGAAGTATAAGACAATTAACAGAATATTTCGATGCAAACTTGTGACTTTAGGTAACAAAGCAGAACCTTAAAATCAACGAGTTGCAAATGCTTACTTATAAGTGGTAATTGCTCAACTAGAAAAAAACACAAATTAAAATACATACAAGTATGTTATCCCATTAACGCTAACACAAATAATGTGATGTTATAATTAGGGCCTGTTCTCTTCAGCTTATTTTCAGTCCAGTTCATTTCAGCTCCAATCAGTTTAGTTTCTAATTTCCTTCTCTCATAAAATATTCAGTTCAATTCAGTTCATCTCCAATCAGTTCTGTCCAGTTCAGCTTTAATCAGTTCAGTTCAATTTAGCTTAGTATAGTAAATGAGAACAAACCCTTAATAGTGGATCTTAGACCAAACTAAATTAGAGAAGATATGAGGTTTATATAAACTTCACCTTTAGTCAAAAATTTTGAACCAATAGTTACTAGCCGCATAACTTTAACAGAAACAAATTAAAGTTATTGAGAGAAAACACGTAACGTAACTATACGAAAAGAAAAGGAAGTTGGATTAAGAAATTAAAAAAACCAAAAAGTAACATAAAAAAGCAAATAAAAAGGCGAGAACTAAGAAATAGAAAAAGACGTGGGAAGTACAAGTGAGACAGATAAAGAGCATGGTAACCCTCTTGTGCTTAGCATGCATGGAGATGGAATTCACATGTTTGCCCATCACTATATAATTTCACTTTCCTTAATTAATGTTTGCCACCTTTATTGTTCTATCTTTTTTTAAGCTAACAATTTAATTTATAGCAATTTGTAATTACGGAGTAATTTATTAGTTTACACATTTTCATACTTTTTTGTTAACATTTTTTTTTTTAAAAAGGGAAAAATTTTAAACGTGATTGTTAGATGCAACAAATTGAGCTTGAGATGCATGGTAGGTGTGTTGGTACGTCAAGGAATTTGTGGACCTTTTACCTTTTCCTTTCAAACAATTATCAAATTTATCATACATGTATAACATGTTTACTTTGATAAGTAATACTAATAACAAATACTCCATAACCGCCAGCATTCATTTGAGATAGATGATATAAATCTGAAATTATCAAGGTGCAATGAGTTATCACATAATCCTTCGTCATTATGCCTTAGGTCTCTAGATAATTACAAAGTTACAACTTACAAGTATCATTTTTGTATATGTTGAATGAACCTTGACAAAAGTTTCTATATGAGAGTGAGGGATAGCTCAAGTGGTTAGAACTCCCTCCATCCCGGTTTCAGAAAATCATGGGATCGATTCTCATCACCACCCCTGTGGCTCTCCAAAAAAAAAAAGTTTCTAAATCAATTTTTTAAGATTAATATTTAAATTAAGAGTGAAAGTTCATGAACATTTAAATAGAATATATAACGAGCAACAAAATGACCGATCTATATTAGGTAAGTTATAAGTAACACCACACAAATAATGTTATTGTTATTGAAATATCATACTGATACACGGAGTAATTTTTTTTTTCTTGCATGTCAAAGTTACTTTACATGACAATGTTATTATACTCTTTTAGCATCTCGCAGTTACAAAATTGTACAATATGGAGATTGAAACCTAAATTGTAACACACTAAAACCGCATAATATGTGTGACTCTTAACTTTTAAGGGGGATTAAAAAAAATTAGTGCGATTGATCGGGTCTATCACATTATCCATACATCGAATAGTGGGAGTTATTAAAAAATTAGATTAGTAATTGAATTGGTGGTTATTAGTAACTCAAGAAGCACGTACCACCTACTCACATGTCTATTGATTCCAAATAACCAAGAGGTGGGGATTTCAGAAACGTGTGGAGCATAGCATAGCTCCCAAACATTGAACCACCTGGATCCACAACTACTCATAACATACTAATTTAAGCATATATAGGTAAATAAATGGTGTAAAAGTTAGTCCGATCTTCAGAAAATACATTTTAAACGTTTTGATTTTTGCATTATTCATTTATCTACATATACTTCGTTTTAAGTTTTTGATTATATTTAGTAAATTAAGTACTTGGAAAATAACATGATCGTAAGAGATGGGGTTGGAGACCTTAAAGTCGTCTAGTTCAACTAACCATGTTTTCAAAAACTCATTTTTTAAACTTTACATTAGCATCCAAGCATAAAAGTCAATAAACGAGTATGGTAAAGTTAAGAAAAACGGAAGAAGTAAATATATACAATCACGAATTCACGACGGTTGGTGATTACTAAGATGGGCAAAAGACACAAGCACTTAAAGGTCATTTCTTTACAGCAAATGAATTTCTAACTTTAGTAAAGCTATAAATATCAATCGTATATATAGAATGTTCTAGGCAACCTTTTAAGTTTTAAGCAACTAGCTTAGTAGCTAGCTAGATAGTTTACACTCCAATTTGTACACAGCTATAAATGACATTCTTGCTATCAGATTCTGAGATTCATATCTACTATTGCAAAATATGCACGGCAATTTACGGGTAATTTACCAATTTATCACTAGTCTTAGTGTCTCGCTACTATTTTGATAAGTCATTTCGTAAAATCGTATCATTATTTTTTCTACTGGAGACAGTATGACTTTTACCCTCCTAGAGTACAGCAACAAAGGGGTATTATTTGTGAACATAAAATATTCTTTGTTGCGAGTAAATTGGACAGGACATAATACAATGCAACCAGCCTAAGTAAGTACAAAGTAGGTAACACAGTAACAGTTATGGATTGATTCTACTAATAACAAGAGTAAAAATTTTGGCATAAAAGTATAAAAGTTTCCATGTTAGAAGGAGAATTTAAGGGCCCAATCTTAAAAGAGAAATAGATGGCTAAATTAAATGACCATTATTTTTGGTGGGGTTCCTTTGGTATGATGACATTAGTTATTTAGACTTGTTACAACTTACAACTATTGTTAGATCACGTGATTATGCTACAGCAAATTACAAATATCTGCCGTCTTTCTACATTCCTTAATTAATTTTTTTGCTTCATTTCATTCCAACAATCTTTCTTCCTTTCTTTCATTCTTCTGTTAATCTTGCAATGATTCAGCTTCTCAGATTACCCACTTTAATCTTCATCCTTTACCCTTGGTAAGTCCTCGAGTTCGCTTTTTAATAGCAACGTATTCCTTTAAATCAAATACTGTATTGAGAATGTTATATTGTTATGTAATCTTGTGTTGTTTTTAGTTGGGCAGAAATGCAGTTATCTTACTGCTAAAATGACGTCTTAAAGTTTATGATTTCATGTGGGTTCCCCATAAAGTTGCTAAATTATGTTCATTTTAGTATTTATACTTGGAAAAAAGACTTTTCTTAACATTATTATAGTATTTGTTTGCCTAGGTGAAGTGAATTTTTTTGACATATTCATCTGGGTATCTTCAAAAATTGCCTCTTGAATCTCGATTCTTGTTCTAGAAGTTCATAACACACTCATAAATCCCACTTCAAATCTGGGTTTAATTGAAGATTTTATTTTATACCCAGAAAATTATGGACACTACTAATAGTAATTGCTGGGGTTCCAACAATAACAAGGTACTTATTATAATCTCCACCCATTTAATTTAATTTCATCCTAATTTTACTTTATTTGGACTTTTTTGATAATTTTTTTTTCTTTTTTTGAATTTTATTTTTGGTAGGACAAATCTTGGAGGGCAGTATTAATATTAGCATATCAAAGCTTGGGAGTTGTATATGGAGATTTGAGTATTTCCCCTTTATATGTGTTCAAGAGTACATTTGCAGATGACATTCATCATTCTGAAACAAATGAAGAAATTCTGGGTGTTCTTTCATTTGTATTTTGGACACTTACTTTACTCCCTTTGCTTAAATATGTTTTCATTGTCTTAAGAGCAGATGACAATGGTGAAGGTAATAGTGTTTTTATTTATAACCTAAGTTTTAAAACTTTGATTTGTACCATATTTTTATATGTTTGTTGTTAATGGTGATTAATATTGTGTATGAAATATTTGTAGGTGGTACTTTTGCTCTATATTCATTGATATGTAGGCATGCCAAAGTGAGTCTTTTGCCAAATAGACAGGCATCAGATGAAGATGTTAGTACATATAAGATGGAGCATCCTCCTGGGAGTAATAGTAATTCTAAGGTTAAAATGGTGCTTGAGAAGTATAAATGTTTGCGTACTGCATTGCTAGTGTTGGTTCTTCTTGGTACTTGTATGGTTATTGGAGATGGACTCCTTACTCCTGCTATCTCTGGTATAATTTTCTTTAATTTCCTTTGGTTGCTTTAATTTATTCGTGTTTTATGTTACTCGGACTCTTTGTTTTACCTCGAGGACCTGTGTTGAATCCTTGACACTTGATACTTTTTTTTGGACCAAAGTGTTGTATCTATTTTCTTTTTTTAACAAAAAATAAAATAGCCGAGTTTGATACTTTGACATGTACGGATGTACCCGTGTTTGGATATGGATTTTGGGTATACTTTGGCTCTCTGAACATTTCTTATAGTGTTAGTTTGTTTTGTTGGATTGAAATGTTTACTCTACAAAATCGGTTTTCCATGTATGTTTCTAAAGAAGTTTAGAGATTTCTTATTTGGCCAAGAATACACAGTGAGAATGCTGCCTTATCTTTGTTCAGTAAATGACTTTGAAGAGGGCTTTGCTCTGAAATATAGTTTAACCTTGTTCCATTTGAGTGGTTATTTAGTTATTCAGTCCCCCATTTTTCCCCTGCTGATGTTGTGTGCTTTATATTGTAGTTTTCACTGCTGTTTCCGGTCTCGAGTCATTGATGTCCCCTGAGAATCACCAATGTAAGCTTTCGAAGGTCTTAATGCTTTTCCAATTGATTTACTATTGTCTGTTAGATTGTTGTATCCAAGTTGATTATTGTTCATGGATTTTGAAGTCCATTGTCTGTAAAATGTCATGCTCATGCTAGACATTAGAAACTTCCATCAATCTTTTATGTGTGTTTAGTTGGTCTACGGCATAACAAAGTCCAGCCTTTGCAACGAAAATTACAAGGAGCATGATAAATTCAAGGTCCTTGATACAATCATGACATTGAAAATTGTATAATTTCCTATTTAATTTGACATATATCTAATTTTGACCAATTACTTTTCAGTCAATATTATTCTTCTTCTTTGTGATCACTGTATTGGATGGTCTTAAGCTAAATTGTTTCTGTTAGGCACATATGCAACTTCTCTTTGAATCTTCGTCGTTGATTTTCTCATGTTTTATTCTTTGTATTTTTGTTGGGAGGTCCACTGGATCTCCTCTTAGGTGATAATTAGCTGAACGAGGATGTCGCGTAAATTGATGTTTAGTCTGCATTCTGGATTTTATTGAAATGAAAAAGACTGTTGAAATAATATTTTTCACTTATCATGTATGCTGGAAACCTGTGGCCTACATTTTAATCAATTAGTACATCATTTTCCTCCTAGTGTTCTTCCTAGTTTGGACCCAAAATCTTAGTCCTTGTGAAAGATCGGAGATACTGTCCAAGAATTAACAATGAGCAATAATTGAAGGAGTATTGAATTCAGATGGAGTTCTTAGACTTTGATAATGAACTGGGTAGAAAATCAAAGGACTACTAGATTGGTATTTTTCCAGGGATAGAGAACCTAGAGTCATACTCTAAAGTTTGTATTAGGAGTTTACGACAGTCTTCTTTCAAATGATTGAAACTAATCAAAAACCATAAGGATCAATTGAATTGAAGAAGTACTTGTGTAAATTATCACTTCATACATTCATTTTAAATCATAAATCTTAATGATCAAAATTATATATATTTACTGAAAAAAAAAAAAATCTAATGTGGATTGTGCCCTATTGCATTGGGATTGTTTGTGCTCCTTTGATATTCTATGTGTCTGTATAGGTGTAAGTGTGCCCACTACTTTGTTTGGTGATAATGTGTGTGGACAAGCATACACATTGTGGTGGATACTTACTAGATAGCATGGGCTGACACACCTATGACTATTCTTTGGAAATATTGAGGATTTAATATAACTTTGCACTACATTAAATCTCAGATTCCCAGCTGAAAGAGAATATAATAAAATTTTGTTTTTAGATACTTCCATGATTCCATCGTCCCTAAATAATGTCACATTTGATTGAGAGCCATTTTTAAGAATACGAGTTAAATTGAACAACTAATCCTTCCCTATAGTCTTTCATTGGACTTCCTATACTTAGCTAACAATTTCACAAGGGCAATATGTGAAAGGTTAAATTCAATTTACTAAGCTTAGGAGGTGATCTACTGTTTTGAGACAGCCGAGAATAGAATCGTTTTTTGTTATAGGGACACGGGAGTAAATTATTTGATGAGCAAGTTCTGTAGTCGTATACCAGTGCTGCATTATTTTAATTCCAAGCATCTCATTTGTATAGCAAAAGAGATTTCCAACCTTATATGAAAAGAGCTTTTCTACTTTCAAGCTCAACACCTTAATGATGATTTTATTACATGTTCTTTTGCAGATGCTGTGATTCCAATCACATGCTTCATTTTAGTCTGCCTTTTTGCCCTTCAACACTATGGAACACATCGAGTTGGCTTCGTCTTTGCACCTATAGTTTTGATCTGGCTATTATGCATAAGTGGTCTGGGGCTATATAATATTCTCCATTGGAATCCACAAGTTTATCGAGCTATTTCACCATATTACATGTACAAGTTCTTGAAGAAGACCACGATAAGTGGATGGATGTCTTTAGGAGGTGTTCTGCTCTGCATTACAGGTAAACTTACAATCTTGTTTACTCAAGCACTATGTCTATTATCACTTATCAGTCTAGGGTTCGCCAACACCTTCAATTTTCAAAAGACTCATTTCAAACCAATATCTCATTCACACTCCCACAATCAGTTTATTAACTACTACCCTGAGTTGTGTAGTGGTTAAAAAAAAAAAAGAAAGAAAGATAAAAAAAGAAGGGAGAGATTTCTAGTCTCCTTATACTTTGTATATGAATATCACCAAATTGAGTCTTTAAGTTTACACAACAGGTTTCTAACTGTCCTCTTTGCAGGTTCGGAGGCGATGTTTGCTGATTTAGGACACTTCTCTTACATGGCAATTCAGGTACATATTGTAACCTCCTTGTTTGACTGTTCGTTCAGTCATTTTCAGCATCATGTCTGATGTTTATGGTTATTCTAAAACTTAATGCACTCAGCTACAAACAGCAATTCTGATTCTTCATATGTTGCAGATTGCTTTCACTTTTCTGGTATATCCAACCCTCATACTGGCTTATATGGGTCAAGCCGCTTATTTGTCAATGCACCATGAGAATTCTGATGCAATTAGTTTTTATCTCTCAGTTCCAGGTACTTTATATTTTATGCACACTCTGTATTACTAATTACCATGTTGCATCCTAAGTCCAAACTAATTTGGTTGCTAAATTTATGCGGAAACTTTTGGGTGCAGAAAAGGTCAAATGGCCAGTAATTCTGGTAGCAATTCTTGCTTCAGTTGTGGGAAGTCAAGCTATTATAAGTGGGACATTCTCAATCATTAACCAAAGTCAGTCACTTGGTTGCTTCCCCCGAGTCAAGGTGGTTCACACATCAGATAAGATACATGGCCAGATATACATTCCTGAAATCAACTGGATACTGATGGTCCTCTGTATTGCTGTAACGATAGGATTCAGAGATACGAAACACTTGGGAAATGCATCAGGTATCTTAATCTTCCCAGTTGTCAATCTTGCTAAACCTTTCTTTCCATATTTATATTCAATTATAATCTTGCTGAGAAACTTCAAATCCTCATTTGCCCTGCAGGTTTAGCAGTGATGACAGTTATGTTGGTGACAACATGCCTAATGTCCTTGGTCATCGTTCTTTGCTGGCATAAACCTCCCATATTAGCTCTATGTTTCCTTCTCTTCTTCGGTTCAATCGAAATCCTCTACTTCTCAGCTTCTCTGGTCAAATTTTCTGAGGGAGCCTGGCTTCCAATCCTGTTAGCCCTCATTTTGATGGCCATCATGTTTGTATGGCACTACGCCACCATAAAAAAGTATGAATTTGATCTCCACAACAAAGTATCCTTGGAATGGCTTCTAGCATTAGGCCCGAGCCTAGGAATATCACGAGTCCCAGGCATTGGCATGGTCTTCACTGACCTCACTTCTGGCATCCCAGCTAACTTCTCCCGCTTTGTCACAAATCTCCCTGCATTCCACAAGATATTGGTCTTTGTCTGTGTGAAGTCTGTTCCTGTTCCCTACATTCCCCCAGCTGAGAGATATCTTATTAGCCGCGTGGGCCCCTCAAACCATCGTTCCTATCGATGCATAATCCGTTATGGGTACCGTGATGTCCACCAAGATGTTGATTCCTTTGAGTCTGAGCTTGCTACTAAGTTGGATAAATTCATCCGTTATGACTGGGCCCAGGAACAAGGGGAAGGCCAACAGTCCCTTGAATATGATGAGGGTCGATTAAATGAATCAAATGGGTGTAGGTTAGCTATGACGGGAACTATCAGATACTCCCGTGAACCTCCATATGAGATTGATGAAAACCCACAACCAGCAAGCGTGTCCATTGGACTGCCTACAGTTGACAGCATGGGGGATATCATGGAGATGGTGCCTGTCAAACGAAGAGTGAGATTCGCTGATGATGCATGTTCAAGTGATGAAAGAGAAGTACAGATGCTGCAAGAATTAGATGATCTGTGGGATGCTCAGCAAGCTGGGAGTGCATTTATAATAGGGCATTCCCATGTTAGAGCTAAACAAGGGTCATCTTTTCTCAAGAGGATTGCCATTAATTTTGGGTATAATTTTCTTAGAAGGAATTGCAGGGGGCCTGACGTTGCACTCCGGGTGCCACCGGTGTCCCTTCTTGAGGTTGGCATGGTCTATGTTGTTTAAGACTCGGATTATGCTGTGTAATTAGCTTTACTTACAATCAGTTTTGTTAATACATATGAAATGAGAGCGAGTATGAGGCTGATTTTGTGCATCGTCACATAATGAGAGAAGTTAGGACAAGTCTCGCCTACTTAGAAAAAATGCTTTGTACAGTTAGTCTTCTGATGGCTTTACTTCAGCATATGTCCTTAACGAGAGTGATTGATATAATCATGGTTAAGAGCATATAATTTTAGTAACATCATAAGAGTATGGCTAATTGCATAACAGATTAGACAACTTAAAAGAGGCAAAAATGTCAATAGTGCCCTTAATCTAAGTCTATCTCTATAAGTTGCCTTATATTAATTGCCTAACTAGTTCGGACTTAATCCGAAAAATCTTTCTTTTTAATACGGGTGGAAAATTTCGCTATTAAGATAACAGATAACCATACGACTATTCTCGGAAGATGCTTACAAGTTACAAAGTTGCAAAAATACATGGTACACAAAAGAATTTGACACAAAGCGTCCCAATTGACAAGCAAACTGAAGAGCCACGTCTTCTCTCTTTCTAAACCATATTTTTCTGAGTGGTAACTAGTCTCTTACAGTATGTGGCTCTTGTCACATAGCTACCTCAACTTACAAACCCCACAAAATTATGCTGCTAAATTCCTTAATTAACATAGTTCAACATACCATCACACAAGTATATATATTCTCTATTTCTCTAGTCTCTATATTATTACTTGCATTTCATTTTACAAAAAAAATTCAAGAAGACAAACCATAAATGGGATTCAGAACCTTGCCCCTATCATCTTCCCAGAATGGGATCCTCCAACCATCCATAGCTCCTCAAACCATGCGCAAACATAGTTATAGACAGAGCAACATATTAAGAGTAGTCTCAGCGAAAAAAGAAGACGACAAGGAGGAGCAGCCAAAGAAGAAGAAGCAATCTTTGTTTACGAGTGTCACCGATGCTTTGGATTTTGCTCAAGCAAGGTCAGCAGAAGATGCTCAGCTTATTGAGGAAGCTAGAGAAACCACCAGCTCAGGTCGAATGATGAATAGGGAACAGGTACTGATTTTTTATCACCTTACAATTTTCTCTCCGGGATTATGGTGTTATTACTTTTACATAGTTTTGATTCTAAACTGTTTCGGTTTCTTTGATGCAGTATGGAGCTCTTCGGAGGAAAATTGGAGGAACATACAAGGATTTCTTCAAGTCATATGTCGAAGGTATGTACATCTTGCAATCCTATGCCATTAAAGATTATCTAGCTAGCTAATTCAACTAACATGCGGCAAAATAGCCTAAGTAACCTTAAGTAGCGAGTTGCAGTTAAAATCTAAACGACACTATCAACATTTTGCCCCTGTTAGATGTCTAATTGTTTGGCAATTTGCCGTATTCTTTACTCATTCTTGGTTTTTTTGTCATACAGTGGATGGGCAATATGTGGAGGAAGGCTGGGTGGACAAAACCTGTAAGGTGTGCAAGAAAGATACAGCAGGTGAAGAAAGGCAAAAGGACAAGTTTGGGAGATATGCTCATGTAGCTTGCCTTGAGAAAAAGAACTCTGGCAACTTCTTCACTAATCTCTTCTCTAGGTAATTGGAGCTGCTAATTTCAGCTCGGAATTTTGTTTAAGATAGCATAGCAATATATGGAATTATGGAGTATACTTGTATGTAATTTCCTACTCATTATTCTATACATAATGTATCAGTTCTGGATTTCTTAATTGTGCTCTCGCTTTGTTGCTGTACTGATATTGTAAAACAAATACTACTATTGGTTTAAATCTTGATTGATCAATTAGGCACTGAGAAAAGAGATTACTGAAAGCCTACAATATTAGAGGTGATCAAACTTTAGACTAGGCTAGGCTGCAAATTCTGGTTGCATACGTTGACCCGGATTGAGGCAGCTGTTTGGTTTGGGTCTCAGGAGTCAGGACACTTGCAATGTTCATATAGGATAGGGTCCTAAATCCTAAGTCTCCTAACCCAGGATCACCTGTGCGACAAATATGCTAACACTAATCACTGTCATTAGCTAAAGGACAGGTGATGCACATGAGTAATTTGTTACCAATAATCTCAGTACAGAAATAAAAAATGGCAAGTCAAATGGCGGCATCATCTGCTTAGCTTCCAAGTAAATGGTACACATAAAAACAGCTCAAAGTGAAGTTGATATAGTTAACATATCGATTTAAGAAATCAATGATGCAAATCATACTGCAAATGGAGTAGGCGAACAGTAAAACTAGCAACAAACTATGATTTGCAGTTATAAACGTCACAAACAGTATATTTACCAGAATAACAAGGGATCCTAGGATTAAGGCAACGATGTGCAATTGTGCAGGATTGAGATTGACAAACAGTATAGTAAATTACTAAATTATCTGTTGCCAATTGTACCTAGCTAAGAATGACCGGAAGGCAGCAACACTATAATTTGGCAAAGTGTATGTGTGAAGAACTGAAAACAGATTGACACATAGTGGAAGAAACAGACCTTGGTAACCCTTTCATTATGAAGTTCAACACGAGGGCATCATATGATAAGTATCAATGCCTAACAGAAACGATTACTCATGAAAAAACATGATTAAGCAACATTACTAAACGGACAACCTTTCAGAGCCCTTGTCACGTAGTTTGATCAACATTAGTGGTGCAAAGAATAACAGTGACCAATTGCTCCAAGAATTACAACATAAAGCAATAGCTAGCAGATGCAGAGTGTGTTTTTTCATTCTAGATCAAAGTTCAACAAAGACAGATTATAACAAAATCATATATGATGAAGGCTACATTATAGCATCTGACAATGCAAGGGTCTTAAATTCTTAATGACATGAATGACACTTGAAGTACATTGACTCAAGAGGTTTCTGTGGGAGCTTGAGTCAGTCCAGATTTAGCCAACAACTTGGTCAAGGATTCTGGAGAGTGTACCTGGTACTTGACTTTTCCAGAAGGCAGACGATAAACTTCAGCCAATTCAAGCTTCTCCGAGGTCAGACTTGTGCTATCCATCGTCTTGCTGAGGACCTTCAATGCAAGCTGAATAGCATCTTCGCGGTTGATATCATCCTTGTAGTCCTGCTTAAGCATCGATTGTGCAGCTTGATTGTTAGCTCCTATTGCAGTAGCTTTCCACCCACCATAATTTCCACTCGGATCACTCATATAAAGCTGGAAACCATAGTTCTTGTCCCATCCAGCAAAGAGAAAGGAAACACCAAAAGGCCGAAGCCCACCAAACTGCGTGTAACCTTGCTTGGTATCACACAGAGATTGGACCAACTGCTCAACAGGCATTGGTTCTTGGTATGAAAAAGTGTAACGCTGTGCTTGGACTCTAGCTGTGTTTATCAGAATGTTCGCATCAGACATGATACCAGCCACGGCACAAGCTACATGATCATCAACTTTATACATCTTCTCAGTAGTAGTGGAGGTCTGAAGAAGCTTAGAAGTGACCTTCTTCTCGCCAACCAAAACAACCCCATCATTAGCCAAAATACCTATGGCACTTCCTGCATTCCCAATTGCCTCCATGGCATACTCGACTTGGTAAAGCCGACCCTCCGGGGAGAAAATGGTAGTCCGACTATCATATCTCCGAGACATGATTCACTACCATAGGCATAGAAACAAATTATGAGCTAATCATCACATTAGAATGAAAGTTGCACAACATTATTTATCATTATAATCTCATCCATCAATGATCAATCAACTCACATACCAAATTAACAAAAGTACAGCATTTCTTAACAAAAAATAACATATATCAATCAAAGATGTAAAACCCAATAAAACATATTTCTAAAGAGATTAAAATTTAAAACCCCACAAAACAAAAATCAAGCTTAAGATGATCCAGATTCACTCAAACATTAAATTCTGAATAATTTAACGAAATCCAAAGAAATGAAATTTAAGAAATACCCAATTCAAATTCACAATTATCAAGCTAAATTGGATTGAAATTTTATTTCAACTCCCCATCAAAATTAACTAAATCCAAAGAAATTGCATTTTAGAAATACCCAATTCCAATTTAAAGCTATCAAGCTGAATTGGATTATATAGCTAACTGGATTACAATTTGAGTTCTTCATCTTATTTGAAATTATCATCTGAATTGATTATACATACATTGAAAATCAAAGCAAAATAAAACTACAAATGATTATCAGCATTATTCGTCGAAATCAGAGAATTAAAACCTAGATTGGATGATAGAAATGACGGAAAAAGAATTAAACTTACAAATATAGGGAGATTCGTACTTCAAATTTCTGAATAATTTGTTTTCTGTGTGTTTATGCTTCTACTTGAATAACTAGATACTCTGTGCCAAAACACTGGTTGATTTGTTCGTCTTCGTTTCTTGAACAAGAGGCCACCTTTTTCTTTTTCTTTTTTTTTTTTTTTTGGTAAAAGTATTGGGAGATACTGAGATAGTGAGATACCACCATGATATGGGCTTACTTTATTATTTTAGAAAATCAAGGCAATTGGGCTTGGTATAAAAGGCCCAACAAGAAATGAAAAAAAACCAAGCAAACCCTCTTCTAATAGGAAAGTTTTCACTTTTTATAATGTGTTTGGTTTGAAGGGAAGGGAAGAGAAATGGAAAGATGGGGTATCTTTTATTTGGATAACAAATGAGGAAGGAAGGGAATTATAGGGGTAAAAAAAACTAAAGGGATTTAGGGCCTGTTCACATTTACTTAATTTCAGTTCAGCTCAGTTCAGTTCAACTCCAATCAGTTCAGTTCAGTTCAGCTCTTAATTTCCCTCTCACATAAAATATTCATTTCAGCTCAATTCAGTTCAGTTCAGTTCCAATCAGTTTAGTTCCAATCAGTTCAGTTCACTTCAGCTCAGTTTAGTAAATATGAATAGGCCCTTAGTTATTTAAAATTAATTCCTCAAACAATGAAAATATTTTGAAGGAAAACTCAACATTCTTCCATCTCCTCCTCTTCTGCTCCCTCCCCTACTTTTCCTTCTCTGCCCCCGCCCTCCCCCTTTTTTTTTTTTTATCCAAACACACTGTTAATCTTGAGATCGAAAGTTCAATCTCTACAAGAGACGAAAAATTGTTATATACATGCGGTAATTTATTCTAATTTTGATGATTGTTTTTCATTTAATCATCAAATGAAGAGCAAAACCTAACCTTGGGTTAGTTAGTGCACGATACATCCAGATGTATACAAATTTTAACTAGGAACACTTTATGGTGAGAATCCTTTACACTTTTCCATTTTGAAGGTGAGGAATGGAGATCCCTTAACCTTCTCGCTTAACTATCAAAGTATTTGATCCGTAAATATTAGATCATAAAAACCATTAGAGTTAACCATTTAATCAATGTCCTTTTCTAACCTAAAAAAATAATACAATTAAACCTATTAGATGGATGGAAAAAAAAAAAAAAAAAAAAACACTCATCATAAAAGCAAATCTCATTTACCCCTAATAATTAACCACTTTACCCTGCAGTTCAATCTCCAATGCGTACGTCCTCTTCAACCATAAATTCACGTTCACATTCACATTTTCACCATAACACTTAACAAACGACGCGTTTCACTTCAAATACGCAGCGTTTAGATACCCATGAAATTGGCGGGAAACATGAACCCCTAGAAATTGGCGGGAAAATCCCATCTACTTACACTCCCGCCGCACTCTCCCATCTCCACTCCACCAAACACACACATTCTCTGATCATTCAAGGAGAGAGAAAAACCAAGTATCAAAGATCAAGCTCTAAAATGGTAGGACTACCGTACGATTGCCTCGCTAATCCTATCGGAGCCGTCCGATTAACCTTCGAAAAAGCCGTGTCCTCCGGTCTCAACCCCTCCACCTCCACCGGCGCCGATTGGGGCGCCGTTGATCTTTTCCGTCAATTCCTCTTTGATGATGCTGGTCTTTCTCAGGTACCCATTTCTTCTATTTTAATTCAATTTCTCAAATTTCTAGGGTTTTGTAAATTTAATTTGATTTTTTTTTTTTAAGGTTCCGATTTTAAATGCGGCGAGTGTAAAGTATTTACCGACGAATTCGTTGGTTCGATTTCGAGGGATGATTCAAGATATGCTGGGAAATGAAGTTTATGTTGGTGCTTACAAGGTAGTTATTTTAGTACTCAATTTCTTGGGAATTTTGATGAAATTAATGTTATAATTTGTGGAAGTTAATGTTATTTTGTTGATTTGTCATTTTGTTGGTGTAATTTGAAGGATGGTTCAACTTGGAGGACCAACAAATTCTCAGATGTTTGTCAGTTTGAAATGGATATGTCCCCTGATATGAAGTTTTGGGAGCGTCGATTGCTCTACTGTGTTCCTGTGAGTTTTTCCTTTTTCATTTTCTTTTATGATTTCTTAATTATGCTTTTGCTTTCCTTTATTGTGTTCCTCTAAGTTTATTGTTAGTTCGCGATTTGATCTCATGTCTTGAGTTTCACACCCTAAGGCTAAGGTAGCTTACGTGTTCGTATTTTGGTTGGTAACTTGGTATAATAGATGTATGCTTATACTTCCTGTATCTAAAATATTGAATCTTTAACCTTTGTTTTATAAATTAAGAACTAACTTGGTTTTATCTAGTTAAAATTGATTTAGTCTAATGAAATGACACTAAGATGACATTCATATTATAATATTGGTTATTGATATGGTAGATTGACATAAGTGATCAAAAGTAATTGATCTGTAATAACCTGCATTTTTTGGATTGGAAGGATTAGTGATCTTCTTCGATGCTTTAGTTGAATAAGTATAAAAGCTGGAAATGTAATCTTTTGGGAGTAATTATCTATTATTTTGTGAATATATTTAGGTACTGGGGCTGAATTCATGGGCAGAACCTTTGGAAGCTTTGTCGAATCAACAAAGGAATTTTGCGTCTCAGCAAAGAGAGAAGCGTCCAAGGGACGATGATGAAACTGTTGATCATATGGAATTGGTAAGGCTTTTGACATATTCGATATGTTTGTTACGAGTGTTAGTCCTATCCTATGATACTATGATAGGACTCATTATTCCATAGTACAAGTAGCTGTTAACCGGGCAAAGGCATTACTGTTTTACGATTTTAATAAAATAATGTTCTGCTCGAAAGTTGGAAACACCATCCTATTTGAAGATTAAAACCAGTATCCTATCAGAAGACTAACAACATGGTACTCTTGAATTCCATGCGTTGTCTCAATTGTGATCTGCTTATCTGATGGAATTGATTTTTTTTCAATTGGCAGGGATCAAACCAAGACTGTGAGGAATCTTCAATTACTAAAAAGATGGTAAGTAGAAAATGTCTTGCACTTTGCTGGTCTACTAGAATACTGTTGTTCACTCTTAAGCATTACATTAGCCGTAGGATTGTCAAATTTTTCTAGCTGCAACAGAGTTATACTTATAGGAACATCTATATTTTAATAAGATGAAAGGGGACTTCATTTAGTAAATATGAATAGGCCATCGCCTTCAAGGCTTACATAGTGATTGTTTGTGGTACCACTACTTATAGCCAATTTGCCATCATGGAGTGGCACTGAACACCCTTACTCTAATGGTTTTGCACTTTTGCTACAAAATAATTTGCATGTTCATTATGAAACAACCACAACTTTAGAATCTTTCTGTAGCTAGAGCAATTTTTTCTCTTTCCTATGAGAGCTTGTGAGACTTTGCTGATCTGTTTAAATATGTATATCTAACAACAGAGGGAAGAGGGGCATCCTTCCTCATCTGCAATGCAGCAAGACACAGTGAAGGAAGGAACCACTCCTTCCTTTGGACCACCTGATTCCGAGTTAAATTCTTTTCCTTGTGTGGTTAAGGTATGCTTTTTGATCCTTGAATTATCTCTTAATAATCATCTTGTTGATGAATGTTTTTCTTACCAAAGGAATAATTTCTATTTAATTTTGTAATGGGCAGGTTTATGACTCCCCAGAGTCTGATTTAAAGCTAAATGAGATTTTTGAGTTTATTGGAGTTTTGAATTATGATCCAGAGTTAGCATTAAACAAGGATGAGTCCGATATGCAGTCAAATGACCTTTTTGAAGATGACTTGGTTCAATTACCCCCTAGCAAGGTTTGCATAAACTTCCTGGTGTGAGAGTTTTGTTAATTTTTATCTTAAAAACCTCATGCTTGCTTTGTACAATTCACGTAACTACTCACAGAGTGAAGTTATTGGGCTGGTATCTTTTGCAATTGCTACTCAAGTAACTAAACACAAGTGTAGCATTTAATGGTTTAGTATTAGATATGATTCAACTTAACTGTGATATACTTCATCTCTTCTCATTTCTGTGGTATCCCTAAAAAATGTAGTTTTTCATGAATTTTCAACATTTCGTTATAAAATTTATTTAATATCTAGTCTGATATTTTGTTGACATGATTAATGTTTGTAATGAGAACTGACTCGTGTGATTAACTATTTTCTTTTGCAGGTACCTCGTATCCACTGTCTTGTACACAAGAAGCTTGTGGCTCATGATTTTGTTGATGGTTCACCTATGACTGAAGTAATTATCCTTGTTTAGCTTAATATCTTCTTCCCCGTGCTGATTCTTATGCGTTTTGGGTATTTAACTGACTAATTGTTTTTCATAGTCAAATCCGTCAATGATTAGAGGAATAAGGGAAGGCCTGCTTAGTCATCTCACTGCTGTCCTTGGAAATGATGGAGTGGCAGCTCAATTTCTGCTGTTGCACCTCTTATCTCAGGTAAATTATATTGCTCTGCTATGTGATCCCCCTTCCCTCCCTTTTGATTTTACATGATTGGCATTTGGTGGGACTTTTAGTAACTCTGAGCGTTGTTTTTTTAGAAAAATTTGTTTGTTTGCAACATCATGATTAGGTATTTCTTACTTGCAGGTGCATGCTAGAGTTGATGGTGTTGCTGTTGGGAAGTTTTCGCTTAATTTCACCAACTTCAGCAAGGAAACTGCATCTGTCTTTAGTAAACGTCTTGGTCTCACAATGAAGGAACTTCTTCCTTTTACACAGCAGATGCCTCTCACAATTGAATATCTTAACAGTGCCTCACTTGCCCCTAAAAAGGACTACCAGGCTAATAAGTAAGCAGAGTTGTCTTTTACACAATTCTACTTTGAAATACCGTTACTTTTTTATTTTCTTTTTACCTTACATATTTTAATGGTTGGATGGCAGATTGGTTTCTGGAGCTCTTCAGCTGGCAGAAGGGTCACACTTGATCATTGATGAGACGCAGTTGCAGGCTGGGACCCTGAATCCGACCGGAGTTGAGAATGCAAGATCATTGAAGAACTTGACAGAATTGCAGCAGGTAATGCTCCAAATTTAGTGTGTAAACCCATTTTCACTTTTCAACCACCTGCATGGTGTGTTCTGCTAAGTGAGAATCAAAATAATATTTTCACTGGCTCTAACATAAAATCTCTGCTTCCCTTCTAAAAATATATATTTAGGTTGAATACGATTTCCAGTATTATAAAATGGAGATGAAGGCAGACGTGCAGCTGCTTGTTCTATCTGAGGGGAAATCCAACATTCTACCTGCAGACTTAGTCCTTCCTTTTCAGCCTTCATCAACCGCCTCCTCAGAAATTGTAGATGAAGCAATTGTACAGACTTGGAGATGGTATTTGGCCTTCCTGAGATCACTATCACACTCGATTAGTCCTGAAATGCAGAAGGTATGACTTGTTACGATGGTCTATCTTGATGAACCATTATCCAGGCCTTTTTTTTGGTCTTTCTGTTTCTGTTGCAGAAACAGAAATACCAGATACATAGCTGATAAATTTTCTTATAACTAATCAGGTGGTCGAAGAGGATCTAGTTGCAGCTAGGCAAGTAGACCGGACCTTAGGGAGCCAAGATTTTAGCAGGTCTGTATTAGCAGATACTTATCCTAGCCGACTTATATCAATTTGTCTTTTCCTTTTTACTATTTAACGAGTCTGATTAATTTTTTTGACTATTTATGCTTCCAGATTACTGACTATGAGTAGACTTGTGTCATTGAGCTTTGGCGAGACAAGTCTGTCCATGGAACACTGGCAAATGGTGAAAGAACTAGAGAGGCTTAGAAAAGAGAGAGTTAGATGAAGCCGTTTATAACATGTAACCTAATATTTTTTTCAAATGAAGACAATTACCAGGATCTATATTGTATGGACTTGGGCATGGAAAGCTATTATGATTTTGTTTCAAAAATGACGTGTTTAGTGTCCAAACCCTCATAGCTCCATCACCTTGTAGAGGTTCACTCGATGTAATAAAATGCCTAGAGTAATTGACATAGTTCTTGATTGTGCAAAATTCAGAATAGCCTTCCACACAACTAACTCGAACTCTCTGAAAAGTTGGGTTGCTGCAGCAGTGCTACTGATGTGCTTGCCTGCCTGCCTGCCTATTAAAAATCAAAAGTCCGACTAACATCTGATAATTCATATTGTTTCTCATTAAATCTCTTAGTAAACATTCGAATTATGAGCATGATTCAATGGTTGTGAGTTTGTGATGTGAGCATTTCGAAACTATGCAATAAGTCATTCTTGTACACTTGTATTAATCTTCACTTTGAATAGTTAGCTTTGCTCCTAGAGTCCCTATCAACTTAAGCAAGTGTGTTTGTCGCTGTCGAGTCGTAAATGTTGAAAAAGATACACACATACATCAGAGAATGTTAAATGGCTGTTTGTGCACAAGCTAATGAGCTATCTTGTCACTCGCACTCGTACTAAGTTTGAAGCACAAAAACTGAAAAACTATTCAATTTCTTTTTTACCTGTCTCTCTCAAATGTAAGTTTTTGATTTCAAAGTCTTTGAACCACTCTAATACTCTTCTGTCAAAATCTCGTGGTAGGACTAAAATGTTAATTTGTCTCTTGAGTTGATATGAACTCCATACTTGTACGAGTATTTAACATCTTTGGTCGGTCAGTTTTTTTTTAAGACACATGTTGAAAACCATGAAAAGTCAAATGAGGCAAAAAAAAAAAAAAAAAGGACCTAGAGATTATGAAAACAATGATAGTTTGAAGGTAGACATCCAAGCTTAACTAATAAGATCGCACGTAATAATGTATTTTATAATATACTAGTCTGTTGGTCTGTGTAAGCACCGGTTGTTTATAGGTATATAATATAATTTAATGTGTTTATAATAAGAAGAAAAATGAATTTTATTACTCCTTTCATTTCAAGTAATGTATCGCTGCATCGGTAAACATGTTAAAAGAAACATGTCAAGTCAAAGCAATGTAATACAACATTGAAAAACGAAATTTTATTGATTAAACAGCATAACAATACGTCTCAAAAGTCACAATGCTCTCTCCCCATCGGTTTATTGATAACGGTGATGATAATTCTTAAACTTGGACAATGCTATATTAATTAGAACAAAATGGAGGACAATAATAATTGAGAGGACCGAATATTTCTTCTAGACATTGATACATTCATGTTTGTAATACGGACATAAAGATCTAGAGTTGAGATAGAACGTTCATCATACAAGGCCGAGGACAACACTTAACACGAAGAGGAACGAGTTTTACTAACGAAAGACCACCAGTTTCCTCCATATCGATTAAATCGTTACTAATTCGTTCCCATTCGAAGCATTGGACCAATATTGCGACGGCCAACCAAATCATTCTATTTGCTAAGTGCTCGCCGGGGCAAATTCTTTTACCGGTACCAAAAGGCATGAAGTTGTACCCTAATGTAGTTTTCTCAAGACCCGAAAATCTCTCTGGCTTGAAATTTCTTGGGTCGTCCCATATGTTGGGATCATTGTGTACCGCCCATATGTTGTAAATTAACATAGAGCCTTTAGGGACGTGGTATCCCCCTACGTAACAATCACCCCTAGACTCGCGAGGTAGTCCTAGGGGACCGGTAGGGTACATTCGTAGTGTCTCGTTTATGATGTATTGAAGGTATGGGAGGTTGTTCTTGTCCGATTCTTCTACTAAACGAGTGTTTCCTATGTTTGTGTCGATTTCTTCTTGTGCTTTCTTTAGGACTTTGGGGTTGTTGAGAAGGAGAGAAAGCACCCATTCTACTGTTGCGGCTGAAGTATCCGTTCCACCTTGAAATAAGGCCTGTTACGTGCATCAAACAAATTAAATTAAAAGGTGCCTTAAATTATTTTTTTGGGTATGCATATATGCGTACCATGAAGATCAAGAGTACGTGGTAGTAATTACAAAATAGTGGAAGGTATGCCTAACTTGAAGAACGTATTAGAATCAAATTAAATATGTAATCCTATTTATCGTATTTAAGTTTATAATCATTGTACGTTGGATAGTGCAATCTAACTGAAAATTTAAGGGGTAAATTTATCACGTGTGATTATTGTGTGAGTGAGTATGTATGTGATACATTAATTAGCATGGTACTTATCGATAATGATAAAAAAAAAAAAAATAATAAAAAAAAAAAAAAAAGAAAAAGAAGGTTTGCACAGAATACATACCAAAATGAGGCTTCCAATCATCTCATCGGAATAATACTGAGGATCCTCCTTTTGTAAGGACAATAAAACATGTATCATTGCCCTCTTTCTCCCATCAGATAAATTTCCTTCTCTTTCTAACTCTCTATGTTCTAACATTAATCCTTGCATGAATGTATTCTTTTCTTTTGTTAACTTCTTCATGAACTCCTCAGGTGATCCTAAAAACACCCTAAAATATTTCAAAATTGGCAAAAAATCTTCCATGTTATTCACTCCACTCACCCTAAAACTACCCTCCATAGTTTTTTGGAACTTTCTAGAAGCTTCCATTCCCCCGCTCGCCTCCACGTAGTTACTCTTCCCTATTAACATCCTCATCATGTTATCTAGGGTGAGCCCAAAAATGGCGGATTTCATCTCCACTATTCCGCCATTTTCAGTGATGTCCTTTATCATCCTACGAGTGAAGGATCGGGCTACTTCAGCCCGAATCCCTGACAAGATTTGCAATCGCTGGGGTGATAAGATCTCTACGGCTGAAATCCGTCGTAGGTTTTTCCAGTGGTCCCCATAAGGGGACCATGCCAGGTTAGTATAGTTATTACCCCCATGCTTCCCAGGGAGGAGGCGGGGGCGGTCTACAAACACGTCACTCTTAACAAGACACTCCTCAACTGCCTTCGGAGAGGAGAGTAAAAGTACGGACCGAGCCCCCATCCTAAGATAGAGGACCGGGCCGTACTTGACCGCCAAGTGGGCAAGGGAGCGATAGAGGGGCCTCTTAAAGAGGTAGAGGTGGCCTATAATAGGGAATGAGAGGAATGGACGTGGTGGCAATTTGCCCTTAACCTTGGAACGTAGGATGGTATGCTTAAGTGTGAAATAGGTTGCTAGATAAAATGCAACATACTTGATAACTATAATAATGTTATCAATATCAAAATCTATTGATAACAATTGCATCATATAATGATATTGGATGTGCTACAAAAATTTCAAGCTAAGGAAAAAAGAAAGTGTACGTAGGTGTATAGTGATTAGATGGGTTTTGGATGCATTTATATTTGTCTTCGATCATTGTGCTACAAATTTATAGTGGATTGGTATTGATCAGCTTTTGACAATTCTAAACATGAGTATTATTTCTCGTTTTGGAGGGCTGATGGACTAGATAATGGAGATTATTTGTTAGGAAAGTTCAAATTGTTCATTGTTCATTGTTCATGGCTAAAATAATTGTCAACAAAAAAGCCAAAATGAGGAGTCTTTTAGATTGAAGTTTTTGTCATGGAGGCGGATGCAATGCACCATGTTCCGTGCATCCGGTTTTCTTTAAAAAAAGGCGGAATGAACATATAGTAGTTGTTCAATAAAGAACATATAGTTGTTTTTATAAAGAACATATAATTATTTTATAAAGAACATATAATTATTTTGTAAAAAAAACATCCAGCTTTATGTTCTTTGTATATATCTAAAGAACATTCGTAATATTAACAAAGAGCATGATAATATAATGTAATAAATATTATTTTTATTCAACAAAAAAAAACAAAAAGAACATAATAGTATTTTTTAAAGAACATCTAGCTTTTCAATCTTTAAATGAATTATTTGTTCCATAATTGAAGAGTTTTGGTAATTATTTTCCAATCTCAATTTAGAAATTTGTATATTTCTTCATATTTAATTTCACTTGTTTAAATTTTTTTAGAGAGATAAATAGAAAGTTTATAGAGAAGAAGTTCTTCTAATAGAAGACGATGGTTGCGCATTTAGATCGAGTTTCGTGGAGCTTTTGATCATTGTTTTGTTAATGGAGTGATTTTTAATGAAGGTGAATATGTGGATTTGTTAATCAAAGATTGAAGGTAATTTTGAATGAAATTTTGTTTTTTTTTTTTTTTTTTGTGTTACTTTATATTTGAATTAGAATATTTTGTAATCATAAAATTCATTGTTTATTTTCCTTTTTGAAATTTGATGAATCTGGATAGATGTTGAATTTGATAATAATGTGACAAAGGTTGAAGATGATGTTCTTTATAAGATAGTGTTATGTTCATTTCTTTAATCTTTACAATTCTATAACATGTTTTTTTCACTTTAACTAAATGTTCTTTTCATTTTAGCTAAATGTTCTTTACATCTCTATACAATATTCTTTCCGTTTTTTTTTTGAACGGATGCACCATGCGCATGGTACATCCGCCTCCACGAACCACTAATTGCTTTTAGATTAATACGGAGTATCATAGATTTATATTCGTGTCTATCTCCTCTACTCTCACAAATTGATACATTTGTTTTCGTGCCAGTTTATCAAAAACTTTTATTACTTGAAAAGTAAAAGAAAAATATTAAATTGTAAGAGGAGATGTTTGCAACTTATTTATCTCATCGAAGTATTATATGAATCCACAAATTCTTGATTAAGGCGGACTTTCGTTAGGTTATTGTAAGACGGATTAAAGTTAATCTAAAAATATTTTTTTAAGGGAAACTAAAAGTATTTAAAGTTACCTTACATATATAGTACAAGTACAAAATAAAGTTACCATTTTCCTAACATAAATTTTACCCTTATAAAATACTTATAATGTACTTAATGAAGTATTAAATTAATCATATTAGCATTAGTAGCATGTATCCATTAGAAATTACACATTAAAATACAATCAAACATTCAAACGTGCACCAAAAAAATAAAATACAATCAAACTCATTTCAAAATTTAAAGTTTCACCTGCAATCATTAATGACGTTTTCGTAATTTCACAATTTTTCTATCTTTTCCCAGTTTTTTTAACTTTTAAGGTATTCATTTACAATATGACTGATTTCATTTACTTTTACTTACTATTCATAAACTTTTTTGAAATGAAACTGGAAATCACTTTGTAAAGTTGAAATATTACAAAAATGACATTAATGACACGGGAAGCATGTGGACAGTCCGATTAACATTATCTAAGGGCGGCCTAGATTAGTTCCTAGTTCTTATTTTAGCTTTGGTTCTCATTATAACTAGGTCATATATATATTCTTTTGTTTTTTTTTAACAAATTATTTGTGATTATATGTATGCGTGATTAGTGAGTGAGTATGATTTTCCTAGGAAAAAAAGTTAATTTATTAATGGGATTAAAAAATATCAACCCCCCCCCCCCCCCCAAACAAAAAAAACAAAAAAACTACCTGCCTATATGGCCTAATTACATAGTTTTTTTAAAAAACAACGCAATTATTTAATAGGGAGAAAACGATATAAATGTATTGCTCAATCAAAATACCCTTTGCTTAAATCCATAGTCGATTATCTAAACTTAAAATACTCGTTTGCTTAATAGACTCTTATCATATGGTATTCTGTATTACATTTTTGCAAATACATGAAGTAAGAAAACAATTATATATTTTAATTAAATTGTGTGTGGCACAAGACTTAAACTAGTTTTGAACACTGTTGATGATAAAAAATAAAGAAACTCAAAGGATGGGAAAGCAGAACTCTTACAATATGGGAAGTCGCTTTGATTAAAGCAGAGTCGAAAGGAAGAGCTTAGAGCCAAGTAAGGCCACTACTGGTGTTAACTAAGAGCTCAGTTGTGAGCATGTATGGATGAAAATGTGTTGTTTCTACAATTCCTACCACCCTCACTAGCTAGTGAATGATGGGAGATTGGGTGTGTATCAAGATGGATTTTTGAAGAGGAACGTGTTGAAGTGTTTGATTATTGTAATTGGATGATTTGTCGTTGTGTAATATACATTCGGGTTTTAAAAAATATTGATTTTTTGTTATAAGGGTTTAATATTTTGGATGAAGATAAGGAGAGTTTTACAATGCGACAAAGTAGTTCGAAAAAAGGGTGAGGAAGTCGAGGAAGGGAAAAGCGGACAAAGTCATGGATTAGGAGCAATAAAGGTTTAGTACTTAGGGCCTGTTCATATTTACTTAATTTCAGTTCACTTCAGTTCAGTTCAACTCCAATCAGTTAAGTTCAGTTCAGCTCTAATCAGTTCAGTTCAGTTCCTAATTTCCTTCTCTCATAAAATATTCATTTCAGCTTAATTCAGTTCAGTTCAGTTCAGCTCCAATAAGTTCAGTTCAGTTCAGTTCAGCTCCAATCAGTTCAGTTCAGTTCAGCTCCAATCAGTTCAGTTCAGTTCAGCTCGGTTCAGTAAATGTGAACAGGCCCTTAGATTACAAAGCTAATATCTTTGTTGCCTTGGTATGGATTGAATTGATTTCATTCGGCTTGATTTGGTTGATTGTTTGACTTGATGATAAAGATGATGATGACGTTGATGTTGATGAAATGCATGGACGAATACGGCTCCCTTTAAATCCCAAACACGAGTATCATTTTATGCCAACATACTACAAAAAAGGCAATAGAGTATGGTTAAAGTAAGCTTTATAACCTCATATCCGTTCTGTTGCTAAGCAATGTATAAAATTTATAAAACGGGGATATGTAATAGAAAAGAAAACAATTATGTGAATTAACCCTTCACTTTTCCCTATGAAAGCCAATTAAAATTTTATAGCAAAAGAAAATTGTTGTCTTAGATAACAATTCTTTTTTCTGAGGATTTTATTTATTTATTTATTTATTTTTACATAAATTAATTTTGATGCGCGGGGGTTTTCATATCTAAATTGCTAGCCATCAAAGAATGCCAGATTGAAATTGTAGAAGGAAGAATGTCATTTTGAAATTTTAAGTTTAAAATTGTAAAAGGAAGAATACCAGATTGAAATTTTTGTATCAATGCCAAATTGAATTTGAAATTGTAAAAGGAAGAATGGGATTAAGTATTTTTTTTTTTTTTTTTTAAAGCAAAGTTGAGTCTGAGTTGAGATTACTAGAGTCAAGTTGAGTTCGAATCGAGACAACTCAAGTTGAGTTTTGACCGAGTCAATCTCAAATTGCTCAACTTTTTTTTTTTTTTTGAAAAGTTGCTCAACTTGATTGATTAATGATTAGCACCCCCTAATTGGGAGTTTGGGACAATTGAATTTGGGCTTGTAAACAGTTTTAGTTTGTAGTTTTAAGGACAAAATCCAAATACACTCTCCAACCAACCACTCTTCCCTGAGCTTCAATCTCGAGGAGAGAGAAACAATGGCTGATCGTCGGCGATTTGCAGCAATTTTGTCGGCAGTCGTCGACGTCAAACCTCACGAAATCTCCGCGCTTCTTCACTCCGCTGGATCTTTCTTCTTCGTATGCAATTTCTCCCTTTTTTTCTTTTAATTATTCAGTAATGTTTGTGATCTCATTTTCCGCCATTGTTATTGATTTTGACGATTGAAATTGACTGTTAATTATTTGATTTTGATTTTAATTTTAATTTTGTTGAATTGGACAGATTTTGAGTGCGTACTTTGTGGTATTACCATTGCGAGATGAAGGAGCAATATCATTAGGGTTGTCGAATCTTCCTGAGCTTTTTATTGGATCTTTACTTCTTACTTTGATTGCTGCTCCTCTTTCTACATTGCTCTTTTCGTTGCCGAATCTATCCAAAGGCAGGGTATTGTCTTTTCGTTATGTTGTCATCTTGTTTTGTTTAACTTATTGTTCCCGAACTTAACTTATCTGGACTTATTTGCGCCAAATTTTATATATGTCAACTTATTGGACCCAAACTTAACTTATCTGGACTTATTTGCGCCAAATTTTATATGTCAACTTATTGGACCCGAACTTTTAATTCATTTGAATGATGAAGTTATTTTTCTTGAAATAAGTGAAAATAGGATGCTGAGATGGAGTTGAAGTAGTATAATGTTGTTGTGTGTAGAATCAAGGGTTGATTGAAAAGGTCTTATTATTTTAGGAATCATGGGTTATTTGAAAAAGTTCTTATTGTTGTGTGTAGAATCAAGGGTTGATTGAAAAAGCTTTGGGGGATCTTTTTTCTTGTTATGATGATGTGACAAGTGATAATAAATTATGAAACATTATTGAGTAATGAAATGATACATTCTAATCTAATCCAATGTTGGTGGAGTTATTGATTAGAGACAGAGTTCTTGTGTAATAGTAGGCATTAATTTCACAGTTTTACATTACAACTTGCAAATCCGATATCAACTGTGATGGAAGTAGCCTTTTTGCTGAACCATTCAGTGTTAACTTAAAAATACTGGTGGTTCTAGTAAAATGACGACCTGCTAGTTTAGTTGTAGAAAGTCTTGATTCATGTTACTTGGTGTAAAGTTCGTGTTACATGCTGTCTATCTGAGTTTAAAGCTTGTATTGACACTGCACAAATATAGTTGTCTCTGTGCCATTATTCATAGATGATTTTTAAAATTTCAGGCTCTGGTGTTGATACACAGATTTTTTAGCTTGTCACTTGTCGTATTCTTTGTTTTTTGGCATACTTCAACAAATGAATCTTCCACATCCAGTAATAAGGTGAGATAAATAATTCATTACGAGCAAATATTTATGAATGCAGCCTGCTTTAATGTTGGGGTTCTGTTTCTTAGTTTTTACTAGTTCTTAATGCTTCCCGTTTTGGCACTCAGGATTCAGTTGTTGTGCATTCAGAACATGATCAAAATGTCAGCGGGGAGCATTCCAATGTTATGCACTCTAGTTGGGATGACCTCTCATTATATTACATATCAGTGAGAATTGGTTTATTCCTTTGGGTATGGTTATGTCCTTCAGCTTGAAATTAATTGCTTGCTTCAGTATTTGATATTTTACGATTCTTATTTGGGTATGATTTCTTCTTTGCTTATTAAAGATTGCTTTGTTGAATTTGATAACTATCTCCTCAACGTGGGCAAGAGTAATCGATGTTATGGATAGCGAGGTTAGTTAATATCCTCCTGTTAAGTGATGGATGCAGGCTTTTGTGAGAATTTAAGTTGGATTTTTATCCAGTCAGGTTCAAGACTGTTTGGGTTTATTGGTGCGGGTGCTACACTTGGTCAGCTGTTTGGATCATTGTTTGCGACTGGAATGGCTTGGCTGGGATCTTGTATGTTGTTGTCTTGTTATGACTTCAATACTTGCTATGGATATTTTTTTTTTTGTTTTTGTTTTGACACAGACCTTGATCTCTGTTGCTTTCAGTTTTACTCCTAGTAGCTGCTTTTCTAATGGAACTAGCTGCACAGTCTTCTAAAGGAATTAGTCAAGACACACCCCATATTTCTGAGGAAGACACTCCGATGATGTAAGATAGAGTTCTGGATTTCTTTTTCTTTTTTTAATCCCTTGTCTGAAACTTAATGATTATAATGGTATGATCTAGCTAAGTTTTATGGTTACAAAGCCCTATGCCTTTGAATGAACTCAGGGTAAGAGATAATAGAAGCTGATTGTGGCCTTGTACAATAAATGAATTGATAGGGCTAGAGAAAACGATGGTTAGTTGGATGTGCAATGTTACAAGGAGAGATAAAATGAGCAATGAAATGATTTGAGACAAGAGAATGTTATCTTGATTGAAGGGATTGTTCTATAATTTAAGAATTTTAAGATATGGATGCCCAATGTCACATCAATCCCAAATTTAATCGATTTCCAATAGTTGGTCAGTCAATTTCTGGTAGACTTTTTCTGAACACCAGTTTACAAAGACTATTGAGAATTCAGTTAGGCTTTATGCAGGGTTATCTGGCCTATAGAATGTGGGTAATTGCTGATGGTCTAAGTAAGGAAACTGCACGCTTTTGGACTTTGAAGATAATCTATCTCTTTATTTAGAAATTGGTTATATTAGTGTGAAAACATAATATGACTTTTTTTTCAATTTTAAATTGATGTGTTTGAGCTCTCTTTGGAAAGTTTTCTGCAATATTCCCATGGTTATATGACTAGTTAAGATAATATTTGTGTGCTCACTCTCAAAGCAATAAACTTCTAATTCTTCATATCCTCTCACTCTCTATGTTTTATGTAAGTGTATATAGCTTGTATTGTACTTCCTATATGGCCTCTATGCTGACTCTAATATTTTTGCCAGTCAGAGGCATATAAATTGAATATAACCATGTTTGGAATAGTGCACAAGGATTGTAGTATGGCTTGTTTTATGTACATAGAGCTATTATTGTTTGAACTTGTTTGAGTTTTCTGGAGATATTTTGGGTAGCATTAGTCTTAGAGAACTTGAATTTAGATATGTACTAAATCAATATCTCTTTCGTTTGTTGAAGCTAAATTATTTATCTAGAGGCATAAACACAAGTATCCTGGATAATTTTCAGGTAGCATCAGTTTTTGAGAAAATGCATTTACGTCAGTATCCAATCAATTCTGCTTTAGGATTTGATTAGTTCAGTGAGAAGCATAAACTCAACTTTTTCCAGATAATGTTCTGCCTGTTGATCTATATGATTTAAGAGGATAACTTTTAATTGAAATATTCAGCATTTCAGAATCTTATTATTTTGACTTGCTGTTAACAGTAAACTGGATGAAGAACAAAGTGGAGCAATAAAGAAAACATCAACGCCTAAGGGATCTTCTCCAGAAAAACCTCAACTTTTGGCTATGTTGGATGGCTTTAGGCTTATACTCTCCTCATCTTATTTGATCTATGTATCACTGTATCTATGGCTGAGTGCTGTTGTCTCATCATTCTTTTACTTCCAGGTAAGATAGCTTATGTTTCATGGCAGTTTGGTTGTGTGTTATGCATGGATATTTGAAATTTGTTTCTGTGTGGAAGATGTTATGGTGCTTTGCGACAACTTTGCAATCAAAACTGCCCATTTATGGTGGCAATCACTTTATGAAATCCACCACTGTTGTTGATATTTATTCGCTTGTCAGTAAGTATAGGATGGTGATGAGACAAAGACATTAGAACATAAAGCCTGTAAACACATTTAAGGTGCTTGAGCAGTCACAATACTATGTGGAAATTTTCATTACCCTTTTGGGCGCTTCTGTTGTATTTGACCAATACATCATTGCTAATTAAATGTTTGACATGAGTGCTAGGATAACCCTCGCTGGGGTGTATGTATGTTGTATCCACCTTGTGATTGTGAGGTCCTTTAACCCCACTTGAATTTGGATAATTTTGGATATTGACCTCTTAGTCCCTTGAATTTTTGTAAATTTTTTAGTCCAATAATTTTTTTTCTTTATCTGAACTTGACATCAGCCACATGCACAGGGCCTCATTATGTTGGGCAATGAGGTTTCCTCTAATGACTGAGATTTATTGAGAAAGTTGATCCTTGTTAAGTGGAAGACTAACTGTATTTCTAAAAGGCAGAGAGGGACCAGGAGAATTGCAGTTGACTGGGCTGTCTTAATAGAGTACTAGACTTGTAAATTTTCAATAACAGTGAAAATTTGATACTGTTATTAGAGGTTTTCATATCTGACCTGTAGAGAGATGACCCTTTGTCCGGTATCGTTTATTGTGCATAGAATGATCACTATTTCTTCTTGACTGATGTTGTTCAGATGCTTACGTGTATCCTCATTGTCCTTCATGTATTACAGGTTGCTTTCCTAAGGTTTAAGGATTAACCTAGTAGTAAAGTCAGTATCACAGTTACTAATGCTAAGTTAAAAGTATTGTATATTTTGTCTTTGGATGGGCCATATCCCTTTCTTAGTTAGGGTTGAGACAACTTTATCTCTGATCCATGAGCCTTATATTTGGTTTTCTTTTTACTATCAATTATATTTCTCGTTAACTAAGTCACATTAATATTTGCTTAATGTGTTATTTACTGCTGTTTCAGAAAGTTTCTATAATTGCCCTGACAACATCAAGTGCTGCTGGTAGAATGAAATTGTTTGCGGAGATCAATAGCTTTATTGCCCTTTTTATATTTTCAGGGCAAATCACCTTAACGGTATGATATGCTAATTTATGAAGTGGCAAAATGAGATGCATATTGTGGAGATTTATAATTTAAATTTCTAATTTAAGATTCTCTCTGAATTTTAAAGTATTATACTAGTACAAAATAGCAGTTTTCTAAATTTGGAGGTGTGGGCCTTGCTTCGCATATATTTGCAACTTCATTATTAACCTTATGCTGATACTTTAGGCCTCTGTTCTGGATGCACCTCAAGTCTTTTATCTACACCTTTGCATTTCTATATTCCTAATTTGATCTCTTAGTGAAAGTATAATCATATATTCATCTACGCCAAAGAGGGTCATGTCAAGGTGGAGTTGATTCACATGACACTGACCTAGTTTTGCTTATGTGTTGATCATATTCATCTTTGATGTGTTCTGTTGCATTTAGGTAGGGGCAAGGCTTTCTCTCCGGCCTTTACTTAGTTACCTATACCTTAAATGAATTTCTACAATGTCATCAAAAGTTGCATCCTTCCCCAAATAGATGTCCCACTATTAAGTTTTATATCTACCAAATCATGCCTCTTCTTCTTTGATGTCCCACGATTCAGTTTATAATGCTCTAAAATGATTTTCTGTTCCTATTATGGAAAAATTTTAAATTATTTTTTAGCTTCCTCACCGCTAAGTTCTTATATATATAAGCCTTTAATGTCTGTTTGGTGCAAAAAAATAGCCCAGCAAGTTCAATGTATTGTTTTGTAAGTGAAAATCTTATTTGCTATAGCAACTTCGAATATCTTCGCAGGTTATTGGTATTGCTAATGCAAATGATTTTGTGTTCACTAAAACAGGGTCGCATACCCTTAAAGTTGAAGGGAAAATTCTACAGGACTGCCATAAGACCAGTGTTGCTCTATGGTACAGAATGTTGGGCTTCTAAGAAAGAGCATATTAAAAAGATGGAGGTTACGGAAATGCGCATGTTAAGGTGGATGTGTGGAAACACTTTAAGAGATAGAATCAGAAATGAGGTTATTCGCAAGAAAGTAGGTGTGGCGGGCATTGTAGATAAATTAAGGGAAAATCGTCTGCGTTGGTTTGGACATGTAAGACGGAGACCCGAGGGTGCACCGGTGCGAAGAGTGGAAGAGTGGGACCATGGAGGGATTAAACGAGGAAGAGGGAGACCAAAGATGACTTGGTTGGAAGGAGTGAGGAAGGATATGAAGTGCATGGATTTACGTGAGGATGAAGTTTTGGATCGTAAGGGATGGAGGAGAAAGATTTATGTTGATGACTACACGGAATAATCAAATTTGGTTCATGTTAGCCGACCCCACTTTTGGGATTAAGGCTTTGATTGATTGATTGATTGATTGATTGATAAAACAGGGTCGCATACTTACTATTGCTGGTGTCACCGTTGCTATTAGCTCTGCTCCCTTAGCTGCTTTATTCAATTTAGTTGCTATATCTGCATGGCCAACTTGGATTGTTGTCGGTGTTTGTGAAACCCTGAGGAAGGTTTGTTTTGTATAATTTGCTCTATATAGCTCCACATAAAGAAACTTAATTTTAAAGGGATACTAATGAATAAGTCATTGCTTCACATTCTCCCTTCTACAGGTTGTTATGTATGTTGTAACTAGGCCAGGAAGGGAACTCCTGTTTACTGTTGTTTCACAGGAGGAAAAATACAAAGCCAAGGTACGCATAATATCTGCATTGAACATGACCTTAAAAACCATACTTTCTCTACCTTATGCTATTAATCAGTGTTATAGATATAATAGGCTATGTAAGAATAGTATGACTCCACCTATAAATTTTGACTATGAAAATCTAGACATGAAAATTCTCTTGAGGTTCCAACCCCTCATTTTCTTAAAAAAAATCTTCCTCATTTTTGGCCCTTTTCCTTGCTGTCTTTCTGTCACAACACATAGAACTTGCTGGGCTATTTTTTTGTCTACTGACTACCTTTCTTCTTAAAATAATGATTCAGGTGTGCATAGATGTAATTGTGCAAAGGCTTGGAGATGCCACTGCCGCAGGGATGTTCAAGCTGTTTTTTGGATCTTTTGAGGGGAAAACATCAACAATATCACTCTACGCCCTTCCTGTAAGTCTTAATCTGCTTGTTTAAGATGTTTTAGAGGCAAATTTGAAAAGAAGCATGCTGTGGTTCCTTCTAATAATAAGTTTAGGTCTGCACCCAAAAAAAAAAGAAAGGTTTAGGTTAGCAATAAGGTTTGGAATTTAATTGAAAAGGGAAAAAAGTCGACGGTATGTACAAGGATTTTTTTTTTCTCTTCAAAGTAAATTTACAGCAGTCTGAAATTGGTATCTGTGAATCCGTTTGAAGTCCATGTTATTGATGCTTATTATTCAGGCCTTAGATTGGGTATCTTACTACAGTATTTGCTTGCAAAAGAGAACTGCTTATTACTGTTAGGCTGAAATTTTTGAAAGGGGTTAAGAGGTTTTTTCGTCCCCTTTTTGCTGCCCTTGCTCTCTAAAGACTCGGTTTCTATCATTATCCCTTTGCATTGCTGAATTATTTCAGTTCATTCTAGAGAAGATGCCTGTATCCCAGCTCATCTTAACACATTTTTAGACTTTTAGTACATTGATAATTGTCACAAATTCCTCTAGGTGACCTTATAAAACTCTGGCTTTGATTTTAACTTATACACACCTCTTGTAATTCTTAGCTCCATCCCCATTAATAAGACACTTTTGGTTGAAGGTCATTTATAACGATTTGGGTTAAAGTACCATCTGATTCTTCTTTATGAAATATTAAATCCTTACCAAGCCTCTAGATAGTATTTTCAGTTATCATTGAGGGTAATATGGACAAATTGTAAGGTTAAAAGAAAATTTAAAAGTGGACTATTGGTTACAAAAATGCAATACTCTTACACTGGTTAGCTTGTTTTAAATTTTCATCCCTGATCCACCTTAAGTTGATTGAACCTTGAACCCTTGATGAACTTGAGGTGATATAGCTCTGTAGCTGACCAGTCGCTTGACTATTTATGTCATATATCTAGGTTGTCAACTATAAGATTAAACAGTTGGCATAAAAATATTTAATGTGTCCTGCCAACTGCTTAACCTTATTGTTAGCAAAACCCTTTGAACTGGAAGATGGCTAGATTTACAAGCTCACTGTGTGTGCTCTTACAAATTACTTGTTCCCACTCACAGGAGGCCTCCTGCCTCTGCAATGACTGATCACATTATTTGCTGTAGTTTTTCTATGCCCTTTTATTCAAACATATGAGACTCTGGCACAAACTTTTTTGTGGGTTGATGTGTGCCTACGTTATCTCACCTGTTGGATTCAAAATTTGCTGGATAGCATAAGTTGCAAGTATTCTGCTCTTAACTTACTCCAGCTATCTAGTTACTACCTCCTTTTCAATTTATTTGCAATGATGTGACTTTTACCAAAATCTAGATGAAATTTGTTTGTAAGTGGTAATTGGAGAGAGAAAAATATAGTTGCATGTGATGAGGAGAGAAATAGAAATAAATGACAAGTACAAAAGGAAAGAAAATATTTGTTACTAATATTTTGTAATATGCATTTATGGTAAATGCTACAAATATATTGTAACGGAGGTAGTATGTAATTTTTTTGGGTTAAAACTTAAAACCCCTAGAAATTTCCCTAAAGTGAAACACTATCTTCTGCTCTTGAGGAACATTCTCTGAGTAATTTTTACTTTCATCCAGCGATAACTTTGCCCAAAACTACTCTTCAGATAACTTATTATGTGAACAGAGGCTGAGGAGAGAACCCTCTGCATCCTTGTAGGAAATAGCTTAAGATTAACGACAGGGATAGTCTTTTCTTTCATTACTTTTATGGAATAATCCCTTATTCAGGTATTCTTTTGACTTATTAATTTACCAGTATCTCTGATGTGGGAGTCACCCTCTCCATACAAGTTATCGAGTGATGCAGCCTTTTGCTTCTACTAGTCAACTAGTGGTTGTTTAGAGATGGTCATTTTGTTTCTATAACTTGTCTTCCTTTTTTGCCTTCTCCCGCGCTGATTAAAATAACTTATTTCTGTTTGTGTGAACATAGGTATGTTTATTGTGGATACTTACAGCATTACACTTGGGAAATCGACGAGAACAACTGGTAAAGCTTCAGGCTCGTACTGTAACCTCAGATTGTTGTGAAGATGATCTCAGATGACACATCCCCATCTGCTGTAGAAGTTGTAGATCGAACTTAGCTTTAATGCAATCACTGAAAATTTTGTATACAAATTCTTGTAGACTACTCCTTTTAATACAATAGAAGAAAAGATCCAAAGTTGTGCAGAAAAAATAAAATCCATACAAGTATTTGTTTTTCAACCAACAATATAGTGTATCTTGTGTTGGTCCGGTATCAACTATATACTTTACGAGAGATTAGGTTTTGTAAAACCACCTGAAGATGATTAACATAAAGAGATTAGGACACAAGCTCCTGTAAAATTATTCACATTTAAAACCCCATGGCTTATGTGCAATCTCAATTTGTAACGACAAAAAAAATATAAAGCATGGTTTCGCATAAACTAGAAGGCCATATATCTACTAAGAACAAGATACACATGAATACATCACAACTCTTCATCCTTTTAGTATTAGAAACATTCATCCATCCAACACTGCAAGGTACATGTCGCATTAGACACAGAGAAGGGATGATCTATATCAATTTCTTGCCTATTTTTATTACACCTTTCTAACATTATATGATAAACATTGACTAACAGGATACAGATATATATGACACAGTTCCAGTTCCATATGTATTCAGATTGGTGGAGCTCCACTGAACTGAAACAGTGTTGGTGTAATGGCTATAGAGGACCACCGTACCATTTCCTCAGAAACCTGATAAGGCAAGTTATTTTTATGATGATTCCACAGTATTACTTTACTTTTTCAACGAGTAGTCTTATGATGAATATACAGAATCACTCGACTTTCTAGCACGCTCTTGCAGCTACGTGCCTTTGCCATTCCTGAAACTGAACAACAATATATTCAAAATCTACAAGAATATGAAACAAGAATCTGAATGATAACATTAGTATTTTATGTGAAGACATTAGCACTCATTATACCAGCCATATTATGTACTTGCAGTGTAATCCATACCATATTTTAACCTGTTTGATAGATTCGTCCGTTTCAAATGGAGGCAATAGAACAACTCTTTGGTTTTGGATATTATTAGATTAAATCAAATTGATTAAATTTATTCTCTGCTTCTGCCTGTATATACAGTCACAGTATTTCAAGGATTAAAATGGCAACAGGCTCTCAATAATAGCAAGGGTAAGGCAGCATAGAAATGGCACCTCCAACCCCAGCCACGTGCAGAAGCATTAGTTTAATGTTTATGTTGAGCACTTCCATAGGGCAGAGCAGGAGTTTTAGAAGTTGGGTCCTGCTCCTGCTTAGGCAAGGTTTTTTTTTTTTTTTTTTTTTTTTGATGAAGAGAGCCTTTAAATTCATAACGTATATATGAATAATCAAGCAAATATTCATGCGTCTGAAAAATTAGCTTGTGTAATTTTGCTTAATGCCTCATCCAGAAACATTTTATAAATGCATTACCTTTCAAACTGACCAGGCTAATATTTCTAGCTATCAGACAAGGAAACATTCGTCATCATTGGGTCTAATAAGGAAACCATCATTTCCTCAGTTCCATACTTGTATAAGTCCTAAAGCATGACCCTTTGACACTTTCTTCTGGATAGCATAATGCCAATTGCCAAGACTAGTCAAAAGAGCCGCAGCCATGAACACCATTTCACACTGAAGATTTTGTTTCTAAGTTCTCCTTTCTTATTTCCCTTTTCCCTTGTTCTTTATTTTCATTATGCTCTTTTGGGAGGAGTGGTGGAGAAAGAGATGAAAAGTGACTGACCAGTCTCATGTATAAAGCTCTATCAATCTAAGCACTAGCCTAAAAAGCTGGTTATCTTGTTATAACCTAAACCCAAGCTGTGGACTGAGCATTTGGGCACTAAGTAACCAGCTCACAGCCCTGAATGAATGGCACTTGCTCAGTTCAATTGTAACAAACACGACAATCACATGTTGCCAAAGTTTCTGGACTCACAATTAAGCAATTGTACTTCAAAGAAAAGACTCCAAAACAATCTATCTTGAGCATATTTAAGACTGAAAGATACCGTGTCACCGCGTGTCTGGTTCATGTTCCACGAAGGGCACGCACACGTTCCTGAATCAGCTTCCTTTCCCAATCTGATACATCCTCAAAAGCATGCTCCGGAAGATTCTCAAATGGCTCCTTCCAAGGGTCATTTTTAGCAAGATCATAAGTAGCTCCGCGTATTGCTTTTTTGTTGGGTCCACAAGGTCTTTTTGAAGTAAAATCATCATATGCCTCTTTCAGCTGCTCCATAACCATGCAACAACAACAGATAATTTAGTACAAAACCTTAGCAAGTTACTAAACGTCTAAACTAAACAAGTCCCCCATCATCACTATTACAAGACAGAATTTTGATTTATGATCTTGCTTTATCTTATGGGTAACTTTATAGTTCAAACATTAGACAATTTTACTAAGGCAACAAAGTCTGAAGTTGAAACCTTACATTCATGCCACAAAACCAGAACATATAAGTGATTGCAACAGCAGGGGCTCTCCCAAGTCCAGCAGTACAATGAACATATACCCTTCCTTTCCCCTCTGATATGGCCCACCCCAATGATGAAACAGCTCTGGGCAACATGGTTCTCAGCGAATCTGGATCAAAATCTTTAGCCTAGTAATATATAAGACAAAAGAGTCAAGTAGACTAAAAGAGAGTATTTCGCCTCCCCTACCAATTCACAAGATATACAAGAGAGGAGCTGAGGATAGGAATTTCTTACAGGCTTTCTCATATGACATATCCCAACTTGTTCACATTGTTTCAATATGGAGTCAAAGTCAATCCCCCAATATTCAATGTCCTTGTCCTGTTGCAGGTTCAAAATGTATGCTACATTTTCATTTAGCTTCAGGTGATCAATATCTTCTGGTTTTTGAGGCTGTGAGCCCACAATTAAGTTATCAAGTATCAAAGTGTAGTTCATTCCTAAACAACCAAACATAGATATGCAATTATGTTACCATCTCTTATTAAATTCAAGTAAACAGTAGCTAGAAACTTTTTTTTTTTAGCAAGTGAAACAAAATCCATTACAAGAAATTGTAATTGTACATCATTGGCCGAAGCACTGGACCATACCATATTGAATAACAAAATATTCTTCCAAAAGCATAGATGCGGTATCATTCTCATAAGTCAACAAACTCAGTGGCATACAGACATCATGGTGATAATGTCTATTGAGAACAATACAGATGGAGACAGGTTTTTATTTAGCAATGTCGATAATACATGTTTCACTTCCTTATTGCTTATATACAAAGTCTTTTTATAATATACTAACGAAATGTCGTGACATATGCATCATACGTTTTACCTTAGCAAGGAAGTGATATAGGTTTTAGTTAATTTAATGATGCAGAAATGTACTGACTTTCCACAAAGTTTCTATCAATTGGGGCGGTACCTCAAATAATTTATCTTGGGACGCATTTTATTTGGCAGTTACTGGTTAAATTCCATTGGATGGTTTACCTTTTATTTACATCGGAAGCACATTTCAATATCACATAAAGTTTCACAAATTAATGAGTCTTCCACTTATTTGAATAGATGTTATTAAATTATCTATGGTTAACCTCATATAGACAATTGCTTTTGAAACCCCCCTTCCCTGTCTTTTCACCTTTAATTTGCTTTTTGTTGAAAGGTTAATGAACCAATTAGTCCTCAACGCTAATTGAATTCTTTATGCCAATATGATAAGCATGATCAATTAAACTAATATGATCATAAAGTAGCTTTCTTTGCCCCAAAGCTCAAACATAATCAATTAAATGAAGTATAAAAGAAAAAAGAAAGCCACGCTACATGTATAGAGTATATCAACACAATCAAAATCAATGTCAATATCAACCCAAATGCCTTCAAAGAGGTTCCCAACATTGATAGACGTTGGTTTCAACTGACCCTTAATTTTAATGGCAACAAACAATGCAATATGAAGTACTCCATTCATTATACTTCGTATAATTAGTACAAATTACACTATCAACGTGACTATTTTAAAAACGGAGTAAGTAACTATTAAGTGCAAACAAATCCATTAATTATCATCATAAGATCCAATGTAATTCAAAGCCAAAAAGTAATTAACTTTGGTTCCATTAGAAAGTCATACCAATACATCATAAGGCAAAAGGTTCTAAGAGCTGGCAATGAGATATTATTCTAACCCCACTTAACAATATGATCATAAGACATTAATCAATTAAATCACCCCACCAATGAAGCTGAAGAAATACAAATCAAAGTTAATGCTTCTACTTTTCTAATCTATGATTAAAAAATTAACAATAAAAACCAATGAATCTGAATTTTCATCAACTCTTTATTAATTTAACAAGCACCCAGATCAAATTTGGGCAAATCAAATCATATCAAACCCATAATTGATAATCTTAATAATAACACGATTATACAAAAATTAAACCAAGATATAAAATTAGAAACTGACCAAGTTCATGATGATACTCATATGGGTTCCTCATCATATTCTTCATGGCAATATTATACTCCTCCATCCTACTTTTCTTGGGAATTGTGATGGAACTACTTGAGGGTTTTTCTTCATTCTCATTACAAGATAATTTGCAGCAAATCCCAGATTTTACAGTGGCAGGAAAACTGAAATTGGTGATTACTTTTTTGCTTTTGATGCCATTTTCAAGTGAAAATTTTGTGGGTAACAAAGATAACCAAGTTTTTCCAAGAGCTTCCATTCCACTCTCACTCTACTAGTCTACTGTAGATCTTCTGGGAAGAAAAGTTTTCTTTTTTTCTTGTTTTTTTGGCCTCTTTTTCCAAACTTTACGTGATCCGAAATTGTAAATTGGACCTGGTCAATTGGTGGTTTGGTTCAGATTAGTGAATATAGTTCAATAGATAGCCAACCTTCAAAAGAATTGGGCTTTGTTGTGCAATGTTTTCAATTGTGCCTTTGTCACCCATTTGGGGTATTTGGCATTAGGACTTTAGGTCATTAGGTGTAGTATTTTGCTTTAGCAAGTTAGCATTGTAGGGAAACATCGGGTTCCCAATATTATCGTGTCTAAAGACGGTTCTTTTTCGGTATTTTAAAACGAATATCAGAAGAAAAAAAATTATGAGTTTAGATCTAGAACCAGTATTATTGTGATCGTTTGGCCTTGAGACTCACAAGTAGCCAATAGATTCGTGGTTTTGTAATTGAGTATTCAATGAAATATATACACATGTTGGGTAGGTTGATATATAATTTTTTGTAAGTACTATTCACGTAGTTTTCTACTACTAAAGTGTACCTTTAACCTCGGACATATTTAATGCTAAAATGAATATCCTACGAGGCTACAATGGTTAATTTGAGTTACAAAAACAAGATTGCTTATTCATGATCAATGTAGTCACTGCACACACTATAACCAAAAGTCAATTAAATAAAGCTATCCTAATAACAACAAGGGTTTTTTGTTTTTAAATTTTGGTTAAAAAGATAGCTTTCTAAACCAATTAAAAGGTCTTTATTCTTCTTAAACCCACTTTTATTGTTTAACCACATTACCAAAAGTAAGAGCAATACAAATTTCAAATAGTGTGAGAGATTTGAACTTGTAGGCTTATCATACACAAACCCTTAGATTTAATCACTAGGCCAAGACCTCGTCAATTTATATGTTTGTACTTGTAGTTACTCAATATGTTAAGTGAGGAGTTCGAAAAAAGAGATTGGTATCACAATATAACACATTGATTTTTGACAAACAATTAGGGACCACGTGTTGGTTCAATTTTTTGTGTATGTTTAATGAAACCCATACATAAAAGGATGGTATCGACAAAAAATAAGAAAAAGTTTGTATAGATCATATTCTAGGTTTTTAGGAACCACGTGTTAGCTTAATTCATGTGTGTATTTTTTTTTTTTTTTTTTTTTTTTTTTGGGTGCAATTAATTCATGTGTATATAGAATTAAATTAAATGCAATTTACATAGAAGAACATTCTTACCAGATTAATCCTAACAAACCAAAAAGTGATATCCATATCAATTACCAAGCATACCCTAAATTATCTTTCCATAAAGGAAAAATAGAGAATCAATCTTAGAGTAGTCAGTTCATACTAGAAATTTTTTAGAGGACATAGACTTGCAATAATTATTAAAAGATCAGAGTGACTTTTCTATTTTGAATAACCCCCCCAACCTATCACGTTAAATTAATGATAAAAATGTCTTGATCTACCTAGAAATATCACAAATTAAAGTTGATAAATACCTTCCAAACAAATATAAAAATGAAAGCACAAAAGCATGTAGAAACAAAAGTTAAAAATCAAAGTTCCAACTAATAAGTGAAGTACTTGCTTGAAACCCCAAAGCTAGCTAGATGCAAAAGTAATGTGAAGATAATTGTTGGACATAAAATGTGGGCACCAAGTCCAAGTAATCAATAATGTTGGGACAACAAGAATTGCAAAGAATTTGTTCTCTCTTCCTCTAAAACTAAACGTGTCATCAAATTTTATTCTCCAAAATTTAGATCAAATTATTTTACAAGTAAGCAGAATATAACTGTCCTTTTCTTTTCTTTTCATTTTTTTTCCTTCCTATTCATTCTTTCTCATCTACATGACTACATGACTACATCAAGAACAATTGTATAAATCCAATGCAGTATACTCTATCAACTCTTGTACCTTTTTCTCATCTATCTATCTAGTGAACATATAAAGGTTAGATATTTATAAATTTACACATAACAAATATTATATACTTCGTAATTTGTAAGCTATAAGAAGGGTGACGGATTGAGCTCAATGCAAGTACATGCCTTCTATTTTTGAGGTTAGGGGTTCGATTAATCATATGCATTCATTCGTTTTTGAACATGCCACCCGTGTTGGCAACTGTGACCGTCAAATCTAATGAAAGCTCGATGTATACTACTACCTACTAAAATATGATGTACCTAAAGATTATTGATTTTGATGATTATCCTAAAGATATTTTATCAATTGGTATTTGTAAAACATGCATTAGCATTATCATTATTATGAACATTTGACCCTAACATTAAAAATCATTAAGAATGAACCCAAAATAAAAAATAAAAAATTTGTACATGAAACACATCTATCGATTTATACAAGTGGGAATCTGGCTAGGTACAATTTAAGCTAGTGTTATTCTAGAAAAGTGGCAAGCAGCAAAGAATCTTCGTGAAAAACTACGTGTCGCAGTTAAGGCTCTTCAATTAAAAGGATTATTCTTTTGATCAATAATACACTTGATTGATGATAGATTATTTAGATATTAATGAAACATTAATTAGTGCCAAGTACGATTAGCTACCAATATAGGCTACAAGTTATCCTTATGTTATGTACCAATGTACATACCCAAATTCCCCAAAACAAATTAAAATAAGGGAATAATCGATATTGAATATTGTTTGGTAGGTCATTTTTGAACGATTAGTTTAAGCTCTTATTTAGTTGCCATACATGTGGCTGATTTGTCTAAGATGTTTGATTATTTGAAAATTATTAATGCTATTAGAGTATATTCCTATGCAATATATTACTTCCTAGTCAATAGGTGATTTGATTATGAAGAATTTAGGACAACAAGTGTTGTGATGTTATTTTTATGCTTGATTTTTTTATTTTTTATTTTTTTTTGCATAAAAATTATCAGGAAAATGATCTAAATTAGCTTATATTCACATCTATAATAATATTTTGAAAATTTATAATTAAGGAATTTATTATAATTCTGAGTAAGTAATCATGTTTTCATAGAAACAGATTCAATAATATATCGACATATTAACAACAGGTATCCGTTAGGCACTTTAAACGTCAACATGAATAATTAATTATTATCTACAAAACATTAAATGACTTACTACAATGAAGGGGAAGGAGTAAGATAATAATAAAATTGAAAGGATTTGATAGGTACCTATTAAGAGATCACAGATCGTAGCTTGGTCTAGGGCCTTAGCTTTCAAATTGAATGCGAAGGAGGGAACATTATTAGTTGTGGTAGGTGATGAGTAAGATTAGTTGAGTTGCATAAATTGCAAGAAATTGAAGCAATATAGGAGGTCCATTAATTAGTCCAGAAAGTTTGGATAGGATACGAAACATGTGATTGCTGCATTATTATACTTACCACTTTTCACATCTTTAATTTCATTAATTAGAGTAGATCATACAAACCATATTGTATACTGTATTTCATTTGAGTAACCTAGTAAAATTACTCATTTACAGTCCGTTTATTATTGTCTACATTTTTCAAAAGTTCAAATTTAATTTGTTTAAATCTGATTGAACCTGATTAATATTGAGAGTAACTTATGTTTACACCTAATTGAACCTAATCAGTAATCAACCAAGGTTGGACTTAATCAACTATGATAGTTCTAACTAGTTATAAAACTTATTTCTATAAGGTGAAGATAATGCATTTAAGACTTAAGAGTACATGTTGAGCCTACGAGAAAACCCACATGTGAGTGTAAGTGTTGTCCAGTTGTCCCACATTAATCGATTGTATAAGTGACAGTTTGTATTAGGATGTGTATCCCATATTGAAGAAAGTAGAAAATTGTGTTCACTTTATAATGCTAAAAGGTTACTCCTTTCATTGCCATATAATTTTGAGGTAGAACCTTTTTGGACTTGAAAATTGAACACTCGTATTACTGTCTTCACTCCTTAAGACTAAGGGGTTACTCCCCGGCCCGTTTATCAATATAGTATATGAAGAATTTTCCTTGCGTAACAGTGCTATAGTAAATCGAAGATGAGGTTTCAAATAATTACCTTACCTTTATGCTACACACGTATAACATAAAGAAAATAAATACATACGGCCCAAATGTGGGATTTCCCTGTCTCTCTCAATTAGTGATTGTCCATTTGAGGATTGTATGAAGAGAATGGACAAAACATTGCATGGTGCAGGTTTTTGTTTTCTAGTTGTCAAGTACAATTATTTTGGATGATTGTTGTATAATTGAAAGAGTCAATACTCTAATTTTATAAAAGTCAAACTAATTCATACTTTTAATTACAATAAAGAGATAGGAAAGAAAAATACAAATTGCAAATTATTATTCTCTACCTTCTTATCAAGGTTGTATATATGTTCAATAATGATTTGTATTAATGCATCATATAATCGGTTTAATTTTCAAATTTATATTTTTCATGGAAGTGAGAAATTAAGTATGTATTGTATTTGAAGATGGAGAATTCGAATTTGTGACATCAAACCACTTTCCTGGATTCATATTTATCGCTAGGTCATAATCTCATTAAACGGGACCAAATATCAATGGTCTTACAAATATACATTAAATAGTTGTAATTGAAGACGATGATTATGTTACTAACTGGATAGCTTTAGCTCTATAGGTATCCATACTTGTATCATTACGAGACATAAATGTTTTAGAGAGTAATGAGTAAAGCACCCCCAAATATAATGATCCAAACAATATAATTGAAATTTGAAAGCATTTAACACATCACATGTACACTACTTATATGCATAAAGATTAAAGACCATACACTAATTAGCTCGAATGCCACCTTACCAATTAAGTTAAACCTAAGACATATTATCCTATTATTTTTCAAGTGGGAATATATCACAATGTAACAAGTGTAGTCGAGATATTTTTTGTTTAGAAGAACATCAACCACACTCCAAATTTGGGACACATTTAATATGGCATTTATGTCAACTTCTCTATCACAACTTCTTTAGGATAATTAAGTTTGATTTTGTGGATAATTGATAGGATCAATGTAACTTCAAATCTAAAAATTATAAATTTTGCGAAAAGATTAGTTTTTGTTTCGGGTAAAAACAATGGGACCTTGCCGAAGGTCCAGTAAGGTGGTGAAGACTGGGCTCGATCCAAGTGATGATGGACCGAGGGTTTCCTGCACAGCAAACACACGTAAACTAGCCTCGGGGGTGCTGCCAAGGAAGGCCCCTCCGATGCTAAAGTTAGCACAATGTGTAGAGAGAGAAAGCTATGCAAGAGAATTAATTGCTTGAGGCTTTTTTTTGTGTCTTTGTGAATGTAATATTGATGGCTTTTATACCTTTGCACATATGGGAGAAATGGGTTTGGGCCCAATTGACTTGCCTTGTGGACTGATCTTGACTTTAGCATTATTTGGAGAGTTGAACCTTGACCTTGGGCTTTTAATTGGATCATTTAATGACTTGGCCCAATTAGACTAAATTGGACCCAAACAGTTTTTATATAAACGACGCGACATATATTAGAGGTGACTAAACATATTATACATTATAAAACATGTAGTGTATGACTTATTGATCGTAACCTCGTCCTTGAATTTTCAAAGCATCCAAGTACAAGATAAGAGAGAGACCCCAATTCTACACAATTGGACAAACATGTTGTCCAACGACAGATGAATAAATGAGTGCTAAGACTGCTGACAAATCAGATTTTTTTTTTCTTTTTTGAAAAATACAAGAAAATAAAATGGAATTTGTCAAATTAAAGCCTAAGAATTCCATGTACTGGTGCATAATAATTATTATTCTAAATATGAAGCTTTCTGATCTTTTCCTCTTTTCCTTTCTCATAGCAGGCCCCAACTTAAGCTGTATTTGAGACATAAAATTCAGATGAGAAGAAACCTTATTCTCTTCACTTGGAAATTCTCACCTTTTTTAAGGCATCAAAAATTCAAAAGACCCTCAAAAGTACTCTCAATTGAGATGCTGTTTCCTTATCATTATATGTACTATATTAGAGTTTGATCATTCAAGCTCAAATTCCTATTAATATATAAACAAATTTACACAAACATAAAGTGATAATTCCCTTTAAAAATAAAAACACACGAGGTAATTGTAGTCATTTGGTTAAACATAAGCTGACATCGATCTCTCACCAATAAAAAACGAGTAGACCAACTTTAGCACAATTATTATACTTCTAAGTTTAAGCCATATTTTTAGACTATTTCTTTGTTGTATTTTGTCCTCTTCATTTTCTTCTTGCATTGAGCATTATCATAAACCGAAAAAACAAATATGTCTACTTACCACACAATAGTCTATTGACTCATGAAACACAACGGGATAATTAAAAACGCTAAAAAAGAGAATATACCGTTAAAAAGTTTTTGTACCTTATATTAGCTTTATAACTAAAAATATGTACATCTTTGAATCTAATTAAATCATAATCAATCCCCTTTAATTCCCCTATCCCTTCCCTTCAAAAACATTTAATCACCTAATAAAATGAAATTACCTAGATAAAAGGAGGAAAATTACCAAAAAAAAAAAAAAAAGGATTTACATCCTACGAAAATAAATTGCTATACCTCAAGCTCTTTAATACTTCCATCTACAATATTACCACTACCTCCATGACTATTAATATTGTTATTAACACCATTAATTGCAACTCCATCATTTCCATTTTCACCTTCATTTTTGCACTTTGGTCCCTCAACAATTCCAAATTTGCTTAGAAGCATCACACTCCAATCCCAAAGATGTAGCACGATAAAAGTCCCAATTCCTCCAATTAAACCATATGCTATAGAATATGTAAAAGGGGTCAAAATTAGTGTTACAAATGCCGGAATTGCTTCCCTCATATCATCCCAATTAATATCAACCACCGATTTCATCATCAAAACACCCACCAAGATCAACGGCGGACCGACCGCCCACGCGGGAATAGACGCTAATAACGGCGTTATAAACAGCGCTAGGAAGAAATAACTTCCCGCTGTTAACGCCGTTAGACCCGTCCTCCCGCCTTCACGTATCCCCGTAGACGACTCGATAAAAGTCGTCACGGGGGACGTACCTAGGAGTGACCCCACAACAATTGAAACAGCGTCACTCATGAACGCAAAATATTGTCCTTCAAACTCCCCGTTTTCGTCCACGAAACCCGCGAAACGTGCCATTGAGTATAATGTTGCCGTGGTATCCAAAATATCGACGTATAAGAAAGTAATTAGTGCTACCCAAAAGGGCCCTTTGGTAATTCCACTTAAACTAAGAGCACCCGCCGTATTTTTAATTGTGTGGATGTCAACTACCTTCTTAAAGTACTCGAACGCGGCGTCACCGGCTTCCGTGTGAGGGAAGGCGGTGACGCTCGTGTTTCGAAACCACGAAACGGCCGTAACAAAAACAATACCGTAAATCATTGCCCCTTTAATTTTTTTTACCCAACAATATGCAATTATAACAAACCCAATTATACCCAGCCATAATGTGGGGCTCTCCATTCGATGATTCAGGCAGTAAATGTCGTCGGAGATGCTAGCGCCGGGAAGTAAAACGGTTCCGTTTAATGAATTGATCACCGGAGCAACTGAAATTCGTGATGAACTTGGACAACCACCTAGTGTTAACAGAGTTGATCCGCTGTAACTGATTAATCCAATTCCTTGGCTGTTTTGTAGTCCAATGAAGGCTAAGAATAAGCCGATACCAGCGGAAGACGAGATTCGAACCGGTTTCGGAACTAATTTAGCGAACCGCGCTCGTAAACCGACCGCGGATATCGCTAAAAATATTAATCCCTCTACAAAAACTGCCGTGAGGGCAGTTTTGTAAGGGATGTTCCCAGACCCGTGGAAGCCTACCACAGTGTAGGCAAAATACGCGTTGGTCCCCATCCCGGGGGCCAACGCGAGTGGTAAATTGGCAAAAATGCCCATTACGAAACACCCGATAAGGGACGACGCTACCGTGGCGACGATCAGGTCTTTCCTGATCCTCGCCAAGCAAGCCTCGTACCCGGGATTCACCGGGTCAAACTTGCACGTGTCATCTGGTACTATGACATGTCGAGTAGGACCTGAACAATTAGAGACAGAGAGAGTAGGGTCGGAACATAGTGGCACACAATCAGAAACCGAACACGTCCCGCCCGAGTCAGCTAAAATGGACGCGTTCACGGCTAAAATGTAAGCCATAGTAAGGAACGTGGCGGTACCGGCACGAAGCTCGGTAGTGAAAGTGGTACGACGTTCGGTAAGCTTAAATCGCTTACCGACTCGGCTGCTCGCCACAAAGGCGTTCAGCCGAGTGATTTTGGAGGGTGTAGGAGAAGGGGAAAGGACTTGGGAGTCCATGATCATGAAAAGTGGAATGAGAGAAAAAAAAAGGGGTGAAGAAGAAGTGAGGAGAAGAAGGCGGGTGGAGAGAGAGTAATAAATGAGTAATGAGTGAGAAAGAGAATAGGGAGAATATGGGATTCCGTTGTTTAATAAGGATCTTTTTTGATTAGGGAGAAAGTATCTCCAATTTTGTTTCTTAATTTTATCAACTCTAGAAAATTTTTCAAAAAAAAAAAAAAAAAAAAAAAAAAATTGTAATTTTAAATAAATTAGGAGTAAAATTAAAATAACAATAAAAGATGGAAATGGATTAATCGCTAATTTAGTTTTGTGTCCAATATAAAACCACGTCTAGACTAATTTACAAGTAGTGCTTACTTTCAAATGGGAATAAAAAATGCAAGTCATCATCCTAATTGTGATATGAATTAATAAACTAATACGAGTAAGGGTCTGTTCACATTTACTGAACTGAACTGAACGATTGGAGCTGAACTGAACTGAACTGAGCTGAAATGAATATTTTATGAGAGAGGGAAATTAGGAGCTGAACTGAACTGAACTGATTAGAGCTGAAGTGAACTGAACTGAAATTAAGTAAATGTGAAAAGGCCCTAATTGTTTTTATTTAATTAAGCCCACAACATATGCCTTGTTTGACCTAAAATACTTCATGATACATTATCTTTGATATATACTACATGTTATATTAAAGTTTATAAATAATCTATTACTCGTATTTTGATTTTTTTTAATCGATGTTGTAGAATGACATTTTTAATAATGCATGCATTTGACTGACTTTTGTATTTTAGGTCAAAAGAATTAGATTGGACAATTCTCTATTGGATTGTACCAAACATAGTAAGCAATTAGTTTCACACTAATATGGACTATGGAGTATGCGTAAAATGACTTTTAATATTGCACTCAATTGACTTGTAATTTAGGTCAAGAGAAATTAATTTGGACAGCTACATATTGATATGATTGGACTATACTGGAAGAGTAAGTAATTAGTTTCACGCTAAGGTATGTGATTAAAGTAGGAATACTTTGTACTAGCTAAGTTTAAATGCGAGTAGAACACATTTGTAGAAAGTGTTTTATTGTCAAATTGATGATTATAGTTTAAAACCTTTTTCCCTCCTTATATTTGTTTTTTTTTCTTTTCCTAATCTATGTTTTGCTCTTTTTTTTTTTCTTTTTCTTTTTCTTTTTTTTTTTTTTTTTTTTTTTTTTGACGGGTTGCTTGGGTTTTGTAACAAAACCTCATTTGTTAATGAAAGGATATATTTTTAGATTGATTTTTTTCCATAACAAGCATGGATTATATATATACAGCAATTATTAACTTGATCATAGGCTATAATTTTGAAAGCTCAACATACATGCACCTACTAATTACATATGATCACTACATAATTACAAAAGATTACGAAACATATATCCTATGATTTCTATCATTTAACATTCCTGCTCTAATCCATCTTGCAAAGGTCATCTCTTTTTCACGGTTTATGAGCAAGATGGATTAGAGCAGGAATGTTAAATGATAGAGAGTTAAGTATAAAATAAGGGACTCAATTCTTGCAAAATGTGGGGAAAGGGGACTCTATTTATTTTATAGAGGGAAAAGGGACTGGGCTAGAATTGGTTTGGGTTTTCGGTGGGTTCTAATTATATAAGAGAAAGAATTGAGTCCCCTTGGTTAAAGAATTGAGTCCCCTTGGTCAACTAAAAAAAAGGAGTATTTTTTTTTTTTTTGGTAAATATTTTAATTTAATACTAATCAAAAAAAGAGTTCCTTCCTCTTTTTGGAACAATAATAAGGCATAGAATTACAATACTTTGAATGTTTATTTTTTTTCATCATCTTCATTACATCCTCGACCTTCTAACTCCACATTTCTCTTTAATTAAAATCATGATCATCTCATAAACTAACTTTGACTCACGTGGACTGTTAACCCACCTGCCACCTTATATAATCACACCCATCCACTTATTTATAGTTTGGGCATATTAGAAATCTCATAAAAGGATGCTTGACTTTCTTAGAAACTCTCCTTAATGACCTTTGGTTGCAATATACACTAGGCTTATTGATAATTTTTTTTTTTAAAAAAAAAAAATTAGGGCCCTACAAGCCTTCACTAAAATTACGATGTGTGCTTCTACTACAAATGCAAGACAAATAAGCTACAAACCAGAGAGATGAAGAACTTTAAAAAAATATTGAAAGAATTTTTTTTTTTTTTGGATAACAAACATTAAAAAAAATTTCAAGAACAAAGCTTTTGTATTGCTGTTGTATTTTCTTAATTTCAAACAGCTATATTTTCAAAACAATCAGCAGAAATGATTAATGAAGGGATTGAATTTGTCTAGTTTAATCAAGGCAATAATGAGGGGACTTAATTCTTCTTGGGTTAAAGGTGAGTTAACTCACCTAAAAATACCCCATAACATTGGAAATTTAACCCTAGTCCCCTTTTCCTCTATAAAATAAATAGAGTCCCCTTTTCCCACATTTTGCAAGAATTGAGTCCCCTATATTATACTTAACTCTGAAAAAGAAGAGCACGAGATTCAGTCCTTAATATAAAAATAAAAAAAATAAAAATAAAAACAAAAATAAAAAAAGACTAAAAATAGTACTCCGTAAACTAGTAAACGTTTGACTCGCTTTAAAAAATAAACAGGTTATCAAGCCGCGAAAATAGCAAGAAAATACAGCCTTTCTTATTTTATTTTTTATTCATTTTGAATGGAAGCAAGAAAATACAGTTTATAGTAAAATAAATGTGCTAGCTAGCAGTCAGTCAGCCAGTCAAGCTTGATGTAACTTCTTCAATATTTGAATCACGCCAAATTAAAGAAACTTGCAAGACCTCAATTCTTAGTTAAAAATTAAAAAAAAAAATTGAAGAATCATAAAAGATTTTACCTAACAATTTCAAAAAATAGACGTTATAACATGCATTTTCACTTTTGACAATAACTCAGTTGACCTTTGGGCATTTTTGTACCAAATCTTTATTCAATATTTATTTATTTTTGTAGTTTAGTGCAATATAAAAACTAAAAAAATATGTTTTATTATAACAAAGGATTAAATTTAAAAATGCAAAGTGATCAAAATAATATCGCATGATCTAACTCATCTAAGCTAGCTTACGTAATTATATATTTCATCATAGTTTGATTAGCATATATGTTTTGATAATATATCCTTAGAGACCTAGTTGCTCAATAATGTATATTTTCATACGTTTTTGTCTATCACTTTGTATATTGTAAATGCACAATAATACTTTTATCATTTGTGTGGTTTTTTTTTTATTAGTTTTAATGTTGCTTCTAAACCTTACTATGTTAGGAAGATATTTAAAATGAATATTTGAAACCAACTATGGTTATTTGAATGAACTATAAATTATAGTAAAGACTATATCAAATTGCGGTGAATTAGTTATAACAATTTGTACATAACAAGCGAGTTTAATCGATCATGCATTGTTTGTTCCTCAATGTAAGTACAGATTAAAGTAAAGTATCCTAGGACTTCTTAAGCTAAATGAAATGATAATTTTTTTTTTTTTTTTTGAAGGAAAATGAAATGATAATTATTAATTAATAAAATTTTTTCTCAAAAAAAAAAAAAATAAAAAAAATAATAATAATAAAATTTCATTGCGTGATGGGATGCACTTCGTTAAATTAAGTACTATCTAATGATGCATAAACAAAACAAACGCACATTTACAAAAGAGGAAGGGTCCACAAATATAAACTACGCCAACCTACAATATTTTGCTTTCACACTGATTATTAGCAGCCAAAGTCGTGCTCATACGCAAGTAATTATGATGTGCATTACGTTGCATTAATATTATGTAGTCAAATATAGAAGCTATATATTATTATTTTTGGCAACTTGGTATTGTCTAATTATATCTTAGCACAACCAAAATTAATATTTTCTATAACTAAAAAGTTGAATAAAGAATGTATGTTTTAAAGGGTGCAATGCAAGTTGATTTATACTCTATTATCTTAGCTTTAAGCCTAAATTAAGTGCTTCAAGTGCTTGTATCATCATAATGATTTATTGACACAAACATTTGGTAAGATATGTTATTTTACATGGTAAAGAGTACTAATTATGGTCTAATTTAGAAAGATTTACATGTCTCATGTTGCTTGGCATGTTTAATATAACAAACTATGATTTTGTTAATATACAAAGAACCGGGATTTTGCCTTTAGTTTATTTGATAATATAAGTACATCAAACAAAATTTGTTACTTTGCAATTATTTGGGCCCTAGCCACTAATAAGCGAAATTACTAATACATCACCATATAATTGGTCTTCGATTCTATATTTTGTTAGCCATATTTTCACATATTTCATAATATATTATAAGGTCATAATAAAATAAATTTATTTAAATAAGAAACACATAAGCCTAAAATCCAGCTGAAACATACTCCAACGAGTTTAGATATATAAAAATCGGGTAAAACAACGAGATCTTTAGCAAGGGCGGGATAATATATATAACTATATAAGCTAACAAGCATGCACAAACAAATTCATTGTACATCAGTTCAACTTCAACAATGCATAAAGCAAAGAAATTGTTGTCATTCAAGTAGACAAATATGAAAAGGATTAAGAAAGGGGTGAATAATTAGTGGCAAACGATGAATTAAGGTGAGTTTGAACTTGAAGGTCATATCCACTGCCAATAAAAACATAGATGATGCCTTTGTTCCATAATTTGGTGTCTAAACTGGCCTAACACCTACCTAACCCCAAAAAAGTTAAGAACACCAATAACTACTACACATCCAACCCCATATAAGCTACGAAGCATTATTATTCATTAATTCGTGGTCCTGTCTTATGTCCCGTACAATTACTTTTGTTGCATGATTCAATCCTCAATATTTGTTTACATAGTTACATATAATGCCTCATTTTTTGAATGTTTTGGTGATTATCTTTATCACCATATTGCTCTTTTGTAGGCAGTGACGGACCTACACTTTAATATAGATGTCTTTAATAAAATGAAAACAACTACTTTTTATATCTTCCTTTGTATTGAACCTTTCGATGTTTATTTTGCTATAATGACATAGCAGATACTCCGAATACGAAAAATATTACTCCATAATATAGATTACGGAATATCAAATATTTTCATATATGAGAGATAAAATTACTTCATAAATATATATCTCACAATTACAAATCAAAATTATATTATTTATTTGCATACATCTTAAAATTTATGGACTCTTTCATCTTTCAAAAATTTTAATTTGTTTTTTTGATATAGTCTCTCTTGAGCTCCACTTCTATCTCCTTGGGATTTTTTTTTCCCTCAACCTCAATAAAATGGCTGTCAATTTAATTAACTTCCCATCCACCAACTTACCTGGAAAACCCTAATGAAACAAATACATAGGGTAGAACGCACTTTAGGACTTGGAGGCACATTGGCCACTTAGATTATATTTAGGTGGTGGTGGTGCTCGAAAATACAATGTTAGGTGACTACTATGCCCCAATATTTCTCGGGCCATAACTCATGTCAACATTGTTTTGACTTAGTGTTTATAAAACCTAATCACCTATACACCGTGCCTTAATTGGAAATTTAATAAAATAAAAAAAATTGTTTTTTCTAAAATAGCAACGGTTATTTTAGTTAGATTTGATTGGTATGTAATACCTTTGTTTTACATTATGTACAACAATTAAATATTTTATACTCAATTTGTACTTTTTAGCACAGGGTTAGTAAAACCTAATCACCCGACCATATCATGATATGTACATACGGAGTACTTAGGGCCTGTTCTCATACGTTGAAATTCAGTTCAGTTCAGTTAAGCTCCTAATTTCCTTCTCTTATAAAATATTCATTTCAGTTCAGTTCAGTTCAGCTGATGAGTTCAGTCAATGAGAACAGGCCCTTAATAACTTAATGTAGACCTCAACAAAACAAGTTTCTTCTTACTCTCAAAATTATTATTGATTTTCTATAAATTATGTTTTGAGATCAACTGTGTATAGTTTCGAAGAGTCCCAAAATTAATTTTCATTGCCCAATTTGCCCTACATGCTTTAGATTTTTTTTTTAAAAAAAAATTTTAAATTTTTTTTGTTTAATAGTGCTTTAGAGTTATCATAATAGTGTTAGGTTGTTAGATAATCCTTTTCCTTATGCCCTTGGTGTCACATTATTGCATGCACTACAATGGAAGAGAAAATTCTACTCGTAATTGCATTCTTCAAAATTGTAAAAAATTCAGTCTCACACTCTCAGATCACAATTTTTATGTAAATTTATCATAGTACATTAAGGTGTTAAAAATGAGAATGTGAGAGAAATGCATATTTAACCTTTTCCAATTAAATGTTTTTTTTTTAAAAAAAAAAAAAAAAAAAAACTCAATGTGCCTTTTTTTCCTCATTTTTTTTTTTTTGAACAAAAGTGTTAGCTTGTTCTATTAAAAACAAGTTGCAAATCGATCCTAAACAAAACAAAAAGAAAGGATAATAATATGACAATGATACACAAAAAGACTTGCGTGGACCTGGTCCACAATAATATTATTGTGGACCACAATAATATTATTGTGGACCCGAGATTTATACACACGTAATTGACATTATATTTTGATCATAGTGACCCTTATATTTAACATAGTAATCTTATTTTTAACATAGTAACCTTTATTAAAACATGTATAACATTTAATATTATAATGAACTTGAATACGACGTTATGACCCTAATTTTAACATAATGACCTTTATTATTCATATTGACCAGTATATAAAATATTTCATAAAAAATTAACCTCTTGTAGCCTATATATTACCATAATGACTTTTTTTTCAACATAGTGACCTTATTTTTATTATAGTGACCTTTTTTTTTATTAATAAAACAACCATAGTTTATATAATATTAATGGTCCACAATAAATTAGTGTGAACCAGGTTCATTTAAGAATTTGTAGTATACACAGATGTATAAATTACATGGTAATACTAAAGCTATTTAAACCTTTAGTATTGTAATAAAATAAAAATAATTTTTTTTTAAAAAAACCTTTAGTATTTTATAGTATTATATCTAACTCTAAATTATGTAACATATGCACATCCACTGCCAAAAAAAAAAAAAAAAAAAAAAAAAAAAAAAAGCTTTAGCTTACTCTCAAACAATTCAATGATGCATCCTTCATTACATTTGGAAAATTTCCCAATCCTAAATATAGTCAAGCAAGACTATATTTAGGAGGCTTTGTACCTGTTTTACGTTCAAGGAGGCCTCAAGTAAAGCTTTGTACCAATCAAGTAAAGCTTTGTACCTGTTTTACGTTCAAGGAGGCCTCAGGTTCAGTGTATAAGCTTTGTACTACCCAATCATAGTTGACCATCTTCTACTTATATGAGTTGACTTAGCTTTTCACTAATTAAATCATCTCATTTATATATATATATATATATTTTTGTTCAATGATTACAACCCTACTATTGTATCATAATGCAAATGTAGCCATTAGCCACCTATATTATGTTGGTTACCTAAGCTATTCTGGATCCGATCCGATCCGAATCCACGATTAATTAACATTATATTATTGTATATCCATTGTACTACTTGTGTAGTTGTGTGTCCCATATGTGGGAAGCATCTTTACATAATTAGTTTTGCATATTAGTTTTGATAATACAAATGCTATTACAAGTACTACTAAAATTGATAGTTGTTATTTAATCTGTTATTAAGTACTCGTACAATAGGAAAAAAAGAAAAGAAAAAGAAATTAAAGAGGAACAAAATGATGAAAAATGTACAATGCAAATTAGTGACAAAGACGTCATAATGCACGAGTTAACACAACAAAAAGGTAGTTAAAGTGAGCAAATATGAAAGAAATGACGAGATGATCATACTTTTCTTATTCACACACTTTAGTTCGAGTCATTATATATAGATCCAATGAGATAGTATCGGAGACTCGTAATTATTGTCGCCATTCATCAATTATTCAATTTAGTGTTTTAACCCAAGACTTGACTAAATTTCATACTCTTTTTATCCATCAATTATTCAATTTAGTGTTTTAACCCAAGATTTGTACTTATAACTTCTATTTACCACAATTGTGACCCGAACTTAAAAAATTCCTACTCGAATCAAACTTAATTCAAATTCAATATGATTAACATTGATTCATCTTTCATAAAGAAAATGAATTAAATCATCTGATTAATATAGGTTAAAATATAACTCAAGTTGTGAGTGTGTCAACCAACTTAATTGATTAAAATATTGCGTATCTAAGAGTTAGGATCGAATCTTTACTATTGTACAACATTATTACCTTTGCAGCTTTCTTTAGAACAAACAAAGGAAATATAACTCAAGTTGACTGAAAACGAGCTAATAGAAATCAGCTTAATCCAAACAACAATGTACCACCATCAAATTTGATACCTCATCCCATGAAAAAGACTTTATACTCCTCTAGCAAGGTGAACATGAACCAAAAAAGGGGGTTCATGGTTCGTTGGAAAGCAAAGTGTTGGTATTATGCAATATGGCTCAAGCATCTAAAACTAGCTTTAATCTTGTCATCGTGTAGTCATGTTAAAGGTGGGGATTAGTACATTAGTTAATGGGTCCATTCCACCACTTGTAGTGTTGATGGATTGGTCTTAAACTATTTATGGTGGTGGTCAATTCAATTTAATTCATCCATTTTTTATATAAATAAATTTTTTTTTTATAATACAAAGTCCGATCAATTATACCAACAAAGCACAAAAGAATAAGAATGGGGTCACAAATTTTGTGTTGTAATTTGTAAACCCCCCTTTCTATTTCATCCTTTTTCTCCTCAAACTCTTGCTCTTTTGCCCTTAGACTTTGGACTCTAGTTAAGAATTGGTGTTAACTAGCTACCAACATAGGAAAGTGATTGATAGCAATTTTTTGCAACTAATTTCTACTACTAAATTATAAGAATAGCACATGAAGCAAGACAACAAAAATAGTCTTATAATACCCTTTAAATCAACTCAAAAAACTCTCTTTATTTTCCTTAATATATAGCATGGGTCCCATGATATTTTAAGGGAATGAAGAGACTAAAGATGGTCTATTTCATCGAGAAAAAGAAAGAGGCTTATGCCATGACATACAATTGAGATGAAAATTTGGAAGGACATAAAACACTGTTGTGCTCTCAATTAAAATCTATTGTGAAAAAAGAGTTATAAATTAATGTTGTTTGAAAAGGTCAAATTGAACACAGGTGTTGCGAATCGATCAGAATGAAATGATCATATATAAAAATTGATTTATACTATTTCCGTTACATATTATGTGCAACTTTTAGGTATTATTTGTGAGATATAAAAAAATTCAAAAGTTGCACGTAATATATATGTAACAGAGGTAGTATTGTTTTTAGATTTGTAACTTTAAAGACATGATAGGGTCGAAAGTAAGGAATTAAAGAGGTGCTCCATAGTAAGAATACTAACAAGTGGATGGAAGGAGTAAGAAGGGTAAGGAATCATTCATCCTTCAATGTCTTTCTATATTTCTTGATTTATAGTGTAATATATTACCCCAAATGAGTGTAATAACTTCACTAAGCTAGCCCTCCTCCTTAAACCACAATTATTTCTTATTATAATCATCATCGATCTAAAATCATGCAACCGATCACACAAGTAATATAAGATGAAGATTATACTTTAGTGCAACATTATTCTATTATCTAACAATTGGTGAAATTAACCAAAATGCATTTTATAATTGATGGCTCAATTATAAGACTATCCATTATCTGATTATCTCAAATAATAATCCCCACCTAAAAATAAAAAAGTAAAAAAAAAATAGAAAAAAAAATAAAAAAAACCTTTTTCATACCATTTTATTTTTTATATAGAGAGACAAGAGAGTGGATGGTTCAAATAAACATACAACTAGTGTATAAGTAAGGAGAGGAGTTGCCTTTTATTGTGACATAATGATTGATAGCACAACAATGAAACCTTTTTTTTTTTCAATTGGTTCGTGAAACATGATTTGGATTGAAAGTACAAGTCTTACAAGTTTAGTGGTTCAAAAAATTCTTTGTTACTCTTTTTAGTTAGATCAGGTGCTTCTTGCCAAAATTCTTAAAAGAAGTGATCTAGCTAGATGTTGCTCGTCAAATCACTTGTTACTTGCTTGTTTCTACAATTCTTAAACGCATGCACTAAAACAATAATAATTACAAAATAAAGCAGTTTAATAAGGATTGCTAATTTAATGATTGGGAAAAAAAGTATCAACTCTATTGTGTTGATTATGTTGACAATTGATAAAGGGTATTTAGTGTTTATATAATACCGGGATGATGTATTGAAACATACCGCTATGTAAAAATTGCAATAATTTTAGCTATGTACTCGTCAAATCACTTGTTACTTAACTTGTTTAAGCTTAATGTTCTTTTGTGTAAGATTTTAGATTTCAATTCATATGAAAATGAAAAATAGAGTACACCTTTTGTATGCATACAATTTATACCAAAATATAGTGTGCAATTTTATTTTTTGACAGGTTGTAATGTTTTTAAATCACAGTAATATTGTACACTCAAAGATAAAGGTTAATGTTATCAAAAATAAAAAATAAAAAAAGATAAAGGGTTATTATATAATTATATGTAGTGTTTTTTTTTTTTTTTTTTTTTTTTTTTTTTTTTTTTTTTTTTTTTTTGAGTTGATTATGACCTAAATTGTATACTTTATAGATTTTTTTACATTAACTATTCCTGGAAACCTTTATTGTTGCTTAAATCAATAACTTTGAATCAATCATATATGCCCATTTGGCCCTCCTATTAATAGCCAAAAGAATAGTAAATTGGATAATTTGTAGAGAATAACCCACCTTAAACATAATTAAAGTAGAAAAGGTTGAAAAGTGATATTATACTATCCCTCAAGCCCGAGGGATTTTAACTTGTTTTGGAACTTAGGACAAGCACAAGTAATAGAGATTTATGTAGAGCTTTTCACAAGGGAATAACTTTTAATCAATCGTGCTTTTTATCCTTCTTGCTATGCTTCTTCTACTTTTATTCAATCCATAATTCCCACCCAAAATAAAAGAAAAAACTTTTCTTTATTCTATTTCTCATACCGTCTTTGTCTAATCATGTCTAATTTTAGACGGAAATGTATAATGCAACGATGAGGTTGTATTTCAAATCATATAGTATAAAAAATGTCTAATTATGTCTAGCATTAGACCGATTGTTGCATAACAAGTGTATTCTTAGTCATTTAAGTGATATAAAATTCACCCCTTTTTAAATAATATAATAACTGTACGAATATAAAAAAAATATATATTTTTAAATTTGGAGTATATAATGTAATCGGGATTAATCGAAGCTTATTAATTTCATATTTCGATGTTAAATTGTAGCTAAAACACGCTAACATCACAATCACACCAAACTCCACTTGTAACTCATGCCAACGTACCAAAACACTATAGTTTCATAAATTCTTTATATGTATAGTAGATGTTGAAATATCTTCCTTCCAAATAATGTCGACTTTTCACGCACGATTATTCCCCTACAAAATAATGAAACAAAAAGAACAACTTTGACTATTATTTTAGCCCACATAAGGGTCATCAATTTCTATATATCTAGTTTAATTACCTGTCTATCTGATCAATTTGTAGATAAGATCCAATTAATTATTGGCATGCATTTACATAAACTTATGTTGATTAAAGTGATTATGTTTCCTTTTAGGCCTTTATGTATCATTTTTTTAATTTTATTAAGGAAAATTTGACAATTACCACCTTCTGTTATGTCCATTTTAGCAATTACCACCTTCTATTTTTTATTTTTTTTTTTGAAAATTACCACCTTCTATTTTCAAAAACATCAAAAGTTACGACCTTCTTGCCCCTCTATTACCATGTGACGTCATTTTGGGCTCATTTTTTTCCCTTTCCTCCCTATTTTCCTCACATTTCTCATTCCTAACTCGATTCTCATCCCCCCTTTCACTTCTTTTCCTCCAAACAATCAAAAACACTTCAATTCACTCCTCCAAATCAAAATTGACGAACAATTATTGGTGGTTTGAGGGAAAAAAGTGAAAGGGGAAAGAATGAGCCCAAAATGACGTCATGTGGTAGTTGGGAGGCAAGAAGGTGGTAACTTTTAATGTTTTTTAAAATAGAAGGTGGTAATTGCTAAAATGGACATAACAGAAGGTGGTAATTGTCAAAATTTCCTTATTTATTATTAAGTTGATGACCTTGCAAATAACTAGTCTTTTTTTTTTTTTTTTTAAATAACAAACGGAGCAAATAACTAGTCCTTAACATGGCAATACTTGTCAAAAAAAAAAAAAAAAAAAAAAAAAAAAAAAAAAGAATTAAAAAAAGAAATGGTTAATTTTGGTCAAGTAACTAAAATTTGAGAAGAGTAAGGGAGACAGAGACATAAAATGTATAGGGCATTGTCTAGTTCGCACATTTATGTAACTAATGTAAGTAGCACAAGTTCTATTCCTCTAATGATGGTGATTACTTGGTACCATCAAAATTCAAACTACTTTTTAAGTTACTATTTACTCCGTACTAAACTAATAACTTATTTAATTTGCCAAAAACATGTTTAATGTTAATTGATTATGTACTGTAAAACAATTGTGATTAATCGAAGACAGCTAGCTTATGCTTATCAATTTATCTTAGATTCAATAACTTTAGGTTAAAGATTTTCCATTAATCTTTAGTGATTATAGGTCAATTAAGTACTTTAATTCATTTTATGGATGCCTCTTTGATTTTTCTTAGCTTGTAGTATCATTTTCTGAAGACTTCTTTGAGGTTAATTTATTCATTGTGCAAAGCAGTTAGCCGACCATAAATAGAAACTTATATTTTGTGTGGCCGACATTATGTCGATTATGTGAGTGGAAGGAAAAAAAATATATATACTATATGCCATTTTATCATTTGAGAAATATACTTTGTGCTTTTAAAAATTTTATAATGTTATAAAGATTACATTATTTCTTATCCAATTTATTAATCTATATATTTGGATTTTCTATTTTGAGACATGGACATACGTTAACTAAAAAAAGATTGTGCTCATTTACTCAATCACCAATTTCTCAAAAACTTCGTAGTTGTGAAAGTAAGTAAGGAGAGAATATATGCATTCGATGTCTTTTTATTGAGTTGATAACTAATAGCTTAATTATCACCTTCAATACGACTGTTATGAATGCCCTATAGAATATTTTGATGTTGTCGAAGTTGAATGTACATGTCTTGATTAGAGTATTGTTGATATCTTTGATGTCTGGTCGATTAGACATGGACATATGTTAAATCGATGAACCAATAAAAATAAGTACGTATTTATTGTTATATTTAAATATAGGATGAAAGATTTTCCAAACGTAAAGATCCATGAAAGCGCGAGCTTAGTGGCATACAACCATAGACTAATAATATAACAATGCACTTTTCTTTGAGCAATAATAATACAGCAATATTGCACCACCTCCACCTTGTTGATAGCATAAAGATTTGCCAAAAGAAGATAGATAGAGAAAAAGAGATTTTATGTTTATATTCTCATATTTCATGTTGCAGGTACATAACACATTATTACAATGGCCCAATGATGTGTGTAGCCTGTAAAGGTTACTAACACTAAATTATTTGCACGATAATAAACGATACATCTTATCACATGGGCCGCTATATAATCTGGCCCATGATGGGCCCAATCTCTGAAAAATATAATTTATGAGCAACGTTGTATAAATTGGATGTCCAAGAAAATTATCACTAATTATTGCATAATGGCAACCTGGGCCGCCTGGCAGGAATAGATAAGGGCCAATTATATTGTTATTTTGTCCTTCTTATATTATTGAAAAATAATAATTAAAAAAAAAAAAAAAAGCATCTTTTCGGCCATAATCTTGCCATTTTAGTATAGTCAATTTGATATTGAATCACTTTTTTCATGTCATATTTATATAGGAGAATTACACAATTCTCATTTGTGAACACTTGACATGAACCATTTCCTTTGTCATGTCAACCAACCAAACTACACAAGGCAACACTACTTGACAATAGAGGGTGAAGAAAACGATATCTTCTACTCCGATCACAAGCAAATGTAGGCGGTGGGACTCAAATTGTGAAGGTCACAAGTGAGCTCCCCACCATCTCCACCAAGTTTGTTTGACTAACCAATTTAATCTTGTTTGAAAACATAAATTATACGAACTAATATATGAATGTAAGAGTACAACTAGTATAACCCGTAATGATTAGTATAACCCTAAGAGACTTGTATAAGATGGTATTAATCGTTTTGAAAAATTGTAGGATTTACCTAGGAGTTGTTCCCGGGCATCTTTAAAAAGAGGTTCTTATAAACTCTAACTCCCTTTATCTCTAGAACATGTTCTGGATTGCTTTTTCATAGTTTTCAATACAAAAATAATCAAATATTAGCAAATGTTATCCACTATCTTTAAAACGCTAAAATGTTAAAATTTGAGAAAAGCTACTCAAACGTTTGAAAAAAGGATTTGCATTGGATTACTATCATAATATTTAATTTTAAGAGACTTTTTGTCATAAATTGTTGTCATTTTAGAAAACGACATATGACAAGATCATATCTAATTTATTGAGTGGACACAAGAGTATATTGATGACATAGGTAAAAACCATTAATAAGTTATCTTTCGTGTTCATCTTTGCTAGCACAACTTATTGGAAGAAGTAACCACGAAAGATGTACTAATAAAGATTAAAACGTTTGGACAAAAAAGAAGCCAACCTAGAAAACTTGGAATGGTAAGTAAGATTATAAACAACTGCATACTTTACAACAGTAAGTTCCTAGCTGTTTTTAACCAAGTTTGCAAACATACAACTCACTAAGGTTCATTTTGGTAGAGGAGTGTATGAATTTAGCTGCCAAATTTGCTAGAATAGTAAAAGTGTAGTGACTCGAAACTGATTGTTACTGATCAAAACTTATTTTTATTATTGTTATTTTTTTTTCTCGATAATTATGATCCCTTTTGATATTTTAAATCTCATAAATAAAATAATTTAGAATGTGAAATTTAAGAAACGTCTCCATCTACCCATAAGGGTTGAAAGAGAATCTTCTTCAACTTGAATTGATATTAATCCATAATACGGGGTATTAAATTTAGGACTAAATAGTCTTCCCAAAAATTTAAAATAAGAATAATAATAATGACTAAGTTGTCGCTTCTGTAACTAGTTATGTCCCTCGTTATCAACAAAATTATTGATAGCAGCCCCAGAAAATATTAAGTAAAGAATTATGTGACATGTATGAGGAATCCAAAACCTCTATATTGACTTGTTCATCAGTCAGTATCAAAATTTATACACCATAGATTGTATTCATTGTACAGTAATATTGTAAATTTGGTTGGTGGTACAACAGTTACATCAATAAAATTTGGTCAATATTCACCATTCATATGAACAAGATTTACAATGAGATTTGGTGTGGACCAAACAATATTTAGATGAGGTACAACAGCCACACAATAGATTTACTTAATTTCATGCACATAATTAAGAATAAAAAGCAATAATGTAGAAAAATTGTGTAAATTTTCCCATTAAACTAACCTAAACAAATGAGGATAGAAATCGGAACCTCGATTGTTTAGCAATACTAAATAACAGACATCAGGACTGCTCAAATATGTAAGCAGAACACAGATCATCAACTAAGACTATGCTAAATCAACTACTAAGATACATTAATATTGGGTTGCAGAGAGGATTGTTGTGACTTGTGAGCACGCATCGCTTGTCTTTGAAGTTACTGCTGGCTATCACCTTGCCAAGCCCAAACAATGTCCTTCAGAGCAGGCTGCATGTCATCTTTCAGTTTCTGATAATCAATGGCATTACCGTTAGACCTCTTCATCTCTACCACGTGAAAGGATGGAGTTACCTCGAATATGTCCATGTCAATGCCTACTTCCTCTTTTCTACCTTTAGAGCCGACTAGTTTTAAGAATCCTCCATCATTCTTTGTTACTTTGAGTTTCATGTTGGCAGCAACTTCCTCAAGCTTGGACACAATAGCAGATGCAGGTTGAATGGATGTGAAACGAACATCATCCCTTCGGTCATCCCCTACAAATAAACCAGACAGGTCCAGCCCTGATGACAAGGAGATGATATCAAAAGCATTTAGATTAGATGGTCTTGAGAATTCGGAGAATGTCTTGACCTCCGGCTGCTTGGTTTCTTTGACTTCCAATTTTGGTAGTTTAGCAGGCCTAGTACCTAACCCCTTTTTAAACCAAGAATTCTCCATGATTTTACTAATTGTTATCCTTGTGTTAGGATTTGGGTCTAGAATCTTCAACAGAAGTCTCCGGACCTCAGGTGGGAACCAATTCGGGCACCTGTAATCAGCCCGAGTTATCTTCTTGTACATCTCAATCAAGTTTGTATCTTGGAAGGGGAGATGACCAGCAAGCAGAACATACAAGATAACTCCACAAGACCAAATATCAGCTTTAGCTCCATCATAACCTCTTCGATTAATCACCTCTGGAGCTACATAGGCAGGGGTGCCACACATCGTGTGTAGCAATCCATCTTGCTGTCTAGAATCAGCAAGAGCACTCAACCCGAAATCTGAAACCTTCAGACCCCCATCCTCGTCAATCAACAAGTTCTCAAGCTTCAGATCCCGGTGATAAACACCCCCACGATGGCAGACATCCATTGCACTGATCAGCTGTTGGAATATCCACCTAGCAATGTCCTCTTTCAGCCTGCCTCTGGCTACCTTGTTAAAGAGCTCACCGCCTTTAGCGTATTCCAAAACAATGTAAATCTTGCTCTTTGTAGCCATGACCTCATATAGTTGTAAGACATTTTGGTGCTTCACCAACTTCATGACCGAAATTTCTCTCTTGATCTGCTCATTCAGCCCGGCCTTCAAAGTTTTGTCCTTGTCAATAACCTTAATAGCCACATTCTGCCCGTTTTTGATGTCCCTCGCGTAGTAAACTTTGGCAAAGTTTCCTTGCCCCAACAATTTGCCCAACTCGTACCTCTCCAACAATATACTTCCCTTCTTTTCCATATCTACTTAATAAAATTAGCCCAAATACTTAAAAATTACTGTGCTACTTCAATGGTACAGGTATCTAAATCACCAAGACAATATTCAACCGTCGTCCACAGTTTCGTGCTTTAGCATAGCAAATATTCTACTGCTTGTAGCTTTGTAATGGATTTGAGGGGATAGCATGAATCTGCAAGCGGCATATTGAACCTCGTCAAGGGCCGACAAAGGATGTCTAAAGGGGAAAACGATTGAAGAATCTTCACAGATTGAATTTCCGGCATGCACACACATCTTTCTGCATTCCCTAATATCGAAGATTTCACTCAAGATTCAGCAAAAAAGGATCACAAAATCCCTGAAAAATGAAAAACCAAACTTCATCAAAACCAATTCAAGAACAATAGACAAGATTAATCTAAAATCTAAACAAATACACAAAACCAATCATACATATAAACCCAAATAGAATTCATACCATCACAATCAATTACAGGTCTAAATGACAAAATTGGCATCACAGATAAAATCATTTAATTACAATAACATGAATGTAACAATAAGATGCACATATGGACCAAATTCATGTAATGAGCAACAATTAAAGGTGACAATATATAGAAATGCAAACAAGATAGCAAAGTCACACCACATGCCCCCGGTCTCCGCTCCCACCGACCCCGGCAACCCCGCCACGGCCCCCGCTTCCACCAAGCCACCCCGAAACCCTCTCAATAAACCAACATAATACAATAATAACAAATTGACTACTGCAGGAAATTACAATTATTTTTTCATCTAAGATTGATTAGAAACTTGCTTTATACCAATTAAAGCCATTTTTATATTATGCAAACCAAACCCAATATATTAATTACTATAATAAAATAGATCTTAACCTTCTTGAGGTAGCTAAATCAAGATCTTGGTCATAAATGGTCAATAACAATATATAGACCAACAGGAAAAGCCAATTTATTTATATAGTTATAATCTAATTAATTAATAACATAATTATGTTTTCATTTCAGTTTTCTTAATATACAAACCATAATTAACATCAAAGTTTCTAGTTTTCTACTCAATCAAATTTCCAGTTCAATATCAGTGTTCATTCAGTTCTCAAACAACAATAAATTGACAGTGTATAGAAAACTTTAAAAAAAATTAGTAAAAAACCTTATTTATGCTTATACTTATATCCTTTCATCATTACCATTATTCAATTTCAATTATTAATGATGTTCATCAGAATATGAAATAACAATGATTAATGATTTTAAAGTTAATCATACCTATGCTAATTTGTAAAACTGAGAAAAAAAAAAAAAAAAAAAACTTGTTACAATATTGATTTAAATTTATTTTCAAAAACATTTTTTTGAAAGTTTTTAAACTAGAATCTACCTAAACCAGCCCTAATAAACTCTTTATATGTACACACAGTATAAAATCAAAAAAAGATTCAATTTTTTTTCAGTAGAATACATAAAAATCAAATCTTTGTAGCATATAAGAAATTAAACAGCATAAAAACATACAAAAAATGTGCATACTGTGATAAAATCAACACACCCAGAAAATTAAACCAATGAAATCATAAGAAAAAATAACATGAAGTTACCTCAGCAAGAAGAATATGAATCTCTTTGATTGAACCTTGAAGTGAAACCTTTGTTGTAGAGAGAAAATAAAATTCCGAGGAGAGAGAAAAAAAAAACTAAAGAAAAAGAGAGATATTCAAGAATTTCAAGAAAAGTAACGCAATGAGGTATGCTATTTATGAGGGTTAGGGATACATGAATTGAAAGGGAATATCCTATTTCTTTAATTAGTTGTATCTCGGCAAATAAATATATAATGATGTAGACGAAATTAAATCCCAAGTCTTAAGCATCCCTCGAAAATATTAACCAACCAAGGAATATCCAGTGTATGGACCAAATTAAAGATCCCTCAGAAGCCAATTAACGGGGTGTAACGTTTTGCTATGAGGCATGAGTTGTGGCCCGCCGAACAAAGACAAATATAAAGAGTTGGCCAAGCTTGATTACTCACCATCCAAATTTCAATTATGTTATTTGTTTAATTATTTATGAAAATATATCATATTATCATTTGTAATATGAAAATAATATTTTGTTTGTATTTTTTTGGTATGTGGGTTCAATGGGTTGGTCTCCTTTGCCTTTGTCACAAAGAATAGGCCAATCAACTTTTCCTTGAATTTGAAGACTAATACTACTTTAACACTAAACATATATTGTTGTTCATCTATAATTGGAGTTAGTACCTAACTAGTTTAGCCCCGTGCGTTGCATGGATTAATTAGATATCATTTGTTTAAAATAGTTGTCAATATTCTTTATTCGAAAAAATATAATTATAATCTCTTTTTAATATTTTGAAAGAAGTACTATATTTAGAAATTAGGAGGAAAAAAATATAGAAAATAAACATGATGATGTCAAAAATAATTTTGACGGGAAAAAATTTCATAAGAAGTTGACATGTGTCTCTTAATAATGGCAGCATGTTTTGTTTTAGTGATAGTTAATAGATTATAATCATCTTTCAATATGGGGCTAAAAAGTTTGTATTTTATAAATATATTATGTGATATTGTTTGATTTTGTAAGTTTAGGATATCTTGATATTCCATTTTGATACGTGTGATGTGTCACATGGAGTTAGAAAATTGCAATTTTGCATGCAATAATCAATATCTTATTAATAGTTTTTTATTTCATGTCATTTTTGTTGGAACATTTGCTCATTTTTCACAAGAGCTGCAAAATTTAGTACTCCGTATTTGATTAAGACGTCAAAATTGTTTTGATTGGAAATTTTGGTACTTCGTATTAATAAGAATTGGAAAAATTTAAAGATTGGAAATTGCATACTCAATTAAGAGATTTTGATTTTCTTATAATTATACATAGGAATTATTGTCACACCACAAAAGTTGTAAAATGCATGATAAGTGACAACCCACTTACCTTATAAATCTAAGCAATAATGTATAATCTCTCCAAATAATGAGAATAATTTATTCCTATAATTGCACCAATGAAATACATTTAATTTATACGAGTATCTAGTGTTAGGTCAAAACTGTATACCTTGCATGCTTCCTGAGTTCCTGTTTTTGTTCATTATTATTGTCATGTTATTGGTTCTTTTATACATTTGAGTATTTGACACAATATATTTAGTCTACTTTTTACTTATCTATAAATAAACTAAAGGAACAACCGCTGACATCATATTGTCCACGTGACACTTTTATAAGAAAAATTTTCCCGCTTAAATAAAAATATGACGTCATTATATTTTCTTTGGTTTCAAATTTCAAATTTAATTTCTCCTCCTCTCAATTTATCTATACTCTTTAATTTATTTATTTTTCTTCAATCATCAACTATTGGTATCTAATACATCTTTCCCTAATGCTTCATCGAACAAAATACTTTGATGTATACATTTTTTCTATTTTCCTGTAGTATATATTACAAGTTTAAAATCATTATTTATTTGTTTAATTAAATTCGTATATTAAAAATCTAACTTTTATGTATGTACTGGTTTGTTTCTTCAAAATTAATTTTATAAATCTCTTCAAAAAAAAAAAAATTTTTATAAAATTAGCATTTACAACTAATGGTTATATCTCAATAATTTTTCTGATACGTAATAATACATAAAATATATATACTCTATATTTCCGTGCATCGCACGGGACTAATCTAGTACAATAGTATTTTGGTGTCGTATGGTAAAAGTTAGGGCCTGTTCTCATTGACTGAATTCAGCTGAACTGAACTGAACTGAGCTGAACTGAACTGAACTGAATATTTTATAAGAGAAGGAAATTAAGAGTTGAACTGAACTGAAATGAACTCAGCTGAACTAAACTGAATTTCAACGTAAGAGAACAGACCCTTATTGTATTGTTATGTTACAAGTTAACTTCTAATCGTCGCTTAAACTATCCAATTAGCGAGGTGATCAAGAAATAATCGTGATTGACCATCTATCATATATGTATTTACCAAATACAACTAAATTGCTTGCCTCGCTTTAAAGAAGGGTGGTGAAAAAAATGGTATATAATTAAGGTAATAAAAAGGAGAATAATAATCTTACATCTACAACATGTGATACCTAAATCAAAATTAAGAATTAGATCACCTAACACTTCTAATGATCGATGTATTCTAGCTAGTAATTATATATATTAGTATTCGCGGTTTCAAAAAAAAAAAAAAAAAAAAAAAATTATATTAGTATTTGTAGTAACTTGTACAGTATTCCTAGAACTCTCATTGAGTATAAAATAAATATTAGTCAATTAACACTTGGCACATTGTGAGGCTGCAATGTGTTTTTGGAGTAATATACTTAAGTACGTAATATGAGTATATCTTATACAGTTATACTCCATAGTACTATCTTCATTTGAACATTACTATATCTTTAAGTAATCTAGACACTTGATTTGAACAAAATCATACGGAGTAATCCGTAGTTGACTATATATGCTTACTCATATACCACTAATACCAATATGAATTTATGACGTGATCAACGTTTTAAAATACGGCCTTTTGAAAGAAAATTAGTGCAACTATCTCATATTAAATGATAGCTAGAATTAGTAGTAAATTATTATAAACTCGTCTCACCTCCACATATTGAAACTAAAATGGATCGATAAAAAGATAAAATTAATTGAATGTAGATCATAAAATTGTTTGATACTTGTGGATAGACTCACACAGATGTGAGTTAGTAGGAGTTAAAAGCAGCCCATGTTATTGTGATTGCATCAGAAAGATAAAATGATAAAGTAAAGAGGATAATACATTAATACGTACCAAGTAACATGAATAAAAGGGTAGAATCAAAGTATAGGTATTTTTCCCTGAGCCTTGGGATTTTGTAGAATCATGGAGATAAGGAACCATGTGGCTAATTTCCTACTGCAAAAAACAACTTTATTTTTTATTTCTAATTTAAATAAATTTGTTCTGTTTTATTCATTTTATCTAATAATTGTTTTATTTTATTTTATTTTATTCTAGTCAGTATTTTATTATATTATCTCTGTAACGCTAGCTAGCTAGTGTCATAAAATTTCGTAGTTTTGTGAAAGTATGCATTTCAGTTTCATAAATAATCATTCCTCCAATAATATGCAGCAAAGATTGTAGCTGGCTCTTAATTATTTTTGTTTCTCGTAAAGGTTTAACTTGCAGCTAATAATGCGGTTATGCAAATGGCAGGTGATATTTTAAACGTTAAGATTTTGGGTAATATAATTTTTAATTAAGTTATTATGTTAGTTGTAAGTTGTGAGCAAATGAATATTATTAGGTGAACCTCTTTTTCTAGGGAGATATTGTATTTTACCAACTTTAATTTGAGTGCTAACACGCCTACACCGTTAGGATTAGCATCATTTTTTGGACTTCTATGTATTTAATTATAAATAATAATAGTAATAATACTAATAAAAAAAAAAAGTAGTTATTGTATAAAGTTATTAAGAGCTTAATGTAGGGTAGACGACTAGATGAGGGTAAAGGAGTAGAAGAAAGTAGATGATGGTGGTAGACCAATAGTTGAGGTTGGAAAGGGTAGGAAAACTCTACTAATGAACTAATTTATTGATCCAATATATGATCCATCATCTTTTACAGATATACAATCTGTTTGGTAGTTGATTATAAATTTTGATAATGGATTATTGATGAGAATGAATATAAGTGTAATTTGATGATTTAAGCAAAGTTACATTTTAATTTAAATGTCTTAAGTAATGCAACAATTTCATTCCACAATTAAGTTCTTCTTCATAAAAAATGTCCAAAAATACTTAGTAATAGTCATTAATAAACCCCCCCCCCCCCCCACCACCTCAAATTCAGAATGAAATTTTGTGAAGAAAACGAATAACTGATTCAGGATGACTTAAATAAAAAAAAAAAGGAAAGAAATCTTACGGAGTAAAAATCTACTACGGAGTACAGAAATTCATTCTCATTACCATCATTTAAGACTATTTACTAAACAAAACGTTAGTGCTTAAATGAACGTAAATATCTCTTATTTTCTTACAACCACCAATCGGAATTTGAGCACTACTACACTAGTGTCCCACCACCGCTCCTATGAAGCCACCACGTCCCTTGTCTTTATATTGTCTTTTTACCTTGGTGGCTTCGTAGCTTGTTATTTACCCCCATTTGTTGACAAAATGTTAGAATTAGGGCATGTTCATATTTACTGAACTGAGCTGAACTGAATTGAACTGATTGGAGCTGAACTGAACTGAACTGAATTGAGCTGAAATGAATATTTTATGTGAGAGGGAAATTAAAAGCTGAACTGAACTGAACTGAACTGAACTGATTGGAGCTGAACTGAATTGAACTGAACTGAAATTAAGTAAATGTGAACAGGCCCTTAGTTGATCACCCTTAATGGAAAAAAGCAATACACTTGACAAGAAAAAGAAGAGAGGAAGCTCCTTTAATTTGTTATCATTCTTCCTTTGCTATGATGACATTGATTAGGTCATATATATACTTTATATTATATCACCAAAATAAATGAAGAAAAAATCTAGGTCGATCAATTACCTTTTAATGTAACTTTAATTTGCAAATTGTTCATGTGGGGTGTTTAGATGCGAATGATTAGACCGTCTACTTTACTACTCTCTAGATCAACCCATTTTTTCTAATCTTGTATATTGGAGTTTTAGAGAGTCCATCACAATCAATACTTGCCTCTTCTTGTCAGCATCTTATTATGTTAATTTCTTGCAACAGAAAAAAATGCCAATTATAAATTAAAACAGTAAACAATTGCTTTTTATGGTAGAGGATTTATTGAATTTTATATGGAGTATTATTGAGTTATTATTGTTATTGAAAATGTCCATTATTAGTTCCAAAAAATTAAAAGAAAATGTCCATTATGTCCTCTAAGATATGTCATGTGACTCTTTACGATTTCTTTATTGTTAGTTTTTTTTTTTTTTTTTTACACTTATGAGTAAATTCTTGATACAGATCCAAAGTCGAGCTGAACTTTAAAAATCAGGTTCAAATTGGAATAATTCTTGTTGAATTTATGGGTCTATTAAAAAGATCGTATGAGATAAGGTTACATGTTTTCAATGATTCACAAAAGTGTTGATTATAAGACGGTATTACACAAATGTTATTATCAATCCAATTGTTTTAATTTTAAGCTTGTGCACCAACCCTGTTGGTAAGATGTGACACACCAAGTGTGAGTGTTAGTTTTTGGTAGAAGTAGGCTTTTTCTACCAAAAAAATAAAATAAATTAAGGCAAAAAAGAGAAAATATTAGGATCCCTAATCAGAAGGGGATGAGTTGGCTAGGCCTGATTTGCAACACATAAAATTAGTTACTTATACGGAATTGTAATTTTACATAGTCCCTTGCATATTTTTTCTTCCTTACTTTGGTGACGACAATTAAAAACATATGATCACACAATTATGTGTAATATACGCACACATTATATTGACTTATTTGCGGTGTTGACTTTTATGTAAATGAAAGCGACTAAGTATTTACCCTATTTTATACTCGTATATGTATACATCCGATTTATACAAGAGTATTATGTTTGGGTTGTTAGAGAGCGATGGGACAAATGATTACATGATTAGACAATCTACTTAATTAACATAATTAATTTAGTCATTAAGGCAGCATCATCATATTTGGGGGAGACATCAATTGGAGTAGAGTAGAGTGGCGCCTTCACAGTCGTTGAAATATGCCCATGCTGGTCAATAATAATTTAATTATACGAACATGAACAAACAAAAGGACATGACGCATAATTTATAAAATTCATTTTAGTTTAAGGCTTGTTTATATTTATATAAGATGCATTATCACCATTAATTATGTACATTCAAAGTCAAGATTGTGATGATATTAGGTGCTTACTGTCTCCAATGTTATTGATATTGGACAGCTTGCCTTCTATTTTTATTTTTATTGGTGTTTTTTTGGGACAGCTTGCCTATTTTTAAAGAAAATGTTAAGCCGGATTATCATTTAAAACTAATTAAGATTCAAAATAACGATAATATTTTGAGGGAAATTATTTATACAAACTAATTCCGTGATTAACTTAGTATTCTAACTTGTCTGAGATGGACTACTGTATTACCTACTTGTTTAACATGAACATTGTGCGGCTTGCCTAGTTTGAATTGAAGTAATGGTAAGACAAGAAAAAAGAGAAGGGTGAGAGAAAGACAACGGAAAGAAAGAAGAAGAAAGAATTGAGATGCTTTGCATCTTCCTCACTATTTGAAATCATTAATTTTGCACTAGTCTTTATCTCATTCCTTTTTTAGTGGGTGATTGATAAAATATCTCCCAATACTATACTACTACACAAGTCATGGAACAAGTCGGCCAACATCATATGCTACTAAGAATATTATTTAGAAATTAATATAATATCATAATAAGTTAAAACAAGTCGGCCAATAGTTTTGGGAAATTGGCAAAAAAATAACTTTATTTTTACCCATGTGTATAAAATAATCCCAACTATTTCATAAAATTACAAAAAGTAGTCTATTCTTAATATGCACTAGATCAATTTCTTGGTTATGATAGTACTTTTTGACGATAGAAGGGTCCACTTAAGCGACTCATGATAATATCTTCTTGATTAGCTTAGCTAAGCCTATATTAAGCTGATTTTGTTATTTACAAGTACTTGTGTTTGGATTGCAAAAATGAGATCAGCCCTGTTTGGAGCTGAATCAACTATCGAAGTATTGATCATTCAATTCCCAGTGCCTTGGATGTAGATCTTCATTAGCAAAAAGGATCGTAGGGAGCGAAAGTTGTCCAATGCGCCATGCCATATCTGAAGCTCATATGACAGCTTCAAGCTCGGCTTGATGGCTTCTATGCTGGCTGTCACCTTTTTGAACCAAGGGTCATATTGTGCAAGTCATTCTTCTGCATGAGTTTAACATATTTTGCACTATGGTTCATGAGAGATGAGACAGTCTACTTCAAAATGAAGCTGATGTTGGGCTGCTGCCCCCTATTGAGTAAAAGACATCGGGCTTATTGCATCAGGAACATGTTCGCTTTTCTATGGCTCGAGTGGCTTGGGCTTGGCCTAATGAGTAGATGAATGCTTCGGAAACATGAATAATAGATCGAATAATGAAAGCCCATATGATAAATCAGGCAAGTCAATTTGCAAGTACAAGATTTTACAGAACTATGACTGTCAAAAATTTTACAAATTCCTGTAGTGATGCACAGAAAAAATGCAGTACTCAGAAAGCGATATACTTGCTCAATGAAGAAGAAACAATTCTCGGGGTACCTAGATATTAGTATCTAATGTTTTTGGCAACCTCAAAGAAATGAGCGACATTCTCTTCCGGTGTACCTACAACAATTCCATGACCAAGATTTAAAATGTGCTTTCTATTACCGGCTTTTCTCACTGTATCCATTATCCGACTTGTTATAAATTCTTTTGAGCCAAAAAGCACACCGGGATCCACATTGCCTTGCACTGCAATATCAGATCCCAACCGCCTCCTACCTTCTGCCATATCAACTGTCCAATCCAAGCTCACAACATCAACACCTGTTAGGGGAAGCCGCTCTAACAACCCACCAGAGCCACTAGCATAAAGAATGATGGGCAGATTTGGATGGGTCAGTTTCACAGAATCAACTATCTGCTTCAAGTATGGTAAACTGAACTCTTCAAAGTCTACTGGGCTGAGTTCAGTTGCCCAAGAGTCAAAGATCTGAACAGCTTGTGCACCATGATCAGCTTGATACTTGACATACTTTGCCATAGATGTTGCGAACTTCTGAAGGAGAGCGTGCAAAACCTATTGCAGCAACATTTAATGGTTAGGCAAAACAGAGATTTTATGCCTCCTGCATTCATAAACAGCAAGCTAATTTGGAAAGCATATTACCTTAGGTTCAGAAAAAGCCAGTCTCTTTATTTTGCTGAAGTGTTTTGATGAACCACCCTCAACTACATATGATGCGAGAGTAAAAGGAGCCCCAACAAAACCGAGAACGGCAGCCTCGTTGCCCACCTGAAGAAGAGAACTTACAAATAAAAATGCTGAAAATGGTAGATATGTATTCATGGCATGAAATTAGAATGCCAAGTTACATCACATTTCTTTAAAACAAAACATTTGTTCAACAAGTTTGTCAATACTTACAAAAAAATTGGGAGTAAGAAATTAATCGTGTCTTCAAATTAGCTTCCTGAATCTCTTGCCTATGTGCTCACTGGTAACTATTCCCTATTATTTCCATATTTAAAGGGCTAGAAAACGCAGCTTGCTCTTCATGAGGTCAATAGGCGATATGACAATACATATCAGTATAAGTGAAATGTCAGTTGTTTGATTTTGCTTGATTTACAATTTCACAAATAAATCCAAGCCATAGTGGTTTCTGAATCTCAGCTTCCAGGAGGGTGGGGGTGATCAGAGGTGTGAAGAGACCAAGAGGGGTAGGTTGTCCATTAAGGTTACTACTAAAGTACTAGTACTACTCTGTCCGGATCTATATTTTATATTGCTAGTTCAGATTAAGTTATCATAGTGATAGTAATTTCCAAACAGAAAGCAACGATGATGAGTATAAATGGGACAGAATATGGCACTATAGTATCATGTTGTTGACAGCCAAAGGTGCACTCACAAACAAAGGGGATAGAAAGTATAGATGGGAAAGAATATGGGACTATAGTATCGCATCGTTGACAGCCAAAGGTAAACTCACAAACAAAGGAGATAGATGCCAGGATTCTGACAATAGCATACAATCTTGCACGTACAAGTTTAAGGAATGATAATTAAATCCGTCAAAGGGAAAATTGGACATCTTAGATAGAAGCAGAGGACGATAACTTCAACATACCTTTATATGACACTAGGTAGCTAAAGCCCCCTCCCTAATGTTCAAAGAAAACATTAAAAAAATGTATGTATGCCACTCATCTTCACAAGAATCATCCACAAAGTCTAAGACAATCTAATAAGAGATTTGGTTTTCCTGTGTCTTTAAAAAGGTTATATCATCAAGAGTTGCCATGTGCCCATAAGAAGGGTTTAATAGATATCAATGCTTATGCTTAGAGCGTAAATGAAATATATATGAAGTATATAACAAAATGAACATAGGAGCAGTGAGGAACATGCAATACCTCCTTCCGCAAAATGGTTAAGGCTTCCCCAACATATGGAACTGACTCCTCAGGAACAAACTCTCTAACTACATCGACATCTTGCTGAGTGCGTAGAGGATCGAATATGACAGGACCCTTTCCTTTCACAATGTCAAAAGGTATATTCATTCCTGCTAGTGGTGTCAAAATGTCTGAAAACAATATAACCTGCCAACACACAACATTAGTCATCAGTTCACAAGCAAAAGCACATCAGGTATACTGTCTAGAAATAGGTATTGGAAAGTGGCAGAGATGTCTGTCTGTTGAAGGTGGACACTAATATTAGCAGGAACTTACTCCATCAGGCTTGAAAACTTTCCATGGTTGCAAGGATATTTCTACAACTAGATCAACATTTTCTGATCTTTCACGAAATGAAGGATGCTTCTCACATATAGCTTGGTAGCTCTGGAAACACAAAGTTAAAAAAAAACTGGTAAGTATACATCAGATTATTCAGCAAAACATTCTAAATCATACAGCATGAAGAGCTTAAGAAATCATAGAATGTATAATTCAATCTCAGTAAATAGATTTCTCGTAGGATGTCGATGAATAGATTTTTTAGGCCATACAACCTTACAATTACCTAGTATACGATTTTGCATAACAAGATATTACTTTTTGAAAGAACTAAAAGCCACTTATGAAGTACACTTATGAGGAACATGGCCTAGAACTTTTTGTTCAATAAAAATAGGGTAAAGAGATCAGGATAGCACTTTTTCATTGAGGATTATACAGAAAACAATGATCTGGAGCCACCATATTTTTGACAGTTTCATGCTCCTAACTGAAGGCTCTACTGCCTTGGACCTTCCTAAGAAGTGGATCTTATCATGCATTGTACATGTTACAAACTTAAGGCAGCATAGGTTTGCATTATCTTCTCAAGTAGGAAGTTCAATGATTTTCATGCTAGGAACCCATGATAGTTGATAACTAATTATCTTTCCAATGCAAACACATAACTATACAGACAAAATATTCAGGCATGAAATTCCAATGCAGCTACAAAAGTTCAAAAGCAACATTCCCAGATCCAAAGAATTGGATACTTAACTAATAAGTATTTCGACAGCCATAAGAAAAATGACAATCCAGATTCAATCAAACAAATACAGCAACTAATTAGAACACATCCAACAAAACAAAGGCATGGTAATAAACCTGCCTTCATGTATCTCCCAGCTTGCCTCATCAGCCAAACTGGGGGCCTTTCAACATCCAACCCTTTCACAGCATTCAGCAACAAGGGTTCAGCTGTAATTGCCCCCTTTGATTCTGCTACTAAACCTAAACAGCACGACAACAATAACAACAACAACAACAACAATAATGTCAAAGCCTTAATTTCAATACGACGGTCCGCTGCACGAACCAAGAATCTATCTCTAGTGTTCATCAACAAAGATCCACTAAACCTAAATGTATACAATATCACTAAACAATGATCAACCAAATCATGCCACAATTCAGTAAATGACCCACGGTAAACTAGAACCATAATTCAGCAAATATATATACACAAAACCGTTATTTTCAAAATTCCACACTAGACAAAAAAAACCTAATCTTTTACTGAAATTGGAAGCATAATTAACCCAAATAAGAAATCAACAATTACCCAAAATCCCCAAAAGTCAAAATGTCCGATTTAACTACAAAAAATTAATACCCATATAAAAATTTGCCTGAATTACTCAAATGTAATCAATTGAAGTAAGAGATTTAAGGAAATTACCTCCAGCAGAGCATTGAATCGAAGAGGGTTTAGAATTTGATGAAGACTGAAGTCTTGATTGGGAGATTGAATGAGCAGAGATGGAAGAGATAGAACAGCTGCCACCATAAATGCACGACATTTTAGAATTCTGGGATGAATAATTGAGCAAAAAAATTCCAGAAATTTTCTGGGTGTGAAGCTTCAGTTCATCACAGTTATGTTAGGAAAGTCTCCCTCTTGTTGGTTAGAAGGGAGAATCAATCCGGAAAGATAAGGTAAAACAAATAGCTGGATTGTTACCATATCGGTTTAGATAATGAATAGTTACATCAAGCTTTTTGGCTTGGATCCAAATGTGAAAGATCCGGACCCATTAAGAAACATGGGTCGGGTCAAACTACGAGGACCACGAAGGATCTATTTTTTTATTTTTTTTTTTATTTTTAATTTTTTATGTAAGAAGAAGGGGGCTTATTTGAGCAGGCCGGGGGGAGATAAGGAAATCTCTCAAATGAGTCTCATACTCCCATGAGGTTTAATACGAGGTGGAGTGATACCACTACTCTATCACCTCAACCTCTGAACGATCTAACATATGTGAATAGCATTTACAAATACAAAGTTTTTCAGCATTTAGACCCTTAATTACAATGATACTTTGAGGTTATGTCTTAATTAATTGGATATTAAAATTATTACAATCTCATATTTTTTTTATGTGCACGAATCTCATACTTTGAGGCTATGTTTTAAACAATTGGATGTTGAAATTATCGTGATTACAATATTTGACATCTAAAAATATTGTAATCAAAGTTATTGTATTTCTCTCATAATGAGCATGGAAAGTATTGTAATAAATTGGTGCAAGTTATTGTATTTCTCTCACAATGAGCATCAAAGTTATTGTAATAGTATCTTAGATTTTGAGTTAAATCTAGTATTATCAAAGCTATAAATTCAGTTCAATGTCACAATAGAATTTGGATCTGCCAATCTTAGTACTATCATGATGTTATGATTTTGGCAGCAAATCTCATCTTATCCAATTACAAGGTTTTTCATTGGATGTCACAATTACTCTTCAATTCTTCATCAAACTACCCTACACCCCATCACACAAACAACACATACCACCAGCCCCACTCTAACTAATTCTACATGTCCACAAATTGACAAAATAAAATTTCAACTTCACTTAAAAAAATTAGAAACTTGAAAGCTTTGTCCTAAATGGATCAGCTGGTAGGTTATGGTAATTCAAATTAGCTAGCAAATAAGAATTTTAGACCAAAAAATCATGTTAAATATCCCTAATTTTCAAGTTCATTCTTGAATTTGAGTTCTTTTTTCATCTTGTCGAGTCTGCTTGAAGTGTTTTCCTCAAGCCTCATTGAAAACCAGATCTCAAGCGAGAAAATGCTAAATTCTTGTATCAAATTTTGAAGCTGGCCGAAAACAGAACACTAGATTTTGGAACATCGCATTTAAATGAGACTACATTGCTAAAACTTGTAATGTACATTGATCAACAAAGTATATACATACATTCTACAACATACAAGACTTGAATGAGAGGGATGGGGGGAGAGAGAGCTATGCTTCTTAAGACTACAGAAGATTAAACAGAATGAGACAGGTGACTACTCAAAAAATGGTATCAGTAGTAAGCTTTCTTTTTGGAGGACTTTTCTCTATAATCTGTTTCTGTAAATCCATGAAACTAGAACCCTTGTGTGCAAATAATCTCCGGAGATTTATGACCGAGAGCTCACTGAAGTTGGCTACTGCAAGATCAGCCTGCACCAAGTCATACCTGCATACACTAATGTTAGTCACTGAATTCATTCTCCAAGCAAATACATCTAACTCCAACTCTTCCAATTAACCTTCCCTACTGTGTTGGACACATAATTACCACTTTATCTGAATAATGAGAACTTTGATACTTCTAAAGAATCTGATTTAAGTGAGAAGTCCAAGTAATATAATAGTCAATGGCATAGCCTCCACATCAATAATTTATGATCAATAAATAGTGGAGATTTATACAAAATGCAGAGATGTATAAATTATTTATGTTCATTTGAAGACTAGACACCCACAACTGCAAAATCACAGAACTAACACTATAAAATCTTGTATGATACTTACGCAGGGTGAGCACCAATAAGAGCTACAGCCATCATTGTACAGTTATGAGCAGCTGTCACACCTCTTGGGTCATCCTCAAAGACGACACACTTCGAAGGTTTCCTATCCAACTGCAAGAAAAATTATTAGCAGGATGAATTAACAGAAACAGAATAAATAGCAATTGTAGAAAAAGAAAGTTCATTGTGCTAGGCTAAACTAATCAAAAACTCATATCTTGTCATAAACTACTTATGAAAGGAAGTGCTAGCAAAAGTTGAGAAGGGGCCAAATATATCTCAAAAGATGAAATAATTCATTCAAAGAGAGCATAGTTGTATTCAGTCCTGTATAACGGGTATCTATGAGCTAGAAGTAGAGAAAAATCAGGTAATTGTATGGTTACCTTACCACAATACAGGTCAAGATTTCAATTGCAGTCATCAACAACATTTGAAAAAGTAAAGCAGACAAAGTATTTTAACAGAGTTCCTACCTTTACAGCAGCAGAGAGAAATCTATGGGCCATTGCCTCCATGCCATCTTCTTCACTCACTATGGCCTGCAATGTGAAAATACATCAGTTTGAAGTGCAACTATTTAGTAAATGACGAATAAGATGTCATCAGAAGGTCCAGAATATTATATGAGAGAAATAAAACTCATCACTGGGACAAGATCAATATGCACTCCCTAAATCTCAGCTTTATCCAAGCAGGCCTCACTTGGAAGAATGAGTAACACTAATACCTTCATCTTTCTCATTCCTCTAGCGCTGTCCCCCCCCCCCCCCCCCCCCCTTCTTTCGTTGAAGCAAATACAGTAAGAACCGTCACCACTTACCACACTGTTGCTTTTCATTATTACAGTACAATAGTCACCCACACAAACAAAAGCAACCAGGTACCTGAAAGTATTTCTTGATTCCCATCCTATCTAGAGCTTCAACCATGATTCTTCTGTCAAGATTTGAAACAATTGCACAAGGTATACGAGCTGTTGACACTGCCTCCAGCCATTCTTCAACACCTTCCAAAGGTCTATCAAGCTGAGAAGATGGTAAAAAAATAAAAAAAAAATAAAAAATAAAAAAATAAATAAATAAAATGAATATCTAGGCTAGAGAAGAATTCCCCCAAAATAAAAAATATAATGAGAAGAAAAAAACTCACCTTGAGAAGATTCTCATAATACAAATGTGAAAGTCGCATCTTTAGCAAATCTACATCAGTTTCTGATTTCTCCCACTGCAAACTCTAAAAGTTTGAGAAGGTTAGTGTTTTACACATCAGTTGGACTCTGAACAATTTGCATTCTCCAAAAAAACATAGAAATAACTTGTATCTCCTGCTCCCAACTCAGGTAAGTAAACAAATGGCACAAGTGTGGTTTGAACATTAGCAAGACAGCATAATAGCATCTTTATACAAAATTAAGTTTCCTTTATTCTAAGCTTCTCTTTAAAGAGTGCTGCAAAACAAGCCATTAATATGTCATACACAACAAAAAACAATCAAGCCAAACAGAACAGCACCAAGTACTAAAGGCCAAAGAAGTATATAAACAACGCACCACTGAAGCTTAGAAGCATGCCACAGGAGACGTTTCTGAGATGTGCATGTGTGTATAAGGAAGACTCGTATTTCAAAATGTTGTGTCAACCTCAGTTTTGAGATGTTTCAAAGAATGGAACTTTTAGATATTCAGGGAGGTATATTTTCAAATTCCAAAAAATCAGAACATGGAAATGCCTGGATGTATACATTTCAATTAATCAATGACAAAACCAATAGGATCCCCTAAGGTCAACTAGAAGATTGACATGCTATCTGCAAAAACTCAAAGGACAGAAACTAGTCACCCACTCACTCATAAACAAGTTAGTTAACTAGTTATTTCGAAATTGATTGTCAGGCAAGTTTTCTAGCCATATCCTATCTCCTTTCAAAGGGAAAAAAATGCTCTACAAAAATAAGCATAACTTTGTCGCTGGCTTCACTTATTCAGTAATCAACTTGAAATTAATAATCTTTGGACATCTGATAATTGATAAACAATATGATGCATATTAGTGCATCATAATCACCATCTATATAGAAAATCTCATCAACTGTAAACCTCAGACCTTATTAAGCACATGCTCAGGACCTGAGTAAAGCATCAGCTTTTGAGTACCAACATCATCGGGAATTTCTTTTCCTGCAAAGAAGCACAACACAGAAAAAGAGACCAATTAGAATAGCACCAAATAATCTGTCAAAAAAAAAAAAAAAAAAAGCACCAAATAAAGGTAAGATCAGTGACAGAACTATTTCTTTCTCTACCTAAAACTCTTCAACCAAAACAAAAAAAAAAACATAATGATATTTTTAATTCCTATGGAATCAATCTCCACTATAGGTGAAGCAGATATACATCGTATTGATTAAGAAACAAATCAGGAAAACTTAAATTATCTTAACATGTATAGTATTCAGCACTCAGAAGTTCTAGATTAACATCAAGCATACAAGGATTTCTCACATGAGATAAGTACATACCCTCTTCAGAGGCAAGCTGTTTCCAAGCATTCAACTTCAATGCTCGAGTATCTGCCTGTAACATATTGAATACACTTTAGTTGGGCAAAAAATTGAATCAAGGTAGAGTATGATAGGAAATTGTATCTACCACAAGCAGTTGTATCACAATGTTTTAAAAAAAAAAAAAAATTGCATAAATGGGCAGATTGAATGAGAAGAAGAAAGGAGATATAATATTACGGAGTAGATTATACAACCATTTGAAAGGCTTGTTCTCCCCAAAGTGGAAGACAAAATTAACAGAAACACTCAACCAAATTCTTCCCGGATTTTCTCTCACTGATCTCCTCTTTATGTAGAATTTCTCTGTACTAGATAATAGAAGCATTTGAGAGGATTGTTCTCTCCCAAAGTGTAAAACAAAATTAACAGAAACACTCAATTAAATTCTTCCTAAATTTTCTCTCACTGATCCCTATACAATAATTTCTCCGTGTAATTAATTGACTTCCTTCCTCTTGAAGATAATGCTAACAATATACTTCGTATTTTGCCTTCATTATTCTTCCCAGTAGGCCAGTCTATTACACATAATTTCATTTCAACATGAATAGCCATATAGGTAGTGCTATATTTGAAATTAAATTATTAGATATCTATTTGAATCTGAAAGTCTTAGAGCAACTATGTCACATATTTCAATAAAGTTTTTCGTAAATTGGAACTTATAGAAGGTAACAGAATCTTCACCCTCTTGGAAGTACAAAAGTAGACTACAATGAGATCCTTTTTCAAAATTATAGCTTAGAGTGTGGGATGAGCATGAAAAAAATAAATAAATAAATCATAATACTTCAACGTGACAATAAGAAGAGAGAATGGAGCTATAATACATTGCATTAATTGTCAGGCAAGTTTTCTAGCCATATCTTATCTCCTTTCACAGGGAAAAAAATGTTCCACAAGAATAAGCAAACATCAATCACATTTTTCGTTCCCAAACTAAATTCTGCTTTTTTGTTGGATAAAGGAAGGTTTGCAAGCATAAGTTGTGAACAAATGTGATTAACATAAAAAACAAACTAATGAAAAGGGAATATACCACAACATTGTCCCAAGAAAATATAAGTCCAAAAGCTTCATCAGGTTTCATGGCATATCGTATTCTTTGAAGAAATCCCTCTTGCAACTTGTCATTCAAAAAATCCTAACAACAATGGAAATAATATGAGCAATACAAAATGCCATAGAAAAGAAATTCGACAAGATTGAGTTTCATCGACGAACAAAAAAACTTAGCATTAGCACTGCTATTACACACATAAAAGAAGTATGTCAATTGTGCTTTCGTACCACATCAACTTTTAAGGGTCCATCAGGCCTGAATGTCTCAAAACCCTCTCCATATTCAGCTCCAATAGCCTGAATATCCAAAATGATTGCTTCAATTTTACACATATTACATAGTTCATACGAAATATATGCACACATAATTACAAATCATGGGATTATTAAAATACTTTAAAATAATTAAAGTAACCCAATCAAATAGCACAAAATACATCAAATTTCATAAACCCAGAAACCCCTTCTGAGATTTTTCACAGCAAAAACTCAATAAACCTCAAATTATCCAAATTCAATCCAAACCCACTTATAAATATAAACTAATTTCTCAAATTTAACTAAAAATTTGACATTCAACCAACAAATTATAATTAAAAAAAATCACATACCTCTTCCTTAAAATATTTTCCTGGTAGAAAAGGGAGCTCATTAGGATCAAAATTACAAGCGTTTCTAATCAACAGACGCTGCTTATTTGGGTTCTGACGCCTTAATCTCTGCTTTTTCAAAAAATTGAGCAAATTAAAGAAGATTGAATTATAGAAAAATAAAAAAACAATAACAATTACAAAAATAATCAATGGAGTATAATATTACCGGTAATTTGAAGTTGGTGATGAATTGAGAGTCAGAAAGAGCAGAAGAAGAAGAGGGTCTCTGGGGAAGTAAAGCAGAACCTCTGATAATATTGCAGCACTCCATTTTTTTAGCTACTCTATCAATTTCTGGACTTTAACTTTGTTTATTTTTTAATTTGTTTTTATAAATTTTCGACTTCCAGGATTTTTTTTTGGGTAAGGAATAAGGTTTTGATTTTGGAGATATCACATTTGGATTTTGGATATGGTGACGAGTCATTAAGAATTTGGGCTGTCTTTGACCTATAACTCTATAAGGCTATAACAGTCTTGTGTAGTACTGGAGTATTGGCTAACAACTCCTGAATTGACGGTGCTACGAGTCCTGTGACCTACTTTGTATGATGCTCTCGAGAGTATAATTTATGATAGCGTGTGAATGTTTTATGTATGTTTACTTGACATGTTGACTTAATGTGTATTTTGTATTCCTTATCTTTTAGAGTAGTGAGTAATTACCACGTGTCAATATATTAGATGAAATATGTTTATTTATGAGACACGATGTTTGATAAATTAACGATCAATTAACTTATATAATGGACATCTACATTCAAATGCCTCATTTTAGTGTGATTGGTGCTCTTTGTGCTCTCGTAGTAATGATATAATTTGTGTGATGCAACTACTTCACTTGAGGCCCTCTTTTTTGGTGAGAGATGCCATAAAAATTGCTAGGTCAGCAACTCATCACAAATTAAATGCAATTTGGGACCAAGTGAATAATATAGAGTAGTCTAGACATCAATATGACTGTTTTTATTAAGGCAAGCAAAATAAGGAACATTGAAAGACCCTTTTTGAGATCGAATCTTATCTACATCATTGTCCTTTGTGGCTTATTCTATGCCAAAAAATTAAAATGCATGCTTATAAAATCGAAGTTAAGAAATTTGATTAACTCCATAAATCATAAGTCATATTCTTATGGTGATGCAGTCTTGCTAATCAATAAACACCAACACACCACTACAGAGTTTCAGTACTCTCTTGTACAAAATGGAGTACTTAGCACAACTTTACAGTGCTTGTAGCAAAATCAACTCACAAAATGGCCCAATTACTACTCCTAATTAGTCCTAAATCAGAGATCAAAAGCCAGGGAAAACATATAAACAGCAAACACAGCAAACCCTGTACATAGTTTCCTAGAATATACAATAGCCAATAAGACTTGCCTTGGTGAAAGTAGACTAGCCAACAGACAACAAAGAGCATAAGCTTCTCTTCATATCGAGTAAGCCGATCCTACATTGATCTAGAAATAAATGTTGTCGAAGCAGAAACAACTTCGTGCATTAGGGCACCTTTTGCAACTCCACACGTTAAAAGGCTCTTCTTCGTCTTCTGAGCAATAATCGTCGTAGTTGACATAGCTGTCATACTGTTAATTTCAAAACAGAACAGCAGAAGTAAGAACAGAAACAAATGTACTTCAAAAATATGTGATTTAAGTAGAGAAAAAGGAATACCTTATTGCATTTTGCTGAATCTGCTTCATCATCACCTTCCTGCATAAATCATTATGTTTTTAATCAGAAAGTTATACAGTAAAGATTAGTCCTCAGTCTGCAGAAAATTTCCAGGAATGTAAATCATTAATAGTAGCAATCTTAAGTCATGCTATAACACTCTTCAAGTTTGTTAGATTCCCTTTCAAAAAAAAAAAAAAAAAAAAGTTTATTAGATTCAATGCTTTCATGTTTCTGGCAATGTTTAAACTTTAAACACTGTTAAGGCTTAAGATGTTACGAACATACGATGATTTCAGAAGGTTACAAAAGCCAGAATGTCAGGCTCAGACAATTTGAAGAATTCAACTAGGATATTTAGGATTAAAAGAATAAGGTTTTGTACATTATTTTAGTCTGCACACATTCACCTCAACAAATACACGAAGTGTGAATTGAAAATTGATTTAAGCTAAAGATCTATGCTAAATTTTTCTTATTTTACACGCGCAAGAACAAGTTTCAGGTGAGACCATCTCACACTTATTTATTACTAGTACGAAGTATGTGACATTAAAATTAACACCATCAGAACGTCTCATACAAGAATTTGTCGACTTGTGAAACCAATTACTTCCATCTTTACCTCAGATGCAGAGGTTCACTTTACATCACTAGCAAAAAGCTCTTGTTTTAGCCAAATTGTGGTTCAAATCACACATAGCTTATCATCTAGCTTAAAGAATATACTCTAGAATCTTCTATTCCAATTCATTGCAGTACAACAAGTCACACACAGATGTTTGCATCAATAAAAATAAATAAATAAATAGATCCTACAAAAATGTTTGCATCACCCTCCTTATCTATCATTTATCAAATGCTCTTTCTCACAAATCTCAAACCCACAATCCGCTCCCGAATAAGGCCTCATGTTCTTCAACTTAAATACACAAATCACTAGTTTAGAAAACTTACTTGAGACAGTTGAATTTCTTCTTGATGTATGACTTTCAAATAAGCATTTTCCACTTTTTGTGACTCGCGAATGTATGGCCATCGCTCCTATACAATCCAATTAGGAAACATCTTAGTTAAGAGGCTAAAATTTCACAATGCAACAACTAACTAAAAACACTAAATCATCTCTAATCACATTTTCTTTTTTAGGAATTCACATTATTAATTACTTCTAAAAGCATATATAAAAAGGGTCTTATACATCAAATGACATCTTCTTCCACTTCTCAAAAGCTTCTCGATTAATCTCAATCAAAGGTCGACCCTCGCAAGATTTTGCATAACTTTCCCTGAAAAAGCACAAATTAAAATTGAATAACCCTGGTTCTACTAGTATATGTTTATACTCCATTTGTCCGAAACTAATAGTCGTGTTGGTAACGTAATTTAAATTAACAACGTGACAACTAAATTGGACGAATATTATAATATTTAGCGAAAGCGGAGATTAGTAATTACATGAAGAAGACAAAAGGTGATCCGGGTTGCTTAGAAGTGTTGTTCGTCTTGGAAATTATTGATGGCTTGGGATTTTCTTTCAATTTCTTCTTCACATTCTTCTTTACATTGCATTCATGCATGTCCATCAATGCCACTGGCACTGAACCTCCACAATCATCACTAAAAAATTCAAAAAAAAAAAAAAAAAAATTACAAACACACAAAATTATTAATCAAAAATAATAAATAGAAATTTTTTCAAAAATTAAGGATTTTGGTGAACATAATTACCATTTCGTAAAGGCGCTACCATCGGCGGCTCGGCGAGGAGGGCGGACCCTTTTGCGAGATCTAGGTGGGTTTGGCATTGAAGATGTAAAACAGAGAAGTTATGGAGTTGAGGATTTTTTATATTCATTCAATGAAAATTGAAATGGTTAATTTTGCTTTAGAAATAGTTAAAATACTAGTATGTGAAGAGTGGCAAATAAAATTTAGGTGAAATTTTAAAATTTCCCGGCAAAAGGGGTTTTAAAGATGCGCCAAAAGGGTTAAAATTGCTTATTTTCATGGAAAAGCGTGAAATGAAAATGGAAAGCATGTAGGGTTTATGCGCACACGTGTGTTCAGGTGAGTGGGGTAAATGACTAGAGTAGGGAAGATTGGAACTTTGGAAGTATTGGTTTTAAATTTAACTATGGGCCGTTTTGATTTTATAGTTGGGACCATTTTGGATCGATAATATAAAGGAATATTTTATAACTTGGACATGCAATTTATTGGCTGGACTTAGAGGTGATCAAAATTTGGGCCGGGCCTTAACATAGTATCTTGTGTCCAAACCCTGCAAACGGGCTTATCGGGTCAAAATGGGCTTTTTCAGGCCGGGTTCGGATTTTAGGTTTGCCAAACCCGCCCTATTTTCGGGTCAGATTAGCCAGGCCAATGTTGATCACCTCTAGTTGGACTCCTGGACCTTGGTGCAGCATTGCACTAGAGCCTAGAGCTGGCTCGTCTGACGTTCATGCAAACATCATAAATTGCTTTTACTACTTTGGGTAAAATCGTTTATATTTCTCTTGGTGAAATCACCGATGAATGTGAGTTTTTATTTTGTCAATAACTATTTTATGTTTATTTTTTTGTTACATTTTTAGATGGTCAGTTTAATTACTGATATTAGTGTATTGCTATTTGAATTTGAGGTGGGGAATCCGATTTGTAATTCAAATTTGCCAAAGTTTTGTTTTTAGATGTTAAATTTATCTATAATGAATATATATATATATGTCGTATGATTCACTCTTAATGCCTTTTCGAAGATCGTTTATGTTTAAATTATTTAACATGTCACTACTTCATCTAAGTGACATAAGAAGGATAATAACACTTGATGAGTGATTAGAAAGAGTATTTAAGTTTTCTCCAAATAGTAAAACCATGTCATATCCTTAATTATGATGAGATATTGGACCACGATTGCAACTAATTCTTGACAAAATAAACCGCTAACACTTGACTCGAGCGAAGATTATACTGGCATAAATAACACAGAATTGATATCGATTCACACTCCAATTACAAGTACAAATCAAATAGAGCAACCCCTTTACATACATCATAAGCCTATAAGTAGCAAGAACAAACACCACACAACCAATAAGGAACACAAAACAAGCTGATAAAGAATATGTCATCCAATACAAGAAACACAACAACAATAATGTTCATCTATTCATCATCCCCTCGCCAAAAATTTAAACTCTGAATCTTATTTTTACTCTGCTTTGACATAGGAAGTGATATATGCACAAACCCAAGAGCCTTTCTCTTGGAGAAGAAATTATTATTCTTCCCTTCATTACCATCTTTCTCTCTTCTCTTAGGCGGCGGAGTTGATTCTCCTCTATGTCGTCGTAACATCTGATTCAATGACACCCTTTGCCTCCCTCCCGCGCCCCCTCCCCTGCCCTCACCAACACTTTCTTCCTGCCTGCCAACCTCTAAATCATCCCTCAGAACAAGTTTCCTGCTCAAAATGTCTCCTATTGAAGTCGTAGCAGGCCTAGCAGCCGGCTTATATTGATCATTATTATTATTTCTTGTGTACTCGTAATCGTTTGAATTCAGCAGCCTAGTATCCCTTCGAGGGCGTGCAGGTAAAGAGTTTCTGAATCCCATCTTACTTAGTCTCTCCTCAGATGCTTCTTCAATCCTTCTGAAGGCATCTATCTGTTCCTTTCTTTTAAACAGGTTTTCAGCTTTTTGAGCCTTGTCAGTTAATGCTGAATACTCTTCAACTGACAGACTAATTCTACCCGGCTTTTGCTGATTATTGTAGCTATCGAATGATATGCTTTCATTGCTCGATAAAGCCCTGATCTCAGCTAAAGCAAGAGATTCAGCTGCCTTAGCAGCATCCTCGAGTTTCTTGGCTACAACCCACCTCATTTCTATCACTTTAAGGCTTGTTTTCGTCTGCTCTACATCTGACATTGCCTTCAGAACTTCTGATCTAGCTGCTTCAGCTGTCTTCATAAACTGCTCGGCCTCATAATTCAACTCTCGTAGCTCTCTTGATATTGCTAACGGATTAAATGATCCACCCACATTATTATCCGCCTCATTCTTGACCTTCATTTCCTGTCTTGCTTCATTGACAGTATGCGAATTTGGCAACACCACTGAGGCCTTTTCATTCTCCATTTTCTTACTGAGAGCCTCAACAGAAGCGCGAAGTTCAGCAAGATCATTGGTGTTCTGATAAAGGTTGTTCTTCGCTTGCTTTAATTCCATCATAATCAGTCCAGCAGCAGTTGATGGAAACAAGTTTAATTGCTCTTCATCCTTGATTATTGGCTTCTGTTCAGTGGAATCAACAGGATACTTGTTCACATACTCGTGGTTCGGGGTGGATACTTGCCTTTCAAAACCCGAGCATGAGTTTGATGTACATTGATCATGAGCTTCATCTTTTGGCACTTTCAACTTTAGCTCTTCTACAAGTCTTTTGGTTAACTCAAGTTCTTTCAAGATTTCATGTGTTTCTTGTTCTTTCCTTTGAAGATCTTTCAACATTGTTGCTGTTCTTTCATCAAGTTTATGCTGTCAATCAGAATTTACTAATCAGAAGTGATTACAAGAATCTGAAAAAATATGGTCCATATGACATGAAAATTTACAGCGAGTATTTATAAAATTAGGTAGTCATGAATATACTTAAGGAGAGCTTAATTATGTCCTATATATATGTGAGAATATTTTTGCAGTTATTAAAAGTTTCATACAATGTCATTATGCAATGCTAGAAATGTCGAAACCTTTTTATTTGATGATTTTGCACATTTTAGATACAAAGTACAGAGTATACAGGTAGACATTATTGAAATCTCAATTTTGCACTTCTAAAGCCAAGTAATTTATGTTATTGAAATCTCAATTACTGAAATCACGAGTTTCCCCAAAAAAAAAAATAAAAAAAAAAAAAATAAAAAAATAAAAATTTGAAATCTCAATTGCTTAATTTGCTTTTATGTTATGTCTTGTTTTTTTATTTTCTTAAAGTTTCATAATAGTCTTACCAACCTCAAATTTGTGTTTGTTCCTTTTGTGTTTTGGTCCATTTAAGCTTTATTACTGTACAAATTACAGTGTATTCCACTATAAAGATAACACGGATTCATTCTCTTTTGTTTTTTAGTCTTTTCACAAAATTGACTTTCTTCTTCCTCATCATTACCAGCCAAGTTGACTTTAGCCTCATAACTTTGTTTCACATGAATTTTGTTAATCCACTGTTTGTTTATACAATATGGACGATACTAAGATATACGTAGTAATTTGAATTAATAATATGACAACTTAATTACAATGGACTTCATTCTGAAGTACATTTAACATTCCAATATCACATTGTTAGTCTGATAAGACTTATGATGTGAAAAAACAAAACAAAAAAAAAAAAAAAAAAAAAAACAATGGCTAGTGGTGTTATGTGATCCTTACATAGTGATAGTCCATTAGTCCTCACTATGCAAGTATGAATTATCCCTTAAAGTACTTTTTTTTTTTTTTAAAGCACCCCTTAAAGTACTTACTGAACTTTAATTAGGTACATAATCTTTACACAGTGAGGTGACTAACTTATTATATGCCTTAATAAAGAGTTCACTGCTTAAATATTTTTAAATACAATCAAACAAATCAGGCATTTTTGGTCGGTTTTTTTTTTTTTTTTTTGTGCACACTCACAATAGCAAGGTTTTATATCATCTGCTTCGTATTATGTACCCGGGTACATACATCTGCATGTACAATTTTACATACACCTTCTCAAATCATATTATTCTCTACTCTCACATACTCTACACTAAGCATTAGAGCTTTTTAATGCGAAAAGGTGCACCTTTATTTTGTACACCTTAATCCTAGGGAAATATACAAATCCTCTTCAAGGTTTTTATAATGTAATCATGAATGTGTCGTAAAATACCATAAAAGTCTTAGGATTAAAAATAAAAAATAAAATTGCCTTAGCAAAATCTTCACCCAACAACTAACCAAAATGCATCAATTATCCCTCCCCTGGCCTTTATTTTGGTCACATAGAAATTTAAAAAATATAAACTTATTAATGCAATTTGACAATAGAGTTCCCTCAAAAAAAAAAAAAAATAGAGTTTTAAGATTTTAACTATAGAGTTTTAATAGTAGAAGCTGTCAAGATTTTAGAATATACTCCGTACAAAAATAGGATAGGGACAAATGATACTATCCCCTGTCCAAAATATCTGTCCATATTGACTTTCAACAGCATAAATTATTAGAGAATTAGAGGTCAGATCATACTTCTAAATATTAAAATTTTCTCTTGATTTCATCACAAACATTGTAATTAAGAGGTGTAATTAGCATGTAAAAAAATCAACTTAATTAAAAATTAGAGGGCAAAAAAAAAAAAAAAAAAAAAAACATAAACACTAGCTAAGTGGGTACTGGTAATGTGGAGGCATTATATGCTAGAAGTTCTAATAAAATTCTAGATCAAGTATGAAACATAAAAATAAAATAAATAGTCACGTTAAAAGTGTAACTTGATCTAATCATTCTAGACGGAGGGAGTACGTACGACTCTTTTATTAGCATTATCAGACTACGACGAGTAATTAAATGATAAGAATTTAGCTTACAGAATTGTCATCAGTTGTTGTAGCATTAGCAGCATCAACAGCAAGCAAAGGTTGGGGGATCCAAAACCCACGACCCCCGAACCGAATGACGGCTTCTTCGACGGACATGAAAGGCGGGGACGTATCCACCACAACCCGTGGACTCGCCCCTCCTAGCTCATGTAGCGTGTACGACTCTTCGTCGGATTCATAATCCGAAGTTTGTGTAGCTGAGTCTACAGCAACTACTGTTTTTCCCACCATTTTAACCTCCAAAACAAAAATATTTTCCTAGAGTAAATTAGAGAGAATGATTTAGCAAAAAAGAAGTAAAAAATGGTGGGAATTTAAAGAGTGTTTACACGTAGTAAAGTTTATTAGTACTAGAGATGATCAAATGAATGAAGAGAGAGTGATTGTAGGGGAAATAAAAGGGGGATGATGATGTGTGTGTGGTCATTATGATTGTTAGTGAAAGTGATTTTTTGCGTTAATGGGTCGGGTCCCCACTGACCCACTTTCAACCTCCTTTGTGTTTAAACAAAGGAATTTGTTATGTTATGGAATGGTATGGAACCATCAAAAGTGAGTATTTTGGGAGCATTGAGTCCTATTTTGGTCGCTACACATTTAATGCCTACAATCACACAGCTAATTAAGCTCATTTGACATTATATGTGTGATTATGTTACACTTAAACGTATTAACTTTACGTTTATTGGTCTAATCATCTAAGAACGGAAAATTATGCGCAAACTTGCATTTAATTAATTGAGTTGATTGGGTCGGGCCAATTAATATGAGTAGCTCGATCGATCTTGGGCGCTATAGATAATTACTTTGTACTACTCATTAGTTATAATATTCTTTAGACGAATTATAAGTTTATTTGGAGAAGGGTACCATAAATTTGGTATTTCATAATATAGAAATTAATTGTAGGTTTTTTTTAATTTATCAAAGGTGCAGTGTTATTTTAATTGAGAAATTTAAGACCAGAACAAGGTAAGATAACAATGTTAAAGCTAGAGTAGGGGTCTGTTCTCATTGACTGAATTCAGCTAAACTGAACTGAACTCAGCTGAGCTGAACTTAACTGAACTGAATTTCAACGTAAAAGAACAGGCCCTAGATATAGTGAATTTCAATCATATAAATTGTCTTGTATAACTGATTGATATTAAAATTATGATCAATCGAAAAAGTACTATACTTTTTAATTATTATATTTGATAATTGCTTATACACATAGTTTGAACAATTAGGGGGAATCAAAATTTACGTAGGTGGAGATAGAAATACTTTTAATTATATGCTACATTTTATTCCAAATAAAAGACAGTCAAAAAGAATGCAAGTTGAACTTCTCCAAATGGTGTGTCACTAAAAGTTTTTAATTTTAAAGCTCTTTCTATAAATAAGAGATAATTTTTAGTTTTTTACCATATACTTTACCTTTCTCCTCCTCTTGCTGGATCAGTCATCAACTAATCACATTGAAGCATCTCCAAGTAAAGACACGTTAAAGAGAAATTGTTATAGTTTCTGAAAGGGTAAAGTATAACAGCTCATGTTGTGTGCGGCTGGCCATACCGTATGACCACTTAAAGTAACTCTTATAATATTGATTAAATAACCTCTGTAATACAGATCGAGTAACCCCTATAACACTGACCGAGTAGCTCTGTAACAATGACAAAGTAATCCTTCTACTCTGACCGAGTAACTTCATTACACTAACGAAATAATTTCTATAATGGCTGCCATGTGACTAGCCACATATAAGACTTTGTGAAAGTATAAGGATAGTTTCGTAACATTATCAGATTATCTTTATTGAGTTTAAATGATGGGGGCCGGAGCAAAGCACAGTAAATAGGGGACCTCTAAAAGCGCGAGATAACCCTCTAATACATGCGTGATTTGTGGAACAAAGATTTTTATTTTCTCCATATCTTCACTCGCATTTAAAGTTTGTTTTCAAATAAATTAAATAAACAAAATAAATAAAAAGGTTGTGCTTTTATAACATGCATGCCAATTAGGCAATCAGCCTTGCCACAATGCCACCCACCCTTTGGTAAAGTAATGTTTTAGCCGTAACTTGGTGCAATATCATCTTATCTCTCTATAGACTATACATATAGTGAACTAGTCATTCCCGAAAAAAAAAAAAAAAAAAAAAAAAAAAAAAAAGTGAAAAGTCATTAGTGAGTCTACCAACCTGTATTTAGGGTCTGTTTACATTTACTTAATTTCAGTTTATTTCAGCTCCAATCAGTTCAGTTCAGTTCAGCTCTAATCAGTTCAGTTCAGCTCTAATCAGTTCAGCTCTTAATTCCTTCTCTCATAAAATATTCATTTCAGCTCAATTAAGTTCAGTTCAATCCTGTTCAGCTCCAATCAGTTCAGTTCAGCGCCAATCAATTCAGTTCAGTTCAATTCAGCAAATGTGAACAGACCTCTAGTCTGTAAATATACTAGAACTTTAGAGGAGAATTAAGAAACAGTAACTGAAACTCGGAATACTTTGTTCATCCTTAAAGATTGTTCCATTGTATTTTTAATTTTTTATGGATGAAACTTTAAAAGTTTTGGTCATGAATCCCCGCTCTCTAATTTATATTAAATCATTATATAATCATGTGGGTATTGGACCTTAGCTTATTAAATTCATTTAAGTATCTACGTTAATTTTTTAACATCAAACTTTTATACGTATGTGGAATTAGAGAATTTTGTTTTGTGAAGCATTTCTTAGAGGCTAGCTGTCAAAAGTCAAATAAGACAATCTTTAAGGGACGAAGGGAGTACTCCGTAATTTATAAACACGGCATTTTTTTAAGACCTTGACTCGGTGGTGATGGCATTATTAGGTAGGATGGAGCCATATGGAGTAAAACAAAAACCATTGCAATCAACATAATAGCATACATATATACGTTCATGATGCACCGGTACCCCATAACTATCGACTCCTGATAAATGACTCTAATTTAAACCAATAAACCAGCCAGTAAATTTAAAAAGCACCAAATATTGCATCGTACCATTTCAATTAAAAGGATTTGTGATTATGAAATTTACCTTCTTCGTGGAACCTAGTGAAAAATGTATAATAATGATAGCAATGCATGAAATGATGATATTGGTGGTTGAAAATGAAAAGATATGAAATCATGTGAAATTTTAGTTATGCGGTAACATCAGCAATTATGCTTCTTAGACATTGGAAATGAGTGCATGTAATGTCTTTTAGGAGTTTTTTCCTCACTTTATTTTTATGGTAGTTAAGACATTTTATCCAACTAATTACTGCTCTGTACCTCCATATAACCTTATTTTACTTTATCAAAGTTTTTATTCAGTGAAACTAATGAGAGACAAAAGTGATTAGACTATTAAATTTTGTAAGAGTAACGTTGTAATCTCTATAGACATCTATGGTATGTGACAATTTTTAGACAGTACCTTTACAAAAAAAAAAAAAAAAAAAAAAGGGACTGATAAACAGATTTATAGCGAAAAATCACTAAAATCTCCTTTTCGAATTTTCAAGATTAGAGGGAGAATTAATATTCAAAGTTCTAAATTGACAATCATAGAATCTATGTATGGAGTTAAAAATAAAAAATAAATAAATTTAAATAAAAAATAAAAATAAATTTGCAGGTAATATGTACATTAGCAAAGATTAGGTCATGTACCCTCGTCAAAAAAAAAAAAAAAAAAAAAAAAAAGATTAGGTCATGTACAATTGTCCCTTCAAAAAAAAAAAAAAAAAAAAAAGGTCATGTACAATTGTACAAATATGAAATTTATTTAACCGGGCCACATTATAGGGCCAATACCAATGGAAATGATGTGGAAACGCGCAATAATGAAAAGAGCCCAATTCAATGTAATTTGGGCCTCAAATAGCACAACTCGATTTCTTACATGTGATAAGAGTCCAGTTCAATGTGTTTTGGGCCTCAAATAGCACAACATGATAGCCTAACCTCTTTAACAATAAAAATAAAATAAAATGATAAATGGTAATTAGTGTCCTTTGTTTTATTTTTATTTTTTTTTTAAAAAAGAATGAAGATAGTGATTGGTGAGGAAGTGAAGAGGATAGAAGAGCTCAACATAGAAGTATGTGATTGGTCATTGACTAAATTTAAAAGCATAAAACCAATCAACAATTAGAGAAAATTATGCACTTTTAGAGCCAAATTATATAAAATGTGTTCGAATACCAAGACTCTATTATTCTTTATTTAGTATATTGCCCTAAGTTGGTAAACCACTGTTTTTTAGTACATTATATATTCAATTATTCACCGTCGCTTAATGTTTCAACTGATTTTAATTAATCATAATAGTACTTGCTTTTACGCATAGTTTTATATGAGAGTTTGTGTGTGGAGCTGGAGTGTAGAAAGTAATAATTTTATAATGTACAATAAATAATATATAGTACATAAAATCTTATTTTTATACGGAGTATAAAGTAAGTACAATGACATATGAAATCTACTATTTCGTAAATGTTATAGTATAAATGTGGAATAATTGATCCACGGATGGAAAGAAAATCGATTTTGCCTTATAATATAAGAAACTAGCAAAAGATAAGTGATGTATGGTAGTTATTTAAAACAAGATGAGAAATCCCTTCATAATTATGTCATTATATATGGAGTATTGAACTAAACTTTATCCTTACATGATTATGTCATTGTGTTACATTATTAGGAAAAAAAATTAACTCCACAAAGTTTATTACAAAAAGGATAGGAAATAAAGGAAAAGAAGAAGAAGGAGAGAGTATTTGTACTATCTAGCTTTCAAAAGTATGATGATTAGGAGGAAAAGAAGGGGTGATTAGGAGGAAAAGGGGCTGATTACGAGCATAGAAGAGCTCAACATGAAGAAGCATGTGATCCATGTACACTTGTTCCTTAATATTCGCATCATCATACGGTGGATTAGATTAAGATTACTTAAAGTGTCATCTATTGAAACCAAAAACTATGCCATCAAATTATTAGTTAATGGTTACTAGATAGACTATTGAAAATACTTGACAAATTTTAGTTTTGTTTAATTAATAATTAAAAAACTATTTTGGATCCGATACTGTCCCTTTCTCTAGCTCCCTCTTGTTGGTTTTCAGTTTCTTTGGTCGTTCATTCCATAATAAATTTGACTATTATAGACCTTTTCTAATAGTTTAAATTGATTCATTATTAATAAAAAGAAAATAATATCACATCTACTACACGATTTTCTACTCTCCCAGTTGATTTACTTTTATAAGATTTAAATTCAACAATCAAAATCTAAGTGTACTGTAGTTTGTTATTTGCACGTCTCTATATCTTAAAGTTCGTTGTTCGTTATTATCAGTAGTCCATCATCCCTAGGAGGATCATCGTGAATTTTTTTTTAATAAAAAGCTATACGAAATCACAACTAATCTAGAGAAGATTGATATTTAGAAATGTTGTATATTCCTGTATTATGTGCCTACTAATTTCCTACAATGATCTTTTCAACTATGCATGTTTATTAATTTGATTATTGTGTATTTCCTATGTAATAGTTGGATCCAAATATCTTTTGTATATGTTGCATGACATTTTATTAATTAATTGATTACAATGTGTACATAAATACGAGACCAATTATCTGCAGTGTACATTATATAATCAACGCGTAAACAAAAAATAATTCTTTCCAAAACTAATGCAAGGAATTACTTGGCCAAGATGACTTAATTAATTAATGTAGTTTTGTAGGTGAAATTTGCCAATTGTTAACATCAATCCCCGTACAATTTAGTAGGTAAAGTTTGCTAATTGCACATTTTCATTCCCTATTGATCCGCACACTCGCACAACCTTCCACGTATTGAAGTTCGTGAGTTATAGTGGTGGCATATATAGTAGTTTCGTACAAATGTACAATTATTGTTGTGACTAATGTACTAACCTAGCAATCATATTGGTACTTGGTACGACTATATGATTGAAGAAGAAACTACGCGTGTGGCTCTTTGGAGTGCTCAAATTTTGTTCTTGTTAATGGTATCATATTGATGATGATGTACTGTGTTACTAATTTATGGAAATTTAACTATACCATTTTCGTAAAATCGGACTGATGTGTAACAAATTTGATAGTCCTACAATGAGTAATTTCTTTTTTCATTTACTAGCTATAGAAAATTTCAAATATTTTATAGAACAAAATATTCAAAGCGTTTATGAAAAATTTAAACGAGAAATTCTTAGAAACTAAAACCAAATTTTAAAAATTCCAATCATCCATACACCATACAAACTTCAACGTGAACGTACTTGAAATTATCTAGGAATTGAAATTGAGGCTTCTATTATTTTCTATATGTATCAATTGGTACTAGTTAATGAATGCACTGAAAGTTATGATGATTGAATAGAGATTTATAATTGGTATTTGAGGATTGATTGCTTGTTTTTGGTGGAAGTAAAGAACATTAATGCAAAATGAGATATTCAGAGTTGAATTAATTATGTAATGGAATAAAAGATTACGGAAAAGAAAAAATTTGCTTCATTAGTAAGTTCTTAGTTTCGATCTTGTGACATACTAGTAGTTTGCAATAAAGAGTCTTTGTTGATTATGCATATAACCACTTCAACGTTCAACACAATAAAATCTATTTATGCAACATTTATTTATGGAAAATAACATCGATCAGGACCCTGTAGTGAGGCCCAATTTGCACAACCTCTTAGACAAACTTGGTCTGTAATAATGAAGAGAGATAGAGAGAAGTTTCAAGTCAACTTCATAATGCTACGGAGTACATATAATTAGTTTTTGAGTATTTAGCACTTGGTATATGTCATGCATTTGGAAATTATAAGTATTATCTATTTAATGAATTATAAATACAAGAAATTTATTGGATACGTTAAATGTGATTATAACTTATATGTCACTGTTCTAAATTAACTATTTTGAAATATAAAAGACATAAATGGTGATATGTAATATGGTGCTAAACACATTTTTTTTAATTAACTTGAACGATCCTTCAGGATTATATAAAGAAAATTGTACGGAGTACCATTTACAATTGATGTCCGAGGTGTGACAATAGCTTTTATAATTGTAATTTGTTAGGTTCAATTCATGCCCTCTTGAAAAATTGTTGATTAATTTTATTCTCATAAAATCCAAATGATGTTACAAATAGCTTAACTCCGCCTAAAACACTCTTTTTAGGTCATTTGGTCATTGGTCTATTTTAGCTAGAATCAATGCTGTCGAATTTGGATAAATCATGTATTTAAAATATATGTGGCTCATCAACTATTGCATAATCAAATTTGTTTCCACCTCTATGACTTATACATAAAAGACATAATATTAATAATCTTATTCACAAACACTAGACTTATACATAAAAGACATAATATTAATAATCTTATTCACAAACACTAGACTAAGCTACTACATGAAAGTATATTTCACTATATAACTTGTGAAAATCACTATTCAATTAAACTATCTCATCCTCCTCCAAACAAATAATGTTAGTTGACATATACAATATGGTCTTCCCATATAAATATGAAATGGAGTAATTTTTCAAAAGGGGAGAACGTTACACCATCTTTTTCCAAAACTTATTATGCCCTAAAATAAATTACATGTATGTACAAATATGGTGAATAGTGGCTATCAATTGGATTAATTTTTGTAGGCCCAGAAACGTCAACTGAGGTCCATAATCCATTGAGATTGGTGAGGTTGTTGGACATTATTATTATTGATAGCTCATGAACTGCATGCAAATTTGATTTTGGTAAGTTTAATTAAATAAACAAGAGATTTTTTTTGTTATTATTATTTATTTTATAATGGTTTAATTTTTAAATTTTGTTGTTGTTGTTGTTGTTGTTTATTGACGCCTGTAATAGTACATACTTGAAAATTTAAATGTATACATAGGTGCCGTGAGAGCGTTTTCCCTTGAAGAACACATTCATGATTCAAGACAAGAGACTTTGAAAATGGCATTTTATTTGCTATTAAATGAGCTTAGGAAAAACTCTTCTAAGCAACTTACTGAGGAAAGTCCAGAAAATTTGTTATTCTATTGCAATCATTCATATGATCTACCTAAGTCACTTTAGCTAGGAATTACTCATATCGTATAGGAGTGACGCGTCACAGTTTCAGCTAATGGTTAATGCATAATATACAACCAATGTAATTATGTAATAGAATTTATTAAACTTGCATAAATTGATACAAATATGATAAGTGACAATGCGTACATCAAGTTATCAATGAGATACTAACCGACTACTAACCGGCCATTTGAAAATTTGGATGCAAAAACATATTAGGTGTTTGGTTCAGATATTTTTGTCTGAAATTACATTATCTAAATTTATTTAAACTTTTCTTTTATATGTTAACAAAGAACCGGTTGTTATTATTTCTGTTTGATAATATAAACAATAAACGAACACATCATCAAAGTCTAATATAGCAACATTAGAAACACGAATTATCAAATCGGACACAAACTTGCATCACGAATACATCACGAAATTACAACCGCAAATGCAAGAATTAAATAGCAGTAAATTTCAGGTTAAACAATAAAATTTGTACAGAAAACCAAAGGATAGATCCATAAGAAAAGGAAAAGGGATGAGAATAGTTGCCGAAATCTGCAAAAAACTGCATACATGCATGTGGGAATTATACAACTGCAGACCGTTTATAGATTAGTTTATGCATCATCAAATGCTTTTATGCCTAGCTACTTTAGTACTTGTATAAATATTTTGTGATCCAACAATTTTAATACAATTTTTTTGTCATTTATTGTAACCACAATATCAACAACCATTAACCGCATAGCCCCATCTTCTCACCATAACACCTTCATCAATTGAGCTCAGATAACCCCCACGTCATCTGTTTCGGTACCTTCGTTCAATATAACTAATCTTGTGCTAGACGTGCTACCTTCCTATGCTGTCACTACGGGCCTACGACTGTGTTATTAGCCGAGTCAAATTTAACAAGTTTTAAGTGAGACGGACTTGATGTATTGTTCTTATAAATTTATATATGATTGTAACAGGAGACTTAAGCTAGTATTGTGATGTTACCTAATTTAAGGCTAATTAGAAATTTAGTGTTGTGATAGACCAACGCAAATGGTGACACTTCGTAATGATGAATAAATCGCAATTCTATAGTACTAATTCAATATAATGTTCTTGTATATTGTTTGTTCGTTAAACTATACAAATTCTTACCTACATGTAGCTAAAACAATTTTTGGAGCCACATGCACATTACAATATGACATAATATTCATGATACACACGGGTCATTCCTAGTTTAACCATATATAAACAGCTGAATGTACGATTTTTTATTAGGTATAATCTAATAATAATTTTAATTAGCAACTAACAATTTCATTATTCATCAAAATTTGAAATTATTTTCTATTACGCATATCAACAATACACCCAAAACTTTTTATAAACTCATCACAAGAATTATTTAAAGTGATAGAGATCTCACTATAAATCTAAACTTAAATTATATATACACATATCTAAAATTAAAGGATTTGTATAAATGCATAAATGGACCAGTGCCTATTTATTCCGAGCCAAATAGTTAATACAATAAACCCTCACATACATTTATTAATATATATATTATTTTATTTATAAACCTACTTCCATGTGTTAGGCCCTTGAAGGTAGGCTCCCCTCTTCTATTTAAAACCCTTCAAAAATAAATATTTCTCCACTATTTCATTCAAATCCAAGATTCAGATCTAGAGAGAGAAAGATAGTAGAGAGAGAAAGCTCAAGAAATTCTAGAAATGGAGCCATTTCCTATGGCAAGGGTATTTTCGTCCAAAGAAAATAAGCAAAGTTTAGAAACAGGTGAATCTTCTTTTAGGGTATATTATGGTGCAACAGGTGCAACTATACCTTTTATGTGGGAATCACAACCAGGTACCCCTAAACATCCTATTTTTAGCAAAAATGACAATATTGTCCCTCCTCTAACACCACCACCTTCGTACTCGTTACGAGGGTCGTGTTGTAATAAAAAAAGCACGAAATATAACAAAATATTTCGTGCTTTTATTTCCTCGTTTAGTCGTGGTAGTGGTAGGAGTCGCTCCTCTCATGTTACTCCTACATCATCATTGTCATTATCGTCCTGTAACTCTTACTCGAGCCCCTTATCATGGTCTACCTCGTCTACGAGCTCATCATCCCCACGGTCATCGCCTCGAGGAAAGTGTTACAACAAGTCTCATAGGAGAAGCTTCTCATTTGGCAACCCTAGAGAAAAGTCTCCATTTTTTGGTGAAGAAGAGGAGGAAAGAGCTTTTGGTTCAATTATGTGCTTTGGGTTTAAGAAGCAACAAGCTAATAAGGGTGTTACTTTATGCAATAAATTTATGGTTTAATTAAGGGGTTTATTTGGGAGATGAAATATAATATTTGTACATCATCATAATATTGAGTGTTATTAATTAATTACTCCCAATTTAGCTTTGATTAATAGCTTAGCTTGTTTTTTGGCTGAGTTTTTAATTTAGTAAAGGGTTTGTTTGGGTAGTTTTCTTGCTACCATATACCCTTTTTTACTTGAGATTATGGAATGTATTACTCTTTATGGTGCTCATTAAACCTTACAAGTAATGTGTTAATGAATGTTCTCATAAATCATACTCCTTTATTTCCCACCTTTTTTTTTTTTTTTTTTTTTTAAAGGTTTTCCCTTCTCATATACTATTCATGTAGTTGAAGTTTAAAATTCTAATTGTATTTTGTAGCTTGTATACTATGTATGAGAGAGAAAAAAAGATTATCGTGTGAAATTTTACTGATACTTTCAAAGTTTATTTTTAAAATGTTTTAAGTAAATATATTAATGGTTAAAGGCTTAAAGGTGTAAAATGGATCAAAGACCATAAAAAAAAAACAAAAAAAAAAAAAAACACTTCTTTTTATCTCTTACCCCTAGTTTTAAGGTATGCTAATTAATGAATAATTAGTGTAAGCTAAAATCTAGTCCGTAAGACTATAATCATCAACTTAAGAAACTTCCGATGTATTGGATCTAGATATTTGCATAGTAAAGCTGAATCTAGAATAGAAAAAGAAAAGACAACTTCTTGTCAAGTTGTCATGAAAGTCATATTTTACTGTTTAAGTGTTTTTGTAAGAATTTTAGGCTCCTAGAATAGTTCAATAGCATGTAGAATAGTTACTCTGTATCTTTATTCGCACAATCGCACCACAATCTCATGACATATAATTTGAGAAAGAGATTAGATAATTATGTAAATAGATGTAATGATGAAAATACTAATTTATACACACAATTAAACAATACATAGTCTTTTCCTATTCCCGAGGTAATCTTTTTTCTATAACCATCTCTTATAATACATACAAGTATATAACAGATGAAGTAATAATTTTTATTATTGATTCATGTGTGAATTGTTAAGTACATATACTACTAAAAATTAAAGATTGATGTGGTTCAAATCTCACTTAGATAATAACATTGATGTTGTGAGTTCGAATTCTCTTGATTTAAGGTTTTTAAAGTTGAAGATTCCTTAACTTCTTTCCTTGCTTTTAAATGCAATTAAGTTCCACAAAATTTGACTTTAACACAGGGGAGCTGAGTTTCATTTATAATCTTGGTCTCCTCCAATCCATATTGTTATTAAAAAAAAGCTATTAAACTTCGTTCACATGAGCTATGTAAACTAATGTTACACTAATTGGATAGACGCTATTTCTTTAATAACATAGAAATTTTAGAAATAGAAATAGATATTCTATATTCATTTAACACCTCAATATAGAAAATTATGAAATTTAAGAATTAATAATAAGACAAAGATTAAGAATTTTTTTTAAAAAAAAATATGCAAGAGACCATTATGCTAGAATTAGTACAAATTTAAGGCAACTTAAATTTGAACATGAATGAAGTGCCGTGCAAGGTTGTTTGAGTGAAATTAATTGGTACTGAACTTCAAAGCATATTAATATGTATAGTTGGACCATTATTATAAAAATTATGATAGTTTTGATTATTATTGAGAAATTACTTCTTGTGCCTAGGGTGCTAGTACAAAAACAGATTCCGAGTTGGTGTACGCATAAATTGCATATCTTTTTTTTATCGATCTTCTTCAACTACTCATTCACTGAGGAGTTGTGCATTGAAGATAGGATTGGTTTCTTTACTAAACTATATAATATGAATTATAAAATATGACTATTAATAATAGCTAAAATGCGAAAAAACTCATTGGACAAAGAACTTTGAACATCAATATAAATTGACATCTAACCAATGATGAATTGAAAAATGCTATTTTCATCTTATTCAATACACAAGCTCGAATTATATGAATGAGGTAAGGTCATTATTGTTTGGGCTAAGTCCATTGTCCTAAGCCCATTGACCTGGAATTACGAAAATACCCCTCCATTATCCAGCCCATCATTAGCCAATACCAAGTACGGATTTACCCCTAATCTATCCAACTAAGGGCCTGTTCATATTTACTGAATTGAGCTGAACTGAACTGAACTGAACTGATTGGAACTGAACTGAACTGATTGGAACTGAACTGAATTGAGCTGAAATGAATATTTTATGTGAGAGAGAAATTAAGAGCTGAACTGAACTGAACTGAACTGAACTGATTGGAACTGAACTGAACTGAACTGAAATTAAGTAAATGTGAACAGGCCCTAAGTATAACTTCTGCCACCTGAAAGTACATCTATAAATAGCTCTCCAATCATTAGCAATGGTAACTTTTTTCTAATTCTCTAATTCTCTCTCTACTTTCTCTCTCTAAAGTATTCTTTCTCTCTCTACTTTCTCTCTCTAAAGTACGGTCGCTGACTTAAGCATCGGAGGGGCTTTCCCGGGTCACACCCCCGGGGCAGCTAACCTTCTCTCTCTTTTGCAGGCCTAGCTCTCACTACTACAAAACCCTTATTTTTTGGACGCTATTGGTTCGACGCTGTGTATGGGGTGTCCACGTAAAAATAAATTCCCGCTTATTTTCGACGCTTTTATGTGTCGAATCAGTTCTTTACAAGAAAAAGCGTCGACAAATTCGTATGATTTGCACGTGACTCAAAGCAACCCAAGGAAAATTAAAAAGAAAAAAAAAAAGAAATGTCATAAACCGGCTTATACCCACGAATATACCCAAAGTACCACACGCTTAACTCTCTCTCTCTCTCTCTCACTCTCTCTCTAACTCTTAGATCTCAGCACCTCAACGCAAATTTTATGTTCGTTCTTGTTCATCAATAAAACTCCTTCGTCACTGAAATCCTCTTCTTCGATCTCTCAATTTCTGGATTTTCTCTCCTATTCTCAATCATGGTGCTCGAGGTTTTGCCTTCTACTCAATCTCATATTGAATTGCTTCCTAAAATAATTTCAAAATTAGGGTTTTCAATTTTACTGACATTCTTTTATTCCCCCTTTTTTTATTGGAATTTTCAGGCGACTATGATCTGCATCGGTAATTCAGAGTGGATGCGTAATGGTGATTACTCGCCCACCAGATTTCAAGCTCTTTCTGATGCTGTTAATCTCATCTGCGGCGCTAATACTCAGGTTTTCTTTCTCTCTCTTCACTTCTTTTAAACCCTAATTTACAATTTGGGGGTTGAATTTGTTATCAATGGTGTTTTTTTCATGAATTTGGTAGTTAATTGTGGATATTACTTGATGGGTTTTGATGTTATTGATTGATTTCGTGTAGTCTAATTTGGAGAACATTGTCGGAATTTTGACTATGGCTGGAAAAGGTGTTCGTGTTTTGGTCACTCCCACCAGTGATCTTGGAAAGATATAGGCTTGTATGCACGGTTAGTTTTCGGTTGATATATCGTGAATTGATTAACATAAATCTTGATTATGCTTGTTATTGAATCTGTTGTTGTGAATGCATGATTAGAAAGCATGGCTTTTTAAAAAACTTTTGTAGCATGTAACTTAGCTGACTTGAGGATTATCACATTACATCTAGTTAGGTTGATTTTAGGGATAGAAGAAATTGATGGGTTGGATGGCATTTGGTTTTCTGATCTTATTAGAATATGAAAATGCCTGGTGGTTAGGTTAAGTCAGTGGCTATTGAATAGAATTAGTGAGTGGCTAATATATGTTGATCGATGAAATTGGTACAAGGTGAATGACTATTTTCAGGATTTTGTGCTATAATACCGTTCAGAATTAATTTGTTACATTTAATTGTTGTGAAATAGCATCGAATTTATAGTTATTTTATAGTAGTAGAAAGCCATTGTATTGGAATCTAGGGATTTTTTATATGTTGTGTTTGGTTGCTGATTTTGGTCAGACTTAGAAATTCATGTTTTTTTTTTTTTTTTTTTCCAATTTTGGGTCTAATTGCAATTCTTTGAGAAATACTTTGTGGGTATTTCACTTTAATTTAGGGTTCTAATTGCTTAGCATTCATACAACTTTATCTCTGATTGTTCTTCTTCATCCCTTAATCTCTCGTTTCTGTCCTTTAATATCTATGTTTAGTTACTTTTTTTTTTTTTTTTTTTTTTTTTTTTGAGGAAAAATCTATGTTTGGTTAATTATCTGAGCTAATTCATAACATTTTGATATTCCCAGGCAGGACAAAAGAATATTGGGAGTGAAAAGGGTAGCAAATAGCATCGGATTATTTTAGAAATGGTCCTTTGTTGCCTGATGTCAAGGATCCAAAGCAGATTTATTTTAGTTGGTTGTTTGTAGTGTTGATTACTCACTAGATTTATCTGGTTTAGAAGCTTCTAATTGTCGAAGCCAATTTGATGCATGCTTGGTTGAGGACTTCAGGTTTTTGTTTGTAAGTGCATGTTTTGGTACGTGTTATTTTTGTTTCATGCTTGTTGCTACTATATCTTATTTTGCTAGTAAAGTTTGCTATTGTAATTGAATGGATTATAAAGAAGGATATACCGATATATGTTTATCTTGGCTCATTAGTGAATAAGGTCATGATCATAATTCTTATTGTGTTTTAAAATTTTGACTTTGATATGAGAAGCTGATTTGATTGTTTAATTTTTGCTAGAAAGGAATTCAGGGGATATACAGCTTTATATTCTGAGAAGTTGGATACTTCTTTAAAAACCAAAGGTTTTGTTGATCCATCATCTTATCTATTTGCTCTTTTAATTGTCGAATCACCTTATTTTGTGTACAAAACTGCAAGGAATTTTGAAGACTTAGCAACTTACCTTAATTGATTGCAGGTTACCCAAAGGATCCCGGAGTCTTTCTACATTGGCCCGCTTCATGACGAAGTCTGCAATTTGAACCAGTGGCCTTCTCAAGGTAAGCTTGTTGTTAAAGCTCAATTTTTATTTTATTTTCCTTGTGTAATACTAATTTTAAAGTGTGCTGATTGTGTCATACCAGAGCGTCTACCAAATTGGAGACCAATTATGGAAGCATAGCATAGACAAATTCTGTAAGTTATACAATTTCATCATGTCTAATATATGCATTGTCCAGGCTTGTGATTTGTTGAGGGACATACTCTACTGTCAGTTATAGGCGGTCTAATCTTGTTAGTTTCTAGTTTTAACTGGAAATGGCAATGTTAAGGAATGTTATATCTTTTCTTCGTGTTACTTTTCCAAGAATGTATTGGTTTGTTTGATGAGTGTCCATAGGCCCTGTAGTTTCATACTGTATTAAGGTTGTAGTGGAACTTCCTTGACAAAGATCAAGTCAGTCCAAATTTTCCTAATCAAATAGTTTCATGTGTTGGTTGTGTCTTTTCTTTTTGCATCTGGTAAAAGGGTATGACAACGAAAATTATGAATTCTTGTGATTTGAGATATAATGAAGTAAAAGATGGATGAATAAATAAGACAGCAAGTAAAATGAAAGTGAGATGAATTCAAACAAAGCTGATGTACATATATCTATATGAAGTATGAACTGATTGTGATCAAGTTATTCATATGTGTAATGGTGGTTGCTCTGGTAAAAAATGATTTAGACTAATTTATGCTTTGTATTTTTTTTTTTTTTTTTTTTTTTTGAAGATTGGAAAATGCAATGTAGGTGCAACAAAAGAATAGGCCGGGACACTTGAGCATCAACAAGCGACTATATCGATCAATGTGGCCATCATCTATCTATTTTGGTTTTTAGTCTTATATTAGTGATGTATTTATTTAGGGACAAGCTACATACTATAATATGCGACCATTTTTTTTTTTTTTAATGATTGTACTGTGTTGATGTTTTCTTTTCTAAATTTGGTAATTAACTACGTACTCTTTTTATTGTTGATTAATTATTGTTTTTTTTAAATCTAGTTATATAGAATTTTTGTTTATTTTTATTTTAATGTTATTAATTAATTTAATTTATGATAAATTTAAATAATTATAATGTATGTATGATGATAATAATTTGATAAAAGAAAAAAAAAGCTTAAAACATAAATCTAGACGCTTTTTAATGTCTACATAATTGCACATTTTCAAATTTCAAAGACTATCCCGACATACCATAGGCTGACACGAATAAACGCAAGACAACAAAAAGCGTCGCTAAATTTGATTATGTGGACAGGAAAAAGCGTCGCTAAAAAACTACATACATTTGGGATAATGCGCGAAATACGTAATTTTCGACGCTTCGTATATTAGTTTGGACAATAAAAAGCGTCGAGAATCTCGACGCTTTTTTGTGTCCCCGAAAAATTTTCGACTCATGGATTTGCGACGCTTTTTTACAGCGTCGAGAAATAATTTTTCGACGCTTTTTAGCGTCGAAAAAAGGCCTAAAAAGCGTCCAAAAAACACGCTTTTTGTAGTAGTGTCTTGGACAGCAAGGCATAGTGGAGGGAAATTCGGACACTATTAGGACTTTGCCTTAAGACATCTTGACATTATTACCGTAACCCCGAGGAATACTCTAAGACTCCCAGGAGCATCTCTGTTTTCCAGAAACAACTATATAAGTATAATACGTACTAGTATATTATATACCCGAGTGTACATGACTTAAGCCAATGCGGCAAAACCACTTGTTCCAAGAATTTGTCAGGCACTTTAGTCGCATCCTTCCTTGAATCCTGATCTAGGGGGAGCATAAAAAATATAGTATGGAGTACTCCCTCCGTCCCCTATTGATGGTCACTTTTGCTAAAAAATCACGGAAATTAAGGAGAAATAAAGAAAGTACATTGAAAAAGTAAATTTACATTGGGTATGCAAAAAAGTAGAGAGCGAAAGTAATTAAAGTACATGGGAAAGTTAAATTTGCAGAAATATTTTTGCAAATGTTAGAGAATTTTGGTAAAAAAAATAATATCAATGGTACTTGAAAAAAGCAAATGTGACTAACATTTTGAGTCACCAAAAATGGCAAAAGTGTCCATCAATAAGGGACGGAGGGAGTATAATATTAAGACACATAATTATAAGAAGTATACTTGTATAAAGAAAACTTAAATGCTGCCCAATTATCAGTGATACGTGCATTGACTGGTGTAATTAGCCAGTTAAGTGAGAGAATTTCTTGTTTCTTTTCAAGAAGTTTTTTTTTTTTTTTTTTTTGAACCAAATTAATATTGTAGATGTGAAAACTCATTGTTCAAATCCTGATTTACTTGAATTGGGCATAAGGTTTCAAGACCGTCCAAACTCTTAAACCCAGTTTACATAGACTGGGCTTTAACGCAAAATGTTTGAAGATTGACCCAAAAATAGGCTTGCTATTGCTGATAGCAGCCTAGGACATGAGGCCAATCATAGGCCCATATTTAAGATTACGCATAGTTCAAAGCCCAATCCATGGAAATTGCAAATTTCATATACTACCTAACAAGGTTTGAATTTTGAAATACTTGTCCACTTCAAATTGCATTTAACACAGAAGTTAGCTAACAATTGGCAACATTTTATTGATTGAACAACAATATAACAAATTAACAGTAAACTCATTAATTATGAAGTAATTAAAACTTGTAACAACATGAGGCGACTAATACATAAGACAAGATAAGATAATCAATACTTAAGGACCGGAATGATTTGAAGAGGCTTAGTCTTTTGTAAAGCAATCCCAAATTTCTCATCCATGTCCAAATCTTTTGGATCCGCACCTTCTTCAAGCTTCCAATTGAAAAATTGAAGTAAAGTCGCTAACATCAAAGTTAACATTCTAATTGCCAGATTCATTCCGGGGCATATCCTCCTTCCAGCTCCAAAAGGTATAAGCCCGAAATCTCTTCCTTTAACATCAATCTCAGATCCCATAAACCTCTCAGGTGAAAATACGTCGGGGTTCTCCCATGCTTGAGGATCTCTTCCAATAGCCCATAAATTAACAAGTATTTGTGCATCCTTTGGCACAACATAGCCATATAGTTCAACATCACTATTAGCTTTACGAGGCAAGAGAAATACAGTTGGCGGGTGTAGTCGCAACGTTTCTTTGATGATGGCTTGTAAGTAAGGTAGCTTTATAATGTCTGATTCTTGAATTTGTCTATCCTTGCCCAAGACTTGCTCAATTTCTTTTTGAGCTTTATCCATCATCTTAGGATTCCGAATCAACTCTGCCATTGCCCATTCAAATGTACTCGACGTAGTGTCAGTCCCAGCATCAAATATATCCTGTTATTCACAAATTATTATTAACCTAAGCAAATGAACCAAAACAAGTAGATGTTTGACAATAAATTAAATTTAATAGCTTTATAATTTGTTCTACCATATAAGAATACAATATAACAAAATCAATGAATTTTCTTTAATTACTGTAATCTTCTTTGTAGATATTTGTGGGGTCTAATCAATTGTACCCTTGACCTTTTGTAGAAAAATATGTGAGGTCTAACACTCTCTTAATCACAGACATCGCTTTTTTCTTTTAAGTTATTATATTGGTATTTGCCACTTTTAAAAGCTAGAATGTATTTGTGTGTATTAAATAATGTATACATTTTTTATCTTATAAAATAATGTTCTTATCAATCATTTATTTAATTGTTCTTAACGAAATTTTCTTGTTTCATTGTGCATGCACCGGTTGCGCTCTAATTTCTCTTACTGTTTTGCTTTTTTCATTCAAATGCATCAAAATCTTACTCTTATAATTGTATAAACATTCTCATACTACTTTTTCTCTTCTCTATACCAGTATACCTTCAATTTTCATTGTTAAAATTTAGCATGCAAACACGTACAAAAGTGGCTAATTTTTACTATATCCTACATATTTGTTGCAAAGAGTTACAAGTATACTTAATCTGATCTATTGTGACATATATATATTCGATTGCATGTATAAAAATAATTTAAAACATGTTGCACCATAATTATTGATGTACAAATAAAATTAACTTACGACTAGAAGATGGTTAATCTCGCCCATGCTAAGCTCCTTCTGTTTGTAGAGGTCGAGAAGAACGTCAAGCACATCATCAGTCTTTGTTGTTGTTCTTGAAGCTTCATCGCCAAGCCTTTGAGTGATTATACTTTGAAAAACAGCAATTAACTTGTCAAAACTAGATGCTAATCGCCGTCGAATTCCCAAAGGATCGACACATCCTAAGATTGGAAAATAATCAGCATAATTAGGCTTGCCAATGTCTTCCATAATATTCCATATAAGTTCTTTGAATTGTTGAGATGTGTGGGATTTATGGTGGGCTAATTCGACCGAAAAGAATTGTTTTGATAACAAATTGAGGGAAGTAGTAAATGCAGCCTTGCCAATATCAACGGCTTGCCCTTTTTGTGCACATTCTTGTACATATTGAAAAAGTTGTTGTACCTTGGCATGCCTAAGGCTTTGGCAAGTATCAAGTCTTTGAGGAGAAAGTAAATGAACTGCCGTGATCTTTCTAAAATTCCGCCACTTTGGGGAGACAGGCAACCACGACATGGTGAGTTTGTGATGGTCACCAGCAGTGATAGAATTAGGAACAGTACGGTTAGAAAGAGGGTAGTCTTTTTTTAAGAACATTTCTTTGGCTACTTCAGCCGATGATACAACAATAGTTGTGACACTGCCTAGACGTAGGGATATTAGAGGGCCGTGAATCTTGGCGAGGTTAGCAAATGATTGGTGAGGTTTGTTACCAACTTCAAGAATGTTGCCGATTATTGGAAGTGGTTTAGGACCCGGAGGAAGAAGTTTGGAAGTTTGGCTAGTAAATATTATTTTAATGAAATGAAAAGCAATGAACCAAATTGCAAGTATCATTGCTAGGCTTGCGTTATCCATGATTTGTGTTTCTTCCAAAAAAAGTATTACAAAAATATTGTATAGAAGTTTGTTAGTTTTTTGCTATTTTGTGCATACTTACGTAAATGTCTAGCATCTTCTATTTATAATGATTGTATTAGTACATCCGAGAAGAAATGAAATAATGAATCACATACTATGAAAAGTATAAAAAGAATTTCAGATTTTTAACAAGGTAATTTAGGTTGCCCCCAAAATTTTACATATTTCACTAGTGTTTGGCAAATCCAATTAATCGCCCTTGTTTGAAATATCATGGTTTTAGATTAGGGCTGGCAATCGGATCAGGTCGGGTCGGGTCCGTGTTCGGGTTAGCTGATTTCGGGTCAGCTACCCCCTGACCTGAACCTGATCCGTTTAACATTTCGGGTTGAAAACCTCAACCTGAACCTGATTTTTTCAGATTCGGGTCAACCTGAAAATGACCTTATTTGACCTGAATTTTTATTTGGGTTTAAATAAGGTTATGTTAACCTGAAATTAACCTGAAACTGATCTGAAAATGACCTCTAATTTTTCAAAGTTTCAAACCACCTAAATTTTTCTAACCCTTATATTTTCAAGCAAACAAAGCAAAGGTTCAAACATTTAGTGCTTCAATCCTAACAAATAGTCCAAAATAAAACGCATAGTTAAGTACGATACCTAATTATTAATTACAAACCAAGAGTGTACTTAACAAATTACAAACCAAGTTTCAAAAACACAAGTTCAAATTTCTAGTTCTCAAATCAGATTAGGGATTCAATATGGCTTGCAATTGGATCAAGATCGGGTCATTATGGGGCGTATCATTCTTGTTCTCCACCTCTAATTGATCCACCAAGCATTTCCAATTGAACATGATTCGTTGGACATTACTTCTTGCCAACATAACAGTCACAAGTCACAAGACTAATTAAATCTCATAACATGCATTTAATTCATAAATTAGAATAATGAATAATTAAACCTCATATGATAACATGCGTTTCAGTCACAAGAAAAGGAAACTAACAGTTACAAGAGCATGCAGAGTAAAAATAATTTAAAACAGAACAATTTCGAACAGATTATGCTGAAAATGAACAATTAAGAACGCATAAATTCATAAATTAGCAAAATAAACAACAAAAATACATGAACTAGCAAGACCAATTCACATAAATTCATAAATTAGCAAAAATAAACAACAAAAATACATAAACTAACAAGATCAATTCGCATAAATTCATAAATTAGCAAGAATAATTAGTATACTTGTAAACTAACAAGATCTATTCGCATAAATTCATAAATTAGAAGAAGCATGAAAACAATAGTTAAATACCGTATGAGAGTGAGAAGAGAGGAGAAAACTCGAATTCAACAATGACGGAGTATTCGGATTCAACAATGTCTAATGGATTTTAGTGTTTTTGAGGACAGAGAAAATTTAAGAGAGAGAAGGTTGAAAACGGCTGAATGAAATGAGGGAAATGAAGAGGATTTAGGGTTTTGATAGTATATATGGAGCCTCTTTAGTTTATTGGGCTGGCCCATTAGAAGGTTTTTCCGATTTTTTTTGGTTTTGTAACTTAATTTATTTCGAGTTATCAGGTCGGGTTCGGGTTGACCCGACCTGATATTGACCTGAATTTTTTTTTCGGGTTAGGTGGGTCGTTTTCGGGTTGAGATATTCAACCTTAACCTAACCCATTTAATTTCGGGTTCGGGTTCGTGTCAACCCATTTAAGTTTTCGGGTCAAAAATCTCAACCCTAACCCGCTCTTTTCGTGTCGGGTTCGGGTCGGGTTTTCGGGTCGGGTCAGTTTTTGCCAGCCCTATTTTAGATAGTACTTTGAACATGAAACGCAACCCAATAATCTACTTGTCAATATTTCAAAAGATAAATGTAGGTTAGAAATACTATATCAAGGACATGTAACTTAAATCAATTAAAGATTTTTCCACCCTAAATAAAGGCAGTAAACTCAATTATATTAAATATAGTATTAATAATGATTTATGTTGAAAAATAAACCTCTGAAGTATCACCACATGTAAGTGTCCCACATTAGTTGAAGAAGAGAGAATTAAACACTTTATAAGGATAAGGGGCTACTCCTCCTATCGCCATATGGTTTTGGGATGGAACCTCCTTTGGACTTGTTAAGTGGACTCTCTCTCTTGGTTTGCGGATGCGGCCAAACCCGCGTTTAACATGGTATAAGAGCCAGACCCACGATATGGGACCTTAAATGGCTAAAGTTCACTTGGCCAAGAGTTGGTCTATGTGAGAGGGGGGTGCAGAAGCACTCTAGCCCAAAAAAAAAAATCACATAAAATTAAACACTTTATAAGGTTAAGGAGTTACTCCTTCTATTGCCATATGGTCAGACCCGCGTTTAACAATTTAAGAAATGGCATAGATACTCATAAATCTAAATTTTTTGTTTATGCATTACAGTATTTTTCTTACTTTTAGTCTGTAATATTTTTCCACCAGTGTCAAATTTCTTAAGTTGGAATTTAAAATTAGGAAAGTCATATGGTGGGTTCTATACATGTTCACGTGATTGTGATTTATAGTTCATTACGTATCTAATTTAGTATTGGTACTCCATAGATCATTAGATCTTATTACTCCATATAATTTATTTTTTTCTAATTTATTTTATCCAAACTTATTAACTCTTATCTGATTTTTTCCCTCCTAAATTCACAAACTTTTAAAAAAATCGGGTGTACAATAAATATATTGTACATCCATTGTAAAGTTTCTCTAAAATGGTCAAAAGTTACCCTTAAAATGAATAAAAGTTACCCTGATAAATAAAAGTTACATATGTTCTATTGAAATAAAATTACACATGATTTATAATCACATTACAGTGGTTGAAATTAAATAGCAAGTAATTATATTACCCTTATAAAACTTATCCCAGTGCCTATTTTTTATTAAAACCGCATAAACTTTAAAGTTACCCCAAAAGGGGTAAAAGTTACCCAATATTTGCTAAAAGTTACACAAACATTGTTCAATGTACATTAAAATTATTGTAAAGCGGTGTATACAAAAGTTTTACCCCTAAATAAAGTGAAGATAATGAAAAAATGACAATGACTTATAATTTAGAGACTTTATATACACCTTAAAACACTGGGTCGGTGTATAGACTTTGAAAACTAAAATTATTGTAAATCCCATTTTAATCTACAAAAATATGAGTACTTCCAATCTAAATCGAATCTACAAGCCAATTCTTTTAAGGAAAATTTGTCAGAAAAAACCTTTTAAATGGCTCATTTGCAAGAAAAAACCTTTTAAAGCATTATTTGTTAAAAAAAACCACTATGATCACTTTTTTTGTTGAATGAAACCTGGGAGCTCTTTTCCGACATTGACCAAGAGTTTCAGGCGTTGACTCCCTTATTTTCCTACTTGTTGCCCTTTGTTTTGTTAGTTGCACTCCCCCTTTTATTTCTTCTCCTAATTTTCACTCCAAACTGTTTCCTTTGTATTCTCTCTCTCCTCTCCTCTTCTCCATGAATGCTCTGCAACAATATCACATCAAATTGGGTTTCTCTCTCTCTCTCTCAGCTCGCCATTAATACTTGATCAATAAATTGAGGTAAGTGTAAAGTAATCACTTTTAAACTCGAAAATCGCCCTAAAACATTGGGGTTTTACTGTGTTCAAGACAAGCAAACTTGCTCAATATTTTTACTGTTTTCAATGGGTAAAGGACAAACGAAGACGACGCTTGGACGCAAATCAACGTTGCCCAATTACAAACCCATGTATGTTCTTCATTTGCTCAATTTGCGTTTAAATTGTTAGGATTTATCGCCAAAAATTGACATAAATCAAACATAATTAACCTAATTGTTGTTGATTGTTTGATAATTTTGAATTGTGTTGGCTTAAATGATACATGCAAGCTTGTTTTGATTGCTCAAAATTTTTGATTGGAATTGTGAATTGTTGCCCTAGATTGTTGAATTTCTAGAATTTTGTTTTTGTTGGTGTGTTTGTCAGGTTTGGAGATTTGATGACTACAACTGTGAAACAAATTGATGATGAACCCTAATTTACCAATTAATTGATTTTGGGGAAAAGATGCTCTAATTTGGAATTCAGTGATTTGGAGAGGGTTTTCCTAGACTATATAGGTGGAAAATAAGGGAGCTAAAAAAATGAGGGATAATCAACCAACTGTAGGCTGCAAGTAGGAAAATAAGGGAGTCAACGCCTGAAAGTCTCGGTCAATGCCGAAAAAGAGGGCTCAGGTTTCATTCAACAAAAAAAGTGATCGTGGTGGTTTTTTTTAACAAAGAATGCTTTAAAAGGTTTTTTCTTGCAAAATGAGCCATTTAAAAGGTTTTTTCTGACAAATTTTCCTTCTTTTAATCTAAAATGTAGACATTTTCCCTAATAATCCATATATACCATATCGTCCATATGTATTCTTTCCCTTAAAAAATAATATTCATTGAAAATCAATTTTAGTTAGTTAACTAATATAACTTTATGGACTATTTAAAAGATTACAATTAATGTGATGATGTAGACCCATGTAGTAATTTATTTTATTTTGTAAAGATATCTACTTTGATAAGTTGGGAAGTTTGAACAAAAAAAAGCTTTAATATTAAAGTTTTTTTTTTCCGGGTAAAACAACTTTATTTAACTACTTTAAATGGAAGAAAAGTAATTAGAAGAGTGTACATTGAAAAAAAAGATTAAAAAGATTGAAGGAAAGAGAAATTGGAGAAGGCTTGTCATTTTTGTATTTGATGGAAAAGCAAAAATGAGGAACATAAAGGAACACGTGGCATCATAATATGCAACCATCCTTTAATAATCAGTAAAATCAATTAATAAATTTAAATTAAAAAAAAAATACATGAAATCAGGGAATTATAAAAATAAGTTTAAATCAGTAAATATTAATTTTATAAATCATTAATAGTTTTTAATGTAAAATAATTACTTAACAAATCATTGTATTTTAGTAATGTGCACATGCGAATGGGGTATGAAACTAAAATCGAATCTTTAAAAATGGATACGCATTTGTGTGTCGTTGTTACTTGTTAGGGCAGAAGAGGGCATGTCCCAACCTGACATTTGGACCAAAAATATAATTACATCGTACAATAAACCCTAGCTAGAAAGGGATAGATTGATGAAAGATGAAACTATACGAAAGTTATGAAGTTATGAAACCCAATTGACAATTATACTGTTACTCTCTTTCTTTAACTTTTTTTTTTTTTTTAATTTATGTCATGAAAAATCTTTGGCATTGACTCTAATAAGACATTTATTTATTACCCAATGGGATACAAGGTCCAACATTTTATTTATGGACGAGCCTACATTGCCTCACTTTTTGGGCCCGCCAACTGATGAAGATGAAAGCTTGACCAATAAAAAGGAACGGTTAAATTATACAAGTATAAACAAACATAAATAATACTCGTATGTGTAAAAACAGTATGTAATATTTTTAAGGAAATATTCATAGCTTTTTTTTTTTTTTTAAATTTTATTTTATTTTTATTGAGGACTCAAAATTCATAGCTTAGTTTAATATAAGCATTTGGTAGGAAATTCAGATTGGAAGAGCTCATAAAAGTAGGAAAAAAAAAAAAAAGGAAGAAGAAGAAAAAAAAACAATGCAAAATGCTAAAAAAGTGAAAGAGAAAAAGGCATTTAACAATTCAAAAGAACGGATTTAAAGTGAAATACTCGCTGAAAGTTTAATCATTCTCTTGAAAGTTGTTAAAGCCTCAAGTATTCCACAAGGTGATGGACTATTTACATTACTGAACTGAGCTGAACTGAATTGAAATCATTGGAGCTAAACTGAACTGAGCTGAAATGAATATTTTATGAGAGAAGGAAATTAGGAGCTGAACTGAACTAAACTAACTGAATATTGGAGTTGAACTGAGCTGAAGTGAAATTAAGTTGAAGTGATAGGCCTCTGTACTCACATCGGAGAAATTCAGATAAAGTCATGTTATAAGTTAGGGAATAGAGATGATGATAGAGATCATACTGAAAAACAGAAAAATTCCTAGCTTAGATGAGAGTAAACCCGGACAAGTTTTGTCCAGGATTATTTGTACAATAACTAATTGATTTTAGTATGCAACATTCTTTGATTGTATGTGGATCCATCAAATAATCATCATCTGTATTAGGTTGCTTAAACTCTTTTCTAGCTTCTCTAAACTCATGAAATAAATTTAAAGGAATTTTATCCTTAAATATTAGCCTTTATTTAGAATTTAGTTTATGTATTTATTTTCTCTAAAATTAAACTAAATTTAAGATTTCTTTTAGCATTGAATATTAGTCGTTATTTAGAACACAAATTCAAAATAAATTTATATTTTTACCAACGAGAAAGACAAAATCAAAATAAATTAGTTAAAGCAAACATCATTTGTCCAAATTAAAGAGGCTTAAATAAAAGTAACTTGGTTTAGTTAACAAGATATCAACAAAAGATGGAGTTGCATTGCTGCCTCGTATCAGAGTTTAGAGCCCGTGATAAGTTGATAGTGAAAATGATATATAATTTGTTTTTATTAGAGAAAACTCATGCTACCCAACTTATTTTGTTAGGAAACATTATTTTTGCGTTGTTGGAGCGATAGAAGCCCCCAAATTAATTGAACAAAAGATTTAGGGTTTTTTTTGAAAAAGTAATTAATTATTCAATAATTTGAAGTGAAATCTAATGAAAGTTAGGGTTAATCTGAAAAAAAAGTAATTAATTATACGTTCAATAGAAATTTATACAACATTTGCAGTACAATACAATTAAACTTAGGGTTTTGTTCTAGTATATATCCAAGAAAAAATTTGTTAGGGTTTTGAAAGACCTTTTCTTCTAAGACTATCACATAAAGGAAATTTACATGTTGTTTCGTCAATTAAAAACAAGATATTATTTAGTTAATTTATTTATTGCATATAGTAGGTAAAACAATGCATATAATCTTAGAGGTCATGGGTTAAAATACTGTTGTTTGAGAAGATTATTGCTTATTTAATTATTATGAGTAGTTACTAGTTAGTCAATAAATCTACACATATCACAAATTAACGAGTCTTAGGCCCTATTCACCTCACCTAAAAATATAACGGAGTATCTAGTAAATATATTTAGTAAAAATAAGTTCAGTTTAGTAAAACTCAATAATTTCAAATAATTAATATAATAGAGAATCAAGAAAAGTAATTATTGCAGTTCTGTAAAATAATTAATTTCAGTTCTGCAAAAATGATTTCAAGTTAAGTAAAAATAATTTAAGTCCAGCAAAAATAATACTATCAACTTAGTGAAAATAGGTTAAGTTTAGTAAAAAAGAAAAGTGAAGTGAACAACACTTATCATACTCGTATTGTTTACTTATTAATGTCGGAGTGCTTCCAATAGGTTCATAAATCAAACGAAGTATAAATATCTAGATATTCATTACTTCATTCCATGAATTTAATATCATGATATTTGAGAATCTTTAATAATTTGAAAACAGACAATTAACATATACTGGATGTAACAAGATCATATATACTTGATACAATATAAGTAATATGACTAATATCTTATACAAGTATGTAGTATTAGACATTTAGAAGACGACGATCAATTATGGTGTATTTCAACATAACAGTAATCGCTGGAGGGGGGGTACCCATGCAGCAAGTGAACTTCAGTTTGCCACGTTTTTTAATTAAAAAAAAAAATTGTTGCACTGTGAATTTTCCACCAACCATGTTAGACAATCACTTTAAAATGATTAATATTAATGACATGATTGACAAGTTTTGCTAAAATTAAACAAGATCAATATTACCAAAAGTAAAGACAAATACACAAGTTTACATCATCAAATCATCATCCAAGTTGTAACATAGAGACACGCATACTTTATAGCTATAGTGACTACATACACACCCTCTACTTCACACTTAACATGCCAATTTGACTCTTAACATGTTGCACATTCTCTTGCTCTTTACATGTCAATCAATAGTTCTTCTGTATAATTGGACCATAAGCAACTTGATACAATGGACCTAAACAATAAAGATTTACCGCCTTCGTTTCAAAATGAATAAATGACACGTTTGACTTTTTCACTATTCATGCATTAACTTTAACCATATCATCATTTTTTAGTAATGTATAAAAAATAAATTTTATCCTAAAATATATTATTAAATACTCCCTCCGTCCCCCATTGATAGTCACTTTTGGTAGAAAATCACAGGAATTAATAAACATAAATAAGAAGTAGCAAAAATATATTGAAAAAGTAAATTTACACTGGGCATGGACAAAAATAGAGAGGGAAAGTAATTAAAGTACATAGGAAAGCTAAATTTACATAGGAAAGTTAAATTTGCACAAATATTTTTGTAAATGGAGAGAGGATTTTTGATATATATATATATATATATTTGCACAAATATTGTAGCAAATTGATGGGTGTTTTAATGCAAACTAGGTTAGCACCCGTACGATGCACGGGTTTATCAGTAATTTATCTTTGGATTTTTGTAAAAAAAATTTTGAGTTTAAAATGTTGATAAGTTCAATTTAATTGACCTCAATTGTGCTAACAATTCCTATAACGACTCCAACAACCTAATATCAAATTACCAAAGTAATAGGTACTTATTTAAAATTAATTACCTAGATAATAGCTACCATCTGTTTAAAATTATTTATCATTTTGTTTCAAAATAAAAAATTAAAAAATTACTCGTAGCATTTAAGCGGGAAATCTTTTCATGAAATAGCGCCATGTGTACAATTTTGAAAAAAAATGACATTAGCGGTTGCTACTTTAGTATTTGTTATAGATGGGTCATTCTTTTTGGGACAAAGTTTTGGCCAAATGGGTCATTCTTGAGGGAAAATATATATATATATATATATATATATATATATATATATATATATATATATATATATAATCATGTACATTAAAAGTTAAAGTAGTGCATTGACATGTGTGTCCAATTTAAATGTGTCAATTAACTAGAACTAGAGGGAATACATATGAGATTTAAAGAAGTTGCTAGCTACTACATCGACACTAAAGGGCAGACAACTAGTAGAAGTAAACCATCTTTCACCTCTAACTAAAATATATGGTCCGAAATCGAACACAAAGAGGAAGGAGATAATGTAATACGATGAAAATAAATGGTAATGTTGTTTTTGTCTAAAAAAAGATTCCAAATGTCGATTTGGAATTAAAGAAGACAATAAATTGATGTGATTTAGTGTTTGCTAATCATTATGATGGTGAGAGCGAGAGTGATTTTTTTTGGGCAAAGTCTATTGGGAGACCTATCAATAATTAATTTTCCTTAAATGTGTATACGATATGATGAAGACCATATTATATCAATAATGGCTTTGGTTATTTTCAATACGCCGTTTAAACATTTGAATTGAATAACAATTGGTAAAATATTTAATAGGTGAAAATTTGTGATGATACGAAGTAAAAATTTCATCTCTTTTAAAGAGAGTTGAAAGTTACTGTGGAGTAATCTTATCCAATTCCACTAAAACCATTCAAAATAATATCTCGTGCATTTGTATAAGTACACTCTAGTTTCAACAGATATTAAGTACGTATGAAAGAAACCTTATCAAACCCAAATCAACAAAGACCACAATGTACAAGCTAAGGACCTTATTACATGAGTAGGTCACAGTACATATAGCCAGCAAATACTTCTTTCGTTAATGGTTATTTGCAACAAAGGGGTATTATTTGTGAGATATAAAATATTCCTTTGTTGTAAATAACCATTAACGGAGGAAGTATTAATTTTTACTTATATTGTGTACTTGAGAGCATCAAGCATGGTGCTCTAATTAAGCTAGCCGACGTGTGAATTAGCTAACATAGTCATGCTTGTCACTCTCTCACCCATGAATATCACACATCAACCTTGGGATTATACATGCATGTGTGGATCGTAGAAGGTTAAAACACGAAATCCTATGCCAGACACCAAGAATGCGATACATATGTTTGTCTTTTATAATTTTTCAACAACAGTATGAGTGTCCTAATTTTGCGTAAAATGTACATCCGTGGACTAGCTTATCATTTGCAGAAAGGGAAGAGCCCCACCAAACCTTGGACCCAAAAATTTATTACATTGTCAATATATCATTTGGAAAATATCTATGAAAAGGTTTTCAATGAACTTCCGATCGTCAATTATCCACGTCTTTTAATTTTAAACCATTGATAATTGGCATTAATCATGACATGACAACTATTAACGCTAATTGGATGTTGTGATTGCTTGAGACCTATAGTAGTTTCGAATGAAAAGTCTAATTGGATGGAGAGGATGAACCTACAAGAAATTTATGATTAAAGTTGACGAAAATTCATAATATACTGTTTGTGCCGTATTTCTCACAATGACTTTTGATTGTCGTTTCGATTTGGCCACGTTATTTTGTTCTTGAAAAATTAATTACATTACATAAATGAATTGACACAATTGATAGAATAGTAGCTCAGCTCTTAAGTTTAAAGAAAAATAACGTAGTACGTATACTGTATAAGATTAAGTTATTGACACGTAGTGTGGCTGCCTTATGTCTCAGACAAATTGTCGGTTTCACAGTCTAGCATGCTTATATCATAACGTTAGTTAAGATGAATTTAAGGTGTGAAAAGAATAACTTATATGTAATTAAGTTGGAGAAAAGGAGAGAAACTAAATAATTAATCTTACATTTGGTGAACAACTTCAATTCACTTATTAATCATCAATTGATTTTACTATGAAATTACTGTATAACTAGACATTCCACCAATATAAATATGTTTTTCGGATATACTTCTATCTTTTTTTGCTCTAATTTTGGGATAGTTTAGTTAGTTTATGTCAATTCAAGTCTTTACAAATACATTGCATAGCAAATATTTCCTCTTTATAGATTAGTAACTCCGATCCAAGCATATATTTTTAAACTATTAATTGTTTTTAATCAAAATGCTATCTTGAAGGATATGGAAAAATGAATAGGACAACAATATTGTTATTTTCTTAGATAGCGAACTAATAAAGTTGACATACTTTAATTTGTCAAAAAAAAAAAAAAGAAAAAAAAAAAGAAAAAAAAAGAAAAAAGTTGACATAAAAAATAGAGGTGGGCAAGTGGACCGTATCACATTTGTCGTGCTAGTTGTTAGGGGGAAAAAGTGAAGCACAGTCAAATTGGTTGAATAATCTTTAAGAAAAGGACGAATATTGGTGGATGCAACTCTTGCATGGAACCAAAATGATAAACTAACGATAATCCGTTAACCACGTTTTATTATGTTTGCATTCACCAACCTAATGTTCATCCGTTTACCACGTCCTAATATCTGAATTTTAGGATATATTTTTCAAAGCATCTAATTTTTACTATTCCGTTTAATATGCATGCATGTTAATTACGATGTTATAGTGTGATAATGAATAGAATTGTCATAGGCGTAGAATATTATTTTGTGTATTACTAACACGTAATTAAGGACTCTAATTGTCTTGTACATATATCACCTACGTTGAAATAGAATGATAGGAACTCATCGTTAGATTAAAGAGTTTTAAACAATTTAACATAATCTTTTTTATGAAAGAATTGAATTAATATAATACATGTGACTTGTCAATATTTGAGTATTATGTTCGGTAAGAAATTACGTAAAATTAATACTTTCAATAACAGACACATAAGTTACTTGACACAATATCTTTGGTGCTATTATTTATGCTACACAAAATACAGAAAATACTATTATTAATCAGAAAATACAAAAAATTAAAGTGTTGTTATTTGTATATAAAAAAATGGTTTGTGACTTTTTAATAACAACTCCAAATCCAAAGCTCATCATGGCTTAACAAGGGGGTTAAGCCGGTTAACCTATTATTAATTAAATTTATTTACGATTAGGTTACCTCAAGAGATGAGTGTCATGTTCATAATGACGTGCCATGTGATCTAGCTATATTGCCTATATCGGTGCACAACAACGGTTGTGGGTTCGAATCTTGCTACAGTATGCAACGAACTCAATGTACAAGTACTAGATTAAGGAATAAGGAGTGACCGATTCTAGCGTTTCCCAGCTAGTTAATCAGACTACTTAGAAGCATGCAGTAGCCTATAGGAGGTTATATTCTTAAGTCTGTCTTATTAGTGTTTTGATAGGTTGGTGTCTTAGTCTTAGAGTAGGTAAATAGAGTTTTAGTTTGATTAAATTTCTTAATTGTCTTGATCTGCTTGCATCTTCCAGCACTTTTCTTAACATACTGTTATTACGTTGTATGTCTAATGTCTTTGTCGCCTTGTTGAGCAATGTATACAGAACCTCGATCATTCTAGCTACTTGACTACATCTATAATATTTTATACTTATTTATTTAATTTTTTTGGTATTTAGAGAGTCACAAGGACGGCGATGAGAATCGATGTCAAGATCTCTTGGAATTGGGAGGGGAGCTCTAACCACCTAAGTTATAATATTTTATACTTATGGCAGGGCAAAGTACTTAAAAGTTGTAAGAATACTTTTGTCATGAGTCATGTAGCGCTTCTCTATTGTCACATACGGAGTACAAACGGTAATACAATTATTTTCTATTACATTAACTCTGAATATCTTATCTATGAGATTTAGAAATTAAACTTTATGGGACTCGTTAGAGGAATATTTACAAATATTAACCATTTATCATCTAAGCACATCTAAGCACAAGAACACTATTTTTTCCCCATAAATATACTTGTATAATTTATCTATTGATCATTGGATTTGTTTGGTTGGCCTCACTTAATTATGCTACATACTTAAAATCTTGCACTAGATTTTGTGTGTTTGATATTATACATTAAAACTGTTGGCATTTAGCCAAAATGGTACCAACCAACGTAGTTCAGAAAATGACCACAATATTTATTACCTCTCTTCATCTATGTTCAAATAAATATATAAGAAGTTAGTAATTAGTCAGTAATTTCAAACATAAACTGTATATGTGGACGAAATTCAACCCTAGATTGATCCAGAGTTTCACCCTTAGTACTTTAACCGATATGATGAACAATTGAACATAGCTTATATGACATATATATTTTATTTATATGTATGCCGACTAGTTTCGTATATACTACAAATTAATTAAGTCTAAATATGAATACGTGGTATTGTGGTAATAGTATACTATACGTAAGTAGTAAATTTACACTGGGCATGGACAAAAATAGAGAGGGAAAGTAATTAAAGTACATAGGAAAGCTAAATTTACATAGGAAAGTTAAATTTGCACAAATATTTTTGTAAATGGAGAGAGGATTTTTGATATATATATATATATATATTTGCACAAATATTGTAGCAAATTGATGGGTGTTTTAATGCAAACTAGGTTAGCACCCGTACGATGCACGGGTTTATCAGTAATTTATCTTTGGATTTTTGTAAAAAAAATTTTGAGTTTAAAATGTTGATAAGTTCAATTTAATTGACCTCAATTGTGCTAACAATTCCTATAACGACTCCAACAACCTAATATCAAATTACCAAAGTAATAGGTACTTATTTAAAATTAATTACCTAGATAATAGCTACCATCTGTTTAAAATTATTTATCATTTTGTTTCAAAATAAAAAATTAAAAAATTACTCGTAGCATTTAAGCGGGAAATCTTTTCATGAAATAGCGCCATGTGTACAATTTTGAAAAAAAATGACATTAGCGGTTGCTACTTTAGTATTTGTTATAGATGGGTCATTCTTTTTGGGACAAAGTTTTGGCCAAATGGGTCATTCTTGAGGGAAAATATATATATATATATATATATATATATATATATATATATATATATATATATATATATATATATATATATATATAATCATGTACATTAAAAGTTAAAGTAGTGCATTGACATGTGTGTCCAATTTAAATGTGTCAATTAACTAGAACTAGAGGGAATACATATGAGATTTAAAGAAGTTGCTAGCTACTACATCGACACTAAAGGGCAGACAACTAGTAGAAGTAAACCATCTTTCACCTCTAACTAAAATATATGGTCCGAAATCGAACACAAAGAGGAAGGAGATAATGTAATACGATGAAAATAAATGGTAATGTTGTTTTTGTCTAAAAAAAGATTCCAAATGTCGATTTGGAATTAAAGAAGACAATAAATTGATGTGATTTAGTGTTTGCTAATCATTATGATGGTGAGAGCGAGAGTGATTTTTTTTGGGCAAAGTCTATTGGGAGACCTATCAATAATTAATTTTCCTTAAATGTGTATACGATATGATGAAGACCATATTATATCAATAATGGCTTTGGTTATTTTCAATACGCCGTTTAAACATTTGAATTGAATAACAATTGGTAAAATATTTAATAGGTGAAAATTTGTGATGATACGAAGTAAAAATTTCATCTCTTTTAAAGAGAGTTGAAAGTTACTGTGGAGTAATCTTATCCAATTCCACTAAAACCATTCAAAATAATATCTCGTGCATTTGTATAAGTACACTCTAGTTTCAACAGATATTAAGTACGTATGAAAGAAACCTTATCAAACCCAAATCAACAAAGACCACAATGTACAAGCTAAGGACCTTATTACATGAGTAGGTCACAGTACATATAGCCAGCAAATACTTCTTTCGTTAATGGTTATTTGCAACAAAGGGGTATTATTTGTGAGATATAAAATATTCCTTTGTTGTAAATAACCATTAACGGAGGAAGTATTAATTTTTACTTATATTGTGTACTTGAGAGCATCAAGCATGGTGCTCTAATTAAGCTAGCCGACGTGTGAATTAGCTAACATAGTCATGCTTGTCACTCTCTCACCCATGAATATCACACATCAACCTTGGGATTATACATGCATGTGTGGATCGTAGAAGGTTAAAACACGAAATCCTATGCCAGACACCAAGAATGCGATACATATGTTTGTCTTTTATAATTTTTCAACAACAGTATGAGTGTCCTAATTTTGCGTAAAATGTACATCCGTGGACTAGCTTATCATTTGCAGAAAGGGAAGAGCCCCACCAAACCTTGGACCCAAAAATTTATTACATTGTCAATATATCATTTGGAAAATATCTATGAAAAGGTTTTCAATGAACTTCCGATCGTCAATTATCCACGTCTTTTAATTTTAAACCATTGATAATTGGCATTAATCATGACATGACAACTATTAACGCTAATTGGATGTTGTGATTGCTTGAGACCTATAGTAGTTTCGAATGAAAAGTCTAATTGGATGGAGAGGATGAACCTACAAGAAATTTATGATTAAAGTTGACGAAAATTCATAATATACTGTTTGTGCCGTATTTCTCACAATGACTTTTGATTGTCGTTTCGATTTGGCCACGTTATTTTGTTCTTGAAAAATTAATTACATTACATAAATGAATTGACACAATTGATAGAATAGTAGCTCAGCTCTTAAGTTTAAAGAAAAATAACGTAGTACGTATACTGTATAAGATTAAGTTATTGACACGTAGTGTGGCTGCCTTATGTCTCAGACAAATTGTCGGTTTCACAGTCTAGCATGCTTATATCATAACGTTAGTTAAGATGAATTTAAGGTGTGAAAAGAATAACTTATATGTAATTAAGTTGGAGAAAAGGAGAGAAACTAAATAATTAATCTTACATTTGGTGAACAACTTCAATTCACTTATTAATCATCAATTGATTTTACTATGAAATTACTGTATAACTAGACATTCCACCAATATAAATATGTTTTTCGGATATACTTCTATCTTTTTTTGCTCTAATTTTGGGATAGTTTAGTTAGTTTATGTCAATTCAAGTCTTTACAAATACATTGCATAGCAAATATTTCCTCTTTATAGATTAGTAACTCCGATCCAAGCATATATTTTTAAACTATTAATTGTTTTTAATCAAAATGCTATCTTGAAGGATATGGAAAAATGAATAGGACAACAATATTGTTATTTTCTTAGATAGCGAACTAATAAAGTTGACATACTTTAATTTGTCAAAAAAAAAAAAAAGAAAAAAAAAAAGAAAAAAAAAGAAAAAAGTTGACATAAAAAATAGAGGTGGGCAAGTGGACCGTATCACATTTGTCGTGCTAGTTGTTAGGGGGAAAAAGTGAAGCACAGTCAAATTGGTTGAATAATCTTTAAGAAAAGGACGAATATTGGTGGATGCAACTCTTGCATGGAACCAAAATGATAAACTAACGATAATCCGTTAACCACGTTTTATTATGTTTGCATTCACCAACCTAATGTTCATCCGTTTACCACGTCCTAATATCTGAATTTTAGGATATATTTTTCAAAGCATCTAATTTTTACTATTCCGTTTAATATGCATGCATGTTAATTACGATGTTATAGTGTGATAATGAATAGAATTGTCATAGGCGTAGAATATTATTTTGTGTATTACTAACACGTAATTAAGGACTCTAATTGTCTTGTACATATATCACCTACGTTGAAATAGAATGATAGGAACTCATCGTTAGATTAAAGAGTTTTAAACAATTTAACATAATCTTTTTTATGAAAGAATTGAATTAATATAATACATGTGACTTGTCAATATTTGAGTATTATGTTCGGTAAGAAATTACGTAAAATTAATACTTTCAATAACAGACACATAAGTTACTTGACACAATATCTTTGGTGCTATTATTTATGCTACACAAAATACAGAAAATACTATTATTAATACTATTATTAATCAGAAAATACAAAAAATTAAAGTGTTGTTATTTGTATATAAAAAAATGGTTTGTGACTTTTTAATAACAACTCCAAATCCAAAGCTCATCATGGCTTAACAAGGGGGTTAAGCCGGTTAACCTATTATTAATTAAATTTATTTACGATTAGGTTACCTCAAGAGATGAGTGTCATGTTCATAATGACGTGCCATGTGATCTAGCTATATTGCCTATATCGGTGCACAACAACGGTTGTGGGTTCGAATCTTGCTACAGTATGCAACGAACTCAATGTACAAGTACTAGATTAAGGAATAAGGAGTGACCGATTCTAGCGTTTCCCAGCTAGTTAATCAGACTACTTAGAAGCATGCAGTAGCCTATAGGAGGTTATATTCTTAAGTCTGTCTTATTAGTGTTTTGATAGGTTGGTGTCTTAGTCTTAGAGTAGGTAAATAGAGTTTTAGTTTGATTAAATTTCTTAATTGTCTTGATCTGCTTGCATCTTCCAGCACTTTTCTTAACATACTGTTATTACGTTGTATGTCTAATGTCTTTGTCGCCTTGTTGAGCAATGTATACAGAACCTCGATCATTCTAGCTACTTGACTACATCTATAATATTTTATACTTATTTATTTAATTTTTTTGGTATTTAGAGAGTCACAAGGACGGCGATGAGAATCGATGTCAAGATCTCTTGGAATTGGGAGGGGAGCTCTAACCACCTAAGTTATGATATTTTATACTTATGGCAGGGCAAAGTACTTAAAAGTTGTAAGAATACTTTTGTCATGAGTCATGTAGCGCTTCTCTATTGTCACATACGGAGTACAAACGGTAATACAATTATTTTCTATTACATTAACTCTGAATATCTTATCTATGAGATTTAGAAATTAAACTTTATGGGACTCGTTAGAGGAATATTTACAAATATTAACCATTTATCATCTAAGCACATCTAAGCACAAGAACACTATTTTTTCCCCATAAATATACTTGTATAATTTATCTATTGATCATTGGATTTGTTTGGTTGGCCTCACTTAATTATGCTACATACTTAAAATCTTGCACTAGATTTTGTGTGTTTGATATTATACATTAAAACTGTTGGCATTTAGCCAAAATGGTACCAACCAACGTAGTTCAGAAAATGACCACAATATTTATTACCTCTCTTCATCTATGTTCAAATAAATATATAAGAAGTTAGTAATTAGTCAGTAATTTCAAACATAAACTGTATATGTGGACGAAATTCAACCCTAGATTGATCCAGAGTTTCACCCTTAGTACTTTAACCGATATGATGAACAATTGAACATAGCTTATATGACATATATATTTTATTTATATGTATGCCGACTAGTTTCGTATATACTACAAATTAATTAAGTCTAAATATGAATACGTGGTATTGTGGTAATAGTATACTATACGTAAGTAGTAAATTTACACTGGGCATGGACAAAAATAGAGAGGGAAAGTAATTAAAGTACATAGGAAAGCTAAATTTACATAGGAAAGTTAAATTTGCACAAATATTTTTGTAAATGGAGAGAGGATTTTTGATATATATATATATATATTTGCACAAATATTGTAGCAAATTGATGGGTGTTTTAATGCAAACTAGGTTAGCACCCGTACGATGCACGGGTTTATCAGTAATTTATCTTTGGATTTTTGTAAAAAAAATTTTGAGTTTAAAATGTTGATAAGTTCAATTTAATTGACCTCAATTGTGCTAACAATTCCTATAACGACTCCAACAACCTAATATCAAATTACCAAAGTAATAGGTACTTATTTAAAATTAATTACCTAGATAATAGCTACCATCTGTTTAAAATTATTTATCATTTTGTTTCAAAATAAAAAATTAAAAAATTACTCGTAGCATTTAAGCGGGAAATCTTTTCATGAAATAGCGCCATGTGTACAATTTTGAAAAAAAATGACATTAGCGGTTGCTACTTTAGTATTTGTTATAGATGGGTCATTCTTTTTGGGACAAAGTTTTGGCCAAATGGGTCATTCTTGAGGGAAAATATATATATATATATATATATATATATATATATATATATATATATATATATATTATATATATATATATATATATATATATATATATATAATCATGTACATTAAAAGTTAAAGTAGTGCATTGACATGTGTGTCCAATTTAAATGTGTCAATTAACTAGAACTAGAGGGAATTACATATGAGATTTAAAGAAGTTGCTAGCTACTACATCGACACTAAAGGGCAGACAACTAGTAGAAGTAAACCATCTTTCACCTCTAACTAAAATATATGGTCCGAAATCGAACACAAAGAGGAAGGAGATAATGTAATACGATGAAAATAAATGGTAATGTTGTTTTTGTCTAAAAAAAGATTCCAAATGTCGATTTGGAATTAAAGAAGACAATAAATTGATGTGATTTAGTGTTTGCTAATCATTATGATGGTGAGAGCGAGAGTGATTTTTTTTGGGCAAAGTCTATTGGGAGACCTATCAATAATTAATTTTCCTTAAATGTGTATACGATATGATGAAGACCATATTATATCAATAATGGCTTTGGTTATTTTCAATACGCCGTTTAAACATTTGAATTGAATAACAATTGGTAAAATATTTAATAGGTGAAAATTTGTGATGATACGAAGTAAAAATTTCATCTCTTTTAAAGAGAGTTGAAAGTTACTGTGGAGTAATCTTATCCAATTCCACTAAAACCATTCAAAATAATATCTCGTGCATTTGTATAAGTACACTCTAGTTTCAACAGATATTAAGTACGTATGAAAGAAACCTTATCAAACCCAAATCAACAAAGACCACAATGTACAAGCTAAGGACCTTATTACATGAGTAGGTCACAGTACATATAGCCAGCAAATACTTCTTTCGTTAATGGTTATTTGCAACAAAGGGGTATTATTTGTGAGATATAAAATATTCCTTTGTTGTAAATAACCATTAACGGAGGAAGTATTAATTTTTACTTATATTGTGTACTTGAGAGCATCAAGCATGGTGCTCTAATTAAGCTAGCCGACGTGTGAATTAGCTAACATAGTCATGCTTGTCACTCTCTCACCCATGAATATCACACATCAACCTTGGGATTATACATGCATGTGTGGATCGTAGAAGGTTAAAACACGAAATCCTATGCCAGACACCAAGAATGCGATACATATGTTTGTCTTTTATAATTTTTCAACAACAGTATGAGTGTCCTAATTTTGCGTAAAATGTACATCCGTGGACTAGCTTATCATTTGCAGAAAGGGAAGAGCCCCACCAAACCTTGGACCCAAAAATTTATTACATTGTCAATATATCATTTGGAAAATATCTATGAAAAGGTTTTCAATGAACTTCCGATCGTCAATTATCCACGTCTTTTAATTTTAAACCATTGATAATTGGCATTAATCATGACATGACAACTATTAACGCTAATTGGATGTTGTGATTGCTTGAGACCTATAGTAGTTTCGAATGAAAAGTCTAATTGGATGGAGAGGATGAACCTACAAGAAATTTATGATTAAAGTTGACGAAAATTCATAATATACTGTTTGTGCCGTATTTCTCACAATGACTTTTGATTGTCGTTTCGATTTGGCCACGTTATTTTGTTCTTGAAAAATTAATTACATTACATAAATGAATTGACACAATTGATAGAATAGTAGCTCAGCTCTTAAGTTTAAAGAAAAATAACGTAGTACGTATACTGTATAAGATTAAGTTATTGACACGTAGTGTGGCTGCCTTATGTCTCAGACAAATTGTCGGTTTCACAGTCTAGCATGCTTATATCATAACGTTAGTTAAGATGAATTTAAGGTGTGAAAAGAATAACTTATATGTAATTAAGTTGGAGAAAAGGAGAGAAACTAAATAATTAATCTTACATTTGGTGAACAACTTCAATTCACTTATTAATCATCAATTGATTTTACTATGAAATTACTGTATAACTAGACATTCCACCAATATAAATATGTTTTTCGGATATACTTCTATCTTTTTTTGCTCTAATTTTGGGATAGTTTAGTTAGTTTATGTCAATTCAAGTCTTTACAAATACATTGCATAGCAAATATTTCCTCTTTATAGATTAGTAACTCCGATCCAAGCATATATTTTTAAACTATTAATTGTTTTTAATCAAAATGCTATCTTGAAGGATATGGAAAAATGAATAGGACAACAATATTGTTATTTTCTTAGATAGCGAACTAATAAAGTTGACATACTTTAATTTGTCAAAAAAAAAAAAAAGAAAAAAAAAAAGAAAAAAAAAGAAAAAAGTTGACATAAAAAATAGAGGTGGGCAAGTGGACCGTATCACATTTGTCGTGCTAGTTGTTAGGGGGAAAAAGTGAAGCACAGTCAAATTGGTTGAATAATCTTTAAGAAAAGGACGAATATTGGTGGATGCAACTCTTGCATGGAACCAAAATGATAAACTAACGATAATCCGTTAACCACGTTTTATTATGTTTGCATTCACCAACCTAATGTTCATCCGTTTACCACGTCCTAATATCTGAATTTTAGGATATATTTTTCAAAGCATCTAATTTTTACTATTCCGTTTAATATGCATGCATGTTAATTACGATGTTATAGTGTGATAATGAATAGAATTGTCATAGGCGTAGAATATTATTTTGTGTATTACTAACACGTAATTAAGGACTCTAATTGTCTTGTACATATATCACCTACGTTGAAATAGAATGATAGGAACTCATCGTTAGATTAAAGAGTTTTAAACAATTTAACATAATCTTTTTTATGAAAGAATTGAATTAATATAATACATGTGACTTGTCAATATTTGAGTATTATGTTCGGTAAGAAATTACGTAAAATTAATACTTTCAATAACAGACACATAAGTTACTTGACACAATATCTTTGGTGCTATTATTTATGCTACACAAAATACAGAAAATACTATTATTAATCAGAAAATACAAAAAATTAAAGTGTTGTTATTTGTATATAAAAAAATGGTTTGTGACTTTTTAATAACAACTCCAAATCCAAAGCTCATCATGGCTTAACAAGGGGGTTAAGCCGGTTAACCTATTATTAATTAAATTTATTTACGATTAGGTTACCTCAAGAGATGAGTGTCATGTTCATAATGACGTGCCATGTGATCTAGCTATATTGCCTATATCGGTGCACAACAACGGTTGTGGGTTCGAATCTTGCTACAGTATGCAACGAACTCAATGTACAAGTACTAGATTAAGGAATAAGGAGTGACCGATTCTAGCGTTTCCCAGCTAGTTAATCAGACTACTTAGAAGCATGCAGTAGCCTATAGGAGGTTATATTCTTAAGTCTGTCTTATTAGTGTTTTGATAGGTTGGTGTCTTAGTCTTAGAGTAGGTAAATAGAGTTTTAGTTTGATTAAATTTCTTAATTGTCTTGATCTGCTTGCATCTTCCAGCACTTTTCTTAACATACTGTTATTACGTTGTATGTCTAATGTCTTTGTCGCCTTGTTGAGCAATGTATACAGAACCTCGATCATTCTAGCTACTTGACTACATCTATAATATTTTATACTTATTTATTTAATTTTTTTGGTATTTAGAGAGTCACAAGGACGGCGATGAGAATCGATGTCAAGATCTCTTGGAATTGGGAGGGGAGCTCTAACCACCTAAGTTATAATATTTTATACTTATGGCAGGGCAAAGTACTTAAAAGTTGTAAGAATACTTTTGTCATGAGTCATGTAGCGCTTCTCTATTGTCACATACGGAGTACAAACGGTAATACAATTATTTTCTATTACATTAACTCTGAATATCTTATCTATGAGATTTAGAAATTAAACTTTATGGGACTCGTTAGAGGAATATTTACAAATATTAACCATTTATCATCTAAGCACATCTAAGCACAAGAACACTATTTTTTCCCCATAAATATACTTGTATAATTTATCTATTGATCATTGGATTTGTTTGGTTGGCCTCACTTAATTATGCTACATACTTAAAATCTTGCACTAGATTTTGTGTGTTTGATATTATACATTAAAACTGTTGGCATTTAGCCAAAATGGTACCAACCAACGTAGTTCAGAAAATGACCACAATATTTATTACCTCTCTTCATCTATGTTCAAATAAATATATAAGAAGTTAGTAATTAGTCAGTAATTTCAAACATAAACTGTATATGTGGACGAAATTCAACCCTAGATTGATCCAGAGTTTCACCCTTAGTACTTTAACCGATATGATGAACAATTGAACATAGCTTATATGACATATATATTTTATTTATATGTATGCCGACTAGTTTCGTATATACTACAAATTAATTAAGTCTAAATATGAATACGTGGTATTGTGGTAATAGTATACTATACGTAAGTAGTAAATTTACACTGGGCATGGACAAAAATAGAGAGGGAAAGTAATTAAAGTACATAGGAAAGCTAAATTTACATAGGAAAGTTAAATTTGCACAAATATTTTTGTAAATGGAGAGAGGATTTTTGATATATATATATATATATATTTGCACAAATATTGTAGCAAATTGATGGGTGTTTTAATGCAAACTAGGTTAGCACCCGTACGATGCACGGGTTTATCAGTAATTTATCTTTGGATTTTTGTAAAAAAAATTTTGAGTTTAAAATGTTGATAAGTTCAATTTAATTGACCTCAATTGTGCTAACAATTCCTATAACGACTCCAACAACCTAATATCAAATTACCAAAGTAATAGGTACTTATTTAAAATTAATTACCTAGATAATAGCTACCATCTGTTTAAAATTATTTATCATTTTGTTTCAAAATAAAAAATTAAAAAATTACTCGTAGCATTTAAGCGGGAAATCTTTTCATGAAATAGCGCCATGTGTACAATTTTGAAAAAAAATGACATTAGCGGTTGCTACTTTAGTATTTGTTATAGATGGGTCATTCTTTTTGGGACAAAGTTTTGGCCAAATGGGTCATTCTTGAGGGAAAATATATATATATATATATATATATATATATATATATATATATATATATATATATATATATATATATATATATATAATCATGTACATTAAAAGTTAAAGTAGTGCATTGACATGTGTGTCCAATTTAAATGTGTCAATTAACTAGAACTAGAGGGAATACATATGAGATTTAAAGAAGTTGCTAGCTACTACATCGACACTAAAGGGCAGACAACTAGTAGAAGTAAACCATCTTTCACCTCTAACTAAAATATATGGTCCGAAATCGAACACAAAGAGGAAGGAGATAATGTAATACGATGAAAATAAATGGTAATGTTGTTTTTGTCTAAAAAAAGATTCCAAATGTCGATTTGGAATTAAAGAAGACAATAAATTGATGTGATTTAGTGTTTGCTAATCATTATGATGGTGAGAGCGAGAGTGATTTTTTTTGGGCAAAGTCTATTGGGAGACCTATCAATAATTAATTTTCCTTAAATGTGTATACGATATGATGAAGACCATATTATATCAATAATGGCTTTGGTTATTTTCAATACGCCGTTTAAACATTTGAATTGAATAACAATTGGTAAAATATTTAATAGGTGAAAATTTGTGATGATACGAAGTAAAAATTTCATCTCTTTTAAAGAGAGTTGAAAGTTACTGTGGAGTAATCTTATCCAATTCCACTAAAACCATTCAAAATAATATCTCGTGCATTTGTATAAGTACACTCTAGTTTCAACAGATATTAAGTACGTATGAAAGAAACCTTATCAAACCCAAATCAACAAAGACCACAATGTACAAGCTAAGGACCTTATTACATGAGTAGGTCACAGTACATATAGCCAGCAAATACTTCTTTCGTTAATGGTTATTTGCAACAAAGGGGTATTATTTGTGAGATATAAAATATTCCTTTGTTGTAAATAACCATTAACGGAGGAAGTATTAATTTTTACTTATATTGTGTACTTGAGAGCATCAAGCATGGTGCTCTAATTAAGCTAGCCGACGTGTGAATTAGCTAACATAGTCATGCTTGTCACTCTCTCACCCATGAATATCACACATCAACCTTGGGATTATACATGCATGTGTGGATCGTAGAAGGTTAAAACACGAAATCCTATGCCAGACACCAAGAATGCGATACATATGTTTGTCTTTTATAATTTTTCAACAACAGTATGAGTGTCCTAATTTTGCGTAAAATGTACATCCGTGGACTAGCTTATCATTTGCAGAAAGGGAAGAGCCCCACCAAACCTTGGACCCAAAAATTTATTACATTGTCAATATATCATTTGGAAAATATCTATGAAAAGGTTTTCAATGAACTTCCGATCGTCAATTATCCACGTCTTTTAATTTTAAACCATTGATAATTGGCATTAATCATGACATGACAACTATTAACGCTAATTGGATGTTGTGATTGCTTGAGACCTATAGTAGTTTCGAATGAAAAGTCTAATTGGATGGAGAGGATGAACCTACAAGAAATTTATGATTAAAGTTGACGAAAATTCATAATATACTGTTTGTGCCGTATTTCTCACAATGACTTTTGATTGTCGTTTCGATTTGGCCACGTTATTTTGTTCTTGAAAAATTAATTACATTACATAAATGAATTGACACAATTGATAGAATAGTAGCTCAGCTCTTAAGTTTAAAGAAAAATAACGTAGTACGTATACTGTATAAGATTAAGTTATTGACACGTAGTGTGGCTGCCTTATGTCTCAGACAAATTGTCGGTTTCACAGTCTAGCATGCTTATATCATAACGTTAGTTAAGATGAATTTAAGGTGTGAAAAGAATAACTTATATGTAATTAAGTTGGAGAAAAGGAGAGAAACTAAATAATTAATCTTACATTTGGTGAACAACTTCAATTCACTTATTAATCATCAATTGATTTTACTATGAAATTACTGTATAACTAGACATTCCACCAATATAAATATGTTTTTCGGATATACTTCTATCTTTTTTTGCTCTAATTTTGGGATAGTTTAGTTAGTTTATGTCAATTCAAGTCTTTACAAATACATTGCATAGCAAATATTTCCTCTTTATAGATTAGTAACTCCGATCCAAGCATATATTTTTAAACTATTAATTGTTTTTAATCAAAATGCTATCTTGAAGGATATGGAAAAATGAATAGGACAACAATATTGTTATTTTCTTAGATAGCGAACTAATAAAGTTGACATACTTTAATTTGTCAAAAAAAAAAAAAAGAAAAAAAAAAAGAAAAAAAAAGAAAAAAGTTGACATAAAAAATAGAGGTGGGCAAGTGGACCGTATCACATTTGTCGTGCTAGTTGTTAGGGGGAAAAAGTGAAGCACAGTCAAATTGGTTGAATAATCTTTAAGAAAAGGACGAATATTGGTGGATGCAACTCTTGCATGGAACCAAAATGATAAACTAACGATAATCCGTTAACCACGTTTTATTATGTTTGCATTCACCAACCTAATGTTCATCCGTTTACCACGTCCTAATATCTGAATTTTAGGATATATTTTTCAAAGCATCTAATTTTTACTATTCCGTTTAATATGCATGCATGTTAATTACGATGTTATAGTGTGATAATGAATAGAATTGTCATAGGCGTAGAATATTATTTTGTGTATTACTAACACGTAATTAAGGACTCTAATTGTCTTGTACATATATCACCTACGTTGAAATAGAATGATAGGAACTCATCGTTAGATTAAAGAGTTTTAAACAATTTAACATAATCTTTTTTATGAAAGAATTGAATTAATATAATACATGTGACTTGTCAATATTTGAGTATTATGTTCGGTAAGAAATTACGTAAAATTAATACTTTCAATAACAGACACATAAGTTACTTGACACAATATCTTTGGTGCTATTATTTATGCTACACAAAATACAGAAAATACTATTATTAATACTATTATTAATCAGAAAATACAAAAAATTAAAGTGTTGTTATTTGTATATAAAAAAATGGTTTGTGACTTTTTAATAACAACTCCAAATCCAAAGCTCATCATGGCTTAACAAGGGGGTTAAGCCGGTTAACCTATTATTAATTAAATTTATTTACGATTAGGTTACCTCAAGAGATGAGTGTCATGTTCATAATGACGTGCCATGTGATCTAGCTATATTGCCTATATCGGTGCACAACAACGGTTGTGGGTTCGAATCTTGCTACAGTATGCAACGAACTCAATGTACAAGTACTAGATTAAGGAATAAGGAGTGACCGATTCTAGCGTTTCCCAGCTAGTTAATCAGACTACTTAGAAGCATGCAGTAGCCTATAGGAGGTTATATTCTTAAGTCTGTCTTATTAGTGTTTTGATAGGTTGGTGTCTTAGTCTTAGAGTAGGTAAATAGAGTTTTAGTTTGATTAAATTTCTTAATTGTCTTGATCTGCTTGCATCTTCCAGCACTTTTCTTAACATACTGTTATTACGTTGTATGTCTAATGTCTTTGTCGCCTTGTTGAGCAATGTATACAGAACCTCGATCATTCTAGCTACTTGACTACATCTATAATATTTTATACTTATTTATTTAATTTTTTTGGTATTTAGAGAGTCACAAGGACGGCGATGAGAATCGATGTCAAGATCTCTTGGAATTGGGAGGGGAGCTCTAACCACCTAAGTTATGATATTTTATACTTATGGCAGGGCAAAGTACTTAAAAGTTGTAAGAATACTTTTGTCATGAGTCATGTAGCGCTTCTCTATTGTCACATACGGAGTACAAACGGTAATACAATTATTTTCTATTACATTAACTCTGAATATCTTATCTATGAGATTTAGAAATTAAACTTTATGGGACTCGTTAGAGGAATATTTACAAATATTAACCATTTATCATCTAAGCACATCTAAGCACAAGAACACTATTTTTTCCCCATAAATATACTTGTATAATTTATCTATTGATCATTGGATTTGTTTGGTTGGCCTCACTTAATTATGCTACATACTTAAAATCTTGCACTAGATTTTGTGTGTTTGATATTATACATTAAAACTGTTGGCATTTAGCCAAAATGGTACCAACCAACGTAGTTCAGAAAATGACCACAATATTTATTACCTCTCTTCATCTATGTTCAAATAAATATATAAGAAGTTAGTAATTAGTCAGTAATTTCAAACATAAACTGTATATGTGGACGAAATTCAACCCTAGATTGATCCAGAGTTTCACCCTTAGTACTTTAACCGATATGATGAACAATTGAACATAGCTTATATGACATATATATTTTATTTATATGTATGCCGACTAGTTTCGTATATACTACAAATTAATTAAGTCTAAATATGAATACGTGGTATTGTGGTAATAGTATACTATACGTAAGTAGTAAATTTACACTGGGCATGGACAAAAATAGAGAGGGAAAGTAATTAAAGTACATAGGAAAGCTAAATTTACATAGGAAAGTTAAATTTGCACAAATATTTTTGTAAATGGAGAGAGGATTTTTGATATATATATATATATATTTGCACAAATATTGTAGCAAATTGATGGGTGTTTTAATGCAAACTAGGTTAGCACCCGTACGATGCACGGGTTTATCAGTAATTTATCTTTGGATTTTTGTAAAAAAAATTTTGAGTTTAAAATGTTGATAAGTTCAATTTAATTGACCTCAATTGTGCTAACAATTCCTATAACGACTCCAACAACCTAATATCAAATTACCAAAGTAATAGGTACTTATTTAAAATTAATTACCTAGATAATAGCTACCATCTGTTTAAAATTATTTATCATTTTGTTTCAAAATAAAAAATTAAAAAATTACTCGTAGCATTTAAGCGGGAAATCTTTTCATGAAATAGCGCCATGTGTACAATTTTGAAAAAAAATGACATTAGCGGTTGCTACTTTAGTATTTGTTATAGATGGGTCATTCTTTTTGGGACAAAGTTTTGGCCAAATGGGTCATTCTTGAGGGAAAATATATATATATATATATATATATATATATATATATATATATATATATATATATATATATATATATATATATATATATATATATATATATAATCATGTACATTAAAAGTTAAAGTAGTGCATTGACATGTGTGTCCAATTTAAATGTGTCAATTAACTAGAACTAGAGGGAATACATATGAGATTTAAAGAAGTTGCTAGCTACTACATCGACACTAAAGGGCAGACAACTAGTAGAAGTAAACCATCTTTCACCTCTAACTAAAATATATGGTCCGAAATCGAACACAAAGAGGAAGGAGATAATGTAATACGATGAAAATAAATGGTAATGTTGTTTTTGTCTAAAAAAAGATTCCAAATGTCGATTTGGAATTAAAGAAGACAATAAATTGATGTGATTTAGTGTTTGCTAATCATTATGATGGTGAGAGCGAGAGTGATTTTTTTTGGGCAAAGTCTATTGGGAGACCTATCAATAATTAATTTTCCTTAAATGGTATACGATATGATGAAGACCATATTATATCAATAATGGCTTTGGTTATTTTCAATACGCCGTTTAAACATTTGAATTGAATAACAATTGGTAAAATATTTAATAGGTGAAAATTTGTGATGATACGAAGTAAAAATTTCATCTCTTTTAAAGAGAGTTGAAAGTTACTGTGGAGTAATCTTATCCAATTCCACTAAAACCATTCAAAATAATATCTCGTGCATTTGTATAAGTACACTCTAGTTTCAACAGATATTAAGTACGTATGAAAGAAACCTTATCAAACCCAAATCAACAAAGACCACAATGTACAAGCTAAGGACCTTATTACATGAGTAGGTCACAGTACATATAGCCAGCAAATACTTCTTTCGTTAATGGTTATTTGCAACAAAGGGGTATTATTTGTGAGATATAAAATATTCCTTTGTTGTAAATAACCATTAACGGAGGAAGTATTAATTTTTACTTATATTGTGTACTTGAGAGCATCAAGCATGGTGCTCTAATTAAGCTAGCCGACGTGTGAATTAGCTAACATAGTCATGCTTGTCACTCTCTCACCCATGAATATCACACATCAACCTTGGGATTATACATGCATGTGTGGATCGTAGAAGGTTAAAACACGAAATCCTATGCCAGACACCAAGAATGCGATACATATGTTTGTCTTTTATAATTTTTCAACAACAGTATGAGTGTCCTAATTTTGCGTAAAATGTACATCCGTGGACTAGCTTATCATTTGCAGAAAGGGAAGAGCCCCACCAAACCTTGGACCCAAAAATTTATTACATTGTCAATATATCATTTGGAAAATATCTATGAAAAGGTTTTCAATGAACTTCCGATCGTCAATTATCCACGTCTTTTAATTTTAAACCATTGATAATTGGCATTAATCATGACATGACAACTATTAACGCTAATTGGATGTTGTGATTGCTTGAGACCTATAGTAGTTTCGAATGAAAAGTCTAATTGGATGGAGAGGATGAACCTACAAGAAATTTATGATTAAAGTTGACGAAAATTCATAATATACTGTTTGTGCCGTATTTCTCACAATGACTTTTGATTGTCGTTTCGATTTGGCCACGTTATTTTGTTCTTGAAAAATTAATTACATTACATAAATGAATTGACACAATTGATAGAATAGTAGCTCAGCTCTTAAGTTTAAAGAAAAATAACGTAGTACGTATACTGTATAAGATTAAGTTATTGACACGTAGTGTGGCTGCCTTATGTCTCAGACAAATTGTCGGTTTCACAGTCTAGCATGCTTATATCATAACGTTAGTTAAGATGAATTTAAGGTGTGAAAAGAATAACTTATATGTAATTAAGTTGGAGAAAAGGAGAGAAACTAAATAATTAATCTTACATTTGGTGAACAACTTCAATTCACTTATTAATCATCAATTGATTTTACTATGAAATTACTGTATAACTAGACATTCCACCAATATAAATATGTTTTTCGGATATACTTCTATCTTTTTTTGCTCTAATTTTGGGATAGTTTAGTTAGTTTATGTCAATTCAAGTCTTTACAAATACATTGCATAGCAAATATTTCCTCTTTATAGATTAGTAACTCCGATCCAAGCATATATTTTTAAACTATTAATTGTTTTTAATCAAAATGCTATCTTGAAGGATATGGAAAAATGAATAGGACAACAATATTGTTATTTTCTTAGATAGCGAACTAATAAAGTTGACATACTTTAATTTGTCAAAAAAAAAAAAAAAGAAAAAAAAAAGAAAAAAAAAGAAAAAAGTTGACATAAAAAATAGAGGTGGGCAAGTGGACCGTATCACATTTGTCGTGCTAGTTGTTAGGGGGAAAAAGTGAAGCACAGTCAAATTGGTTGAATAATCTTTAAGAAAAGGACGAATATTGGTGGATGCAACTCTTGCATGGAACCAAAATGATAAACTAACGATAATCCGTTAACCACGTTTTATTATGTTTGCATTCACCAACCTAATGTTCATCCGTTTACCACGTCCTAATATCTGAATTTTAGGATATATTTTTCAAAGCATCTAATTTTTACTATTCCGTTTAATATGCATGCATGTTAATTACGATGTTATAGTGTGATAATGAATAGAATTGTCATAGGCGTAGAATATTATTTTGTGTATTACTAACACGTAATTAAGGACTCTAATTGTCTTGTACATATATCACCTACGTTGAAATAGAATGATAGGAACTCATCGTTAGATTAAAGAGTTTTAAACAATTTAACATAATCTTTTTTATGAAAGAATTGAATTAATATAATACATGTGACTTGTCAATATTTGAGTATTATGTTCGGTAAGAAATTACGTAAAATTAATACTTTCAATAACAGACACATAAGTTACTTGACACAATATCTTTGGTGCTATTATTTATGCTACACAAAATACAGAAAATACTATTATTAATACTATTATTAATCAGAAAATACAAAAAATTAAAGTGTTGTTATTTGTATATAAAAAAATGGTTTGTGACTTTTTAATAACAACTCCAAATCCAAAGCTCATCATGGCTTAACAAGGGGGTTAAGCCGGTTAACCTATTATTAATTAAATTTATTTACGATTAGGTTACCTCAAGAGATGAGTGTCATGTTCATAATGACGTGCCATGTGATCTAGCTATATTGCCTATATCGGTGCACAACAACGGTTGTGGGTTCGAATCTTGCTACAGTATGCAACGAACTCAATGTACAAGTACTAGATTAAGGAATAAGGAGTGACCGATTCTAGCGTTTCCCAGCTAGTTAATTAGACTACTTAGAAGCATGCAGTAGCCTATAGGAGGTTATATTCTTAAGTCTGTCTTATTAGTGTTTTGATAGGTTGGTGTCTTAGTCTTAGAGTAGGTAAATAGAGTTTTAGTTTGATTAAATTTCTTAATTGTCTTGATCTGCTTGCATCTTCCAGCACTTTTCTTAACATACTGTTATTACGTTGTATGTCTAATGTCTTTGTCGCCTTGTTGAGCAATGTATACAGAACCTCGATCATTCTAGCTACTTGACTACATCTATAATATTTTATACTTATTTATTTAATTTTTTTGGTATTTAGAGAGTCACAAGGACGGCGATGAGAATCGATGTCAAGATCTCTTGGAATTGGGAGGGGAGCTCTAACCACCTAAGTTATGATATTTTATACTTATGGCAGGGCAAAGTACTTAAAAGTTGTAAGAATACTTTTGTCATGAGTCATGTAGCGCTTCTCTATTGTCACATACGGAGTACAAACGGTAATACAATTATTTTCTATTACATTAACTCTGAATATCTTATCTATGAGATTTAGAAATTAAACTTTATGGGACTCGTTAGAGGAATATTTACAAATATTAACCATTTATCATCTAAGCACATCTAAGCACAAGAACACTATTTTTTCCCCATAAATATACTTGTATAATTTATCTATTGATCATTGGATTTGTTTGGTTGGCCTCACTTAATTATGCTACATACTTAAAATCTTGCACTAGATTTTGTGTGTTTGATATTATACATTAAAACTGTTGGCATTTAGCCAAAATGGTACCAACCAACGTAGTTCAGAAAATGACCACAATATTTATTACCTCTCTTCATCTATGTTCAAATAAATATATAAGAAGTTAGTAATTAGTCAGTAATTTCAAACATAAACTGTATATGTGGACGAAATTCAACCCTAGATTGATCCAGAGTTTCACCCTTAGTACTTTAACCGATATGATGAACAATTGAACATAGCTTATATGACATATATATTTTATTTATATGTATGCCGACTAGTTTCGTATATACTACAAATTAATTAAGTCTAAATATGGATACGTGGTATTGTGGTAATAGTATACTATACGTAAGTAGTAGCCCACCCTCTCCCCCCCCCCCCCCCTCCCCCTCCCCTCACTTGATTCCTCCATTGTTATAATAATAATACTCTAGAAACCAGTATTGTTTCAAAATCATAAGAACCCTACTAAAATTTCTTCATTACCTCCAAATAACCAACAAAATAATAAAAATGGGAGTAGAAGATAACAACATGATCAAAGAAACCTTCTTCATAACCCATGGAAACCCGATTTTGACCGTAGAAGACACACATCCCTTAAGGCCATTCTTTGAAACATGGAGAGAAAAAATATTCTCAAAAAAGCCGAAGGCGATACTTGTGATCTCCGGTCACTGGGAAACTGATCATCCTGCTGTTAATGCTGTTCATATCAATGATACTATCCACGATTTCGATGACTATCCTGAACCCATGTACCAGGTAATATTTTTGGACCGTGCCTTCTTATTTTTATTTTATTTTATTTTTAACGGAGTACTTATTTTTAATAATTGATAGAATATGAAACACTTCATATTCTGTAATTATTATTTGTGTAATTATGTAGAGAGACTCTTGGCTATTCTTGTACATTTGCTATTTATATTGAGGCAATGACATAACATCTCTCAAGGAGATTTACACATTCATACATGGTATCACAGCCAATAGGATTTTTTTCCTAACCCTTTGATCCTAGGCATTCCGTAGCCTCCTTCCCCTGTTTCACGCCATCATGGCTGGTGACGATGAGCTCCCCCCTCCTCCCCCTCCCTCTCCTACCACCTTTCACCCTGCGTTCGCTGTCTCCAACATCAAGAATCTCATGCCCATAACCCTTGATCAGGAAGAGAGCCACTACGCTACATGGGTCGAACTCTTCCAAATACATGCTTGTGCTTTCAATGTCCTTGATCACATCGACGGTTCGATTTCTCGACCTTCTGACATCGATGACGCTATCTGGAAACGCTTGGATGCCATTGTTAAGCAATGGATATATGGGACAATTTCAAAGGACCTTGTTCACACAATTATGAAACCCGGTGCAACCGCTCTTGAACTTTGGAAGAGATTGGAGGAGCTTTTCTATGATAATAAGCACACCCGTGCGGTCTACTTGGAGGAACAATTTAACACAACTCGTCTTGAGAACTTCGCTAATATGTCTGAATACACCAAACACATAAAACTCTTGGCTGATCAACTTGGTAATGTCGGAAACCCGGTCTCGGAAAGCAAGATGGTGCTTCAACTTATTACAGGCTTACCCAAGGGAGAGTATGACACCGTCGCTGCCATGATACAGCAATCTGACCCCCTTCCTAGTTTTAATCAAGCCCGATCGCGATTTCTTTTGGAAGAGACGAGAAAATCTAAGCAGGAGCAGCATAGCCAACAAGCTTTGGTGGCTCAAAATACCACCAGTCAAACCCCCTCGTCGCCTTAGCATACCAGCGACCAGCCACGTAGCGCTGGTAGTCGTGGCGGTGGTGTAGCCGGTCGTGGCCGCGGCCGCGGCAGCCCTAAAGGGGGGAAAGGCAGAGGGCGTGGGAAACCCTCTAATGCCGCACCTATTGGACAGCAGCAAAGCCATCCAAATCACCAGCCCAACTCAAATTGGGCTAACCAACCACAATTCTCCCAAGGCCAGCAACAATGGGCCGGCCCAGCGCAAGGAGGGTGGGCTTCTCCTCCTTGTCCTTATCCCACACAACCAGCAGCTTTCTTTCAAAGAGGTCAAGGGTCCATTTTGGGCCCACGCCCAGCCCAACAGGCGTACTTCGCTCCGGTCCAACACCAGCAGGGGTACGGGCCTCTTATGTCACCTACAGAATTGGGTCAAGCATATAGCTCAATGAGTATGCAGTCCCCTAATGACGGGTGGTACATGGACACCGGCGCAACCTCTCACCTCACTCATAATGCTGGTAATCTTCCTAAACTGTTTAATTTGAGCATTCCTCAATTTATTTTGGTTGGTGATGGCAAACGCATTCCAATTCAGGGCTACGGTCATACCTCCACACCTCCACCTCACACTCCCTTCAAACTCAATAATGTCCTCTATGCTCCTAACATTATTAAGAACCTTATATCTGTTAGGAAATTTACATGTGACAATTCTGTTTCTCTTGAGTTTGACCCTTTTGGTTTTTCTGTGAAGGACCTTCATTCGGGGACAATTCTAGCGAGGTGCAATAGTGTAGGGGACCTCTATCCTTTCTCTTCGACTTCCGCTGCAAGAGAACATCCACATCTCTCATTTGCTGCTATCTCTCCTTCAATCTGGCATAGTAGACTTGGACACCCAGGAGCTCCTGTTTTTAATTTTCTTAGCAACAATGGTTTGATAAGTTGTAATAAGGGGAATAACACCCATTTTTGCTATTCTTGTCCTTTGGGAAAGCATATTAGACTTCCTTTTAAATCATCTATGAGTATTACTTTTTCTCCCTTTGATATCATTCATGCTGATTTATGGACTTCTCCGATTAAAAGCAAATTGGGTCACAAATATTACTTGGTGCTTTTGGATGATTTCTCACATTTTATTTGGGTTTTCCCTCTTAAATTTAAATCACAAGTCTACTCCGTCTTCTTGCAATTTAGAGCATATATCCAAACTCAATTTGAAAAACAAATTAAAACTTTTCAAAGTGATAATGGCCGCGAGTTCAATAACACTCCTTTTCACACCTTTTGTGCGGATAACGGTATGCGTTTTCGTTTCTCTTGTCCAAACACATCTTCACAAAATGGTAAGGCCGAGAGAATAATTCGAACAATCAACAATATGACTCGCACTATGCTCTATCATGCCTCACTTCCTCTTTCCTTTTGGGTTTATGCCGTTCATATGGCTTCCTATGTCTTAAACATACTCCCTACCACCACTCTTGGGAACAAAACACCGACCGACATTCTTTATCGTAGAACACCCTCCTATGACCATCTACGTACTTTCGGTTGTCTTTGCTACCCAAACCTATCCTCAACGGCATCACATAAGTTAGCCCCTCGCTCTACCCCTTGTGTGTTTTTGGGATACCCCAGCGACCATCGCGGTTATCTTTGTTATGATTTATCATCTAACAAAATCATCACATCTCGTCATGTTACCTTTCAAGAAACTATTTTTCCCTTCAATGACTTACACAAGTCTCAGCTTTCTGATTATGACTTCTTGCATGATGATCCACTCCATTCCCATCTTCTCCTAGAGCACGGCCTGCCACAAGCCCAACCAAATGAGGCCCAGCCGAATTCTCCTCCACCCACCTCTCCCCAACCCGCCATTTCTGCACATGGGCAGAATAGCCCACGAGCTGACCGTGGGTCAGTTCAATCTGCCACAGCCAACTCGTGGGCTACCCATGCTGCAGGCCCACCTTCCCCAAACTCCCCTCCTCGCAGCCCACCTTCTCCCATGATCCAATTCGGATCTTTTCCCCCAAGCCCAGTTCCCATCACACCTTCCTCTCCTTTACAGCAGCCCAGTCTCGTTCCCACACATAGTATGGTTACTCGGGCCCAACTTGGCATTTTCAAACCTAAGGTCCAATTTAATCTTGTGACCCAGTCTATTTCCCCTCTTCCTAAGAGTCCGAAAATTGCCATGCTAGACCCGAACTGGAATGCGGCCATGAGTGAGGAATTTAATGCTCTTACTAAACAGCATACATGGGATCTAGTTCCTAGACCCCCGGATGTGAACATTATTCGTTGTATGTGGTTGTTCAAACACAAATACAGGGAAAATGGTGACTTGGAACGGCATAAAGCCAGGCTTGTTGTTAATGGCAAGTCACAACAGGTGGGTATTGATTGTGATGAGACATTTAGTCCGGTTGTCAAACCGGCTACCATTCGCACTGTTCTGAGCATAGCCATGGGGAAAGATTGGCCGATTCATCAGCTGGATGTCAAAAATGCATTTTTACACGGTGATCTGAGAGAGACTGTATACATGCATCAACCCCCGGGTTTTGTGGATCCCAATGCTCCTACCCATGTTTGCCGACTTAGAAAGTCTCTTTATGGTCTTAAACAGGCCCCCAGGGCGTGGTATCAGCGTTTTGCTAATTTTCTTCTTCGGATGGGTTTTGTGTGTAGCAAGAGTGATAACTCTTTGTTTATTTTTCATCGAGGAACTACTACGGCATATCTCTTGCTCTATGTTGATGATATTGTTTTGACCGCCTCCACGGAAGCCCTTAAGTCCGAAATCATTGACTTGCTCAAATCCGAATTTGATATGTCCGACTTGGGTAAATTGAGCTATTTTTTGGGTATCTCAGTTACTCGAACTACTGACACTATGTTCCTCACCCAGAAGAAATATGCAGAAGACATTGTACACAGGGCTAAGATGTCCAATTGCAAGCCTGTTGCCACCCCGGTTGACACCAAATCGAAGCTCAGTGCTTCGGATGGCTCCCCTGTTGCTGACCCGTCTTTGTACCGGAGTCTTGCCGGGGCCCTACAGTATCTTACTTTCACGAGACCGGACATTTCGTATGCGGTTCAGCAGATTTGTTTGTTCATGCATGATCCGAGAGAACCACATTTTAATGCGTTGAAGCGCATTATCAGATACATTCAGGGCTCTCTTGATTATGGTCTCCATTTGTATCGCTCTGCACCATCTGGTTTGATTTCGTACACAGACGCAGATTGGGGAGGTTGTCCCGATACTCGCAGGTCCACTTCTGGGTATTGTGTATTTTTGGGGGATAATCTTATTTCATGGTCTGCTAAGCGACAACCCACGTTGTCCAAATCGAGTGCAGAGGCCGAATACCGAGGCATTGCTAATGTAGTTGCCGAGACTTGCTGGCTCCGAAACTTACTTCTCGAGCTCTATTGCCCGTTACGCCGAGCCACCCTTGTTTATTGTGATAATATCTCTGCTGTGTACTTGTCTAGTAATCCCGTCCAGCACCAACGCACCAAGCACATCGAAATGGATATACATTTCGTCCGGGAAAAGGTTGCTATGGGTCACATTCGGGTTCTTCATGTTCCTTCTTCCTATCAGTATGCTGACATTTTCACTAAGGGTTTACCTCGGCAACTCTTCATTGACTTCAGATCCAGTCTCAGCGTCCGGCCTCCTCCCGCTTCGACTGCGGGGGTGTGATAGAATATGAAACACTTCATATTCTGTAATTATTATTTGTGTAATTATGTAGAGAGACTCTTGGCTATTCTTGTACATTTGCTATTTATATTGAGGCAATGACATAACATCTCTCAAGGAGATTTACACATTCATACAATAATAATTCTACGATAATTTATTTTTCGTAATTGTATCTATATTTTTCTTTATAAATTACCAATAATATGAAATAATGTCACACGTCAATTTAGCTAGGCGTAACACTTTTTATTTTCTAAACGAGTTTAGCATTATTTTTATAGAATTATGTAATACAAAATATTATTATACACTTTATAATGTAAATCAAGTAACAAAATTTTGGGTTTGGTCAATTATGGATCAGTTCAAGTATCCAGCTCCAGGATCACCAGACTTGGCTAGCAAAGTAGAAGAAATTCTGAAAAAATCCGGGTTCGACACGGTGCACATTGACAAAAAACGTGGGCTTGATCATGGTGCATGGGTGCCTCTTATGTACATGTATCCGGAGGCTGACATTCCGGTATGTCAGCTCTCCGTGCAGCCGAAGCTGGACGGAACGTACCACTACAACTTGGGACGGGCGTTGGCGCCACTGAAAGACGAAGGTGTACTCATCCTTGGTTCTGGTAGTGCAACACACCCTTTGGACGAAACCCCTCATTATCATGGCGGTGTTGCTCCTTGGGCTGCTGACTTTGACTCATGGCTTGACGTAGCTCTCACTAAGGGAAGGTAATTAAGACATTTTTAGCCTTTGTTTTCTAATGTCAAGTACAAAATTTAGGGATGATAATGGGTAGGATCTTGTTCAGGTCTAATTAGGGATGCCAATAGGTCCGTTTTACTCAATGTGCCTTCGAATTCGAAATCCAAAAATACCAAATCCATCGATATGGATAGAAATCCAATCCAAATGAAAACCTTGTTCTCACTCTTTTTTTTATTTTTTTTTTTTAATATTATTTTGTGAAGTCTTTGAAAACTTTGATTAAAAAATAAAATAAAAAATGCTTAAATTCTGATTAATCAATCTATAATCTATAATTATAACTAAAGTCATTACTGTTGACATTATTACTATTCACGTTTCAACCTCTTATAAAAAAAAATTCTGCCAAAACTATTAGTAACATCATTTTTTTTCAAGATAAATAAAGGCTTGAAAATGGTAAATTAATTATACAATTTTCTAAGATTTTATATTTAATTTGACTAACTACATCATTAGAATTTAGAAGACATTGATCTAGGGATGGTAACAGGTCGAATTTGGATCGAATCCGATCCATACATAGATCAAGATCCGTGGGTTCAAATTTCCAAATTCAAATTTCGTTGATCTAGCGATTCAATGGATCTGATGAATCCACATATACTTGTTTTTCACTTTTAAGTTTAAAATATACTTTTTCCGTTTTAGAATAACTGACACGTTTCTTTTATCATATTTGTCAATAAAGTCAATTTAAAATATCTTTAATTATACTATTATTAAAAATATTAAAAATTGAATACCTAATTAAGTACACATTAAAACGGATTGAACAAGTATATTTCTTCATAACTAGTATTTTATATAAATTCACAAGTGATGTTAAACTCAAGAATATTGTGGAGAAAACACTCATGAGGAGTGAAATTAATTGAAAAAAAAATCGAAAAACAAACCAAGATCGTAAAAATTCTCTAGAAATTAGAGAGGCCTGATACCATGTTAAACACAAGAATATTGTGGAGAAAACGGCTTAACCTTTGTATTGATCATACTCACATATATATACACAATACATAACTCGCCTAAAACTCCTAACAAGATAAACTTAACATAAATACAATATTAACAAATATAATCAAACCAACTCTAATAAGTGAGGATAGTCATAAGGTGTGAACTAATTTGTAACAGTAAAAGTAATTTATAAAAATAGTATTTTTATTTATTATTTCTCCAATATGAGATAACTCACACACGAACAGTTAAAGAATTTCAACAGAATTTTCTCATTTATTTTGATGGTGATAGCCTTGTAGGTAGAAACTTTTCATTCAAAAGTTGTACCACGATGTGATAGCCCTAGCTTTTTGGTAAACATTTGAATTGTGTGGGCTAGTACGTTGATCTTGCCGCAGGTAGTACGTGTAAATATTACGAAGACACTCATTCAACTAATTAATACTATAACTATGATTTTGGTGGTGGTATATATTCAGGATTGAAGAAGTGAATACATATGAAACCAAAGCACCAAACTGGGAATTAGCACATCCATTCCCGGAGCATTTTTATCCATTACATGTTGTTGTCGGGGCGGCTGGTGAAAAGTGGAAGGCTGAGCTTATTCATACTAGTTGGGACCATGGTACCTTATGCCATGGCTCCTACAAGTTTACTTCCACCTAAATTATTTCACCTTGTAACACACGCGTTATTGTTGTGGTTGTCGTATTGTGTCATCTTTTCAATTCATGTATTATTATTATCTTTTATAATTGCTTCGATTAATAAGTTCAACGAATAAGAACACTATAAAGTCAGTGCATAAGCACTTAGAAATCATATTGTTATCATACTTTGCTATCTTTAAGTTTGCACATTATTACAAATTTGTTGAACAAATATTATTGGAGAATTTAATTTCCCCTGAAGTCTGATAATTAGGCTCGTCACACCCAATAATTAATTCAAAATATATATAGTTTTTAATTTATACTAATACTAATAATAATAATAAGGGTAATGCTATACATAGCCCTTAGGGCTAATAATAATAATAATAATAATAATAATAATAATAATAATAATAATTTTTTTTTTTTAAAAAAGGTACCAATCCCAACTTTATAGTTTATACTTCAATCAAATCAAAATTCATTATTGCAATAATTCCTTTGGCTTAAGAGGAGAAATTAATGTGCTAGATGATGAGATTGTCATTTCATACTAATTAATTTTATATGGATTATATGATATTCATTATTGCAATATTTGGTTAAACTCTTAATTAGCCGAAACAATCATCTCATTATGTGGAGTGTGACACAAACTACAATAGTACAAACCAATTTGATATGATTTGATGAAGTATTCGTATATTGTTGACTAGTTGCCGCTTGCTGATATGCTGGCCTGGTCCTCGATGGTATTTATTGTTGGTCCTCGATGCAATCATGCAAAATGAAGGCACTTCACTCTCTCTTTCGTAAACAATAATTGGCCATTAAAGCACCACTAAACATTAAATTGACGTGTAAACTCCCCATTAGAAAAATAATACTCTCTCCGTCCCAAAAAAAACGACCCATTTGGCCAAAATTTTGTCCCAAAAAGAATGACCCATTTGCATTAAAACACCTACCAATTTGCTACAATATTTGTGCAAAATTAGCTTCCCCATATAAAAATTTGATTTTCCATGTAAATTTATTACTCTCTCTCTATTATTTTACAATATTTGGTAAATTTAATACCAATTTTATTACTCTCTCTATTATTTTACAAACCCCGTGTAAATTTATCTTTCCAATATACTTTTACTTCTTTTTACTTAACTTCCTTAATACCCGCGTAATCAACCCAAATGGGTCGTTCTTTTTGGGACGGAGGGAGTACAGTACTTCGTATGTAAGGAGTATAATGTATAACTTTAGTGATACAAGCTTTTACGGAGACCAAGCAAATATTAATAACACCGAATAATTAACATGTAATTTATGTATTCCAGAATTAAAATCATTATAGTAAATGATTCTTGTTACAAAAGAGTTAATAATCTACACTGTACAAGTAATACCATTAAAAGGGCCTAATATCCATAGTTCCATACAAAACATCCTCGTCTAGTTGCATATACCAATATACGATGTGTCGATGTGTATATGATGGGATGATACCAGTAAGAGACTATTTATCTACTTTGTATCTTTCTTCTTAATCACAAAACCCTCAAAGAAGTTAATTAAATAAAGTTCAAATCTTTTTGTCAAAGATTTGATCACGTACCATTTTTCTTAATTTGCTAGTTTTGCGTTGTATTAGTATTCCCATAATAAGTGACTAGTACGGAGATCTAATCCTAGCCACATCCGCTTTTAAAGGATCGTTGTTGCCTTGTTGGGGCGTTAAAGGACCCAAAAATGATACGAACAAGTACTAATAGAAAAGTGATAGATAGATGATATTCCGCTACCACGTCTTCCAAAATTGGCATGGGCTACTCCCACTTGTTAACATCTTTTTCTTTTTCTTGAGGAAGTTAATTAACATCCTTTTCTACCATGAAGACATTTCACTCCTTTTGTGTTACTTTAGTGTTATATTTACCAAATACGCTCGTAAATATTAAGTATTCACTTTCTTTTTTGTGTTAGTATTTGAACTTGTTATATTGCGAATATAAGGTACTACATATAAATAAAAACTATGCAAAGTAATAGTCCGTAGTTTAACCTGTTGAATTAAGTACAAATAAGATCTTATAGTTGTGTTCATCTATATGATTAGTACAATTTCCAACTAATGTGTCGTCTGAACATTACAGCGGGTTGATACTTTAATTATTCCTTGTGATTATATGCATATGATATTTATGGTGTCTTTTTTATAATTAGACCTTGTAATTTGCAATTATATATATATATTTATTTTCATGTTTATAAAATGATTGATGATTGGCTTAGATGATTACTTAATTGTTATTCTTATAAGAGGTTGGGTGTTCGAATCTCCTTATCCGATCCTCATGCTTTCATATAGAGTAATGACGTGGCATGATGATTAAGGCTAATTCAGTGGTGATGTGGCGTAATGAATTGAAAAAGGGTCTACCTCTATATGTATTTGTGTTGTTGGACAAAAATCGTAAACATCACTCATGTGTAGGGTTTTAGTGTTTGTTTTTAGTTTTAATATGAGTGGAGGTCAAATTTTCACAAACACTACCCTAACAATTGGGTTAAGAATTTATCAAAAATATCACGGAGTTATAATTGTGTTATGATTGACTAGTTATAATTGTGTTATGATTGACTACATAATATGCCAAATGACTGAAATGAGGTCAAATGACTTGATGAAGCTTTTTCTTATTGTATTGGACCATTGTTGAAGTTTAATTCCTCTCAGTAACATTGAGTCAAGTCACAATCATGTTGTGGTGTCGAGAGATTGAAATCTCCGTCTCAACAAATTCCTTTAAACTTAGAAAAAACAGGAGCTGAAAAGTTTAATTACTATGAGTTGCTTGTAATGAAGACCTAAATAGCATGTAATATGAACAGTAAAAAACAACTGAAATCACCAAATTTATCAAATAATTAACAAGCTTTTACCGAACAAGTTATACGTAAACATTGATTACAAAAAATAGCATATGAGCTAACGTACATAAACTTGATCTCAGTACCTTAAAATTGCATTGAATGCAAAATTCAAACAAACATGAACATTTGGAGCAAACTTAACAAATACAAAATGAATGAATTTACTGACAAAAACAAATAAATAATATGTAAGCATTTGACAATGATCAATACCTAAGAACCGGAATAATCTGAAGAGGTTTAGTCTTCTGTAAGGCAATCCCAAATTTCTCATCCATGTCTAGATCTTCTGGGTTCATACCTTCTTCAAGCTTCCAATTGAAGAATTGAAGTAAAGTCGCTAACATCAAAGTTAACATTCTAATAGCCAAATTCATCCCAGGGCATATTCTCCTTCCAGCTCCAAAAGGTAAGAGTCCAAAATCTCTTCCTTTTACATCAATTTCAGATCCCAAAAACCTCTCAGGTAAAAACACATCAGGATTCACCCACGCTTGAGGATCTCTTCCAATGGCCCATAAATTCACTAGTATTTGTGCATTTTTCGGCACAACATAGCCATATAATTCAACATCACTATCAGCTTTACGAGGCAAGAGAAATACAGTTGGTGGGTGTAGCCGCAATGTTTCTTTGATAATGGCTTGTAAGTACGGTAGCTTAATAATGTCTGATTCTTGAATTTGTCTATCTTTACCCAAAACTTGCTCAATTTCTTCTTGAGCTCTTCCCATCATCTTAGGATTCCGAATTAACTCTGCCATTACCCATTCAAAGGTACTCGATGTAGTGTCAGTCCCAGCATCAAATATATCCTGTTAATATTGTAGTTAGTTTATGCAACTACATCAATATTATATGCCCACATATTCAAATATAATTGAGTATTATTAATCACACCTATTATTTGGAATAAGTACCAAATTGATCACAAGTGCATTTTTATAGAGTTGCTTGTTATATTATGAGGCATCTATTCTACAAATAGTTAGTAATCCAAATTAGTCTATAATAAAACTAGCTACAACGTAACCAACCACCAAAAGCTAATTCCTTATCAATGTATCATGGTTCTTTCATCCTTATGCCAAAAGCCTAGTCACAAAATTAACATTAGATGACATTGGTAGTAACATTAAGATTGGTTAAGAATTGATGATGAATATCATGATATGCCAATAATAGAAGTGTAGATTACGTAGGGACCAAAATTTCAAATTTGTCGCTTGGATTTACTACATTGTAGACTAGTGACAACTCAAATTATGTTTGCAGAGATGGAGACATAATTGTTGGTATGTTACGTATAAGCTGAAATTTCCACCTTATCACCTAACCACCTTCGTTTGTTAGTTACCAACTTACCACATAACACAATTAACCGTATCTTGAATTTAGCTGTATTTTCCCCTATTATGGGCTATATAAATGATTGTCAAAGTCCTTGGCAATTTGGCATGCAGTACTTGATTAATACGTCGTATTCTGTCTACATCACAACTCATTTTAATCATCCTAATTTTGTAGAAAATATGAGCATAATTATTCAACAATGATTTAGGAGTATATGATAATATTTGTCGTTTATACATTCGTGAAAAAAAAAAGGTAAAGATTAATGAATTTTGTAAAAAAAAATAATTATAATATTTTAAGCCAATTTTTTATTTAAAAATTGCCCAAAGTAAACATTACTAAATTCCTTCCTCCTCCCTAGGATCCTATTCATTCCTAAAAACTTAAAAATAATTTAAAATAAATAAATAGATAAAAATAATAAAATAAAAAAGTCCCCGTCATGCAGGCTTACGGGAAATTCCCTGTTTCTCATGGTGAGAAACGAAATTTGTTTCTCATGGGGGTATTTTTTGTGAATAAATCAATAACTTTTTCATTATTATGGGCTCCACAATTGAATAAAGTTGTCGGTTTATTTACGAAAATGTCATGTGAGAAACAAAATTTGTTTCTCGCCATAAGAAATTGGGGCATCCTCCGGACCTACGTAACTCGTGCAATTTCTCCATGAAAATTGGTTTAGTACGCACAAGTATATAATTATATAAAGAATTAATATTCATTAATAATTTGCTATTTTTATAATAGTTGTACGTTTTATATGTTTACTACTTTACTTCTTCTAATTATTGGCTACAACTTTAAACTATGACTTACCACGAGCAGATGATTTATTTCGCCCATACTGAGCTCTTTTTGTTTATGGAGGTCAAGAAGAATGTCTAGCACATCATCAGTCGCCTTCGTCGTCGAAGCAGAATCCTGCTCATTGTCAATCCTTTGACAGATTATGCTTTGAAAAACTGCAATCAACTTGTCAAAATTAGACGCCAATCGATGTCGAATACCTGATGGGTCTAAACATCCTAAGATTGGAAAATAATCAGCATAGTTTGGCTTGCCAATATCTTCCATAATATTCCATATAAGTTCTTTTAATTGCTGAGATGTATGGGATTTATGGTGGGCTAATTCGACCGAAAAAAATAATTTTGATAGCAAATTAAGGGAGGTTGTAAATGCTGCCTTGCCAATATCAACAGCTTGTCCTTTTTGTGCACATTCTTGTACGTATTGAAAAAGCTGTTGCACCTTGGCATGTCTTAGGGTTTGGCAAGCATCAAGTCTTTGAGGAGAAAGTAAATGAACGGCCGTGATTTTTCTAAAATTCCGCCACTTTGGGGAAACAGGCAACCAAGACATGGTGAGTTTATGGTGATCCCCTGCAGTGACGGAATTAGGAACAGTACGGTTAGAAAGTGGGTGGTCTTTTTTTAAGAACATTTCTTTGGCTACTTCAGCCGAGGATACAACAATAGTTGTAACACTTCCTAGACGTAATGATATCAATGGACCATGAATCTTAGCAAGATTAGCAAATGACTGATGAGGTTTCTCACCAACTTCAAGAATGTTACCGATTATTGGCAATGGTTTAGGGCCAGGAGGAAGAAGTTTGGTAGTTTGGCTAGTGAATAACATTTTAATGAAATGAAAAACAACAAACCAAATAGCAAGTATCATTGCTAATGTTGCATGATCCATGATGAAAATATAACAAAGCTTATAAAAATATTTTGGTATGAATGAGTTTGAGTGTGTTTTTGATACGTAAAATGTATAGTAATTTATACTGCATGTGTGAGTAAATTTAATAAAAACGGTATTAAATATTGTACAAAGACAGTACTGTTTCATATAACATGTGAAAGATTCCAAAAAAAAAAAATCAATAAAATCTGTGGAAAAAAGTGTGATAATATTGGGCCCGGGAAATATGGGGCCCAAGTTTGGGCCAAGGAAATTTATTACCCAATCAACTTGGAGAAAACCCAATAAAGAGATAAAATGATAATTTAAAATTTTAAGTTGGAAAAATCTAATGAGCTTGGACATGCCACGTAATTAAATGTGGTTGTTGGAAGTTGGCACAAACCCCAATTAGGTAATAACCACAAAAACCAGGTGAATTGACAAGTTAATGACCCAAAGAGGAAAGAACTAGATAGAAGATGTTGGAGGTGATGGCTGGCTTGGATGAATCTGCTGCCAGTCTGCCACTATCTCAATTTAGCTTTTTGGTTTTGTTAGATTGTTTTTGCCCATCATAGTCTTTAGAGGGTTGTGTTTGTTTACATGCCCAACTTTGGACTGAATAGAACTGGAATTGAAATCGGCACCGGCTATAATGAAATACCAAAATTTTAAATCAGGTCTAATAAGGGCATGTTCTTATTGACTGAACTGAACTGAAATGAAATGAATATGTTATAAGAGAAGGAAATTAGAAGCTGAACTGAACAGAACTGAATTGAACTAAGCTGAACTGAACTGAATTTCAACGTATGAGAACAGGCCCTAAGTCTATACTTTCTCCGTTCTTATATACTTGCAACAGTTTGAGTTTTACACTATTCATTTGTTTCACTTTGATTAGCATTATTATTGGTGATTTATGCATTAGCTAAGAAGAAACATAGACATGTGATATCTTGTTAATCTCGTCTCGACTTATACTATTTTAATATCAAATTTTTATAATTTTTAAATATTGGTAATTAAAATAATGCATCGTCATGCGTGAATATAGAATTGTTGCAAGTATAAAAAAAAACATAGAAAAGGGTTAATAAGCTTACATAAGATAAGATAAGGGTTGATAAGTTTGAATATGACAAATTAGGATTGAGAAGTTCTTTTAAGGCCTAAAATAACACCTTGTATAATTAAGGCCAATAAAAAGGTCTAATAAGGGTTGATAAATCCAAATAAGATAATACGAGTATAAGATAAAGGCTGATAAATTCAAATAAGTTAATTAAGATCTAATGAGGTCAGATAAATATTCATGACTAATTCGATAATTAAAGTTTAATTGTACAGAACACTACCTAAGTCTCAATTATGCAAAAATTAGTGAAGTTTCTTCAATCGTAAACCAGCAGCTTTCTTTTCTACTTTGTCCACCCCCAAAATGATGTGTTTTAGGCGAGTCAAAGAAGAATGGTGAGGAAATTTTTTTGATCATTGGTGGGATAAAAATATGACCACCAAAATGATCATGAACAAGAGGAGAGAGAAAGTGGGTAGAGAGTGGATAAGGAAGTGAAAAAAATTTCATTGTGGTGAACGCTCTACAACACTGTTAGAATAACCCTTAATTATAATATAAACTAAGTAACCCCTATATTACTAATGAGCAATTACAAAGTTGCTGGCCACAACATACTAGTTAGTGATTAATTATATATTAATTAACGAGCCCTTCTCTCTCTCTCTCTTTATATTTTATTTTTTTTAATTGACATTTGCTCTGCTTTGCTGAAACCTGCTGCTAAGTCATTCTCTTCTATGCTCTGCTCAGAAGCTCAAAAGAATAGGGTCTTAGTATACTTTCTTCAATTGATATAATTAATTCAATAAATATTTTTAGTTTAGACCGAAATATATCAAAAGCTAGATATAATTTTTGGTGAGTTTGGAATCTCTCAACTTGATGTAAGATTGTAATTTAGTATTAGCTCAACAATATTTTCAAAATGAGGAAATATGAGTAACGAAAATTAATGTAATACTCCTAAATTATTTCAGAAAAAAACATTGTTATAAGCTTACTTCAAAAAAAAAAAAAAAAAAAAAAAAAAAAAAAAAAAAAAAAAAAAAAAAAAAAAAAAAGGCAAGTAGTAAAATTATGAAAAATATACGGCTTGGTTAGAAGATTTTCCAAGTTCAAAATCTACTTGATTCCATGAATTACTGCACCAATGCAAACTAGTTGCTTGTAATTGAAGATATGAATATTAATGAGATCCCATGATAAATAGGAATCAAGGGATCATATTGAGGATTTCTTGGCCACACCAATACGTTAGAATTTAGTTATTCGGTGGCCTAGTCATTTTCTGTGGTAGTTGATAGTTAATAATCGCAATAATCACAAATGGTCAAGTTCGCATCAAAAAAATAGCCTAAATAAAGATCCCAGCCGACTTACTATACGTTGTGGTAAGGGAATTAGGCTTTGATGGATGATGGGTGGACTGCTAGAAATCTAAGCATGTTGCCATTTTTGTTTTTCTTGAATCAATAACAATACATGAGTGTTTGGCAAATGGGTTTTCGTGACATATTGAATTCGATTTTTTAATAACCTGCTTAAACAGTAAAAAATATGGTATTTGATATACCGTAGTTGGCTTTTTTTACTGGTTGAAAAGTTGATTGTTTTGAAAATAAAAAATGAGAAACTAGCTTTATTAGTTTATTGATGTTGGGAAGAACAAAAAGGAACCAGTCTCCTAGAGTTGTCTTGTAACTACAAGTCCCTTTTAAGGCCATTGGTCTTAAGAGGGTGTGAATTCAGGTGTGAGTTCAAATAATATTAATTTATGGTTAATAAGTTCATATAGTATAATTTCAAGTCAAGTAAGATAAATTCAAATATAAGTATATAATATGGTTGGACTAATCCAAATAAGATGGACAAGTTAAGGGCTAGCAAATAAGTCCATATGCTATAAGTTCAGGTATAATAATAATAATAAGCTTTAATCAAGACGATAATAACATAAAATAATATTAAGCCAAGGGTAATAAAAGGTTTATGCGTTAGAACTCACACTCACCCGATTGTTATTTAACAAATCATAATCTTATATGAGTATAAGTATAAATATACCAAGACAATAAGACTGAAATTCAAATAAAAATAGTGAAATTCAGGCAAAGGGGAATGCTATCTTATTTAAAACCATTTTCTACATATTTCACTTAAAAGTATACAAAAATGATTCAATTTTAAACAAAATCAACTTTTATCATAAAAAACATTCTCTACTCAACAAAAATTAGGTGAAGAGAACAAGACAATATCGAATTAAAACTAGTTCATGTACAACTATATTCAGTTCTTGTACAACTATATTTGATAGAGTATAAAACATATTCCTGGACTTCAACCATCAGTTTAAGCTTTTGGTTGAGATGGTCCTCTAACATGGTATCAAGAGCCAGCGTGACATAAAGGTCACGGGTTCGAATCTCATCCACCCCCCACTTTCAAGTGGAATATTAAGCGCTGAGTATGAGGGAGGCCCATGCTGCATCCACACTTCTAGCCCAAACGGGCTCTCGTGTGAGAGGGCGTGATAGAGTATAAAATATATTCCTGGGCTTCAACCATCAGTTTAAGCTTTTAGTTGAGATGGTTCACTAACATGGTATCAGAGCCCAGATTTGTTGGGCCGTTTATAACTGGGTATTTGTCAAGCCACTGGTTAAAGGGTCTCTATTGGATGTTCATTCCCAAAGAGGATTTATATTGTACCTTCTGGTATGCTCTAATTCTAAGGACATTGTGGAGAGGTGGTTCTACTATATAAGGTAGAAAAGTAACTTCTACTATTGCCAATTGGTTTTAGTATGGAAGCTCCAAAGCCTTGTTTGTGGACCTAACTCTCCTCCTCCTTGTTCGGGTTGCCCAGGCCCATTTTATATTGTTTTGAAATTTAACAATATTTAGTATCATCTGTTTTTTTAATAAAATCTATAGTATCACCTAGATATATGACATTATTAACGACCCCAACTATAATTTCTACCTGAAATTGATTTGTTTGACAAAGTTTCCGGAATTTTTATGTCATTCCCACCAAAATCTAAGCTGCATCAACTTGATAAAAATAGGTGTTCAAAAATTAAATGAGTAATGACAAATCTATTTAATAAAAAGAAAACAATTGGTGATGAAATCCTATGATAAGTAATAATCCGTAGATCGTATTTTGTCACACCATATTTCTTTTGATACAAATTTTGTCACACCCATATAATTGCATTGATACATTATTGTATTTTTGGCCACAAAAACATTAAATCATCATTAAAATTAGATAATAACCAATCAAAAGATAATAGCTGGATGAAACCTATCGTACGAACAACCACTTGCCACGTTTTATTAATGTGGTAGTTGACGTTAAATAAATCCCAAAAATGGGCATTGCCACAAATGCACGTGATTGATTATTCACACCAAATCAAGAAAGATCCAAACCCGTTTTCAATTGGTGGGCCTTGATGAAATTACTCAATGATTGATGAGTCTTTGAGTTGATAAAAATTGAAATAATTAACCTAGCTTAATTCAAAAATCTTCACTCACTCTTTATTATTTATTTTTTTTTCTTTTGCCCATTCTTCTGTCATCTTACTAATTATTGTTTCACTTTTTAACTGCCCTCATTTACCTCAATTGAAAGGTTGTAAACAAGAAAATTGAGGTTGATTCATGGGTTAAACAATGTAATACTCCGCTTAACTGTACTTACTAAGCAGTACCAGTACGAGTAGTAAAATTATTTTAGGTGTAAATTAATCTTGAGTAAACTTTATTATCAATGAATTAAACCTAATTAGCTAGACTTATTTTTCATGTAATTGTTTAATTCAAAGTTCAAACTCATTAAACAACCTTTTATACGAATCTATCTTGTTAGAGGACCAACTCAACCAAAAGCTTAAACTGATGGTTGAGGCCCAGGAATATATTTTATATTCTATCACGCCCCCTCACATGAAAAGCACTTTGGGCTTGAAATGTGGATGCAGCATGGACCCTCCTCATACCCTGCGCTTAATATTCCACTTGAAAGTGGGGGGTGGATGAGATTCGAACCCGTGACCTTTGTGTCACGTTGGCTCTGATACCATGTTAGAGGACCAACTCAACCAAAAGCTTAAACTGATGGTTGAGGCCCGGAAATATGTTTTATACTCTAGCATATTTATCTAATTAGTATTAAGTGAAGACGTACTTCATAGATCCTTAATCTGTCAAATTTTTTCAATCTAATCATGAAAGTCATAGTTTGATATTTAAATTCTTAATTTAACTGAGAAATATATAAATTATCGAATATAATATTCATTTTAAATATTGAACATCGATCCACCACTCAGATGGGTTAAAAGAAAGATAATGACCTCAATTTTTTTTTTTGAATTATTATTATAATTATCATTTTTATCATCATTATTAAAAGTATTATTAATATTATTGCTGCTTTTTGTTGTTGTTATTGTTGTTATTTTTCATTGTTGTTATTGTTATTATTACTTTGTATTATTGTCATTATTTTTGTTCTTGTTGTTGTTGTTGTTGTTATAAGGCATGATTACTAGTTAGATTCGACAAGTTTGCTCATATTAGACTTTAAACTCTATCTATCATTAATTACTTGACTTTTCCGATTACCATTGTGATTAATAATTCCATATAATACATACTCTGTAATAGATATAATCATTGTCGCGTAAGCATATCAATAATAAAACCAAATGAAATGAAATTAAATCTGGACGTTTCTTCAATTCACTCAGACATGACCCGAGTCCAATCCAAACAACCCAATTGCTACCAACATTATTGATGAAATGTCGTGGAACATTAAGGAGGGAAAATCAACTGTGCTAAAGATCTTTTATGCCATATTAGGCAACATTCAATGCCATGGCCCCGATAGGCCCCCCATTGATTCCGCCACTGGACTTCGTGGTAAGAAGCTCGTAGACACCATTGTTATAATACCCTCCTTCGTAGCCTAAACAGTTCACCTGCAAATTCACAAGAAATCAGCCGAAGAAAAAAAAAAAAAAACCCTAGTGAATTTTATTTCATTATTAACTTCTACTTAGAAAAAAAAAAATGAAAATGGTTATTGAAGAGGAAAAAAATAACGAAATGAAATTCAATGAAACCTTCTTCATAACCCATGGAAACCCGATTTTGACCGTAGAAGACACACATCCCTTAAGGCCATTCTTTGAAACATGGAGAGAAAAAATATTCTCAAAGAAGCCGAAGGCGATACTTGTGATCTCCGGTCACTGGGAAACTGATCATCCTGCTGTTAATGCTGTTCATATCAATGATACTATCCACGATTTCGATGACTATCCTGAACCCATGTACAAGGTAAATTACGTAGTGTTATTTTTTAAATGATACTTAATTATTATCTATTTATTACGAGTTTTATTTTTTGTGTTTATACTTTATAGTAATTGATCAGGTTGAAAATAACAAGATATATGGTGTGGAAAATTTAGTTTGAATGATTAGCAAATATTTGGAAACTTGAATAAGTGCCTTAAAAAAAAATTGAATTATTTCATTAGATTTTCCATGCATTTTGTATAATTTTAATGATAAGATGATATTTACTTAGAAAGAAACTATCGATCATAGTAGCTAAGTATGATTTTATTTTTTTTTTTATTTATTTTTAATTTCTGAATGGAAAATTATCATTATTATTTCCATGCTGTTTTTTTTAATTTTGCCCTCTTCGGTCTTACCCTGTAGGTTGTTAAAAAGGAATATAATCGATTTACCTGATCAAAAGTGTAAACATTAAGCTAAATCAAATACGAAGTACTTTTTTTAATAATATGTGATTTTACCATGCATTTCTTATTAATAAAATAATTTAATATATTTGTCTAAATAATTATGTTGAATAGATTTATTTAATTAAATTAATTAATAATTATTTATGTTAATGGTTAAAGTTGTGCACTATAAACATAAACGTCATATAGAATATACACTGGTGTGTCATGCTACTTCTAAATTGACATTTTAGGTAGGTCTAATTATTAGGCAGACAATTGAATAGCATTAATTTTTGGTTGGAATAGTAACATTATTTTTCATTTGGTAAATTTTCCAGTTCAAGTATCCGGCTCCCGGATCTCTAGGACTGGCAAAAAGAGTGCAGCAACTACTCAATAAATCCAAGTTCAAAACCGTGCACATTGACCAAAAACGTGGGCTTGATCATGGTGCATGGGTGCCTCTTATGTACATGTACCCGGAGGCCGATGTCCCGGTATGTCAGCTCTCCGTTCAGCCAAAAATGGACGGAACGTACCACTACAACTTGGGACGAGCGTTAGCGCCTCTAAGAGACGAAGGTATACTCATCCTTGGTTCCGGAAGTGCAACACACCCCTTAGACGAAACGCCTCATTTTCATGGTGGTGTTGCTCCTTGGGCTGCCGAGTTTGATTCTTGGCTTGACACTGCCCTCACTAATGGAAGGTAAATAACTTTAATTTTTTTTTAACCTAGTTAATTTTATTTACCTTACAAATTACAATAAAATTTGTATACGACGGTTGTATTTTATATGAACGATAACAGTATGTTCCCTAATAAAGAAGTATGACAAATCTAACTAAAGATAACATGTTAGATATTTCGTTATCATGTTTTTTGTTTTTTTGTTCAACCATAGCAACATGTCACGTAGTGTCATAATATTGGTGATAGTCGAGACTTTTGGCTAGGAAGATATCATTATCTGTACACTGTACTTATTTTGTGCACAATTTTGGTGTCAAAAAGAAGACCATCATCTATGTCGGCTATTCTTCCCCAATGCTTTGTTGTGTTGGAAGGACATTAATTGGGAACCCTTTGACGTGATATTTGAGCTACTATGACCATGTTTAATAAATGGTGGTGAATAAAATGAGATGATTTAATTTATTATTATTGTCAAAAAACAAATTAAAGTGATTTTCTTTTTTTGGATTTTACTTACCTTATTATGTGGTCAAGTTGTAAAAGAAAATGATTGGTATTTGACTTTTCAGCCGAAGGCAAAAAATTGAAAAAGTTGCTCTTAGTTACGTGTCTTTTAATAATAATAATAATAATAATATATTTGGAACTTCTGTATTCTTAATAATTATAAAGTAAAATTATTTATAAATTATTAATAATGTTAGTAGTAGTAGCTAACAATAAAAAAATTATACTACCTGTTGGGTTAGTCAAATAATAAGTGAAATAAACCATTTAACAAAGACATCATCGTCAATTCGACCTATGTTAATCAATTTTTTTTGTTTAATTTTTAAACTAAAAAAAGAAAATTATTGTAATACTCGTACATGTGAGAGAAGAAAATTAATGCAATCAATTGTTAGAAATGACAATCACATATGGATTGATGTAGACCTTATCTTTTGTTGTTTATGCTGATTGTGAAACAATGTCTTCTTTCCTCTCATCGTTAGACAAAATCAATGAAAAAATGGAATACAATTCAGAAAAGTTGACCCCAATAATTGGAATTTATTGCTATGTAGCAAGTACATTTATTGATAGGGCTTTTTACTTTTTTGGTTGGAGCAAAATGAATGGTAGGGTTTTAGATTTGTTTGATTTAGAGGGTTGTACTCGTATATACTACTTCCTCCTTCCCAAAATGATATTTACGTAGTACTCCGTATTTCGTTATTTTTTGATTAAAAAATTTAATTTAGGAAAATCCTTTTTGGGACGGAGGGAGATCGATATAATTAAATGATTTAAAAAGACATACTCCCTCCGTCCCTAAATTACATTCCTCTTTCTCTCTATTATGTGAGGAATAAATGCTAGAAAGAGAAATGTAATTTAGGGACGGAGGGAGTAAAAAAATTTGGACTTTATGTTAAAAACAGGTTTTTAGACATTTGTTTATCTTGAACAATAATTATAAGTTTATAACTATTAAACTATACAATGTGTTATCTGGTTTTTAGGATTGAAGAAGTGAATACATATGAAACCAAAGCTCCAAACTGGGAATTAGCACATCCATTCCCGGAGCATTTTTATCCATTGCACGTTGTCGTCGGGGCGGCTGGTGAAAAGTGGAAGGCTGAGCTTATTCATACCAGTTGGGACCATGGTACCCTATGTCATGGCGCTTACAAGTTCACTTCCAGTTAATTTTCACCTTGCTATTCTTTCAAATATATCGCAGCATTGATTGTTACGTTTCAGAGTGAAATTCTACATGTTCTCTTATGTATCATGTATTATTTATTTATTATTGTATACGTACGTAGTAATTTGTATCATTATTGTGTAATGTCCTCATCAATTTTGTTGTATTTTAATGGCTTGGTATTATGAATTTATGGTATGTATATTGACTCGTGTATTGTTTGAGAATTATTCAAGTATTGTCGTGTAATTTGTATGCAAGTTGCAAATTTTTCTTTTTCTTTTTTTTTTTTTTTTTTTTTTTTTTTTTTTTTTTTGTAATGGACCTGCCCTTAAATACACTTTATTGTATAGCATGTGGAATATATGTACTACTACGTAGTATATATATTGAGAGGATTTAGTTGGACCAACAAATTAAATTATGGAAAATCATATTTTGTGGTGTTTGTTTGCTAACTCTAGATGTTCTCGATCGTTGTTAATAAAATGATAAATCGCTTAATTATTATATATAGCTTCTATTATTCTATAGCTCCATTATGAATTGATTAGTCTTGATATGTTTTTCTTTGTTTTATTTCTATATACGACTATACTAGCTAGTACAATTACAAAACAATACTTACAACTTTTGAAAATTATTATTATTTGTATCTTTCATATACATGTACATAGTTTATTATTAAATTATTATACTACCATTTATTCATCTTTACAATTTTTGGCCATCGCTTGCACTCAAAACGGGTACCCTAACTAATACTAAGTTTATGTACTCTGTATATATAATGATAAAATCCTAAATGCATACGTTAAATCAATACCCCATACTAAATTATGTGTAGATTGTCACAAAAAATAGTGATGTACACTAATAGAAAAAAGCAAAAAGACACCGCTCAATGGCCACCAGTTTTCGAAAACCGGTGGCAAAAATTAAGGGGAAAATGGGCGGGATGTTGAAGGATTAGTATTGCCACCGGTTTAGACCGAACCGGTGGGAAAAAAATATTAATCCCACCGGTTCAAACCGGTGGCTTAGTTAAAAAAATAAACAACGCCCCCCCTTTATAAACCCCTAACCCTAACACTTTCCTCTCCCTCAGCCTCTCTCCTTCACTCTCCCTTCTCCACCTTCTCTCTCCTCTCATGCGATCTCCATCTCCTCCTCTCTCCTGTCTCCTCCTCTCTCCTGTCTCTTTCTCTCTCATCTCCTCCTCTCTCCTGTCTCCTCTTCTCTCCTGTCTCTTTCTCTCTCATCTCCTCCGTTCATGCTTGCTATCTTTCGTTTAGCTCCCTTGTTTCATCCGCCGAAAGCGAAAGAAAGGCTCCGATTCCTCTACAGAATATGGTTGAGCAAAAGAAACCGAGTGGTAAGACAATCATACACATTCTGACCTGAAAACTCATTCTAAGCCCGGCCTTAAGAAAGAATCAAAGGTGAAATCTCCTCTCTCCACCTTCTCTCTCCTCTCATGCGATCTCTCATCTCCTTCTGTCCTTCTCTCTCGTCACCCTCCTCTTCTTTCCCCTCAAACATCAACAACAACCGTGATGGTTTTCAAGGTCAAATTCGACCATGAAAATGCTAGATCTAGCGTTTTCATAGTCGAATTTGACTATTAAACCAAGTTCGAGGGAATTTCGAAGCTTTTTTATTTTTAAGGTACGTTTTAATGTTTTTATTTTTGTTTTTGATTTTTTTATTTAATTTTTGGATGGTTTTAGGTTGGTTTGATTGTCGGTTCGGTGGTGTTGGTGGTGGTGTTACGTGTTGAGGGGTTTAGGTGGGTGGGTTGGAGTGTCGGTTCGGTGGTGTTGGTGGTGGTGTTACGTGTTGAGGGTTTTAGGTGGGTGGGTTGGAGTGTGGGTTCGGTGTTTAGGTGGGTAGATCTGGGTTTGGTGGGGTTCGGTGAGGGTTCGGTGAGGGTTTGGGTTAAGTGGGTGGTGGGTAAGGTGGTAAAGTCGTGGGTGGTGGGTGGTTGTAGGTGGTAAAGTCGTGGGTGGTGGGTGGTTGTAGGTGTTTAGGTGGGTAGATCTGATTAATTTTCATTATTTTTTCTGGGTTTTCTTTTTTATTTTGAAGTTCATGTTTTCTGTTTTTTTTTTCTTCTTTTCGCATCCATATTGTAAGTTTAATTAATTTTGGTGTTTTTAATTATGCAGGTACTAGTTTATGACTCCACTTAGAAGAATCAAGAAGATATTCATGTTGTAATTTTTTTTTATATTGGTGTTGTAAATTTTTTTTATTTTTTTTTGGGTATTGTACAATAACAATTTAATGATAAATTTATTTCTGATTATATATTTCATTTACAAGTTCAGTTGATTTTGATGTTGAGTTACTCATATTTCAAGTGAAATAAGCAAACCAAAAATATGAACTCATAACTCTGACTATAGTTCAAGTGAAAAAAAAAATTATACATCATATTGCCACCGGTTAACCGGTGGCAAAACTAATAAATACCCAAAAAAAAAGGCGCCAATTAATATAACCGGTGGCAAAAATATTTATTGCCACCGGTTAACCAGTGGCAATACTCGTTTTTGCCACCGGTTTTGAACCGGTGGCTTTTAAATATATTATTGCCACCCCCCAAATGACCACCGGTTCAAAACCGGTGGCATAAGGGGGTTTTGAACCGGTGGCCAAATGCTTTTTTCGTCTAGTGGTAGACGGACTTGACATTGAAACAATTAACTTATGAAATATTTTTATTTGAGAAAATACATTTTCTTAAAAAGTTATGTTAAAAATTTTCCTTAATATATACCTTCACACAAATTCTTATATTTGGGCTAAATAATGTGGTAAGCCATCATGAGGGTAATTCGTTAATGTTATAGAGGGGTACTCGATCAGTCAGTGTAGCAAGGATAACTTCGTCAGAAGTTATTTGGTCAATATAATGTGTTTACGTGGATACTTTGATCAGTGTTATAGGGGGTTACTTTATTTTTCTATAAGCAGCCATATGATGTGGCCAGCCATACACAAAATGTGTTGTACATAGTCATTTATTTGGAAAAATGATACATATAGCACCTTCAGTTTTAGGGGGGGTTTTTTTTTTTTTGACAAGATTAATTAATATGTAGTTAATGAATAACATTGCTACTTTTAAAAAAATGGTGGGGAGCGTAACAATACATTTTTTTTTTTTGACAAAACGTAACAATACATTTTATTAATATTAGTTAGTTAGTTACGAATAATTTGTTTGTGTTTTTAAAATCATGCACACATCGCTCGCATGCATAAAAAGCTAATGTGTATTAAACAAACCTTCTAAACAGAAGTACTCAAAATTGAAAATTGCTTCGAACAATGGGTAGGATTTAGGAGTGTAGGGCTACTCAAAAAGTAAGTGAACGGACTCACCATGATAGCGCTGGGCTGAATCAGACTTAGAGTTGGGCCGTGTTAGGATAAATTGGGCCTAAAAGTACTACCGCTTTCTCGAAAGGTTAAGAACAAAGCAATTAGTCATTGGGCCCAATTGATGTAACGAGACAGTAATTGAAGAGGAGTTAAAAGAGGGATGATTTTCACGAGAGAAAAAAAAGTTGAGTAAACATAGGCACAAAATACGGGTCAAACAAGAACTGATAGTTTAATTTCCTTAAAATGAAAGCAATATTGTACTTCTCCATGATTTTAGCTTATTTAATGCCAATGCTTATATAGGTATAACTCGCTCGTAGTATGTATTGAGAATTAAGGTATCATATTTTAATTAGTGAGACATGATTCATTTGGTCAGACTCTTATTGATTGAATGATTGCATATTAAATTTTTTGAATTCAAATTTTAAGCAGGATGTTTTGAGGCAGGGATACAAGTTTAAAAAATTCACCATGTTAATTAGGTTTTATTTTTATGTTAAAGGTAAAGGCCAAAAGGGTATCTTACCATACAAAGCTATGCATTCGAGGAATTCCATGTATGTATTCATGCACTTATGCCATGTTCGTGCATAGTTCATGTACCCAAACATAATATTGTGACGTAACAAAATTATATTATGACGTATGTATAATGCTTAAATTAAACCTAAACATTGAGCATTCATCAGTAATAAATCAATGCAAATATGTGAAGATTGATAATTAGTGCAAGCATTCAAAGCCTATGCAGTTGTTTTGTGATAATGATCAGTCGGCTTTGCATATTGCTAAGAATCCAGTGTTTCATGAACGTACGAAGCATATTGAGGTAGACTGTCATTTTGTTCGCGATAAGTTGATAAACGGTAATATTTCTACCTCATATGTTCCGACTGGTCATCAGTTGACAGATATTCTTACCAAGGCTCTTGGACGTCAGCAGTTTGGTTTTCTCTTGCGCAAGTTGGGCATTCGCGATTTGCATGCTCCAACTTGAGGGGGAGTATTAGAGTCGGTTTGGTTATATTTGTTAATATTGTATTTATGTTAAGTTTATCTTGTTAGGAGTTTTAGGCAAGTTATGTATTGTGTATATATATGTGAGTATTATCAATACAAAGGCTAAGCCGTTTTCTGCACAATATTCTTGAGTTTAACAACTAGTAATAGTACGATGAAGTACATGTATATAGTTATATACTTCGTAATAGCTAATAGATATGTTAAGACATAAGATTCTATCATAAACTCATCTAGTCATCTAATGTATAGATCATATACTCCAGAGCATATATGTGTGTGATAGAGTATAAAAACATATTCTTGGGCTTCAATCATAAGCTTAAACTTTTGATTGAATTGGTCATTTAACATGTTACTAGAGCCAATGTAAATTTATGTAACACATCACTCGCATGTGGGCTTTTTCACGGGCTGAACAGTGTGTATTTGTGTAAGGTTGAGAGCTAGGGTGCACTAAAAACTCTTAATCCAAGCCGATCACCTTTTAAAATTTGTCTATTGTCAATTTATCACTACAAAATCTATACAAGAACTATCAATCTACTATTTATATATTATGCAATAATATTGACTAACTTCGTATGAATATTTTCGTACAACAAATATCGTTATACCTATGGATGTACACGTACGTATTAGATACACCATCTCACACGCCAATGCTTAAAATGCACGGCGCAATGGTTGCACCCATGTACTTTCAATACAATACAATACAATGTGTAAAAAAGAAATGACAAAAAGGTACACTAACGTAGGCGATTAGGTATACATAATCAGTAATTATATAGGGAGATTAATTAAGCTAGCTAGCCATATTTCAAAGTAAGGTGGCGGTATCTACACGGGGATGTTGATATTGATACATACAAATATATAAGGAGTATTAATTTCGTTTTCGGAACTAGATCCCAGATTGTGATGATTTTAATGAAGGTGGGTTCTTGATTTTGACAAGAAACTACTACTACTATTAATATTACGTGCCACGTATTCTCTTAACAAAGTTACTAAATATGTAACTTTTTTTTTTATCACACGTATATTACTCCATTGATTGGGCATTCTCAATAACAGTACGTAATAATAATGTACGTACGAGTAAGGCGTTAAGTTGTTTGTGATCTTCCGATTTCCAATATGTGTGGGCTCTAAAAACGGATGCTTCAAGTATTATACTTGGTAGTTGCTACTATTGCCAAGCACGTTTAATTATGAAGTATATGTTAATTTTTAACTGAGTTATAAACACATAATTAAGGAAATCACGCTCAGTTTTTTGGTTTTATGTTTCATGTTAAAAATTCTAAGATGTTCCTATTAAGATTATGTGTAACTTTTGTTTCCGTCATATCAAAATATGTCTTGAATCAATTAGTCTTCATCAGTCCCCTATCGAGCAAGGATTACAGGGGTCTTGTATGTTCGTGAATGAGCTAACTCCTCGTTAGTAAACCACGTAAAATTTGTATTGTTCTTATACTTGTATGTTTTTTTTTGTTTTTTCATCCGTTATAGTAGTTTCAAAATAAGAAGCAACGAATCAACACATTAAAGGTGTGTTTTATTCACTCAAATATTACTCAATATTTCAACTTACCTGTACTAATTGTAACTCGTTAGGACAAAATATAGTTCATAATTGAAAGAGTCCTAATAGGAACTCTGGAAGCTAATGTCCCTCATAAATTCAATTTGCTATGATAAGCTTTCAAACACATCAAATTGATTATGATGTTATATCAATAATATGGTAATTAAGATTAATTATTGTTTGCTCACTTATCCTCGTACATCAATCAAATCAGTTCACCAACAAACACAATTACAATACAAACAAACTTCATTCATCTTAATTAAGCCAAGCTTCTAATAATATCCCTAGCTTATGTATAGTAATTAATTCGACTTATATTATATTAAGTTTGGTCCGCTAATATTATCCTTGTTCACTAATGTACTAACTTCAATTGTTAGTAACTTACCTTTTAAGCACTTGTTTCATTCCCTTTCATTTTCCCCTTCAACACCAACTTTCTCTCTCTTATTTCTCTCTCTAAAACCCCACCCTCCATACCTTGAGCATGCCTGAATGTCCAGAGAAAGGTATACAACTAATATACTCACAAATTAATTTCATAATGTAATTAACTCATTTTTGTTATATGTACATATATAATGTACATGAAAACCCTATAAATGTATATATACATGCATAAACATAAATACATGTTGAAGAATGAGGCTATATTTTTCATTAATTAGGGTGTTACCCAACATTTTGGCAGGGAGAGATTTGATGAGATAGGCAAGAAGATCAAGAGAGACAACGATGCGATTTCGAGAGGAGGAGGAGGAAGGCGGCATTTTCAATTAGGTTCTCCCGGAACACTTAATACGATCACCCCTTGCGCCGCGTGTAAGCTCTTGAGGAGAAGATGTGCTCAAGAATGTCCCTTTTCACCTTACTTCTCACCTCATGAACCACAAAAATTTGCCTCCGTTCACAAAGTTTTTGGTGCTAGCAATGTTTCTAAGATGCTCATGGTAATATATTGTACAAACCCTAATTGATTTTTCCTCCTTATCAATTAATCTTTTGTATCATTGTATGTTAATTAATTAATTTTCTCATCACAAACCCACCAAGAAAAAGCCAATGATTTTATTTTAGCAAGAAGTATATACTTTGTATAGGTTGGTATTTGGTAATGCCTTCCAAAGTTTTTGTCTTATTCTTTAGTACTTGTTTTTAGGTAAATAATGCTAGGTATTTATTTTCATACAATTTATCAAAAATTTGGGGAAGAAAAACCCTCTCAATTATAATATGATAATTATTATAAATTTAGCCTTGCAACTTACAACTATTAGTCTTGATCTCTAATCAAAGTTCAATTGAATAAGAGCCAAATCATTGCTAGTTTTTATATGTCAAATTGTGTTTTTTCTATCCTTTAATTTCTAGTTGTGTGCAATGTTTCCCTATAGTTATTGGGTTTTTTTCGCTAGAGAAGTGGGTCATGGTGGAGAGAAATTAAAGAAAAAACAATCAACTTAATCTAAGGCATTGCCTCAAACTACAAAATATATGCATGATAATTTAATTAAGATTCAAAACTATATGATAATTTAATTAAAATAGGGATTATATAATTGATAAATAACACATCAAAAATCAAAGTTTATAAATTTATTTTCTAAAAATTTAAATGCTCAAATCTTTTAATTAATCTAAGGCATTACCAAAAAAAACTATATGATAATTTAATTAAGATTCAAGACTATATACTATTTATATATTGATGTTTTATGATGAATTTATATAGGAAGTACCAGAGAGTCAAAGAGCGGACGCAGCAAACAGTTTGGTGTACGAAGCAAATGTGAGACTTAGAGATCCAGTTTACGGTTGCATGGGTGCTATTTCAGCGTTACAACAACAAATTCAACTTTTACAAGCTGAACTTAATGCTGTAAGAGCTGAGATTCTTAAGTACAAGTTTAGAGATACTAATCATAATCATAACAATAATAATATTAGTACTTCTACTAATAACAACAACAACAATAATAATATTAATCCTTCACCCTCTTCTCATGATCTTTCTTTCTATTCTTCCGGTGCACCGGTGTCAGTTTCTATACCCGTGCCACCACCACTAACACCATCCATTCCACCCCCTTCACCGCCTCCTCCACCACTACCGCCTCCTCTCCATAGTATACCACCCGATTCTTCGATTTCTTCCTCCATGTATACACATGAACCATCATCATCATCTAATCCTGATCATGATCATTTTAGCTCCATTTCTAATGAAAACATTTCCTACTTTGGTTAAACATAGATCTTAAGGTAACCAAGATTGATAACTTCATTATTATTAATTAATTATTAATTATAATGTAATAAGATGAGGATTATAATATCCTGATTCTAGCTTTAAGTTTCTTCATTGGAAATTGGAGCTTACTTTGTTTATGTAGAGTGGAATTGATGTAAAAAGCCCTTAGTGTGGTAAAATTATTCTTCCTCATAGAGATATTTATGGTTGAGGAATAATTATTTCTTTTTGCATAGTTTGTATGTCAGACATTGATACAAACATTAAATTCAAATTATGAAAGTTCCATTGTTTTAATATTTGAGTGTATGTATGTTCTACATTTGATTTTTTGGCATATAAGGTATATGTATATATAGGATAAATGTTCAATTTTAAAATATGTGATACTTTAATTAATTCAAATGATTGACGTCTACAATATGAGTATTGGTTATATGGATGCATATACAATATTGTACAAATTAACTAAGCGTATGTATCTGATCAATAATTGCAAAAGACCTTGTTGATGTGTCTATAGTGTACCTATATTTTGACCTAAGTTATGCTTGAATTAGAAATATACTTGTATCAACCTTCAAAGGTATGAAATTCATTTTCCTTTGATTTCATATATATGGAGAACTCCGGTCCATATCTTTTTTTTAATAATAAAATTTTGTAGCTAATGTCAAAATTAGCAACCCTAACATCGTAAAGTAGCAAGAGAGATATAAATAAACTTTCCTACTCAGTAGTATATGTATAAATTAACAAGTGAGGTTGACTAGTCTTAATACATATTCATTTATGTTAGTACTTGCGTTATAGAGGCAGATTGAACTTATAGAGTTACATTTATTTCTAGCATTAGCTTAATGTAAAAATTTCATGAAATTAGGTACCAATGCATGCTATTGCCATGTTTGGAAATTGAAGCTTTATGAATTAAACTTTCAGAAAAGTAAAAATGTTACTTTTGCACGTGTGAGGGATCGCGGTTTGACCGTGGACTTCGTGCCATGATTGTTTGTGCACATTTATTTTATCAATTTCCATTTAATTTTGTTCTCAAATTAGGAGGTCGGCTAAAGCTTTGCTTGTTATTTGGACAATGTTGCATTAACTTTCAACGTTGTCAACCCTCCAACTGTCAATACAAGGTTCTTACTTATTTATATGCTTGAAATAAAAAGAAATAAAAATTGTAAAAAAAATAAAATAAAATAATACTCGTAACAATAATTTGCGTTTTTGATAAATAATTACAGGTACTTTGAGATTATTGTAGCACCTAAAAAGAAAATATTTATGAAAAACACAACCCTAGTCCAGTGTGAATTTTAATTAAATTGAACAAAAGACGTATAAATCACATTGTAACTTTGATGTAATAAGTCTATGCCCCATGTATATCCATGTATATGGGAGTAAGGAATTCTCTTATACTCTCAGGCGTTAATTTGTATAACTGAAGTGACTCACATCGATCTAAGTATGAGCTTAATGGACTATAATATTACTAAACACACCTCACGTCTTACTTAGACCAAATGAGAATTTAGAATTTTAATAAGAATCATCATTACACATTAGTAATGCAGTAGTGTAGGGTTAGGTCCGATGTCATGGTTGCTTGACATTGTGGTATTCTCATCTCGCTTTCGCGTAATCTTCGTCGAGTTTGCTTATCTGTCTATAATATACTCTAAACTATGCAAGAAACTTTGTAATCCATTAATAAATTTTAAAATAGGATTACTTCGTAATTTTTTTTCTATGAAAAGCAAAAGGTATAAATGTAAACATACTTCCCGTCAAAAAAAAGTGAACATACTTTATTGAAACTTTTTCATTAACAAGCTCAGTTGCTCTGGAGGCCCAATATTATGGGCTTGTTCTTAGATAATGATAATAGATATTTTAAAATAAGCCCATTTGTTCTTAGAGAGTTCATGATGAAATTGAGGCCCAAACCCAATGTAAATACTAACTGGCCTTATTTAAACTGAAGAGTGAAGACTACTATACTCCCTTACTTTGATTTTGTACACAATTTAAAAATTCAACGTCACCATGGATTTTTTCTCATAACACATAAAGGCCGCAATGTTATTATGTAATTATTGGGTACATTCGAATATTATAAAATATTAAAATCTTATATAATATTTGTCGATTGTTAAAATTACAAGGATCAAATTTGTGTATTGATTACTTCAGTTAAAAATGTAGCTTGAAAAGAGAAAACTAGATGAATTTCAAACATCTATTCTAACGTTTTTTTTTTTTTTTTCTTTTGGTTTTTACTTAGAATTTCGAAACTACGACTTCAAGTGCAAATGATGTTCATCGTAATATTCATTTTCTCTTATACAATTAACATCTCTAAGTATATATTCGCAAAAATATAAAGCAAATTAATATTTTGAAAGATTAAAATGGGGCAATCTATAGAATTCACATAACTATATTATTACTAAAATTTTAATCACGAAAAATGGTAAAAGAGTATTAATTATGTGAAAAGCCTAAGTAATGCAATTAAAAAAGAAGAAGCATAATGTTACACTTAATATTTTTTTAGTCACTCAAATTTCTGAAAAACAACTTCCACAATTGTGAAAACAGAATGAAAGCTTCATACACTGAAATTGAACAAATCTTGCTAAACATACAAATATCAAAACTAGTAAGGCCTTTACATTAGCCCCTTTAAATCGAACTATAACAAAATCACCTTATGTTTTAGTACAGTTCATAATAACACTAAAACAACGTAACACAACTTCCTAACTGATTAAATTAGTTAGTCTTCCTGCAATTCTTCCTGATCTCGCCATTGGATCCAGTAAGTGGCTTAATGTCACCCATCTTGATTATGGCTGCCACGAAATCGGAGCTAAATCGGCTAGGGTTGCTGCTGTAAGTTTGGACAAGCGCGTTGGTGGAACCACCGCTGAACAACTGTTGGTCAGAGTGTAGAAGACCTTTTTGGTTAACGATGTTCTTGTAGTAGTTGTTGTCAAAGGAAGTTGGGGTTTGGACATCCAAGGGTGCTAAGTTGTTGTCCCCTGTGTTACTAGTCCTTGGACAATTTGCTTGCCTTGTTTTGGCAAATGCCGCGTTTATGTTGCTTTCGTTGTAAATTCGAGTCCTAAAGCTTGTGCATCTTGCTTGTCCGATGGTGTGTCCGCCTACAAAAATATTGCACCATTAGCTATAACTAAGTGGACAACGCATAGTTACGATAGATTGTCACATGATAGTGTGTGAATAGTGTTTTAAATAAAAAAAGAAATGTTGCAATTATTAAAGAATGGAGGAAGTGTGTTATACCAGATAAAGCGACCATTTCAGAGGTGGAAAGGCCTTGCTTTTGGAAGCTAGAGATAAGTTGGCTAAGGCTAAAAGTTGGTTGTGGGATGTCATTGTTTGCAGCGGATTTGCTAGCTGTCCTAGCATCCCTTCTGCCTAGCTTTACATTCCAAGTTGGTCCTCCAAGCTACAATAATCAACAAGCAAAAGTAAGATTAGGCAATGGTTTTTGGAGATGGTCATTTAAGTTTGATGACGTGAGTTTATTATCGTTTTTACTTACAGTGACAACAGAGTCTCTAGCAGTAATTGCTAATATGTCAGCACATGAGACAACACCAGGGCAAGCTTTCTCTACCGCTGACTTTATTTGGTCAATCACTTCAAATCCTCTAACTGAGCCATTATTGGGAATTGCCATCTTCTCTCCCGTGAAAGTAGAAGTGTCGTCTAGTAAAATTGATCCATCACATCCCTGTGCAATGTACACATGTTAAATATAGTTTGTATCATATAATGCTAAAATATATTGTACTACCACATATTATACTTCCTTGGATCCTTATAAAATATTCACTATGTATATGATCATATGCTAACATGTGCATGCAAATGGTATTTAAAATAAGACTATAATTAATGTTAAGAAGTTTACATTAACAAAGCAGTCGTGGAAGAACAAACGCAGGAGAGAAGCACCCATCCTAGCCTCTTTTCTAATAGCGGACTGTACGACAGATTTGACAGTAGAATCGAGATTTGGGCACGAGCTCGAGTAGAAGTTCGTGGAGAGTTGGGCATTGGTACTACAAATAGAAACCAAGAGAAGGCAAGCCACAATTGTGAGCGACATGAAAGAAGAAGAAGAAGAAGTCATTTTTCTTTTGTTAGCAAATTCACAAGCAAATATTGCTAACGATAAGAAGTGTGTTTGAAACAAGCTAAGGAAATGCATGTATTTATAGTAATCTTGCTCTAGTAAAGTTATCTCGAGGTTACATTAATGTGGGACCCCAATAATTTATGTAATTTGCATGCGATAGTTCTTTGAACGTAGTATAAAGGAAATAATTGGTTGAAAATATAAAGGTCAAAACTATAGTCTAAAAAATCAACACGCCATAATTATACAACTGTTTTAGAGATTTTTATAGGTCAAAAAAAATAGACATATACGGCTTGGTCAATGTATTTTCGGTGTAAAAATGTCAAAGTTGGACCTACTTTACTCGCACACCTGCTGAATCTAACCAAACAGAGATTTGTTCGACAAGTAATATCGAATCAAGGCTTCTACTTCTTCCGGATAAAACTTTAAATACGTTGTATGAAACTTTGACTTTGTCACATATACGGGGTATTCACTCTTTTTTTTTTTTTTTTTCTTTTTTTGTGAAAGAACTTCACTTTGTACTTTTGTACACCTTCAATTTGTATAATTGTGAAGTATTTTCTTGGCAATACAGTTTAAGTAAGAGATTAGAAAACTTAAATGAAGGTGTGGTAAAAATAATTTAAAACCATAAATTAGTAATTTTGTTCGTAATATTATTTTAAATTACATGTCAAAGTAAGGCCCTGTTCTTTTCACCTTAAAAAAATAATATTAAGTAAAAATAATTTCAGTTCAGTAAAAATAATTTCAGTTCAGTAAAAATAAGTTCAGTTCAGTAAAATTTCAGTTTTCTTAAAGAAGAATTATAATAGAAAATCAGTAAAAATAATTTCAGTTCAGTAAAAATAAGTTCAGTTCAGTAAAAATAATTTCAGTTCAGCAAAATTAAGGTGAATCAAACAGAGCCTAATACTAGTATATTATACTGTTGCAAGGACAAATAATAATTAAAAAAAATACTAATTACATCATTAGATATTTAGATGTACTAGTTCATGGAAAGTTTTGAAGCAGGAACATAGTTTGCGGAGTTAGGTCCAATTTCTTTGAATATAATGGACATACATGTTTTGATGTTCGCCCATTAGAGAAGTTCTATGCTGTGCCGCTTTGTATATAGTTAAAATTTCATTTGGGAGTGATTGATCTCTATCGAGATAGAAATAGCTCCTTCCTTATGTTAAACTACTAGTCCTATAGTTGACAAGACAATTAGACTATGTATATTTGTAACTTCGTGAAAAAAACAAAATAAGCAAAAGTACTTATGTTTTTCAACAACCTAAAGCTTTTGTCAAAATTAAATTAGATCCAATGAATATGATTGAATAATTTGAATTGCTAACTTGTAGCAATTATTAAACAAAAATGGCGGTACTAATATAGACTTTGAGTCACTCAATTATAGTGAACTTTATCCTAAAATCAACCATAATATAACCACAAAAACTTTGCAACGGCCTCTTTGAGAAAATTCCAAAGTTGAGAATGATATAGATAATCTTATAATAGCTAAAAAAATGTAAGGAAAAAAAAAAAGAAAAAGAAAATTCCAAAAGGTGAAAGACTAGAACGTAATACTTGTCCATCATATATATTCCATTCACCTCCTAGATGTAGTTCATATTTGACCCTTTATGTTCATAGATTTTAGAATCTTGAACAACTTTTTATTTTTTTACACAATGAATATTATTAGATTTAAGTTAGCATAATAAATTCTTTTATAAAATTAAAAGTAATTCTAAATTATTATTATTACTTCTAAAGATGTATTTAGTAAATTTTTAAAATTATATTTGACTGTAGTATAACGTTATACAAGTACAATTTTTATTTTCATTGGGATGAAGGGAGCTAGCTGAGTATAAACCACCACTAAATTGTCAATAAACTATGCAATTTCTCTAAATAATTAGTTAGAACTAACATTACTCAAATTGTATAATGTATAACCTACACTTCAATCTCTAATTGTGTGTATTCTTAAACCGTGTTTGAGCTGTGTTCCACCATTTGCTCTCAAAATAGACTACTGCAATTCAATGTTGTTAGGAATTTGCACCTAAGAAAACAATGTTGCTAGGAACCACAAGCAATTGGAGTGGAGGTAGCTAAAGGAGATCATCTAGAATTAGATATTGTCCCATAAGTTTAACATGAAAGTGAAAAATCTACAAATTTAGAATGTAATGTTAACAACCAAATTGGTGTACATGCACGGCCTTAAGTCACATAGAACGGAAGATAGATATAAGAAATGAAATAAAGGCTTAAACCACAAGATATACAATCAATTAGTAAGGACATAAAGGTCATTTTATGTGAGCACATCGTCCTTCCCTTATGTAGCTATGTAATAGACTAACGCTATATGCACACATTTGGAATGTCTACATTGACGAAGCATTCATGGATGAATTAACAAAGGAGATGAACACCTATCTAGCCTCTTTGTTGATAGCCTGGTGAAATATGATCCTTTGATTGAATCTTAATTTATACTACGTACTATGTATATGGCTAAAATAGTACAGTAAAATCAAGGATGCCATCTAGAAGGTATAGTCTCCACATCTGGTCAAGGGCATGTCACATTGTCACGAATTTAAATATATGCCCTTATGTAACGTACGCTTAGTGTTCGAATCGCCATTTTAATAGATAGTTACGGCTCCGATGGACGTTTTTGCAAGAAAAGGAATGACGACTTAGACTACTATATTGTTGGTAAATGGTAACTGATGTAGACTTGGTATTTTTGGATGAATGGATAATGACGATGTTGATGATCTAAAGAACCTCTAAAACCTACGTTGAATGACCAAAGCTAATTAAGGAAAAGGAAAACAAAAGAGACAAGGAATTTATAATTCTCAAGGTAATAGTAAACCCCCTTTTTTTTTTTTTTTTTTTCAAAAGGTGTTTGTACAGATAACATTTCAAATTATAACAATATTTTAACGCGAAGTATATATTATGTTAAAATGTTAAAATACTAGTAATCTAGTATCGTTTTAAATTTGTCTTAATATTTATCAAAGTATTATTTCTTCAATTATAAAAAAAAAAGAATGTTAAATTGGTTTTATTAAATCTATAAGATATAGTATATCTATTAAGAGACATGTACGTTTATGATTCAAAATTTTATAACAACTATTACCGAATTGTAATCTTATATAGCTACACGTAAATTAAAGAGATTTAATCGATTTCAATTTGATTTACAATTACATTCAACAAACTATTATAACAAAATACAACCTTTAAAACCAATATGAAAAATTCAAACACGGCAAATAAAATTTCTTACCAAAACCAATAAAGAACTACCAAGTACTACAACAAATAAACATAAAATTATGGTGTATCGTGTAAAGTGTACGTGTAGTATTTGACTATTTGATTAGGGCCGCGTAAATATCCTTAGATAATCTAGTTAATCATTCTACAATTCTTCCTGATTTCGCCGTTGGATCCAGTGAGAGGCTTAATATCTCCCATCTTGATCATGGAGGTGGCGAAATCGGAGTAAAACCTACCGAGGTTGCCACCATAAGTTTGCACGAGAGCATTGCTAAGTAACTCTTGGTCGGAGTGTAGAAGACCCTGTTGGTTGATGATATTCTTGTAGTAGTTGTTGTCGAAGCAAGTCGGGGTTTGGAGGTCTAAGGGTGCTAAGTTGTTATCCCCCATGCCGCTAGTAATCGGGCAATTTGCACGCCTAGATTGAGCAAATGACGCATCAATGTTGGTGTCGTTGTATATGTGATCCCTGAAACTTGTGCACCTTGCTTGTCCAATTGTATGAGCACCTAATAAATAATTTTATGGTAAGTTAAAATTGTATATGTTAGATTAATACTTTGATGATTATACTTTCAAAAATAATTGTTTGGAAACGCGTATTAGTAATTTACTACAGTAGTATATATAGTTAAAGACTATACCAGATAAAGCGACCATATCATTGGTAGAAAGGCCTTGATTTTGGAAACTTGAAATTAATTGACTAAGGTTGAATGTTGGTTGAGGGATATCATTGTTTGCATCGGATTGGCTAGCTGTCCTTGCATCTCTTCTACCGAGCTTAACATCCCAAGTTGGTCCTCCAAGCTACAACAATAAAAATTTAAGATTAGACCAACTTTTATATTTAACTTGTATTATTTTTACCAAGTTGAACAAATAAATTAAACTAATTAATAAAAGTATATGTGAATAAGTTTATAGTTTGATTATGGTGATATCATAATCTTTACTCACAATGACAACGGAATCTCTAGCGGTGATTGCTAAGATGTCAGCACATGAGACCACTCCTGGACAAACATTCTCAACTGCAGACTTAATCTCGTCAATCACTTCAAATCCTCTAGCTGATCCGTTGTTTGGTTTTGCCATCTTTTCACTAGTGAAATTAGGGGTATCATCTAGTAGAAGTGATCCATCGCATCCCTATTATACACATGTTAGGGTTTATGTCAAAAAACACTATTGTAAATGCATAATATTCAAGTATTTCTTATTATGATTTTTTATTTTATAAGATGCTCAGATAAATGAATTAACAATGTGTAAGTATATGCATGTAGTTCATCTTAGAATGAGATCATATATGTTAAGATATATGCTTACGTTAACAAAGCAGTCGTGGAAGAACAAACGAAGAAGAGAAGCACCCATCCTAGCCTCTTTGCTGATAGCGGAATGTACGACAGATTTCACCGTCGAATCAAGGTTAGGGCAAGAGCTAGAGTAGAAGTCGGGGGTCAATTGAGCATTTGAGCTCCCAACCAAAACCACAAGAAGGTAAGCTACAACCAAAAAACCAATGGAAGAAGAACAAGATGAAGCCATGATATTGATTAGAATTAAGGAAGTTTTTAGCAAAGTTACAAGCAAATTTAATTTATTACAAGCAAATTTAACAAATATTGCTAACAAACTAGGAAGTGTGGATGAAGCAAACTTAGAGAAAATGCATGATATTTATAGTGGTGTCGTCAAAGGTAAAGCTTTATCAAGGTTATATTATAAGTGGGGCCCTAATGACATGCCTAGTTACATATGATTACATTTTCAACATACTTGATTAGCGGAAGGATTGTATAAGAGTGTACTAGATAGGAAAGTCAAGTACTTGGAATTATTCAATGGGAAAATTAAACCGACCAAGCCATATCTGTCACATAGCGACCTAGCTCACGCAGTGGACTAACCAACGAGAGTTGTTAGAACATTAATATAAACGAAACGGAAGTTTGAATTTGTCACTAAGAGAATAGTTACAAGAAATTTAATATGTTAGGTTTAACGGGCTCATCTTCCCCATTGAATTGACGCGGTACACTATGCATGGAGAAGTTAAGTGGTTAGCCGGCCTAAATTGATCTAACCTAAAATAAAATAAAACTTCTTACAATGCAAGTATTTGATTTGATCCAAAGTTAAATGAAATGATCCAGACCAACCACAAGGGACAACTCAAAATAAAGAAGTTATTGTTAAGATACGGTGTAGCTCTTCATCGGATGAATTAAGGATTTTTTTTTGAAAAAAATACCTTATACATTTCAAATTTTGTGAAAAACTACCTTATAAAAAAAATGTTGTAAAACATTAAATGTTGAAAAAACCTACCTTATAAAATACTAAATGTTGTAAGAAGCTACCTTTTGCCGGATTATTGCATTGAATAAGAGATGTTTAATGACCCATTTCATCTCCTTTTCCCACCCAATCAATTTCCCCATAGCCCCCTTAACCCCTAATTCATCTTCCCTTTCATTGTTAAACAAGCACATGGTAGCAACTTACAACATTTAGTTTTTATAAGATAGTTTGTAACAACAATTTTTTTTCAATTATAAGGCGGTTTTCACAAAATCTAAGCTATATAAGGTAATTTTTCACAAAAAAAAAAAAAAGAAAAAAAAAGAAAAAAAGAAAAAAAAAATCCATGAATTAATTAGTTAAAATAAAGTTGAATATATTCAATTATGTGTAACCCATACATCTCAATAAAATGAATAAATTTTGTGACAAAAAAATCCATTTTTAATACAAACTAATGAACTATGCATACTTTGCATTTTGGACTAAACATTTGATTTCAAATTCAAAATACATACTTTGCATTTTAGACTAAACATTTGATTTCAAATTCAAAATTCACTCCGTCAAAAAAAAATAAATAAATAAAATAAAGGGAAATTATCAATGGTACACCCAAGGTTTGAGGTTTTATCAATGGTACACCTATTTATTTTTGTTTATCAATGGTACATCCAATGTTTCACTCATTTATCAACAGTACACCTAACGTTAAACAAACGTTAATTAAAAGTTAATTTTAGGTTAGTCTAATTAAATTGGAATGACTAAATTGCCCCCCTACCCCACATACATTACATCGCTCCCTCCAAACTCCAACTACATAGATAAAAAACACCCTAAGTCAGAAGATCATTCATCTTCTTCCTTCTCACTCTCTCCCTTGTTTCTGCTACTGTGAGGTACCCTAATTGACACGCGATTGAAACAAAATTCCTGGAATTGTTGATAGCTAAAGGTAAGTGTTCATCTCAGCCTTTAATTTTAATTAGACTAACCTAAAATTAACTTTTAATTAACGTTTGTTTAATGTTAGGTGTACAGTTGATAAATGTGTGAAACGTTGGGTGTACCGCTGATAAACAAAAATAAGTAGGTGTACCATTGATAAAAGCTCGAACCTTGGGTGTACCATTAATAATTTCCCTAAAATAAAATAAAATCAATTTACACTTTTCAATCATATCCTTGTGAAAAAAAGGCATTACGATAATATTAGGTGTTGTCAATTTTCACTCAAATTATCACAATGTCAAGGCCCACACTTTCTTTACACTTCTGTCCAAAAAGTCAATTACCTGATAGTTAAGTTAGGTCAAGAGTGTCTACAAAATTGCTAGTGTGGGATGATTAGAAGGCAACAAATATAGATCAAGATGATTAAAATAAAGCTTTAATTTGATTGCTTTTGAGAAGTCACAACTTTATATGTTTGATTGGATGGTTTGTGCAAACGAGCCATAAGGCCCTTAACACCTTCGTTAATTACGTCCATACTTAGTTAAAGGCTTCCACATGGTGCCTAACCTAGAACCATCTATATATGTTCTATATGCTTCCTACATGATTTGTACAAATTTAACTTGTGCAATTCGGAATTTTGCTTACAATATCATACCGTAAGCTCGAAAAAGGCATTAGGCCAGATAATTCTAGAGCCTTATTGCATTCAAATTTCTTCAAAAAACACATGCATCCAAATGAGTGCTCAATGCTAAAAATTACTACGTTGTTATATATGATTTGCAACGATCTGACATAAAGTAGAGAGGAAAAGTGTCTAATCGTTGCAAATAATATGTAACGGAGGTAGTATTAATCTAAACTTTTAGAGGGGCAAACAAGAGGAACATAACAAACTCGATCCAATCCGATTCATAGAACATTTTACAATTACAACTTACTCATAGAACACAAGTTCAACTAACAATAGTGAGGACAAGATGAAAGCAATAAGCACATCAAGGCTCTTTTGAACCAAATTACCCAACTATAACATAGTAATGTGCTCATATATTATTAGTTACAATCATATCTTAATTAAACTAGTTAGTCTTCCTACAGTTCTTCCTAACCTCACCATTGGATCCGGTTAGCGGCTTAATATCACCCATGTTGATCATGGCGGTGACAAAATCGGAGTTAAACTGGCTAGGATTACTACTATAAGTTTGGACGAGAGCGTTGGTGGAACCACCACTAAACAATTGTTGATCGGAGTGTAGAAGACCCTTTTGGCTAACAAGGTTCTTGTAGTAGTCGTTATCAAAGGAAGTTGGGGTTTGGACATCCAAGGGTGCTAAGTTGTTGCTGCCTGAATTAGTAGCACTTGGACAATTTGCTTGCCTTGTTTTGGCAAATGATGCGTCAATGTTGCTCTCATTGTATATGCGAGTCCTGAAACTTGTGCACCTTGCTTGTCCAATTGTGTGGGCACCTAATAGATAAATTATGTGAGCAAAATTTATTATCAAAATTTATGACATAGTATACCTATACAATAAGCAAATGCGACATAATTAATTAAATAATAAATATATCGATGGAGACGCACTGTATAATAAGATACTCAAATAATGACTTGAAATGCCAATCTATGTGTATTGATCCAATGCTGATATAGATATTTGATTAGTAATATGTAGTATTCATATTTAAGTTTTAAAAAATTATACATGCCTTTCAACTCCTAATAGAAAACTATACATCCTCCCATTGAATTGCGTCAACCTAATATTTGAATTATGAATATAATTAAGGATGATAATTTCTCTATAAGATTGTTTTATATTTAACATGTGTCATTTTCACACCGACTCCTCATAAATTATTTTAATAAAATTTAAATATACAAAGTTTGATGAGAGATCTGGATATATAATACTAATAATCACTAATCATGTTTGTTGTCATATGGTATTTTTTATTATATAATTGTTTTAGTATAAGATTAATATTTACTTTGTTTTAATAGAATAGATAGTTATTGAATTAATTTCTAAATGGAGTGGACCTTCTAAAGTTCTAATCATAACAAACAATGACAAAAATAATTGGTAAACACTATAAATTTAGTCAATATTTTCGTACTCCTTTTACAATAATTTAAGGAAACCGGCAAGTAACATGTTTCTTTCTAGCACAAAAGCACAGTGTCTTTTTATTTCACTCTTTTTCTTCTCCTTTTCTTTTTTCTTCTAGTATCAACTCCTTTTTTTCTAAATAATTCAACTATTATTGCTCTCCTTTCAAAACCCCAATTCGAAGTATATTCGACAGCATACTTTAAAAATACAACTAATTAAACATATAATTATCATGCTTTAATATCAATGCAGTAACTAACTCCTTATAAAAACTAATGTAGCATATCTTTAAAAAAGAATGTAGCAAGGGATCTATGTCCATGTGTACGTACACAATTGAACCCAATGATAAGCTAATAATAGCCTTTCCAAAATTATAAGCTAAATTACATTGGTTTTCTAACTTTATTTGAGCTTCTCTAATTTAATTTATGCAATACTTTAAGCAAGGCAATATTAACTTAAGCTATACCAAATAAAATGCAATTTGGAGGGGAAATAAAAGTCGTAAAAGTAAGTAGTTTATATATATACCAGATAAAGCAGCCATATCGGTGGTGGAAAGCCCTTGATTTTTGAAACTAGTGATGAGACCACTAAGACTTGAAGTTGGTGGTGGGATGTTGTTGTTGGCAGCAGATAAGCTAGCAGTTGTAGCATCTCTTCTTCCTAGCTTCACATTCCAAGTTGGTCCTCCAAGCTACAATAACAATAAAAAAATTTAAATTGTGTATTTTGATAGTGGTAACATCTTTATTTGTTTATTTCATGCATGGACTATAGTGAAGAGAAGTTAAATGAATCTTAGCTATTTACTCACAATGACAACGGAATCTCTTGCGGTAATGGTCAAAACATCAGCACATGAGACAACGCCAGGGCATGCTTTCTCAACCGCGGTTTTTATTTGGTCAATGACTTCAAATCCTCTTAGTGAACCATTATTGGGAATTGCGGTTTTCTCACCAGTAAAACTAGAGGTATCATCTAGTAAAACTGATCCATCGCATCCCTGTTATGTATCAAAAGAATGAATCAGAAATATACTTAAGGTAATAAATTAAGAGACTATAAAATAAAAAGATGTTTGCACGTGTGTTTATTTAAAAATGAAATGAAAGATGATATGATTGGACATGATGTTTACATTGACAAAGCAGTCATGAAAAAATAGACGAAGGAGGGAAGCACCCATCCTAGCCTCTTTGTTGATAGCGGATTGCACAACAGACTTCACGGTAGAAAAGAGATTGGGACAAGAGCTAGAGTAGAAGTTCGTAGTAAGTTGGGCATTCGAACTCCCTATAGAAACCATAAGTAAAGCCACAACTACAAACACACCTAAGAACGAAGATGAAGCCATAATATATACTTGTATTATTATTCAAAATTAAAGGAAGTTTGTTAGCCAAATGACAAGCGAATTTTGCTAACAAACTAGGACGTGTTGTTGGATTGAAGAAGCTTAAGGAAAAATTGTATGATATATATAGTGATCTTAATGATAAGATTTATCAAGGTTATACTTCGTATATTATAAGAAACCCTACCAATAATTAATAGTCCAATATAAATATGCCTAGTTGCATGTAATTGAATGTTGGTTTTGAGTTGTGTTCTTAAGTGGTAGGCTAATTTAATGTTTGATCCTCTAAAGATAAGTCAATTATTGGAATTATTTTGGGTTATGAATGAAGCTAAGCAAGTGTGACCCAAGCAATTTTATTTTTTTGGACATAAAAACAATTGTTATTTTAAGATAACTTAATAAGCTCATCATAAAAACTGTCACATATCAAACCAGTAGCTGGAACTTACGAGATATGGTAGACTTTGGAATATAGAGGTTTCATAGTTTAAGGGTACGGTAAATCGATTATGTATAGATAGTATTCTTTTTTTTTTTTTTTTGTTCATTTAAAATTCTCAAATCAACAAAACTGATATAATGAGTCATACAAAAAAAAAAAAAACTTACATACAATTAGTTTCTAATGTATTCGACCAGGAACAAGATATATAGTACAGTAGTATACCAGTATTGCAAATTTTGTACAATACATAAACAATTATTGTAGAATACGGAGTAATAATTATTTATGAATAAATATTTATTTTTGTGGTGCGCTGTTGCACCTCCCTATATAAATAAATAAATAAATAATAAAATAGTGGCGGCTTTCAACCTGTGTAATACGCATTCTTTATTTAGGCTGATTTAGATGTTACTCTTATTAAACTACAAGCTAGAGTTACTCCATATAAGACAGATCATAGGCATTATTGTATACAATAAGTCAATAATACAAGTAATATGTATTGCATATATTATTATAATAATTGTATGTTATTATTATAATAATATTATTCTACTACTAGTACTACTACTACTCCCATTCAGTGGCGGATCCAAGAATCCGAACTAGGGGTAGCTCTAGACAATAAGAAAAAGAAAAAGCATAACATTGTTGTAACGTAACATAATATAATCAGCCAAATATGGATATAATGCATTGTGTAGTCATATAATAATTAACAATCAAATTTAAACATTTATATTGACAGTGTTTTTTTTTATAACTAATTATTTAATTATATTGTAGATATCGATTATACTATTATAAACTTTCCACCTGTGTATTTTTTATTTTTGTCAAAGTTGCATATGAAGTTATACTAAAATCTTTGGTATAAATTTTTCCTTGTGCACATATGCTAACGTAAAACTTTGACTGAAAATAACTTTAATAATTAAACTTATAACAATTGAATATTTATAAATTTGACGGTTCCAACAAGTACCCACATGACTATATTTATTGTTATGTATAAATCACAAATATTAGCTAAAGTGAATTAGACGAATTGTGCAAAAAGTCAAAACGTTTCATTTATTTAAACACAGATGGAATATGATATTTTATATTCATTTCAGTGTAAATTTTCATACTTTTATAAACAAGATTTAATAATGGCCAAATAAATGAAATAAATATTATGTAATGAAAATAAGAAGAATGTCATAAAATATAACGGAGAGAGTATTTCATATTAATAAGGACAGTTTATAAAAAATGTGAAAACGGAAAAAAGAAATTTATCATGAAAAGATAGTAATAGTTTATCCTTGTTTTAATTAAATAGGAGGAAAGTGGAAAATCATTTGAGTTAAAAGCAAAAAAAAAAAAAAATGATGCCGAGGGTCTCGAACCTTGAACTTCAGGAACAAATTAAACCCACTTCACCCATCCAACTCCCTTACCACTGAAGCAATGCTGAAGGTATTTACTATGATTACAGATTATAATATTTATATAGATATAAAGACTCTTTTTTCAGCAATTTTTTTTTTCCTTTTTTTGTGGGGGTAGCATGTGCCCCCCGGGCATCAATGTGGATCCGCCAGTGCTCCCATTATTTTGGTAAGAAGCGAAAACGATCCAACTAAATCAACCGCTCTTTCATACAAGTCAATGCTTCAGCTTAGAAGAAAAAAATATGAGATCCTCAGTACCCATGCAAATATATGTAAATAATAAGTTTCAGACATATAATCTCAAATTCTATATCTTAAGGTGTCAAACACGGGTATGTGCCATAACCGTCACGGAAGAGTATATGTCTACCACTTTACAGACCAAGAAGGTTTTACCTCAAAACCATATGGCAACGAGGAGGGTAGTCCCTTAGTATTATATAGTGGTGGTAACTCTAGAATTCTTTCAATGTGGGACTCCGCTACCACTACACTCTCTCTTTAGTCTTTTAGTGTTGTACAAGATAATGCTCACATGTGGATTATTCATAGGCTCAGCAGTTTGCAATTCTTATACGAAGTATGTTATATGTCAATCCAATAGACCTTCAAATTTGGTGTTTGCTGCCCTTGATCGCTATGTTCAATTTTGGCTTTCTGTCGAAAAAACAATAAAATTGCGAAAGTTAGACTTTGTTACATAAAGTGAACCTTTTGGAAGTAACTATTTTTTTTTTTTTTTTTTTTTTTTGGAAATCTGGAAGTAAGTAATAATTGAGCTAATTAGTTAATGAGTTAGTGGTTAGTGTCCGCTTTAATTTGTCCCAAGTAAAGTGTACGTGTTTCTTTATATATCCATGCAAAAAGCCTATCCACTTTTTTTTAGAAAATAACTAGGGGTGTAAATTACTTAGCGTATGAGTGTCGGTTAGAAGACACATTTTCAATGGTTTAACTCACTTATTGATTCAAGTAATAGTTACTAGTATCAAAATAATTGAGCATCCCATGTTTTATTCATTTTCAAATATAAATTACATTTATTAAAATTAAATTATTTTTCCTTAATTGTTTTTTTTCTGCATTTAATAAATTATATTTACTCCGTAATAGTTAGTTCATTATTATATTTGTTTATTTAAGTCGTTTATTTTAATTGAACTTAATTTATTTTATGTCTTTAAAAATAAACTTAACCTATTTTACTATGTTGAATATTAATTTTTTTTAAGGTGAAAAGAACATGACATTAATAAGATATTTAAACAATATAAATAAATAGTTAAAATATACTGAAAATAATCACAAAAATAATATGGAGTATAATTTCCAACTCGCCTCCTCATTATTAGTCGTCAAATAAAATTGAATGAGTCAATTCATGTTTAAATACAAAATTAAAAAATAAATGTGGTGATTACATACATGTTCCCTAGAGTCTTAATCTTTATATTTTGACATAGTTATTTAAATGGTAATACTTACAAGTCACTCCTTGCCAATAAGTTTTCTTAAGGACAATGCTTTATGAATTAATTTTTAATTATTAGTCCTTAATTAAATTATATTTTTAGATAACGGGGTCCAAAGCAGCAAGGGATAATGACATAATGTCAAATTTGGATGATATGGATTTGTCATGTAATTAAGGCAGATAATTACATCCAGTCAAGTCTACAAATTAGTAAATGCACCATTGCATGCTGCTCAGCTGCTCCCACCGAAGCATGTAAGACTTGCTCACAAATTAGTGTTATTTCATGGGCTGTCACTTTCATGGAATTACGCGGTAGTGTACTTATCACCTTGCACCAACGCGGAGCACTATTTTCGATGATCTTAAATCTTAAGTACGTACTCTATATATTATTCTATCGTTAATTATTTGGTGATTTTCACCTAAATTAATTTTTTGTTTTTTTTTTATTGTACTAGACATTAAGCTAAAAGTTGATCGGATCTGATAGATTCAAATCAAAATGTGAGCTAATTGTATAGGAGTATGCTAAATGAATGATTACTTCATTAGTAATTTTGAGTTTAGGTTCATTCATGCTAGGAAATATCAGCAAAAGAGCGAGTACTTAGCTATAAATCATAAAATCTTAACACTCGTATAAGATAATTAAATTAGCTAGGAGTACTTAGCTATAAATGATGGATATATAACAAGAATATTTTTGGTTAATTAAGAGTCTAACACTCGTACATCGTATTGGAGTATTAATACACTCATTCATCGTTTTGGTATACCCTTCAAAAAACTGTATTGGTATATATTCTACGAAATACTTCATTTATACATAGTATTTTACCTTTTTTCTCGACACAGGGATTTTTTTTTTCCCCCTACACTTTTCAGCCCGCCAAAGTAAGTTTCTAAATTCTAACTCTGCCCCTTGTCCTATTGTCTAGATTCCTATGATTGTGAGACTAATTATTGTCTCATGTTTAGGTATTTACCGGGCATACCAGAGTTCAAAAACAGTAGCTACCTTAGAATTTTGCTACTCAAATTGATGAAATCTGTTAAGAAAAGACGTACAATTATTATTTTGAAAGATAAAGCAAACGATTTGGTCCATTTGGAAAGGAACCCACTACCCACCTAGCTACAGTATGTATGTATAAACGAGCAATTCAAATAGATCGGCTAACTAAACAGTGCATGCTTTCAATTGCATGAAAAACCCTTTGTCGAATTGTCGTGGTCAAATGCCCATCACTTCTCCCTACTAAAGCATATTAAAAATTTAAGACGCTTAACTACTTTTTTTCATAATTAGCATCAATGTGTGGATGATAAGTAGCTTAGTTGGTTAATAGTCAAGTTAATACTTGTTTATATCATTTGTTCTATGACTTGTTTTAATGTACTAAGAAAACTTAAGGAAAATTTGTTCAAAATGACCAAGGAAAGTGACTCTTTTGTTCAGAAGGACCAATTAAGACAAAAGTTGTTTAAAAGGACCACAAAAGAGACTTTGGGTTGTTCAGTGGGACCAAGTCACGTTTTCAGGCGAGTCAACGCCGGACTCCGGCGTTGACCATCACGTGCTAGTCACGTGGGTCATTAAGTTGGGCCTTTTTTTTTTTCTTTTTCTATTTTTCCCATTATTTCACGATTTTCCCCAAAATTCTTTTTTTTTCCCCAATTTTTCTAATTGTTCTTCTTTCTCTCTCCTCGAATGACGACTGTTCATGGCATTTAGTATGTTCTGCCATTGTTGGTGAGGTCAGAGCAGCCATTTAATTGGGGTTAAAGGTATAGTCTTTTAAGTTCTTCTCTCTCTAGTCAATTTCATTTACCTTATTTCAGTTGCTTTCTCACCATTTCTCTGTTTTTCGACCCTAACAATGGCTAAAGGGAAGGGAAAGCACAAGGGAAAGGGAAAAAGACGCGCAATTTTCAATGACTTGATATTCAGCTACACTAAAATCCAGAAGTCGAGGTAAGCAATCACAATTTTGCATTGGTTAGGGTTAGTTGCGATTTTTTAATTCGTTGTTGAAAAGTGGTCCATTCAATTAAGTTAGATTAAAATAATGTAATGGTGATTAAATAACAGTATATCTAGTTATATGTGAATACTTTGTTAGTAGTTTGATTTGGTTGTCTGAATTGTGATTTACAATGTTTTGTGTTCTGGGTTGATGGTTAATGGAAGGAAATTAAGTCAAATTTTTTCTTCTTTCAATCAGGTTTAACGGTAGGGATCACGTGCCATACTAAGTGATTAAAATGAGTGAAAAAATTAACATAAGATTGTATTATGGGGGTAAATTTGTGACAAAAAAGGGCAAAACAACCTATGAGCCATGTGACAGTGAATACTATGGGTTGTCACTGCACCCAAATGTGGATGAATTGGCTTATTTTGTGTTTAAGGACTGGGTTATAAGGGAATTGGGATATAAAGAAATGGGTCAGTTATGGTTTAGGAAGGCTGGGCATAGTTTGTTTTCTGGTAAGCAGGAGCTAAAAGATGATGGGGATATTACTGACTTTTTATTTGGGAGAGAAGATGATGGATGGTATCATCTTTACCTTGTGCATGAGCCTAAGGGGGTGGATTATACTAAGTTTTATGGGCCAATTAATGGATTTTACACTGACACGGAGTCTGAGGGGGGTACAAAAGATCTGGGCAGTTTTATTGCCACTAGTGAGTCAACCCAATGTGACTCAGCAACACAATCACACATGGTTAGTAGTGGGGCCCAGGAAGAAGATGCTTTTGTTGATAACCCTAGATCTGAGAATGGGGAATCTCTTTCACAAAAAGCTCCCTCAACCACCACAAACCAAAACACATTGTCCTTATCTTCAAAACCCACCCAGCAAACTGATTCACTTCCAACCCAGAAAAAAACCAAAAAAAGATTGAGACTAAAGCTACAACCCATCCCAGAAACACAACATGTAGTACAACCATCTGAACTTGAGAGCTTCAGTGATGTTAGTGACCCAGATGTGTGCTTGAGTGAAGGTGATTATGAAGACAAGAGTGATGATGATTTGTTTGCCAAGTTTGTAGACCATGAGATAAGTGATACAGTAGCTAATAGTTTGGGTGGCCCTATTAGATCCCATAGGAATACAGAAAGTGAGGGTCATGCTGAGGGAGTGGTTGGTGGGGATATCCAACTGAATGATGATGAAGATCTGAATGATAGTGATGATGATCTGCATAGTGTACATGGTTCTGATGATGAATTAGATGCCTACCCTGTTTTCAACCCAGACACTGACTTTAAAAAAAACATCCAGTTCTCACTTGGCTTGAAATTTCCAACCAGACATGTATTTAGAAAAGCTTTAAGACACCATGCCATTGAAAATGGCTATAACTACTATTTTTTGCACAATAAAAGCCATAGAATAACTGTATACTGTAGAAAAAGGTGTGATTGTGAATGGAAGAAGGGCAGATTGGTTGAGTGTAACTGTAAGAAGAGGAGGAAGTGTTTGTTTAAGGTTTATGCTGCAAAAATGAAGGATGAAGAGACCTTCCAAATAAAAAGTCTGAGGTTAACTCATGTTTGTGGGCATCAGCATGTGAATGATAAGGTAAATGCAGAGTATCTAGCTAAAAGATACCTTGAGGACTTTAGGGTTGACCCTAGTTACAAGATGAATGCATTTATGAAAAGAGTTAGGAGGGAGCTAGGTGTTGAGGTTGGATACTATAATTGTTATAATGCAAAGCAACAAGCATTGAGGATGATTTATGGGGAAGCTGCTGATGAGTATAAGAAGGTTTGGGAGTATGTGGAGACTATTAGGAAGTATTACCCGGGTAGCTCAGCTGTTGTGAAGCTTCAAGGACTGGAAAACCCCCCACCTATATTTCAGAGGATGTACATATGCCTACAGCCATGTAAAGAAGGTTTCATGGCTGGTTGTAGGCCTATATTAGGGGTTGATGGGTGCCATTTGAGAGGACCATACCTAGGCATATTACTTACAGCTGTAGGGAAGGATGGGAATAATAACATATTCCCAGTGGCTTGGGCAGTGGTTGAGACTGAGAACTCAGAAAGCTGGACATGGTTTCTTGATCTGCTGGTGAAGGACTTGGGTTCTGTGGCTGAATCAGTTACTTGGGTCAGAGAGCATGAGGATACTGATGTGGCCTTTATGTCTGATAGACAAAAGGTATGTGTTATGTTTATGCATGTTTGTATTGCAATTTTTATTGTGCTTTGTGGTTTTCTTTTGACTTTCTTGGTTGCCTTGTAGGGACTATTGGATGCTTTCAGGACTGTAATTCCAAATGCTGAAACCAGATATTGTTGTAGACATATTTGGACAAATTTTAAGGGAAAGTTCCCCGGTGAGGCATACAGGGAGTGTTTTTGGAAAGCTGCTAGATCTTCCACAAAGGTATGAAGCTTAAATGTTGGTTGTCATAAATACTACTCAATATGATGGTCTATATGATTATGCATGTTTGTTTTAAGTTAGTAGCTTAGTGAAATGTGTGTTGAAAACAAAATATGTTTATGCATGTTTGTTTTAACTTAGATGATTAATGGAATGTGTGTTAAGGACATCATTTGATGTTTATGAGTATGTGTTTATGTTTACTGAATTTTTAGAATCTGATACATGTGTATTTGAACCCAGCACCAATTTGATTGCCACATGAAGGACATAAAGAAACTGAATGTTGAAGCATATAACTACCTTGCTGCCATCCCAGTTAGTCATTGGTCTGGGCATGGGTTTAGCACTAGAGCCAAATCAGGGATGTTGTTGAATAATTGTTGTGAATCATTCAACAATGTTTTGAAAGAGGCTAGGGCTAAGCCAATATTATCTTTGATGGAGTGGATAAGGCGATATGTTATGATGAGATGTTGTGCAAAGAGGGAGGGATTAAAAGATTTTGAGGGAGTGATCATGCCAAGTGTTGTGAAGATGATAGAGAGGGGTCAAAAACAGATTTATAATCTGAGGGTTACAAAGGCAGATGTCCATGAGTTTGAAGTTGATGACGAGGGTGATACCTATGTGGTAAACCTTGAATCCAAGAGTTGTGGCTGTTATAGGTGGACCTTGATGGGAATCCCATGCTGGCATGCTTTGGCTTGCATTGCCAAGAAAAGACACAACTATGAGGAGTATGTGCATCCAGCTTATCTTGTTACAACATATGCTGCAACATATGGTCCTGCTTTCCATGCCATGCTTGGACAAAAGCAATGGGAGAGGTCTACACTGCCAGAACCATTACCACCACCTTATAGAGTAATGCCTGGAAGACCATCAAAGAAAAAAAGGAAGAAAGAACCAGGGGAGGGTAAAGATAAGTATGTCAAAAGACCCTACAAGCAGAATAACTGTTCTAGGTGTGGTGGTGTAGGACACAATGCAAAAAAGTGTTTCAGGCCACTAAAGAAGAAGGGACCTGTCAACAAAGGAGGCAGACCACGCAAAAATGACAAAGGAGCAACCACCTCTGCTGCAGCTGCCACACAAACTGCTCCAACATCATCTCAGCTTGCAAAATCCTCTTCAAGGCAAGCTGCTCCTACTTCAACTCTACCAGCACCCACCTCTTCAAGGCAAGCTGCCCCCTCAAGGAACAAAAAAAGGAAGACGGCCTCAATTAATGCCATCCAAGCATCACAACCTTCCCAAAACAGTTGTGTATCAGGAAATTAGTGATGTACTTGAAGAACAAAATTATGAGCTTCTCATTATTTTTTGAACAACTTTGCAATTTCAGCATATTTTTGTACTAAAACCTTCACCTTGGCTGTTTTGAATTGATTGCAATGATTAGCTCATGTTTCATGTGATATCCCCTATTTTTTCTTTGGTTATTTTTTTGAATTTGTTTTGATTTACCAGATTTAAGCATTACATTAAAAAACAAACAAGGAACCAAAAGATAAAGGAAGTCAAACACTGATTCATTAAATCAAATTGGCAGTACAACATATCTCACCAACCTATTTATTCAAATGCTAAGTTTAACTACAATGAAACTAACAACTACTGATAAAATTCCACAAAATACAAGTAAAATTAGAAGTTGATGATTGTTAATGTCAGCTTGTTGACCACAGTTCATTTTAGCTTGATTCACACCCAACCTCTTCATCCTCTCATTCTCTTCACTTAGCCTCTGTTTCTCTTGTTCCATGCAAGCTACTCTAACCTTGAGCAAATTCATGTCCGAAGTTAACCTTTGTTTCTGACTCACCAGCACATTAGTGACATCTTTTTTCCACTCCACCATGTCTTCATCAACCCATTCAAAAAAATCACAACCCCTCTGCCCAGTTTCAAAGTTGTAAAATTTACAACTTCTAAATCGTCTACCTGGGTTGTCATGGGTCCACGATGTCCTTTGCGCCACTGGAATCCCACAATTGCACTTAGTCCTCTTCAATTTTCCCATATTCATGTTCCTGCAATTTCAATTTTGAAGTACAAAAACGAACAACATCAAGCAAAATCCCCTAAATTCGACAAATTGCAACCAAATTCACAGTACTAACCTTGTTCCTCGTCTCCTCAATTGCAATCTCGAATAATTTGTCACCAAAAAGAGCCGCAATTGCAGACTTGCTTTGATTCTAGGGTTCGTCACTTCGAGGAGAGAGAAAGAAGAAGATCTAAAAAAATTGGGTGAAATCTGATTTTGGGGGGAATTAGTTAGGAATAATGGGAAAAATAGAAAAAGAAAAAAAAAAGGCCCAACTTAATGACCCACGTGACTAGCACGTGATGGTCAACGCCGGAGTCCGGCGTTGACTCGCCTGAAAACGTGACTTGGTCCCACTGAACAACCCAAAGTCTCTTTTGTGGTCCTTTTAAACAACTTTTGTCTTAATTGGTCCTTCTGAACAAAAGAGTCACTTTCCTTGGTCCTTTTGAACATATTTTCCAAAACTTAACATATATTGATGTGATAATTTCTCTAAAGTACCTCTTATTACCTCTTCTTTTCATAGGTGTTTTTTGATAATATGAGTGAGAGGGAAGCTAACTAAAACTTGTACAAAAAATGTGTTGATACTTATCTGGTCAACTTTAATCGTATATTTTCTCATTCCATATAACAACAACCCACATTAAAAATTGTTAAGAATACTAAAAAATTTGTATAGCTACTCTGTTTCATACTGATTTCTTGATTAAAGTATTAATTATTGTATAACGACTACAATCTAATATATATATATATAAAGGGGAGTTTTTTCCCAAGATTTTAAAGCGCCACGTAGGATTTTTATTTTTAAAAAATTATTAGAGGGCTATATAGGATTAATATTTATAAAACGTTAAATAGGATCATGCCACCTAAGATTAGTTAACGTGCGACGTAGGATTATAAATTATAGTTATATCCAATAAATAATTCAAGTGCCACATAAGCATAATTGACCAATGAGATTTTAATGGTTACATTAATTAAATACGAAATATTATCTTTTGAGATTATGAATTTTATCTAATATTATAAAACAAATACGGAAAAAATGATATATTACGTACAACTAATAAAATCACAAATGTAATCACATAAATATGAAAATATTTTTTTAAAAAAATAGATCAACCCGTGTATCACACGGGCTTCATCTAGTCATACTTATTAACAAGTACAAAAATTCCATGTGAGTATATCACGCCATAAAAGCTCGAACAAAATAAAAGCTAAGGTTTGGTAGAATATTCCATAAATTAATATTCAAAGAATAACGACATGTGCCTACAATTTACCAACAACTATTGCTAATTGGTTCGATGCCAAGGTTTGATACAGTCATCTACCACTTTAATGTTTCACCCAACAAACTTTGACTCTGCTTAATAAAAAAATAAAAGGAACAATAATTTGAGTAATTGTCCAGGTTTTGAACGTGTGAATGCTGACTATAGTTGTTATATTCGAAATAGATACTACTCCTATGATTGTGTCAACTTTACCCAATTTTGAGATTTTTGATTGATTCTTTTAAAAGATATTTCATCTTCTAGAAAATCTTTTTGGTAGTGTACTACAACTATCTTAAGGAAATGTCATAGGAAACAACATTACTTGTATAGTTGTAAGCTCAACTCATATGATGTCGAGTAGAGATATTAATAATCAAACATTTATGTTAAACAAATTAACTTTGTTTAAGCTTATGATTTCAAAATCATGGAACCAAAATTTACTGAATGCTCTTAAGGAGTTTAGGGTTAGAGATTTTCATTTTTCTTTCTGACAATCTGGCATTAAATTTTGAACTTGTTTAGGTTAGACAGGGTTATACAAGATGAAATTTGGGTGTATCTAGCTAAGTCGATTTTTAAACCTACATAAATAATTATAACATCAATGAAATTGTATGTACTACGTATTTATATAATGTGTACGTTTGAGATCTTTCAAATTTCAACCTATCAAAAACTTGACACTTAAAACCTTTCAAATACTACTTATTAATAGTTATTCGATGTTCTCAAAAAAAAAATATATAAATAAATAAAAAATATAAAAAAATAGTTATTTGATTTCTTAAATTCCTTCTAATTAATTAGCTCATGTATTATTGAAAAGTGTATGGTGGGAATAATTCAAATGCAATTATTAATTCTTTTTATGTTATCTTGTCACATGTATAGTAGATAGATAAAGGATATTGAGACTACATAATATTTGTTAATACTAAGTGTATAAAGCATGTTAACTATATTCATCTAATGACTCATCCTATGTGATTTATAGTGTTTTCGACTATACAACCAATTGCAAATTAACCTTTTCTTTTAAAAGTATAGAGAATTTAATTTGCCAATTAGAACAAAATCGTGAATAGGTTGATTCGACCCAAGTTAACATAATAAATATTAATTTGAGAATGAGAGGGGAAATTGTAAATAACCTATGGATAAGAGAGTTCTTTAGAATACAAAGTACAATTTGTACTTACTCTTTATGTTTTTAAAGTTTACTTATATTAACTCAAAAAAATTAAAAAATTAAAAATTAAAAAAAAAAAAGTACAACCAATTAACTAAGGCAGAACTTGTAGATAATATGTTTCTTAAATATAAAGTTGTTAATGTTTATGATAAATGCAGCACTAAACTTACAATCCCTCTGTCTCACAACTCACAATACAAACGATGTAAAAAAAAAACATAATAATTAAAAAAAAAAAAAAAAAAAACTCACAATTCTTATGGGAAGTAAAAAACTAAAAATACATCACAAATTAAAACTCAAACTTATAATTCAAATAATAACCTTTAGATAAACAGTTAGTTCACTCTTCTGCAGTTCTTCCTAATCTGTCCCTGTGAACCAGTAAGAATATTGATGTTACCCATCTTAATAATAGAGGCAGTAAAATCGGAGATGAATGCATTTGGATTCGAAGCATAAGTTCGAACAAGCGTATCAGTAGCACCTCCTCCATTGTACAACTCTTGATCTGAATGAAGAATTGCTTGTCTATTAAGAAGGGTCTTGAAATAAGTGTTGTCAAATTTGTTAGGACTTTGAGCATCTAAGGGTGCCAAGTTATTGTCTCCATTTCCATTATTTTTAGGGCACTTTCCTTGGTTTGATTTTGCAAATGAGGGATCAATGTTCTTGTCTTGGTATATGTGTTGCCTAAAGTTTGTGCACCTTGCTTCTCCAATTGTGTGGGCCCCTGTTATTATTTTTGTCGATTTAAAACATAATAGAAAAACACTATGTCAGACAAAAATCATACTTGTAAAATAAGTACAAATTTACATTTAACAAATATTTCTCTACTAATATTCTCAGGGGAGTATTAAATGTATAAGATTGGTGATTTTGGATTAAAGTCTTGTTTAAGTAAAACATATATATACCGGAAAATTAGATATGAGTACGATGTTGTGCATACCGTACAAGGCAACCAAGTCCCTGGTAGAAAGTCCATGATTTTGGAAGCTAGAAATGAGATTACTGAGGCTAGCATTTGCAGCAGGAATTGTATTGGTGGCGTTGGCCTCGGCGAAATAGGCTGTCAATGAATCTCTTCTACCAAGCTTCACATCCCAATTAGGTCCTCCTAGCTACAATAGTTCATCAAATAAACGTATAATCAATTTATTATTATTAAGACAATTTATAGCCCTTTTTTTTTCAAATTTTGCAAGATCGAGTTAGAATGCTTACAATAGCAACAGAATCTCTAGCAGTAATCGCTAGAATATCAGCACAAGAAACTACGCCAGGACATACTTTCTCGACCGCTGATTTGATTTGATCAATGACCTCAAATCCTCTAGCAGAGTTTCGGTTTGGAGCTGCACCTTTTTCACTCTTGAAAGAAGGTGAATCATCTAGCAAATTTGATGCGTCACAACCCTGTTTATCACAAAACATAAATATTAATACATCTTGTATGTGTGACAACCAAAAAAATAAAAACCAAACAAAAAAAAAAAAGAATATCCAGTCCAGTATATTAAAAGTTGGTCCAATAGATATGAGTTTGGGCTAAAAATGTTATCCAGTTCAGCCCAATTTATCAATCATCTTTTAGGAGAGTGGCCCAATCATTAGCTCTGCCCATAATAATACACGGGCTAAAACAACTAGGATTTTTGGTTCCGGCCCAAATCATGAATTATTCTAAATAGAATTGTAACATTTTCTTTATTTTTTGTACGTAGTATAAGACCATGACTTTGCCCGTACGATTAACTTCTTATGAAAAATGCCAAGGTGCCATAAATCACTACATGAAAATTTTAAAAATAATAATATATAAATAAAATAAAAATGGTATGTACGAAGTATGTTAACATATAATGCAAGATGGAATAGTGCAACTATGCGAGATGAAAGTTGGAAGCATTAATTTAGAATATGCACTATGCACCATATGATTTGCAAGGAAGGGTATAAGTTGATTACATGGACAAAACAATCATGAAAGTGAAGGCGGAGCAACGAGGCACCCATACGAGGCTCTTTGTTGATAGCAGATTGCACCACACCTCTGATAGTCAGGAATAGTTGTGGACAAGAATTATAGTATAAATTAGCATCAGATCTTCCGATACAAAGTGGAAGAACGACGAACAAGACTAGCAAAAGAGGAGACGGAGAAGCCATTTGTATGTTACTAATCAAGCAACTCAATGCTTAACTAGCAAGTATGTATATGAAAGAGTGTGTTGAGAACAAGATCATCAATTCAAGGCTATTTATAGTAGTCCTTAAGTTCTTGCATGTAGGATTTTAGGTCGAACACTCTCAAGGTTGGGGCCCTTTCAAGGCACCTAATTCCATGACTTGTAGAAAGTTAAAATGGAACTAAATTTCTACGTTTCCACACAAAGGTATAATAAATTAAGATTAAAAAAATCATTAAGAAATTGACAAAAATAATAAAGGTGATTAATTAATTTATGGTAAATTTGCTACGTTGTTAGTTGATATGAAAGTATGCTCAACAACTCCATATAATTAAGATTTGATAATACGCGGAGATCATAGTGCTCACCTTTAACAGGATGTATGTGTTACTTTTTTGACTTAGTTAAATTTCTTTGCATGAGCTTCATGCTTTATCATCTTTCATTTTAGCCAATTTTTCTAGTGTTAGTTGTGAGCAAGTTATTGGTCGCCATGTTCAGCTTTATTCTAACAATTTTTTTTAACATTGTCTTTGCCAAAAAAAAAAAAAAAAAAAAAAAAAAAAAAAAAAGTGCTTTTGAAATTGCATATATAATTTGTAACTTTTCTAGTATAACACTTATCCATTATTAAAATTGCATAATTTGGTTTTTATTTGAGTAATCAAAAGCTTGTTAATCTTATTCATGTACTAGTACATATTTTTAACCACTCAAAAATATTGTTAGAATTTTCAACGTGCATGTAGTAATTAATTTCAAGAATATGGATTTTTTTTTTAGATTTTTCATAGATGTTTTTGTATGATTTTAAATATTAATGGCTACTATCATGTGTGTTTTGAATACCATAATTGAAGCAATTAGTACAGCTGACATAAGATGATACTAGGACAAGACGACAAGTACTTTAAAGAAACGATAGCATAAATGAAATTATGAAAGTGTAGATTTGAAAGGAGACGTAATCGTGTTCAAAGTATTTTGACACATTAAGGAATCGAATAATCAATGTTAGAACTAATAAATTAGATAGTACAATCAATCTAAAATACATATATATTGTCTAATAGCCTTAAAAAACCTACTCTATTTTAGATATTTTTTTTAGCCTCAATAACAACGAATTGAACATTATGTTACTAAGAGATTGATGTCATTAGTTATGCAATTTAAATTACATGATGTGTTGGTCTTTATTTACTCCCTCCACAATTTATTTTTTACTTCTAAAAACTGAAATTGTTATTAGTACATCTTTTCTAACTGATTGATCCGTGCAAATTGGTCCAAGCCAAACATTAAAACATATTCTTCAAAATATATATATTACATAGATAAGATGGAGTGCGTATATTATAAACATGATATAAGATATGTTTATGTTAGATAGCGCAAAGTTTTTTTATATTTTAATTGTTATATTGCTAGTTTTAAGCAAGACTTATTAGCATGATCAGGACTATTAATTATAGCTATTGATTTTTTTCCCCTATATGCATGTTTGTCGAATTTTCACAAGTTTGGTCATTTCCAAGTCACCTAACTCAAAAACTTAATCCAATCAACAGTTCAACACCCAAAAAAAAAAAAAATGTTTCTAGACAACGATTATATTAGAAATATCATGAAGATATTGACTAATGGAGATGTTCAGATGTATGCATAATTCATCAAAAAAGATTTTTATTTTCCGGATTTGGATAAACGTGGATATTATAATGCACTCTAAAAAGACAATGCAACTTTTTGACTTGTTAAATAAATTTGAGTAGTTAAATTTTATTCTTACCCCTTTCCTTGTTGCCACTTGCCAGTAGTGAGCAATTCATTGGACAAGATTTATATTAAGATTAAGATGATTTACTTTTTATTTGGCATAACTTTGTTTCTAAGCTAGCATTATTGACGGCAATTGGTGAACCTTTTCCTAAATTATTTGCAATGAACTTAATTAAGAAAATATCCCTTGGTCATATGCCAACAAATGGGTAAATTTAAGATGTTTTTCGAGTAATTAGGAAAATTGAATCTTACTCCGTTAGAGGCTATTTCTATTTGATTTAAAACATGATCTTTTATATGACCAAACAAAAGGAACTTCTTGTAAGATAATGTAAACTTCTCAAGTAGAGCTAAAAAGATATGTAAAGATTTCTAAGATATTAAAAGATATTCTACGTAAAATATTTGTTACATACGGAGTAGAAGTTTTTAATCAATTTCCAAATTGATCAAGTATATGTACTAACGGAGTATCTTTTACTACTTATTCTTAAAGAAACATTTAAATTCCCAGTTAAAAAAAAAATACATTTAAATTCACAACAAAAACAAAGAAACATGTTGGGTATATATGTATATGTATCTATTGTTATTTTCTAAAAGGTTAGTCAAAGTAATTAATGATGATGAAAAATCAAAAACCACTAACGATATGATATTGCATGTATGATATTGATAGGGAACCAACTCCCTAGCTAGTACAATGTATCTCTAAAGATGTCCATCTTTTCGCATTTCCAAGAGAACCTTATTTAGGGAGCAGTAAGTTCGTAACAGAAAAAGATAATTAATTACACTATGATTCGAATATAATGTTGAATATTAATTGAGCTAATGGCTCTTGATAGTTTGTCATTTGTATATCTACATATATAACAAGATTACAATAATACCTTTAATATGATACTATTAAAAACACTTATAACTTATAAGAAGTAACCATTAGATCATTTTGATGTGAAACTCCTGAAGGTGAAGTGATTTTCATTGATATTTATATATAGGGTTACAAACGTAAGTCTTAATCGTGTTAAACAATCTCAAAAGATATACTGTACAATATTCACAAAATATATCTTATCCTATCATTCCTATGACATAATATATCTCCGTATATTCTATCAGAAACTTTAAATAATACTTGTAGTGTGAGATTTATATTACCATATCATTCTTGGAATGCAAGTAATATTAGAATTTGATTAATTTTGGTTACCTAACTTTAGAAATAATGTTTCATGGCATGCATGTCTACTGTCTAGTGTCTACATGATCAAGTATTTATTTAGGTTTGTAATGCTTTGCTGCTCGACTCTTTGAGCTCTTAATAAAATGGTAGCTTTTCCCGTCAAAAAAAATACGAAGTATATTTATTAATTTAGGCATTCCCTCAACAACGAAAAAAAAAAACACTTTATTATGTAAGCATCAATTGATATAACTAACGAACCAAAGATTCTAGCAGCGTATAATTTTTCATGTTAAAGAACTAAGAAATTAAGAATGGGTGTAACCAGAGAAGCATAATTTCGATTTCCTTGTTTTTTTAAAAAAAAACTTTACTTACGTATATTATAAACCCTGGTTAATATGCTATTGAGCTTATATCAATTATCCAAAAAAAAAAAAAGAGTTATAATTTGGCGAAAATTACATTCATGCTATCATATGCCATGACTTATATTATTTGCATCAATTCCGTAGCTCACTAGGTTTATTTATTTCTAACTATGATTATTGGAGTAATAATTAAGTTGAAGTTCTTGATCGACTTTGTATTAAGTATACTTTAGCTTCAATAATTAGCAAAAATGCTTGCTAATCCAAGAAATGCAAACTTTCAACGCTAAGTAAAAAAGGGGCCGTAATAGCCAATTTATAAAAGAGGACTCCTCCTCAGAGTCTCAGACAATGCAAGCCCATAAGTCCAATTACAAGGGTTTGACTAATTGACGGTGAATTTTGACTTTTTGGTCACTTGTTAAAACTTCTTAAAATATGATTAGTTTGTTATATGTCTGATATAGGATAGAAAACATTAGAATTTTATTATTATTATTATTATTTAATCGTTCCAAATTTCCAATAGTTTCCTATTTGTATTAGTTTTCTAGTAATACAAGAAAACATTAGCTAGGTTATATTACACAGTATAACCGGTTTTATGGTTTCCTATATGTATTTAAATTACTTTTCAGCGTAATTCAAAATAGGCTAGGTAAGTTATAAAATTAATTAATTTTATTTTACTATGTATATTATGATATTATCAATAACTTCCTCTTATCCTCTATATGTAAAATCATCATTTAATTTCCACTCAAATTTGAAAATCATAGTTGATATCTGTTAGAATATATGAATATATATTCTGATAATATTGTATATCATTAGTTTGGTAATTGTATATATCTTTGCCTAGTTTATACTAGGAAACTAACTAGCTATAAACTAGGCAAAGATATATACAATTACCAAACTAATGATATACAATATTATCAGAATATATATTCATATATTCTAACACTCAACCAATAATCTTGGAAGGAAACAACTTGCAAGAGTGCCCTCAATCACAATGCATCTTCCCATCATTTTGAGGTCCATTTATATGAATTTAAATGTCAAAAGCTACTACTCGTACTCGATTAGGGATTTAGGCCATCTAGAAAATCATAAATTGTAGTACAATCGTACTAACTAATCAACTAGCTTCTGGCATGTATATCAATAAGCCAATGATATATTGAACAATACTATCGATTAATAAACTTTGGGATACGATAATTGTGTAGGCCCATTTTTCGCCTTTTGGTCCACTAAGGTTATTTTCATTTCATTCTAGAAGGGTAATGTAATTTGAACCTTAAAGATTTACTTAGATTCAGTTTGAATCAATTTTTTTTTTTTTTTCCTCATCTATATTGAATCATAATTGATTAGTATATGAAATAAAGTAACCATAACCTAGCTTAATTAATATGTTGACTTTTATACATTTTAGAATGCCCAAAAAAGGTAAAAAGAATCTAGTAATACTGTTCAGCACTAAAGTCTAATAATAATACTCCAAATCTACATTAATACGGAGTATTTAAATAGTTCCATTTTATTTGTTTTTCAAGAGAAACAAAATATGTCAAAGGTAGAAAGAATTTGGACACGCATATTTTGACATAGTACATCTAAAAGCATGATACACATTGAGAAGATATGATCATAGGACATGCCCCAATAATTTGGGTTCAACTATTAGTACAATTCTAAGAAGGAATAATGCACATGCATCTATTTATGAATGGATGGCCTAGAAATAATGAAAATGGGCCAACTACTGTACGCTTTTATCCTTTTTCCTAGGCTTCATAGTAGTAGCACAATCCTAGCAGTACCCGACAAATTGGGCCCATTAACATTTACTCATAATTTCATCAATGAAAAATGTTGTTAAAATGTACGTACTTTTACTATTTCTACTACACATGAATCTCAAATATCAACACCAATGTTATAAATGAGCCTCAACAAACCATAGAATCAACTATAATATTCCAACATAAACTGGCTACAGCTTGCAATAATACAATAGTCCCTCCTCCAACAAAACATGTTTCCCTCACTCTAGGGTCTATGTGCAATTCAATTTGAAAAGGTCATTATTAAATTTAGTACAAAAGGACCTAAGCTTTTTTTATATACACTCGGATACAAAGTGCATCCAAGATGTGTTTTGAATTTTGTGAGATGTTTTTCCATGAGTTATGAACAATAATGTAAAATACTGTGTTACTAAATAGTGTATAAAATTACATACGAAACGTAAAAAGGCCAAAGAATAGACCAGTATTTGAATTAACTAACCTGAAAATCGAAGGTCCATTTTCTAGGGTTTTTCCATCGGTGATGTAGTAAGGTGGTTGAACCTCCTGGTTAGATTTGGCAGGAACCTTAAGATTCCAATTAGCCATTGAATTGATAACAACTTTCACAATATCTGCTGCAGGGCTCTTTATGTTTTTAGGCTTGTGTCGATATGTTGGAGTTCCAAAATAGAACACCATTAAAGATAAGATGAGGGCAATGGTAGGGATACCATAACCTAACCCCCATCCCAAGTTTTCTTGGATATAAACAAGCCCTAAAGTGGCAAATAAACCACCTAAGAAGGCACAAAACATCCACCAATTGAAGAAAGAGACTTTGAGCTCTTTCTCACATGGATCAAAATCGTCAAATTGATCTGCCCCAAACGTCGAAATATTAGGCTTCGTGCCTCCAGCGCCTATGGCAATGATGTAAAGGGAAGTGTAAAACAACACCACCGGAAGTGAAGAGCTAGTGTTGCATGTTCCATTGATACAAGTTGGTTTGAAGGACTTAATAGAAACAACCATTGTCAAGAGTACCATGCCCTGTCAAATATATGTATAACTCAACATGAGAAATTTGTTGATTATCTAATTGATAAATTAATTTTCGAGTAAGTAGTATATGGAGTACATGACTAGAAAATTTTGCAGTAATTTATTAGACGTACTTAAAATTACTAATAATCTAGAATATATTTCAAAAATACATAAAATAGATTATCATGTAACTAGGTAAATCATTAGTAAAAGATGTTTTTTTAAATAAAAAAAAAAAAAAACTTAGAAAAAAAATGTCATGATATAAAGTAGTGTGTGCTTCTATTTTGCCTTCGAAATTGGTATAGTTTGACATCATATATAATGTATAGACAATACATTATTCTTCAGTGGGCCACAATTGACTTTGAGGCTATGAGATCCCATTGAGCAAAATATGTGTATATAGAATCTTATCAATACAAATTTTTTTTTTTAAAAAAAGACACTTTACATTATTATTGTTAGTTTGGTACACATTATTGTGGATCACAAACACACAATCTAGTCATGTTCTAAAAAGAAAAGTCTTAGAAAATTCGTATAATTAATCATATAATGCCATACGCTTATTTAATATAATAAAAACCAAGACTTGTTAGTTGTAACCTCTAAATTTCCATGATTAATCATTCTCTACACCAAATGGGTTAAAGCAAATTCTTTAGTGATGTCATGCATATTTATGTAAAACCATATGCTTATTTATAATATAATAAAAACCATGACTTTAATGTCCTAGATTACCATGATATTAATCATTATCAACAACAAATGGGATATGCATTAAGCATAGTAAATTGATTAAAAATCCATATTTTAACATTTTAATTAGTCGACTAGTCGTCGTAAAATAGACAAAAATACCTAACCCTACCAAGAATCATGAGCTATTTCACTACATTAAGCATCATTCGTGGAGAGCAATGTTCCAAATCCACATCCATTTAAATCGTGTCCTACGCATTTACTTTGAATAAGACATTCTTTTTTGGACCCACAATTGATTCTAATTAAAACACTGAAATCTGTTGATCAACTGGCTGTGGTGGGAAGTAGAAGACTATGAAGTTAACATATTTGCGATTTATTAGGAAATTAAATATATGAGGCTCAAAATATGAGTAAGATTGTAGGAACATAGACTTGATCATGGAAGAAGTTCATTTTTTTTTGTTCTCTTGTTTTCAATCTTCGGAACTAACTATAAATTCTCAAACAAAATTCAATGATCCTACCGTTCGTTCCATCCTAATTACGTTAGGTTTATAGTACAACTTGACATCAAATTGTTTTGTGACAACTGACAACTAATATAATTATATACTTGACGTGAGTTTTTTTGCTTTCAGGAGGACATACGTAGACCAAGATTAAGAGTAATTTATTTTGTGTCACCAACAAATAAAAAGTAACATGAGATTGGAGATGGCATTAATGTATATGAACAAAACGGTAGCCATATATATAAAAAGAATAAAGTAAAAGTGATCGTGATTTAAATAAAATAAACAGATTATAACGAAAAAGCGAGTAGAATTTGTGAAAACGAAGAAAGCATAACTACATAAGATTGAATAGAAACTTTACCAGGACATAGATGAGAGAAGAGATGGTGAAAGTCCAAAATCTACCAAGATAAGCATCGGCGATGTAAGCACCAAGGATCGGTGTCATCCATACAACTCCATTCCAATTATTCACATTTCTGACCGATGAAATAGTGTCTTCATGGAGTTGGGTAGTCAAATAAACCACCAAGTTTGACGCTATTCCATAAAAGGCCATTCTTTCACATGCTTCATAAGCTACATACAAGAGTAAAAACAAAACACATGCATATTTTTGTAGCTAATGTTAGTATATGTTTATATAAATGGAAAAAAGCTAAGAGTAAAAGACATGTATCTAAATGAAGAAGCTTACTAAGAAGAAAAGCACAAGCCTTCCATTTGCCCGTCTTAGAGGCGATCACGGGCCGGCCACGAAGATCCATGGTGCCATCATTGGTGAAGTCCTTAGTGTTGGTTTCCAAATCCATAATTTTGGGTAGAAGAGAATGAATGAAGTTAGTTCAAATTTGTATGTAGTTTAATTTGCTAAATCACTAAGCTAGCTACTTATTTTTGTTTGCTTTTGGTTGTGAGTGTGAGTTGAGTTTGAAGTTTTTTTTAGAAATGGAATGGAATGAAAGTAGGTAGCTAGGTAGATAATTCACACAATATAAGAGTGGAGGTCGTGGGTGTTAGACTATAAATAGCATTGGAAAAAATCCCTTTCCTTTTTTTTTTTTATAAAAATTTTTTTCCCCCCTTTTCTTTATAAAATTAAATCAGTTTAGCATTTGTGTTTTATAAACAAGACATTACTTTTGTTTTTCTTTTTTTTTTTTTTTTTACACAAGGACGACTGTAACAATTATTGTATTTAAAAAAAAATTGTATTTATTGAAGTTGTACAGAAAATACTTTGGCATTTATGGGAGATTATTGACTTTTTTATATAAAAAAGTACATGAAAATAGATTAATAATGTTTAAAAATGACATTCTTTTTCAATCAAGATATTAAGTATATAATGTGAATGACTTTATTAAATTTATACATCTTGTATGTCCATTCAATCTTACTTATAAGTCAGATTCATTGAGAGTGAGAAAAAGGAATGAAAAATAAGCCCAATTTACTTATTTCTAGTTTTTCCAAACACATGTACCACCATTATCTTACCCTTGACCTATGCAATATTTACGAAATTCCATTCACCTTACTCTACTGTAATTAATCTATTTTTTCTTACACTCAACCACTTTTTAAATATATTTCTCTTATATTATATCGTAATAAATAAATACCTTAAAAGAAATAGAGGAAGTAATAATGTCGGCTTAGGAAGAAAAACGTAAAGTGTAGAGTAAGATTTTTTATTAAAGACGTGGGCTGTTGCATACTTGCATACTTACTCTACTTGCATAGTTGCATATAAGGTCTCACGAGGAATTTGGACTTGATAAGTTTGGGAATACACGGCATATACCCCAACAGTTTGTCATGTCAGTGTTGACAGAATTGTCACAACCTCTAATAAAACTTCCTAAAATTTGACCAATCCTTTGTGATAAGGTTGTTTGGGGAAGTCCATTATATTGTGATCATCATTATCATTCACTTTTTATTTGGGCGGTTCTTCCATTTTACTTCTCCTTGTTGTTGATAATGATAAATTTCATTATCATTATTCTAGAGATGATTGATGGTCCATGCTAAGTCGGTTCTACTCAATTTATCTTGTTTTCAATAAGTATTTTATATTTGGTACGTTTAAATAATACAATATAAGAATAGGACTAATAAATTTAGATAAGGTAGTAAGAGAATTAAAAGTATACATAAACACGAGCTAGGAAGTTCACATAAAGATAAGGGCCATTAAATTCTAATAAAGTATACAAGGCCGGAAGGCCCTATATATATAGTTCAATAATGCATGTAAGATATACTTAGTAAGTTCAATAAGTTAAGATAACAACAAAGAAATTCAAACAATATAAGTAAAAATCAAGTAAAGGGAATAACATTTCTTCTTCTAATATTAAATAATCACACATCGATGGTAGGTCTAAGGTGGGCATGGGCCATGCCGGCACGCGGGTGGCACGAGCCCGGCCCGGCACGACAGCCCACTTGTGGCCGTGGGCCGTGCCGTGAACAAAAATCTTGAAAATTGGCACGGCACGGGCACGATCGTCGGCACGCTGGCATGACCCGCCGGCATGTTATTTCATAATTTACTACCTCCGTTACATATTATTTGCAACGATTATTAGACATTTTTCCTCTCTACTTTATGTCAAATCGTTGCAAATAATGTGTAACGGAGGTAGTATATACATCGATTTTGTATAATATATATATTTTTAAAAATAAAATAAATTAAAAAACCTTGGTGGTCCGCGATACGGCACAGCCCGCCAAGCACGTGGGTCGTGTCGTGCCGTGGGCTAGGGTGTGCCAAAACTTGGCACGGCACGACACGGCACAAGCCTCACCCCGGCACGGCTCGCGACGGCACGACACGACACGATGCTCATTTTTAGGTAGGTCTAAGATGTTCAAGGGTGAGCATAATTACAAAATTATAGCTCAATTTTATTTTAATAAATGCTACGTACAGAGTATATATTTCAAACTAAAATAATGTATACTTTGTATGGAGTAGGTCATAACATGTTTTCAAGCAAATCATAGCCCATTAGAAAAAGGAAAAAGTTATTAGCTTAGAAAACCAAGCATATAAAAAAAGAAAAATAATAGAAATATAAAACAAAATACTTTTATCTAGTGAAATTAGATTCCGAGGCATAGGACCTTGTTGACATATGAAATTTGAATATATGATATGCATGTGAAGCAAATGGATTAGAATTTAGAAGTGCTAGCAAGCTAGACCTTTGTCATTAGTAACATATGCATCGAAAATTTGAAATACTAAGTATTATATGAAATTAAGGGTACATAAGTGTCTACTCTTTGTTATATAAATTTGCTATACTGCCACTATCACACACAATTTTGAAGAAGTACTAATGTCTAACCAGGCCAATACAAATGCCTAACAAAACCTAAATTGTAATTTTATTATTTATATTCAAGACTACATATTAATATTAAGTACGAAGTAATAATGAAAGTTTATGGATGAGAGATAAAGGAAGAGAGAGGTAGGTGCTAAGCGTTTGACGTATCAAAGATAATACTTACATTCACTTAGAGAAAAAAAAAAAGAGATGGGATAATCAAACTGAAACTGTACAAATGTATATAAATATTATTGGAAGTGTTTTTAGTACCATTCCAATTATATTTAGCAAAATACGATTAATAGCTAGACATACTCACACAATTGTTCTATGCATTATCACTTTTCTTAAATTATTTTTGGATTAAGCATTAAGTTAAACCCATATCATATGAGAAAAGGTTTAAATAGCCATAATTAAAATAAAAGATCATTAAACTTGCTTTTGGGTAATACAAAATTTTCTTTCCTTTTCCTAAAGACCTCAACCCTTAATAAAGAGGAAAAAAAAAAAAAAAAAAAGACCGTTGCGAAGTCCATGTTACCGTTGTACCATTCACCGCCATAATACAACAATAAACTCCGTTTATAGAAACCCTCCTCATTTTCGCTGAAAATTTCATACCCTTAACCCTAATATTTTCTCCGATCAACTTCTTCTAGGTGAAAATCTAACAATTTCCGATCAAAACCCTAACCCTAACCCTTTATGATGTTCATTCTTCTCCAATTCGTCTAATTTTTCATTCGGATTACATGAAATTATCGATCAAAATGTTCAATTTCTGGGAAAAAATTACTCCCTCGTCTCTTTATTAATGTCCACTCTGACGGAGGGAGTACTAATTTAGGCAACAAATCAGGGTTTGCCTCGGAAATTCGACGGTTTCGTCGGCGATGATTCTAGCACATTTCGCCGATTTTACGATGTTGATAAAGTAGAATTACGAGGAATTCACCAACGGTTAGAAGTTTATTTCAGAAATTGTGAATTTTTGGGTACGTTTTTCTGTTTTGTTGATCTATTGAGTTGAATACGTATCTTATATCTGGAATATTGTTTCAAATCAGTTAAATTGATTTTCGTTGTTGTTTTGTGATTGGATTGATTATCTGTACTATTTGAAATTTGGATTAGAGGAATAGTTTAGAGTTGTCCAATTATGTTATGATTCGTTCTGTAGTGCTGTACTAATGATTTTTTGTAACCTCAATTTTTTGTTTTCTCTTACCATTTGCTTTAGTTATAGTTGCTTTGAAAGAGGAAGGTTATTAAGTTTCTGGCCTTATTAAGTTACTAAGTTTGAGGGGAGTATGAGATGATTCTGGTTTGAGTGAGTTCTGAATGTTCTAATGGTTTTTATGCATTTGATTTGTGGGTTTAATTGGCAAGAATGGAGCTGTTGATTTGACTCATTTGAGGATGTGATCGTGTGAAGTTGATGTATGGGAAAAGTTTCTGAGGGGTATTAGTCTATGTGGTACGTGGGTTTAGAATTTTTGATCCTGATTGATCTTTGATAAAATATGGAAACAATCAGATTTTGTTTCTGTTCTTTCTTAGCTGCTAATGGGCTCGAGTGCTCGACCCAAACACTGAACATGTCGCTCCAATAATCTTGAGTAAGTTTGAGTTTGTTAAAGCTGCTCCATGTGTATACTATCCATTTTTTCCTTATAAGGACAAAAATCAAGTTTTTTTTTTTGGTTAGGTTGTGTAATAGTTTAATGCATTGTTGTGAAGGATATAAGTTTGAGTGGGAGTTTCAGATTCTGAGTTTTAAGTATGTTGATGGTTTTTACTATTGAATTTGTGGGTATGCCGTATACTTGTTTTGAGAGCTGTTGAATTGAGGATGGGAAATGGATTAGAAAATGATGAATTGACAAGATGGCGTTGATGGCTTTGGAATTTATTTCTCTATTGAAAGGATTGAAGTGGTGCAAGTGTTAAAAGTTATTTTTGCATCTGTTTTGATACCTTTTTTTGTGGGTTATGTTGTTAAGGTTACTTTAGATCTGGGCAATTTAAATTCTGAGGAGGATGGATACTAGATGATACTTATGTGTTTGGGCTACATTAGGGTAATGGTTGTGTTTATTTCTTATTGGGCTTGATTGACGAGGTTTGTTGATTTAAGTTGGAAGGTGTTATTTAGAAGAAAGTGTGATACTGAATTATGGAGAAATTTCATTTGGTGAATAGAGTTATTTGGTGAATAGTGATAGACGATGTTATGTACATTGAAGTTGAGGTTTTGAGCTGTATGCTTACCATTTTATTATAGTGGGTGCAAGTCTTGTGGCTTTATGATAGGGTTTTGGACGAATTAGTGCTACTATATTTTTGTGCAGATTTTATGCTTTTATTCTCCTACAATGGTGTAGTAGAGGAATTAATGCTATAACTCTTGAGATATCGGTGTCGTATGGTTTGTGTATTTTTTACTACTTTAGTAAAGTGGAACTCTTTAAAGGTATGATTTGGATGTAGTTGACTCTTTGCTGTTTTTTTTTGGAAGATTAAATGAGGTGGCATTGTTTTTGCTCTTGGTGGTGGTTGTGTTTGTGAAGTTGATATGTGGTTATAGTATTTGAGGGGGTATTGGTCATACTTACGATATGGAATTATGAGTTCAGATTGTTGTATTCAATATGATTATATTTCTAAGACATTTTAAGTTTCTTTATCTCTTGAAGAGGTTGGATACATGCTATGATTGGGAATAATAACAGTATAATGGTTGATTATGAAGAATTAAAGTTTTAAGATGCCGAGTTCAAGTATCTTGGTGTTTTTTGCTTAAATGATTTGTGGGTTTAATGTCGTTAGACAAGAGTTGTAGATTTGAGGATGATAAATTCTATTAGATCAAAAGAGTAATGAGCGATTATGACAATATCTTTACATTCTTAAAGAAACTTTTGTTAGGTGGATTAATTCTTTATTTCATTCGTTACATATCTTGTGCAAGAAGAGGTTTTTGTGGAAAATTACTATAGGCTTAGTGGAAAATTTTATGCTTTTTGTCTTCTCAAAAAACAGAATTTTAAGTGATAAAAGATTTCAGCTGTTGCATACACCATTTGAATTAAGGTTACCTACTTTTCAAGCTTTGAATTATCTGAACATTTGTGTTTGATATAATTTGATTTATTAATTTTTAACGATCTCATATGATCTAAATATATCTGAATTTTTGAGCTTCTTACAGATTATGACATTTTCTCTCAAATGTGAATTGAGTTTCTGAAATTTGGGACTAGAAAGTGATTAGCTGAATGTGGTACTTATTTCTCTGTTAAATAGAATTTGAAGTGATGTAAGGAATTTTTCTGTTTTTGATGTGTGGCATTAAATTGGTAAGAAGCAGAGCTGATGATTTGAGGATGTGATCATCATGTAAAGTTGATGGTCTAGTTTTTGAGGTGTATTAGTCTAGGATTTAGAATTTAGAATATGAGTAAGCTTGGGTTTGTCAAGCTGCTCCATTTTATATTACCCAATTATAAGGACATAAATCAAAGTTTTTTTTTTTTTCTTTTTTTTTTCTTTTGTGTGTGTGTGTGTGTGTGTGTGTGTGTGTGTGTGTGTCTAATGCGTGTCTGCATGGGTTCTGTAATAGTTTTGATGCATTGTTGTGAAGGATATAAGTTTGAGTGGGAGTTTCAGATGCTGAGATTTAACTCATTGAAGTATTTTGATGGTTTTTTTTTTTGTATTCTTTGTGGGTATACTACATACTTAGTTAGAATCGAGCTGTTAAATTGAGGATGGGAAATTGATTAGAAAATGATAAATTGACGTTGATGGCTATGGAGTTTATTTCTCTACTGAATGGATTTTGAAGTGGTGCAAGTGCTAAAGTTATTTTTGTATCTGTTTGGATGCCTATTGTGAGTTCTATTGTTAAGGTTACTTTAGTTTGGATAATTAAAATTTTAAGGAGGATGTCAGATGCTAGTCATGCTACTTAATGTGTTTGGGGTTGTTGATTTAAGGTTAGAAGGTGTAACTTGGAAGAAAGTGCATACTGAATTCTGGAGAAATTTCATTTGGCAAATAGTCATTTGGTGAAATGTCAGAGCATTGAAGGATTTAGGTATGAGTAGGAGTTTCCACTATTGTGTTGTATTTTGATTTTTTTTTTTTTTTTTTTTTTTTTTTTTTACTTGGTCAGAAATGAGCTGTTGAATTGAGGATGCGAAATGGATTAGAAAATGATGAAAGGACAAAATGACGTTGATGGCTATGGAGTTTTTTTTTTCCGATTTAAAGGATTTTTAAGTGATGCAAGTGTTCAAAGTTATTTTTGTATTTGTTTGGATGCCTCTTGTGAGTTCTATTGTTAAGGTTACTTTATGTCTGGATACTTTAATTTTGAGGAGGATGTCAGATGCTACTTAATATGTTTGGGCTATATTAGGGTAATAGCTGTTTTTGGTGAAATGTCAGATGCATTGAAGGGATATAACTTTGAGGTGGAGTTCAGTTACTAATCAGCTTAAAGGTGTTTTTTTTTTATTTGGGTATATAGTATACTTGGTCAGAAATTAGAGCAGTTGAATTGAGATGGAAATGGATTAGAAAATGATAAATTGACAAGATGTCGCTGATGGCTTCAGAGTTTATTTCTCTATTGAAAGGATTGAAGATTGAAGTGGTGCACGTGTTAAAGTAATTTTTGCATCTGTTTAGATGCCTTTTGTGAGTTCTATTGTTAAGGTAACTTTAGGTCTGAACAAATTAATTTTTAAGGAGGATATCATATGTTACTTAATGTGTTTGGGCTATATTAGGATAATGGCTGTGTTTATGTCTTATTGGGCTTGAATTGATGAGGATTGTTGATTTAAGTTAGGAAGGTGTTATTTAGAAGAAAGTGTGATACTGAATTATGGAGAAATTAAAGAGATATTTGGTGAATTGTGATAGACTATGTTATGTATATTGAAGTTCAGGTATTGAGTTATGCTTTACCATTCTATTTTAGTGAGTGTTTGAGTCTTGTGGCTTGATAGGGTTTTGAACTAATCTGTGCTCTACTTTATTTGTTTGTAGATTTTATGCTTTTATTCTCCTACAATAGTGTAGTAGAGGAATTAATGCCATAGTTCTTGAGATATCGGTGGCGGATGGTTTTTGTATTTTACAACGTTAGTTAAGTGGAACTCTTTTAAGGCATGATTGGATATAGTTGACTCTTGACTGTATTTATTGGAATATTAAATGAGGTGGCATCATTCTTGTTCTTGGTGGTGGTTGTGTTTGTGAAGCTTATTTGTGGTTTAGTATGTGGGTGTATAATTATGAGTTTGGATTCTTGTACTTAGTATGATTATATTTCTAAGGACAATTTAAGTTTCTTTGAAGAGGTTGGATACATGCCATGCGCCCATGCTTGGGAATAGTAACTGTATAATGGTTGATTGTGGAGAATTAAAGTTTTAAGATTCCAAGTTCACTTGAAGAGATTGGGAATAGTAACTGTATAATGCCATGATTTTGAAGTGGTGCAAGTAGTTTGGATTTGTACAATGTTATTCTTGAGGACGATGTTGTAAGCTACTACTTGAAATTTTTTTACACATAGTTATTGAGGTAGATGATGTTGTGTGTAGAAAGGTTTTTTTAATGGTAATACATGCTGACAACCTCATTTTTGAAATCAAATGCAATTTTTTTTTTTTTTTTTTTTTTTTTTTCCCCGGGTGGTGGTGGTGTTGTGTTTTATGGGGTTTTGGAATTTGAGGGGGTGTTGTGACTATGTTATTTGTGCTTTTCAGAACTGAGTTCCTGATGTGATCGATTTAGTTTGGGCAAGTTAAGGTGCTTTATGTCCAAAAAATCATATTTCTGGGGACATGATATATCTTCTTCTGTTTGATATGGCAGATTCATGGGATGAGTAACCAAATTTCATGGGATGTTGAGTTTGTCGGGTTATTGGCGGGTCCAATTAGGTTCATAAAGGGTTGCTTAATAGTGGGTTATTAATTGTATGAAGAAAAATGAAGTACTAGAGACAAAAGTTTGCCTTAAATGAATAGGAAATCCAAGTTTAGACCATGTTTATCAAGGAGTGGAATGTTCTTTTTGAGTGAGCTGCTAGGGGTGTGTTTCGATAATTTTACTTCCTTAAGTTAAGTCTTAGCGTTAAATAGAGTACTAGACCACCTGCTTTCGTGGCTTCCAACCAACACTTGAATACTTTCATATCCTTGCTTGAGGTTCTCTTCCAGTGTAAATTTCTACCTCCGTAAAAGTTTCGCTTCAATATGCACCCTTGGGTGATTCTTGTGAGTTTTAATGGTTATCGTCGTGGTGTTTAGAGTTGTATTTTTGGCTGGTATGGGATGATTGAGTGTTCATTTGGTGGTATTTTGGGGGTGGCATAGCCGCCTCATGAGGTTATGGGGATGAGGTCTCGTAGCTCTCTAATGTAGTACTCCGTACATTGAACTGAAGTATAGGTATACATGTACATTTCTTTTATTCCGTATATAAAGATATGTCAGTCATTTTAGAGATCGTGAATAATGTAAGTGATTAAAACAAAAAAAATTGGACTATAGCATATGTTTTGGGTACAGAATATCTCATTTTATTCATTATAGATGCATTTGGGTATTTAAGTGAGGTGAAATTTGTTGTACACACTCGGGTATACCGTATATCTAACTAATTCCAGGTTTAGTTTTGCTCTTTATTTGATTGATTAAATGAAAAATAAACATTAAAATGAGAACAAAATATATTATGAATGCCATATTTTCCCTAACCTTAAGGGCAACACTCGGATTCCACTCATTTTTTGTGCACTTCCTATTTCTTTTTTTTTTAAAAAAATAAACTAGAAAATGTACATGAATTATTTTCCTTGTGAAATAAAACGATACTTGAATAGATGAAAAACGTTTTTGGAAAAGCTAATAGTGGATTTTTTAAGGAAATAATTGTTTTATTTAAAAACACTCTAATTTTATCTGTTGTTGGATTATTATGTTGGAATGGGCGAGAGTGCAAGAGTACTATAAGATACTGAACTAGTAATGCACCAACACTGAGCCTTGATCATAGTGATTTGAAAATGTTCAAGTCTACATTAGAGATTAGATGAGCAATTAATTATACATGAATAGATGAAAGTGATATGTCTCGACAAATTTATTTCATTTAGGACCCTCGTAGTACAGCCAACGAAGACCTTGTCAATTTTGCATTTGGTTAGGAACTTGTGTTTCAAAGACTATGTCTTGTGTTTCAAAGACTATGTATCATGGTTAATTAGGTACTTACTCTAAGAAGGGGATGGACTTTTTCTTACGCCTGCCCATTGGCTAAGTTGTGGGAGCGGTACGCTGGTACCTAAGCTAATATTTGTTGCCTTTACGCCTTCTTATATGGGTTGTGATACGCGTGGATGTTGATGTAGCCTGGATAATAAGTAATAACACCCTTAGCTAGTTGGACTGAATCATACCTAATTTCTCCCAAATCGAAAAATAAGAATTATGTACATTTTTTTTTATATTTTTTGAATAGATGAGAATTTAGTACATGAATGTGGTATGTTTTGGCCTAAACGATCAATAACGTATGGCGAATTGCATACCCAATCCAATCTCGTGCTAAACTAGATAGCATACCCTTCGTGTGCATATTGTTTTGACACAAGAAGTTATGATTTTTATAACATGTATTTCGAGATATCGATTCTCAAATATGTTGGAGTATAATCAGGCTGTAAAATACTACAAACAAACTTTTAATTTGGATTGTTGCTTGTTTTTTTTTTGTTTGTTCATAGAACTCGGATGTACATTCACAGTGGACTTATTTTAAGAATATTGATGGAATAGGATTTAGAAGTGGTTAGTTTTTTTTCTTTTTTTTTTTTTTTTCTTTTTTTTTGAATAAATAGAAGTGGTTAGTACTCCCTCTAGTTTTTTTTTTTTATATGCATCATTTTGACAAGTGCACTGTTCACATACTATGGTTGACTTAATTTTTTCACTTCTAAAAAAATGAATAAATGTTATTATACTATATATCATTAGATTCGTCATAATGTTTAGTTTCATAATCTAATTTTGTTACAATTTTTATTAATACACAATTAAAGATATGTATGATCAAAGTAGCGTCTCGACAAATGTGCCGGTCAAACTGATGCATATATATATAAAAAAAAAAACAAACAAACAGAGGGAGTAATACAATGTCTTGTTTTCGTCCTTGTTTGTGACGACTTGTGAAGTATGCGCCATAGCCTGCTGGAAGTGAGTACGGAACTACGAAGTTAGTAGAAATGAGAAAGAAAATCCGTGTATATATTCACGGGTTGTAGGAAAAGTTAGTAAAAGTTGTAAGACCACTCTCATTCATGGGCAAATAAAAAAAATGTCATTATCTCTCTACCCACTTTCTCACTCCTCTTTTTCACTTTTTCTTATGGACATTTTTTTTCTACAACTTCTCACACACTCATGGGCTAAGAAAAAACCCACACTATTCTCTCTCCTATTTTTTCTCTCTCCTAAAGTATTACTATCATCACATTATTTTTTTTTTTTCTTTTATTTTTTTGCTGATTTTGTACCATGGCCCACACTATTGTAGCAATTAATTTTTGCCATTGCTATGGGCATTTGAAGATTTCCCCATGGGCATTTTTTCTAATGCTCATGAGTGGGAAGCCAAAATTTCATTGTTTTCATTAAAATCTCCTCATGGGCAAAAAAAATGCCCATGAGTGAGAGTGCTCTAATGCATGAGCCATTTTGAGATGCCAATTACTACGTTGTACTATACTTGTGTAGGTAGGCTTTTTCCCCTTGCATGGACTTTGTGGGCTCATTTAATAAATGCTTGTACTTTGGAGGTTTTTTTTATTAATGTCAATTAATTCCCCTTATGTACAATAATACATTATTTGTTCCTTTTAATTAAAGTTGTTTTTCTCTCTTCGAGTAATTAACCATACTCATATTTGTTTTGTAATTCATACTATATATTAAAAGACGTTCCTTTTAAAGGAATGGTCACGTGGCATTCTTCAAAGTATAAGTGTCATGTCATCATCCAAAAGTATATTCACCACATAAGTTTGTCACCTCATTTAACAAAACAAAATTTGCTTTGAGTTAGACTCGAACCCAAAACTTCCTATACATAATAGTAATGCATTTACCATCTCAACCAACTTTTATTTATGTTTTAAATTTTACATACAATATTGTATATTCCTTTCACTTATTACGTAATATTATTCATCTATTTTTCACAAAAATAAAATATAAATACATTTGAGGGAAAAAAAAGTAACACTTGATGCAATGTCCGAATCACACACTAACTATACAAATACATAATTATAAAATTAAAAAAAGTACACAAACTATCAATCCAGGTCCCGGGGCTTCGCCCGGGGCATACACTAGTTGTATTTTTACACATAGTTAGCAACGTAGTCTTTCAGCAATTACGCTGTAATCAAATTTTAAAGTTTTCAATTCTACATTTAGCCTTTTTTTAGTTTATCTATGTGAAACGATAAATAAGATTATTACTTGGGTTTAAGACTTTCATGTTTATTTATTTGTGCTTATTAGTTGTTAAATGTTTTTAATATCATAATTTATGAAAAATTTCATGTTTAGTGCATATTATTACAAATCTAATGACATCTCATTTCATAATTTTTCATCTTATGAATTTGTTTATAAATAAGGTTAAAGTTTGGTCAAATTAATTTGAAAAACATGTCGAGCAAGATTAAGTATAGCCTAATAACTACTCGCATTAAGTTCGTTCGTATATATTAGTATTTGAATTGAGATAAGTATAATGTTTTAAGTTGCACACAAAATGGGTTATCTAATGTTCTAGATATACTGTCTAGCAATATGTTAAAAATGTATGAAACTTAACTATACATACTCTTTATTAAAGATTTCGAAACTACCAAGCCAAGCAATGTTCCTTATCTTAGAAAAGTGGCAATATAATATGGACTAGTCACACTGACTTGATAGTGACATGAATGGTTCTTAAACCCTTTACTAAACTTTATTTGCTAATTCATGACTCGCAAAAATAATGCAACATTAATTAGTTGACAAAGTCTGTTAACATGCTTATAAAGGAGCGAGCTTCTACTACTATTTGTCGGTATGAATTTGAAACTATCCCAAATGGCTTGTGGCAACCTCAACTTTTTATTGCTTATTCTTATTGGTCTTTCTCTAAATGCAAATGGCCATCTTTCACCACATTTTTACTCTAAAACTTGTCCTAAAGCTCTTAGTATAGTTAAGCAAGAACTCGCGAAAGCTTTTAAAAATGAGGCTCGAATTGGAGCATCCTTACTTCGGTTGCACTTTCATGATTGCTTTGTTAACGTAAGTATTTATATAAAGTTGTACCATAAGGTAATATTAAGTGATTGCTCATTTGTTTATACTTTGCTAATCAACTAGGGTTGTGATGGATCAATTTTACTGGATGACACTTCAACTTTCAAAAGTGAAAAATCGGCTAACCCAAATAATAACTCAGCTCGTGGGTTTGGAGTTGTGGACAATATCAAGGCCAGTTTAGAGAAAGCATGTCCAGGAGTTGTTTCTTGTGCTGATATTCTTGCTATTGCAGCTCGTGATGCTGTTGTTCATGTACGTTGTAGTAAATGTTATTCTTTGTTCCATCTCAACTTACTTTCCCTACAACAAAAGATAAAAAAAATATTGTCCTTTATAATTTATCAAACTAAGTTTGTTAATGTCCTTTATAATTTATGTAGATGTGTATTTGTGTTAAATTTATACGAAAATAATAGAGCTAACGAGAAATTTGGAAAGTGCAGTACGGTGGTCCTACATGGAAGGTGAAATTGGGAAGAAGAGATTCTCTAACGGCTAACAGAAGTGCAGCCAATGCTTTTATCCCTCAACCTAAGTTCAATCTTAGTAACCTTACTTCTAGTTTTGCCGCTGTTGGTTTATCATTTAAGGACATGGTAGTCCTCTCTGGTAAGATTTATACTTCCTGCGTTCTTTTTTAGTTGAATTATGTTTTTACCTCAAGTCGTCAATACGTCGTTTCATCTCTTTTGCATCATAATGAACGTTTGGTTACCGGTAGCATAAATCCAGTAACAAACGAGCCAACATATTTAGGTTTGCATGTACAATAATTAGTGACATAAAATTATAAACTGGACGTGTTGTTACCTGAAATGTTTAAACTAACATAATTTTAATAAAAAAATAATTATATCTTGACTATGGTTTATTGAAAATGAATGTCTTTTTCTTTGTGGATAATACAATGTTACAATGACATGAGGTTCCATGTGGATGGACATGGTGTGTTTGTTACCTTGTATTTTTGAACTAACTTGGTTGTTACTTTGTTTATTACTTTTTATGCATAGGCGCACACACTGTTGGGTTTGCTAGGTGCACAAGTTTCCGGCCACACATTTACAACGACACCAATATAGACCCCGCCTTCGCCAAATCGCTACAACAAAAGTGTCCTCGAAAAGGAAGTGACAATGTGTTGCAACCCCTCGACTACCAAACAAGGTTTCGTTTCGATGACAAGTATTACCAAAACCTACTAGTTAAGAAGGGGCTACTTCACTCGGACCAACAACTTTACAATGGAAATAAGGCTGATTGTTTTACTAAAAAGTATGCGATGAACCAAGGCGTGTTCTTTAAAGATTTTGGTAAGAGCATGATTAGAATGGGAAACATCAAGCCACTTACCGGAAGTAATGGTGAAATCCGGCGTAATTGTCGTAAACCAAATTAAACTAACGCTAGCGCATGACCGTTTTAATATCTATACCTTTCTAAGTGTACTTAGTTTATGATTTTACGTAAATTTCTGAATTTGCGTATATATTGAATGTCTAATCACTTTAATGTGCTTTATATAGTGTTCATTCATATGTTATATTTGGATCGATATGAAGAATAATGAATGTTGTTATTGTTTTAATTATTCTATTTTACAATAATTGTTGTGATTTACTTTAATTTATATATAATCAAACAAGATTATACACAAAATCTGATTAGCTAACTATCAAATCAAGCTACACCCATGAACTATTCTGATGGCTAGCATTTTGCCAGCACTTTGTAACAATTGTTAACGAATTCTTTTTTATCGACGAAAATGAAAGCTTACCGGTTGCTGGCCACAATCAAACAAATTGCATGCATGTAGGGTATTAATTAAAAAACTAACAACGTACGTTAATTTTGGATATTCGTCTTGATCTATGGCTAATAATGTTTACTTAATCGACATTAGTGAGTAGTGACCAAGATATTGTTGATTGTTGTCATTTAAATGATCCAACATTAACACCTTTATAATGTTTATTACAAGGAATGCGAAATTGTAATTAATAATTTTTTTTTTTTTTCATTATTCTCTTTAAGAATTATGATAGAGAACAACTAGAATCTTATGGTTAAAAATCTTATAAAAAAGAACATTTATCTTTGCACTTAAGCATTTATAAAACTAATACTTGTATGTTCATTGAGATACTTTGTAATCTAGTAACTAAGCTATACTATTAGTAGAATTGCAAAAGCAAAATTTAAAATGACAATTTAAGAAAAGAAATAAAGAAAACATTCCAAAGCAACTAAAGCAAGCAAAGCTCCAACTTAGGAAAGAGGTATTCGAAAATGACTTGATTAGCATATATCACGAGCACTGTTTTCTATGGACCCTCTATATTATTAGCTTTATTAAGAAATTGAGTAAATAAATTGTATTACACCAATCATATACTATATAGCTCAACATTATTGGATTTTTGTCCATTGTTTTGGCACATCACATAATAAATTGGCTGACGAAGTCATCATCTAACAAATCATCAAGTTCATATATTAACAATTGTCGGCACAAAACTAAGCTAAGTATAGGAGAGTTGATGAAAATGGCGTATGGCAAGTTCTACTACTTCCTACTATTTGTTAATTTTTGCCTTACTCTAAATAATGTAGAAGGCATACTTTCATCGAATTATTATGCTTCTACTTGTCCAAATGCTCTTGATATTGTTAAGGAAGGGGTTAAGGATGCTATAAGAAAGGAGGCTCGAGTTGGAGCTTCAATTCTTCGATTGCATTTTCATGATTGTTTTGTCAATGTAAGTACTCATTAAAACCCGTGTTAAGGTTGTCTTTTAATTATTACTCGTACTATATATATGAAGTAATGTTTTTAGGTAGTGTTAACTAATATATGCATTGATGAACTAACTAGGGTTGCGATGGATCAATCCTCCTAGATGATACTCCAAATTTCAAAAGTGAGAAAACAGCCGTCCCTAATAATAACTCAGCTCGTGGATTTGAGGTTGTAGACCACATTAAGGCTAAGTTGGAAAAGGCATGCCCTGGAGTCGTCTCTTGTGCTGATATCCTTGCTATTATAGCTCGTGATGCAGTTGTTCGTGTAAGTTTATTCGTATCTATTCTCCACTATTTCTCCGAACTTGTTCTTCGTATATAATTGAGCTAAATAGAAGAAATGAAAATTGTAGTATGGTGGTCCAACATGGAAAGTGAGATTAGGAAGAAGAGATTCTCTCACAGCAAACCAAAGTGCAGCAAACGCTTTTATTCCACAACCTACATTCGATGTTAGTAATCTTACTTCCAGTTTTGCCGCCGTTGGTTTATCGTTCAAGGACATGGTGGTCCTCTCTGGTACGATATTTTAAATCTCTCTGCCTTATCCTGTTTCGTTCATACAATTCTTTATCACAAATTAAATTTGGAGTTCACCTTATCTTTTTCTTTTCACTTTTTCGAGATCAAGAAAGAAGTTTATATAACTATGTTTTTCCCTACATATAAATCATGAAAAAGCTTTTACAAAAAGTACTTAAATAGTATAAAAACACAAGAGTATTATACAAGTTATTTTAAGGATGATTTTTTATTAATTACAAGTAACAAACTCCATCGATTTCTTAGCTTATTAATGACTTTTTAAGATAATGTATTCGATTTAATTTGAAAAATGAAACTTATTATTACTAATACGTAGCACTTAACGCAAACATGCAATAAGAGAATTGATATTGAAAATCTACGTATAGTGGTGCATGGATCTTCTACATATTATACAAAATTAATGAAATGAAAGATTAGTTAAATAATACAAGTAGATAATATCAAATGGAAGGATATTTATTGTGTGTTACTTCAATAAATCAACAATCTTCAAAGTGGTTTTTTCTTCCTTCTCTCATTACTTTTTGGTCCATCCTTTGTTAGTTAATTGGTCCCATCATTGCTAGCTATTTAGCCACTCACTTCTTTTCACAAAATGCATAACCACTTGATTAATTTAATTTCTTATTCAAACATGAATAGACTCTAAGACAATAATATGTCACGTAGATAATATCTACGCCAATGTCCTTTTTACAATGAATTTGTGTATAACTTTTAACGATGGCTAGTTTTAAGTGAGAAAATGTGTGCTAATTGGTTGATTACTCAAAACGACTTCACAATCTAATTTTTGCATAATTTGTATGTGAAGGCGGGCACACTATTGGATTAGCAAGATGTGCAACATTCCGGACACATATCCACAATGATACTGATATCAACACCGCCTTTGCTAATTATCTCAAGAAAAAATGTCCTCTTACTGGAAATACCAATGTGTTACAGCCCTTAGACTACCAAACTAAGTATACTTTCGACGTCAATTATTACAAGAATTTACTAGTTAAGAAGGGTTTACTACACTCAGATCAGGCACTTTACAATACAAACAAGAAGTCTGAATCTCTTGTAAAAAAATATGCAATGGATCAATGTAAGTTCTTTAAGGACTTTGCTAAGAGCATGATTAGAATGGGAAACATCAAGCCTCTTACCGGAAGTAACGGCGAAATTAGGCGTAATTGCCGTAAACCTAATTAGAGATGAGTCCCTAATTCTTAGACCTTTACGTACATGCATTTTTTATTTATACATATGTCCAAGTTTATTTTTATTGTAAATGTGAAGATCAATGTATTTATAATTTTATATTGATGTTTTGAGTGGTATTTATGTAACCTTCTATTCAAAAAATGTCACATTGATATTGTAATTTGAGCAAGCATTTTACTAATGTGACAACTAAAATTAGATGAAGGATGGTAATAATCTATCTTCCGTTTAGTTAATAGTTGATACATTTGAAGAATAATAGGTTGGAGTAGGAGTGATTCAAATTCAGGTGCATATGGCATCTCAATTATTATTATTTAAATAATTTATTCTTGATAGAACGAATATCTTGATGTGCTTTCCTTGTACATTAACTTTCTTTTTCTTTTTTCTTTTTTTTTTTTTTTTTTAAACACTTGTACAATAACTTCTAGTTATTATTCTCGTGTAATTGTTGATAAACAAATTAAAAACATATTTCATCTGTTTCAAAAAAAAATTAAAAACATACTTCATCTATTTCAAAAATAATAAAAATAAAAAATAACTTTTATCTTTTTTTTATATAATCGCAATATGCCTACGGAGTATTTGACATAATTTTTTAAAAAGAATGTAAATAAAATTAATTCATAGATGAATAATTAACAAAGTCAAAACATTGAGGTAGTATTAAATGACTCGGGAAGTGGAAATATTAATAAAAAAAAAAAATTCTCTATGATCTAAGGCATACTTAATTCAGTATGTACGAAGTGCCGGCATCTTACAGCATACGTAAGTAGTGCTAATACTAGTACAAGTTGTACAACCTAGAACGCACATTTCAATGTTTTCATGCGTGCAAGGACGACAAAATACTTTTGGGTAAATCATAACAATTGTTTTTATACTTAAAGTCCATGACATGTGTCTAGAATTTGTAAACAAATACCTCCTCAATGAATAGGAAAATCCATACCCAAAATTGAGGCCGGTGTTCCCTTACATAACTAATGGAAGCTTGACGTGGTGTTAAATACAACCGTCACTTTCGGTAAGTCCCTAGCAAACCCAATAACACAAACATATTTGAAAAAACTACAAATTCGACTTTAAAGTATGATAGAACCTAATCGATCTCTTGTGTACACGTAGCAGTAACCCGTCTAATCTTCTCATAACAGTAAAATAGTCGCAAAATAAGGAGACAATAATTAACTTTATATTTAACACGAGCATACTAATATTGTTGACTAAGTAGAATGATCACCTTTTTAGCTCAAATTATCCTATAAACATATTTCGTGGTAATTTTATACATACTACCAGTATGTAATAAAGAAATTATCGCGAAGTTGAGCAAGGTACTGCCGTACTGTAGTAGTGTATAGAGACCTAATCTAACTCAAAAACGTTTTTGATTTGGAGGGAAGTGTAGTCATAGTATTAGTTGTTAAAACCTAGCAATCATCCCATGTGGTGTGATTAGGACGTAAAATGTCATATGCATGTGTATGATGTATATGACCTCAAACGTCTGCTTTGAATAATATTCCAAAGCATAATAAACATCTTTTTCTAGCACTGAATTTGAGAGATTTCTGAATATGAAGAAATTACATACGTGGATGAATCCGCTTTTTGAGTTTAGATAACATTGTTCTTTGTGATGTTTACAACTGTGGCATGGTCCATTCCCTATAGTTGGAGAATTTTTTATTTTTATTTAGGTTATTAGAATTAAGCTAAAGAGAATTATTATTGTTGGCCTTCTTGGATTTTAGTTTGGTTTTTATTGAAATTAATTGCATACAATAATTTTGTCAATTTTAAGTTTGATTTTGCAAAAAAAATAAATTTTGAACTAAGGGTTTGTTCAGATAAACTGAGCTGAACTAAACTGAACTGAACTAATTGGAGCTGAACTAAACTGAACTGAATATATTTTGAGAGAAGGAAATTAGGAGCTGAACTGAGTTGAGCTGAACTGAAATAATTTAGAGCTGAACTGAATTGAATTTAATCTGAAGAGAACATGCCCTAAGTATTACAAAGCCATAGTACTAGGGCCACAAAAAAAATAAAAAATCCATTTCATACAAGAATTTGTTCTTGAATTAAGTACCAACTAAGCTATATACTCTAGAATATGAACTTAAGAATATTACTTCTTTGAAGATGCAATTAAATAAAGAGAGGTGAGTTTTAATTCTTTATAAAAAAAGGGAGAAAGAGGGGAATAGAATTAAGACTCATGAACTTTGTTAAAGAACCAATTTTTTGAAAGGAGGGGTGGATGAGATTTGAATTCGTGATCTTTGTGCCACACTGGATCTAGATACTATGTTAGAGAGCTAACTCAACCAAAAATTTAAGTATATGATTGACACTCATGATCGGTTTACATACTCTATCAAACTTGGCCTAAAATTTTGGATTAATATTAGGCTTTATATGATTCAAAAATGTAAATTTAGGATAGAATAAAGTACGGCCCGAATAAATCCTATTAAATCCGGCCCAATTTACCGGGTGTGGTGACGACATTTTTGGCCGAAAGCTACCTTTAATTGCTTGTTCCTTGGTCTAAAAGATTATCTACTTTGCGTCTTCGCGGCATGTCTCATGGTCTCGTTATACCACAGATTATTTAAGGAGCAGAAACTTCCTAGTCTTATAATAATAATAATAATAATAATAATAATATTATTATTGAGCATTAATGGACATTCTAATTTCATTTTACTCCTCGTCAAAAAAAAAAAAAATAATAATTTCATTTTACTCCGTATTACAGTTTCTTTTGTGACTTAAACGATGGCCCATTCCAATTTCCAAGAACAAACGAATCTAGGCAAAACATGATGTGTCTTACAATAATAGTTGGAAATTTCGTAAATTTATAAAATTGGACTGCGAGGCAATAAACTGCGCGAATTGGAATTATATGACAGATTTTTATCAGTTTTCCTAGTCCTTGTCACTTAATTAGTAGTACGCTAAAAGTGATATTAATAAACGAATTTTACTTTCTAATTTTAGCCCCACATCGTCCCAAAATCATACTCCATAATATGGAATGTGCAAAAAGTGGAGTAGTTATGATCTTCAAAAAATTCAAGAACATTGAAGAACAAATAGAAAGAAAAAGCTTCAAAAACTAGTTATTACTAGCACCTTTAAGGTTTTGGCCTAATAGTTAAGACTGAATGATCGTGTATAATAATAAATCACAACGTTTTAATCTTTTCATTCCTATTTGTACTTTGTATTGCCATTTGTGAGTTATTGCACCCAAAAATAACCATTTTATAGCATCATTGCTCTATCATCGTCACTTATAATCCTCAAAATAATCTAACAACCAAGACAAAAACTTTTTTTTTTTTCTTTTGTAAAGAGAGCCAATACGGGTAAATAATGTACGTAGATGAGACTACTTTGGAGATTTCAACCGACTAAGCTAATTTATCATTTACTTAGCTGAGATGTTATATTGATCTAAATAGGTGATATCCGTTTCTAATGATTGCAAACTTGCATGTGGTGCCCTCTAATTGTATATGTGAATACGAAGTAGTATATTGTATTTTAGTGCCTAATAAGCAATAAGATTATTGATTATATTAACGGTGCTTTGTAATTGTATATATCTTCATTGCAATAATAGGGGTAATTTATCATTGATCCCTTCAAACACGTCATGTAAACTTAGTAACATGATTTATATTCTACCACTTCAACTACTCAATTTCCAGGACACTCTCCAAATTTGTCGCATGCATGAAAAGAACATGCAAAATCAATCATGATCGGATTTTATCTTAAGTGGGGCCATGCAAAAAAAAAAAAAAAAAAAAAAAAAAAAAAATAGTTTACTCATAATTAATTACCAACAAGTGGTTTAAAAATTACTCCGTACAACATTTAACCTTAATTATGTAAGCAAGAATTAAATGTGCGCCTTTACTCATTAATTTCACCTTTTAAGTGTTTTACTCTTTAGGGAAATTGATTACCCTTTTCGTGATAATATCATGAGAATAATAACCCAAGCAACTTGCTTTATTTTCCAACCTAAATTGCAATGGCAAGAGAAATGTGCATAGCCAACCTAAAAGACTAGCCTACACTGTGCTATGTCTTTTTCACTTTTTTTTTCTTATGTGCTTTTTTTTTTCCTCTATGCTTGCTTGCTTAGTTTGCATTTCAATCAACAACAACAACAAAAAAAAAAAAAAAAAACCCTTCCACTACAAACTTTGTTAGTTAAAGTTGACAAACGCTTAATTAGTTTGTTAATACTACATTCGTTAATTATTATATGTAACGTTTAAATTTTTTCTAACAAAAGTAGTATAATACATAAGCCACTTCCTTCTACTATTCTACAAATCAAAAGTTGCCCCTCAAATTTATTTTATTAATTATTATTTATAAATACATATCTAAACAGATATGCGATGTATATCCTAGTTATATATGTTGATGTAGCTGACAATTAAAGTTAATAATCTGATTGAATAATGTCTGAATTACATTTCACAATATCTAAACATAAACTCCGTACCATTTCATCTGCCAATAAAATTTGTTAGTATCAAATACATGTACATGATAGTAGATTAGTAGTTGGTTGAATATATCTCGATGTCGTCTCCCAATTGAAGTATAAATAACACTAAAAAATTGCAATAATTCTCGTACAATATTAGTTTATCGATTTTAAGCAATATAGGTTATAAGAAGAAAAATGAAGTCTAGAATTCTTAAACATGGGGATCGACATTATTCACACCCATCTAACAAAGTTTTGCGGACTAATAATTACAAATTTCTAGGTAATTAAAATCAACAAATTATAAGACTCATTAATTTAGAATATAAAAAATATGTACATGAAAATATGCAAAAACTCCCATGTGAGAGAGCAAGAAATGTCCCCTAAATTGTGGTCTTAAACGTGGTTTTCGCTACTTGTGGACAACCGTTACTTATATATTTTCATGTTCTCTTATTTATTCTAACCATATTATATAAAATAAATATATTTATACATTTATGTTAGTACCATTACTTTATATCATCTTGTAGTGGCGGCGAATACTAAGGTGCATTAATTGGACCACCAGATGTGTTTAGTAATAGTAGTACACTATATAAAAGTATTAGTGCGTCAATCTACCATATAAATAGCACTTTTGCAAAAGCAAAATGGCACTATCACACTACTCGTACTATTCTATGGCTTCTTTCAAGTGTTTCATAGCATGTATTTCTGTGCTCATCATTCTTAACCTTTCTATTAATGTTGATGCTCGTCGTAAAGAGCAGCTTTCGCTAGATTACTACTACTACACTTGCCCGAATGTTTTGGATATCGTACGCGACACCGTGGTAGAGGCTATTAAGAACGAGACTCGAAATGGTGCCTCCTTGCTTCGCCTTCATTTCCATGATTGCTTTGTCAATGTGAGTAAAATATAACTCTTTTTCGTGCTAGCTCTTGTTTGGAATTTTGATCGCAATAGTTGGTCTAATTAGGTTAATGATTGATTTGTGTTCGGGTTTGTAGGGATGTGATGGATCCGTGCTATTGGATGATAATGCAACATTCACCGGAGAAAAAAATGCATTCCCTAATAGTAATTCACTAAGAGCATTTGATGTGGTAGATGTCATCAAAGCTCGATTAGAGAAGGCTTGCCCACTTATCGTCTCTTGTGCTGATATCCTCGCTATTGCTGCTCGTGATTCCGTTTATCATGTAAGTTATAATAACCCACATGTTCATAATAGTGCAAAATGATTATACAACTAACAATTTTTTCATGTAAAATAAAATTAACTCGAATAAAAAAAAGTAATTTGCTAGTAAAGGTCAATTCATAGGAATTTGCATTGTTCCCGTGAATTTCCTAGAATGAACATATATAGTTAATGAACTGACTAATTTGGTAGAACATTGTCAATGTACACACATTTAAAGTTTTCTTTATATCAAAGATTTGTGTCGACAACTTTAATTAAACATTGTCATTTAAAAATAATCTCATTTATTTGTATTAATGACATGTTACTATTTTTAATAATTTATTTAATTTTATTTAACAGATTTTCTGATTGTGAAATTAATTAATTTTATTTATTTATTTATTTATATTTTACAGTTAGGAGGTCCTACTTGGGATGTAAAATTGGGAAGAAGAGACTCTCTGACAGCAAACTTAACAGCTGCAAACGTATTTATCCCAGCACCATCTTCCAATATCACTCTTCTTAAATCTAATTTTGCAGATGTAGGATTATCATTGAAAGACTTGGTGTCACTTTCTGGTATTTATTCCTATTTCTTTATTCTCATAAAAAAGAAAATAAATATACTTTTATTTATTCTTACTTCTTTATTTATTCTCCTATAAAAAAATAAGAAAAATAATTTCATTTGTCCTATTCTAGATTCTGTAATTAAAGTTTTTATTCCACCTATTCTTCCTTTTTTTTAGGTGGAAATTTATTCTTCTTTTGCTACATTACCATTTTATAATGACCTTGATTAAGTTTATTTCATCATGTAACAAAAATAAGTAAATTTTTGTGAGTAGTATAACTTTATCATCAAAACTATTCTAGAAAAGTTTTTTTTTTTTTTTTATTTCACAATTTGCCAAACACTTTTGTTAGGACAATTACATTAATATCATGTACAATAATGTTGATACGTAGTATACAAGTATTAAACAGTAAGACAATAAATCGATCATATGCCATACACGATCTTAACCTCGAGTTACATTGAAATTGCTAAAAACCACAAAATGCCAATCACATTTGGAATGGATTCCTGAAATTTCATGATACAATAAATAGAAATAATTGATGATGGGTTTTCCTCAACAAAATAATAATAATTGATCATGGGGTTGTAATACACAATTATATAAAGGTAATGCAAATGATAACGACACCATATATTTATGATAACAATAATCATAATGATTAAGACTTTTAGCAACAAAAAAGTTGTAAATTTATTTATTCATCATGTCTATATTTATTATGTCAACCATATACTATAATTATGTTATGAGTATTTTTTTAATGACGTATGAATGATGTTATATTTACAGGGGCACACACATTAGGCTTTGCAAGGTGCACAACATTTAGGTCAAGAATTTACAATGATAGAGATATTAGTCCTTCATTTGCTCAAAAATTAAGAGGAGAGTGTCCTCCTGTTGGAAACGACGACGTTTTGCAAGGATTGGACCTAAAAACTCCATCACATTTTGATAATTTATACTACAAGAATTTGTTGACAAAAAAAGGTTTGCTTCATTCAGATCAAGAGATATACAATAGCAACAAAGCTGATCCAATTGTTAGAAAATATTCAAGAGATGTTTCCAAATTTTACAGGGATTTTTCTAAAGGTATGATTAAGATGAGTGAAATTAGCCCTCTTCTTGGTAATGAAGGTGAGATTAGACAAAATTGTCGAGTAGCGCGATAATTAGCTAGGTGATCTAATTGATTAATTAAGTTGTTACTCATCATCATGTATTGAAATGTGATTAATTACATAGCTATTTTTTAGTTCTTTTTTTTTTTTTTTATGATTATACACACATTAGTGTTTAAAGTATATAGGAGTGTATATTACTCCTCTTTGTTTATGTACATTAGAAAATTTTCAACCCAAATAATTGTAACATTCTTATAATGCTATGAAATAGTTATTCAAGTTACCATTATTATTATGTACTTCGTATAATACTATTGAATGTTCATTTTGATATTTATTTTTTTGGCACTTTTCTAGCAACCAAAGTTTGTTTTCAATTTGTTCCAAATAACTATGCATTTGACTATTTTGACCAAGTTGAATTGTTCTAATTATCATTGACTATATAAGATTTTGCATCTCTAGCACATACTAATATTGTTTACTAGTATAACAAATTCTTGGAATAATATAATCTAGAATTAAGATAGCGCTGTAGAAAGATATAAGTGTACTTTAACAATTCAACTCAAACTAAAAGCTTTCAAATCGTTTTTTACTATTTGAAAATAGTGCAATGTGGTATAAAAAACTAAAGAGGGATATATCATATATGTAAAAAGTTAGACAAGTCTTCTATCAAGAGTGTTACCCGACGTGTTTAAAATAGCAAGTTGACTTAGATTATGCATTTGTGCATGAACTCTCCATGCTAACGGAATAAAATCAGAAAATTCAACGAGCACTAATTCTTTGGATTAAAATTAAATGCTACTGGTTCTCAAGCAGAGTATCTTTCCCTTAAGAAAAGCAGAGGATCTTAGGCTCTTAGCATCCTTTTATACCGAGTACAATATTTTCCTCCTTATCAAGTAAACCAGCCCCTCAAAAAAAAAAAAAATTAATAAATAAATAGAAAAAGTCGGTGGACCAACAATATGCTAATTCATTTTAAACACGTCACCAATCTCAACCAACAATTAGTTGTAACTTTTAAAACATAAAATCACAAGCAATAAGTGATACTTTTTTCATAAATTTCATTTCGTGTCATATGGGCATCATTATCCTTTTTTTCTCCTTTTTATTTGATGAAAAGCTTGAAAGATTATGTTATCGTATGTAATGATCTAATTAAGAAGTATAAAACTATAAAGTTCTAGATCAAAGGACCAATTAAAAATAGGTCTATAGGTGTATAATTATTCCATTACTAAAGCATTAATTTTTTTTTTAATTCTTTTTATAAGTGAGTATTTCGTAGTCAATTAGAGCTCGTAGTTTGAGGCCAGATGATCCGAACATGTAATATTTTACACAATGACTCTCAAAATTTGAAACTAAGTCCAGATATAATTGATTTAGACTCTAAAGCTTATAATTTTGGTATGAAGTATTGATTGATCGTGATCTGTATATGATTAAGATTCAAATTAGGTCATAGTTCGATTAAGGATCATCCTTAATGTATTTAACTATACTTAAAATCATATGAGATACAATTCATTATAATTGCGAAATATAATAAATAGGTAAAACGAGTCAAAAAAAAAAAAAAAAAAAAAAAAAAGCTCCTTTAATTAATTAGGTACATTAGTACATAGTACCTCAATAATGAGAGAGGAGATTATGCCAATAAAAAGTGGAGCTTACTTTCTTTAAGTAAATAATGCCAAGCAAAATGCGATGAGTCATAAATGAAAGCTATATTCTTAATGTATGGACCCTAAGTAAGGGACGTGAAAGCCAGCTAAGAAGGCACAATAATACATGTTACGCTAATTTTGTTACCCTAAATTGACATGCATAATCTATTATAAGTAGTTAAGTACATAAGATTATAAACTAGTGTAGGACAAATTTGATGAAACATCAATTGGTTATATTTTGGTGATACCATGTGCTTATTCACTAGGGGCTTTTCGATACCAATCTTCGTTGAATTATTTTCCATGCACATTTAATAAGAATCGTCGGTGGCTATATAGTGGCTACATCACATTGCTAGCTAGCCTATTATTTAACAGAGAAATAAAAAAAGGTGATGTGGACTAATTATGAAATACGAAATATGAACTAATATTATAAGAATGAAAATTATATTTTAAAAAGTACTCGTATATGTGATTAATAGTTTTATTTTTATCTGGTGTAGAGAGATTGTTATGTTATTTTAAAAATATATAAATGCGTGATGATGTATTAGAACATTTAAGTTTTAACCCACAAAACATATTATAAAAAATTGAAAACCACCCTTGAAACAAAGTATTTTTTTTATTTTTTTTCTCAGATGTCAAGGTAAAAATAGAAAGTGTCGTGCGGTCGTGGCCTTCAAAGTGTAAATAATATGCGTTGCTTAACATACTTCTCTTCCATCATAGTGCAAGGAACATTTGAGAGTATGTATGTAGGTTGATAAGTTGGCTAGGCTAAAAAGTAAAAGTTACCAAAAAATAAAAAGGCAAAAGAAGGGTGAAAAAAAATGTAGAACCCGGTAAAAAGAAATCCCTTGATTTTATACTTACATTTCAAGCTTTGAATATAAAAAACTAACTTTTGGATAGCAACATTCATCACTAATAATGCACTAAGTACTACTCTTTCTGTTTTTAATTATTTGCCTCATATCTAGTTTTACTTTATTAATTTTTGACTGAGTGAATTGATGGGAATAGAAATGGTGGGACTAAAAGTAATTTTTGTGAGTGTAAAACTAATGGTCCCCATAAACATTTTGGTATGGTGCAATCTTTAACGAACATCTTTATATAAAAAGTAGGGCAAACAAATAAGGACGTACACTCAATAAGTTTAGTTTAGGAATGATTCTTTATAAGAAATGTTAGTTATAATTTATGGACTACCTATAGAGTAGGACTTTAGTAATGTACATTGTACATACAAGAATCAGCCAAAATATATACTACCTCCGTTAAAATATTTTAGAGTTGCAACTAAAAGTTGATGTAGGTAAGTACAACAATCAACCAAGGCATTTGACTTGGCTTTCTCCTCTGGTGGTTGTTCCACAATCCACAATCCACATGGTGTCTAATTCATTACTTTATTACTACTAATAAATAAACAAGATTGATTACTCGTGTATTTTTGGGAAAAGTAATTTCAAATTAATTAAACATACGAAAAAAAAGAATAATAATTAAAAAGGTGGAAAAAGGAAGAAAAACAGCTTTCCTCTTCAATTAAAGGCTTTAGAACTTTCTTCAACAAAGATTCGATTTTTGTATGTTTCAGTAAAAAGATTGTACGAAGTATAAATTATACTGTAAGTTGTAGATAAATTAAAGAAGCTGAGTGAGAAGTAAGCTAAGGGATACCCTCATCTCACATGTTGTCCTCTCTTTTTATTATAATTTCATAGCATCTAATGCTCTTTCTTTTTCTAGCAATTTCATTTAGATCAACAATTTATTTTTGGTTTTATGGTCACTTTCTCCCTGCAATTTTAATTAAACAATTTTTTTAGTTGACTTATCAACACAGAAGGATTAACACACTAGGATTAGATATTAATTAAGCATACTAATATTGGAATTGTTACTTATCATAATAAGACATAACTTACAAGTATTAAAGATAAAGACTACGAATTATCTATAATTCCTCCATTTAATTTTTTCGCTTGAAGCATACCCTCTTGATTGTATCTTCCCTCCTACCAATAATTTTGTGATTTTAATCAATTTTTCGATTAAAATTTACTAATCTATTCCTTTTTTTTTTTTTTTGAGAAACCTAATCTATTCCTTAAACACATTTAAAAAAACACCATTTGGTGAAAGAAAAATGTACATAATTCCCCCTTTGTTGTGATTTGTGAACCCAAGGTCGCAACAAAATACTACCCATTTCATATTATTTGCAACGATTTGACATAGTGTAGAGAGTTAAAATGTCTAATAATTACAAATAATATGAAACGGAAGTAGTAAGTTAATTGTTGTGGGTCTAGTGCTAAGCCCACTACAAAAGGTCAACCTGGCTTGATAACAATTGGGAGGAATGAATAAGCAGGCCTTAGACTAGGCCCACAACTAATTGTTACTTGAAGGCTTGGAGAGAAAAAAAAAAAAAAAAAGTTTTGTGACTAAACAACTCATAATGCAGAAGAAGTAACGGTTGCAGCCATCCACAAACGTCACCCTGAACAATAATATAGTCTACTACTATCGGGGCATAATTCTACTATCAACAAAATTCAAGTGAGGGCCAAGAGTGCTGGAGCATCAGTTAATGAGCACCTTAACTCTCAGATTTGCTACTCACTGAGGTTATCAGTAACAATTTACAGCCTGTATGCCTTGCATTTAACTTCTTCTAAGGTTGATGACTTGATGTATACATCGACATGCTTTGATATTAACACTAATGGCGTTACACTGATCTACACTCTAAGTCATGAATTTTTCATGCAGTTCGTATTATATTAGCGGCTATACAAGAACTGGAGCGCCTATTTTAAGAAACCAAAGTGATGCTTACATCCTATTACTCTAGCTCGCTTTCTGAAGCAACTTCTTCTGGCAACTCAAAAGCATCTATATCTGCATACATTGCTCTAAGCCTTTCTACCTCTTCTTTTGGCAAAACATGCATAGAATCATCATACTTCTGACGAGACCGCTTCTGCAGATACATAGAGAAATAAAAGCGTTCAATGAACAGAAAAGACTTTTCAACCCAGGTATATCAGCACAAGTCCACACAGTAATACAGTTACTGATGAAAGCAGATTGACTTCTGAGTATCTTGGTAAGAGATCCTCAGTTCATTGCCATACGAATTTGATGAACCCCCTCCTCTTCCCCCCCCCCCAAAAAAAAAAAAAAACGACGCCAAAAAAGGGTAATTTTGAGTCAAGATGTTAGCAAAATTCAGCAAACAAGATGTTGTCCAGGACAGTTTACCAAGCAAACAAAATGTTTATTTTAAGAGGTGTGTGGGGTGGAGGTCAGCTTTCAAGACAGCTCACAACAGAAAGAGAAATTTTAAATGCATGCTCAAGTCAGAGAAAACAAAATCATAATATGGGAACAGGGAAAGCATAGCATCATACAAAAGTGGATGTTGAATGTAATTTTCGAGCGCTGCTTGTCCAAGTACTAACCTTCTTATGCATTGGAAGAGGGTCTGTTTGTGATCCAGGATTGCTATCACCTTGATCATAATCAAGTTCCAACCTGTAGTAAACAGAGTAGTAAGAGCAGTGCAAAATATGAATGAGGATATACATAGGCATGAGATGCCCAAACTAGAATCTAACATTAAAAAACTATATTTGTTCAGGGAATAGGGAGCTGTCATAGCAGTGATAAAACATTGAAACTTGCACGGAGTCTCCGTACAGTATGAATTAATGGCATTCAAACTTTTTCAAGATTTCAAGCTTGTGCCATCAATATAGTTGCCAAATATCGTTCAGGAGCTGTTGAGAAAAGCATCCTTACCATCACACCCAGACACTAACAAAACATACAACAAGAAGAGACTCTCATCTGAGAAGTACCAGAGTTACTTGGCATGACAGAAATTACTCACAAAAGCTTTGCATTATCAGAGAGAAATCTCTGTAAGGCATATGATATTGACATATATCATGACTGAAATGCAGGAAACATAGGGTTTGAGAGGGGGAGGGAACCTGGGAAGATAGAGGGGTATCAATAGAGGGAGAGTTTTGATTACCCTTTCTTCTTTATCCTCTGACCAGGAGGGCAAGTTAAAGGCTCACTGATCTTTCCAGCTCCATGCTTTCTTTCTTGTCGGGCTCTTCTATGAGTATAGACTGTTAAAGGTTTCTCGCGAGTTCCTTAGCAACAGCAAGGCAAACTCCATAAATCCAAACAGTTCCAAGAAACAACATTGCATATAAGTGATATAACGTAGAAAACAACAAAGCAGAATATATATACATGTATGTAGTAAGAAATTTTCCAGGATGTCAAGTTCATTTATGCTGGAGATAAACTTGAGGCAAATTCATTGTGCAGTAAAAAAACATAATATATTGATATAAGCAACCAAAAATGAAATGGGTGTCAAAATATGACTCTCTGATCCATCTGATAAAAAAATATGAAAATAAGGATATAAAAGTCTGTCTTTCTGATGTTCAAATACACGAAGTATTTCATAAGGTTTATAAGAGACTGCTGCACATAGCTGACGGACACATGAGAATTAAAATAAGTAATAGTAATTGATGCAGGATATGTTACCCCCATCTCAGAGATTAAAGTTTTTTCATCGGACTCCTCTCACATGAGAATTAGTTCACAACTCCTTTTATTATCTACAGAAAATAATACAAACTATAAACACTACATATGCTTCCTAGCAGTTGTTACTAGTTGATGAGCTATTCCTATCTGATTCTACTTACTTTTTTTAATATAGAAGATTGAAAAGGCTAGGCTAATTTTTTAATATCCAAAATGATTGCCTCACAAGACAAGAAAGAAGCTGTTTCATCTTTAGAGCACATATTATAAGTGTAAGTTGTATGATATACTGACTGGTATTTATTACTCTGTGCAGTGTCTAAAACTGCAGGACACAACTCTGAGAGTATATTGCACTAATTTACTACTCAGCTGATGGTCATAGCTAATAGCTAAACTTTTTATTTGCTATTCTTCTAAAAAAATTTTGGGGATGGGGAAATGGTTAGAATATATATAAAATTTACCAGAAGCAGCTTGCGATGCATGAGGCGCATGTGGAGTTGAGGGTTCAGATGCCTCGGAGGTAGAAGTCTCTAAGACCATTTTGCCTTTATCCTTCCTTGTTAGTACATGGAGTTTATGACTATAAACTGCAGACGTCTTGGAGAGAGAATCATCCGAGGTGAATGATGATGATGATGAATGTAAATACTTCGATGTCCACGGGGAAGCTGATTCAATAACGGTAGCATCTACAATTGCCTTTCCCTTATCTTTTATTGTTTGAGTGTGTAGGCTTTCATTCAGAGCAGTTTGATTCTCAGAGGGAGAACAATGACCAGGAGCTGCGGATGATGATATCTGTAAGGAATTAGATGTGGGTAACTGAATGAAAGGAGCATCTGCAACCATCTTTCCCTTATCCTTTATTGGTGCATCATGTCTTTGACTCTGATCAGCTACAAGAGTATCTGCAACCATCTTTCCCTTATCCTTTCTTGGTGCATCATGTCTTTGATTCTGATCAGCTGCAAGAGTATCTGCAACCATCTTTCCCTTATCTTTTCTTGGTGCATCATGTCTTTGACTATGATCAGCTGAAAGCCTAGATTTCTTACCATCTACGCCACCTTACAAAATCAGATTAAAAAGCTTCAGTAAATGTTGCATTATCAGGTAAGAAGATCAAACAGAAGGTGGGATGAATAACTACACCTTTTGATGGATTGAAATTACACTGATGATATGAAAGTAGCAATGAAACTCATGTAGCTGTACCCCCATGCAATCAAAATAATCAATAAAGTTGTGATGTAGCACAACAAAAGGCATAACCAAACTACCTAAGTCAAATAGTCAACAGCCAAGTGATAACATTATTGGCCTGTTTGGTTGGCCAAGATCCCAAGATAAATGGTTTTTTTTTTTTACATAAATGTCCCTTGTCACTCATGACCATCTTCAAAGTGGCAATAAAAACATATGCAAAAAAGAAATTATTGCGGAAAGAAAATCAAAATCAGGGATATCAGAATGAGACTTTCTATTAAATATGCAATATAGATTTTACGAGTAAAACCATTAATTATTGCCTGCCAAACAAGCCAGAAACTAAAGTGATGACATCTAAGTATAGAACAATTTCCATGCAAGCAGCATGTACAATGGGAGTAAAGCAACAGGATGCCACAGATCAATTTCAATGTTGTTAAGCAACTACATTCCATATCATTCCATGAATACGAACCCAGCGGCTCAATATCAAGCGTTGCAAGATACAATTTCATTCGCAAACATTTAAGTAAGCATCAGGTGCCTTACAACATATTCATACTATTCTCTGCATCTCACAACAGCAAACTGAACCTAAGGTCTCATAGCACCACTATTATATGGGCAATCAAATTCATCATAATACGCATGTCCAGTCTCATTGAAGCAAGTAAGCAACACCTCAACAAGCACCAAAAAAAAAACGAATCTAATGGAGACTGTCATTTTTGGCATGATGAAAGTAGAACATTCAATCACAAATTCACAATATGATCCCCATGTTACTCATCTTCCCATCTCTTTCATCTAAACCCTCATACATTAGGTTTCGAGTTCAATCAAGTGCAGCGCTTATGCTACTCTAATAGTCTAATTCCTCATTTTACCTCAACTATCCGTGCCAGATACTCGACACTCAGACATGGGTACGACACGTAGAGGCTTCATTACAGATCAAATTCACACAAAATTTACTTGACATGTTGGAAACTTCTAGCCGAGTCCGAATGAGCTAATAGAGGAACACTTCACAGTTCAACTTTGTAAGCATATACTTCCAAAAATTAAATTATAAAACCCAAATCAGCAAAACAGCTCATCAAACCCAGAAACTCAGTTCAATCTTCAACAATCATAAAACCCAGAAAATCATCTCCATCTCATTAACAAAAACAAATTTACTACTAAAAACGATTCAATCAAAGAAACAACACACATAACAACTCAAAAACCTAAAAATCAATTCAAAACAAAATTCAAAACTAGGGTTTCAATCAAAAACAAAATTAACCAAAATTAGAAAAAGAAAATCACATACCAGCATCCGAAAGAGGGGTAACAGGTGCAGGAGGTTCGGGAGAGCAAGGAATCGAAGGAATACTCTGAGAATTATTAGACCCAGTACTAGTATTCGATTTCGGCGAACTACAAACAGAAGAACTAGTATTAACCCGCTTGTTATTGACGATATTAGCAGAAGAATTAAAGGGTTTAGGGGGTTTAATTAGGGTTTGCGATTTGGGTATTTTGGAAGAAGATGAAGGATTTTTCCTTCGATTTTGAAGGGTATTTGTGCAATCAGAAAGGGGTTTCCTCTTCGATCTTCGTTGCTCAGCTTCCATTGTTGAATTGAATTAGCTTGCAGTTGTTAACTGTGATTTGGTAATGGAAATCGTTGCAAAATTGCTGATAAATTTGAGGAGAGAGAAAGAATGAATTGGGTTAAAGAAGTTTGAAATGGCGGGAAAATCTTCCGTCTTCGACAATTTTCTGGAAAGAGAAAGAGGGAGAAAAGAGTAAAGGTGATAATTGTGGATTAATGGTGAAAAAGCCCAAATGCGCCAAAATTGCTTATCAATGCACTATTATTGGTTTTTTTATTTACAATGAAAAGGTGGTTCGACATGAGTTGAGTTTAGTGTTGGCATGGCCCAAAAGTTGTATTAGTGGATTGATAATTTGATAATTGATGTGATTTTTTTTGTGTTCTCACCCATTTATCCTTTGTCCATTTAGGCTAATTCAGATTCGAAGTTCAATTTTCGGTGGTTATGTTTTAATCTCGAGATCGAACATGTGGTCCTCCTGTAGCAATAATCAATTGGTATTATTTGCAAAAATTTTATATTCGGTATAGAGGTATATTAGTCCATTTGCGATTAAAATCTTAATTGAGAAAATTTGAATACATAGTAGATTTTAAGTGACAACCTGTTTGAAATTACTAATCAAACATGACACGACATGCATGACATGACATGAAATCATTGAATTGTGTCTATGCTAAGCATGATTTAGCTCATTCTTATCTTTGTTTTTAGTAAGTTTTAGTGTTAATAATTTATTGATAAAGACATTTTATAAAGTTTCATTGACTCAAAAACTTTGTACGAGTAACATATATAATTGCAAGTGTAATTCTTTTTTAATGTATTATTAGTCATGTTAATAAATATGATTGAACCAATTTGTTTGCCAGTTAAGTCTAAACAAATGGTGTTTCGTAAAAAAGTGTTCTAGAGAGTTTACAAAGCTTAAAAGAAGAATGCGGGTCCATTCTAAATACACCATGACCAAATTGGTTGATCAATCAAATCGATCAGTGAAACCAACATATAATTAATAAAATCGCTTGGTGAAATTGGACGCTAAATGTTGCATCAAATATAAAACAGTTGCTCTTATGTTTCTAAATTTTGGTTTGATTGGATTGATAAGCTTCACCAAGTTGAATACAAGCCTCTCACTGGGTGAGATTATGTTCATATATACTAGCATATAAAATTATAAATCTACTAGTATATAAATCTAGCATGGTTTATCAGTTTATGGGGGCATGGACCTCTTCTAAATCGAGCCTATAATAATAGCAACTATATATGGATTTACCTCAACACAATATCCAACCCTTGTCTCAGAAATGCTCATTAAATATCAACTTTTACATGTGACAGAAAATGTTGAAATCCTACTGCTATCCATATGTGAGTTGTCTCACATTACAAAAAGAAAGAAAAAATCACCTTATAAGCTACAGGAATGCAATTATCACCATTAAATTTTTAGAATATAAACTCCTTTAGACTTATAAGTGGTCATAATATTCGAACAAGTGTAATTCTAAACCCCTGATTAAAATACTCTATTCCTTACGTATATGACTATTAATTCCGAACAAAATAACACTCCACACTCCCATTCCATAGCATCCTACAATTCGACTGTATTATTAAAGCAAGCAAAAACTGATCCCTATGTCAACAACTTTGTGAGGGGGAATCAAGACTAAATTCATGCACATAACCACTAATTAGACACTAACTGCAAAAATATGACTATCTTTATCCAAGCTTTTTAGAAGTTTACTACCAGTACTACATAAAACCACCGGCCTTGCCCACAGCACGTGACCCATACTCATCACTTTTTTCCTAGTCCTTTGCCTTATTTTGGCCTTAAAATTAAAAAACCAGGCAACTTGAGCCTCTAGTTTTCCACAAAACTAGCTAGAATTAATGAAAAAAATAAGTAAAAAAAAAAAATATATTAAAATGATACACAAAAAAGAAAATCCAAATCTAGGGGCCACACTTTATCCAACATTTTTTTTTTGTTTATTACTAACTCATCAAATCTATAAATACCCACATTTTCCTTTCTTTGTTCATCATCAATTCTAGCTCATTACTACAATCTTTCAACATTTGCAAATTAAGAAACATACATTAAAAGAAATATGGATGCCATGCAATCATGGGTTTCTGAGCACAAACTCACTAGCATTGGTGAGCGTCTATCTTTACTTTTTGTAAATGTTGATGTAATTAATTTGATTTAATTTACATATGTACTCCCTGTGTCTGAAATTAATTGTCATATTGCTTATTATATACTTCGAGCTAGTAATATGGTACCAAAATCCGAGCAATGGTAGTATTAAAGTACATTAGTAGTATTTAGCTAATTAATATCAATGTAACAATTATTTTAGGATGCATATTAGATACTATGATAAGTTACTAAACTATATAATATGATTATATGAAGTAGCAATAATTTATATGCTCTCTATGTATTGTCATGCAGGAGCATTATGGGCTTCAGCAATTGGAGGATCAATTGCTTATAATTCGCGCGTTCAAAATCATCGTCCCTCAAGCCAAGCCTCAAGCTAATTCATGCTAGGTATGCCTCATTTTACTATTAAACAAATATCTTTGATTCTTTTTTCGGCAAATCATAAAAAAAATAAAAAATAAAAAATAAAATAAAATAAAAAGTTCCAAGTTTACCAAATATCTTTGCCTATACATACTAGTATAAAATTTTAATATACAAGCTAAGTGAATCAACCAATAAACAATTGTTTAACGAGTAACAATATTGTCATAAGCACAAATTGTTGAGCTAGTATAAAATTTTAATATACAAGCTAAGTCAATCAACCAATAAATAATTGTTTAACAAGTAACAATATTGTCATAAGCACAAATTGTCGAGCTAATGTAGATAAATTGAAATTTGTATTCAGCTAAATACCATGAAATCTTATGAAAAAGAATTTATAATCACAATTTGGTACTTTTGTTTTGTTATTAATTGACAGGATGCATGCACAAGCCTTAACATTGGCAGTGTTATCAGGGGCAGCGGTGTACCATTATTATGAGAAGCGCACTGCTGAGGAAAATACCCATAAATCGGTTTAATTAATGGATGATGACGATAATTTTCGATGATTTATTCATCCAAATTTTATTTCGTGGAAGTCTATTTTTTGATGGCAAAAAGATCCATCTAAAGCCTTGCTATTAGTAATTAAATCAAGTATGATTAAGAACCAAGAGTTTAATTTTTATGCTTGGTTATATTATGCTCTATTATGTACTAGCAATGAGTTTTTCCTACTTTATTTTCGTATGTACATAAACAAACAAATTGTTTGGCATCATTTTTGGTTTTCAGTTTCCTGTTTTTTTGAAAACAAAAAACCAAAAACAGGAAACAAGAAAAAAGTGTTTCCACTTTTTTATTGTCAGTTTTCAAAATTATCATGATTTTAATAAGTATAAATAATTTTTGATTCATTATGTGACATATATAATATACTTTTAAAATACAAAAAACCAAAAAAGGAAAACCACAGCGATGCCAAACGTTAAAGTTTTGATTTTTGATTTTTATATTTTTATCATGTACTCTGTTTATTTTTTACATTCGAGCAAGTTGAGCATAGAGCAATTGATAAAACCACATATTATCGATATATTTGTTGCAATGTGATTCTTAATTTTAATTTCGATAAACTAAAAAGTAAAAAAAAACCATATTGACAGAGCTAAAACCTTTATCAAGTGGGTTCAAATCAATTTATAGACATCTGAACGAGGCTTATATACACATTTACACATAAAATGGTTTCACAAAGGCCTAACATAATATTTCCTACAAGTACAATATGTTTTGGAGCTCAATTGAAAATGAGACAATTAAGTACAGAGTAATGGATAATATGATACAATAATGAAAATGACCCAATAACACTTTTTTATTTTGGACTGAGCCCAAAAGTTATTACTAAAAAGTACAAGTCCAATAATCATTTATCATTGATGATAAGTTGCAAAAGACAACCCTAAAGACAATAATTGGTGCGGGATTTGTGAGTTCCCTGATATGTTGGCCTGGACATGAAGATTACTATTTCATGGGGTTAATAGAAGTTGATGTAACGGACTTGTGGGTCAAACTAAGCACATATACTACTTTTGTTTCTGAAAGTTCGACTTACATATTACTCATGTGGTCAAAAAAAATTTAACCATAATTTTTGAGTTATAAAATAGAACTAAACTATGGCTTGGGTCCTGGATTATGCCGAATTGTCTTTACTACATTGCTATTCATGTGGACATAGTTTTTGCTTATACATGATTGAAAATATTCATACCTTCATGGTTAAAGAAGTTCACTGGAGACCGAGCAAATACAAAATGGTTTTGTCTCAAATGATACGCTTTAGGTGTAATTGGGCCATTAAAGCATTTAGTACTCCGTATTAGCTATGTCTATAATTATTTATGGCAAACATTTTACAAAAAGATTATGTTATACTATTATTTTTTTTTTTTTTTGAAAACATGTTATACTATTATTAATTTCTATACATTTTTTTTTTTAATTATGAAAATCAAGTTGAAAAAGAAAAATGATGATGTCGACAGTAAAAAGGAAGCCAAAAAAGGAGAAGGTGTGAGTTTGAATTAGATGATTAGACCGTTAGACGTGCAAAGCTTAACTCATATCTGCTGTTAGTAAGGTTGGAAAGTCCCTTTCTTTTTCCAAACCTTCTTCATGATTCGTCTCTAAGCTATAAATTATTCTAGGGGCCTTCTAATACTTGCCTACCAACTCTTAACTTACTTTGCTATTTGACCATTTTACCCTTCTATTATGCCATAACTTTTGTTAATAATCAGCTGGCTAAATTTCACCAAACCAATAATTAGTGAAATGAAATACATATATTTTCATTCTCAACTCCAAAAGACCTTGTATATATATTCCAATATTGTATTATTTGATGCATGAATGTCTATTATTAATCACATAATTATTGGTGGTGTTGATCTAAAAAATTAGAAGGATAAGGCTGTGGTTATGGTTTAATATTTAGACATTAACTAGTGTCTATTAAATATCAATAATATTAATTAGAAATAAATTTAACTTTTTGCTAAACTTTATGTTGATTACATTGTTGTTTTGAAAAATACTCCATATAAAAGTAGTGTAAATAAAGGCACGAGGCCCATCTATCAATCACGAAATAGTGTACTGTAGTTTTTCTACTACCTCCGTTAACTTTTAGTTGCAACTTTAATATTTTATACTTCGTATCTCACAAATAATACTCCAAAGTTGCAAATAAAAGTTAACAGAGGTAGTAATACGGAGTACAACATCTACTTGTTTCAGTAAGTTAATAAGTTATAACTTTGATATATCATCTAATTAACCTTTAAATCTTTATCAATTTTCTAAGGAATTTTTGCCTAGTTGAACATGATTTAATTGTTTATCAACCTATTCATTGATCTATTAAATCAACAACCCTTAAACAGATAGTGTAACTGTGTAAGGCCAATTTTGTCAATTGTCATCCATGCATCTATAATTACATATACCCTATAAAGAAAGCAATCATTAATCCCTCATATTATAATCAAGTAACTAATTAAATTATACTTCAACAAACTTTTAATTTTAAAAAATGAAGGGTACGTAACTTAAAGTAGCTAGTACATATACTTCTCAATTCTCATGACGTTGACTTAGATTAATACTCATCAACTTATACAAACTTTATCATATATCTATATAAACATTCTTCTTTCTTCATCCTCATCTTTTCCAGGTTTTATGCTCAAATTTATTTCATAAGACATGGATTGTTCAATTTGCACAACCATGCCTTTCATTCTAAGGCCACCGAGGAATACGATTTGTGCAGCTTGCTATGAAGGTGCAAGGAACTTAATCTCCTTGGTTAACAAATTTGATGGCGATATCAATAGCAATCATAATCATAAATTTAGTGAGAAATCAGGAGGCACCAATGTGATTTCATCTTCTAATCCATCTTGTAAGGTAATTACCATCGTTCCATGTTATTATTTTGTGATCATGTTTATGAATTGAATGTTTTTTAATTATGTTTGGAAACCCTTTAATTACTATTTAAGTTGATGATATTATATTATTATATAGTATTTAAGTTGCTTCATATTGGACTTAAGGTAGTGCTTTAGTTGTGAATTGTTATATATAGGAAGAATACTTATAGTATATAAATCAAAATGAAGGACCATCATGTCACAATTCTTGTAAGGCTAATAATAATAATTAAGGTGGTAGGATTTTTCATATGTAAGTGTTGATGACATGATAATTAATAATTATATAGGGGAAGGGACTTTGAAATGAAATATTAAAACAAATACGTGGCTGATAGGGCGAAAAGTATGATGCTACGTCCCTCAAGTCGAAAATTTATTTTTGTTTTGAGCAATTCTTATTACTTTTTTAACTTCCGGTTACTTTCATGAACTAAACTTATCTTTAAAAATTTATATTTTTTAACCCGAACATATTTTCACAAAATTAAATGAATTTAGTGACTAGAACTTGGCCTAAATCATAATTTGTTTCGAAAAACAAAAGATAACTATGGTAAGGTCCTTTTCATCATTTTTTAATTTTCTAGGAAGACAGACGAAACTTCACCAGCCATGCAATTGAGTTCATTAGAAGATATTAAGTGCCATATTGACCTTCAAAAAATAATTTCATATACAATAATAATATAATCTTTAGACCATTTAATAATCTAGTCATAAAATGGTGGAATTTGCTAAATTAAGATTCCCCGTGCTTAATCCAATTATTGCGTATAAAGCGGGTGATGTTGTAAATGTTCATCGATGGCAATATGGTAGGTTGAATTTCCTATTTAATTTGTTTGTCTCTAATAAGTACGATTTTAGGTAATATGTAACGCTCTACTATATAATTTATTTGGTCTTGATGCTAAGTTTCTAACTACTGTACTTAATTGTAGTTTATAACTATCGACATCTAATGTAAGTAATAACCGTTACACGACTTAACCAAGGGCCTGTTCATATTTACTTAATTTCAGTTCAGTTCAGTTCAGTTCAGCTCCAATCAGTTCAGTTCAGTTTAGTTCAGTTCCAATCAGTTCAGTTCAGTTCCAATCAGTTCAGTTCAGTTCAGTTCAGCTCCAATCAGTTCAGTTCAGTTCAGCTCAATTCAGTAAATATGAACAGGCCCCAAGTTGTTCATCTTTCAAATTCAACACGAGTATATCTGTATATGGTGTCTTGTGCACTAAATTGTCTTTACTACATTGCTTTATTTGTACAAGAAAATATTGTGTTACTATACATTAAGCAATCTTGTTTTGGGATGCCTTGAGTATGACGATAAGATCTCTATGTACATTTTTTACTTGGATTTATTTTAGGCTCATATATATCTTGGTCGATCTATTTTGTTTATGTATTTTGAGATTAATATTAGCATTTTTGTGAAATTAGATAACGCGTTATTAATGAATCATATTGATCATTTTGAAATGAATAATAATTGAACATCATTTTCTAGTTAGAATCCTAATTTTTTTTGAAAGGAGTTAGAATCCTAATTATTATTGTTGTTGTTGTTAATTTATATGAGTATTTAATTCAATATATTACTTAAATACAAGTAGCATTTATGCTATTTGAAATTGGCTTCAGGGTTTTGCCAATGTACTTAAATGGGTGAAGGAAATGAAAGACATGGAAGAGGAATTAAATGATAAAATGAGCTTTTTAGGTGAATTTGAAACAGCCTTCAAAGATGAAATTCATACAGATATCCTAGTAAAGCCTGGTAACAACGGACCTCCTATTCCTGCTCACAGAGCATTATTGGTATGTCACTTAATTTACCTCTTTTATTCATTAATTACATTTCATTTAGTTTTGCCTAGTAATATTAATTAGATTTGTTCATTACTTTTCATATATTATTGTATCTTTAATCCACTTAATCATAGTAATAATAAGTTAGATAGGTTATTTAATCAACCTTGGATGTAATTAACTACCTTGTTTTTTTTTTTTTTTTTTTTTTTTTTTTTTTTTTGGGGGGGGGGGGGGGGGGGGTGGGGGGGGGTGTGGTGGTGGTGGTTAAGATATACCCCGTACTTTGTATTGATTTAGACAATGTTGAAAATAACTAGGCTAGGACGCAACAATTGTTACATGCAAGTGTGACTGTGTAAGTATTGTGTGTCCCACATTAAAAAAAATCAGATAAGGGCGAAAATATTCTTAAAGACCAAAGTGTATGTTATAACATAGGTTTGTGGTACATTATTACAGGCAGCAAAATCAGAGATCTTCAAAAACATGTTAGATTCAGATGATTGCAAAGAAGCACCCAATGAAGCCATAACTCTACCAGAACTCAACCACGACGAGCTAGAATCCCTCCTTAAGTTCCTCTACTCCGGGACCTTGCCCATTGAAAAGGTCGAGAAGCACGTGTACTCGCTATCAGTTGCAGCTGATAAGTACGAAATACACTTCCTACAGAAATTTTGTGATCGACAAATGCTGAATTCTCTTAGTTCATCCAATGCCCTGGACATCCTAGAGATTTCAGATGCGTGTTCTAACTTAACATTAAAAGATACTGCCTTGAGTTTTATCGTGAGAAATATGGAGGATATAGTCTTTTCTTCTAAGTTTGAGTCCTTTGCTTTGAAGAATCCACATTTGAGTGTACAAATTACTAGGGCTTCTTTGATGGATATCAAAAATAGGAGAAATTCAATGTAAAATTGTAAATTAGAAAGGAGAAAAATTATTATTATTATTATTGAAAAAAATGCAAAGAAAATGTGATAGAGTAAAAACATATTATATATTTATATTATATATATAATATAAATATATAATATATATATATAATATATATTTATATGGAGAAGATGGTGGTAGTACTTAATATGGAACTTCTTGTATATTTTTCATTTGGAGGTAAACCGCGTGATGGTATTATTGTAATTTATTATTCTTCTAATAAATTTATTGAAACCAAAATGGTAATACTTCGTAGTTGTGAGTAGCTATATTTTATATGGAGAACTTGCATCAACTATATGCTTCAAATAACATAACTTTTTAACGTAATTTCTTCTCTTATCATCTATGGATTCAACGTAAGGAAAGGAATTTGATTTGCTTAGGATTTGTTAGATCAATATATAATGTAAATATATTTGGTAACAATCTAATGAGGGAGACAAATATAGGGTATACTCTTGATGAGGATGACTTAGCCATATATTTTTATCATCAACATTGTTGGAATTGATAGAATATTTGAGAATGAATTGAAGTGCATGAGAAATTATTTCGTGTTTTGTAGTGGCATAACAATCTGGAGGACATGTCTCATAAATAGCATTACGCAAAATTAAATTATACAGTAATAAAGTGCAGCAAATAGAACTTGATTTTACAGATTGTAGTTCTTTTTTTTTTTTTTTTTTTTTTTTTTTTTTTTTTTGTATATTTCTATACCCTTAGGTTTTGAATTCAGAACCACTATTGTGGTTTTTGACGGTTAATAACTAAGCTAAAACACACAAGTACTTCATAGTAAGGATAATGTGGAAATTACAAAGACAAAAGAAAAAAAAAACATGTAGGATATTTCTTACCAAATATTACGTATATGATATGAAGTGGGTTAGAGGCAAACACTATGCTCAAAATATAGAAATGATTAAAAAAAGGCAAGAAATCTTGGTGTGTATAATAGATTGTACACACCAAGATACTTATGAAACAAATATAGAAATGATTAAAAACAATGTTAATATATACAGTAGTTGTAGTAAATCAAAACCTCACGAGCTTTAATCCCTGTTGTTTTCTGTTTATGACAAGATTCGGACAAGATTAATCCATTTGCCCCATTCCTACCATACCGAATCTTACAAATTCTTAAATGAATCTGGTTCACGCTAATTTATTGTGGACCACTAAAATTTATAAATTCTTAAATGGACCTGGTTCACACTTATTTATTGTGGACCACTAACATTAGAGAAACTATGACTATTTTATTAATAAAAAAAAAAAGTCACTATAATAAAATGAAGGTCACTAGTTGAAAATAAAAGTCATTTTGGTAATAATAAGAGGTAAATTTTTTTAATGAAATATTTTATAAGGTCAATATAAATAATAAAGGTCACTATATTAAATTTAGGGTCATAACGTCGTACTTCAAGTTCACAATAGTATTAAACGTTATACAACTTTTAATAAAGGTTACTATGTTAAAAATAAGGTTACTATGTTAGAAATAAGGGTCACTATGTTTAATATAATGTCAGTTGCGACTTGCGAGTGTATAAACCTCGGGTCCACAATAATATTATTGTGGACTAGGTCCACGCAAGTATTTCTGACTAAAATTAGAGAAACCATGGTTATTTTATTAATAAAACAAAAAGTCACTATAATATAAAAAAAATAAATAAAAAAAAATAAAAAAAAGGTCACTATGTTAAAATAAGTCATTTTGGTAATATATAAGCTATAAGAGGTTAATTTTTTTAATGAAATATTTTATATGGTCAATATAAATAATAAAGGTCACTGTGTTAAAATTAGGGTCATAACGTCGTATTTCAAATTCACAATATAATGTCACTATGTTAAAAATAAGGTTACTATGTTAAAAATAATAGTCACTATGTTCAATATAATGTCAATTGCGTGTGTATAAACCTCGGATCCACAATAGTATTATTGTGAACCAGGTCCACGCAAGTCTTTCTGACTGCATCTTTAGTCTCTCACTACATTGTAATATTCATAGAGGATCAATTAGTACTAACTTTAGCCGAGAAACTTACCTTATGTACTGATTACTGATAGATCCATTTGCCCCCTTGCTACCATGCCTGTTATCTTCAGATTATTTTCAGTTCAATTCAGTTTCAATAAATTCAATTCAGTTCTGTTCTGTTCTTAATTTCCTTCTCTCACAAAATATTCAGTTCAGTTCAGTCCAGCTCCAATAAGTTCAGTTCACTTCAGTCAATCATCAAAACAAGCCCTAAGGGAACAAAAAGCTTAAGGATCAAGAAGACCATAGCTAAATATTTCATTCTAAGAGACTACCTTCTTCCAACATACTACCTCCATTTCTTTATAGTTCACACGTATTCCTTTTTAGGAAGTTTTTTTTTAGTTGACACGTTTCCTTTTAGGGTAACTTTTTTTACTTTGCATTTACAAACTACCTCACTTGCTTTTTCACTCTCTCTCACTCTCTCTCCTCTCCTTAATATATGTACCTAAATCAAACGCGTCAACTAAATAGAAACGGAAAAAGTACTATATAATCTGTAGATTAGAACATGAATATTAGTTTTGGATGGAGAGAGTAGAATATAACTTTCATCATAAATTTAACATATAGTTAAAAATACTATCCTAAATAGACAAGAAGTTTTGGTCCAATTATACAAAAGAAATGGAGTACGTACAAAATAAGAACGGTTTCATACTTGTACCTTGAAAAATTCAGTACAAACTGGATATGTATGTGTACCATTTGATAGTTCTGCATTCTACTTCTGTACTATTGTACATTTTTAATTATAAATGTATCGAAGTTTTGTTTATACGAACTTAATAATGTTGTTATTGAAAGGTGAAGTCATTCTCAAAATATATTCAAGTAACACATACCTATGCTTGTTTAAACCTACTCTCTCCTTAAATTATATATATATATATATATATATTTGTACATTTGACTTTTGTGGTAAGAAGTTTAGAAACTTTGTTATAAACATTATCAAAATTATATTATGTCGGATATTTTAGATTCGGTTTGAAATATATTTTCTAAATATAAGTTTATAGAATAAAAAGGAATGAAGAGAGTAAATGTTTTCCTGAGTGGAAGTTACTCTTAAAGAAAAATTCGGCCGCTTTGTAATAATAATATTTGAGACTATTTTTAAATCCATGCAATGAACAATATAGAAACAAAGTGTAAAATAAAGTATTTTTTTTACAAAGTAGTCGATTACTCTTAGTTAAATAGTTACTTGTATATTCTAATCCAGCTAATATGTGATGTATGTTTTAATTTTTTCAAAAATATGTGGTCCAACTTAAATAATATGTAATGCACACTATAAATATTATATATTTCTCGTCAAAAAAAATTTATATATTGACAAATTAGAGAGAAATAGAATATAATGGCTTTTGTATTGCTTGTTTATTATTCATCAATAGGTTGAGTATTTATACAAAACCTAAGAACATAAGATAGTAAACAATCTTCCTAAAAGATATACTTAAATAATATCTTAACATATAATAAACCTAAATATATTATTCTCCTAATAAGATCAATACACATATATTTTCCAATATTATCTCTAACATATATCAACTAATTTTCCTAGCTCAATACTTGGATTTGTATCTAATCAAGTACAAATTTCATACAATAATTAATAATTTTCCATTTTAATATAATTATTGATACAATAGCTAGCACTAAGTAATTAATTGATTAGATTTTTTGTAAATAAAAATGTGCTATATATTTTTGTAAAATCTTTTTGATGCTTAGTTGCTTAAATTCAAAGGGAAGCAACAGTACTAAATATTGTATTGGTATCATGAAGTGACAAATAAATATCATTATAAAGCAACAAAAAATTAAGACAAAGTTGGTTCAAATGACAATTGACAAGTACTAAATTCTCATTTATATATGAAATTTTATTCGTTTAATTTCTTGATTAAGTTGATTGGTGAGTCAATAATTTTTCTGTAGGTTGAATTGCATGTATTAGCCATGAAAAGATATGGCATTTTATAATTTGTCGTCTTAGCTATAAGAATCTCCCTTTATACAACATAAAATAAAGTGCCAATTTTTGAGGAATTAGTACTGCATTTCGATCCTAATGCTCCAAGTTATTGATCGTGCTTGTGCATCACAAATTAATCATTCATATATTTCTTCATAAAAAATAAAAAATCATTCATATAATATAATCAAGGGAACATCTATATTCATGCCCTTCACGTGTACACATAAATTTGTTCTTATTATTAGTCCTTTTCTATAAAGACAATGTATAAGAAATAAGGCATTGTGTACACTCACTTTTCTAGCTGATCAATTACAGAGCTAAATGAAGAACAATAACCTCAACTAGAGGTATGATTATTAGAACAATTCAAATTTTGTCATATTCATCATATAGTAAATCTTTTCTTCTCTATATATTGAACCTTTGATTGCAAATTAGCATAATCAAAGTCTTAATACGTATTAACTGAGATTTAGATATATTTTGACAAAGTAGAAACGACTGAGATATTTGAGTATTTTATGTTACAATATACTCCGTTGCTCTTATTGTAAACATTGTACCACCTCTATTAATGGTATCTGCAACTTTGGAATATCTTATATCTCACAAATAATACCCCAAAGTTGCAAATAACCATTAACAGAGGTAGTAGTTGTCTTTGTATTGGATCATGAAAGGCCAAAGAAGCAACGTACCATAAAATCCTAAGACTTTTGAGAGCTAAAACACAATTAATAATTAGTGGATATAAATTATTCCTTGGAAAATCAAAAAAATTTTGCTACGTTTTCATCATTCTATTCCACCTCTTTTAATTCACAATGTCATTTACATGCAATAACTCAATGAAGTACTAGGGACCTAGGGTACATATTTTTCAAGTTACATGTCACAATCATAACCCATGGACCAGGAATGTACCCTTTCCAATCATGGAAACACAATGAACTGAGATTGAGTTATTAAAGGCTTTCAATAATAGGTTAGTTTGACAGTTCCTTTTGCCCCCTTTGCCCCCTTTGCCCCTATCCATAAATTGCAATCCACATCTTACATGGTGAAAAAGGATGATAGAACGGTGAATTTATCCAATATTAATCTTAATTGACGATTAATAGTGGACTAGACAAATTTTCACGACTCATACTTGAAACTAGAAGACTCGAACCAAATTTAAATTGATTAAACCTAAATAAGTAAATATGGCTAAAACTTATATAATATCCAATATGAGCTAATTGATACTTCATACTCCGTATTAGACTTGAAAATGTTCTAACCCGAACCAAAGTACTTATCTAATTGACCCAGGCTCAAGAGCCTATAGCATCATACGTAGGTATTCAAGGGGTAAGGATCAATTAATCGAGACTCGACTTGTAAGCTTTATCAATTTTAGGTCGTAAATCATAATCCTGCACCATAAATAGTAGTTACAAGAGCCAAATGAGATATTATTCAATTTAAAGCTAAATTGTGCAGGATTGGAAAAGCTCACGTGAAATCTTCGATTTTTGATTGTAAGCATAATAGCTTCCGTACAAAATATTTAACCTACAAACTCGGTGCATGGTGGCATGAAAAAGGGGGGTAAAAAATAAAAACATAAGCTTGCAATTGATCAATAAGCTAACTGATGATTTACTCATCTTGCTGATCATCAGTACTTGTATTCCAATGCCTAATAGCCTTCAATACCGCCCGCCTTACTACCTGAGCATCAACAATTTTCCCTCCATTCGCGTCACCCTACAAAAACATTGATCAATTTTGAGACATTTCTTATATACTTTAATACTAATTTCAGTTACCAAAAAAGAGGGAAAATTTAAAAACATATAAATAAATTAATAATAGATCTTTTTGCAATTTTCTGTAAGATAAAATCCCAGTATCGGTGCATGATACATGTGAATAAAACAAAGAATATTCACATGTCATAACTTTATATCTCAGGACGAAAAGCTCATTTTGGCCTATGGTACTCACAACCAAAAAAACAACGATCAAGTATGAATATGAATCCAATGATCAAAGGATTTAGCTAGCTGTCTTCTTGGAGTTTCCTTTGTTTTCGCTCTATAATTTTAAGTATCCAAACATCATACTTTTTAGAGGTATGAAAGGCTATACACACTTCGGGATGAAATGTCGAACATGGTTCACGAGTACGAAATATGTTGCAGTATTGGTTATATGATCGTCTATATGTTAAGATAAGTAAAGAAAAGAGGGATCAAGTGAAAAGCATGTCTTACTTCCACACTGACTGCTTCCAATTGAAAATTTTCTGTACAGGAAGCCCTAGCTTCAACTACAGTAAGATTCAGTTCTTCAAAAGCTTGGAGCACAGAAACCAGCAATCCTGAGCAATTCTTTTCTGAGTACACATTTATAAGGAATCCTTTCTCTAGGGTTTCAACTGTGACCTGCACATATTATGCAGAATATACAATTAAATGACTGTAAACTAAAATAATTCGCGTTTCACAAATGCAGTGCTACAAATGAAAGATAGATAATGAACTAATGATCGATTTTATACTCGATCGATCACTATTGCCAGGACAACTTTAGTTGGTAGGACAACATAGATTGATCCTCAAAAATTGGCAACAGTGAATATTGCCTAGGGAAATTAACCTTCCAAGAAAAAAGGGTGATGAACTTATAGAGACGATAATATTATCAAAAGCTATTATTCTAATTATTTCCATGAATCAGAATAGATACCGTAGGTTGTGAATCTTGGATAGTTGAACTTTGAGCATTATTTACGATATCTTGATTTAGCCGGTCCACCTTCTGTTTTAGGTCTTCTATATACTTCGATGCATCAACAACGATAGCAGTATCACTTTCCTGGCAAAAACAAAAAAAAATTATATATGTAACATATATATTGAATTAAACAAGATAGTTAAGGATGATTATTTATGAGCAGACAGATAGAATTACTGCATGAGAGTTAGTGATGGAGCGAAGTAGTTGCAGCTTCTCATGCAGTGCTGCAGCTCTTTTGTGCTCCCTGGAAACCATTGACTCTCTCAGACTCTAGTTTTTTTTTCTCTCTTTTTCTTTTTCTCTTACGCTTTTCTTTTTCTTTTTCTTTTTCACTTACGCTTTCGGAACTCCCTATCACACACTCTGCAAGCTGTTCTCTGAAGCTTATTTTAAAAGAAGAGGGAGGGAGGGAGGGGGATGTGCTCTCATATCAATATGATCATCCCTTGTTTGCTTCCCAAATGACTGCCCCAGTTTCATCACATCAATTTTTTTTTAAATGCATACATGCTACTGTGATTTGACATAAATGCCCCTCACTGATGTAAAAACAAAGTCTTGACAATAAATTTAAAAAGATATATACCGAGATAATATTCATGACTTATTAGATAATAATGTTCTTTGTGGATGCCAACTAGCTAGCTTATACGTATTAGTTTTGGGGTAGAGCTAAAGGTCCAAGACCTAAGATAAGATTTCGGATACAACATCATTGCATGCATGACTCTCTCTACACCAAACACCAAAAAAAAAAAAAAAAAAGGGCTTCTATTCACTAGAAAGCCCAAAGACTGTAAACTCAAAAAAACAAAAAAACTTTAACAATCAACACTTTTATTTTAGCCTGTACACTAAGAATACGTCGACAACACAAAGTATATAATATATAATACAATAACTTTTGTTTTGATTTTACAATGATCAAAGTTAGTATGTAAATAAGTACAAAAGTCAAAATGTTGCAATTGTAAACAAGCACCTAGAGCAAACTCAGTATAAAAGGAAGAGACAAAACATGAAGGAATTGAAATGTACAATACAAGTGCTCAATTTGGAAGTCATTCAATCTAAAATAAACTCCTTTTTTTTTTTAACAAATGAAAAAAGATTAATTTTTGCAAATATCAGAACAAGATTTCGTCAAATTAACCTAAGCCATAATTAGAGCAATTGCCAACTAGCACATGTCTAGTTTTAAAAATCTTAATCATAATTAATCTCCCAAGAATCAGGATCTTAGCTAAATCCGTAAATCTCAATCCAAAGGTTATTCAAATAATGTAACTCGACCACATCATTTTCGTGTTGTCATTGTCACCGGCCACCGTCATACCAGCGTTTTTTTAACGTTAATGTAACAACAAAAACCACTTGAAATTCTAAAGGTTAAGGGAAACATATGCTCCTTAATTTCCACCCTAAAAAAAAAAAAAAAAAAAAAAAAAAAAAAAAAAAAAAAAAAAACTTGTATAAGTAGCAAATGAATTATTACCAATCTATTTTAGCAAATTTGCCTCATGCAAATTAAATACTCTCAATATCCATGACACTATACACAGTGCTATAGTAAATTAATTACTCATACTAATCCAAGGAAAATTAAAACATTAAATCCTATTTTACTTTAATACTACTAAACAAAATTTTATGAATGATCAAATGTTAGATAAATTTTTTTGTAAAATAAGTAATGCAATTATATCAATACAAGTATAAATTATGAAGAAAGAAGATATATTTGATTCCAAATATACAAAAAATCATTTCTGGTCAAACATTTTTACTTCATGAGATTTATAAAATAAACATTTGCTTAACTCTCATCACCTATCCACCCTACTAATAATAAACATGTATTATTGATAATATGAGCCACATAAATTAGCCCTGACTGTTAAGATTTTGTTTCATTCTCCTTAAAATTCTATTAATGGTACTATCCACTTGGACCATATCTTGTAAAATCAATAAGGTCACTATCCTTTGGCTTCTTTAAATGATACTGTAAAACATTTGTGCAGTGCTTTCGACAATTCGTATAGTAATCTACATAATAAGTTAATCCCATCATATTAAAGGTCAACTAAAAACAACATCTACATAATCACGAGAACAAGGTTATGTATATCCGACTCTCATCCTTACCCTACCCTGGTTGGCATTTGGCCAAATAAGATCACACTCTTCTATCTATAACTACGGATGAGGCATAAGGACAAATCGCATACGTGATAAGTCTTTGGTAATAAACTCAAAATGTAATAAACACGGTAACAAATAAAGGACATGAAAACAGGATAAATTAGAGAAAGTAAGAAGAGAAGAAATACTTCGTATTTATAGATATGAAGTCGAATAATAATTATAAAAATAAAAATAAAACAAGATGGGGAGAGAAAATTAAATAGAAAAGATAAAGAAGGAATCAAAGACTCGTGATGAGAATAAGAGGGGGAGTGTTTGGCACTGAAGAGCCATAGAAAGCAGCGAAGGAAACGTCAAAATGGGATGTTTAGTTTTGGTGATGTTTTTATGAATGCCTCCAAACATTCCTCACGGGGGTCTTAATTTTGGTTGATTGAGTTAAGTGAGTGATAGTGTGTTTGTGTGTGTAGTGTTGTACTAACACCCCCACCCTTGAACCCTTTCTAACTCTTTCTCTCTCTAGATCTCTCTTTCTCTCTCTAGACATCATCTCTTTGTCTTCTCTCCACACGTGCCTTTCTAACCCACCACTGCCACAAAACCCACAACTTCTGATCTAATCATATTTTCTGCTTCTCTTATTAATGTTTTAAGCATAATAAACATTGTTATTTACCTAATTTTGTTGCAGACTAGATAACATAATTTATCTGATTATCATCACCGATGATAATAATAATAATAATAATAATAATAATAATAATAATAATAGTAATAGTAATGCATGAGTCATAACCTATTATAATTCGATAAGGTTTAGATGTATGTAACTTTATTTTTCTTATTGTACTAGTCGAACACTTCATTAAGTGATCAGATTTGTATGTAGTAAATTATTTGTCATTATATTTTGTTAAATATAAGTTTCAATATATACTCATACTTTCTTCCTAAATTTCAGTACTGTAATTTGAAATAAGCCACAACATTCATGTACATAAGTTCAGAATTGGACAAGGTAATAATCAATAAGTTATCATACTTTCTCTTATCAACCAAGCTATCTAAAAGTACAATCATATGAATGTATAGTACACTAAAGAAATTAAATAACCCTACTATTATCAATAATGCTAGAAGGCAAAAGGAAGAAACACAGTGAACAAACAAATTACTCCTAAATAAATACTCATCCACAAATAAATTTTATAAAATAAAGGAGAACAAACGCAAAAGAAAAGCAGTGTAATATGATTGAAAGCTCACCAATCCAAGCATATGTTCTATGTACCCCACAAATAGACTCCAATCCCTCTCAACTAGTATTGAGTCCATTTTCTTTCCTCTCATAGGCATAGCAGCCATCCTTCTAAATGTGCTTTAGAATGAAATAGATATCACTAGAAATTTTTATTTTTCTAAAAGAATCATATATTATCCAGAAACCTCATCATAATTACTATCAAAACCATATATCCAATGTGTTACTAACAACAATCAACAAAGCCCTAATATGATTATCGAGTAGCGACGAGCTGTTTAGTGACCGGTTACTAAGGTCAGAGGTGGTTGCTACTCGCTAGTACTATCTTCCATCATGGATTATACAGTTACAACAGGTGTATCAGGAAATAAATGCAATGGTGTGCATATCAAAACATAGTTCCTACAGTTGAACTGAGTATATAGACTTGAAATAACCTCATCTATCCTTCTTTCTTCCCAGAATATAATTGTCTCCATTCCAAATCACATGGACAAATTACGTACCCACCTATTCACATGTGTGCCATTAATCATCACAACACAACAATATACTCCATACTCATATACTGCTCCAGCCTTTGTCCCTTGCCTTCCATAAAAATGCTGCCTCTGATCTCATAGGTGACTTAGATTTTTAGTATCAGTTTCGGTTGTTCGATCCGTGGAATCTCTTTCTCAACTATGTCAACAATAGCTTCAATAGCTAAATTTATCACAAGATAGGATAACTACCTGTACTTCAAACATGTATCCATACAGTTACTGCGCCCCTAAGTTTTTGTTACAGTGCAGTTATCAATAATTCAATAGCCCTAAATAATGCACTTTAATTAGTTTTTATCAAAAAAAAAAACTCTTACACTAACTTTAAAAACCTTCAAGAATTAAGGGGAAAAAAAAAAAATGTTTTACCCCAATGAACATTCAAACTACTCTAAAACTAATAAGAGAACAAGCTTGATCAGACCCAAAACACCCTTGACTACCTTAGGTCTAGTAACCAGTCAACAAATCTAGCCACATTAGAAACAACTAATGATGAAGAAATTGTACATTATGATCTAACGGCTTATGTTAGTTTTCTCTCAGCATTTAAGATCATACATGCTTTGTCTTACTTAGAACACTGTTGGACTTTCAGGTCAATGTATTGGATTTTGTCGAAGAACTAGATTTGTGATACTCATAGCTAGTTCTGGGGCACTATGTGTTAGAGACTTAGAGGATGACTAATGTAAAAACTACATTGCTCTAGGTCTCCTTAAGAATTGCAGCTAATCTAGTTAGTTCTATTTGACAACAGGGGTAAAATCTACTCAAATACATTCAATAACATATATTACATGTAAAAGTTTATCCTTGTAACTGCTTATAAAAAATACACCAATGATTTACTTGTATCACGGACCTAAAGACATTCTTGCAAATTATATAGTTGGAAAAACCAGAGTACAATTGCAAATTGCTCAAACAGTATGATTAGAAATTTGACAAAACTCAAATTTCAATATTTGTAGAATGAGCGTGACTTGATGCTTATCATAACAATGAGGGTAAGAATACAAACCGGAGGTTTGTCTCATACATCTGGAAACATATAAATATTCCTTCATGATACCAATAAACTGTGATAGTTTTGTATTTATTTCCCTTCAATTCCAACTATTTTGTTTTATTTTATCTAAAAACTTCAACTCTAATTATTGAGGAGTTTTTATTTCTGCTGCATATATGACTAGTGCTAATAAGGGGGGTAAATGTTTAGCTTAGAATAGAAAAGTTATGGGGTGAAAATTAAATTGGGAAAGATATATTGAATTGCAAACATCTTATTATATTACTTAATTTATAGTTCTAACACACAGATTAAAAGAAAAATAGTTTCTTGAGTTGAGCTTAACTTTGCTCAACTCAATTTCCTCAACTCATTAAACTCCCCATTCCCCAACTAAGTTGGAGTTCAAGCCAAACTTTGACTGAACCAAGTTTGCACAGCTTGCAAGAGAAGGCTAGGGATTACTGTCACCCTTTATCTGATAAACTCTCTCCGCTCTCTTATAAGATATGCAATTTAACAAAATACTGAAAAATGTGAGTGCATCTAAGATAAACAAGGATAAAGTAAGAGTAAAACAGGTGAATAAAATAAGAGAGAGTGCAGAAGGATGTAAGTTTTGTAAGGTGAAGTAATACAATGGTAAAAGGGACAAGTCAAAATTGAATGAAGCAAAGTGAATAGCACAAAACAGAACAAACTATAACAGAAGTAGTTAGAACAAGGATGAACGGGAGAGTATCCACTACCTTAAGTCTAGTAACCCTAGCTCACCCTGCCACATCCAAAGGGTCTATATTAATATATTTTTTAAAAAAAAATATATTCCAAGTGCACTAGAATTGATGCCCCCACCTCCTCAAACACTCCTGTTTGAGATCTCAAATTCGGAAAATGAGTGTCATACTCATACTACTCCACTACACCACACAACTCACAAGTACAGAGCAAGGGTATGTACATATATGAGTATAGTTTATTGATGAATGTCAACTAACTTAATTAATAGGTCATAAATAAATTACCACTAGCTAATCTGATACAATCAACTATATCTAATTTGTGGCAACCCAAAAAATATTATGACTGTGGTCAAGGATAGGGTGTTGATGATCTGCTTATGCTCACTCCTCCCAAAAAAGCTACAAGCCTACGTTGTGGAAAATTTACTCTATTAAAGATATAAATGGCAAGTCCAATTATAAAGGAGGCAGCTGCAATAAAGTTGGAGGATTGAGAAGATTCTTCATCAGATTTTATTACCATTGTTCACGTGTTGTACAATGAAGAACGCGTATAAGTATGTAGACTAGATGCTAAAAAGTAAACAATTTATTATTTAAGTCCAAAGTTGTAGAGATTAGCTTAATAAAATAAGAAAATGATACAGTGACAAATAAATAAATTAAACAACTCAGCATGAGGAAACATCAACTAAGGAAAACATTGCTGACAGTATGAATTTCATGAGCTTATATTATTCAGATTACATATCAAATCAGCAGAAGATATAAATCCAAAAACAAAGAACACATTTGGGACCAATTTATACAGTAAAGATATTATTCAATTCAGTAACATATCTCGTGACCATACCAAAATAAACTAATTTATTTGATAATTGAAAGCATATTATATGTTTCCTTTATATTGCCAAATACAAGTATGAATTATGAATTTACATTGTGATTTAGGATTCCTGTGACTAGCAAGCATGGCGTCACGTGAGTTATTTCTTTGGGAACGTACACTCACATGCAATTGTATAAATGAAAAAAACAAATGAATTTAAACTGTAAAGTTGAGGGACAAACACTAGTGCCCTAAGTGCCCTTAATTTGCATGAAGCACAAAGAAAAAAAATATGAAGTTTTGATCTGTCAAGAATCCACTTAACATAAATGAGAAAGACAAGTTTATAATGACAAGTATGAACAGATGTACGAAGTTACTACTTCTTAATTATCTAGGTTTGAAAACAAACACCTATTGCCTAATGGTGTATTCTCTTCATGTGAATTCCTCTTATACGAACTTAATGTAGTAAAAATTGTACTTAATTGAGTAACTTTTATTGGCCCCTAAACTAAAATTACATGAACTTATTGTTAAACTTAATTTTTCTAAAGTAAGTAGAAATAAGATGAGGAGAATTCATCCTAATTGCATAAATTCTAACATTTGAGTGATAAGTATCACTCCTATTTTATTTTTCTTGGTATAGAGAGCAACCATAAAGGAAAGTGATGTATTCTAGATTCGATCTAAAGTTTTACTTATTATAAACACCCACCAAAACTTACTATGAAACACATTATGGTTCTCTACTCCTCTAACAATCAAGTACAATTCAAACATCACCAACCTTCAACGTTATAAATTCTAATCCTAACTTCATAGAGGATTAGAAGTTATATGTCCGTAACTATATAGTGAAACTTAAAAATATGGGCAAGAAAAATAAGGTCTTAAATATAAAACATCAATAATTATGACCTGTGAATCCGTGAGTCATACTCCCTCCGTCTTTTTTATGTTTAACATGGTCTAATCTGACACATAAGCCTAGGTAATCCAATAATACTGCTTTCTCTCCCACAATATGGGTGAAAAATGAAGGGGAAAAAATGTGAGGATTGCTGGTGTTTGATGTGTCTAAGAAGAGATCAATGGGTGAGGTTTTGGCCAGGGTAAAAAAAAAGGAATAAATGACCAAAAAAGACAAAGCGAATAGGAATTAACAAGTTAAAAAATTGATGGTGGGAGTAACTTATTAGACTATCAAAAGAGCTATCTTGTTAGAAGTATATATTGCATGCTAGCATGCAAAGCAGACCATACGTCCAAAAGGCTACATACCAACGACAGCTAGGGTGCTGTCTTCTTCTTGAACTATACACATTGTTCTTCCAATAATGATGTCAAGTTATATATGTAGCCTTTACATATATTCTTGCTTTTCCTTGTGGGCAGTGGGTCCGTTCTATAAACTAGAATTACATCCCCAATTTATGCCAAAGATGAGCAAACCAATTTCCCAATCATGGCAATAGACTAATAATAAAAAATAAAATAGATAATGGCCTGGCATCGTTTGACTGAATTTCGTTATACAGCATCCTACTTAATTGAGGCAGAAAAAGAAGAGGCTAATTGGGAAATCCTTCTTAGAGTTCTTGCTAACTTAGTTACACAATAAGTGCTACATACATCAATGCTGAACTGAGAGTAGAAATTATAGACTACATGTCCTCCCTCAGGAAAAAAACATCAGTAACGACGCTCAACCAGAAGAAAAACCTGTGTTTTCTGTGTAAAAGCTTTTGAATAAGTGCGAAAACTATTGCGTAAAATCTAGGTCAGATCACAATGTTTTGTAATACTTTCCAAACATGAATAGATCAATCTAAGACACAACAAAGCCATCAGAATGTTAATGTTGAGGTATATACAAGATTTGCCTCTGTCCCTTTACTTCACATGCAAAATAAAACCAACAAAGCCTACAAGTGGGAACAATTAGGCCACACAAAATTTCAGGAGGGTCTCAATGTCATGACTAGCTCCTACTACGACATTTCATTTTGGTGTCTTTCCAACTATTGCATCACTTTGCCAACTTTTGGCTAGTATATAGAGTGCACGGATTGTTACAAATTGGTTAATTGCCTTGTCATCCTTTTAACATGTAATACCCCAAAGGACTAAGAGATGCATTTTAAGTTAACAAAAAAGTCCTAGAAGAAAACGACTTCCCTTCAATTTTAAGAGAAGGGCTCAGTCTCCAACGTGTAAGTTAAGTGACAGCTATCCTACTGCCTCTTGCCATTGCTAGCAAGTATTTACAAAATTTCATCCTTACTGGAATACAGAATAGTGGTCATGGACTGCGACACTTTCCAACACTTCTTTTGTATTAGCACACCTTAAAACCACTACTAAAGTGAACTAAGACAATATCTTCCCAGGATTAGGCATATTCAGCATCATACGCTTCAATTCCTTACATAGTTTATTCTGCGAAGATATAACTTTAGATGCCTTTAGTATCATTTTACTCTAACCAGGTCCCCGTCCTCTGTTTCTTTCTGAGAAAAAAACTCATAGCTGCACAACTCCTTACACATACATATACTCCTTCCATCATATAAGATAATCAGTCACAATATAGTAATTTTGGGATGTTTGGAAAAAGTTGTCCCCTTTTACTAAATAAGTATAGGGCTTCTCAAGATTGCTCTTACTTAAGCTCAACCACTAGGTGTTCAGTGAACTCAGGTTATATCCTACAAGACATTGGGACAATGTGACAACAATTCATAAACAATGAGAGTATCTTTTGCTTATGCCAAGAGATAAAATCGACATTCAACCTCCAATAGAAACCCAAACTTCAGCATTATTTATCTTAAAATCTTCTGCATAAACCAATTTTCAGACTTCTTCAAGTAAATCGAATGTTTACAAAGACATAACTCTACCTGATACCAAAATGAGATCCAAAAATTATGACATCTCATAGCTCATCACATTGCTCTAACAAGTGTACTCACATAACAATAACTAGCATAAATATCACCCTATTCTCCAGTAAAAATTTAAGCTCACCGCTATATAGTTGTCCTAACTGCCACCCCCCATAGGAATTTTTATTGGACCTATTCTCCAATATTGTCCATTTATTTACTCATCAAAGACCACAACATACATGAGACTAACTTAAAAAGTTGAAAGGGTGCAAGAAGGAAGTCATATAATGTTTTTTGAGGGGTATTTATGTTCTCATTCCTAGCTCCTAATATTATACCCTGTTGGGGATAAGCGATGCCAATGAAACTTTTATCAACATTTGCCAATACATGCTAACTGCTACTCCTTCACAGATTTTACATGATGTTAAGTATCTACAGTTGATACTTGAGCATATCTCAATTAAATGTCTTTGATGTTGGTCAACAAACAAGTAATATCATGAAAGATGATCATGAAGTAATTGGTAAAATAGATAACAACACACTAAAAAGACTCTTTCCAGTGAAAATGAGCAGCTTACAGATTTCATCAACTAGATTACACATATTTTAAACATCTCAAAAGCCACTTGGTCCGTCCAAAAAAAGATCCAGCCAGCAACTAGAAGCACGTTAGTATTGCACTATTATCTACCTTTAATAAACTTTGCTAAACTAACAAACTTGTTTGAGCTGTCTGAATAATCATCACAGATCCAGATATATCTTCAAGTAATGTATATCACCCAAAAGGTAAGTACTAAAAATTCTCAATTAACTTGCAAACGAAAAAAACATCAACTTCAGAAAGCACACATCAGTTAAGCTGTCAACCTCCATAAATATAACCATTCATGAAAAATTGACTCCAAAAAATTCTCCATTTCAATCAGATGTCTCTTACAACTCTTACAAGGATATGTCTAACAAAGTGGTAAAGGGGATGGCAAAAGTGTCAATATCCAAGTCATTCAATCACTGATAGAAATACTCATCAGCCAAAAAGTCATCATGTCACAGAAATCATTTAGTGGTTCAAATGAAATTACTTAGGCCCTGTTCTGAAGAACACTACAGAGCACAAAAGAATCAACTAACGTAAGCAGGCCTCTAATTAACACTAGCAACAAATTCACTCCTTTCACATTTGGTTGAGGCCTATGAATTTATTTATAAAGGATCTAATTGAAGAGCTTAACAAGTGCTTATGCTGTTAGCCTGGTATGCAGACATTTCTCCATTTCTATGAAGCTCTTACTTCACATCAAAATTGAATATTATTTGCTTTAATTAATGGAGATAACTTCATTGCAATGCTAGAAAATATATGGAACACTCATGTAACAACTAAGGCACCCTAATTTCAAGCATAAACATCAGGTGAGCCTATTAGTGTTCATCAAAAATCTTGTGTATTTGCCTAGTACTCGTATTATTCTCCTCGAGTAAAAACCTATACTATTGCAGGGCCCAAATGGTTCCACAAAAACCTGGAATAGCATACGAAGATGTTCAAATGGAGACAATGCATTGCATTACCCTAGTCAAAGTATTCATTACATACATGACCAAGTTGGAGATGACAACAATTTGCTAACCAATGAAAACTTTCATTTGAAATAAGGTCACAATACTAGCAACAGTAAACAATAAACATCACTATCATTTAGAAGTCTCAATTACTTACATAAAAACAAAGAACATGCAAATCCTTTTGTCAATTTTTCCACGACATATTGACATATTTTCCTAATCTTTTTCATCACATTGTATCTAGAAGATTAGGAGATGTGTCGACACTTTACAACCAAAAACCCATAACAACGTGAATTATAGGTTTGTTTTCAATAGTGAATAAAAGGCCTTCAAAACACATTACATATTTGGAAACCTCAACTCGGAAATATAGATACCAAAGCTTACTAAACTCCAAATAATCCACCTTTAAGCCACCACAAATCCCAATTATATAGAACCTCTCCAAATAAATGTTGTTACGCTAGTTACGTCCTAAGAGGCTAAGACCTATACTGTCCTTAAGTTGGAATATCCTCTTACGAATGGATTCAAGCATTTTGTTGTTACCATTCCTTATTACTCCGTATTAAGTAACCCTATCATAGAATTCGTTGGAAATCCACTTGCACCCCAAAATTACGAAAAAAGACTTCTACTTAGTCATAAAACCCCAACAACACTCCTCCTATATACGAAGTACAAGTATTAATTATATATATATACATATAACCGTAATATTCCCTAAACTCTCCATTATAAAACGGAGCACGAAAATATTATAATTATCATATATCACACGACGATAAGTTTGTGGACACAGACAAAGTCTAAAAGACACAGACAGAATTGTAACACAAGTCGGTCCAAGGCATTCAACATCAACTTAAATTACAGTAAAACATTATTTTCTCATCAGTTTCACTCTTCAATACAAGTATAACTTTTGGGCAAAAAATTAAAACTTATACATCCATACCTTATTTAAAAATTCGCTGCCATCATTTGATCAAGCAAATGTGATAAACATGGCCGAAAAGCATTGAGCTGAGAAAATCATTACAAAAATAATATATTAAAGCAAATTATAAACGCATCTCTAACATTAAAACTGCAAAAGAAAACAAATTAATGAAGCTAATCTATCTTAATGAGTTTATTCTCAATTTGATCCTACGCTATTTTTTGGCAAATTTCTCATGTAATGTAACTAAATTATGAACAATAAATTTTCCAGAAGAAATTTTGAAGTTTGAAATTCGATTAAAAGTGATGAAAATGGATTAATTTCGTTACCTCACTGATCACGATTGCGGAATTTCAGCGAACATTTGGTCTGCATTACACGTCGAAAACACAAAATCGAATTTTCTTTCTCATCAAATTTGTATGAATTGAAAGAATTCGTAAAGAAATTGTTGCAGCGAATTACTGTGTGTTCGTTTTTGGTGTAGTAGGGGTGCAATTTTTCCCTCGTTTCTCTGTTTATCCACCGTATACACGCATTTTGTTTTTTCCTTCTTCCCCTAAAATAAAAGTCCTGTAGAGTATTTGCAAAATAAGGTTGGTTTAGTGGTAAGGTTGAAGTTAGGGTTCAATTCGGGGTTTTGAGGTAGGGGTGTTAATTCGGGTGATTTGGTCGAGTCTAATCATATCTAATAAAGTTGAGCTGGTTTGAATTTGAAGTGTGCTAAATTACTTTGTAATACAATTATGATGGAGTCCAAATCTAGATCACGTTACTTTCTGATTAAGTTGGGAAGGGTTGGTTTTTGACACCTATATTTTGTGGCACTTTTTAAAGTTTAAGGTTGGAATGAAACATGACTATTTTCACGGGCATTTTTTAAAGGGTGGTTCCTTATCTTTTATCTCACTTTCTTAAAGTTCTAGCATGAGTTTGTAGTTGTGAAATTTAATAAAAGTATCGAAAAAAAAAAGTGCAAAATCAAAGCACGAACATCAAAAAAGCAGAGGAAGTAAGTATAAGGATTTTAATTGAGAGATAAGGGCATTTAAGATTCTATTTAGAAGTGATCACAAGTAGCACCGGGTTTTGCCCAAAAGTGTCCCATTTCAATCCAAGGCTTTGGGCAGGGTGGGGCAAGGCTAGAGGTGATGAAAATAAGCTCAGCCTAAATTTGGGCGGGTTTAGGCCATAATTTTTCCGCCTAATATTTTATTTTTTAGGCGGGTTTGGAATTGCGTTTTATGCATATTTAGTTGATTTTTTAGGCCCAACCCGAAAAGCCCGTACGACCCAACCATTTTGGGCGGGTTTGGGCACAAAATATTCCAGCCCGAAGCTTGGCCCGGCCCGAGATGTGGCCTCATTTTTTACCTTCGCCTTTGCCCGAACTCGACCGGCCCAGCCAATGATCACCTCTAGGCAAGGCCCAATTTCGAGTCGAAGAAGTCATGCCCAAAACTGCTATTTCAGACAAAAAACACTGCAAAGTAGGTTATTTTGGGCCAAAATTAAACCAAACCTAAATTTGAACTTAAAATTGTCTGAAACCCAAATTTTATCGATTAGTATTATGTGCACCATGGTGCACCTATTTTCTAGGTGCACCATGGTGCACCTAGAAATAGGTGCACCACGACTATACTTTTGAACATTTAGTAAAAAAAAAATTGAACATTTTACAAAAAAAAAATGAACATTTAGTAAAAAGAATGTGAACACGTCACAAAAATTGAACATAAACATGCAATTTTTATGTTCATATTTTATCAAGAAATGTTCATTTTGTATACATTAAATGTTCAGTTTATATTACAAAACTATTGAATTATTACGAGTCAGTTCAAAATTTGTCTGACTCGTAATAATTTAAAATTGCGATTATTCAGATTTTTTTACTAAATGTTCAAAAAAATTTATTGTTCATATTTTTTTACTAAAAGTTCAAAATTATAGGTGTGGTGCATTGCGATTGTTCATATTTTTTTACTAAATGTTCAAAATTGTGATGTTCAGATTTTTTAACTAAATGTTCAAAATTCTTGATTGTTCAGATTTCTTTTACTAAATGTTCAAAAGTATAGGCATGATGCATTGCAATTGTTCAGATTTTTTAACTTAATGTTCAAAATTTGCGATGTTCAGATGTTTTTACTACATGTTCAAAATTTGCAATTGTTCAGATTTTTTTACTGATTGTTCAAAAGTATAGGCGTGATGCACCTAGAAATAGGTGTACCATGGTGCATCTTAAAATTTGCCAAATTTTATTTAAAAAAAAAAGAAAGGATTGCTGAGCTATAATTAGGGTCTAGCCAACTTTGATTAGGTCTAATTTTTTGAATCACGCACCGAAATTGTTTAGATTTATTGAAATGAAATACATAGGCTAAACTGAAATTATTTTTATTAAAATGAAATTATTTTTGTTGAACTAAAATTATTCTTATCGTGTTTCAAAAAAAAAAAATTATTCTTATCGTTTCTCTATCATATTAGAGTTATTAAATTCAACTTTATAGAACTAAATTTATTTTACTATGTACGTAGTATTTTTTAAGGTAGAGTGAACAGCGTATTACCGGTTTTAGATTGGATAGCAAATGTTGGACATCTTGTCACCGACAAATTGGATATTTCATTTTGTACCTCTTCAGCTTTATACCCCATTCTCACCTCATATGTTTTAGGATCGCCCCTCGTGAGGAGGGAGTTTTAATTTTTAATTTTTTTTTTCCCTTTTTTCTTACCTCACAAAAAAAAAAAAAAAAAAAAAAAAAAAAAAAAAACATACACCGTGCTAAAAAGGAAGCAAGGAACCCTGAACCAAAAAAAACCACTCTTGAACTTCATCTGTCCGCCTCCATTACTCGCAGAAACACCCAAACACAAAGAACACCTGCGAAGAT